>JANUYF010000001.1:270279850-271565683 GCA_026167975.1 Phrynosoma blainvillii
AAATTTTGCATTGTGATTTATTGTCTTAGATGATTCTAGCAGGGAGGAAAACCCCGTAGTAATGTATAGCTGTAACCTGGTCCTTTGAAGAATTAAAATCTGCATGTATCTTACGAATCTTGTGAATGATAACACAATTGAAAAGAGATTGCTGCAAAAGAGCTAAGATCATTACATATATAAAAGAGCAAAATTGCCTCTTTCTGTGTCTGCTTATAGTATAAAGGGAAAACAATCTAAATACTTCACAGAATAAAAATGCAGACTTGTATCAGAAATACATGAACACATCACAACCTTAAAGATGATTTGAATAAACTAGATAACTTACAGTTAGGCTTTATGGTGGCAGTGGGGAGAGCAAGTTATTTACCAAGCTATTGTGATTGCCCCCACCCCACCCAGTATTATTCTCTAAGCAGGTCACAGAACAAATTTTCTAAAAGCGATAATTTATTAAAACACGGTGCACCATAATTTTGCCATTTTTCTGCAATAAGGGTGGCAAATGATTCATGGGGAAAATGAAATATATTTCCCTGTCAGTTCAATAGATCAGAGATTTACAGCTTCTTGACTCGGACAGGAAAAACCCAGCATGCATAAAAATGAATTGCAAATCAGTTAATTGTAGAGATGCAAAACTAAAAGCATCTCAGCAGTTCAATAAAATAAATTCCCCAGGACAGATTAGTAGAGAGCAAGCTTCCATTTATGTCCACAGATAATGAGTTAGGAAAAATCAAGAGAATCTTGCTTTAAAAAAAAAATGAGAGAGAGAGAGAGAGAGAGAGAGAGAGAGAGAGAGAGAAGTGTTTCCAATCAGTTTATAAATTGATTCAGTTCCCTTCAGCTTCTTTTTGTTTTAACACTCAAATTAATGACATTTACTCAACTTAGACAAATGATGGGGGAGGGGGATTTGGTAAAATAGGATCTAATGTGTGGTTTGTACAGCTGAGGGATGGACAGTCAAACCTGGATATTCCTTTTCATATCCAATACATTCCAGGGTGTATTTTTTTATTTTTAAAAAACAGATTGCAGCTAGTGATATTTTTTCCCCTTGTTTATATAGCCTGCGATGTAGCCAGGAAGATATATATCCTACAATGCATGTAGCACTAAATCATGTGAAGAACAGACGCCCTTCTAGATGGTGCAGCTGTTGAACATGCGATAATCCAAGGAACTGCACCCACTTAAAAAAAAAAACTTTGAAGAAAACAGGAATTAACACTCAGTTTGAATTAACACTCATTGAAGGCCAATTTCAAGCCCCAATTATGTGTATTTTCTTAAAGCACCTTCTTAAAAAGAGAACTGATTCCATCTCTTTCTTTGCTCTCCTGCACAAATCCAGCTCAATCTAATGCATAATTATGTCTTCAGAGGCAATAAAATAAAGTAAATCTCCAGGTAAATTAGAGCAGGCAAAGCATCGTTTAGCTCTACTTATTGTGGAATTAGCCACTGACAATATATGGAAAGCAGAGACACTAGCAGGGAGACAAGACCTGGAATTCTCCTAAATTAGTTGCGTCTCACGCAGATTGAGTGAAGTATTGATTCTGGACTGAAGCCTGCTGCTTTCTGATCAGAGCACCTGTGCAAATATTGTACAGCTTGAATGCTCTTGTGCCTCTGTATATGTTTCATACCTCCAGTGGATAATTCAGGGGGCAGGCAGTGGGGAGGAAGGGAAAGGAATGAGACTAAAAGGCAAGGGATAGGCAAATTTGAGAGGCCTTTCATTTTTAGCGGCTAAGAAAGCGGGACACATTTAGGGGCAAAATGCACACTGCTGAAGATGTTCTATAATCTCCCCTAATCAAAGGCAATCAGTTCAAATTTGATGGCAGAATTCACTCTTAAGCACAGCAGCTGAACTCCTGACACTGCTTTGAGATTTCCTGCTCAAATGGGTGCGTGTCCTTCCCCCTCATAATGTGAGGTTTAAATCTTGGCTAACATGCCCCATGCTTGTGCGTGCATGTGTGTGAGACACATACACACATACACACTTATTTCAGTAATTTTATCCTGAAATCAGGACTCCACACGCACACACACATAATGTATATGTATGGAGAGGATAGTGATTGCTAAGAAGTTATTGGAAGGGAAGCATTCATGCTTATTTTGGGAAAGGCATTATGCTTCTTGACAGACGAACTGATACAGCAGCATGTCTTAGGACACGCTGCCTAGTACACAATGATGGTTTAAGGAAGGTGCAATTATGCTTAAGAGGCTTCATTTCTAGAATGTCCTGGCCACCATTTCCAAAGTGTTTACAGATACAAATCCACACAAACCTCTAACACTAAAAACCTTACAGTCACATGTAAGTTAGGAGCTATAGAAGAATATGGGCACTATAAAGTTTGCCTTTAAAAAAACAAACTTATAAACAGCTTTGCTGATTTCCTGTCAGGGAAAATGTATAGCTTTTCCCCCACCGTCAGAACATTTATCAGCTCTTGGCAACTGTGGACTAGCCTGACATCCAATATGATCAAAATGGATTATGTAATATTTCCCATTTATTCCTATTGATTTTAGTTATGATAAAAATTTATCCGTGTGGGAACACTGTGCCCAAAGAAAGTTGGTCGAATGACAAATAAAAATAAAGTCGTCCACCATGGCAATAAATTCTTGGCGATTGTCATTTGTTTGATCCCACCGTAAGAGAAAAAAGAAAAAACAAACAAACAAAAATACTGAAGCAACAATGAAATATTCCAACAAAAATATTCATCATTTATAGCTACTTTTACTGTAATTTAACTCTTCGTTTGGCATATAACACACAAAGTTAAGGTCAGTAATTAATGCTATTCCTTAAAACTAAGGTTTAAGAAATCTGTTTTATACTTTCACGCGGGGGGGGGGGGGGAGGGGGGAATAGTTGAAAGATAATCAACTTTATTTCAGTAACTACCAGAAACATCAAAATGCCAGTGAGTGGACCATTTTAATCAGTTTTATTGATTCATGCTTTCAGTTCTTATTCAGTTAAAAACAAGGCACATTAAATACATCCTCTCATTGCTCTATAAATGCATGCCGCACATTCTGTATATCAAAAGTAATAAATAATGGCAATAAAACACCAGGACAGTTATAAAAATGACAATCCAGTTTCAAACACAGCATTTAACAGTCCAGTCCTGAACAAGAGCCCAATACAATACATAAAAGTGCCAGATGGAAAAACATGTGGCATATATATGTGCGTATGTGTACATCTATGTATGTGTGGATGTGCACACACACACACACCAATGCCAACAAGCTCCTTGCTATCAAATTTCTTTCATTTTGAAACACAGCAACACAGTAGCATTCCAAAGAATTAACACACTGTAAAACAATCCTGCAAGTACTTTATATTTACCATTCATTACATGACAATCTTCCAAAGAGGTACAAAAAGGGGGGTGGAGGTGGCATTTAATCAAGTAATTCTGAGTCTTTAATTTTACTGAATCAAGCAGGTGTACGATGATGAACACAACTTCTTTCACTTCCTCCAACAAAACAGAGATGTGTGTTTGACTCTACTATAAGAGCAGAAAGCAAGAGGAAATGGGCTCAAATTCACAGAGACATCAAACTCCAAATGGAGCGCATGCATCTAAATTACAAAAGAAAATGTTCATTCCCTTTCATTGCATGGCTATACCATTAACCAAAAAGAAAAAGAAAAAGAGGGGGGGGGGTAGGAGAAAACCAGCAAGAAAAAAGCAAGCAAGAGGTACAAGTAGACATTCCTGAAAATCCTGTATTATCATGGAGAAGGAACCTATTTAAAAATAAGTACTGGGCAAAACGATGAGTTGTTTTTCAACATTTCCCAGCCAAACCAGGTTAAACTTTGTTGGCAAAGAAATTGATGTTTCAATGGACACATGCGCCCTCCCTCTCTCACACACACACCTCTTGATCACAGGCATTATCTTTCTCCTGAAGGGAAAAGGGAAGGGGAAGGTAATTTTACCTTTGTTTAAAGTTAAATATAATTACATTAGCCCCTCTTAATTCATAGGGGATCCATTCCGGACGGACACACCCCGGCGAAAATAGCAACTCCAATATTCGAGTCTCATGGGAAATAATGGTGTGCGCGCGCCCATGGTACATGTGGGGCCGCATGAGGGTGCACATAGCCATTTTGATTATAGTCGCTTGTCCCTCCCATGAAGAGCAAGACCATGGATTCCAAGTCTGCGAAAAGGGAGGGACAAGTGTATTGGCACCTTCTTAGGGCACAGCTATAGCAAACATCCATTTCCCTACACACCTTGAATACATAGAAAAGCTAGTTTTTGATTACTCGTTTGAGTTGGTTTTCTTGTATGTAATGCTGGGAGATGAAAACTGATATATGCAAAGAGAGTCCAGTGTGTCTTGGCCAAATGGAGGTGAAGTAGCCAAAAGACCAACAGCACAAAACAATCCTTTGCACTTACAGAGAAAGGACTCCAAATTGCCAAGTCCATATTTAGGCTTTACTTCATGTCCATGCTCAGGGCCTGAAGCAAGGTAACTGTTTTTCCTCCTGACTTCCAAGTTACAAAATGCAGATATCTGAAATATGCGCCATATATTCATTCTAACCTGGACAAAATTTAAAAATGCAAAGTGATTCTGTAGCACCTTTGAGACTAACACTGCAAAAGAAGTTGCACCTACTTATGCTACCACTTCTTTTTCACAATTGGTCTCAGAGGTGCAATAGGAGCCCTTTGCCAATTATATTCCAGACTAACACGGCTATGTCTCAAAATTCAAAAATGTCATTAATAGATGCAAATACCTCCCTCTGAACTTAGCTGTAGGGCTGCTTTTACATTCCAGTATTTATTTCTAGCAATAGAGTGCCTCAGTGCCTTTCCATTTATATACAGGATGTTTTTACAGAAGAATAAAAGTTGAAAAAGATTGTTTGCAAAATATCGGAACATAAAAGTTCATCTCACAAAAAATGCTTTTACCAAAAGCAAAATCCTTGGGCTACACCCAACTGTTTGTCCCAACTTGATTAGACTCACCAAATCAATGTTATTTACACAAGTACTGACATTCATTCCTGCAATTAATTCAGTGGATCTACTCTAATCGGATTGGCAATTGTATTTAGAGGCCCTTGTGTAAGTGACACTTTTAGCTCACTTCTAGAGCTGTCAAAGACTAGTCCCCACATTTTGTTCTGAGAAGTGTTCCTCTCTATGTCACTCAAGGAATAAAAATAATAATGTAAGAAAGGATTTCAGCCTGAATGTCTGAATGTGCAAATCTGACCCATATTGTGACTTGCAGACGCATCCCCTTGAATAAAAGACTGGACTGAGTAAAAGGCCTGCGGGCAATTAAAACATTCAAGAAATTTTTTCCCCCACTAATTGGGATGCTTTTCCCCTTTGCTTCATATTAGGCAAAAAGCACACTCCCAAATGTTCTGGATAACATTATCTATCTTAATAGAAAATATACCAGGATGGTGTTGTCCAGAGGGTAGTCACAAAAGGATAAGTGAAAGCCCATGATGGGGAAAATACATCCAAATTGGACAGGAAACCTTAGTAATTATTTAATGAAATTCAGTTCAATGTTTCTCCTGTGAAATATGTTGTGATGCTGGCATGGATGAAGGTCGCAAAATTGCACTTTGTTTTGTGCGTTCAGTACAGATTGAGCAGATCAGTTAATTTAGATACATGCATTAAATCCTGTACATATCATCATCATCATCATCATCATCATCATCATCACAGGAATTGTGCCTTACCACCCAATATTTAGTTACCCAGGAAAGGACGGAGGTAGAAATTCCACCTATGCTATTACATTTTTCCATGGTGGGATAACAGGCACCTATTTTGTTAAAGCTATCCTTATGATGTGCTTCTAATCTTATGTGGTCTTAGTGGGCTTTTCAGAAATTCATCTCTAACTCAGTAGATGTATAGGACAAAGTTACTTAAACCTCAATAGTTTCAATGAGACTTAATCTAACATTGGCAGAATTAGGTCTAGCAACATTTAACAATTCCTTGGCATGACTTTCACTTGTCTTTTGGATAATATTTTATAAAAAACACACACACAAAAAACTAGATAGACACTCTTTTTCTTGCTAATGGCAAATCACTTTTTTGACATGCATGTTTTATAGACATACAGTGTAAAAATACCATTAACCCCAAAGTTATAAACAAAGAAGAATATTTATCAGAAGACACCCCCCCCCCAAAGGGCACCCAAAGCATGCTGGCACTTTTACCTTTGCCAGTTCAAGATAGCAAGCTGTAAAAGGAAGAGTAGGAACCACCTTACAAGATGCAGGTGTCAAAAGTGAAATTTAACCTTCAATCTTGCCTACCATGACTCCAGAATGCAGCCAAGGGTTAGCCCAGAAAATAGTATCTGAATCTCAGTTCCCTAACATTCTTCCTTACTCCAAATGCTTTCTATCACTGATTCTGCACAAAGCAGAAACAACATACGCCCGGTTTAGCTGGCCACAAGTCAGAACAGTAGGACCCCCACAGCAAACGTAAGGGAAGAAAGAACTTCAACAATGAGGTTTTCTGCACAGTTGCTCAGCGCCAGACAGGTTTGAGTAGAGGAAGCAGTGACATCTGAAAGCACTGGAATGTTGTTGTTTTTCCAGCAGCGAGAGAGGCAGCTACATGGGACACCATTCTGCAGCTGTAAGCTCCCAAAACTCACAGTCCGCCACCACTCCGATCCACTGAAATCACATCACGCCGAGAAATGTTCTCTTCAGCAGCTTTCATAAGTACAGCTAGCCGGCTTCCTGAGATAGATCCTTTCTGAATAGCAGTCATGAGCTAAAGAGACAAGATTGAAGATTTCAATGTTATTTTTGTTTATCCCCCCCCCCCGCTCTCTCGTTCTCTCTCACACACACACACGCACATACACATTTTGGCTTTAAAGAACACAGTGAATTTGTACTCAAATGCCAAAGAAAGATTCCTAATCTTTAGTGCCATGCCTAGAGTTGTCATTTTGATGTTGGGGGTTATTATTCTCCTCTGTTCTATCCCATTGCCTTTCCAGGGAGAGGACCTTCTCAGCAGCTGCTCCTTAGCCCTGGAGTGCCCTTCCAGGGCTCACAGCCTCCTTCTTTCACTTTCGTAGGCAGGTGAGAAGACCTTTTGGTTTCAGCAAGCCTTGGAAAACTGATTGCTCCAGGGGAAAGACCCTTCTATAATGGAGCCTGATTTTCTCTTTGCTGTTTTCCTTTTACCAATTTATGTTCTTAACAGGTTTGGGTTATTTTGAGAATTACATTTTTTAAGATTTTATATATTGTGTATGTTTGGCTATGTTTATTTTAACTTTTATAAGCCATCTTTAGTTCAGAACTGGGAAAATGTGGGATATTGATGATGATGATGATGATGATGATGATGATGATCAACTGAAAGGCATGTGTGGAACTTGGGATCCTGAGGACATTGCTAGATTCAAAATCCTATGTTCTCCTGCCAGCACAGCCAAAGGTGAGGATGCTAGGAGTTGCAGCCTACCAACTTTCAGAGAATGACAAAGCTTTACGCCACTGCCCTAAGCCAATCTATCCTGTATGGGGCACAGATCTGAAAAGACACATCACGCTTAAGTTTTTTAAAACTTGTACTAAATCTATCTCAAATGTGTCCAATATTCCCACTGGTATGCACACTATCTTATTAGTGGTTTGATATTACACTGGGATTCACTTATTACTTCTCAAGTGAGAAAGTACCAGAAGTCTGTAGAACAACCAGGGAACACTGTTTTTCCTGCCCTAGATGTCCATTTCATGCTGGGGTTAAGTCATGTTATATCAGCATGACAGCAATGCTACAAGCCACATTTCTATTTTATGTTTCTGACTTCTTTCTTAAGGGCTGAAGTAGAGATGAATGAACAATTTGCAATGCATTATTTAGCCTCTTTTTCTGTTTGTGAGCAAACAGGAATTCCTTCAGGATACATATATACATAGATTTTATTTGATTATTCCTGACTTCAAAGTTAACTCATTGGCTTGCCAGAGAAACCATGGTCAAGTACTTATTGGAACCCTTCTGGCTACTTGTGACAGGCCAGGACATTCAAGCAAGTGCATCTGATTTCTCTGAAAGACTAGATCAACGCAAACAGATGTATTTATTTCTTTAGCACTATTATGTATGTGCTACTTTAAAAGAATGACACAATCTACCTCAACCCTACAGCCTTACAATCCAGAAGACAGGCATGGGCAGAAATAAGACCAGCTTAAATATCGGTTGTGTAGCTCCATCATATTTATTTAACAAAACATATAGCATTTCATTACTTACATTTAATCCAAAATCCTACTTGAAGAAACAGCCTTCAGAAGAATGAAAAATACCCATCATTTTAATTGTCTAGCTTGTGATAATAGTAAAATTTACCCAGGGGTTTGATAATTAAAATGTTCAATGTGGGCAGGCAAACAGGACACACCTTGTGGGTCAGTAATACTGCAGGAATACATGTGGGAGAAATCAATGGTCCCCCTTCCCCAAAAAGGTTCCTTGCAAGTTAGTGAGAGAACTGCACAAGTAATCTCCCAGTGTGCATTTTGAAAAAGTATAATGGGGGCAAAAGGATTGTAAAAACTAATTTAGCTTAATATGAGCATTTTCCAGTGGAAAATTTGTTGTACAGTTGTCCTCCACATTTGCAGATTTGATTATCTGCGGATTAATTAATATGTTCTCTCTAGGTCCTCCATCTCAATTATGCAAGGCATTTACCCTAGAATCACAATGGAGGACCTAGAGATTCCTAGACAAAACAGTTCTCTAGGCATTTGTAGGTCTTCCAGTGCAATTCTATGGTCAACTTCTGCTGGATGTTTTGCCACAGAGTGGACGGCTAGCGATTCCCCGAGAGGTGTTCTCTCTGGTAATTTTTTTTATTTGCCATTTTTTAACTTTCATGGGAGTCCTGCACCCCTAAACCCAGCAAATGTGGAGGGCCCACTGTACTGATTTCAAATGGCAAGAGGTAAGTAGGTATGGAATAATTTCAAGAGAATTGATTTTATAATTGATTTCTGTGGCATGTAGCTCAGGAGCCCAGCCATTCCAGTTCCTACCCTGTCCCTGTCCTGATTCCCTTCCCCACCACCAAATACACAATACTTCATCAGCATTCAACCACAGTTTAACAATATTAAAGGAAGTTCTAGAAAAGAGGGCAGGACACAGGTACAAGTTATAAGTCAGGACTGTGACATGTTCAAGCTAATGAATTACTCAATGTGTAGTGAAGGGAGTCTGCTTGCCTCTTCCCTTCTAAAGACTTTCTAATGAAGAACCAGTGTGCGAGTTTGCTTTTTGCTCTTTTCTCTTGCCTAAGCCCTGATCTTTTTATGTGGTGTTTTTTAGACTATAAGTCTGAGGCCAGGACCTTTCATAACTTTGGTGGCTAAAGATGAGGTAAAACTGCATTTTAAAATGAACAGGTAATATTATATATGATGTGTAGGAAGCACATGGCCATTTTTAAAGAAGAAACTGAATGCTTTAAATAAGACACAGCAGGATAAACTGTTTCAACTTCTTACATGAAAGCACATTCAAAAAAGCCAAACTGTAATCAAATATAATTACAAAAGAAGAGGGCTGCTGATGTTGAACAAGACTGCCTCATTAGAAAAGGAAAATAAATAAATAAAAGCTATTTGTTTGAGGCACTGAGAATAAAAGAAATATGTGATGTTGGTATTAGAGCTCTTTTTAAAAACATCGCAACATGATTTAAATCACAAGTGCTAACCCTCTCTAAAAATGTATTCACTGATATAATTTATTTTACTAGAGTCCAAAACACACTGCAGAAATAATCCAGTTTGAGACCGCTTTAACTGCCCTGGCTCAATGCTGGGGAATTCTGGGAACTGTAGTTTTGTAAGACATTTAGCCTTCTCTGTCAGAGAGCTCTGGTGCCACAATAAACTACAACTCCCAGGATTCCCTAGCACTGATCCAGGACAGTTAAAGCAGTCTCAAACTGGATTATTTCTGCAATGTGCTTTGGACCCAAGTCTGAGGAGAATACATATCATATATGTGATTGTGGAGTGTGTGTTCACAGACGCTGGGCACAACTGGTGAAAATGTCTGCATTTAGATTCAACAGTGCTCTCATCCGCAGCCCATCTGGAAAGAGACAATTACCATTTCCCCCTGCCTTGATCTTGTTTGTTTAACTTGACACAGTGAAGAAAAGGCTGGCACTGACCAAAATCCCCTGCATTAATTTATCTCATGTTCTGCATTCATCATTGCCACTGTGCAGGAAGGACCTGGCAGTCCTCTGAAATACCTGACCATCAAAGGCCTGCAAAAGCAAATCGGGCTAGCAAAAGGAAACAAGCTGCTGCTTGCATGAAAAGAGTCAAATGGATGCTAGAAACATTGCAGATGTTATCTTTAAAATTTTCAGCTGTACATTTTACAGCATTTTGATTTTAAAATGGGGAAAATGTTCCACTTTCAGCATTTTGAAAAGCACACACTGTTTTTGCTCCCCTTCCTTTTTGCCAAATGGCATAGTGTGACTCAGTTTTGCTCAGTTTCTTTTGCTCAGTTAGTCTCATAGGTGCAACCAGACTATGTATGGGCCTGTACAGACAGCAATAAATAATCCATCATGAGACCACTTTAACTGTCCTTGCTCAATGCTAGGGAAGCATGGGAATTGTAGTTTTTTCTGAGACATTGAGCCTTCTGTCAGAAAGCTCTGGTGCCACAATAAACTGCAGTTCCCATGATTCCCTAGCATTGAGCCAGGACAGTTAAAGTGGTCTCAGATTGGATTATTTATGGCAGTCTATACCGGACCTATGTCTCTGAATAGTGTTACTCAGTTCATCTGCCATGGCAAAAACGTAACATGGTGGTCAAGAACTTGCTTCAGGTTCAAATGTGCTGACTCCCTCCTCCGCTTCCTATGCACCAATTTCTTGTGTGCCAATTTTCTCCTTTACCACTAACTACAGTTACTGTTAATCATATCTTTCCCACCAAACCAAAGTTGAAACCCATTTCAAACAGTGGTTTTCCACGTTTTTAAGGCAAACCTTCAATATCACTAACTTAAAAAAAGGTAAAGGGGAAGTCAGTTTGTACAACAGGGTTGGGAATCATGTAGCCCTTCAAGATATTGTAAAACTGCAATCCCCATCAGTCCTAGCTACCACAGCCCATGGCAAGGAATGCAGGGAATTATAGCCCAAAACATGCAAAGGACTGCAACTTTCCCAGCAAGGAAAGAAAGGAATCCACACATGAGTACCCAGCTGGCTTAAGAAACAAATACACTGAAAACCCAGAAATAATTTAATGGGTACCAGGGAATTGCATGATGAGGCAGATACTACATTATGCTCTATAACACATGCTTAGTTTAGGAAATCTATGTGTTTTTTCTTTGTAAAACTTTACACCAATGATTTGATGGGGCATGGTATAAAGTCACAGAGCAAAGAAGAGATAAGAGGAAAAACAGCAAGGATTCTGCACAACACAAAACCATCACCCAGCAACATAACCAAAAAAGAAAGAAAAAGCCATCAAGGACCTCAATTCAGACCCAGAAATCATCATCTTCCCAGCAGACAAAGGAAATGCCACAGTAATCATGGAAACAGAACAATACAAACAAAAAATCAAGGAACTCCTGGATCCCACATTATACAAAAAACTGAAACAAGAGCCGATCAACAAAATCACCAGGAAAATGAGTATTTTAATCAAGAACTCCTCAGTTCAGCCAACCACACACCAAATTTTATGCAAAACTGAGGTTCTCCCACCAAGACTGTATGGACTTCCCAAGATCCATAAGGATTCCATTCCACTTTGACACATAGCGAGTGCCATTGGATCCCCCACATATGACTTGGCCAAGTTTCTGGCCATACAATTACAAACCCATATAGGGCAACCCCCCCACAACATCAAGGACTCAGCTCACTTCCTAGAAAAAAACAACAACCTCAAAACTCAAACCTGGAGACATACTAATTAGCTTTGATGTGGTCTCCTTCTTCACCAAAGTCCCCATAATGGACACTATGGCACTCATCCAACAAATTTTTCCAAAAGACCTTGCAGCCCTGTTTGAATATTGCCTCACCACAAGCTACTTCAAGTGGGACAATGGATTCTATGAGCAGAGAGATGGGGTAGCCATGGGAAGCCCTCTGAACCCCGAGATAGCAAACGTTTATATGGAACACTTTGAAAAGTAAGCCCTGGAAACAGCATTAAAAAAGCCCACAACATGGTTCTGATATGTGGGTGACACTTTCATCATTTGGAGCCACGGAGAAGAAGATCTGACTGTGTTTTTAAACCAGCTGAACAACATCCACCCGAACATCCAATTCATGATGGAAAAAGAAAAGGAAGGAACATTGCCATTCTTGGATGTCTTGGTCATCCTCAAACTGAACTGATGTTTGGGCCACACAGTATACAAAAAACCTACACACATGGACAGATACCTACACAAGAATTCCAGTCATCACCCAGGACAAAAAAGAAGTACAATAAAAACTTTGGTAGACTGGGCAAAAGGGATCTGTGAACCCCACTTCCTGGAAGATGAATTGAAGCACCTAGACTGGGCCCTACAGGCTAATGGTTGCTCCAGCTCAGACATCAGAAGGGCTGCCAGACCCAGAATAACCCAGAGGAGTAAAGACAAACAACCACCCAAAGGGAAGGTATTTTTTTTACCACACATCAAAGGAGACACAGACAGAATAGGGAAAGTGATGAGGAAACACAACCTCCAAATGATATACAAAGCTACCAAGAAAATTCAGCAAATGCTGCACTCAGTGAAGGACAGGGGAGACTCTCTCATAGACACAGGACTTTACTGCATACCATGCAGCTGTGGACAAGTCTACATAGGGACCACCAAACACAGTGTTCAAACATGAACCAAGGAACATGAGAGACACTGCAGACTGGGTCAGCCAGAAAAATCAGCAGTAGCAGAACACATCATAAACCATCCTGGGCATATTCAAAAACACTGAAATTTTGGACCATGCCAACAACTATCGGGTCAAAATGCACAAGGAAGCCATTGAAATCCACAAACACCTAGACCAGGGGTTGGCACAAGGCTGGCGCCGTTGGGCATTCCAAAATGGCACCCGCCGCCGTGTGCATGTGTGCGCAAGCACGCGCGCCATTTTGGACCCACGCTTGCACGCGCATGCGCACTATACCAGACACCATTTTGGAAGGCCCCACAGCAGCTGCGCCGTGCAAATTCGCATGGCGACGCTGCTGTGGGGCCTTCCCAAGGCCCAACGGTGGCTGCGCAGCTGCCGTTGGGCCTTGGGAAGGCCCCACTGCGCCTGCACTGTGCAAATTCGCATGGCACAGCCACCGTTGGGCCTTCAAAAATGCGCCCCCACGCGTGCACGCATGTGCACAACGACGGGCGGCGTAAGCATGTGCGTGCAGGGGGAAAGCATGCGCATGCACGCAAACGTGCGCCCGCCCCCCGCACCATTTTCCCTCCCTCCCGGCCCCCTGGCAAAAAAGGTTGCCGACCCCTGACCTAGACAATTTCAACAGGAAAGAAGAAATCCTTAAACTAAACAAAGTCTGGTTGCCAATCCTGAAAACACCAAAATCAAAACCCAGCATGTGCAAAAGGAAAACCATCCAGGACCAGGGGTTTTCCCAGTAGACAATGGATCACTCATTAAATAGACACAATGCTTCCTTGCATATCCTCCCACCCTGAGCCCTTGCCATTCAACAACAGAACAACACACAGATTAACATGTAAATCACCTTTTCTCAACTAAGGGTCATATTGTGTGTGTGTGTGTGTGTGTGTGTGTGTGTGTATATATATATATATATATATATACACATACACACCCCACTCACTTCCATGCCAGCATTCTCTGAAGATGCCAGCCACAGATGCTGATAAAACAACAGGAATAAAATCTTCTAGAACATAATAATAATAATAATAATAATAATAATAATAATAATAAATTTTATTTTTATACCGCCCATTGGTAGTTCAATCCGGGCGGTTTACAGCATAAAAATTAGCATATAACATAAAACAACATTTTCCCTCCCACTTAGGCTAGGCCCGATGGAGATGGGCCTGCATCTCTCCCCCAGATGTCAGATGGAGTGGAGGGAGAGCTCTTCAACTTAGGCTAGGGCCGATGGAGATGGGCCTGCATCTCTCCCCCAGATGACGTCGGATGGAGTGGAGGGAGGGCTCCTCTTCTTACACTAGGCCCGATGGAGATGGGCCTGCATCTCTCCCCCAGATGATGTTGGATGGAGTGGAGGGAGAGCTCTTCTTCTTAGGCTAGGCCCGATGGAGATGGGCCTGCATCTCTCCCCCAGATGATGTTGGATGGAGTGGAGGGAGGGCTCTTCAACATGGCCACAGAGCCCAAAAAACCCACAAAAAAACCACAGAGCAAAGACTTTCCACCTCAAAAAACAAACGGAAAACCTGATAGAGTAAAAGAAGGACAAGCATTCTCATGCCCATTAGTATCTGTCTGCCCCATGTGTGCAACTATAAATGAAACAGTGGATATCATGAAACAAAAATCATTGTTATGCTGCTGAAGATGACATGCAGCACACAATACAGTTCTCAACAGTCACTGCTCTTGTGTAGGAGAAACAGTGTCTCATGATGATCATTTGAAAACTTTCCAGGAAGGAATTTCAGCTCATTCATTATTTTTTTATTCCTCAGTTCATCAGGAGACTAATATGAAGGTGGCACTACCTAATGGCCACTCCTCCCTAAAAGAGGCACAGCAATAGCTGGGAATGAAAAGCTGGGAAATGGTGGAGTTTTACACAAGCTTGATTTGGCTTTCTACAAATGTGAGGATACTTTTTGTTGTTGTTACTTGCCCTCAAGTCAATCTTGACCCGTGGTGACCCTATGGATGAGACATCTCCCTCTGTCCTCCACTGTTCTGCTTAAATCCTGCATAAGCTGAAACCGATACCCATGACCTCCTTAATAGTTCATCCATCTAGCCTGTGGCCTGCCTCTCTTCCTACTTCCCTCCTCCTTTCCCAGCATTATTGTGTTTTCCAATGAGTCCTTTCTTCTCATGATATGTCCAAAGTATGACACTCTGTTTGGTCATCTTTGTTTCTAGGGATGTTTCTGGCTTGATTTGCTCTAGGACCCATCTGGTTGTCTTTTGGGCTGTCAATGGGATCCTCAACACTCTTCTCCACATCTCAAAGGAATTGATTTACTTCCTATCATCTTTCTTAACTGTCCAGCTCTCACATTCATACATGGTAATAGGGAATACAATGGCTTGTATGATTCTAACTTTTGTGCTGAGTTGTATATCTTTGCATTTTAGAATCTTTTCTAGTTCTTTCATAGCCACCCTCCCCATTCTTAGTCTTCTTCTGATTTCCTGACTGCAGTCCTAATTTATATCAATGTTTGATCCAATCCCCTAAACAAATTGCCAAATACAAGGCTGATTCTAGGACTTTTTGTGTGCCAGAGCAGAGCTGGGCAACTATGGCCCTAGTGCAGGGGTGGCAAGCTCAGAGGATCCAAAGCAGGGACAGGCAACCTTTTTGAGACCTGGGCCGGTCTCCCGTAGGAGATCAGAAAGAGAGAGAGGATGGCAGAGAAAAAAGAGAGGGAGACTGTGGCCATATACACTGCCAATATGACCCCAGACATGTCAGTTCAACGGAATGCAGCCCATCAAAAGAAAAGACAAAAAAATTGCCCTTCCCTTGCTAGAGGATTCAACCACCAAGCAGAGAGAGGAATATACCGTATATACTCAATTAAAGTCGACCTCATGTATAGGTTGAGGGCATATTTTGGGGCCAAAATTATGGATTTTGATACGACCCGTGGATAAGTTGAGAGTAAAATTTAGGGGCGTATAAAGGATCTAAAGTATGAAGCAAAGCAATGTCAAAGAAGTTACAAAATTTCAGCAGACTTAACTCTTATGCTCACTCTTAAGGCTGGATGGATGACAGAATGGGGGAGGGGCCAGTGCTTTCAGGACAGATTATACTCCTTTTGTCAGGGGATGACTCCTTCTTTTACATAAGAATTAAGATACAGTACTTAAATTGACTTCTGGAAACTGCTTCACACACTGTATCTGCACACATCCTATATGACAGAGAGAAAGAGAGTGTGTGTGATTAAAGGTGAGGGTGTGAAAATTTTAATAGCCATGTTTAGAAAGGATATGCCTCCCACGAGAGTGACCTTGGAGTAATCCATGCCTCAAACAGCTGTCACATTAATTGAAATTTATAAAAGAGTCCTTTGCCCCTTGCAGCCTGCAAATTCAAGTTTACTATTTGTACCATACTAAAAGTACAAAAGAATTGTTTATTTTGCCCCTTTCCCATATTCTGAACCCCAGTTTTAAAAACAACTTTTTAAATGGGTAAAGTAAGGGAAGAGGATATACAAGGTGCCCTTTCCAAAATAAGAACCAGACCAATATATGGGTGTCTGTTTAGAAAGTGAAAATCCACTCGTACACAGGGAGGCTGTGGTGGCTCCAGCGTAGCACATTTCTTTCCAGGTCTGCATTTAAATGGTTTGCAGAGCACAAAGTATCTGAATCAGATATTAAATACACTGTATATATGACTATAAGTCAAGAAATTTATGTCCAAAATTGACCCTAAAATCTGGGGTTGACTTATATAGGGGTCAATACAGTCACCATGGGATGAGATCGACTGGGGGGACAGTTAACAACAACAACAACAACAACAACCAGTAATATTGCTCCTAAAGCTCCTTTAAAAAGCAGCCCCAATGCCCCACTCTCCGTGCTTTGGCAGTAATTGCTGAAAGAGCAGCGAGGCACCAGTGTGAATGTGTGTGTGGTGATTTCATTCTTAATCCTATCTCCAAACCTTTCCTCCTCCTCCTCCTCTTTGCATTTCCCCATTTTCCTTCCACTTTCAAGCCAATCTCCAAAACCTTTCCCTCCACCTTCAAGCTGATCTCCAAACCTTTCCTCCTCTTTGCATTTCACCATTTCCCCTCTACTTTCAAGCCAATCTCCAAACCTTTCCTCCTTCTCCTCCTTGTATTTCACCATTCCCCCTTCACTTTCAAGCTGATCTCCAAACATTTACTTCTCATACTCCTTGTCCTTGCATTTTCTCTGAAAACCAAGCTTCTTTTTTCCCCCTCCACTTCCACTTTCAAGACGATCTTAAAACCTGTCTCCTAAATTCTACCATTGACTTATTCATGGGACATATCAAAATCCATGATTTTGGCTCTAAAAACCTTTCTTCGACATACATGAAGTCGACTGGTACATGAGTATATACAGTATTCAACATCTGATGACCAAAAAAGATCATGTGCGATGTCAATGGCCTCCTTGTAGGCTTGCATAAGCCGCAAGTTATTTATCTTTCATTAGAGTCATTATCAACAAACATGATGCCCCTCTGCAAAGCAAGACAACGTATTATAAAATACATAAATTTCCAAAATTGGGTTGACGTACAGCATCAGTATTTAAGCAATCTGCTTCCAGTTCCTCAACATTAACAACATGGCAAGAATGGAAAGGTAAAACAATGAGAATCTGCCTGCTCAAATGTAAAACAAGCCTAACAGAAATCAGTTTGGTTGAGTCAGAAAGCAGGCTGAAAATGGTTTTCAAAAGAGAAGTAACAAGAGTGAGTGCAGAAGACCAAAGTGCAGAAGATGTGAGAGTTTCTAACCGTAAAAGAAAGAATATGGCATTGTCCCCAACCCAACTGCAACATTTTGTTCATTGTTGATGAAAGGAATCCTGAAAGGATTCTAGTCTCAAAGAGGAAAATAAGCTCCTATGTTGAGCTCTCTTCAGGGACCTTAATCTCTGCATCTAATTCTGCCTGTACCCTGTGACTTGTTGATTATGGGCTGAAATTACATATTAATATTAATATTAATATTAATAATATTTATATTTTCCGCCTCTCCCTGCAGATCGAGGTGGGATTACAACAATAAAAATACAAGGATACAGATACAAAATATAAAATACACTATATAAAAAACTGATGTCTGTCCAGATTCAGATCATGGCAGTGTCTGTCCAGATCCAGATATTTACCAGGTAATAGTGGGCTTTGAAAGGTGAAAGTATATTTTGGGAATCCTTTCCTAACATATACAGTTACACTGGGAGTCGGGAACTTGTAGCCCTTCAGATGTTGCTGAACTCCAAGTCCTACCACCCTTCAACATTGGCCAGACAAATTGGATGAGAACCAGTCCAACACTGACCTAAAGTGATTTGATAGGAAAGTTAACATTTTTTTCTCCCTTCTTTTCTTTTTGAGAGAAAAGAATAAGAATAAGAATACCAGCCACGTGTGACTTTAGGCAGGTGGGAGTGGGCATCTCAACCACCACCACCACTCCTTGTCCTTGTAAAAAGCCATTATAACATTACTTCATAGTGAGGGAACTACCAGAAGATAAAACATGTTCAGTTCAGTATGAACTATGTTCACCTTCAGTGTGCCTTATTTTCTTGAGTGCAGTACCATGCTTAGTTGACTTCTCTTGATTGAATCTAGTAAGTATTTTCCATCTTGCATCTATTTTTTAAATAGAAGTATGGTTTGCTACTTGAAAATCAAATCTGCTCTATGAAATTAATACCTATGTAATTTTCCAGTAATCCCGATTTCCACAATATTATTTAAAAATAAACATTATGAGTAATTAGATATATAATTGATATTCTTTTTTTCTCATACAGTCATAAGTACACACACACATACACACACACACACAAATAAATAAATAAATAAATACATAAATAAACTGGAGCACTCACTTGCAAAAACTCATTGAGTTCCACCTGCCCATTTTTGTTCAAATCCACTTCATTCAAAATCTCATGGAGTGCACTTTCATTAATTTGAAAGTTGATGCTCTATGAAGTATATAAAAGAAAGGAAAAAAACCACATGCTTGGATTAATACCACACTATTAATTATCATGCCAGGTAATTTTGATATGATTTTTTTCTTATAACAGAGGGGAAGTAAAATGTTACCTCTAACACATGCTGCACATCCAATACGGTAATAAAACCTTTGCCTTCCTTATCAAACATGTGGAACCTCTTTTTATACCTGCAAGATTGGATTATTCATGAAAAATCTGTACACTTACAAACAGTAAAAGCAGTTTAATATAGTAATTTTTAACAGCAGCCTCCCTATAACTATGAGTCCTTATCTCCCTTGTATTCACATAAGCTGAATACTGCCACTGCAATTTTCAAAACATCTACTCTGTGAAAAGCACCACATTTATTTTCACCAACCCCCAAAGCCTCCTCATCTCTGAACATTTCTCCTTCTAATCCCATTTCATACCACCCTCACCAATGGCAAAAGTCAGTGGAATCGCAGAGACCTCAAAGCAGAACACATAATTCATGGACATATGCTTCCAGGTTCAACACCTTGGATCTGCAATAAAGGCGGTCTGAGGTAGCAGTGCCAAGGAAGATCTTTGTTTAAAGTAGGAATGGGGAAGCTGTAGAGTATAACTCTACCATCCTAGACAAATGGCCATGTTACCTGGGGCCAATGGTGGACCACAGGTTCCTCAATCCAGCATGGGAGGCCATGTTACAGAACAGCATTACTAGATGGATCAATCATCTGAGGTTATAAGGCAGGTAGTTTCCTAAACCAATCCCACCATCCTTAGACAAAGACAGATGACACAATCTTCTCAGTCTGTCAAGGAGCAGAGTAACAATAATTTAGAATGACTATGAAAATATCAAAGAAACTGGTAAGGGAACATACCCACTGGTAACAAAGTTAACGGGGTGGGTAGGTGGGGACACTTGCTGTTACATCCCAGCAATGAATGCTTAAAGCCTTCTTCTTAAACCTATATCACTGCCCACCTGTCCATTGAGTATTATACCTAGAGCTCACAGACTAACAGGAGCTAGGTTTGCATGGTATCTTTACCTCTCAATATCTGTTGGGGACAGAGTGATTTCGCTACGGTCCGTCAACTGCTCTGATCGTGCCTTGTAGCCCATTTCATAGTACAGGAACTTCTTTGCCTCCGCAAGCTCCTCCTGAACAGGGAGAGCATCACACAGTCTCAGCTCTAGGGTAACAGCAAATATTTACATTCTGAATTTCTTCTTTGCTATAATGTTTTACTGGCTCCTTTCACTTAATTATAATTGCCGGTCCTTAGAGGAATATCAGCAGTTGATGACCAAAAAGTGCTTAAAGGTGAACAAGGTAATTAAGATTAGGCAGCATTTCATGCTTCAGTTAGATCACTGGTTCGGTTGTACAAGTGTTGATTATCAAGCGATAATTACTCCACGAGACGTGCAATGTAAAGATTTTTAGGGCTGTATCACGCTCTTAATCTACACATGTGACTTGCAGCGATGGCAGCAAGACCTGCACTAACAGACAAAAGAGACGAGAGGTGGCCTTTAAATTTAACGCTGCTATCATATAGCTACAATTAATACCCTAAGTGGCAAGTTGCAAGCTTTAAGACATCTAATTTTTGAAGCTTCTGGCATTTGTTGATTACTCTCTTCAGGCAGCAGGACAACTAGGGTTCTGCAGCTGAGACCAGGTACCCTACTCTGACAAAAAGAATCCTTTCTGTAGCACATGAACCATCAGAATTTCATATTTTAGCTTTGAGGATCTGAGAACAATGCTATTGGAATTCCATTCCACATCCCAGTGGGCAAAAATATTTGCAAAAAAAATATCATCTGCTCTTCAGGTATTTGTGGCCTACATCTATTTTTTCAACATATGGAGAGTAAGCACCAGACCACAAATTATATGTGCAACTGTTGGTCTTCCCTCAGCAGCTGGTTCAAATGTTATGGAGAGAAAGGGAAGTTATGGGGCTCACCATGTGGACTGAAGCTGTTACCCTACTCAGGGGTGAAACAAAGGTAGTCAAGCTGCCCCTGATGAAGATGGATTGGGGCTGCGGTAACCTCACTGTGTGGCCCCAAGCCACTTTTTTGCTGGTGCAAAGAGTGGCAGACAGCTGCTCCTTTTTGCACCAGCAAAAAGCTAGCTTTTTCCACCCTGGCACAGACAGAAGCTGGCTTTATGGTGCTCCAGTGGCATGCAGCATGTAATGTAAAAGCTGCGCCACCAAAGCACCCAGAAGCCAGCCCATGTTTGGGCAGCCGAGCAGCTTCCATGTGCCTTGGGGGCATGCAGGCTCTAAACGCCACACCCCCAAGCCGCCAGGAAGTTGGCGTTTTATGCCAGTCTGTTCCGGCTCTTAGCTTCCTTTACTTCCATGGCTTTAAGGAAAACCAGAAAGGACAATACAGAGGACTAGCTCCAAACATATTATGCCATGGAACGTGACCGGTCACTGTCCACATGGTATTTTTAGAGGCACCCCCTGAAGCAAACTTAAGAATCTAAATCCAGCTGCTTGTCCCAACTACAGCAGACCCACTGAATTAATAGGATTTACATAAATGTTGAGTTAGGATTTAGTAGTTTATTCAATGGGTCCACTCTAGCTGGGACTAGAAATTGGATTTAGGCTAATGTGTGCTTTGGTCCTTAGCTTGGTAAAAAATATAATTTTATGTATAGGTATAAATCCTGCTCTTTTTTTTTCTCCAAGGAGCTCAAAAGGAGCAAATATGACTTTCAAGACATCTCTTTTCCATCTCTTTTCAGAACTACCCAAGAACTTGGGACATGTTCCCCACTCCCACCCACACCCTGTTACATGAAGTTAGATTTTTGGAAAGAATCTCTTAGTCTCTGGCTATGGAACCAGACATCATCTCACGGACTCTGGTTGTACCTTCTTCTTCTGTTCACTCCATTTCAGCTTTTTCCCCATGATCTCAATAATTCTTGGTAAGGCTTCATCAGCTGCTTGCACATTCAGGAAAGCCAAACGTGTGCGACGGGCAATCATATCCACAGCAGTGCAGGCATACTCTTGGATTCCATATTCAATCTGCAGTGTTTAGAGAGACAGTTCAAAAGATCAACTTCATTTTGAGAAGCTACCTGACACAAAACATAGAGATCAACAAAAAAGGAAAATGTTGTCTATATTGATGATGATCCACCATGGTGTTACCCACCTTCACTCCCTTTTCCAGAGCTTATCATTTGGGGTATTTCACTTGGCTCTTCAAAGTGTGGCTTTGCACAGGCCACCAGAGCCCTGGTGCAAGCTTTTGCTCAGATATTTTCTATGCCAAAAGCACTTTGTTTTTCAGTGGTCAATGTGTCCCATACCCTGAATGTACACCTCAGGGCCCCCAGTCCTAACAGAGGTTCAGGGACACTAAAATAATAATAATAATAATAATAATAATAATAATAATAATAATAATAATAATAGGAAGAAGAAGAAGAAGAAGAAGAAGAAGAAGAAGAAGAAGAAGAAGAGGAGGAGGAGGAGGAGGAGAAGGAGGAGGAGGAGGAGGAGGTGGTAATGAAGATGAGAGTCTAAACATACTAAGTGTAACTAATCCTCCAGTTCCAATTTGTCTCTGTGTGTGTGTGTGTGTGTGTGAATGTATATATCTCCAGACCCCGGGGGGGGGGGGGGAGACAGCTACTCTGCTTAAAACAAATAAACCTCTATATAAGGTTATTTGAAAATCTTTAGCATCCCCTTTACATTCTATGTGGGACAAGTGGAAACTGAACTAAAAATTAGGCTGAAATCTCTACATACAAATGTTGCTTTGCAATTAGCTGAATTATTCTCATTTGGCTGAGGTATATAGAACAATACATTATGTTTAGCATATACTGGACACTGATCTGTTTTCACTGACTGGGTTTGGCCCTATAAGATCAGAGTTGGAAATGTAGCTATTAGAAACCCATCTAGCATATCTTTAATGGTCATTGTCAAGTTTGCACCCTTTTTGAACACAAGTCAACAGAAGAATTAACAGTATATTTGATAAATTACTGACAATACAAGATGTACATATTTTATTGGGCCATATACCTAATTCCTCAGATTTGAAGGTCAGACAGAAAGAACAGTTTGTCAGAGATATACTGACAGACATATATATTGGCAGATATTCTACATTGTTCTGGAGGAACATAAACTTCCTTCCATTCTGCTTCCTTCACATCTCTCCACAGGAAGAATCTACCTCTCTAATGCCAGCTCCAGCATCACACTGAGTTAGTGGTTGCAGGAGAGCAGCCAGACAGCATCCAACTATGTTCCCAGAGCTGGATGCATGAAGGCAATGTCATGCTTCTGGACCTAGGAAAGACCCCTGGGACATCCCAGAGGGGATCTTCCTTGTTTTACACCTGGCTGTAGACATATAGCCAAATTCTGCCTGTCTGCTCCCCTACCCCACCTTCTCCCAGCCCCTAAATGGCCAGGATGGTGTAAGCAGGGAGGTGGGTCACTGCACGAAGGGGATAGTGGATATTTCCTTCCACAATGGGCACTAGAGGGCATGGTTGTTGTTGTTGTTGTTGTTGTGTGCTGCTTCCAATTTATGGCAACTCAAAAACAAATCTATCATGAGAGTTTCTGGGTCTAGGAGTATGTGACTTGCCCAAGGTCATCCAGTGCATTTCCATGGCCAACTGGGAAATCAAACCCTGGTCTCCAGAGTTGTAGTCCAATGCTCAAACCACTATACCACACTGGCTCATAATTTGGTGTTATGCCTGCTATGTCACCAACAGAATTCTCATCATAATTTTACCAAATTAGAAATGTAAGAATACACTAGCATTCAAGATCTTCTAATACTGGTGCCTCTGGAAAAAACTACTTTACAAGAGGCCAAAATCCAAACATTTGGCTTAACTTTTTCAAACTATTTGGAACATAAATTTGTTTATATTTTTATAGTAGATAATATAAATATGAATTATTTACTTTTTTCTCTTTTTATTTTTTTTAACCATGAAAAAACAGATTTCCAAACTGACAACTCGGCCTCTTTTGTCATAACATAACAGTACTCTCAGTTACGAGCTGTTACTAGTTAGTAGAAAGAGTAATCTAAACTATTGGATCTTTTATTACAAGACAACAGAACACTGAAAAAGAAACACAAAGAAGCAAAAGGTGAGAGAAGAACAAAGTCCTCAGTCATACCTCTGACTCAATGTAAGGAAATTCTGACACAAGACGTTTTCCAACAATAGGCCATCTCTTTCCAGTCACTTGAGCTAACTTGGCCACTTCAAAAGCCTTGTCCCCAAATGTACTTGCAAGATGCTGAGCCACCTATGAAATTGAGAGCAGGTTAAGGAACTGATGCTTTCTGGAATACACCTTCACCTAGGACAGGAGTTATTCTTGTGAGTTCTCTTGTTATTTGTAATAAATAGGTTGAAGAAGAGATCAGATGCAAGATTATGTAGGAGGCAACTAACTACACAGGGAATGCTGAGGTCAGTACTAATGCTGCTATGCATGTATCAATTGAACAGTGACTAATGATGCTTCAGATTCCTGCTACTGTGATCAGGTTTGAAGAAGAGATTTATTTGGAAGTGAGAAGTCACAAAGCTTAAATACCATCATAGTCCAGAGAGAATGTATACATTAAGTAAACAAGGATTATAAAGTAATTACAATAATGAATAAATTCTAATATTAACAAGAAGAAACAGTTAGAAGGGCAAAAAGAGAATAGACCTCCCATTTCATTAAAAAAAGTATAGTCAATAACAGGATTACAGCCACCTCATACTACCTTGACACATTTTTTTAAAAAACGCACCCCAAGGTATAAGACCTATCTTAAATCAAAGAAGTGGTAAGACAGGTAGGTATTTTGAGCAAGAAACCTTTATGTCTTTTTTCTATGAGCCCTTGCCTCAACATTTTCCATCCCTTTGTCTTATTCAGTTATTACTATCAACTTTATTTATACCCTATCTTTTCCCCAAAACTAGGACACAAGGTGTCTTTATTCTAGTCTCTGCCTTTGGTGGTCCTCCTCCTCCTCCTCCTCCTCCTCCTCCTCTTCTCCCTCCTTAATGGCCTTGGCACTCACCAAGGATAGCAGGAGGAGAGCCACTTTGCTGGATTGGTCGCCACTCATGTCATGATCCAGAGTTCCAGCATGGCAGCTGTCTCACGGTTCCAGTGCTTTTGCCCAATATAGGTGGATTTCTCCCTCTGTCATTATACACTGTTCAGGAGAAGTCCTCTAATTATTCAGAGAGAGTTTTTTGGTGGAAGGGGGTGTTGCACAGGTTCTAAGGATCCCCACTATTCTACCTACTAATTGCTTTAAAATTAATTAATTAATTAACCTGGCACCACAAGTCTCACCTCACTTTCCATTCCATAATCTTGAACCAGTCGGATATAAAGGGTGGGGCTCCAACCCTCTGCACCTTGAAGGAGAAGTCCTACAGTCCTACAGGGACCGGCATGAAGCCCATGAGCTTTTACAGCAGCGTCTATGGTATCTTGTGCCATTGAACGATAAGTAGTCCATTTCCCACCTGAGAGCATTAATAAATATGGATGTTATATTTATATAACAGCTTGATCAATTGTGTGCAAGAGACTCCAATAATATTATCACTTTGGAATGGGGTGTGTGGAGCTGAGTCTGGATGGTAGTACAGTCAATGACCTGGCATTGCTCACCACATTCTTTTCCCCACAGAGAGAAGACTACCACAAGCACTCAGCCATGTTTTCAGGTCTGAGTTCTGTTGCCTCCCAAACCAATAACTGTGGCTGCCTCAACTCTACCCTTCTCTTTGAGTGGAAGGCAAATAGGAGTCATGGTGGTTTCTTGACTGCAGAAGTTCCCACCAGTATCCCAGATTCTTCCCCCATGGTCTCCCATCTGAAGAGCCATGATTTCAGTGAGACACAAATCCCAGCAAGTGACATTAGAATTTACTACAACTATTAAAGAATTTCAGTGGCTAGCAGTACCCTTCACAATTTTCAGTTTCACAATTAAGAAATTTGGCCATGTATCTGACTGGTTTCCTTAACCAAGTGCTTGAATGTTCCAAGTCTTACAACTAGTAAAGAATTTTTAATGTTATGTGCATGTGTGTGTGTGTGTGTGAGAGAGAGAGAGAGAATGCACATTCTCATACCTGCTATAGTCACAAGTCCACTGTCACTAACATGTACCACATGGTTCCGGGATATTGACTGGGTGTCTTTGGAATTGGGGTCTGTCACAAGAGGACGAATCCCACTCCATGCTGCCAGAACATCGCCTCTCCTCACTGTTGGTTGAAAGGACAAAAAGGAAAACCCAATTGAAATGTTTTCTTAAGAAAGGTTTTAAAAACAATATATGCTGTAAGTGCTGTTAAGAAAGAAAGAAAGAAAGCTAGCTCACCACAATTTCTTAAACATCATCTCAGAGAAATAACACTCCCAGGCTCCACAAATGTTAATGATGGAAAGGCAAAAAAGACGAAACCACCAGTCTAGTGCAATTGTATCTCTTGATTTAACAACCCAATTGATTTAATTGATTTAATAACCTAATGTTTAAGCAATCTACAAGAAACCTCACAACAATACTATAACAGAACAAGAAAGAGGTACTTGTTTCAGATAAATAAAATGCCAAAAAAGATGGGCCAACATATGAAATGAAAATTTGTATCAAGGAAACAATAAACTAGTTTTAAATTGATTTCAAAATCTGTGAACCATCTAAGATCTTACTAATATGAAAACTCTTAAATATTGAAAACTATGAAAATTCTCAAACACTGATATATTTTAAAGCGTAATTCCCTCAGGCTTTCAGAAGAAGGATAACTTTTAAACCATTTACCCCAAACAAGCAGGGAACAATACATTTAATTTATAACTTATTTATATTTTAGCAATCTCATACATAGATGTTGGCTAGACTCCTCTCCCGCAAATATATAGTGGTATGTAGATACACACAAAATACATGTTCTTAGATCATGGGACATAAGCATGTAACACATTACTAAAATCCTAGGAATTCATGTTATCACTATATTTTTCTAGTGTTCATACTGTTTGAGACAAATGTGATAAAGACAACAATTGGGTCCTAGAACAAATAACGCCTGAACTCTCCCTGGAAGCCAAGATGACTAAATTGAGGGTGTCGTATTTTGATCACGGCATAAAAAGGCATGACTCATTAGAAAAAAACAATGATGCTGGAAAGTAGAGGACAGTAGAAAGAGTGGAAGACTGCATGCTAGATGGATAGACTCAGAGAGGTAGAGGATAGGGGGGCTTGGAAACATCTCATCTACAGGGTTGCCATGAGTTGAGGTTAACTCAAAGGCAGCTAACAACCACAATCCCAAAAGGCCCAAAGAGTTAATCCTGTCAAGCAATTGAGCGTGCAGACAAGTACCCAGATTGTTGGGGGGCAATCAGCTCACAGTTGTAAACCGCTTAGACATCCCATGCGCGATATGAAGCGGTATATAAATGAAGCTGCTTGCTTGCTTGCTTTTTCGGAAGCATTCTTCACTTCGCAGAGAAAAACACCCAGCGACCTTGGAGCTGTCTGGCTGTTCAGGAATGCATCTTCCCTGCTTCTGATGAAACAGAGCCAAGTTTAACTCTGAAGAGGCATTTTTATTCTTTAGTTGCAGTATGTACAGAAAGTATATACACTCACCACCGACCAACAACAACCCAAGACAAGCCACATCCTGTGGTCTCGGGGGTTTTTATAGACACTGTCCATGCGGCCTCTAAGTCCAGCCTCTTCCTGTGACTTCTTCCTGTGTCACTTGAATTATTGTCCCCCAAACATGATGACACAATATGTTTACACTTGGTCTATGTGCTCTGGCACATCCTGACCTTGGACACTGCTCATATATTTTGAGTCCCAGCTGCAAACAACTTTCCCAGCTACCAAGCTGTAAAGTGACCTGTAGTGCCCTTTGTCACTTTCTCACATCTGGGCATTTAAACTCAGGTTACAATCCCAACAAATCCCCCCTGCCCCACTATCCAGTTTGCCATTTCTAAAGGAATGAATTAGTTCTTTCCACCCCCCGCAAACATATGAGTTAAACAGTTCCAAAAATATAGTAGCTTACATCTGTTTGCAAAAGCATCAAGCATGTGGATATGCCAACTCAGCTTTTCAAAACTGAGTACTAAATCTGAAGCATTATGGGCAAGAAATAAGAATCGAAGAACGTACTCTCAAATGTTTGTAACTGGATTGCTGATTTTTCTTGTCTATCAACAGAATTAAAATTAGAACTAGATATACTGTTTACTAGGGCTGAATGAGGAAGAATTTGGGGTTCATGTGCTTTTAAAACAATTTCTGCATGATCTTAAGAAAATGTATATAATGTTATTCTTAAACGCCAGTGGGCCCCCATGAAACTTTCCCAAATTAATTTTTAAAAATCTACCCTTGGTTAGAGAGGGTTCTCTAAATAGGGTAAAATAATCCTCCATATGTAGCTAAACTGCCCTAAGGTATCAAGGCTTTGGAAAACAGAACTTGATTTTCTGTTAAACCAAATAGTCCAGGAATGTGGGGCACTCTTGCAGCTTTCCATATTTAAGGGTCCCAATTCCTTTCTCCATCGTGAGCAATTTAATTATGAGAGATAGATTGGAAAGTTTGAAGCATTTGAATGGAACTGAAGATTTAATGTTGAGGAGTTGGTTAAACTTGAACATTGCCATTGAGCACTGAAGTACTGAATAAGATCTACATGAGAAAAAAAACTATTGTGACAAATTTACTGATATGTGGCACCCTTTTATTATGTTAGCTGGAAAAGAATTTTCTGCACATGGTCCTTCATCAGAGCTCTTAAAGTTCTGAAAAAGACTGTTTTAAGGTTATTTATTGATGCTATTTACAAGCTATCTGTAAACAAAAAATAAATAAAATTGGAGTATTCTGTTTAAAATGGTTCAATTGCAATTTTATTTGCAATGTCATGATTTTTGGTGTTGCTGTTGTTTTAATTTATTATAATGACCCAAAGGAAGAAAGAATGCCAACATAGCCACGTTTTGACTTATGGCTTCAATGCAAAACTAAATATTATAAATCCAATTAAAAATATTGTTGCTGCCATGCTGCTTATGGCAAACACTGATCAGAAATCCTTCCCATACTTAGTAAACATCTGGGTCCACCACTTGTAAACTGCTTAGTTCCACAGGAGCGGAATGAGAAGAAATCACTCTTTACAAAAAGAAATTTCCCATCATTAGCTTCTTCCTTACTTAGCAAGGCTCTTGGCAGAAGACGAGTGAAGCCAATATGTTATCTAACTACTCATATATAAAATCAAATTACATCACACACATGATGAACAGGTAAGTTACATTCCTTGTTCCTAGCAAGACAAATTCTCAGTTTTTCACATTACTTGAAATCTTTCTATAGCAGCACAATGAAAAGAACGCAGCATCAAAGAATAATTTGTCACATGCATGTGATGCAATCTGGACTTGGCCTGTTGCACATGGAGATGATCAAGATTTTATATGCCAGTGCCAGACCTTAGGAAAGAATATCATAGTTATTTGCTACAAGGTGTTTGCAGGAGACAGAAATGTCAATGATTTCAACAGGGGAAGAGGCCAATGAAATTTGAAATTTCTGCATTTAATCCTTCAAGCTTTCTAAACTGTGTGTGTGTGTGTTTTAAGTATTTAAATTACACTTTCAACCACCTCAGTGTTGACCTTGGACCATCACAAGAGATCAGGAAGAGGTCACAAGGACCAACACCAAAGAATAATTTTTCACTTGTTACAAGATAAAACAGAGTCAGAGATTTTATCTGATTTCTCTTGAAAACAATGTGTAGCCTTTCCATTATTTTCCCAAAAAGCTTGTGATCCAACCATTTACTATGCGTGTGTATATGCCCTGAAAGTTGCCTATTGACATGGCAATCCCATGCGTTTCACAGGGAAGGAATTGACAAGATCAGACATGATTCTGTCAGTTCTTTCCTCTGAAATATAGCTGGCATCACGTGGTATTTGCTGGCAGTCTCACATCCATGTGCTAACCAGAGCGACCCTGCTTAACGTTCAATATCAGATAGGATCTGATTTACTAGCTACTATTAACATATCGGCCATCATGATGACAAAAGAGGCCTCCCTGCCTACTCCACAAAAGAGCAGAAAAGGAAAACTTCAAATACAATCAAAAGATAAAACAGGATATAAATTAAAATATGTTTTTCCTAATTTCTTTCTTGGCCCAACATCGCTATGGCTATATAGTGATTTAGGATAACAAGACAGAAAAGTCAGTAAAGCACAGCAGCCCCAGACCAGACCAAGTACTGTGACCACATGCCTCCCTCCCTCTACATCAAGATCATATTAGCGTTTTTAAAAAAATAAATGAATGGAGGGATTCTCATCCCCCAAGTACCCCATACAAAAAGCTGATAAAAAACCTTAACTTCCTTGTCTCTCTGTTCCTTTCCTGTTGGCTTACTACCTTACTACTGGTCTCTTCTAAATGAAAGCACATCTACAAAAACCTGTTAACAAATTTCACAGTTTTACTTCACAGCAGACAAGAGCCATCACACACAAGGCCTATGTGTGCACTAGAGGTGATGTTTTTGGTGGGAGTGCTTTTTGTTTTGTTTTAAAGATACTCTTTTCACGGGAGTGTTAACCAAAAAATCAATAATGCCTTGTAAAAATATCCTGAAAGAACACAGAAGAGATCTGAGAAATCAATGTTGTTCTGCCAGCATGTTTAACCCACCAAAATGAAGTGCTAATCACAGAAATAAGATACCATATTACATTTATAAATTAATGAAACTAGAAAAAGCAGCATGTGTGACACTATAATTAAACAGCTGGAACACATCCAAGCCTGTGTAAGTTGATAACCCTGCCACTGTCTTTGGCAGCAAAAAGGCAGGTCTGCAGTGAGTTGATATGGCCGACACAATTGTTAATTCTCTAACAGACAATCTATAAGCATGACTAATTACACATATGGAAAACAGTGTGCAGTCCAGGTTGGTTACTTTCAAAAGCACTAAATGCTCACAAAACTACTTTTGCAGAACTGCCCTGCAAAAAAACCCCTAAAAACTAAAAATCTGTCTTAATCAATCCTCCAAGCTGTAGCTTTGTGGAAGCAACCAGCTTGCTTGACAAACCACAGCTTTTTAAAAAAAACAAAAGCAAAATTCTGCTCAAGGAACCTAATGATAGGGGTTGTTTTTTCCTCCTCATGTAGACTATTTTTCTTTAATGACTACAATCAATTACCCATTTCAAGGAAGAACAAACAAGCAATCCAGAATTTTCACTCTGTGAAGGGGAGGTTTCCAAATATGAATATTCAGCCTCTGTCAACACCTATAAAGAGCAAATCAGAGTTCATGCTTTTTTTATAGAATCATCTTAATGAGAGTGGATGATTCAGGGGTTTGGTGATGAAATCTGATACTTTTCATGTCTCTGCATTCTCAAACCTATTTTTGGTTGGAAAATCATCAGAAAATTCTGCAACAGCGTATTTTAAACAAACAACATACAGACAGAGAAGCTTCCCAAAAGCAACATCTGAGGGAGATAGAGGAAGGACAGATTGCACACCTGTAACAGTATTTCTTCTAGTGGTCATCTGCGAATTCACACAAATGGGTTTTGTCAGCGCATGCGCAGCTAGCTCGGAACCTTCTGGAATCACTAGGCAGAAGTTGGATTGCAACTTTTTGGTGGTAGCTCCGCCCACCTCTATATAGGCCCTCGCGTTCCCGCTCGATCCTCAGTTCCAAGTACGCCGCTACAAAGCGACAGCAAGGTTATCAACTTAGAGCAGGACACGACTGAGGGGAGACTGGGCGGGATTTGTGTGAATTCGCAGATGACCACTCGAAGAAATACTGTTACAGGTGTGCAACCTGTCCTTCTTCTTCGTGGTCTCTGTGAATCACACAAATGGGTTATTCAGACTAGCAAGCTAATGTCCCTGGAGGAGGGAGTGTCCTGACATAAGGCTTAGAGGTGCAACAAGAAAGTTTACTGGCACAAATTTAGCCAAAGCAATAGGCACCTGAACCTTTATAGGCATCAAATTCAAGTACATCAGGAATTGATTGTAACCCAACAGTCAGTGAGTTTCAAGTGCAAATGGAATAATAGTAAACAATTGCATAAATTCAAGTCATAATTCAAGAAGAACCCGTATTGCTAATTCATGAACAATAAATAAACTTTCAATTTGAACATCACTGTATGTACATTTGTACTATAAACCCAGTATTCAATATATATTCATCTAAGTGAGAGCATAATGAAGTTAGTGCAAACGTATATAAAAACATTCAATGAAGTCCAATGAACTTTCAATTGAAACATTCTTGTATGTAAATTGTACTATAATTCCAGTACTCAATATATTCACTTAAGTGAATGCATAACGGAGTTAGTGCAAACATGTATAAAAACATTCAATGTAGTCCAGATAATAATACTGCTTTCCCAAAGGCAGCGTCTTGCCTGGCTCGTGTGTCCATCCTATAGTGTTTAATAAAAGTAATTGGTTGAGACCAGACAGCTGCCCTACATACATTTTCTAAGGGAATGCCAAACAGGAAAGCAGATGATGAAGCTACCGCCCTTGTGGAGTGCGCACGCACCCGGCCCGGTGGAGTCTTGCCTGCTATTTCGTAGCACAAGTGGATAGTGGAAGTCACCCACTTTGTGGAGTGACAGGCAGTCCTTTCTTGTGTTCAGAATCACACACAAAAAGTCTCTCCAAGCGCCTCGAAGCCGAGGTGCGCTCCAGATAAAGGGACAGAGCCCTACGAACGTCTAATACAGGGGTAGGCAACCTTTCCCCTTTAAGGGGCAAGGGACTTCAGCTCCCAGAAGCCTCAGCCATGTTGGCCAATACTCCCATGTTGGCCAATAGCTCCTGGAATTCTGGGAGCTGAAGTCCCTCGGCCCTTAAAGGGGAAAGGTTGCCTACCCCTGGTCTAGTGTATGAAGTCTTTGTTCAACCTCAGTGGTCGGGTTCGGGGCCAGGGTGGGTAGCACGATGTCCTGGTTGATATGGAAGACAGACACCACTTTCGGTAAAAAGGTGATGTCGGTACGAAGGACCACCTTGTCTTTATGAAACCGAAGATATGGCTGGTCCATCCTCAGAGCACATGGCTCACCAGCCCGGCGAGCTGAAGTCAAAGCTACAAGGAATGCTGTTTTCCATGTTAAGAGTCTAATGTCAGTAGTGGCCATAGGCTCAAAAGGTTTCGTAGAGAGGTACGACAGTACCAAGTCCAGACTCCAAGCCGGCGTCGGTATCGAGGATGGTGGGTGTAGGTTGTTGAGTCCTTTAAGAAATCTCTTGACCAAGGGGTCAGAGAAGAAAGATGGTCTGCCCTCCAGCTGGTAATGAGAGCAAATAGCGGAAAGGTAGCATTTAATAGAAGCAAGGCAATGTCCTGATTCGAAGAGGGAAAGAAGAAACTCGAGTATTGTCGGTACCGAGACACGGGATGGAGGGATCCCTCTGGATGAAAGGAAGTCCCTGAACTTCTTCCACTTGTAAGAGTAGGACCTTCTGGTAGAAGGCATCTGGGCTGCTTTAATTACTGTCTGTAGATGAGCTGGAAGTGAGCTTAAGGTCAAATTCGCCACACTACCAGAGGTAGCGAGTCCAAGTCTGGGTGGCGAACTTTGCCCCCGTGCACGGTCAGGAGGTCTGGACGATACTCCAGGCGACAGTAGGTTCCTTGAGAAAGATGTAGAAGTGGAGCAAACCACGGTTGTCTGGGCCACCACAGAGTGATCAAGATGGCATCTGACCTGTCCATTCGCATCTTGGTGAGCACTCTGGTTATGAGTGGAAACGGAGGAAACGCATAAAATTTCCTCCCACACCACACGAACTGGAAGGCATCGCCTCGAGAAGCTCAGGTTGGTATCCTCGAACAAAACTGTGCAATGAGTGTTGTCCTGTGTGGCAAACAGGTCGATGTCTCTGGTGCCCCAGAGGGAGAATAGCTGGGAAACTGTCTCAGGATGGAGACGCCATTCGTGGCATGGATTGGAAGACCTGCTGAGGCTGTCGGCCAGTTCGTTCTCCTGTCCGGGGAGGTGAATAGACTGGAGAAGGATGTTGGGGTCGATGCACCAATCCCAGATGTGTAGCGTGATGTTGAGCAGAGGCAGAGACTTGGTTCCCCCTTGTTTGTTTAGGTAGTACATGACGGTGGTGTTGTCCATCATGAGTAGGACTACTTTGCCCGATAAGTCAATCTGGAATGCCTTGAGTGCCTTCTCAACAGCGAGCATTTCCAAGGCGTTGATGTGAAGGGCCTTTTCGTCTCGGGACCACACTCCCCTTACAGTTAGTCCTTGGGAATGGGCTCCCCAACTGTCCATTGATGCATCTGTGGTCAGGGTGACGTTGGGCTGAGGAGGTAGGAATGGCATCCCTACACAGATGTTGTCGGGATGGAGCCACCATGTCTGAGATGTCGCAATGCGTGGCGGGATATTGAGCCACTTTGAGGGGGAGTTGGAAGTAGCATCGAATGAGGACAGGAACCAGGACTGTACGGGTCTGAGGCGCAGTCTTGCCCATGGTGTTACAAAGGTTGTCAAGGCCAATTGTTCCACTGCTGTCTGTACCAGATGGGCTTGGATCTTGTCGTGCTTGAGGCAAGCTCTGATGGAAGCAGTGAGGGCTTCAAATCTGTCCTCCGGGAGGAAGGCTTTTTCTAGGCTTGAGTCCAGAATGGCTCCGATGAACCTGACCCATTTGGACGGAGTAAGGTTGGATTTTTCTTCGTTGACTCTGAGTCCCAACGAACGGAGCAGATCGAGAGTGAACCGGATGTCGACCAGGAGTTGTTCTCGGGATGGTGCCGTGACGAGCCAGTCGTCTAGGTATGGGAAGACAGTTATCGCGTTGCGATGCAGGAAGGCGGCCACAGGAGCCATGCATTTGGTGAAAACTCTCGGTGCCAAGGAGAGTCCGAACGGAAGGACCTCGTATTGATAATAGTCAGTGCCTACTGCAAAGGCTAGGAATCTGCGATGATCTTCTCTGATGCGGATATGAAAATAAGCGTCCTTGAGATCAATGGTGGTGAACCAGTGGTCTTTCTGCAAAAGAGGCAAAATAGAAGAAAGAGTTGTCATGCGGAAACACCGATATTCAATAAAGGAGTTCAGCGCTCTCAAGTCCAAAATGGGCCTAAGGCCCGAGTCTTTCTTGGGAATAATAAAGTAACGTGAAAAGAAGTAGTATCGAGCCCGAGAGGCGGGGACGGGTTCGATCGCTCCCTTTTCCATCAAGGCGCGCACTTCGTTGAGTAAAGTGTCAGAGGGGTTAGTGATGACAATAGCTCCAGTTGGTGGGAGCTCTTCGAATTCCAGGGCATAGCCCCTGCTGACGATGTCAAGCACCCAGGAATTGGAAGTGATGTTGGCCCAGGTGTTAAAGAAGGGCCTCAAGATGTCATCAAAGGTGGTGTTGGAGGAGTGCGTGGCAACACATCATTGTCTCCTCTTGGAATCAAAGGGTTTCTTCCGGAACGCCTGCCTCTGGTGTTGTTGGCGGCGGCCTGAAGATGAAGAAGAGCGAGGAGGTTGCCTCCTATGTGGTTGGGCTTGGGGCTGTGAAGCGTCCTGTTGGAAGGGACGCTGATTTTGAGAATACCATGGTCTTGGTTGGTAGAAACCGAATCTTTTCCTGGAGGCTTGAGGCAGTTAGATGCCATGCTTACGAGTGGCAGTCTTCATTTTATATTTTAGATTTAACTTCTCATCTGTGTCTTTATGGAAAAGACCAGACTGGTTGAATGGTAGGTCTTCTATGGTTGCCTTGGCCTGCGATGTTAAATCAGCTGCATGCAACCACGCATGTCGACGCAATGAGATGGCATTAAGTAAGGTTTTTGCTGAGCAGTCAGTTAAATTTCTAGCTGTCACAATGTGCTGAGCCCCAACCACATGGGTCTCTTGCTGAAGGGCAAAGGCATACGGTTTGTGCTCTTCCGGCAAGTGTTCTAGTAGTGGTCCCAATTTTTCCATAAGATGTTGGGTGTAAGCACCCAAACACCCTACATAGTTAGCCACTTTAAGGCAGAGGACTGAAGTAGAATAAGATTTATTGGCTAAGAAATCAATTTTCTTTCCCTCCTTGTCTGCTGGAGAGGTGGAAGATTTGGGGGTGGAAACATACTGAGCGCCTTCTACAATGTCCGAATTCTGATAGGGATGGTCTACCATCCAAACAGGTTTGGGGTCAGTGATGCGATAAAGATTGTCCATCCGCCTCGAGGTAGATGTAGGTACCTCCCAAGATGTATTTGAGGTAGATGTAGGTACCTCCCAAGATCTCTTTAAGATTTTGGCTAAGGACAGCATGTAGGGAATAGCCGGCCTATCTATCACTCTACTCTGAACCCGTTAGTCCAGCTGGTCAGAAGCCTCTTCTTGCTTGGGCTGGGCAACCACCAGGTCAAGTGCGCGCACCATGTGACAGATCTGGTCCGCAAAGGCGCGTGTATCATCCGAAGGAGACGAAGACTGTGTGTTAAGAGGTGGTCAGGTTTGAGTAGGAGACCAATCAAAGTCATCACCGGATTCACTCTCCGGAGCCAGTGACGACGGGGTGGACTTGGGAGACAAGGGCCGACATGGATTTTTATGCTCACCTCTTGAGCGCTGGCATCTAGCTGGAGGCGATGGACTAGGAGACAGGGATCGATGATGACTGGATGTAGAGGAACGATGACGGGATGTGGAAGATTGATGCCTTGGTGGAGTTGAAGGGGATGAAGATATGATCCCCTGCTTATGGGAAGCACTGGAATGATGACGTCCTCTAGATGGTCCAGGTGATGGAGATGGCGAGACAGAGGCAGCACGGTGCGTCGGGATCGAAGAGGAGGGGGGCTGCTGAGCCGCAAGAAGGAGATGAGACGACGGCACCGGAGAAGAGAGGGGCTGCTGTGTAGCAGGAAAGGAGTGAGGCCTTTGCGATGAGGCAGGAAGGGGCTGCTGTATAGCAGGAAGAAGTTGAAATTGACACCTCTGCTCTTCCATGTGGAGCAACTGGTCGGGTTGGACCGACAACAAGTAACTGTTGGAGGCTTCATGGTACACCAATTGGGGGTACCTAGAGATCCATGGATCCGAAGCTGGCTCGATTACGGGTTGGTTTTGCTTTTGTCCCGAATCGGATCGGGGAGATGGTCCACCATCGGATCCGGAGATGTGGGCCGAAGGAGACATGGTAGGTGGAATTGCCAGCCGTGGCGCCATGGTCGGAGGCTGTTGGATTTCCACCTTGAACTCGGTGTCGACGCAGACCATCGGAGTGGTAGGCTTCGAAACCGATGGGCCCGTGGACGTCGGTACAGACGCAGTCGTTGGTGGCAGAGCTGAGTGTGAGGAGAGAGGGGTTTTTGGATTTTCCGCAGATTTAGAGTGTCTCCTCGAATGCATCGAGTGGTCCCCATCGGTAGAGTGGGGCGAAGATACTGAATGGGCTTTTTTAGAAGAAAGGGAAGATTCCTCGATGGTCTCGCTCTCCTTGCGTCTAGTGATCTCCTTGATCTCTCCTTGGATCTTCCCCTTTGTCAAGGGGGATCCGAGGAATGTTTAGATATAGCCACGGTAGCCAGGGCCGTAGCAGGTGATTAGGCCTGTAAGGCCTTCTCCCACAGAGCTGCCTTCAATTTCACCATCCTATTCTTCAGAGCCTGAGGAGTCATTTTCCTGCACATTTTGCAGGTTGTGGGATTGTGAGTTTCTCCGAGGCAAAAAACACACTCCTCATGTTGGTCGGAGGTCGGCAACTTAGAATTGCATGAAATGCAATGTTTAAACAAAGCCATTATGCCGGGTTGAGGGGTGAGGCAAAGGCAAAGTCGAAGAACGATCCAAGTCAAATCTACCAAATCAGTATCGTCTTTGAAGGAGTAAGTGAAAACAAAGTCGAAAAACAGTCCGAGTCAAAACACAGTAGTTGCAATCCAAAGAATAGTCAAGCCGAAAAACGTGGTCAAAGCCATTAGTCGAGTAACTGCACTAGTAGCGAGGTCCCTTGCTAGCTGCAAAAGCAGTGGACGAAAGGAACTGAGGATCGAGCGGGAATGCGAGGGCCTATATAGAGGTGGGCGGAGCTACCGCCAAAAAGTTGTAATCCAACTGTTGCCTAGTGATTCCAAAAGGTTCCGAGCTAGCTGCGCAAGCGCAGACAAAACCCATTTGTGTGATTCGCAGAGACCACGAAGAAGAAGTGACTTTACTCAGCTCATACAACAGAAAGAGGTTGGTGTGGGGAATTAAATCCAACTTATCTCCTCCCCTGTAATAAAGCTATGCAGGGTGATAAACAGCACACAATTCAAGTGGAGATTTCCTGTTTCTTTAACAGCACATATTTTAAGGTATGTTCACTATTAACTTGAGGTACCATTGTATCTTCATTTAGCACCCTTTTTGAAGTTGTGAATAGGATGGTTAGAATGTCATACTCACTGATGGAATGCAAACATCATATTGGAGATTACTCTGTTCCAGTGGCATCCCCATGCAGGTTGTCACCCAGTGTGGGGAGGCGGGGCTTCTGGGGGTGGGGCTTCAGGCTAGGACCTCTGGGGGGACTTCTGGGGAACAGAGTCATGCGGAAAGTGGCCGTGCAGGCAGTGGAAACGGCCTCCACCAACCTGCCTACCACCCAGGCCAGAGACCTCACCCCAAGGCCCAGAGGACCTCCCCCGAGACCCAGAAACCCCTGCAGGCCCATGAAAATGGCCGTGCGGGTGGGAAGACAGCCACCCGCCTGGGCCAGAGACCCCCAAGGAGTGCCTGTGGGGGGGGGGGGGAGGGGTGACCCAGTGTCACCCCATCTTCTGTGATGTCACCCTCTTCTTGAGTGTCATCAGGTGCGGCCCACATCTCCCCCACCCCACCCCAGGGAAGCTACTGCTCTGTTCATGAGCAGTAGTTAGGCAGCACATGCCAGTGACTAGGGATTCCCTTCCCAGTCCACTTATTTGCAGGCAATGTTTGGAGGTACCAGCTGGAAACTCTTCCTTTCTGTATTTCACACAGGGAAGAGCAGCAAACTGGTTGTTCTTAGCTGCCACTTATAGAGGCAGGATGGGTTAAACTACCTGAATATTCCCTATTAAATTCATAGGATCATCCTACATCAACAGGCTACTTGAAGGCACGTATACAAACACAGAAGGCAGCTGGACCCTTAACTCTATTCTCAGCACTGGACAAGAACACTTAATTCTTTCTGCTCTTTTGTTAAAGCATCAAGTGGAAGAACTCCTCCAGCCCATCAGCCAATAACATCAGGGAGATGTCATCACTTGTCCTATATAGGGTTGGTGGGCAGATATACCCTCCATTAAGTTTCCTACTCCTGTAAAATAAGATGAGACAACCTTGACCTTATAATTCTCAAAAATGTCTTCATCCAACTATTGGGAAATTTTTCTTTTCTCTCCATCCCACAAATAGCTGAATTCAGTGCTTGTTGAAGTATCAGATCAGCCTTGCCGTAATGATTTTTTTTACTCACAGAAATCCCCAAACTAAATGTTCTTAATGGAAAGAAGATATTCACAAATGCACAAGTCACCCAGTGTTACTGCTAAAAATTACCTTCAACATCACAACTAAGATAGTTGCGCACTTCTGTCAAAATGAAGTTGATGTCTTCTTCTGTAGGAATTGGATGAGACGTGATTTCAGTTGCAGTGTCTGTGGTACCAGCAATAGTCATCTTTTGCCATGGCAAGAAGAAAATCACTCGTCCATCGCTAGTGGATGGGTCCAAGAGTCCCATGTTATCAGGGCTGGAATAGAGGGAGAGAGGGAAATCAGCCAATAGTTTTTGGGAAGCTTATCCAAAGAGCAGGAAAGCAAGAGTTTCCTGTTGTTTATCTCCTACCGTCCTTTATCCTGAGAGAGAAGAAAGACCTTTCATTTATATCCCATCATTTCCCAAACCAAACTGAAGATGGCTCACAACAAGATTAATTTAAAAAATGAAGATAAAAGGACAAAAATTATAATGTTAAAAAGTACAATTAAGTAAATTGTAATATTGAAATACTATTGATTTTAAAGCATAGTAATAAAGAAATTGCAAAACCCAACCATTAAAAACCCACTTCTCAGCAACTGGTGAACTGCCAAAACCCTGCCTGAATAAAAATTGAGTTGCCCAATTCCTTCAGTCCATTTATGGTGCTATTGTGCTGTGCTATACTGATCTGTGGTGGTGTGATAACACAAATGGATATTGTTGCTTGGTGATAAGGAATTCAGACATACCTGTATACCTTATGTGAATTGGGGGGGGGGGTTTAACTTGCCTCCTGATCTTCAGTGTTCCCAGTCACATGGAAAGAAGTAACATTTTAGGTTGAACTCAATATATTAGGAGAACCCCTACATATATCCATTGAGATGGGGCTTGAGCAGAGCTAGGATGAGATGGAGGCACCTTCCTACCAGTGCAGAGAATCTCTACCAGTAAGGAAGAAGCTTCATCAGCACCAGCAGCCTATTTCCACCTGTGACAAGCTCTGTTGGCAGAAAGATACTATTGATAGTGTTCCAGATGGTAATAAGTGTTAAGTCCCCCAAACAGGTTGTTCCAGACGTGCAGTGCAACTGGTCTTAGGACTGCTCAAGTCAAAGCCTGCAAAAAGGAGCCTATTCAGCTTTGCCAGCCTGAGGCTGGTATGCTTAATCCTCCTCCCATTGGTCCTTGATGGTGGCGGGTGAGTGGATGGGTTAAAATAAAAAGATCAGCCAAGCTGAAAAACCCTGCAAAACTGCCTCCCACATCTTCATCCCTTTGTGGGGCTTAGGATGAGTTGATAGATGTATGACTTCACTCCACCCAACCCCATTTAGAACTACACAAAGGTTTGTTTTATTATTTCAGGTTATAGTAGGTAAGTCAAGCTGTAGCCTGACTAAGGAAAATGCTGTAGCAAACTAGCTTCTCTAAGCCTAATAACAATGATAACAAAAATAATAACAACTTAAGATTTACATATCCATATCCAAATAGAAACTCAGTCAACTTCACACATTTTTCTCTGCACATATATTATCCTGATGAAGAAAAAATACCATGTGAATAGCACACCACATAGAAGATGACAATTACATACACTTGAAGCCTAAGTTCTACACTAAGAAGTCTTTGAGATGATATTTATATACAGCTTAAGGATACATTTGGAGAAGTGCAGCTTAAAAAATGGGTGTCAACATGGACTTGTGCAAGGTAAACCATGGCAGATAAGTAATTACTTTTTGAAATGAAATCAGTATTGATTTAGAGAGAAGAAGAAAAAACTCAGGAATTTAATATACAGAGTTAAACTATTCAAAAAACTTTTGACAAGTTTTCAAATGAGCTCTCTAAATTGGCTTAAAACAAGCAAAACTATGAGGGGCTGAGTATATACTTTGCACAGACTGCTGGGAGATAATTTGCATTATGTTTTAATGTCACTAGAGGAATGAAAGTGGGAAGAACAACAGGCTTTCACATCTCATTGTCTTCCCCATTTCTACCAGAACTTTTCCATTTTCTTTCAAGAATCAGGGTGCCAAACAGAAATACCAAAATAAAATGTGGATAATATTCTAGGATATGGCTTGGGTCCTGTTAATGTGAAGGCCCTTTTCTCCCTTTATGAGCCCACTAGAGCACTGAGATCATCAGGTGAGGCCTTTCTCTATGTCCCATCACCTTCTCAGGTTCGTTTGGTGGGAACAAGAGAGAGGGCGTTCTCAGTGGCTGCTTCCAGACTTTGCAACGCCTTTCCTAGAGAAGCCAGGATGGCTCCATCCCTGCTATCCTTTCAGCAGCAGATAAAAACATTCTTATGCCACCAGGCTTTCTCAAACTGACAAGAGTTGGACTTTAAAAGCTGTGCAAGGTCTGTATAGCTTTATATACAGTTTTTACTATATTTTAAATTTTAATGTGTAATGTTTTTAACTTTTTAAAATTGTTTAATTGTTTTTTAAACTTTGTATCTCCATTTCAATACTTTGTATTTTTTATAACAGCGGTCAGCAAACTACGGCCCGCGGGCCGAACCCAGCCCGTCGAGGCCTTGTAACCGGCCCGTGACCGGTCCTGCTGCCGCTGCCACTGCCGCACATGCGCCATCGCCGCTGCCGTGCGCAAGCGTGTGCGAGCGAGGCCGCCATTTTGCTTTCCAAAATGGTGCCCGCACTCGCGCACGCATGCACACGACGGCAGTAGTAGTGCGCATGCGCGCGCATTCCCCCCTTCAGCCCACCGATGATTGTGGGACAGCGGAACCGGCCCCACTGGCAAAAGGTATGCCGACCCCTGATTTATAATTTGTACTGTTTTAAATTTTGTTAGTGGCCTTGAGTCCCTATACTGGGAGAAGGCAGGATATAAATAAAAAAATTAATAAAAAAAATAATAGCATGAAATAAAAGGATGCACTAACTTCTTCTGGTTAGTGTTTTCTCTCAGAACCAGGGTGTTTTGGTGAGGACACCAGAGGGAATCTTCTTACTGGATGTTCCTAGTCCATGGAATTCTTTCAGCTGGTTGGAGCAGAAGATGGTGGTTGTTTTTTACTGGAGTACGCTGTAACTTCTTTCTATGATGTTTTCAAAGTGATTTTAATGGTTTTAAATCGGTGTTCTGATTGGATTATTTAATGTTTTTAAGTTTCGTATTATGTTTTGTTTTAGCCTATATTGTAAACCATCTTGGGTCCTGCATTAGAAGAATGGCAGGATGTAAATTAATACTAAATAAAAAATTAAATAATACCTTGCATTTAGACCAGGGATAGGCAACCTAAGGCCCGGGGGCCAGATGTGGCCCCCTGAGGCCTTTGGACCGGCCCCAGGCCAGTCCTGCTGCCGCTGCCGCCCGCCATGATTATATTGATTATTGTTGTTATTACTTATTCTTGGGGTTTTCTTGGCAAAATCTCCACGGGGGTTTTGCCATGGCTCTTCTGGGGCTGAGAGTGTGTGCATGCATATATATATTTTATTTTTTTAAAAAAATATTTTTATATTTATTTATTTATGGTGCTTCGGCCCCCCAATTGTCTGAGGGACAGCAACCCGGCTCCCAGCTCAAAAAGGTTGCCTACCCCTGATTTAGACAGTTCCTCAGGCGACTGTAAGAAATATACATTGCCCAGAAAAATTCTGTAAGATTCGACATTTTATTATCTCCCTCTTGCAAATGGGAACTGAGGCAATAGTGGCTTACATATCCAATAAAATCATAACAAAAGGAAGATCTGAACCAAGTTAATGTCTCTTGGTCATTATCCTGCACTAGGTCTTAATACAGGGTATACACTTGATTCGCTTTCTGACTCTATAAGGCCAGTGCAACTTCCAATTTATTTCTCCTATCTAGTTTCAGTCTTGCAGCCCACGTCTTTGCCATTCATCTGCCTATGCTAAATTCAGTATTTCCCAATTGTCACAGTCCACCCTGGCTTGATCCCTTTAGGAATAGCTACCTGCTGGCCACTGTGCCCATAACTAAAGGTGTTGTAATGGGTTTTCCTTTTAGAACTCTCTTCAACAGCTATCTAGGACACAACTAAATGAGTCAATTCTAGACTGCAAACCAAAATGCTGCATACTCTCTGGATCTTCTTGGTTCATAGTTCCCCAGCTCTCCAAATTACCTGTCCTTAGGTCTCTAGCTGTTTCTACAAGTACTTTTTATTTGGCCTCCTTGCCAACAGATTGCTAGCTTCCCTATCTTTTAGGGCCCTCTCCCAGTATCCAAAGGCCCACAAGATTTGAGGTTAGACAATCACTTTGCAGCCACTTGAGCAATCAGTTGTTATGAACTATCACTCACTCAGTCAAAGCAGTACCAGTGGTCTGCTAAACAAACACAGTGCAATACGAGCAGCCTCTACACTACAGAATTAATGATGTTTGACACTGCTTTAATGCCATGGCTCACTGTTATGTATACTTACTCTTATGTATTACTCTTATGTATTATGTATTACTCTTATGTTATGTATACTTACTCAGTATACTTACTCTTGCCTGCACTTTCTTCCTTTGTTATGGTTTGTATCTGATTTTATGGAGAAATTCACCTCCTTTATAATCTGTTTTTAATTGTAAGTGGTTTAATAACTTTTTAAGGGGGAGAGGGGGGAATTGTTCTTAAATTGTTATGTGTTGATTTTTTATGATGTAAGCTGCCCCGATTGTTCTCAGAGGGGCGGGGTATTAAATAAAAATTATTATTATTATTATTATTATTATTATTATTATGGAATTCTGGAATTTGTACTTTTGTGAGATATTTAGCCTTCTGTCAGAGAGCTCTGGTGCCAGAACAAACTACAAATCTTAGGAACCCATAGGATGGAGCCATGACAGTAAATCTGATGTCAAGGTGTATGAATTCTGCAGTGTGGCAGCAGTCACAGATACTATTTCTTCTTCTTCTTACATTCCACTCTACCAAAGAAGTAAATCATTGTTTGTATGAAGAAATGACATTTTAAAATATTCTAAGCCTTTTTCTTTAGTCCAGGAAAGTTACAAAATTCAGTCAAAGGCTTACATATAGTCCTGAGAAGAAATATGGGCATGAGCTGCCATTCTCTTTACAGCTCTCAGAGAATGTCATTTCTCTCTTGGTGGCAATTTCCCCCTCCACACCCTGCCTTAATCTGCAGACCACTAATAAAATTCCCTTTTTATAAAATTCCCACGGGTTCCAGAAAAGTGGAGCTCAACAGCTTAGTTGTATGAAGAGTCCACCACACAGTCTACAAGTTGCAATCAAAATACTTTTTTAAAAAAAAGCAAATAAAGTGATGAGGGAAGACTTTAAAACATCTGCTCAGTTTTGAGGAAAGGAGCTCTCACTGTGTTTCAATGGCAGCTTTCCCTGTGGTGCAAAGAGTTTCTGATTGGAAGTAAAATGCATGTCTTGTTGTTGTGTGCCTTCAAGTTGTTTCCTATTTATGGTGACCCTAAGGCGAACCTATCATGGGGTTTTCTTGACAAGATTTGTTGAGAGGAGTTTGCCACTGCCTTCCCCCAAGGCTGAGAGCATGTGATTTGCCCAAGGTCACCCAGTGGGTTTTATGGCTGAGCTGGGAATTGAACCTTGGCCTCCAGAGTCATAGTCCAGCACTCAAAGCACTACTTCTACAATGGCTCTCAAAAAGTACAAAAAGCCCACTAGCCAAAATGTAGCCTGCGATTTCTTCACAAACCTGCAAGAAGTGGAAAGGAAACATTTTCATCCATTGTAAGAGATGATACTTCTAGAACTATGTGGTAATATTTTATACGTGCTCATAATACAGATACAGGATGCCTTGGGACAGGTCAGGAATAAACTAGAAACATGTGGGACCAGGCTGGGGGGGGAACCCACCAAATATGATATTCTAAAAAAAAATTCTATGCAGAATATGTGTACCACCAGATAGAATCTAATTTAGAGTGGCAATAACCCTTTTCCAAGCATGTACTGATTTTTAGAATATATTTCCAACTAATGTCTAATCAGGGAATTGGGTCTTCCTATTTCTTGGGACAGACAGTGTCAGCATAAGTTCTGTAGATCAAGTGTCTGTTTTTACATCATCCAAGAAGCAGAACCGCAATCAGTGCTATGGACAGCAGACTGAAAATAACATCAATTGGATTAAGGATTGAAATTTATAAGGGATTACAGTCACACTAATATCATTCAGGGTGTGAGAAAGTCATGCAGTAGCTACTTAAGTGAAGACATGTATTGGAAGAACAGAATTAATGAGAGTAGAGGGAACACAGGGACTATTAATGAAGAATATAAAAATGTAAGAACCCACCGGGAAACGCTTGCAGTGTATTAACATTAAATTAATTAAATCTTATCTACATTTACACATAAAAAACCTTTAAACTATTTACCATTTTCCCAGGATGATGTCAAAGTACTTTCCCAAAGAGACAAGTAGTTGTAATGAAATGATACACATTTTCTGCTAAACAGGATTCAATTGGCACTGGGGGCAAAAACTTGTTGCTAAATTAATACACACATTTGAAATTTCAGTGAGATGCATATATTTATGACAGAGACAAATTATTTGGCTTATCTGTCTTTAGGATGAAATCAAGGTAGTCTTCATTCAGCAGTAGTGCGAGTGATATATGGAGAGAGCAATTGCTTTTGAAAGAAGGTAATCTGAATATTGAAAGATGCTGAGGAATAGGGCAAAGATGGAAGCTGACACTGAGTTTATTACACAATAAATAACCAGATGAGCCCCACCTCACCACACACGCACACAATCCTGAGTTCCATATAAGAATGAAGGTGTTGCAGCCCACTATAAGCAGCATTAACTACTCCCCAAGCTTTTACATGATAAAATATTAAAGGTCAAAATATTTGCATTTCAGCTACTACTATGCACCTTTTTTGCATGGAAGGGCTTTTGAGTAGACTCTTTTTGTACATTACTGGAGGTGGATGATGCAGTCATTAGCCCTGGTAACAATGCTAGTCATTGTGGGTAATCACCCCAGGTGTTCACTTTTAAGCATGTATAAATGAATCCTTGCCCTTGAGTTATGTTGCTTAAGATTCCACTACAAGGGAAGCTCAAGTAATAACACCTGGCGGTGGAAAACCCAAACCTGCTCAGCACAAGAGAAGGAGCAATCCACTATAGTGGTGAACTAGATGCAGCCAGAAAATAGCTGTGCTTTTTTGTCAGGGCAGACAGGCTGATCAGCAGAGAACAAAGCTCACTGGGTTCCCAACACTTAAATTGGGACTATGAGACCATTCCTACTGATTATTCTAATTCATTTACTTGTGCTACATGTAACTAGCAGAGAGTTATTCTTGCAATGTTCAGTTAAATAAATCTATTTGCAGCAAAAGATATTGCATTACATTAGCATGAAACCCAAGGTTGAGAAGTGGAAGAAAAAGAGCTACTGTAAATGTTATTTCTGCAGATGTTCTTGTAAGTTCACACAAATTCAATAGACAGGAAGGTTCTACAACAGTGCTCATACATTACACAACAACATGTGCAAGAGTTTACACAAATTTTTGTGCAAGTGGCAGAACATCTTTCAGATTTCATTTCATAGTTCCCAATACAGTTCTATTACAGTAGCAGTAGAAAACAGTCCATCCATGAGTGCAGTTTTATATATATACACACACATAGAAGAAAGGACATCTACAGTCTATTATTACTAACACTCAGCATTTACACAGCACCTTTTGCGTGTTTAAAACACTTCAGTAATCTTTATGACAGGCACATAAGCTAGGCTGGTAATGCAAATAGAGAGCTAAAGCTAAGAGAACACTGAGTTGCTTAAGATTATCCTGTGACTACTCTTGGCCATTATGCTCCAGTGCTTTTTTAAAAAAATCTGTTTATTAACATACATTATTGACACAACAACCAACAAATAAAATAGCACAATTATCTTACACTCACCACAACAGTCTTCAAATACATAAACTAATAAAAAGGTATTATACAAACAAACAAAAAAACATTCATTCTTTACTCCTCACTTCTCCGTTCTTATTTCTTGAAATATTTTCTACTTTTAAATTTCTATCTAAACCATAAGATTAAATCTCACAACTCTCTACTACAGTGTTTTTAATAAGGCCACAGATCCTTCATAGGACCTGTCTTTTAAATGACAGCTAGGATGCACAGGAAGAGAGGGTAGGCAGAGAATATTCTAAACCTACAGTAGACAAAGGAGCTGGCTTCACACCAGGCCCCATCTCCTTTTAATTCTATATGTTCCTTGGGCAGGTCCTCCAATAATGGTATAGATATTGAGAAACAGCCTGGTTTTCTAGAGCAACACATGGTCTACTCAGGCAGGGGCCAGAATTTTGGCATGTCACACCTGGCCAGAAGTGTTGGTAGGGGGCTCTGCTCATGGAAATAGCTGCAACAGAGCCCCTATCTGATGTCATTATCCTCCATTTGGGCAAGAACAAACTAGTTAAGACACCCAGGCTTCAACTTGTTTGCAAAGTGACGGCAGACTTCCCCAACACTCAATGCCTGTTTCCAGAGGTTCACATCCTATGGACTAAGATATGACCAAGACATGCGGCTGAGCACAAGATGCAACTCTACAATTAATGCAGCCCAGAGGCAAGCTAAGCAAGACAGCATTTGTAAACTCATCTGGATAGGCGATGTACCTATCTCCCACCCAGGCATACATGCTAAATTGGCTTATCTTTACAAAGATGATAGCATAACACTTAGCTCCAGAGGTCTGTGATCTCTATTTGGACTTGTTAACTCATCAGCTTCACCAATACATTCAAAGGACTGTGGCAAGTATGGAAGGGAAAGGGGGACATTGGGCAGGATTTAAATTGGGAGAAGGAAAGCCCTGGGGAATATGTAGATTGCCTTACCTCTGGCAGACTGTTTCAGCTTGCTCATACAGTAAGCTTTGCCAGATGTTTATGAGACACCTGTGGTGTGATACTCTGCTTGAGCATTTGCTGGTCTGGAAGCCACCAGACCTAGTGTCCTTTCTACCTTATTTTGCCTACACAATGTCTGTTAGAGGGAAATTATGTATGAATGGAACTAATTGGTAGTTGCTGTATTTGTATTAAAGTTGTGGCTGTCCCACTGAACACATAACATGGTGTATGGGCTCTCTGTTTCAGCACAAAACATTCTTATCGGTTAGTGATACTCCTATTGACCAACCAAACACTGGTCACCCTGTACTCTTCTAATGATAGCTGTTGCCAAAGCCACAGAAATGGAGAGTTCTAATATTCAAGGCAGGGGAGGAACCACCAGAACACATCTTCTTTCAGGCCTTATCCTTGGTATAAAAACATTCCACTTGTATGCATATTTTGACACAGGAATAATGTAACCAAACAATCTTCTGTGAGCATTCAAAGGAGATATAGTATGTAGAAGACTGTACTCTGTGCTTCCCTTGCAGTAGCAGCAGCAGCAGCATTCTCTGACTTTCTGGATTTTGGTGGGGGGGGGGGGATTAAGTACCTCTCTTAAGATTGTTATAAATGATCCAAGTTTTGAATATCTTTACCTGTAATAGCCAGGCATGACAATATGAACGCCTGCACTTGGTTGACAGATGTTTGATACTTCCTGATCATCCATTTTCCGCACAGAGTCTGTGAAAGGTCCTGTAGCATTGACAACACATTTGGCTTTGACATCAAATTCCTGCCCTGTGAAAGAAAACAGCATCAATCACATAGTCCATTTTCTTCCCTGTTCACTGACTCTTTGGATTATTAATTTATCTATGAAGTTAACCTATTGTGAAGTGCATACACACATATATACACACACACAGCATGTTACAGTAACTGAGCAGTTGGATTATTAAAATCAGTAATACATTTCTTTGAGAGAAAGTGCATGCAGCACAATCCCCCCCCCTTTTTTTTTCTTTCAGTCATGAAATATACAGAAACAAAACAAAACAAAAAACAAAACCCAGCAGTGGCAGTAGTTCCCACACACATATACCAATTTGCTTTATTTATCGAGTTCTCTATTTAATGACATTCTTAAACCCTGAAATTTGTTAAATGGTACTATTACTGAAGGCACACCACACGGTATTTTACAACGTCAGCTTTGCTTGACAGAAGGGCTTGGATGTAAAGCGTAGTTTAGCTTGCCAAAGCACTAGGATTTGAATGAAAACCTGACAGAAGTTAAAGATGATTGGCATTAATGACATGCCACTGCACTTTGGAAATATGCCTCCTTTGTCAGTTAAGTGATATTTACAAACTCCAGCCTCCCAATGCACTCTCCCCCAGCCCTACCCAACTACCTTTATGGAGGGGGGAATCATTTGTTTCTATAAACAGAAGAGCAAAATGCATTCATAGACAGCTATACTGTACTGCAGTTCAACAACAGCATGCTCAAAGCGCATGCATGCGGGGATGTAAGGAGGTGGTGGCAGAATTCCTTGATCCACAAACCCACAGAATGGGAAGTGCAAGAAACATAGCCTCCAAAAAATGGAACCACAACCAGCTCTGGGGGTGTGTCTGTGTGCCAATACAGGTTATGTGTTAAGGGTTTTCTAAATACCACAGAGAGAAAAACCTACATACCTGTTAGAACATCTCTGCACCTTGCTCCGTAGATACGGCTCTTCCCACTATTTGGATCTGTCTTCTTCAGCAAATGCATCACTTCAGTGTAATTGGCTATGGCAGCGCCATACCTGGCAGCAGTGAGGGCAATGGCAAGGTTCATTCGTGCATCATTGTGCTGTCCTGCAGCAGGGGGCAGAATAAAGGAAGGACATGAGTCACCTCAAGCCACTGACTTGTGGTATGGAAGTGTGTCAGAACCGATCTGTCACATCTGTCCCTGTCACACTGAATAGATGTGATGGCTGATCAGGTCTAACAAGAATTATTCAGAAAAACAACATCTCGCGGTAGGGCAAAACATTCACCTCCTGTTTTTTTAAAACAGTGTAACAATGCAAAAGCACAAACATTTGAAAGTGGCTGAGATTACTGTCAGAGCAATGTGCTTGTGTGCTGTAATTGAATTATTGATATTTTATGTTCATTTATGTGAAGAAGCTCACATGAAAACAAGATGCCACACTCCATTTTGGAGAAGGTGGAGTGAGACTTCTCAAATCCCCCCAATCGGCAATAACACAGCATCTTCGATGAATTTATTTTTTGACAGCCCCACTGGTGTTAATTAACAATCTCTATTAGCACACACACTGCATGACATTAAAAAAGGCAATGATCTTTCAGAGATTCCACTGCTAAGCCTCTATTGCCTATAAAATAGACATTCATTTTATGCACATTTTAAGTTCACAAAAGCATTTACAGTTCTTAAAAAAAACCCAAAAAAACACACAAACACTCCCCCAGAAGATTTAGTTAACAGATCACTCTTAACATATATATCATTAAAGATGTATTACTGAATCTCCCTAGTTGGAGAGAAAAAAATCAACACGGAAGAGAGCACTGGTGGCCATGGGGGGAGGAAAAGGAGAGATGATTAATTACTTTAAAATAGTGGCATCACCTGAGACTTTCTATTTATTACTGCCACTGAAGTTTAAACCCTGATACTGGCTAGGAGCAATTATTCTGCGTAGCAAGGGCCAAGCTCTGTGTGCCCAGAATAATTAATTACAAGGGCCAGTCTTCAGTAGGCAGAGTTCAGGATGCCCATATGTTGGGATCAGTTGTATCAAGGTAGTACAGATAAAAGGGGAGGGGAGAAATGAATGGTAATGGATACTGTTTTTGATTTATGTAGCCTGCATACAAAGTGTTCAGTATAAATGATTTATGTAAAGTTCGGCCCCTTCTGATTGTACTTGAGCAACACCCAGCCGCTAGGTAAGCAATCCCTTTCAAAACCAAAAGGGCAAATAATGTTAAAAGAAGGATCAATGGCTCCCAGAACTGTTACACCCCCATCTTCAAAACTTCTTACTCTAACAGGGAGGAGGGTGCAGAATGAAGCTTAAGCAAGCTAAATAGGTTGGGGTGGAGGGGAATACTCCAAGGCATCCGGAAATCAAAGAAAGAGGAACAATAGCTTTTGTGAAAAGCCAGAAGGTTTTGAGGTATTGTAATCTCATCCTTTATATTTAAACTGCTCCAGTCACTTGAGCTGCCTGCAGACTAAAAAACGAGTCAGATCAGGTCAAAAGCTATAATAAATAAATGAAACGAGAACCTTCCCAGCGCTAACTAAAAAAAAGAGAGGGAGAGCATGCATTAGTAAGCTCTAAAATAAATTACTAGAAGAAATTATGGTTACAAAAAAAGGGAAAGAAAACTTATCAAGAGGTGGCTTTTTAAATAAAAAGGGTTGTGTATATGATTTAAAAAAAATCTAGCTAAAATTCACTATTTTGATATATTATATGAAAATCTTCTCCTGAATTATTTCAAAGAAAAATTCTTTCTTCACAAACACACACACACACACACATACACACACAGAGCCTGTTGTGTACATGTCTTCCTCAACACATACAGGGATTTCCAGGATCACTGGAATACACTTCAATAATAGTAGATGACAGTGATGGAGTACCACTGCTATATTCTCAGTGGTGAAATGTTATTTAACAAGAAGCTATATCTCATTTAAGGGTAATAACAGTCTTGCTTTTAGAATAGTAAGTCATGTATGGATTCATGGAATAAAGATAATCACAGTTTCCTGCTACAGCTCAGTTTTAAGTAAAAGAGCCACTAACTGCTTTACTATGCTAATAAAATTTGCAATAAAGAAGTTTCTTTAAAAACTGAGGGTGCAACTGGGAAGCCAATAATAAAAGGGGTTGTCTTAAAATTTTATTTTGCATAAAATAAATATGACTTTATGTTCAGATCATTTTGCTTTGGATATCCTTTTTCCCACTACCAAGACTGTTGTGGCATTCAGATCATGGTGATTACAAAAGATAGTTCTCATTACTTCTCTCCCATCAAAAGAAGACTTTTCTTTGTTCAGCCAATCTTAGTGAGATCCATATAAAAACATAAACCATCACTACAATAATTTCAAGCCATTCTATATTCAGCATCACCCAGAAAATCAAGTGTCATGTTGGCCTGGTAGCTACAGAACTGAGTATTCATTGAGTGTTTCACAAATTTGAAATAGCACTGTGAAAGGAGAGAAGGAGGAAATGTAGATTGTGTGAATTGGTTCTTAAGGCTGCTGCAATCATTGCTGGTCAATCTGAACAACATGGAGAGAAGCTGTGACACAGGACTAGACACTAGTGTCTAAATAACTGAGTGTGTTCTTCAAACTCTGATGTAACCTGAGTTTTGGTTTTCAGAGACATTTTAAGGCATATCCAGACTGACTGAAAATTCCTAGATTTTCTTCCTGTTCTTTCCAATTTTATACTGGATTAAAATTAATCAAGCTGGGGAGCTGGTATAGAAAGTCTCTGATCATACTGAGAGCTGGCAGAAAATATTCTCGGATAAACAAAATGTGTATGGATAATAAATAAAATAATAAAATTGGAAAGAACAGGAACATAACTTGGAACTTTCTGGTTTTTTAAAATCAATCTGGATGCTCCTCAGAGACATCTCAGTCCAAACACGTTCAGTCTGCAAGGAAGTGAAATAGTTAACACCCAGTGTCTCCTGTCTCCTTTGAATCATACCACTACAGAACTGGTGAAGTGGCAGATCATGGTATAAAAGTTTGTCAAACTGGTTTACTTCCTTCCTTCCCTCCCTCCTCTCACCCACTTTCCATAACTATGGGGCCCATCTCAAGATCTGGCTGGCCAGCAAAATCCACTATTGCCAGCCAGTTCTCCAACACCTTAAGAGGATTAGCCTTTTAAAGACAGAAGCCTCTTCTTTTGTCCATGGTTTGTTAACTAGAGAAAGGGAGACAGAACAAGCACAGTTTCCTCCTGTTGGACCAACCAGTTGGTAAAAAATAAATATAAAAAAAGCAGCAGCAGCAACATATTCTGCTGAAAGAATAGGTTGCTTACTGGTAACTGTGGTTCTTCAAGTGTTTATCAGTGAATTCACACAAATTGTGTTTTTCTGCCCCTGTGCAATGTATTATTCAGAACCTTCTGGAACAGTTATTTAAGCATTTTGGCAGTAGCCTCCACCCCACCCCTCTGCACACCCAATAGATGTACCTCCAACCTAAATCCTCAGGTCAATGGATGCCAAAGCAGCATGGTGCAGGTGCAGATAGCCCCATTTGTGTGAGTCGCAGAGGCCACAAAGAAGCAAGCCAGAGTAACACTTGGGAAAAGTTGTGTCTCAAGTCCCAAGGCAATAATAACAAGAGACATGTGTTTCCATTTGAAGCACACAGCCTTTTATGCCATACCCTTTGGCTCTCAACTCATGGGCCAGAAGGGTCTTCTAATGGAGCGTGCTTTGCTTTTATATATTTTTATTGTGTTTTAAACGGTTTTAACTTTGTGCTTTTAATAGAATTATTTATTTAATGGTTTGTTAACTTCTGTATAATACAATCTTAGCTGGAATTTGTTTTAATTTGTTGTAAGCTATCTTAAGGAGGGCCTCTCTAAGGGTTTTCTTGGCAGAATTTGTTTGGAGGGGTTTTGCCTTTGCCTTTCTCCAAGGCTGAGAAACTGTGACTTGTCCAAGGTCACCCATTAGGTTTCCATGGCCAAGCAAGGATTCAATCGCTGGTCTCCCAGTGTCCTAGTTCAACACTCATGCCACTATACCACACTGACTCTCTCAAAACAGGATATAAATACAATTAATAAAAAATTGATACAAGCTTGTTTTTTAAGTACATTCACTGTCAAGCCCCCCACTCCAGCATATAAGTTTTCATCCCAACAATTATATTCCATTGATGAAGTACTGAAATAGCGCTTGATCATATCAAGGAATATATTGCAAAGAAAAAAATTCAGGCATCTTCTTGATTTCTCAACATGCGTTTCTCAAAAGCAAGTCATGCCAGACTAATCTTCCCTCCTTTTTTGATAGAGTTACAAGGGAATGCAGAGGATGTAGGGTATCTTGATTTCAGTAAGTCCTTTGACAAGGTCCATGATATCCTTGCAAAAAAGCTAATTAAATGTGGGCTAAACAATGCACCTGTTCAGTGGATTTGTAACTGGTTGATCAACCAAACCCAAAGGGTATTCAACAGTGGCCCTCCTCATCTTGGAGAGGTTTGACTAGTGGGGTACTACAGGGTTCTGTCCTGAGCCAAGTTCTATTCAACATCTTATCAATGACTAGGATTGTGGAATAGAGGGCATGCTTACCAAATCTGCAGATGACACCAAATTAGGAAGAGGAGCCAATACTCCAGAGGACAAGATCAAAATTCAAAATGATCTTAGATTAGAGAGCTGGGCCAGAACTAACAAAATGAATTTCAAAAGGAGAAATGTCAAGACAACCACACTTAGGGACAAAAATATAAACAGCATAGATATAGGATGGGTGACATGTAAAAGCCATCTAGGAATCTTAGTAGACCTCAACCTGAACATGAGTCAATAGATGTAGCATTTGTTGGTGTTACTTCTTTCTGCTTGGCAATGAACACTAATACATCATTCCACAGATATATACTTTAAAAAGGGAGGACTCTCCAGAAATTGCTGCTCCCACAACTCCCAAAGGTTTCAACTCCCAGCCAGCATGACCAATAGTAAAAGATGATGTGAGCCAGGGGTAGGCAACCTAAGGCCCAGGGGGCCGGATGCGGCTCCCCCAAGGCCTTTGGACCGGCCCCAGGCCAGTCCTGCCACCCCTGCCCCCCCGCCACCCGCCATTTTGATATTGATTATTGTTGTTATTACTTGTTCTTGGGGTTTTCTTGGCAAAATCTCCACAGGGGTTTTGCCATGGCTTTTCTGGGGCTGAGAGAGTGTGCATTCTTATTTTTTATTTTTTATTTTAATATTTATTTATTTATTTATTTATTTATGGTGCTTTGGCCCCCCAATTGTCTGAGGGCCAGCAACCCGGCCCCCGGCTCAAAAAGGTTGCCTACCCCTGATGTGAGCTGTTTCTAAGGGCCAAAAGCTCCCCACCTTGATCAGAAGAATCAAGACTTTTGGTATATATTTCTTCATAGTGAAGATTTGCAGTGTCTCTCTAGGAACCTACAGGTTCCTTTGAAGCTGATCTGATATTCCTGAAAAAGAAGGTCAGAAAAGGCAGACAAGCTTCCCTAAAAGACTACCATTATCCAACTTCCCCTACAAAATACAACAACATCATGGCATGTCAAAGAGTTTACAGCTGCTTTCTTTGAACCACAAATACGTTCCAGAATCCTCAAAAATATGCAGCAGTTCATTTACAGATAACTGCAAAAAGAATCCCCTTAAAAAGTAAATGTGAAAACTGCTGTAACTGTCACTGCGGTATGATTATAAGCTTTTAAAACAAACACCTTCTAAGTATGTATTCAATAGGCCTTACCCTAGGCAGGCAGTCATGGCTTTGTATAGATCTCATTGTGTAGCACCAAAGAAGTGGGCAGAAATGCAATTTCTCTTAAGGAACAAATTACAGGGGGTGTAAAGAAGGGAAGCAATGACACTGACCAACCCCAGTTCTTCTCCAGTAGCAGGTCTATTTGTAGCCTCCAGAGTGCCTTATCTCAAAAGTAGTTAGCATACCACACTGATACTTTTACCAGATATTAAGCACACATATCAAGGAAATTAACAAATCATTTCAATAATCTTACAAGAGAAAACAGGGGAGAAGAAAATCAGAAAAGCCAATGGTTTTTGTTCAAACTCTAAAGGCAGAAATTTTCATACATGAATGGGAAGGAAGGGGGAAACAGAAATGGCTTGAGGTGGTGTGTTTTTTAAAACTTTCAGTAGGGGCTCCTGTATTTCATTCAGAAGGTCTTGAATTTGTCATCACGTCTGAAAGATGATATATAAATAAAACACCAGAGCTGTCAAAATAACTCAGTGTTCCTTTACAGGAAAAAGCTGAGTTAACTGCCTTCAAGCTTACAACTGTCAGTCTGTGGGCAATGTAAGAGGAACTGTAAAGGCACAGTTCTTGCCCTGAACACACGTCCACTTAAAATTTTTATCCCATTGCTTGCTGACACTTTTTTAAAGTCCTGCCACCTCTCAGGACAGATACTTAGCTGGAAATTTTACATCAAAATAATGATACACAGAAGACCTCTCTAGTTTCAAAGCAATTTGAATGACAATCAAAAGCTGGTCAGAATGAATGTATGTGAGCAACCTAGCAAATATAAACTATAGGAAAGTAATGAAAATTTTATGTGGGAAAGAATCTATACAGGCAATTCTGGTTTCCAATCATTCACTTTTTTTCTTCTTTTAATCTAGTAGAGGATTCTTAGCTACATCCAGACCTCCTGTAAATGCAGACAGAAGGATGTATGGAAGAGGACAGAGATGCAGAAACAAAAGGTCAAATGAACTAAGGGAAATAATAATAATAATTATTATTATTATTATTATTATTATTATTATTATTATTATTTTACCTGCCTTTCCCCAAGGATCAAGGAGGGGAACAACAACAGACCAACAAATATACAACATCAGTTAAAAATACATATCAGTTATAAAAAAAGAAGAAACAAGACACATGTATTAAAACAATCCATATTTTAAATTCAGCATTTAAAATGTACATTTACAAATCATCTGGATAGGCCTGCCATAAGAAACTGGTCTTTAATGCTGTTTTAAATTCAAACAATGCATTCAGCTGTCGAATCTCTTCCAGCATTCCACAGTCTAGGGGCAGGTGAAGGAAAAGTCCTCTGGCTGACAGGAGTAAATGTCCACCAGAGGACCTGAGCATATGGGCTGGATTATACGAAAGGAGGTGATCCTGAAGGTAACCTGGACTCAAACCGTATAGGGCTTTAAAGGTAATAACCAACACTTTGAGCCTTGCCCAGAAACTAACTGGCAGCAACTGGAGTGGTTTTGGTGTAATGTGATCACTCCTGGATGTCCGAGTAATCAATTTGGCTGCCCTATTTTGAACTAATTGAAATGTCTGAACTTGGAACATTGTAGCTAAATGTACAACACATTGCAAAGTCCAGCCTTGAGATTATCAGTGTGTACATTACCATCTTCAGGTCTTCCAGTTCTAGGTAGGGGAACAGCCAAAGCTGATAGTAAGCTGTCGCATCTATCTGAGCTGTCATCTGGAGCAATGGATCCAGAAACACCCCAAGCTGCAAAGTCTTTCAGGGAGAGTGTAACCCCATCCAAGACTGGTTGACAAACCTCCAAACCCAAGTTAAGACCTTTGACAGTAAGCACCTTTGTTTTGTCTGCATTCAGTTTAAATTTGTTTTTCCTCATCCAGCCCATTACATCCTCCAGGAATACATTCAGAGGAGAAATATATCTAGATGTCATCAGCATACTGATGGCACCCCGCCCCATGTCTCGGCAACATTTTCCTACCTGGGGCCGGTTGCTGGTCCCCAGGTCTTCCGCCGGACCGAGGGGGGGGGGGGGAAATGGTGCTGCGCGTACTTCCGGAGTACTGCACATGCACGGGTAAGTCGCGGCCACCATTTTGGAAAACAAAATGGCAGCCGCAATTCACTCGTGCATGCACAGTACTCGGCGCATGCTCAAATGAGTCACAGCTGCCATTTTGTTTTCCAAAATGGCGGCCGCAGCTTGCTCGAGCATGCACAGGAGTACTGCGCATGCGCAAACGACTCGCAGCTGCCATTTTCAAAAACAAAATGGCGGCCACAATGCGCACGGTGGCGGCAGCGGCGGGGGGGTGGCGGCGGCAGGACGGGCCTGGGGCCGGTCCAAAGGCCTCGGGGGGGGGGCAGATCCGGCCCTCGAGGCCATAGATTGCCGACCCCTGCTCTAGATTATCTCTCCCAGCGATTTCACGTAGATGTTGAATAGCAATGGAAATAGAATGGCACTTTGTGGTATGCCATATAACAATTACTTTTTTGAGGAGCAACTATTCCCAAGCACCACCATCTGGAACCTGCCTGAGAGGACTGGAACTACTGAAGCACAGTGCCTCCAATTCTCAAATTCCCCAGGCATTCTAGAAGGATACCATGGTTGATGGTATCGAATGCCACTGAGAAATCCAGAAGTACCAGCAGGGACACAGTCCCTTTGTCAATTTTCAGGGGAAGACATTAATTCTGACCAGAAAATGATCTGCCCATGACAACTCAGAGGTATTAATCACTTCTGGCCACAGATCCATATGTTCTAAGCTGAAGACAGCATCAACAGTGTGACCTGCTGCATGTGCGGGCTCTGAAACCAGTTGGGATAGGCCCATGCTTGTAATGGATGCCATGAACTATCCAGCTGCATCTGACAGACTGGTCTCAAATGGATTGTTGAAATCGCCCAATGACTCCAACACCAATTCTGAGACCAGTTCCATAGGTTTGGCCAGGGAATCTGTTAGGCTGTAGGTGGACAGTTGTTTTTTGTTGTTAACCTGCCTCGAGTCGATCTTGACCCATGTTGACCCTATGGATGAGACATCTCCAGGACCCCCGTCCTCCACTGCTCTGCTTAATTCCTGCAAACCCATACCCATGACCTCCTTAACAGAGTCCATCCATCTGACATGTGGCCTTCCTCTCTTCCTACTTCCCTCCACCTTTCCCAGCATTATTGGTTTTTTTTCCAATGAGTCCTCTCTTCTCATGATGTGTTCAAAGCATGACAGCCTCAATTTGGTCATCTTGGCTTCCAGGGAGGTTTCCAGTTTAATCTGCTCTAGGACCCATTTATTTGTCCTTTTGGCTGTCCATGGGATCCTCAGCACTCTTCTCCAGCACCACATCTCAAAGGAGTTGATTTTCTTCCTATCATCTTTCTTAACTGTCCAGCTCTCACATCATACATGGTAATAGGGAATACAATGGCTTGTATGATTCTAACTTTTGTACTGAGTTATATATCTTTGCATTTTAGAATCTTTTCTAGTTTTTCATCATCACCCTCCCCATTCTTAATCTTCTTCTAATTTCCTGACTGCAGTCCCCATTTCTATCAATGTTTGATCCCAGGTATGGGAATTATTTTACTGTTTCTATTTCTTTCATTTATCTAGGTTGAACTTATGAAGGTCCTCAGTGGTCATGATTTTTGTTTCCTTTATGTTCAACATTAAGCCTGCCTTTGTATTTTCTTCTTTGATTTTCTGTAGTAGGTGTTCCAGGTCCGTGAGGTTTTCTGCTAGTACTATGGTGTCATCTGCATATCTTAGATTGTTGATATTCCTTCCTCTTATTTTCACTCTCCCTTCTGTGTCCAAGCCTGCTTTTCTTATAATACATTCTGCATACAAGCTGAACAGATAGGGTGAAAGGATACAGCCTTTTCTGACCCCTTTGCAAGTTGGGAACCATTCTGTTTCTCTGTTTTATTCTGACAGTAGCCTCTTGTCCTGAGTACAGATTCCTCATCAGGACTATCAGATGTGTTGGCATTCCCATGTCTTTAAGGGCGTTCCATAGCCTTTCATGATATGCAGTCAAAGGCTTTGCTATAGTCTATAAAGCACATGTTGATTTTCTTTTGGAATTCCCTGGTGCTCTCCATTAGCCACCGTATGTTTGCAATGTGGTCTCTAGTGCCTCTTCCTTTCCTGAACTCCGCTTGGACCCCAGGGTTCCTTTCCTGAATCCCAGGTGGACAGTACACTAACAGAATCTCTAGACTATCTTTGGTTTTCATGTTCAGGTATGCACACTCAGTGTGGTTCAGTCAGGCCTTGGTATCTGCAGATGGCAAGCCCACATTGCCCCCAATGGTGACGTGTGCATGTGGTCACCCCACCATTAGGGACAGCCATCACCGTCCCCAGTGGTGGCGTTGCATGCAGCTTCACCACCAGTGGGGATAATGGGGCTTGAGCATCTGCAGATTTCCGGACCCACCCATCCTCTAATGCAGGGGTAGGCAACCTTTCCCCTTTAAGGGCCGAGGGACTTTAGCTCCCAGAATCCTAGGAGCTATTGGCCAACATGGGACTATTGACCAACATGGCTGAGGCTTCTGGGAGCTGAAGTCCCTCGGCCCTTAAAGGGGAAAGGTTGCCTACCCCTGCTCTAATGACTCTGTTATCTCCCTGATTTCTTGATGGGATGCATTAAGTCTTTGTACAAATACTCAGAAGTGAGAGGGAACAATGAAATCACAAAGGAACATGAAAAACTACTGAGAAAACAATTTTGATTTTTATAAATACAGGGAAGTTCACATATCTTAGCTCCATTGTGGAATAATTCTGCTAACCAATCAACACAAGCAGTTCTATAAAAATCCACATACCATTTCAGCACTTAACCAGCAGCAGCACCATTCTTTTAGCTGCTGCCACTACGATTTGGTTTGGGAGCCTCTGAGGTTGGTTTTCATGCCATGAGTTCTAAGACATTTAAAAAGATGCCAAAGAGAACATCCTACAGAAGGAAGTTTGCCCAAAAAACAAAAGAATTAAAAAAAAAACACTGTAGTTTTCTATTAAATAAAAACATATTTTTGACAGGGAATGAAAAAGAGACAGAAAAAAACCAAGCATAAACTTTTGAATGATACATATATCACTGAATGGCTAAGGAAGAATTCTGGGTAGTTCCAAAAAGCTGTCATAACTGGAGAGTGATCCAGAGAAAAAGATATTCTGTTAGTTTGTATTGGTAAATTAATAATATTACACGTGTCCCTCCACATTTGCTGGGGTTAAGGGGACGGGATCACCATGAATGTGGAAAAACAGCTAATAATAAAAACACTATGGAGAGCACCTGAAAGAACACCTCTCTAGGAATCTCTAGTCCTTCAATGCAACTGTGGTAAACATCTGCCAGACATTGACCATAGAATTGCACTGGAAGAGCTATAAATGCCTAGAATCATAGAATCATAGAGTTGGAAGAGACCACAAGGGCCATCCAGTCCAACCCCCTGCCATGCAGGAACTCCCAATCAAAGCACCCCCGACAGATGGCCATCCAGCCTCTGCTTAAAGACCTCCAAGGAAGGAGACTCCACTACTCTCCGAGGGAGTGTGTTCCGCTGTCGAACTGCCCTTATTGTCAGGAAGTTCCCCCTAATGTTGGGGTGGAATCTCTTTTCCTGGGGCTTACATCCATTGTTTCGGGCCCTAGTCTCTGGAGCAGCAGAAAACAAGGTTGTTCCCTCCTCAATATGACATCCATTCAAATATTTAAACACGGCTATCATATCACCTCTCAGCCTTCTCTTCTCCAGGCTAAACATCCCCAGCTCCATAAGTCGTTCCTCATAGGGCTTGGTTTCCAGACCCTTCACCATTTTTGTTGCCCTCCTTTGGACACACTCCAGTTTCTCCACATCCTTTTTGAATTGTGGTGCTCAGAACTGGACACAGTATTCCAGGTGAGGCCTGACCAAAGCAGAATAGAGTGGCACTATTACTTCTCTTGATCTAGACACTATACTTCTACTGATGCAGCCTAAAATTGCATTGGCCTTTTTAGCTGCCGCATCACACTGGTGACTCATGTTCAACTTGTGGTCCACCTGGATTCCTAGATCCCTTTCACACATAATCTCGTTAAGCCAGGTGTCCCCCATCGTATATCTGTGCTTTTTGTTTTTCCACCCTAAGTGCAGTACCTTACATTTCTCCGTGTTGAATTTCATTTTGTTAGCTTTGGCCCAGCTTTCTAGTCTGTTCAAGTCATTTTGAATTTTGATCCTGTCCTCTGGGGTATTAGCTACTCCTCCTAATTTGGTGTCATCTGCAAATTTGATAACTCTGCCCCCAATACTGTCATCCAAGTCATTAATAAAGATATTGAATAACACTGGGCCCAGGACAGAGTCCCACCCCACTGGTCACTTCTTTCCAGGTTGAAAAGGAGCCATTGTTTGGGTTCGGCCTTTGCGTTCGGCCAGTCAACCAATTACAAATCCATGTAACAGTTACTTTGTCTAGCCCACATTTTACCAGCTTGTTTGCAAGAATGTCATGGGGAACCTTGTCAAAGACCTTACTGAAATCAAGATATACTAGTGGAGTGTTCACTCTAGGAATCTCTAAGTCCTTCAGTGTGACATTTGGTTAAAGTTGACCATAGAGTTGCACTGGAGTACCTAGATATTTCTAGAGAAAACATATTAACAAAATCTGTGAACAATCAAATCTGCAAAAGTCAAGGCTGCAAATGTAGAGGGATGGGTGTATAACAAAAACTCCTGTATCTAGTCGAAGAGAAGTATGGCTGGTATGACACCAGGTATGAATCACTGCACAACCACTTAAAAGTGCAGTGCCAGAGGCCTTACCAGATAATGAATTTCTCCTCATGAGAAGGGGGTGCTGAGGGGCAGATCAGAATTAGGATTTACTCAGTAGTGTTGGCTTTTAATTATGTTGTTACCCCACTTCTTTTGAATGAGCCTTCAACTTGTCAAAGGCATCTTATTGCAATGTCAGTGTAAGTAAATGCACAGTGTTAAAATGAAAGCAAAATGTTGTCAGTGCCAGTTTCTGGAAGCCACACTGAAATGTCACAATGAAAAATGTCTTGACAGCCCTTCTGTGGCTATGCTACAATACTGGACAAATGTGGTGATGTCAGTGCACATTATTAAATAGGATAATTAACACATCTTATGGATGTATAAATGTGCAAGTGCAGATCAACAAGACAACATATACACATGCTTTAATTCTGCCATCAGAAAAATGATCTGGGCTGCCAATAAATACCTATTCTAATCTGGTCCAAGGACTGTGAAGTAGTGTGACAAAGTCTTGTTCTCTTTCATCCTTCTGTGCATGTGGCTTATCCCAAGCACAGATACTCTCCTAACTCTACTGCAAATCCTCCTCCAACCCAAGGCTGGCTCAAGTGATGGAATGAGAAACTTACATATCTGTATTTAGTCCACGTGAAGCCAGACTTATTTGTATTGGCTCTTACTCCTGTGAAAGCGTCTAGTCCACAAGTCATTTAAAAATGCCCCATTTGCAGATTTTTCCCAATAATCAGTAAACCAATTACATGTACACCAAATTTCAGCTAGAAGTCATGGCGCTATCTAAAGAGTTCTGATAATTCTGTGAGAAGAGTCACAGTTGACAATCAAGTAATTTCCTCTCTCTCACGTACTCAAGGACAAACAAATAAAATTCTCAAGCATTTTGTTTCTATTTGAATTGGTTAGCAGTAAATTTTCATATCTCTTTTAAGGCCAGTGATTTTATGAATTACTTTCCACTTCTCCGGATATCAAGGAAATTGCTTCCTCTTACATGACTTTGTCTAAACCAACTAGAACTAGACTTATGGACTAAGATTATAAAAAGAGACAGGGGTAATACGTCAGAGATATATGGAAGATGAAGAATTACTCTTCATGAAGCAGAGTGACTTCATTACTCACTACAGACGTGTGGCAGTTTCTAAATAAATAATGAGGAATCCCTATTCACTTGTACAGAGAAGCAGCAAACCCTCCCTAGAATGCATATTTATTATATTTGTAGAATATCTGCTTCCAAGCAAATCATACATATCTAAAGTGCCAGAAGAATAATTACATTTATTCAGCAGAGATTAAATGTATCTAGTGGGGTAGAAATATTTATCCAACAACTTAAAACAGAGCTAGTCATAGCCATCCCAATTACAGGAAAATAAGGACTGTTTTACATCCTACATAGCAATGAGTTTGCCATGAATACATAGATGTTTTCCTGGTATATCCACAACAAACCTATGGCTATGTATAACTGATAGCCATACATGTTTAAATACCCATATACAGACACAGGAAGAATTACAGCTCAACAAAGTCCTTGCACTCAGGTACAAAGACTGCTTCTGACATGTACCCGCATTCACATACACTTATAGGGTGATTGTAACCCAATAACTGTCAAGTACCTTTGGCAGATATGATTCCTGAAGAGGATGTAAGGCAGCCCCACAAAGCCACTCAAATAATGCCAACTCTTCAAAAATGAAAGCATATGTGAGGGAGGAAACTGGCATTAAAATAAGCTCCTGCCATTAAATGCAATTGTTTCTTAAGGGAATAAGAGAGTGGCTAAGACAGATTCAAAAATGCTTTGATGAAGGAACAACATAGGTGGCCATTCTGCAGTCTTCCTTGGAGTCATTTTGGCTAGGTCTCTAACAGTGCCCAGGATACTTTTTCACACCCAGCAGGCTTTTATTAAAGTGTAAACCTCCATACCAGAAAAAGGAAAATCCATATGATAGAGCAGGTTTAATATTTGTGCTGTTTCTCTGTAGAACACTCGGCTAAATCAATTATATCTATCAATGCAATTTTGTCTAGGTTAGCCAGAGCTAGCCTCTGGAGTCTGAGAAACTAGTGTCAAAAAAAGGAAGCCACTGATTTTATCAGGTAATCTACTAATCTTTATTCTAATTACTTCTGAAACGTATTTTGCCAGGTGGTGGCACAGTGTGGGGAATCCTCAATCTATCTCTACCTGGAAAAAATTCACTTCCTTCCACTGGGCATAACCTCACTTTCTATAGCAAATGGGGGGGTCGGACCATGCAATTCTGCAGATGTTGCAGTGCAAGTCTCAACAGCCCTAGCCAGCACAGCTAGTGGTGCAATATGATGGGATTTGTAAAATGACATCTGGAGGGAGGTACATAAACCTTCTCTGCTTTACAGTAGCAGCTTCCATAACCAATGGAACAAACACTGGCTACTCTGCTCCATGTCATTCTCTGAAAATGAATTTCCTCAGAGAGCCACCTGGGCAGAAAGAGAACTGTAGTACCTTGGTGAAGTGCATGGTAGACAGAGAAGCTTGGAAGATGTCAATGTAGCATCCTTCCTGACCCTGCAAACCAAATCCCATCACTTCACTGTGTTGCAGCGACAGAGTAGCCAAAAGCCACAAAAATGGCTTTCGATTCCTACCAAAGAGGAAACATCTAGTGCCTTTCAAATATCATGCACCAGGAAAAAATGCCTTTGACAACAACATCCATCCTTTCCCTCTTTTCTTTTTTAGCAGTAGCCACTGCACCATCATCACTATGGTATGGCACAAGATGCATATTAACTAATGGCCTACCATTAAGCTCACATAAAACACACACACACACATAAATTACATGCTCCAGTGGAATCTTTCCTCTGAAAAGCCACAACACACTGGGGAATACGGAGGTATTTGTGGTATAAAACACAAATAATACCACCTTGCTGGAAAATAATCCTGTATCATTACAAAATTAGAGCAGGGTAGTAGAGTTTGTGAAGAGAGAGACTAAGATTATCCTTTGGTATGCCACCAAAAATGCATATACAAAATAAAGGAAGGCCCATGGAAATTTTCAGTCAGATACTCATAAATTTCTAACCTTAAACTCACAGCATACAAATAGATGAATCCAGCAAGTCAGAGAGCAAAACCAATTTAATCTGTGGCTCCCCTGAGGTAAATGTAGTTCACAGTTCTGCCCCCACCCCAACTTCAGCCATAATCCCTGGTTCCTGGAGGTAAAAAAAAGCACTGAAGTGAGGAAAATTCTGCAGAAGGATATAATGATCCAAAATGACAGGGACAATAATGACAATGAATTTCATGTCTCCCAGTCATGTGCTGGGGATGCTTGACTGGGCTGACTTATACAATTAAATTGTTACAGGTACAGCAGGAGATGCAGTTATCTTCTGCATGCTTTTGGGAATGGTGCCTCCAGCAACTAAAGTGCTAAGGAATGCAAAGCCAGTCTTTTGTTACAAACAAGCAGTGAATCAGGTAGATACCGTTGAGTGGGGCTGCCCCCTATGACAGAGCGAATGAAGTGACTTAAGTACATACAAACACATGCACACCATGCTTTCAAGGGGTACCACACCATCTCAAATATTTGTTCTATATATTAAAAATTATTACTAGTATTATCATATGAGGGATGAAATTCTAGGAGACCAAAAAGATATCAAATTTAACAGTGGCGTCCTCGACTGCACTGCGTTTGCTAAATAAAATAACAATGCTGTCTCAACAGCATACTTGGAAATTTAGACTTCCTTCCAGTATACACTATTTACTAAATTGGAATAATTAGAACTCTTCAGTTAAAAATAAAGATGTCATCATATGACATTTTGTTGTCGTTGCATACCTTCATATCGTTTCTGACTTAAGGGTAGTCCCTTAGGGGTAGGTTGTTGTGTGTCTTCATGGCATTTCTGACTTATCAGAAATGCAAACTTATCATGGGGCTTTCTTGGCAAGTTTCTTCAGAGGGAGTTTGCCATTGCCATCCCCTGAGGCTGAGAGAGTGTGACATGCCCAGGGTCACCCAATGGGCTTTCATGACTGAGTCAGGATTCAAACCCTAGTCTCCAGAGTAGTCCAATGCTCAAACCACTACACCACACTGGCTCTAACCACTCATTTCCCCCCATATATTCCAGCACAAGCTGCACACTGGCTTTCCATAGCAACTCTCACTGCAGATTTTCAGGCTACAGAAATTATTCAAAGTCTTGGGGCTACCCTTAACTACTTGTAACATTTTCCTTACTTTCGTTCTTCCTTCCTACCATGGATTTGCAAGCATATAAGAGGCTGTCGTGTTTCTTTTGTGATATGTGTGATGGGTTTCACCAGTAAGAAACCTTTACAATGGCAGCTTGTCACACTGTTTTCCTTTCCAAATGAGAAAAATGTTTTAAATATGTATAAGAAGTTTTACAACTGCTCAAGTTTTCTACTAGGCTGTACCCCAATTATATCCCTTGATAAGTCTCAAAATTATAAATTTGTCAAAAATAAATTATAAACCTGTAACTTTTCATAATTTAGCACACACTGGAAAGACAGCCATAGGAGGCTAAGAGAAAAAGGAGTACTTATTCCATTGTTGACAACTTAATGAATGCTTTGCAATTTCCCTCATTGATTTTTGGTACTTCCACACACACACTACCAACCCATGCTTTAGAAAAAAATCTCATAACGTTTAAAATGAGAAACGTCTCGCTTCTTTTCAAAAAAGGTCACTAATACTCCTTCCACATTCCTTAAGAAGCTTGTGCTAATTCTAAATAGATAGATGTAAATGCAAAACATGCTTCAAATCCTCAAACCTCAAATATAAGTTTCCTGTTGCTTCTTATTTCATCAAAAACAAGAAGGGCTGAGAATATTAGATACATTTTACAGTATAAACCTATATATGTTACTCAGAAGCAAACCCACTGAGTTCAACAAGACTTATACCAGGAATCGTACTTAACTTATTTCTGAGCAGAAATATGTAGAACTGCACTGGTCATACAGCAAATTAAAACCACCAATACTTAGAAAAACGGCAGTTTTTAAGGCATAAAATACATACTCATGACAGAAATCTCTCTCTCTCTCAGAAAAGTAATGTCTTCTAACATACCAGTGTTTTAAAACAGGTTTGCGATAGGCATTATCACACAGCATCTAAAAGACCTTTGCCATTTAAGCCAGTAAATGCTTCTTCAAAAGGCATAGTTTATTTCTCTTTAAAGGGAACTTTTATTAAAAAAATAAAATTTTGTTCTATGTAATAATTACTAAACAAGGAAGTTACTTCTTCCTTTCCAAAGGAAGGGGGTTTGCTTTATAATTCTCTTCTCTACGGACGTTAGCATTGGCTTTTCCATAGTGCCTCTTTTCTAATTTTCCTTGAGCTACATAAATGAAACTGACAGATCGCTGCTCAGATAGCAGCCACAATCCTCCCCCAAAATGTTGCCTTTTTGCTATTCAGGAGTATCTGAATACCAACAAATGCTAAATGAAGTCTGACATGTACCCCTAAGAAACAAACTTGTAAGTTGCAGCTTCAAAGGAAACCTTGAATAAATAGGACACATGGTGTACACCCAGGCTAACATCCAACATATGCTTTAGCTTCCTGATGCTGAGACAGAGCAAGAATAGCCCCTGGTAAAGTTTGTGATTTGCTATGGCTGGTACATCCAACATTTATAATGTAGTTTTCCCCCGTGTATAAATAAACTTTAAATGCAATTAAGAAGGCTGGAGCAACAATATATGGTAGAAAATGAAAAGCCTGGCAGGTCACTCATCTGATAAATAATTAACAAATTAGAGCACATTAGCGTGGTAGAGGAAGCAAATTAGTGTGGTAGAGGAGGAACAGGGATTGGGAACCCAATTTGCATAGATGTATAATTGCACAGATGTATGTATGCATGCAGGTAGCTACAAATATGCACACGCAAACACTCACATTTTCAAAAAGGTAGAGACATCTAAAAATAAATTGTTTAAACCAATGATTCAAGGGGTTGGGGGGGGGGAATAAAGCATTTAATGGTGTACTGAATCAGAGCAGAGGAGGCAAGAATAACTGCTTTGCAACAGGGAGCCAGCATGGCATAGTGGTTTGAGTGTTGGGCTATGACTGGACACCAGGATTCGATTCTCAGTTCGGCCATGAAACCCACTGGGTGACCTTGGGCAAGTCACACTCTCTCAGCCTCAGAGGGTGGCAACTGCAAGCCCCCTCTGAAGAAACTTGCCAAGAAAAACCCACAATTGGGTCACCTTAGGGTTGCCATAAGTTGGAAACGACTTGGAGGAACAGAAGCAGCAGGCAGGCAGGCAGGCAGGTGTTACAAATTATGATTTTTCTATAGGAAGAGTGGAGGTAAAACGGTTGTTGATCATTGTCATCATCATCATCCCACCTTGTTTCCAACCCTGGGACTCAAAGCAGGTTTAAAAAGTTAAAACAGATGCAACCTTATCAGCATATAACAATGGAAAGTTTCATCCTTCAAGTTAGAAACTGCCTCTCCAAACCCAATCTTAAGGCAAGATTACCCTGGAGTGCCATCTATGGCAACAGGATCAGCCGCTGAATTGCACTGAAGGGAGAGAGGAGAGCATCGGGGGGGGGGGGATATACATTACTCTCCACTCTCCAAGTGGTCCTTTAAGAAAAAAGAGCTGCTGCACTGTGTTTTACAAAGCTAGACACCAATCAGTAACTTTTCAAACACCGTATTTTATTTGAAATAAAATTAGTTATTATTATAAGGGTAGGATGCCAGATTCAGACGACCAGAAGCCATACATAATACATGTAGTTCAAGAGAATATGATCATTTGTAATATTCAGTCATTAGGTTACAGTCAGTATTCACACCACTGTGGACAGTCAGGAATCCAGAAAATGAATTCATGTTTTAGAAACCTAGGAATGAGTGCTTCTTCATGTGCTGGCTTCAATACTTTAATCCTAGTTTATTTAAACCAGATATCTCTGTTCAGCCTAAAACATTACCCATTCTAAAACTGCACAGCTAGGCCATAGGCTCCTAAAGGCTTCAAATGGGGGTGGGTGGGTTTAGAGCTGCATGTTACCCACATAATGACAACACTTCAGGCCAAGATGCAATAACATGGTAACTTAATGTACCACAAAGACTAACGGTTGTGACATAGAAGAAAAATCTCCCAGCACCACTGAGTTACTCCTTCCAAAAAGGATTGGAGCTATCATAACAACGTGCCTCCCAGTCACAACCTGGCGGCAGCTGGAAGGACTCCATGAACAATAGTATGAAAAGCTTCTGAGAAGTCCAGGAAAACCAGGCATAGTTGGATTCCCCCCACCCTGCCCCCCAGTAAGTCATTCACCAGGGCAACCTATCTTTGTTTGTGTCTTCAAAATAAATCAGAAGCCGGAGCAAAGTTCCAGGACAGCTACTTGGGATCATTTTAGCCACTATTTGAGCTCTTTTCAAAGTATTTTTACTTGAGGCCCTTTTATCCTTTGGGGAATTGAACCTGCAATCTTCTTTGTGCAAAGAATCATTTCTTGCCACTGAGCCATGCCCCCTCACTCGATATTGGAAGGTACATTTACCTGACCAAGCAAGTACATCCTGAACAATCTCATTTTTCAGCTTCTCTACCCAAATGGTATGAGACAACTGGCACAGACTCCTTCACATTTAAGGGACACAGTATACAGTATATTGTATGAATCTCAGTTCTTCTCACTTCTTCTTCCTCTGTGCCTAGAATTCAACAGAATCCAGCAGGTCTGAGCTTTCAACTATTTGATTAAAAAACTACTCTCAAACAGATTTTGCTTCTTCATTATTGGCACAATTCTCATCTTACAAAGCCTCCAGTTGACTACACAAGAAAAAATACAATGGCTAGCACCAGAGTTCTTACAGATTTGAGGTCTCATACTTTTAAAAATATTTCTGATTCCCCCCCCCCCCTTTTTATAGATTTTCACAAGAAATTAGTTTGGTACCAATGATTTTAATTGAAAAAAGAGTTCATGTTTGAATTTTTGTTTCTTTCTTATCCCCCCCCCCTTATTAATTCCATTAATGGTAGAATGATAAAATGCCAGAACCTTAGGGAAGGAGAGGTGGGCTTTGCCTTAACTCTAATTTGTTCTAACAGGTTGGTCCAATTTAGAGACCTCATTGGTTGTTACAAATTAATTGATGTTGCAACACCTACTACTTCTCACTTAAAACCACTATCATCAATTCAATCACCATGGCACAGTTTTATAATACATACTTAGGACTATTGAACTCTGATGAATTTAGCAAGGATGAGCACAGTTTGGCTTGATTTGCATTTCAGTACACACACACACACACACTGTATAACTGTTTCATTGTGTTGCCAAATCACAGCTGACTCCCACATTTAATGTGTGCCATTAGAAACCTTCTCAAAGGTGCTGGCAACAAAGCACCAGATATGTGAAGAATGGAATTTGGGTACACAGTGAAGCATCAGGCAACAATGATGATTAAATGTCTGTGTAGCTTTCCTTTTATTTTAAATGAATACTTGGGGAGACATCCTGCTAGTAGTGCAAAGCTGGCTTGCTGGCTACATGGGTTTTTTAAAAATCTGCACATTAATACACTACTATCCCAACAGGAAAAAAACTATATAGCCCCCACGAATTATCCAGTGTTGAAAAAAAAAGTTAATAAAAAAACATTTTATGGGTCTAACATAAGGACAAGAAATTCATAGGGAAGGCTGGCCCTAGTATGCAGACATGGCAGGGAGCTATAAGAAAATAGTTAAGTGGGCATCCTACTGTGCAACTAGTTGTATTCCAACATCTCAAACTAAATTTCTTGGCTTCCTGCCATTTCTTCACACATTTTGGTCAGCTCCTTTCCCCATTTCTTTATTACAATACATGCAGGTTCACCTCCAATTCAACATGCATGTAACACTTCATTTTGTGCCTAAAAATGCAGATGGGATACTCTTAGACACTCATCCAAGTTTAGTGAAAGAAGCTATTGAAGAGTTCTCTACTTGAGAAATTTACTGATGGTTAACCATAACCCTTTAATCAAAATTATTTGGCTGACACATTTATCAGAACAGCTGTGGAGTGGGCTATAGACTCTAGTACAATAATAATAATAATAATAATAATAATAATAATAATAATAATAATAACAACAACAACATCAACAACATTTATTTGTACCCCCCCCCCCGAGAACAATCAGGGCGGCTAACAATGTTAAAATACAGAGATACAATTATATACCCCAATACCCACCCACTCCTTAAAAAAGTATTAAACCAATGGTACATAAAAAAGTCATAATTAAACATAATAATAAAACCAAAATAACATGGGAAGTTACACAACTAGTGACAAGGAGGTGGCAACATTCATAATAGGAGGGATGAGACTGATGGGAATTTCCTGAGGCCGGGACAACTATTCTGGAAAGGCCTGCCGGAAGAGATCCATCTTAACAGCCTTCTTGAAGCTGTCTAGAGATGTAATCAGACGGATCTCATCCGGCAGGCCGTTCCACAATCTGGGGGCGACCACTGAGAATGCCCTCTGGGGGATAGCAGATAGCCTAGATTTTTGTGGCTGAAGCAAATTCCTCCCAAAGGACCAGAGCGCGCGGGGAGGATTGTATAGAAGGCGGTCCCGAAGATATCTTGGACCCAAGCCATTTAGGGCTTTAAAAGTAATAACCAACACCTTAGACTGGGCCTGGAAACTAATAGGCAGCCAGTGGAGGGACCTTAAAACCGGAGTTATATGGTCCCTCCTAGATGTTCCAGAAACCATTCTGGCTGCCATGTTTTGTACTAACTGTAGTTTCTGGACCAAGCACGAGGGTAGCCCCATGTAGAGCACATTGCAGAAATCTAGACGGGAGGTTACTAGCACATGCACAACAGTCTCAAGATCCCTTACTTCCAGAAAAGGGTGCAGCTGGCGTATCAGCCAAAGCTGATAACAGGCACTCCTGACTGTCACATTTACCTGATTCATCATCAGGAGCGACGAGTCAAGCAGCACCCCCAGACTGCGAACGCAGTCCTTTAAGGAGAGTGTGACCCCATCCAGGACTGGAGGTTGCAGCTCAATTCTCAGTTTTGGGGCAGCTACCGTGAGCACCTCCGTTTTTGTCTGGATTCAGTCTCAATCTGTTTTCCTCATCCAGCCCATTGCTGCCTGAAGACATTCATTGAGAGAGGAGACATCGGAATTCACGGCTGACAATTGAGACATGGAGAGATAGATTTGGGTGTCATCAGCGTACTGATAACACCCAGCTCCATAACTCCAAATAATCTCACCCAGCAGCTTCATATAGATGTTAAATAACATCGGGGACAGGATGGAGAACCTTTTAGGTACCGAGTGCCCAAACTAAACAGGCTTCAAGCACTGGGTGTTACCCTGTGCCGGAGGCGGGACTTCTGAGGGAGATGAGACATCCGGGGCAGGAATTCTACCCCATAGGGGCGAGACTTCCAGGGATGGACTCCCCCCACCCCGGCACCTTCCTGGGCCTTCAGCTGCCTCTCCAGAGGCACATGCCTGTTCCTCCTCCCCTGCACCTTCCCAGGCCTTCTCTGGAGGCAGCTGAAGGCCTGGGACATCCAGGAGGAGCAGGAACAGGTGTGCACCTTTTCCTCTTCTTCCCTGCTCCGCATGCCAGAGAAAATGGCTTAGCGTGTCATCTCTGGCACACATGCCATAGGTTCTCCAACACGGCTCTAGTAGGTGAAAGTACAAAGGGAAACAGTCATGGGACAGCAACATAGAGAACACCAAACAAATCATATATTTACTTAGCAGACACTGCAGTCACCAATGACACTGTCCTCTTTCCATTAGAATCACAGGGCTGGTTTACTAGACTCTCATTTGCACTTAACACAGTTACTGAATATTTGATTACTGGACCCTGAACATTGAACTGCTTCCTCTACAAAGCATTGTGTTTGAGCTGACCTTTGGTGACATGGAAGTCCTGAGTCTCAAGATTAGATCTCTAATGGTGCTCACATGCTGCGGACAATGAGTTATGACTATATAATATATGAATGTTCCACAAAATCCCAGATTTTAGAAAAATCAAAACAATTCTTTAGTCCAGTAATTTGACACACTCCTCTGTTGACAATGAAGGATCATCTCTCAACTAGCCACACATCAAGAAAGCTGAAGGAATATACACTGAAGGTCCGTATGACTTAAGCAAGTTAGTATCACCAACACCAGACTTCTTAGCTGCAAGTTCTAAAACAAACTGCCTCTGACTGGTTAAAAAAAAGTCTCAGGCCCCACAGCCATGACTTCAGCATGAGTGAAAAAGTGAGGAAGGAGGACTAAGGCAGCACCTCCACCCTGTATGCATTCAAAGCACAGATGCCAAATCAAGAGGAGCACATGAGCTGTTTTGACATGTTTCCCATTGCACAAGAAACAAAAGCAGTAATGGCAGTGGAAATCCCCAGCCACCATGATGTTCAGCTGCTTAGTAAGCAAACAGCTAAGCAGACAGTTTATTTATAGTTCAGCCATCTCTTTGCCACAGTTTGGTTAATGTTCATCCACTAATCAGTGCAGGCAGCGAGGCACAGTGGTACTGAACACCCAGGAGGGGGCAAATAAAAATGGGCAGAAGGTTACAGGCAAACAGCTTCTACCTCTACAGCAGAAGTAAAGAGATGTGATAGACTGTTTCCAACTTGTATTATGGATAAAAAGCAAATGTGGGACAATTTGCATTTTAAACCTATTAAACAGTGAGAGAACTTACCATCATAGTAGACAATGGCACCTACAAGTTTGTCCTTCTGCAACATAGGAAATAGTTCCAGGGCTTTTGATTTACTAAGCACATAGCTACTTTTCAGGCACTGACTTCCTGCTACAAGATCGTAGAGTTTAATTCCCACCCAGTAGTATGGCAACTGCCACCACCTAAAAGAAAAAAGATACAGAGAAATGAAACAAATGCTGCAATTTTCTACATGTACTCCCCCCAAGTGCCATGAATATTCTGCTTTCCAAAGGATCACAAAAATTGTAACCGTATTAGTGCTGTGTCAAAAGAACCTGAGTGTGTTTTGATGGATGGAAATCTCAATTCTTATTCCTGTTCTTCAACAAAGCTCAGTGAATGACTTTTGCAAGCCAGGATGCTTCAGACTAACCTATCTTACAAAGTTACTACAGAGCTGAAATGAGACTACTACAGTAGTTGGGCTTTGTTGTCCCTTATGATCCTGATTGCTGGCCATCTTCAATTTCTGAAAAGATGAGGGGTAATACACACCATCAAAATGGAAGGCAATATGCAATGGTGGTGTTCTGCTGATTAAACAGTGGGCTTCAATAATACCAGGAGAGGAACACCCTCCCCTACCCTCCCTAGTACAGCTTCCCATGCAACCCCAAAACCAAATCCAGATGGCTGGGAAATCCCACCCTGCCCTAGCCAGTGGCAGAGAGAACAAGGTAGGGAAGAAAGAAGTCCCTTTGTGATTGACACTATAATACTGGATATTGTTGTCTTTAGGTGTCTTCTGATTTAAAACAGGGGAAAGCACAGGCACCAAGTATCTTTGCTGATCAACGCTAGAGGGGGGGGTCAAAAATGTGGTTCAGGGAGAAGGCTCAATTTCTCTGCATATCACAGATCAGATTCAAGCAAATACTTCTGCTTCTAAACAGTTGCCATAACTTTGAGAGGTTAAATATTAACTACCGAATATACTGTACTTGAGTATAAGCTGATCTTGTGGACAAATTGAGGCTGGGTTTGGAACCCAATATTGAGGGATTTGCTATGACCACTTGATAGGTCAAGGGTAAAATTTAGGGGCATGAAACAAAGGAAGTAAAAGAAAACTGTATAAGAAACACACTGCTTGTTTCTTTCCCATCCAGGGCAATTGCCTCAGATCAGGCCATGGGGAGGGGGGGGGGTTTACTGGGGCTTACTCTCACATAAATGTTGTCTTGAGAAAAAAGTGGTGAGGAGTTGGTGTGCTGTTCAGTTAACCATATTGAACTCCTTTTGGCCACTAGTCATCCTAAGTGAAGGTTCTTATATACTAAAAATCTATTCATAAAGTTTTCTGAACAAAAATGACACTCGCAGCACAGCTTTTTCAAATCCTGTGGGCAGAGAGGTCCCATGTTTTAGACTGAAACACTTTCTCTAAACAGCAACCCGGCCCCCGGCTCAAAAAGGTTGCCTACCCCTGGACTAGACTCTGGAGAGCAGGGTTTGAATTCCCACTCAGCATGGAAACCCAGTGAGTGACCTTGAACAAGGCACAATCTCTCAGCCTCAGAGGATGGCAATGCCAAATTCTCTCTGAATAAATTTGCCAGGAAAACTTGTGACAGGTCGCCATAAGTCAGAAGCAATTTGAAGGCAAACAACACACACACACACAAAGGAGACAGACAGCATCTGGCCTGTCTGCGCAAATTAGTATAATTTTGAAAGCAGGAGAAGTACATTTGCTCTTATAATATCTTGAAATTATACATCATTTCTAAAAATAATCTTACATGTGCTTAGGTGTTTTATTACCACTTGTGCATCCATATAGAAGTTATAGTCAATTCTGAAGCTCATCACCAAAGCTAAACTTCATCTGAATGAGGCCAGTGTTGTTGTAATGGCATTGGTTTAGACCACTATAATACATCTGTTAGTGTTTTCAGCACCACATGATTCTATCTGCATCTACTGTGACCAACTAATATAATAGGGCTACTCCACTGGAATCTGTATTCAAGGACTTGACACTTCACACTTCCATGAGGCAATGAAAACATATTCACCACCAAAAAATCAAAAGTAAAATCTGTGAAACACATACAACAGTCCAACAGCAACATGTGAAATTAATTTCCAATGACATCCATTTGCAAACTTAATAACAGTCCTATATAAAGGTAATGTAGGACTAACCTTGGACAACTTACTTGTAAACAGGAAGCATAATCGGCAGAGGAGAGGACAAATGAGGTGCAATTTCAAGCAAATTTGAACGTTCATGGAGAGCTTCTTTCACCATTCTGTACTACAAAACAATACAGAATCCATTTTCAGCAATACTGCCAGGGAACACTATCCTGCTGTCATTTTGTGCACACCTCAACACAAAGCTACAAATCTAGACTCAATATCTTCAAGAAGACTCTTCTGCAAAATTGTTGTTATAATATGGAAAAACATGGCTTGAACAAAAACTGCACTTTTCCACCACATCAAATAACGTGGGGATGAGTCTACAATATTAACCAAGTATGAACTATGTGCTTGCAATATTAACCAAGATAAATTGGTTGGTGCTTTACTTAAAAAGAAAACAACAGTACTAAGGATATTAGAGCTGCAGATTGAACTGAGGAAAACTGATACTCACCACCTGCTTTATTATTATCTATGTTATTTCACCCTAATTCACAATTCACTGAACTTATCTAATGAGTAAAAACCCAAACAATTGAGAATGTCAGAGGTTGTGTAAATTTTCATATTTGCCATATTTATACTCTGGATTATAATCTGGCATTGGAGACAGGCCTAAAATCTGATGAAAGGCATCCACAAGTAAACATTACAGTATTTTCTAAACTGTAAATAATTGTGTGAGTCTCAAAAGCAATCTACATATTTTTTTCAAGCTGCCACACACTTCAGTTTAAGAGTATTTTACAAACAATGCCAAGTACATTGATTTCCATAAATTGCAGTACCTGAGCACTCATCTATTGGGCCATTTGCAGACACAACAACATGCATACACAAGTCATCCACATTCTGTGGGGATTTAAAAAACCTAGGTTTTTCCCAGATTAAAACTTGCTGGTGACACCTCAAAGGTGTGCTAAATTGAACTGCATTTGCTTCCCTTGTAGGACTATGCAAACACAATTTTGTAAGCTCTTGACCACATCTAAGGTTTGGCATAGGAAATACTCCAGACTGAAACAGTACATGGACAGTTTCATCCAAGTAACTTCTATGAAACTCCAACAAACTGGATTCTAAGAGCATGAAAGCACAGCAGTCCACCACAGTTTCATTGTCATATCCACTCTTATGCACTTATTGCTGAAGTTTTTAATGAACTTGCTCTATTCACAGCTCACTGCTAAGACAAATCCAAAATGTTGTTAGGCACAAGCAGACATCTAGTTTGCTTGGAACAATCAGTCCATCATAATGTATGGAATTTGTCTCTTCTTATTATCTTTGTTATTTCACCCATGCTATTTTCTGCTAAGATGGCATCATAATCATGATTACCACTACTGACAAATAGTTGTGCTTCATTCTTGAAGCAGGAAAAAAATAAGCAATGTCATATTTTGTTTGGATTCAATTAATGTTCTTCATTACATAAAGCATCCTTACTGCTAAGTTCTCCTTTTTTTTTAAAAAAAATGAACTTTGTATATCTTTTCTACAATGTTTTTTATTGTTGAGATTTTTATGCTACTTTTCAAACTAAAGGCCTTTGCAGACTGCTAGAAATAATGCAAACTGAGTCCACTAACTGCCCTGGCTCAGTGCTAGGAAATCATGGGAATTGTATTTTTTTCTGAGACATTAAGCCTTCTCTGTCAGAGAGCTCTGGTGCCACAATAAACTACAGTTCCCATGATTCCCTAGCACTGAGTCAGGGCAGTTAAAGTGGACTCAATTTGCACTATTTCTGGCAGTCTGCAAAGGCCCTATGTCTTCCTAAATCAGCCACAACACTAAGTCTAAAGAGTCTAAGGCCCGAAACAGACAGGCCAAAGAAAATGGCTTCTAACTGCTTTGGGGGCTGTGGAGTTCAGATGACATACACCCCCAAAGTGGCTGGAAGCCGCTCTGAGGCTGCCAAAGGCATCCTGAAGCCACCAGAAAAAGGAGCAGAAAAATTCACTCCTGGCAGTGGCTGGCTTAGGACCACAGCACCAACCCGCTTTGAGAGTGGGCCGTGCAGTCACTGTGGTCTCAGGCCGATTGCAGCCCAAGGCCACTCCTTGCTGCCTGTCTGCTTCAGGCCTAAGTCTAAACAGAAAATTAATTTATGTTTAATATACACCTTATACATATAGCCTGAAAGGACAGGTTGCTTACCTATAACAGTATTTCTTCGAGTGTTCATCTGCAAATTCACATAAATGGGCTATTTCTGTGCCTGCGCAGCTAGCTCAGAAAGTTCTAGTATCACTGGGCGAAACTTTGATTGCAACTTTTTGGCGGTAGCTCCACCCATCCCTATAAAGCCCCTAGCGTTCCTGCTCTTTCCTCAGTTCTAAAATGTACGGCACCAAGCAGTGACAGCAGGAATTTTAATAATGAGCAGGACACGACTGAGAGGAGGATGGGAGGGATTTGTGTGAATTTGCAGGTGACCACTCAAAGAAATACCATTACAAGTAAGCAACCTGTCCTTCTTCTTAGTGGTCTCTGCGAATCATACAAATGGGTTAGACTGACAAGCTTCGGTCAGTGGAGGAAGGAGTGTCCAGACACCAATCTTGTAAATTGAAACAAGCTAAGATTTAATAACAACAATAAACTGTAAACTTCAGTTGCATTTTGGTGTCAATTGTTTGGATTCAAATCTGCAACAACAGTGCAAAATAGTTTAGTGCAAACCAGAAAGCAGCAACGCCCTCCAAAAAGAGGCTTCTTGCCTGGCTCTCATGTCCAGCCTATAATGCTTGATAAAAGTCAGTGGCTGGGACCAGACAGCAGCCTTGCAGACATCCTCTAGAGTAGGGGTAGGCAACCTTTCCCCTTTAAGGGCTGAGGGACTTCAGCTCCCAGAAGCCTCAGCCATGTTGGCCAATAGTCCCATGTTGGCCAATAGCTCCTGGGATTCTGGGAGCTGAAGTCCCTCGGCCCTTAAAGGGGAAAGGTTGCCTACCCCTGCTCTAGAGGCACCCCAGTCAAAAATGCAGAAGATGTAACTACTGCACTAGTTGAGTATGCTCACACCCAACCTGGAGGGGCTCTACCTGCCAGCTCATAACATGAATGGATGGTTGCTGACACCCTCTTAAGAGAATCTCTGAGGTGTAACTGGCAAGCCCTTCTTGGCTTCTGAGTAGCACACAAACAGTTTCTCAGAGCGCCTCAAACCTGAGGTCCTTTCAAGGTAGAAAGCCAGTGCTCTCTGAATGTCCAAGGTGTGAGCCAACGTTTGGTATCGGTAGTCAGGTTCGAGGTCAGGGTGGGTAGCACAATGTCCTGGTTGATATGGAAGGCCGACACCACCTTAGGCAAAAACATGATGTCGGTATGGAGGACCACCTTGTCCTTATGGAAGCAAAGGTAGGGTGTAGGGCTGGTCCAACCGTAAGGCATACAGCTCACCCGCCTGCCGGGCAGAGGTGATGACCACTAAGAAAGCTGTCTTCCAGGTCAGCAATCTTAAGTCCGGTGGCCAAAGGCTCAAAGGGTTTGGTAGAGAGGTGGGAAAGCACCAGGTCCAGGCTCCATCCTGGGGTTGGTACCTAGGATGGAAGGTGGAGATTATTGAGTCCCTTGAGGAATCTCTTTACCAAAGGGTCCATAAAAAAGGAGGGCCTGCCTTCAAGCTGGTAGTGTGAGCAGATGGCAGACAAGTAGCATTTGACTGAGTTAAGGCATAACCCTGAGACAACTAAAAACATCAAGAATTCCAGGATAGTCAGTACCGAGACATGTGATGGAGGTAGATCTCTTGCTGACAAAAAGTCCAGGAACTTGTTCCATTTGAGTGCATAGGATGGAGGGAGGGCTGGTGGAGGGCTTCTGGGCAGCCTGGATCACCATCTGTACCAAGGTAGATAGTGTTGTTATGGATGGATTCTCCACGCCACTAGGGCAAATGAATCCATGTCCGGGTGTCAAATCCGACTGTTGTGCATCAAGAGAAGGTCAGGCCGGAACTCGAGGTGGCAGTATTCCTCCTGAGCAAGGTGGAGCGGGGGAGCAAACCACAGCTGCCACAGCCACTATGGAGTGATGAGAATGGCATCCGTCCCGTCTGCCCTCTTCTTGGTGACACCTTCGTGATGAGTGGAAAGGGAGGGAAGGCGTAGAACATCCTCCCGGACCACTCAAACTGGAAGGCATCACCTCTCTGGGGCTCAAACTTGAGAGCAAAACTCTGTACAGTGCGCATTCTGTGAAGCTGCAAATAAGTCAATCTCTGGTGTGCCCCAGATGGACAAGAGGTCGGAGACCATCTCCAGATGAAGGCACCACTCGTGGCAGGGATTGGAGGACCTGCTGAACTTGTCCGCCAGATCGTTGGCCTCTCAAGGCAGGTGCACTAACTGTAGCAGTATCTCGTTGTTGATGCACCAGCTTCAGATGTGGATCGTAATCTGGAGTAGTGTCTAGGACCTTGTGCCTCCTTGCTTGTTCAGGTAGAACATGACGGTGGTGTTGTCCATCAACAGGAGCACTATCTTGCCTGACAGTACAGTCTGGAATGCCCAGAGGGCCTTCTCCACAGCCAACATTTCAAGGGCATTGATGTGGAGCTTCTTTTCCAAGGGGATCCATGGCCTTTGACAGTAAGGTTCTGTGTGTGTGCTCCCCATCCTTCCAGGGACATGTCTGTTGTCAAGTTGATCTTGGGACGCGATGCCAAGAAGGGCATCCCAGTACAGACATTGTTGGGTTCCAACCACCAACCCAATGATCTGGCCACGGGTCTTGGTACCATGAGCCATTTGGAAGGGGAGTCGTACATGGGATTGAATACAGACAGGGACCAGGACTGTACCAGCCTGAGGCGGAGTCTCGCCCACGGTTACAAAGGTGGTCAAGGCTAAATGTCCCAGCGCTACCTGAACAGAGTAGGCTCTGGTGCATCTGTGGGCAAGACAACTTTTGATTGCCATGCAAAGAGCTTGAAACCTGTCCTGTGGGAGGAAGGCTCTGGATTTCTCGGAATCTAGTACTGCTCCAATGAATTTGACCCGTTTGGCTAGGGTCAGATTTGATTTTTCCTTGTTGACCCAGAGCCTGAGGGAGTCCAGGAGAGAGAGGGTGAACTGAGTGTCTCACTACAGTTTCCCCTGGGTTGGTGCCGTGAACAGCCAGTCATCCAGGTAAGGGAAGACTGTGATCCCCTGCTGACGAAGGTAGGCTGCCACCGGAGCCATGCCTTTGGTGGAGACTCTTGGTGCTGTGGAGAGGCTGAACAGGAGGACCCTGTACTGGTACATGTCGATCCCGACAGCGAAGGTGAGGAACCTCCTGTGATCTCTTCGGATGCTGATGTGGAAATATGCATCCTTGAGATCGATGGTCACAAACCAGTGTCTTTTCTGCAAGAGTGGCAAAATAGAGTCAAGTGTTATCATGCAAAAGCATTGATACCGAACAAAAGAGTTCAAGCACCTCAAGTCCAGTATGGGCCTAATGCCTGCATTGTTTTTGGGGACAGTGAAGTATTTTGAGAAGAAGCAGTGCCGGGCCCAAGAGGGATCTACGGGTTTGATGGCCTCCAACCAGACGTGCACTTCGTCGAGTAGGGTGTCTGAGGGGCTGGTGGACAGGACACTCCTGTGGTTGGGAGCTCCTTGAACTCAAGGGCATAGACCCTACAAACAATGTCCAAGACCCAGGAGTCGGAGGTGATTGAGGCCCAAGTGTTAAGAAAGGCCTCTAATCTGTCACCAAAGGGAGGTTCATCAAAGTGCGCTGCCCCATGTCATAACCTTCTCTTGCCTGGATCAGAGGGCTGCTAGTACCGCGGCTGGGACTGTTGACGGTGGCCCAAGGAAGAAGAGGAGGAATGAGAGGGTTGGTGTTGCCTGGACTGACCTTGTGGCTGAGGTTGTTGCTCCTGTTGTTGCTATGGATGCTGATGGTACGGTTGGTACCAAGAGTGTTGTCCCCCATAACTCCACCTGGGAGATTGAAAGGAGGAAGAGGACATGCCATGTTTTCTGGCCGCTGTCTTCATGTGGTACCTGAAGTTAAATTTCTCATCCATCTCTTTGTTGAAGAAACCAGAATAATCAAGGGCATGTCCTTTATAGCTGTCTTGACCTGGGGAGTCAAGTCCGACGACCTCAGCCAGGCGTGACGACACAGAGCCACTGAACCCAACAAGATCTTGGCGATGCAATCAATAGAATGGCGTGACGAGATTATCTGTTGGCCACCCAAAGCGTGGGTCTCTGACTGGATGGCCATTGCCAGGGCTCTGTCCTCATCCGGTATCGCTGCAAGAAGAGGCTCTAACCTTTCCATAAGGTGCTGAATGTATGCTCCCATACAGGCCACGTAATTAGCAACCTTAAGGTCCAGTACAGCTGCAGCATAAATTTTCTTAGCTACAGCATCCAACTCCTTGAACCCCCTGTTGGTGGGAGAGGAGGAGGTCCTTGGTGTGAAAGCCGATTGGGAACCCTCGACAATGGCTGAGTTAGGTGAGGGCGTTCAAATAGCCAAGAAGGTCTCGAGGAAGCAATCTTCCTTGAGGTGAAGGGCACAGTTTCTGGGGAAGCCCAAGACCTCTTGACTATCTTCTCCAAAGACGGAAGGTATGCAATTGCCGATGGAGTTGGGACCTTCCTGTGGACTCTTTTTTCTATAAGGTCAAGGGCCTCCTTGTTGGTATGGGCCACCTCTATTTCCAGGGCATTAGCCATCCTTACAACCTGATCGGTGAAGGACTTGACATCATCGGTGGGGGAAGAAGATGGCAAGTTGACCAGGGCTGGGCTGGTAGACCTCTCCTCCTCGGAGTCCAGGGTGGGAGATCGGGACCGTGTGGCAGAATGGCTCAAAACTGGGGAATCCATTGGCGACCTTGGAAGTAGCCTGTTCACAAATAGTGAGGAGTGCCGAGGTGGAACCAGAGGGCACAATGGTGTAAGCTCCCTAGGGGATGGATCATGGAGTGTTGCCAGTCCTGTCTGATTTGCTCTGGTTATACGGGCAGGTAGTATCGGCCTGTTTGAGCATTGAAGAACAGGTCTGGATACTGCTGGAGGAGCGGATCATGATGTAACTGGCTGTCCTCCATACCTGCCTGGTCGGCCTTGAGCCTAAGCAAACTGGCCTCATGCAGACAGGTTCGAAGTAGAGGACTGTCTCAAGCCAAAGAGGTGCAAGCAACCGCCTGGTTGGTCTGGTACGGGGTCAGGGATGGTGGCTCTGACTCCCGAATTTCACCCTCCGATTCAGAATCGATGTGGATTGGAGGAGTTGGAGGCCACATCATTGGAGTGGAAAGGGCCAGTTCGGACCTGAATGAGGCCGGAGGGGTTTTGGACGACTCTACGGGCTTCTCCTGTCCAAGTCTCTTAGGAGAGACAGATCGTGCCCTCTTGGAGCTGAATGTTCGGCTGACTTCTCTCCTTCTGCCTCAAGGTGCTTTCTTTTGGCCATTTTCTTGCCAGCACCATCTCCGCGGTTCTTGCCTGACCTAGAGACCTTTTTGTCCTTGGAGGACTTCTCCTTGGACCTCTTCTTAGACCTTCCCCTCTCCTTTTCTTTCTCCTTAGCGGAGGTGGAGGGTCCTTTGCCCGAGGTGGCCTGGGCAGGTGCAGAGGCTGGTCTCAAGGACTGTTCCCAAAGCACAGCCTTCAGTTTCAGGTCCCTGTTTTTTAGGGCCTGCATTGTCATGCCCTTACAGAGCAGGCAAGCCTTCAGATTGTGAGCCTTGCCCAAACAGAGCACACACTGATCATGGCGATCAGTGGTGGGCAAACTACAATTTGCATTGTCCTTTCTGAGAAAGAGCCTTGGTTAATTAGCAATTAAGTTGCCTTATGTTACACTTTCTCTAAACTCCCACATTTCTAGAAAAGCACTAATCTGACCTCTGTTGCTCACCAAGACTTCAAATCTAATTTTATGTTTCAACAGATGTGTTGGTTTCTGGGCTATGACTATTGGATAGACAGCAACCTGTCCTTGGTCAAAGCCGGCTGCAGAAAGAAACAGTTCCCTTAGCACATTTGAGCTGAATCTCCTCTCTCATAATTCATGTTTCAGAAGGACCTATTCCAGGGGTCGGCAACCTTTGTTGCCGGGGGGCTGGAGGGGGGGAGGAAATGGCGCGGGGGCCGGGTGGGTGCGCGCGTATGCGCACAACACCCGCCGTCATGCGCATGCGTCCGCGTGTGGAGGGCGCCATTTTGGAAGGTCCCAGGGCACTGGCAAGGTCCCAGGACGCCTACGCGGGGCAAATTAGCCCCGCGCACGTGCCCTAGGGCCTTGCCTGGGCCCTGGCAAGGTCCCAGTACGCCTGCATGGGGTGAATTCGCCTTGCGCAGGCGCCCTGGGACCTTGCCAGTGCCCAGGGAAGGCCCCACGGCGGCTGCGCAGCTGCCGTGGGGCCTTCCAAAATGGCGCCCGCACTCACGCGCATGCGGGTGCCATTTTGGATGCCAAAATGGCACCTGCGCTCTCTCGGGGGGGGGTGGCGGCGGCAGCGGGAATGGCCAGGCCTTAGGTTGCTGACCCTAACCTATTCTCTCTGCAAGACTCCTGAGTAAGTGTAATAACAGCAACAGTTCAACAAGCCAATGCTATATTATTTGAAGGGTCACCTTTATCTGCCTACTTTAGATAAAGTACGACTAAATTTGGGAAATCTTTGACCATGCTGTAAAGAGCAAATTCTACTCTGTTGGTATTCTCAGTACATACTAATATTACTAGCCAGTGATCAGTAACTCTCCATGAGATCTTACCTGATCACGATGATCATGATAATGACAATGATGTAAAAAAAAAATCAATTGAAAGTATTGGTCTTTGCCTGAGAGCATCCAGCTCCAAAACATCCATGATCCAGCTATCATCAACCGAGAGTTGTCACTCCATACAACTGCAGCAAAGTGTAAATAATACTTTTTCACAGTTCTGGGGGCTGCTTTTGGTCATGCTGCACAACTGATCCTTGCATCTTCTGCTTATGCTGCACAACTGATCTTTGTATAACTTCAGTATTTTCTGCAACCTGCCTTGGGGGACAGAGCAATCTGACCTCTTCATAGATGACTGGGTTCTACAAATAAAACGATGGCATCACAAAGAATTTTACAGACCTGTAATAGATTTAGTCAGATGTTAGGTGAATGTCAAAAGGGGTGGGATGAGGTCCAAGAATTATTTAGCTTCTTGCAAGATCTTCTCAAGAGTAACCTGTTACTGAAAATATCTGTGTGGACCAATCTCTTCTTTTCAGGATAAGTCGAACAACCTTTTCTAACACTACAGCTCACATACAATTTGGTTGAAATATCAGAGTGAAACTTCAGGCTGCTGGAAAATACCTCCTTGAAAAAGGACCAACACAAAACAGGCACTCTGGATTGTTGGTTAGCTTCCTGCTTTTTTAAAAAAAATATGGAACACTTCACAAATTTGTATATATCATCCATGCTCAAGGACAATGCTAATCTTCTCTCTGCAACTTTCCAGTTGTAGTATATATGCCACTCAGTGACAGTATCATAGCCAATGAGATTAATTCAAAGTATGGTTACTGTGAATTGAAAACTTTTTCTTGCATTTGTACAGCACACTTCAACCAAGTAACTGAGGCATCTCACTTAACTGTTCTGTCATCTTATACCAGAGCTGCCCCAACTAGAACTCTCCTTCAACATGGAAAGATACTCCCTATCCCACTTATCTTAATTGTAAATGCTAGCCAAGACAACTACAACGCACACATCTCTGTCATCATAATGAACCACATGGATGACTACAGGAACTATCCTATCCACATGGCACATAGAAGATTGCAAGGTTCAGGTGTGCTGCCTATCATTTGATTCCTCCCTCCCAATAAATGTATTGTGTCTATCAGAGACATAATCCAACTTTTTCTGTCCTCTTCTAGCCCTAACAAACTTATAGAAATCTACATAGATTTTAAACTGCAAAGTGAACATCACTTGTAAGGATGCTCATGAGAAAACCTTTTTTCTATCTCATGGGACTACAGAAACTCTCTGCCTCTGCACATTACGGCCAATCAACATATCTGCATAGAATCAAACATATAACCCTACAAGCACTGGACAAAATCTATCATCTGCTATCACTGACTATCAAAAACATCTAGCCTTCAGAATCCTATCCTAATAAGGAAAAGGTATTACCAACAGATCCATGGATACAAAGGCACCCATTTTGATTGCACTATGACATCCAGACTTAGGTGAGCAGAGAAACCAGAATTTTCTCCACATAGGTTTAAAAGCATGTTGCTGGTTGTATTTTAAAAGAATGTTTCAAATTGACACACATACGCACACACACACACACACACACACACACACACACATTTTCTCCACTTATTTTCATATTCTACTTACCAGGATGTCACAGACTCTATGATAAACAGCAAGAGTATTTTTAAAAAATATTCCATGTGCTATTTTGAAATGTTAAGAAAACTGTAGCATTTAAAATTTATTGCAATTTAAATATTAACTTCCACTATATCTTTCTTATTTCATTATGCTCAATACCTGCAGCAAGCCACTGACGAATGCATTCAAAACCCGGAGTATATTAAAAACCATGAATGTGAGAACAAATTTAATTAGATCAGGAGGAGGGAGTTCAGTTAGACATTCCTTCACAGCTACCCTCATAAAACAATTACCTGGTCAAAATCCAACTTCATGATGGCCTTCTGAAGATATCTCACTCCGCCATGGATCAATTTAGTGCTTCTACTGCTGGTCCCTGAAGAGAAATCATCTCTTTCTACAAGGGCTGTTTTTAGGCCTATGTAACCAGAAAACCAAATTAACTTCTTAAATTACACAATTTGTATGTAATTCATTAAAGATCCTTCTCTAGGGTAGAGACAATCACAAGAAAAATTACTCAGAACATAGATGAATTTGTATTCAGAGTACACAGCACCATCTCTTTGGCAAGCAGCTTCTTCAGGGGAATCTCTTTTTTTAAATGTGAAAAATGAAAATGGCCAAAGACAGAGAGTATAAGAATATGCACCCAAATACTACAAATTTGAAGAAATGAATGAAAGTTGCCTATATGTCTACAAACATCTAAAAACATTCAGGGAGTTTTTTTGCTTGTTCATCTCAACAATTCTGAATAATGAAACACAGTGTTAAGGCTACAAACCTGGAAACAAATCCCACTCACTGAACACATGGGGTGTACTTCTCAGTAGGCCTATAGTGTAATTCTATTCCTGAACTCTAAACAAGAGTTAACATTAGAGTGGCTCAGAATTCAATCAAGGCCACAGCTTGTTAGTTTATGCTTGCATACTTAAATTTCTAAACGTAAAGGAAACTGTTACTATGGTGTGGAATCCAACAATGACCAATGATGGATCTGCTTCAGTTGGTAAAATGAGAGGGGTAGCAGTTCCCCATTGCAGGGGGTGGTGACTATTAAAATCTGCTTCAAAGAGTTACAGAAAACCATTCACAGCAAATGTTCAGGTCATGTGGAGGGCTGCAGGATGGATGAAAGGAGGAGAAAGTCTCACTGCGCAAGTGGTCAACTAGTAGCATGACATTTGATTAAAGTATCGTCTTTACCATCATATCATTAATTGTATTATAACTGATATTTGTAAGTATTGGGAGGGGTGCTTTTTCAGACAAAAAGGATTCTTAAGATAGAAGCTTCAAATAAAACAAAAAATAATTTGTTTAATCACCTGACAACCAAAGCTTTAATTGATAAACTAATGAAGGCCAGTTTTAAGATCTAAAGCGTATCAAATTTATGGCCATACTATTTGCTTTTGTCCTTTGTTTTACTGAAAGTGGGATGGGGAGGCAGGCAGGAAGAAAAGAAAAAGAAAAAAGAAAAAAGGAATGGAGATGACAAATAAAAGATGGCTTTTCCTTTCAACAATGAGCAATCATTAAATTAATGAAATTAAGTTAACAAAAGCTATTTTATTATTCCTTCAATGTATCAAAAAGACACCTTTTAAAACGTTTCAGTAACATGAAAGATGAATTTACATTTTTATCAATTAAAATGCAGCCAATTAATCAATAAAAATCCTTCCATCTGTTTTCAGTAGTAACACATGGATTAGTTATCCTATAATACAACTTAGCCACCATTTTGTATACAGAAAAAGAGTAACAAACAAAAAAAAACAAAAAAAGAGAGAGAGAGAGACTGAATTCTTCTAGAGATTTTTCTACATATATGAAAGATGAATATATATTCCCACTAGCTCAGAGGCTGGCTTCCTTCAGCTCACTCTATTTTTGTTGTTAATTGCCCTCAGGTCGATCTTGACCCATGGCGACCCTATGGATGAGACATATCCAAGACCCTCTGTCTCCACTGTTCTGCTTAATTTCTGCAACCCCTTAATACCCGTGACCAAATTAATAGAGTCCATCCATCTGGCATGTGGCCTTCCTCTCTTCCTACTTCCTTCCACCTTTCCCAGTATTATTGTCTTTTCTAATGAGTCCTCTCTGTTGATTTGTGTGATGTAAATGTAGATGTAGCAGAGATCAGAAGACTGCTTCCTTTCATCAGCCATCCTGGAAATGCTGTTCTCTACATTCTCCCAGCAGCTTTAGTTTTCCATGAAGACACAATTGTAAATCCAAAGTAAAGCTTTATTGTTGCACAGTAAAAACAGAAAAGAACTATGTACAATTCATCTTGCAGATGATAGAAACCATAGGATCACAACTTGTTGTTAAGCTGAAAGCAAGGCAAGTTCTAACAAAGAGAACAAAGGAGCCCTTGGCCCAACCCATAACTCCACCTCCTGGGTGGCAACCTACACAATGATAGGATAATCAGCTTTATCCCAGCCTCTAGACCAGCCTCTAGTTGTGTGTCACTCCCCATGTGACCTGGTTCCCATGCAAACCAGATGAGATCATTTGTTTAGTTTCCAGCATCCTGTTTTCCCAGACTCAACGTCTTTGTTATTCTGTTCAGTGTGAAATTGTTTTAGTTTCAAACCACCTGCAGGATGAGTCCTCTTTGTTTGCTTAGACCAGGGGTAGGCAACCTTTCCCCTTTAAGGGCCGAGGGACTTCAGCTCCCAGAAGCCTCAGCCATATTGGCCAATAGTCTTATGTTGGCCAATAGCTCCTGGGATTCTGGGAGCTGAAGTCCCTCGGCCCTTAAAGGGGAAAGGTTGCCTACCCCTGGCTTAGACACTTTTCTCAGAAGAGATATTTTCACACATCTCTACATTTCCACTTTGACTGCATATCCCATCCATATTCCAACACTCTCTTCTCATGATGTGTCCAAAGTACAACAGCCTCAGTTTGGTGATCTTGGCTTCTAGGGATATTTCGGGCTTGATTTGTTCTAGCACCCCTCTATTTGTCTTTCTGGCTGTCCATGGGATCCTCAGCACTCTTCTCCAGCACCACATCTCAAAGTAATTGATTTTCTTCCTATCATCTTTCTTAATTGTCCAGCTCTCACATCCATACATGGTAATAGGGAATAAGATGGCTTGTATGATTCTAACTTTTGTGCTGAGTTGTATATTTTTGCTCTTTAGGATCTTTTCTAGTTCTTTCATAGCCACCCTCCCCTTGTGTTCCTCTGATTTTCTGACTGCAGTCCCCATTTCTATCAATGTTTGATCCCAAGTATGGGAATTCTTTTACTATTTCTATTTCTTCATTGTCTACGTTGAACTTGTGAAGGTCCTCATTGGTAATTATTTTTGTTTTCATTAGGTTCAATATTAAGCCTGCCTTTGCACTTTCCTCTCTGATCTTCCTTAGTAGGTGTTCCAGGTCTGTGAGGTTTTCTGATAGTACTATGGTGTTAATCTGCATATCTTAGATTGCTGATATTCCTTCCTCCTATTTTTACTCCTCCTTCTTCTGTGTCCAAACCTCCTTTTCTTATAATATGTTCTGCATACAAGTTGAACAGATAGGTTGAAAGTATGCAACCTTGTCTGATCCCTTTGTCAATTGGGAACCATTCTGTTTCTCCATGTTCTGTCCCGACAGTAGCCTCTTGTCCTGACTACAGATTCCTCATCAGGACTATCAGATGTGTTGGCACTCCCATGTCTTTAAGGGCATTCCATAGCCTTTCATGAACTATGCAGTCAAAGGCTTTGCTATAGGGGGGTTGCAGACTGCCAGAAATAGTGCAAATTGAGTCCACTTTTAGGGTTAGAGTTAGTGCTAGGGAGTCATGGGAATTGTTGGTTTTTTTTTCTGAGACACTGAGCCTTCTCTGTCAGAGAACTCTGGTGCCACAATAAAATACAGTTCCCATGATTCCCTAACCCTAACCCTATCCCTAAAAGTGGACTCAATTTGCACTATTTCTGGCAGTCTGCAACCCCCCATAGTCTATAAAGCACATGCTGATTTTCTTTTGGAATTCCTTGGTGCACTCCATTAGCCATCATATGTTTGCAACGTATTCCCTCATGCCTCTTCCTTTCCTGAACCCCGCTTGGACCTCTGGGATCTCTCTCTCTGCATATGGTTGGAGTCTATAGGCCTTTGCAGACTGCTAGAAATAGTGCAAATCGAGTCCACTTTAACTGCCCTGGCTCAGAGCTAGGGAATCATGGGAATTGTATTTTTTCTGAGACATTGAGCCTTCTCTGTCAGAGAGCTCTGGTGCCACAATAAGCTACAGTTCCCATGATTCCCTAGCACTGAGTCAGGGCAGTTAAAGTGGACTCAATTTGCACTATTTCTGGCAGTCTGCAAAGGCCCTATGTTGCAGAATTTTGAACCAAATTTTGCTTGCATGGAAGATCAATGTTATAGTCCTGTAGTTGCTGCAGTCTTTTGTATCTCCTTTTTTGTGGATGGGATTTTATATTGACCATTTCCAATCTGTTGGCCATCATTTTGTTTTCCATATCTGTTGACATATGTTGGTTAGCACTAGAGTTGACTCTGCCAATGTGGACTGTAGCAGTTCAACTGGAATATCATCTGTTCCTGGTGATTTGTTTTTCGCTATTTCTCTTATTCAAGTTTCCATCTTGCTTTTTAGAATTTGGGGTTCATCTTCATATGGCTCTTCATTCCATGTGTCCTTCATTTTGTCATCTCTTTTGTATAATTCTTCTGTGTATTGCATCTATATGGACTACTATTCTTTCTTTTCTTTTTCTTTTCTTGCAGTCCAGTGATCTGCTCTGGTGCCACAACAAAGTACAGTTCCCATAATTCCATAGCACAAATCTAAAACACACGACAGAAATAATTCAGTTTGAGACTGGTTTAACTGCCCTGGCTCAGTACCAGGGAATTCTGGGAATTGTATATTGTGTAACCAGAGCTCTCTGACAGAGAAGGCTAAATGTCTCACAAAACTACATTTCCCAGAATTCTCTTGCAATGAGCCAGGGTAGTTAAAGTGGTGTCAAACTAGATTATTACTGCAGTGTGGATGCAGCTGTTGTTTCTAATGAGAGAGTTCAGGACTGATTTGTTCTAAAACCCATTCATTTGTCTTTTTATCAGCCCACTGTATCCATAGAACTCTTCTCATTTAATACAAAAGAATTCCAAGCACTTCAGGAGAATTTTTTAAACATTAAAACAAGACATACCGATGATTCGATGCCAACTGCAAGTAAAGTAAAGCCAATTTGCATATATAGAAACTAACAAATTATATCATAGCAATATTAAGTGTTCCTAATTTAGACTGTATGTATTTATATTACTCTGTGATGGACAGGTAATAGAAAAGATTCTGTGAGCAACTGTTTGTATGTCTAGGAATATGGAAAGCTTTATTCCAACAAAAGAACCAGCCAGTGATATACTGTTGCCCCAGCCCTTTAAAAAAATATTAAAATCACCATGAGTATTTTAATGAATTTGAACGCATATACTATGCACTGACTACTCTGGCAACTGGGGTTTTTTTTGGATGTACTACTGACACATTTTCAAGTTTTCTTCTAATGTAAGCCACAGATCTCAGAGGGAAGAAGAGTGGTCCCTGGATATTACTTCTTTGGGATTACTACTAGTACTATTTTGGTCTGAGAGTATCTCAGGTTCAGATGCTAAAGCAGGCAAGCCAAACCATCACATTCACACTGCATGCCTTCTATTAAGGATTTACTGATGAAGCTTTCCTTAGCTCTCCTACTCCAGGGCCAATACTGTGTCAGCTACCATTTTCCCATACAGAACTCTACTGCCCCTCATTCATTTTGGGATTTTGAATTTTGTCTCAGGAAGGCAAAAATAAATTATTCCTGATAAGATAAACAAAGGGCTAGCAAATTACCTTAAACAGGATCCTGCATCATTATTAATGGCACAAGGAACATTAATGGTGTTCCTTGAACCATTAACCATTAACCATTGACAACTGTCAGCCAGAGGATGCTTTCTTCAGCCACCCCTAGACTGTGGAATGACCTGCCGGAAGAGACTGGACAGCTGAATATGCTGTTCGAATTTAAAAGAGCACTGAAGACCAATCTCTTCTGACAGGTTTATCCAAATGATTTTTAAATTGTGAATTTTAAATGATGAATTTTAAATGTGGATTGTTTAAATATGTCTATAACTTACTTGTCCTTTTAAATTGATGTGTATTTTAACTGATGTGCTTTAACTGATGTTCTTTGTTAATTGTTGTTGTTCCCCACTTCAATCCATGGGGAGAGGCAGATAAGAAATAATAGTAATTGGAAGATGCCAGCCACAAATGCAGGTGAAACGTCAGGAATAAATTCTTTCAGAACACAGCCACACAGCCCAAAACCCCCACAAAAACTAATAATAATAATAATAATAATAATAATAATAATAATAATAGCAGGGGAGAGAGGACAATCTGCCCCTTCCTCCCATCATAGTTAACAATGGGGAGGGAATTCAGTTGGGAAAATGAATGGGTCATTGTGACAGAGTTATTGGGCAGACTTGGTTTCCTAACAGCCAACCTCAGTTTTGGGCTAACTGTGAGAGAGGAGCATCAGGGGAAGAAGTAGATATAAAAGGGAAGAGTCAGTCCAGTGTGGGGGCACTTCAAGTGAGTATCAGTTTTGTATCAGTTGTGTATCAGTTGAGGGGGAGTTTAAGAGAGTTAAAAGAGCTGAAAGAAGTTGAAGGAGATTTGAGTTGAGAGAAGATATGGGCTAAGGGAGAAAGTATATTAGATATCGGAAAGAAGAAATAGGGAAATGCCTGCAACTGTTATATTATTATAACTATACCACCTTTGGAACTATTCTACCTAAGCTACATTCTTGCTAAATGTTACTCAATAAAGTCAATGTCTATTTGTTACAACAGAATTCTCTGCCTGAGTGAATTCAAAACCATATAGGCACATACAAACATGCTACTGAAGACATTAAACTTATAAGAGGAAGACACATGGGACCCTAGCCTTTATACATTTAGGGAAAGTGTATAAAGGGTGAATGCTGGGCAGGTGTCATTGGCAAAGGGCCTTCTAATAGTGAAGAGGTAAAAGATAACCTCAAGGCGTAGCTAGGAGGTTGCACGTCACAGTCAATTTCTGCCAATACTAAAGCACTGATCCAAACAAACCATCCCTTCAACAGATTAAGTAAATAAAGACATTAGATATCTGATCACAAATCTCCCATGTTGTCACATTTGACCTGGTCCTATGAAAATCCCAAGGGGACAAAATTAGACCAAGAGGACAAAATTAAGTCATAAACTGCAATTTCAAAGTTAGTATGTAGCTCTTTGAACATGTAGCATGGTCAACATGTGGGCTAGCAAAAAGTGAAATTTCCATATTAAGAGACAGTATCCCTTGATCTGCCTAATTAATTCCCAGGGACAAATGATGGAGAATGACTATTGTCATCATCTTTTTGAGACATCCAGCTGGACAGAGAATGCTGGAATGTGAGCTGTCACCAAAGAGGTGATAAGTTAGGAAACAGATAGCCATCTCCCCAATGAACAACTAACTTTTCCTTATCTCTTCCCATCCCTTTTTGCTTTTGTGTCATGTCTTTCAGATTGTTAAAACTTGTAGGCAGGGATATTTTTTTTCCCCACTGAATCTGTGGCAGGTGCTATGGGACCGTTTTGACTAAGGAAGTGGACAAAACTGCTATAGATTAACACTAATCATAATAATTAGATGTAGTGGATCAGAGATCCAGAAGACAGCACAAATACTCCTCTAGCACAAAATGTAACCTGTTATTATATTATTTTGCATGCTCAACAAATCTGACTTACAATAAAATGCAAGAAAGAGATGGAGAAATTAATCAAATTGTTAACCTAATAGAAATGTCTTCTCAACTCTATATATGCATTTATGTATTATATCTCCCTCTCTTTCCCTCTGAATCTTTAGTAATTGCAGTAATAACAGAATTATCAGATGATCAGCCACAGACACCCAAACATAAACCATTACTTATCTGTTCCATAAAATGCAGTAATTCACAAAAAAATCCAATTAAGATAAGTACCTAGAAGACTTGAAATGTAATCTCTTGATGGGAGGGAGGTAAATCATAGCTACAGAGTAATCTCTGAAGTTACAGAGCTGTCTTTAAAACTAAAGTAAGCACTATTCCCTGTAAGTATCACAACAGACAAAGCTTTCTTCGAGTTCATTTCCACTATGATTTACATCGATTTGCTGATTGCTTTAAATGTACCTCATCCCCATTTGAAACAGTTTCAGTTGAGACTGTGATCATTTCGACTCACTTTGAAGCGAGATAAATGCAAAAAAAAAATGCTCTTTTCAGACACTTTTTTGTTGTTGGTCCTTTTGAAAAGAAGCGATTAGCAAGCGTGTTCAGCAAGTGGGAACAACAGACCTGAATCGCATCAAACTGAAGGGGAGGGATTACTGTGGCAGAGGGTTGGCACATCCCTCACCAGTTTTTGGAGAAATCTGCCATTTTCCCCCCTCTTGTGCTTTGTGGTGTGACCTTTTATATATATATATATATATATATATATATATATATATATATATAAATTGACAGTATATGCGCTCCACTGTATTTGCAATTATTTGCCATTACTTGCGGGTGGCGAGCCGGGCAAGCAGGCCAACTGTGGCTCAGCAGCACAAGTAATTGCAAAAACAATGGGAGCGTATATACTGTCAATTTTTTTTAATTGCATGGAGAGTCCTCCATGACACCCATGGTGCATGCATCCCAGGGGAGAATTCTGGCCACGGCACCCATGACTCCCTCCCATGTTTTCTTGAATGTGTTGCCAGTTGCATCACCGATGACACGTAGATGATTGACAGGCATTTTGAAGGGGCACAAACTAGTGGGAACGACAATCGTGTCAAAAAAAGAAGTGAATAAAAAAAAAGACTGCTTCCATAGTGGGAACTAGGCATCGACTGGAATCGATTCACCAACCTGGAGTGAAAGCGAATCGCAAACCAGGTTAAATGTAAGTGGGAATGAGCCCTCCATATGGCAATTTTCTAAGCAAACATGTTTAAACAGGGAAACAGGGAGAAAGAAGGAGAACATGTACAAAAAGATTCTAACAGAGGATGTTGGAGAACAATATGACTATGCATATCTAAGGAGGGAAAAAAGTGATCAATAGCCTCCATTCTCCTTTAGACAGCATCGCCTTAGAGATTTTGCCATGCTTTATGGTGAAAGTCTATTGTAAACAAGCACATTAGCCTCTCTTGGACTCTCTAAACTTTCATGTCCTGAAAAAAAATCTAATTATTCCTGGTAACTTTAGAAGATCAGAGCAATTTATTTTTTGTCAAATGTGACTGAAGATTAATGGATACAATCAGGAATAATTTGGCAAAAACGTATCAAACACAGAGAAAGTAGAATTTGTTAAGTGAAGCATCAAACTTAATACAAGAGCAAATCCCATGAATGAAGAGCAACAATACACAATTCATTAACCAAATGCTATGATGATTTTACACTTCAGAAAGCTACTTATACAATCAACATATACAGTAAAAAAGGGGGGGATTACTATAGGTCAGCATAAACATTGTTTTCTTGTACATTCCTACCAACTTTGACATAGATCAGCATTCCCAACCATAAATAGTTATAAAGCTGTATTTGACTGCAATACCAATATCCTGCCCCAAGCTGTTTCCAAGGAGCCATAGGACAGATCGGATCTCCCCCTTTGCAGATGTCCCACTCTCAGAGTAGCTGAGGATTTGAAGTACATTGAAAATGTGGACTGGTAGCAATGACTATCTCTATTATATTGTTTAGGATCAATGTTAAGCCTTGCGCATTTCCTTTCCAGCTACTTAGCAACTCAACAGCAAGTAACACCAGCAAATAAAATTAACGGGGAAAGAAGTACAAGGAGTCTCAGGGGGAGGGTGTGTGTGTGCCTTCAAGTCACCTGTCAACTTACAGTGACCCCATGAATTTCATGGGGTTTTCTTAGGCAAGGAAAACTCAGAAGTGGTTTTCCCAGTGCCGTCCTCCAAAATATAGGGGTGAAACAGACAGGCAAGAAAAAGTGGCTTGAACCTGCCTTTTCTGAAGCCACATTGAAACCCCACAAACCACACCACCAGCTCCCAAGGCGGCTGGAGTGCACATGTCATGACCACATGGGCACTTTTTTTTATTTTACTGTCCCCATCACCATCCCTACACACCTTCTCACGAGTGAACTGCCAGCAACTGCCATCTTATTGTATGGCCATCCATGTAAACCTGCACACATTTGCATGGTGTGCCCATGCAGATGTCAGCAAGGTACAATCATGCCTCCTCTCATCCCCTTCTTCACTCCATGCCCCTCTTTGACTGTCTGTTTTGTGTATGTTGTACTCATCTCCATGAGAGGTTCCATGGTTTCTCTTTTGAGCATTGCCACCCCCACCACTTGTGTATGGCAGCTCTGTTCCTTTTAAATGCATTTCTACAAAGGCACATTTACATGCACAATTGGGGTTAGGGTTTGGAAAGAGCACCTCTTTAGAGCCGTACTGGCTTTGGTGCATTTATACGTACATGCAAAGGTGAGCACTTTCAGGAAGAAATGGAAAAGAGCATTTTCTCTTTGAAGTGGCTTTTCTCCTCATAAGATGGCTAGAGGGCATTTTCCAGAATGCGTCATTTAAACGCCCCACTTTGAAGCCGGCCTGAAACCTGCTTATTTTGCCCATCTGTTTCACCCCATAGTTTTCAGCGCCTGGTATTCAGTGGCAGTCTCCAAGTAATAACTAGGGCTGACCCTGCTTACTGTATATATTCATGTATATGTCTAGAAATCTTAATTTAAAAATTGACCCCAGAAAAACTGGGACAACTTATCCACAGTTCAATGTAAATACAGTGGGCCCTCTTATCCATGGACTTGACAATTGCAGATTTGAGCATCCGCGGATGGCAAGCTCCTCCCCAATGGCGGCACGCATACAGTGCGCCGCCAGTAAGGACAATGGGACTTGAGCATCTACAAATTCTGGTATCTACAGGGTGTGTGTGTGTGTGTGTTTTAATTCAAGCCAGTATTTCAAAAGTCTCTAGGTTCACAAGTGGCTATTACATCCCAGGATGAATAGACAAAAGGAAAAGAGAGATTTTGGATGGAAGAACAGGAGTCTGCAAGCAGGTGAAACAAGAACATTAAATTCTATACTTGTTCAGTTTAGAAATAATAATGTGGATAACGACCAAGAGTACAGGCTCTTTGACTACAACAGTAACTTGCTTTAACGCCTAATTTATTGGATAGCTTTATCTACATCAGAAATACATTCAGGTCTCAGTGGACAGAGGAGAAGGAATGCTCATCCATTGTACTGTAGGTATATATACTGGCAGGACTCACCTCTTGAGACAGCATCTAAGGCACAACCACTTCCAGTAGCACCTCCACCTATGACAAGAATGTCAAATTCAGAGGTCTGTTGTAGGGCCTGTAGTTGATGTTCTCTGCTGGGAAGGAACCTGTGCATCGGTAAGGGTTTACATTCAGAAGCTTCTACAGACACCAGGTGACTCTGCAAAGAGAAAAGGATTAAGTTGTTAAGATATGAAAGAAGGACTGAGACTTCGACTAGCACAAGGCTGAAAATAAAAACTGTGATGTGCCTGGTTCAAAAGCCTTCTCTGTTAAAAAATCATTAATTACTGCAAACTCATTTTAACTTCCTGTTCTTGTTCTTAAGACTATGTGAGCCTGAGTCTTTCTTAAAGCTTAACAAAAAGCTTTCTCTGGGAAATTTATTTAAATTTGAGTTGGCAAATAAAATTCTTAACACTAGGTATGTACTGCATGATGTACACTAGCTCTGCCATCATTACAGGTTCTAATCCACCTCTAATACTTATTATACTAATTAGCTGGTGTACAGTGGTCATTGCCAAGTACCTTAATTATTCAGCACACTGCTTCGAATGCAAGGCCACAAAATAAGATAAGCTCACTTCTCAAGCCCTCTCTCGGCATCCTCCTCCTGCTTCTTTCTCATTCACAAATACCACACTCCACACTACTCTCATACAGCCTATGTATGACTGGATGGTATATCATGCTTTCCAAGTCATGGTCTAAAGCAGGGGTAGGCAACCTAAGGCCCGGGGGCCGGATGCAGCCCCCCGAGGCCTTTGGGCCGGCCCCAGGCCGGTCCTGCCGCCGCCGCCTGCCATGATGATATTGATAATCTCCACAGGGGTTTTGCCATGGCTTTTCTGGGGCTGAGAGAGTGTGCATGCATATATTTTTTAATTTTTTATTTTTAAAAAAAATATATATTTTGTTTATTTATTTATTTATTTATTTATTTATGGTGCTTCGGCCCCCCAATTGTCTGAGGGACAGCAACCCGGCCCCCAGCTCAAAAAGGTTGCCTACCCCTGGTCTAAAGGGAACCAATAATCTTTGCCTAACGTAATAACTTATTTCTGTGCTAAGACTACAGAGATAACACACTGTGGCAGAATTTCATGCAAGTAATTCACAACAATAGGACTTTTTGTGACATGGAATTAGACTAGGGCTCCAGATTCTTTTATATGTAAACAATGATTTGTATGTCTACAGTTTTTATGAACTGTTATCATGCTTAAACGAAAGTATCCTTGCTGGTGCAAAATAATCATATATGAAAAAAAATCAATTCCAAACACAAAGAGAAATTATACCTTTTTCATACACCTGGAGGATCCCCAGGTAGGAGTGGTGAATGTGCTGTTTTTGTTGTTAGATGTCTATCTTTTGAAACAGCCTAGCTCATGGGCATATGTACATTGAGAATGGTTGAGGGTTGTTTTTTTTCTCAACAAACCTATTTCTAATCTCACCCCATGTTCCTCACATTCTGCAGGATCTCTTTATTTTCAGAAGGGAGGGAAAGGAAGAGTGACAATTTTTCACAAAATGATCCCCAAGGACTACTCGATCCTACATTTTACCATCCTGGCTTTGCTATTCATCTTTTAGTAGAGTTGTATGTGAATTCTTTGGGTTGATTTAAAGTACATTTTGCCACATTATTCCATAGTGACAGGAGTTAATAGGAGGGCATTATGCTATTTAAAAAGCATTTGGAAATATCCTTCCAGAAACTGGACTTCATCTTTGCAAGCTATAACTTTGCTGGCTCTGCCAAGTCACAGTGAACTGGAACAGATGTCATGTCTTCATTTTTGATGATGTATACTGAATATGATACCTTGCTAGTTTCTCTTGGTATAGAAGATGATAGTGGCAGACAGACATGGGAGACAGGTGGAAACCTCATGCACATTTCAGTGTCATTAAAGGGATCTATGAAGCTTCAACTCATACCTACTATTTTCCTACATTACCATACTTAAATATGCCAATTGATGTTATATGTTCCTCAACACAGTTTGAGGCACGTCTACTCAAAAGTAAGTCCCACTGCAACCAGTGTTGCTTACACCCAGGTAAATATTACACACCCAGGACGTTTTCATACACAAACGTCCAAATCCGCCTGGAACCATTCCGGAACGGAGCCTTCCGCTCACTCTGGAATGGCTCCGGCGGCAGCGACCTAATTCCTTTTTAAAAAAAGGAATTACAACTCCGGCGCTGATGCCAGAGTTAGAGCTAAAGGGGGCGGGGCTTGCTGCGACGTCATGTGAACACGCGCAGCAAGCCCCGGACTGACGCAGGCTAGCGCCAGGGATGGCACCGGAAGGGGCGGGGCTTGCTGCGACGTCGTATGAAACATTTGACATTTTGCCGGAGTGGGGCCGGACGGAGGCTGGCTAGCATCCTCCAAAAGCCCGTGTGAAAACGTCCCCAGTCTGGGTTCTATGACCTGTTCTTCATAGATAAAAGAGGATGTGTGTGTCCCTCTTTCCCAGGGAGCAGGGAAAGGGCCAGTTTCTTTGCCCCTAAGTTGTATCCTCAACTTATCCACGGGTCATAGCAAAATCCAAAAATTTGGCCTCCAAACCTGCCCTCAACTTATACATAAGGTCGACTTGTACACTAGTACATACAGTAAATATCTTCTCCTGCCATTCTTTCTCCTGCTCTCAAACTTGAGAGAAGTGGTGAGCATCAACTGACCCTTTTCTCAGTAGTAGAAAAAAATTCTTGTACCCTGAACCAAAATCAAATTCTGCAGCCCCTATAGCTTATTGGAAGCTACTGGTTTAATGTGGCGAGCTTCTTTTTCTAGATTTGGTGCAATTTTTTTCATAGACTTCCTTTATCTGACCGCATTATGAGTTTCAGAATGTGACACTTTTTAGAGGAAATATCATACTCAGAAAAATTGGCGCTTTTTGGAGTTTCACAATGTGATGTCATTACAGGAAGCCATGTGGTCATAAGAATAAGATGATGCCCAGAAAGACTTCTATTGGGAAACACCAGTTAGAGGGACATGAGGAAGGAAAGAGGGAAAGTAAGGAGGACTAAGTCACACTCTGGACAAGACTTTGTTCACAACGAGTTCACTACTTAGCCGAACTTACATGTGCAGGAGAAGTGTGGAGGGTGTGTGAGTGTACAAGGAGGCCCAAAATACCCACCTGCTCAGTCCCTTAGTATCCCGTGTATGTTGAGCAGGGAGACTCTTACTGGAATATGTTTAGAGCCTCCACATAATCAGGAATTGGCTACCCAGTGAAGGAGTGCAACCTAAATAAGTCAGATTTCTAACTTGTCTTCAAACAAACAGAAGCAGAAGCCCTCCTTCAGACCTTTTCTCTCAACATGAAAAGGTTGAGAACAGAATAGGGACTTGAGGGGAGCACTAGCACACACACACTCTTAGCTCTCATGCAAGCACACTAACTACTTACACAATGTGCTTACCTTCCAGATTTCTGCACTTTTTTAAAACAACAAAATGCTGATAATAAAGTTTTTACATTTTTATTTCCAAGTCAATATGGCTAAAATAGGAGAGAAACCAGTCTATGGTTTTCCAAAAAGAGAGGCAAATGGCACACTACTGAAAACCAGCTTGTTACAGAGTAAATTAGATGTTCTAAGCAATATAAGATACAATCTGCACATATGCTAATTTAATTATGTATTTTCTTAGCACTTTTCTTAGCACTAGCAAATGTTGAAAAGGCTCATTTAGAAAAAGCAAGGAACCTCCTGCACTGGGTAGCCAATTAGAGAGCATCTTAGGGCAACTTCCCTTCTTGCATTTTGCAGACACAGAAGTCTTTCACCTGTCATCTGGATGATTGGCAGGCATTATTAAAGAGAGGACAGTTCGGCTGCCAGACATGCCCACAGCTTAGATGTGTCAACACTGTAAATGGGATGTCCTCCTTTGCATCCTTTGCATCAGTCCCTCTAATGATATTCCACCTGCTGTCCTATATTGGGTGTGGGTAAGCAACAGCTACAAGGGGACAATGCCACACAATGGATGTGCAAGTTAGAAAACTAGGGAAATGTAGCGATCATATGTTACTGTCTTGCCAGTCTTTGTCTCTCTATGCCCCAAGCTTTCACTAAGAAATGTTGACCACGTTTTTCTCCCATACTGTACTTCTGATTTCATTTAAGAGATAAGAAGATTCACAACCATAAACCAGTGGTGAGGGATGTAGACAAGAGAGAAGAGAAGCAAGACATGTCTTTAATGACTCTTCTGCTTGAGCTAGGAAATAGAAATCAGTGAACAAGGGTGTGTTATGTTAACCTACCTCTAGATACTCACTTGTGTCTATTATTTAAACATTATATGCTAACTGCAGATACCAATGGCTTTAAAAATGAATTCTGCATTTTGAAGATAACCACTTCCTCACGTCAAAGCCCACTTCATTTAAAAGAATAAATCACAAGAGTCGAGAAGGAAAACCAGGCTTGTCCTTTTCTCTCATCCAAAGCATCATGTCAGTAGGTGCACAACCATTATCAATACAAAGAAAAATGCCATCTTCTCTCTTTAAAATGCAGAAAATGAAGGGTCATAAGGAGTGGGGGCACTGAATTAAGGGCAATTTAAGGTAATAATAATAATAATAATAATAATAATAAATTTTATTTGTAACCCGCCCCTCTGCAGAGCAATCGGGGCGGCGTACAGCAAGATAAAATACAACAATTAAAATCCAAATTCTTATTCCCTTCACCCACTACCCTCCCTCTTAAAACAGTATTAAACCTGATAAGATTAAAATCTACGTATAACAAATATAAAATATTAAAAGAACAACAGCAAGATGCCTCCCTTGGTAGAGAGACCAGGGATAAGTGGCTCCAATATACATATCCCTATAGAAAGTTATTCTGGGAAGGCCTGCCGGAAAAGCTCCGTCTTGACTGCTTTCTTAAAAGTAGTAAGTGATGTAATAAGACGTGTCTGATCCGTAAGGTAAGGCACAATTACACCACTCAAGAGCTCCAGGTTTGAAACAGTACTATGTTTTTACCTGTTGTATTTTTAATTTGTTGTAAGCCACCCCTCTTAGAGCAATTGGGATGGCTAACAATGTTAAAATACAAGATACAATCAACACCCCATACCCTCCCCCTTAAAAAGGTATTAAATCAAATAAATTTAAAATCATACAAATTAAATTTAATATTAGACGCAACAACACAGACATACACATAACATGACATTAATTAGCAAACGGGTTAATGGAAAAGCTAGCGGTGTCATATTGAGGGAGTTCAGAACAAGTTCCTGGAGGACTCTCCTAAAAAGGGGGGGTTCCCGAGGCCGGGTATCTATCCTGGAAAGGCCTGCTGGAAAAGATCCGTCTTGACAGCCTTTTAAAAGCTGTCTAAAGATGTAAGCAGACGGATCTCGTCCAGCAGGCCAATCCATAATCTGGGGGCGACCAAAGAAAATGCCCTCTGGGAGGTAGCTGAAAGCCTAGATTTTTGTAACTGAAGCAGGTTCCTCCCAGAGGACCAGAGTGCACGGGGAGGATTGTAGGGGAGAAGGTGGTCCCAAAGATAGTTTGGACTCAAGCCATTTAAGGCTTTAAAGGTAATGACCAACACCTTATACTGGGCCCGGAAACTAATAGGCAGCCAGTGGAGTAATATGACCGGAGTAATATGACGCAGATAGTCGGTCAAGGCAACCATGGCAGTCTCAACCTCAAAGCCTATCCTGAAGCCCGTTTGAAATGGATCTAGATAATCGGTTTCATCCAAGACAGCTTGGAGTTGAAGAGCAATCGCCCACTCAATTACCTTACTCAAGAATGGTAATAAAGAGACTGGCCTGTAGTTGTTCCTATCCAGGGGGTCCAGAGAAGGTTTTTTCAGAAGCGTCCTAACAGCCGCTTCCTTCAAACAAGATGGAATATAACCTTACCTGAGGAACGCATTGATGGTGTCCGTTAGGAACCTCCTCAAAGCATCCCCCCCCTCCCCCGGACAGCCAGCCATGATGGGCAAGGGTCGAGAGGGCAGGTTGTTTTCCGCACTCTGCCAAGGAGCTTGTCCACGTCATCGGTACTCACAGATTGAAATTAATCCAGGATAATCTCATTAACAGAGTCACTGGACACCTTGTTCATTATTTCTGTTGAAATGCTGGCGTCCAAGTCGGCTCTTATATGAGCGATTTTATCCACAAAGAAGTTATTAAACGCGTCACAGCAGGCTGTTGTTGGGTTAAATAAAGGGTTCTGCACAGGGGGAACCTGCGTCAGTTCCCTTACCACCCTAAACAGCTCTGCTGGACAGGACTCTGCAGACGCAATACGTGCAGAGGAGAAAGATCTCTGCACTGCACGTATTGTCTCCCGATAGGACCAAACGAAATTCCTATGGCGAGTCCGGTCAGATAAGAGTCGAGTTTTCCGCCAGTTGCACTCTAGTCGTTGTCCATCCCGCTTCATTTTCCTAAGCTCTGGTGTATACCATGGCCTACGGTTAGAAGCGGGTTGGGAGCGATCGTGTCGATAGCCTTGGTAAGATCGGTGTTCCAAGTATTAATCAAAGCTTCGACGGGGTCACCGGCATTACCAACAATTAAACTCTCCAAGGCTTTCTGGAATCCAATTGGTTCCATTAGCCTTCGAGGGCGGACCATTCTAATAAGTCCACCACCCCCGGTGGGGCGGATAGAGGCTCTCAGTTCCGCCTTGACCAGGAAATGATTCGTCCATGAGAAGGCAGTGGTTTTAATAACCTCTGCCCACGGATATTCCTGCTCCGTACTAAAGACCGCATCAAGGGTATGACCCGCACAATGTGTGGGCCCGATGACCAATTGGAAGAGGCCCATGTTAGTCATGGTTTCCATGAACTCCCGAGCCGCACCTGTTAAGCTTGACAAACTGGTCTCAAGAGGGATGTTGAAGTCGCCCAGAACTAAGAGCCTGGGCGACTCCAGCAACAACTCTGAGACCAGCTGTATCAGCTCGGTTAGGGAGTCTGCTAGACAACGGGGTGGTTGGTATACTAGCAGAATCCCCAAACTCTCCCTGGTCCTCAGGCTAAGGTACATACACTCAAAGTGGACTCTGTTCCGGACAGGTATCCTGGTCAAAGTAAGATTGTTCTTATAAACCAGAGCCACTCTGCCCCCCCCCCCGCCTACTTCCTCTCACCTGCTCACTAACAGAATACTCGGCTGGGAGGGCCTGCACCCATGTAACAGCACTATCCTCTCCCAGCCAGGTCTCCGTAAAGCAAGCCAGGTCGGCATCCTCATCCAAAAGGAGATCATTGATGATATGTGTTGTTTTTTTAACTGACATGGCATTGCAAAGGAGCAGAGTAAAGTTCTGTGGAATGGTTGGTCTGCTCTCCAAACCATTCTGGGAAACAGAGGGAACTGAAGAAGGGATAGCTCTCAAACAGCGATCCCATCTTCTTTTGTAACATTTGTTCGCTCTGCTCCGACCATATCTTCCATTCCCCAACACAACTCCAATGGCCGCCCCCACCTCATTCCCGACCTCAGGTAGAGATGGAAAACATAGATCCACAAGGAGGATCTGGTAACTGGAACTGAAACCAGCCCCGGACCTTTAACCCCGTCTTGGTGGCAAAACAAAAAATGTTCACCACATAGTTCAAAACATTAAGCTCTCCAGTTATCCCCCTCAGCATAATAGCACAGGAGTAATAGAATGATGGCGTATCTTAGACTCCCGGCCTGAGGTCACAAGGACTATGCCGCCGCTACAAGCGCTATGTTCCAAGGAGGAGATGGAATCTGGGCTGGCTTCTGGTCCCCCACTTGACCTTCCTGCAGCCCCTAACGCGGCCGCTGCTGCCGCCGCCACGCTACTGAAGGGGATGGAGCTGGGCAGGCTAAATACTCCCGCCCAGGGCCTCTCAGCTGCTACTGCTGCTGCCGCTACGCCACCAAAAGGATGGTAAGTTGGGCGGGCTTTTGGTCCTCTGCTCAACCTTCCTGAGGCCCCTGCAGTAGGTGGCTGAGGTCCCATTGCCGCTGGTGTTTGGGCCAGTGCCTGAGCTGGTGGGGGTTGAAATAGCCTCTCACGGGGCTCTCAAACCCACACCGCCGGAGTTCTTAAAGTGGCATGTGGGTGGCTGAGGTCCCGACGCCGCGCCCTCTGTTGCTGCTGGTGTTTGGGCCGGTGCCTGGGCTGGTGGGGGTTGAAATAGCCTCTCACGGGGCTCTCAAACCCACACCACCGGAGTTCTTAAAGAGGCAGGTGCGCGGCTGAGGTCCCAAAGCCGCGCCCTCCTTTGCTGCTGGTCTGGCTCCAGACAGCACAGGAAAAATCCTCCCACACACAGCTGCTGCTTTTAGCTTGGAGGAAAGAATAGCTGGACAGCGAGGCTTCACTCAGTGAGGGCTTTAATCTTTGTTGCAAATATTTACAAAGATACACAGAGTACCAGACGTCCGTCTTGAATACTCACAGCTATACAGACCAACAAAGTGCTTCACCAACTACAGCTAACCAACAATGGAAATTCTGACTCTCTCCCATATCTAGGTGGTCTTCTTAGGAACATGTGACAGCCATGCACTAATGAAACCTGGCTGGTTTCATCCCCAGTCCCTGTTGCATCAGAGCTTCCATGATGCATACCTGGCTTGTCTCATCCACTGTTCATGTTGCATGAGGCTTCCCATGATGCACAGCTTTCCAAATGCTGACTCATGCACCTGCTACTTGAACTGTAGTAACCCTGTTACTATTGCTCCAGTTCCTTTCAGTGGCCACATCCATGTCATTTTCCAGACCAGGGTGCCACATGGTCTTGACATAGACCAAGTTAACTGATTCAACAGCTGTGAGCTGACATCTCAGGAAATCCACTTGCCACCATCATATTTCCAAAAAATCCTAACTGGTAAATTAGCCCCCCAACAAAAACATAGCAGTTAAGCCAACAGTAACTAAAGAGTAAAAATAAATAAGATATTTACAATGCCCTATCCATACATACAGTGCTTTAAAATAAGAGTACATATCCATGTCATAAGAGTTTACATTACAAGCTAGAATACAATATAAAAAGCATTTGTTGCTATCACCTGCCTTTAAACTCTTTGCATTCTTTCATCTTCTGCTCTTTTTAAATGGTAAAAAAGTATAATCATAACGTATATCATAAACAGACAGAAAGCCAAATAATGATACTCACCTAAGAGAGGGATGGGAAATGTGTGGATCTCCAAAAGCTGTTAGAGTGTTACTACCATCAGTCCACACCACTATCTATGCAAAGACTAATGGGAGTTGAGAACACCAACCTCCAAAGAACCATACATACCCCACCCCTCACAACAGAAATACATGGTAACTGGGGCCCCACATGCATGGGCTTTCGGGAAGAATAAAAATATATAAAGCTGCAATTTATATTTGATGTTTGTTAAATAATATGGAAAATTAAGGTAGAATACAAATAAATCTTTACTGATTTAAATCAGGGAGTTTAAATCTGTATGCCATCATCAAAATAACATATCTCAAAGTGCTAGCTGCAAGGAGAAAAGGTAAGATTGCAAAAGAAGCAGGTAATACCATCTTCCTCCTCCCTCACTTTTTTTTAACAGTGCTAAGCTCATTCTTGGTTAAAGCTTCTCTCACTTTGCTTGCTATTGCACTACCACGGCAGAAAAGGGACAGTATTATATCATTGGAATGACAGAGCTACACATTGCTAGGTTTTAACTTACATACGTTTTAGCACATCAAAAAAACTCTACTCACGTGATTTTTTCTATATTGAGAAAGTTGTGAGAGTCCAAAAACAGTTGCTACAGCACCTCCTCCAACGAGGACAGTCCCTTTTACTGCCTTTCGAAATGCCATTTTTTTATTTCTAGAAAAGAAAACAAAATCCGGAGAGTTTAACATGCTGAAAGTCAGAGCAGAGCACATCTCTAAAACAGAAATTCAAAGAAATGTGCGCTTTAAAAAAATGTACATAAAATAATACCGATAATTTTAAATATTCAGTTATGACACTTGCATTCTACCCTTTCACCAAGAAGCTTAGAGTGGAATACGTAATGGCTGACTGACATGCTATACGACCATTTCAAATATTTTTTGAAGAGTTTACTGATACTGATAATCAGAAGACTTAGAGCTAGCTAAAGTCTTGGCAATCACAGTAATATTAGCAAAACTAAACGCAAACAGTTAAAAGTCCAGGCATCAGCATATATCTATTTACCTTTTCAACACATTCAACATTTTCAACACACTAATATCACACACAGAGAGCCAGAATGTTCAGGAGGTCCATTGGCTTGTTGGGGACAATGGCTTGTTAGAGTCACCTAAAAGAAATGTGATTTCCGAAGTCTTTTCCTGAGGCCTCTTTCATGGCAAGTGGTTCTCAGCATTCACTTGAGTGGGACAGGTGCTTCTCCATCTTAAGAGATGCATAAGACCCAGGCACAAGTGTACAAAATTCCTTGATTTGTTTTCAGAGAAAAAAAGCCATAGAGAAGACCCTATGTACTTCCAATGGCTAGGTACACACACTTCTGAAATCCCATTATGCACTGAATACTATAGCAGTCAATGACCAAAATGGACCTTAGACTTGCCTTGGTTTACTATTTACTCTAAACATCTGAGCAATTTCATTTTCCTACAGTTCTCTTAATGCTGTCACAACAGTGACATAATTCAGGTAAGGTGAACCTTCATCCCTCCAGATAGTTTGGGAAGCAGACAGAAAGAAAATTAACTCATTTGAAATGTGGTGTTGGAGAAGAGTACTTAGGATACCATGGATAGCCAAGAAGACAAAAAATGGGTTCTTGAACAGGTCAGACCAGGGCTCTCCTTGGAAACAAAGATGATCAAGTTGAGACTATTGTACTTTGGCCACATAATGAGAAGGCACAGATCACTAGAAAAAACAATAATGCTAGGAAAGGTAGAGGGTAGAAGAAAGAGAGGAAGACCACAAACCAGATGGCTAGACTCAATCAGGGGGGTTATGGGGAAGGGCTTGCAGGATCTGGGCAAGGCAGTGGAAAACAGAGATTCTTGGAGATGTCTCAACCACAGGGTCGCCATGAGTTGGAACTGACTCACGGGAAGCTAAAAACAACAATATACTTATGTATAAGTCTAAAAATTTTAGTCAAAAAATTGACCAAAAAAACTGAATCAACTTATCTACATGTCAATGTAAGTACTATACTTTAACATCTATTTTTTAAAAAGGAAGCATCCCCCGGTGAAAGGCAAGAGTGTAATCAGTCCTGGAAACACTGACATACACACACACACACACACACATCGCTCTTTCATCCATCCAGCATTTAGTGTGAGCACAAACAGTTATGCCTGCTAGAATTTTGTAAATTCTTTGGCATTATTTTCCTTTGCTTCACCCTTTAGTTTCTTTGTTACATGTTCCTAGGTTTTACTGTAGACTTATCCATGGGTCATATCAAAATCCATAATTTTGGCTCCAAAACATGCCCTCAACTTATACATGAGGTTGACTTATGGTCAAGTATATATGGCAATGCATTTTAATCTTCTAAAATAACAAAATGACTTTCAATCGCTCAATTTTCAGAGAATACTAACACTGCATTTTCAATTATTTCCAAAATTTCCATTTCCGCCCCCCCCCCAAAAAAAAACCCTGGAAAAACATGGCAGGTTCTCCATGGCTTCATGTCTACACGCATTATCCAGGCTTTTCAAGCAATCCTTGGATCAATGTATAAAGGAAAAGGCACTAAGACAAACTTCTTTTATGTTGAAAACTGGTCATTATGGGGTTCTTTATAGAGTAACAAAAGCAAAAGGCACATTTCTGTATAAATCAACTTCTAATCTAAATATCCAGTTCTTACAATGCCAAACAACAAACCAGATAGATGAGTGCTGTACTTTCAGAACAAACCAAAAAAAGAGGCTGAGCTCTGAGTCATTATTTTCTTTTGCAAAAGCATAAGTTGTGAGTTTGAACTATAATAATAATATTTACAAACTACAGTTGTCCCTCCCCATTCACAAACTTAAGAGTCCACGGTCTCGTTCTTCATGGGACGGCAAGCAAGGAGGGACAAAATGGTAGTGTGTGCCTGTGTGTGGCCCCACACGTAAGCGGCATTATTTTCAATGAGGCTCAAATATTGCTGATTTTCCATTTTGCAGGAGGGTCCAGAATGGATCCCCCGTGAATTGGGAGGGGCTACTGTATTCAGTTTTCATTACATTTAATTCCTTGGTAAAAATAAAGGAAACTCTAGGAGCTGCAGGCTACCTAGAGCTTTTTTTTATTCTAACTACCAGCCTTCTAGTCATAAGATTTTTTTAAAAAAGAAAAAAATTGGCTAGAATTAACCCCAGTATAAATACCACACACTCTTTTTCTCTTACAGCAAGGAGTAATAAAGAAATCCTGTATTACAGTACTAGTACAAATTGCCTAAACAAGCAAGCAAGCAACTTCTGGAACTGTCCATTAAAGTCCCTCCACATCCGCTTCAGGTCCCTTCTTTAATCACACCTGTTTTCCCAGTACAGAAAGCCACACTACTTCTATAAACCAGAGACATTTTAAGAACAATAAAACAAAATAATTCATATAAGAATTAAAATTCAGATGCAAAGAACATAGCCCATGGAGGATTAACAATAAACTATTTAGTATGTCTGAAAGAATGGTTTTTTAAAAGGCTTTTCATTTGCGTGGTGATATGCCAAGTCACATAACAAGAACCAGTATTATATATCTTTGAGTTGGGTTAGTCATCCCACAACAAAACTCGGTACTAGAAAACCAAGTTGAATGCTTTCAAAAAGGATTATTTGCCTTTGGACTAATTTTCACTGAGGGAGGAAACTCATGTCTAGAATGTACAGAATCAGATATTGGCTCAAGTGGTTGATTGCTCCTCCTCTCAAAATTACTCCATACATATACTCAACAAAGATTAGGGAGAGGAAAAAATGCACTTCATCCCAAACGTGCAAATTTTCTATAGCCCAGGGATGAAACTAAATGACTCATCCCAACTCGATCCACTGAATTAACAGAACTTACCTATCAACTCATTTCAAATGTGGTGCTGGAGAAGAGTTCTATGGATACTGTGGATTGCTAAAGCTAAATAAATGGGTCCTAGAACAAATCAAGCCTGACATCTCCCTAGAAGGCAAGGTGACTACACTGAGAGTGGCATCCTTTGGCCATATCATGAGAAGCCATGTCTCACTAGAAAAGGCAATAATAATAAGGGTCACCATAAGTCAAAGTCGACTTGTTGCATTAAAAACAATAAACTATCCATTCTACAGCTAATTTGGTGGATCTGCACACACTGAAATTAAAAATTGTATTCAGTCCCAATAATTTATTATTAAGCTCTCAATCATGTTACTACTAGGAGTGGGAAAAGTGCAGCCTGCAGGTCCCCTCCCCAAGCCATTTATGTGACCCCCTCCCACAGAGATTCTAGAGTTCAAGAAAACGTTTTGGACCCAAATGTCTTCTATGGTGTATTGAGGCTAATTTTTGCCATATTTGGGGGGTGGGAGAGTGCCCAAAAGATGCTTTAAAAAACAGCAACAGCGTGAACAGGGAGTTCCAGTCACTTCCCATTGTTATAAGTCCTCCCCTGTGCCTAAAAAGGCCCAGGCAGGCTATAAGCATAGTTAAAATGCCCCCACACCATCTACAGGGCATTTGGGGCCATTTTGGAACTTTACTTACTTATTTATTTATTTCCCAGAAATGCAGTGGAGGGTGCTCCTCTCTCCCAATCTCCTGGAGAGCCAATGCAGCTCCCTAGCTCCCAGTTGCTCATCTCCTGCCTCCATCTACAAGCTAAAATGGTACAGCAAAGAGTGGGAGAGCCCTCTGGTGCAAAGGTCCTCTCCATCAATCATGCATTTTGTCACCAGCTCCTGGGCCTTGGGATGGTATGTTTCCTCTTTTGCCATTTTGAATGTACAGTATGAATTCACAGAGTTGGAAGAGACCTCAAGGACCAACCAGTCCAAAGCACCCCTGACAGATGGCCATCCAGCCTCTGTTTAAAAACCTCCAAAAAAGAAGACTCCACCACACTCCAAGGGAGCATGTTCCACTATCAAACAGTTTACTGTCAGGAAGTTTTTCCTAATATTTAGGTGGAATCTTTTCCTGTAGTTTGAATCCATTGGTCCGAGTCCTGTTCACTGGATCAGCAGAAAACAAGCTTGCTCCATCTTCAGTATGACATCCTTTTAAGTATTTAAACAGGGTTATCATATCACCTCTTAACCTTCTCTTCTCCAAGCTAAATGTACCAGCTCTCTAAGTCGGTCCTCATAGGGCATGGAGTCAGAAATACTCCACAAGTCCATGAGTCTTTGATGAACTCAGTGAACATCCTAATCGCCTCCTTCTTAATTTATGTTACAGAAAATGGATGTACAACCTGGCCCAGTGCTATAATGTTTTCTTGAAGCACCGTCTGTCAGGGGTGCACTAAAGAATCATATCCCTTTTAAAACAATGCATCTCACTGTGTGGTAGCTTTCAAGAAGCAAGCCTGACAGTCAGATGTTCCATCAGGACAATCACTGAACTTCACCAGCTAGCACTGGGGTTTTTTCAACAGTGAATCATGAAACTCAAATAATGAGAAACCTGCTGAGGTCAAATCCCTTGAAAAGAGAAACAAGGAATGCTGTATATGCTGACCACACAAAGCAGGGAAGGGGAATTTACAGCCCTCCAGTAACTACTGGACAACAATCCCCACAACCCCCTTCTTGCTGGCTGGAGCTGATGGAAGATGCAATCAGATAATATCTGAAGAGCCACAGTTTCCCCAACACTGGCATGATTTATCTGGTATGTCCCCTTTCTACCATCAAGATGCACCTTTTACATAATGCAGGAAGCCCAGTTTGCCACTGTCAATGCCACGCATCATATAAACACAGCACATTCCTCCAGGAGCTACCTTAAACAAATTCCTGTCTAGCCCATCTAACCCAGTGGCATCTACTCTAGCCTTCCACAATGTGATGTCCTCTAGAAAAACAGTTCCCCTCATCCCTACTCACTGGCCACATTAGCTGTAGTCCAACACAGCTGAAGGTCAGCATGTCCAGTAAATGCTGGCAACTGCTCTCTAACAGTTTTCAGATTACTTGTCACTTAACTTTTTAACTGGAGGAGATGCCAGAGGCAAACCTTGGAACCACCTTTATAAAGAGCACATGGCTGGCCCACTGCCACAGAACTACAGCCACTCCTCAGCACAATTTCAACCACACATAGGTGGCCTTAGTGCTTCAGTATCAACCCACAAAAAAGCCCACTTCAAGCAGAGTTTTGAAAAGTTACTTGGTTGACCACAAATCCTTGAATCTACCTACCAGTAAACTGTTTTCCAGGCTCTGATTTCAAGATGCTTTTCCAACCACAGTGCAGTGCAGTGATTAAGAAACAGAAAACTGACTTTCACCTGGCAACAGGTGCGGCTTTGCATACAAGCAGAAGATTAGCTGAGGAATGAGGAAGCCAAGCTTATCAAACACTATAATCAGCTACACTCCGATAAGCCATTGTTTGTAAGTGCCAGAAGGAAAGGCTTTCAGCCGACGGATTCAACTATATTTATACCATTTCTCTGATACTTTTTTAAAAGTTATTAAAGATCGTATGAGAAATTATGGAACTTTTAAAATTCTTCTCATATGTAAAACATGCAGTCCAAAAGGAGTGCAGCCTTTTCTTTTTCTAGGTTACAGTGTGAGAGAAGGGGAATGCCTCTGCTAAAACAATGCCTCCCTCCTCCTGCTTTTGCATATTCTCTTATTAAAGTGTGCATTTTAAAATTATACTGTTTTATTGCACTTTCTAATCAAAACATTTATTTGATCAAAAGACAAGAAGAGCAATCCTAATCCTTTGGTGTTGCCTGCAGGAAGAGGTTACGATTTAAAAGAGGCGCCCATCAGCTAGCCTCCACTGCCCCATCCCCACTGAGCCTGTGGAGATCTCCATGGATGGAAAGCTGCTTCCAGTACTTCTAACAGAGGCACAGGGCTATGAAACAGGGCATCTCAAGGCACAAGACAGAGCTGGCTTTCAAGCTATTGGATGTAAAGCCACTCCATTCCAGACCATTCTCCCAGAAGAAGGGCTTTACCATGTCCCTACACATTTGTCAGACTGAAATTGGTGCAATTAATTTCCCTAGAGGTTTAAATGGACTAAACCTAACTTCCCAAAACCCTGGCAAAATCATCTCACTCACTAAAAGTGACCAGATGTCCTTCTTTTCCAAGACATGTCCTACATTTCAACCTTCTATCCAGGAAGAATTTCAAGATGTCCCACATTTTGAGCATGACTAATGACGTTATCACACGTGGACCACAAAGCAATAATAAAATAATAAACAAATCCTGAAAATGAACCGGAAATAAACCTTGATTCCGCAAATGGCTTTCACAAGTAATTACCTTAATTGCGCAATTAAAGTAAGCTCCCGCTGAAACCGCATTTAACGTTCACACACAAGTGAGAAAATCCCGTAAATGAACTAGAAATGAGCTTCTAGCACATGCGCAGATAGTGGAATGCCAGGATTGGCCCATGGAAAGGCAGAGGCTGACAGCTTTCCTTGGGCTGATCCTGGAAACGGAGGACGAAGCGGAGCCGTCCTCCACTTCCAGGACTGGCCCATGGAAAGGCAGAGGCTGACAGCTTTCCTTGGGCCGATCCTGGAAACGGAGGACGAAGCGGGGCCGTCCTCCACTTCCAGGATCGGCCCATGGAAAGGCAGAGGCTGACAGCTTTCCTTGGGCCGATCCTGGAAGCAGAGGATGGCCCCACTTCGCCCTCTGCTTCCAGGATCGGCCCATGGAAAGGCAGAGGCTGACAGCTTTCCTTAGGCCGATCCTGGAAACGGAGGACGAAGCGGGGCCGTCCTCCACTTCCAGGATCGGCCCATGGAAAGGCAGAGGCTGACAGCTTTGCTTGGGCCGATCCTGGAAACGGAGGACGAAGCGGGGCCGTCCTCCACTTCCAGGATCGGCCCATGGAAAGGCAGAGGCTGACAGCTTTCCTTGGGCCGATCCTGAAAGCGGAGGATGACCCCGCTTCGTCCTCCGCTTCCAGGATCGGCCCAAGGAAAGCTGTCATCCTCTGCCTTTCCTTGGGCCGATCCTGGAAACGGAGGACAGGATCGGCCCATGGAAAGGCAGAGGCTGACAGCTTTCCTTGGGCCGATCCTGGAAGCGGAGGATGGCTCCGCTTCACCCTCTGCTTCCAGGATCGGCCCAAGGAAAGCTGTCAGCCTCTGCCTTTCCTTGGGCCGATCCTGGAAACGGAGGACGAAGCGGGGTGAACCATGGGAAATTAAGGGGAAATGCTTCCAAATGCGCATTTGGCTATCACATTACGGCAAATGCGAATTTACCTTAATTGCGCATTTGCATTTCCTCCAAACAACCGAATTTCAAAAGATCTCCGTTAACACCAGTTTCTGTCCACTTTCTGTCCAGTTTCTGTGCGACGTCATCTGAAAACACGGGACACTAATCCAGTTTCTGTCTGGATTTTGTGTGGATTAACCAGCAGATTTGCCCCCATATGATAACGTCCTAAGAAGCATGAATTTATATTTAGTGTTTTTAGCTTTTAGTTTTTGTAAAGTCATACTTTTTTTTCTTGAATGTCCTACATTTTTGCAGTGCCTTGTCCTCCTTTGTGGTTATTAGAACATTTGGTCACCCTGCACCCACCCCACTACCAGCAGGGCTTCAAGTGCTGCAGTCATGCCACTCCCCAATGTACTCTCATTTACGACCATTCTGCCTTTCTTGTTTCTCCCAGCCTAAGGCTCCCAGATGGTTTGGACCGCAACCCTGGTCAAAGGACAGGCAGGGTTGGCTAGTTTAAACTAGGCTGGTTTAAATCATGGTTTAATCCTTGATTTAAACAAAATTGACCTTTTTTGGGGGGAAATCCTGTTCTTTTTAACTGATTATTCATATATATATATATATATATATATATAAAAAGACTGACTATTATTATTTTCCAACTTGAATTTAAACATTTCAACTAACAGTTTATTGGCAGTTATTCAACGTTAGACCAGTATCCAGGGTCAGTTGCTTCTTTTAATCACTTTATTTTATAATGTAAGAAATGCCATTGAGAAGCAAATCCTTCAGTTAACATCAGTTCAACCAAAAGAACTTGCTTTAAAAGAGCACTATTTAAATAACAATTTTTAAGCTAGTAGCCATAACATATGAACTGCATTTTGCTACCTAATTTTCTGATTTAGTCCTATATTAGAGTCATCCTACACTTTAATACAAAAATAATTGGTTTAATTAAACAAACATACAAACCAAAAAAGGTGGTTTCAGTTTTTTTAAAAAAACCTGGGTTCTCTCCCCCCCCCCCCCCCCCCCGGAAACCTGAAGACAGAGATGATGTGGTTTGTAATCTTTGGTAACTCTTAGTTGCAAAAACCTGGAACAAGCCATACAGCCTTGTAAAAATACATACATTTATATATTTCCCAAACACAGCCAAGCCTCTGGGAGTTGGCTCAGTACACCCACATCATTTTGAGAATGTAATGTATATAAAACTCTGTGATATATGGAGTAGAGTTTCTTTTGCTTCAGCCAAATAGCGAAGAGAAAAAACCTTGATATTTCAAAACTTAGCTACACTAATGCACCAAGAGTAAGATTAGCTATGGCATCATCATCATCATCATTATTATTATTATTATTATTATTATTATTATTATTATTTCTTTATAGGCTAAAGACAAAGGCTATTGAGAAGTTGGTGCTAAACTGTAACAAAGGCAGGAACAGATAGTACAGCGCTTGGAGGAAAAGATAGATGAGGAAGTAAAAGAGATTTGCAACACAGAGAACATTTAGAATCAACTAAAATTTAGAGCTTCAGCATTTTTTTTTAGGTCTGACTCAGGAATATTAACTAACAGTTTTTGATGATCACAAGGTGTATGTACAAAGTGGCAGTGGAGTGAAGGAGGCATTTCTGGGGGTTGTACACCTCACGGCTCAGCCATGAGAAGTGAGGGAAGGGATACTGCAGCCGGGGAAGGAGATAAAATGTTATGTAAAATGCTATCGGGCAAGCCTCAGTTGTTTTTTTTTCTTTTCTCTATTCATCCAAGTCTGTGGACTTGGAAAATAAAACTAAGTTTTTTGTTGTTGTTTTTATTCTGCTTGCTTCATTATTTCGTCCTGGGAAAATAAGCAAATTGTGTTTCTCACAATTTTGGTGCAATGACCAGGAAACTTTCATTCTCTACTGGACATTGAGGAATGCAGCTAAGGAGGGAAGAGACATCCCATTGATTTTGATGGTCCCTGACTTTGGTGCTCCACGATGACCGTAGACGAAAGAGACCTGGGCGAAGGACTTTTGAAGCAGCCAGAGGGAGGCACCATTCAGTTACTAAGATCTGTGCACAAATACCCAGGTAAGAAAAATTGCCTGTTAAGTAATACTCAGGGGACTGGGAAAAGGGAACAGAGTGTGTGAGAGACACGGAATTGCCTGTGAAGCGAAGTGAAATTGTTGATTGGTTCCCGAGAAACCAAGGCGATTTATCAGGGGTATAATGGGTGCTGGGCGCAGTAAGGAAAAAACTACCAGAAATACTGATAAAGAAGATTTATCAGGGTTAAGCATATCACCCAATAGTCCTTTGGGGTTGATGCTTAAAAATTGGGTAATGGAGAAATGTCCTGTACCCAGGGGAAGGATAAGGAAAAGATGATACAATATTGTGTGTTTGGGTGGATGAAGGAACCTATTCATCCACCTGCTGTCTGGTGGCCAAAATTTGGGGCTAAGGAGGCATGGATTTGCAAAACCCTATGTATGTAAAGGGCAAAACACCATTCAGTCAAGAAAAAAGTGATTGTGCAGCCTGTTGGGCGGGAGTGGTAAAGCTATATCCTTTGAGAGGGGAGAAAGCAAAGGAAGATCAAAAAACATCTTGGGGTCCTTTAGATTGTCTTCCCCCTCCTTATGTGCCCATACCTCCCCCATCTCAAAATCCTGATTTGAATCAGGAAAAACCACTGGTAGCTACAGTTGTGGCCCAAGTGGCCACACCTGCTGTGACTATCCCAAGTGCTCCTCCACTGGACTCAGCACCAATGTATAAGTTACAGTACACAGAGGTGGAGGAAGACAAAACTAAAACTTTGCCTTTAATCTCATCCCCGATCCAAAAGACACCTTCTAATTTGGCTGTAGCCCAACACTTTAAATGAAAGCCATGGGCCACCGAAGCCAAACAATTACAGAAAGATCTTGAATGATATCCCTTACAAGGGGAAAGTCCTGAAGACGAAATATACCCTCTTAGATAGGTTCCTATAGGAAATGGACAAATAGGATATGTGAATGCTCCACTTAGCAGTATGTAAGTCAGAAGCTTTAAAAAGAAAATGAAACCCCTTTTGGAAGACCCCTTAGGTCTGGCAGAACAGTTGGATCAATTTTTGGGACCCAATATTTACACATGGGATGAAATGCAATCTATCATGAGCTCCCTATATACCTCTGAGGAACGGAAGATGATTAGGTAGGCTGGAATGAAGATTTGGCAAAAAGAAAATCCAGAAGAAAGAGATGCTGCCATGGGTAATGTGGTAGTAATCCCTGGAGATATCAAACTTCCCACTATTAGACTTAACAGGGATCCTAAAGACACAGAAGGGAGAACCAATATGACTGATTATAAAAAATGATAACAAAAAGAATCAGGGAAGCAGTACCTAAAAGCAGACAACAAAAGGATGAATCCCCAGCATTACTCTTAAGGAATATACAACAATATTTCGGTGTTGATCCTAACAGTAATGCTGGGAAAGAATTGCTGAGATCTGGCTTTGTAACCAAGGCTTGGCCAGATATAAGGAAAAAACCAGAAAAATTAACAGATTGGTATGAGCGACCTATTTCTGACTTGTTAAAGGAAGCACAAAAGTTGTATGAGGAGAGATGATAAAAGGCAGAGAGGAAAGGCTAAAATGATGGTGGCTACTATAGAGAAAGTGTTACAAAGGGAGCAACAAGCTGAAGATGGGATTGAGAGTCATGAAAAACCTCTTCCAGACAAGGTCTGGGGGGATGACAAGTACACTTTCTCTCCCACTCAGCACCAAAGGTTTTAGCCCGAAAGCTTTCCTGTTTGAAGACACAAAAGGAAATCTCCTTTAAAAAGAAAATCTGAGGAGATTCCTCTGTGGTACAGTGCCACTAACAAGTGTCAGTTTGAACAAAAAAGAAAAGTATGTATAGTCTCATTCAAACTTTGTCTGTCTTTGTTCCTGTTGCAAAAACATTATGTGTGTTTGTGTGCATGAGAGAGAGGTGGGCAAAGAAAGCTGTCTTCCTTTCTCTCTGTCTGTGCCTGCAGCAAGTTGTTTTCTTAATGTGGTTTCAAAGTGAAGAGATTGTCATAAGCAGAAGTGTGTGTTCTTGTTCTGCTTTGTTGTTTGTCATTCCTGATTTATGGTGACCCATGGGGTTTGGTTGGCAAGATTTTTGGAGGGAGGGGGCGATTCCATTTCCTTTTCCTGGGCTGGGGGCATGTGAAAGTTGGGAGTAAAAGCCTGGTCCCCAAAGTCATGATCCAACATTCAGACCACTGTGCCATGCTGGCTATTATGTCCTGCTTTGGTAGGAATGATAGCAGTAGCTGTGTGTTAGTGTATGTGTGTAAGTTTAGCTGCTAAGGAGACTCTTTTCTCCTGACTGGGGGGAGAGCTATCTCTTCATCTGTTCTTTCCCTTGGTTTCTAAAATGAGAGCGCTTGGCTGGTTTTAGTTATATGCTGTTCAGGAAAGAAAGAGTGGAGACAAACCTCTTTTTGCTGCTCAGTTAATATTAATAACAACAACAACAGTAACAACAATTGTGAGAAACCTCTGAAAATTGAAAGAACAATGTGGTCTTTTTCATTGGTCTTCTCAAAAATTTGAAAGAAGGCTGTGTTGTGTGTGTGTGTGTGCACAAGGTGCCCAGATAGGAGAGACTTTCTCTCCCTCCTTCTCTTTCTCTGACAAAGGGAGGAAAGGAGTCCTTGTGCCTTCCTCCCCTACCTATAATCCTCAATTGTCTGTAAACATGTATGACAGAGGATAGGTTCTGAGAAAGTAAAGCGGGGGGGGGGGGGGGGGGGGGAGTCAGTGCTGTAGTTTCGAATAGCTTAAAGGTAGGGAATGTACATCTACACTAATCCAGCATGTTTTGCTGGCCAACCGCAAATGCTATCGGGCAAGCCTCAGTTTTTTTTCTTTTCTCTATTCATCCAAGTCTGTGGACTTGGAAAATAAAACTAGGCTTTTTTTAAAATTCTGCTTACTTCGTTATTTTGTCCTGAGGAAAAAAGGCAAATTGTGTTTCTCACAAACCCCTTTTCAACATAATGGTCCAGAACACACTGCATAAATAATCCAGTATGAGACCACTTTAATTGCTTTGACTCAATGTTAGGGAATCCTGGGAACTGTAGTTTTATGAGACATTTAGCCTTCTCCTCTAGTGCCACAATAAACTAAAATTCCCAGGATCCCCTAGCACTGAGCCAGGGCAGTTAAAACAGTCTTAAAGTGGATTATTTTTGCAGTGTGTTTTCGACCAATGTCTGGGAATAATTAGCAGGAACACGCATTGTTGGCCAATGTTCGAGCACTGAAATGCATAGCTGAGTTGCTGAGCCAGTCTCTTTGTTATCATCAATTAAAGGCAAGACCCAAGTACTGTTACAAGCTACAGCCTTCCCCCTGTTTGCTACCATCATAAAATACTAAACTCTACAACCCAACTTACTCTAAAAAAATTTCCTTGTTAATAAGAACCCATAGCAGTAATAAAGTTTGCCATGCTGTTGAAAACATCTACCAAGACAGAGTACACTGCATACTGGTGAAAATTCAACAGCAGGGCTAAGTTCTGGGTACCAAGTTGCATATAAATACAGCATGTGCCTACTTTACAAGAATGTCCAAATTACCTTTCTTAAGAATCAAAAATTAAGTGGGTTACAGGGTAATGAATTGGGTTAAGTGACCACAAAGACAACTGCATGATAACAACAACAATGGCAGAAATGTCTTTTCTACAGGGCAATGCCACTTGGTAATTTCTTGAAGCTGAATTGTTTGCAGGGAGCCAACTTGCATTCTTCCTTGCTATCAACCAAGGGCACAAGCCAAGCAATTGGCTTTTTCTTTCCTTTTTAATTAAAAAGAGATTGCATTTGGACACCAGGGAGGCAAGCAGCTTGACATTTGACTCTAAAAGCAAAGGACCAAGATGAGATTTTTAGATTTTTTCCCCACACTTTTTCCAAATGGATACAACCAGAAATAAGCAGGTAATGTTTAAAGAGGTATAATATGTAGAGAATTTAATTGAAAGGCAACTGTCTTAAATTTAAAAGTGAGCAAGTGTTTTATTTTTTACATCAATGTGCCATTTAATACTGTGCTCCACATTCTATGGTTCTCTAAACCACATCTTCACACAACATCTTCTAATTTGTTGCTGTTTTGTGTTAATTTTCCTTTTCTGGCTTTTCACAGGGCAATTCTATACATCACTTCAGAAGTATGTTCCACAAAGTTCAATGGACGTCTTTCTAGGTAAATAAAGGTCTGAAGCCTCACATGTGTGTGTTTTCCAAATGGCTTCATATATACTTGACTATATGTTGACCTCATGCATAAGTCAAGGGCAAGTTTTGGGGCAAAAATTATGGATTTTGATATGACCCAAGGATAAGCCGAGAGTAAAACTTAGGAGCATGTAGCAAAGGATCTAAAGGATGGAGCTAAGAAAAACAATGCCAAAGAACTTTTAAAAATTGCAGCAGGTATAACTGTTTGCACTCATACTAAAAGCTGGATGGATGAGAGGATAGAGAGGGGTCAGTGCTTCCAGGGCAGATGATGCTCTTGCCTTTCACCAGGGGATGGGTCTTTTTTTAAATAAGAGTTAAAGTACAGTACTTACATTGACCCGTGGATAAACTGACCCAATTTTTTGGGTCAATTTGTTTACTAAAATCTCTAGACTTATACATGAGTATATACAGTAATTTCATCCTCCTTATGACAACCATAATCCTCTGAATTTTAACTAGATAGCACAGACAAAACTGACCAAGGAACCTAAATGCAGCCTACCAGCATGCATGTTGCAACCTGTCAGGTGCTCTCCCCTCTCGCACACTGTAGTGCCAAACAATGGATTAATACGCCATCCTTTTAACATCTAAAAAGGCAGACATTGCTCATATGAGCCACTACAATAATAGCTGGACAATCAGGATTTAAGGGGGGAAATAGGATCCTAGTTCTGTGATACTAACAAATATGTTGTTGTTAACTACTATCAAGTCGATTTTGACTTATGGTGACCCAATGAATGAGAGACCTCCAAGTCACCCTATCATCAAGAGCCCTGCTCAGGTCTTCCAGACTCAAGCCATGGCTTCCAAAGGCAGATTCAACTCGATCTCCAGTATCAACAGAATCACTACCATATATGCTACCATACATGGTCCCTTGCTCAAGCCACTAAGCAGAGCAAAGCCCTAATTAAAGGTAGGAAGATCATGGAACATAAGCCAGTGCAACACCACTCACAGATTTCAGCCAATAAAAGCTTTCTTTGGTGGGTCTTTCTCTCTTCTGCCCTAGCAAACACGTCAGAGTTGTGAATGCATTCCCAAACTCCCAGCACAAATCTACACTAATGAAAAAAAATCAACCCCACTTTGCATTTCTTGTGTCCACAGTGATCCCATAGAGACACAAACACACACACATAGTGAGATGACACTGGCATAACTGTCCACACATTTTCCCCTGTGAACTGACTTCTTTTCCCCTTCTCAGCATGCTACCACCTATCAGCCAACAGCCCTTATTGTTTGCCTGTTAATCTGTTGGATCCACTCTGATCAGATGCCTCACCATCCAATCTCCTTTCACTCTTTGCAGCCCCAGTGAGTGAAGGAGGAAATTTTAAAATGTATACACACATAAACACATATGATGGGGAGGGGGGGGGAATAAATGTTGATAAAATGTGTTGATGATGAATATACAGCTTACAGTCCATGAAGTCAAGTCATCAAGACATCCAGATCTTCAAGCAAGCTTCCTTTTATTGCAAAAATCAGCATGAGCAAAAACAAATAATAATAAATAATAATAATAATAATAATACCATCTTCACTTTAGCCAGAAGGCTAAACAGGAACAAAATCTAACTGCTACATGATTCAAAATTGGTTAGTTGCAGCATCAGGAAAATATTTTAATTAGTCCATTACAGCTTAAAGGTTAAAAGACAAGTGACAAACTTTTCAGGATCACAACGTTCAGCCCCAATTCTCCACCCATTTGGGTGTAGCCTTTTCAGACTGATTGGTTGAAGTTACATGACGTGTGTTAGCCCAACCTTTAATTACCATATTAAATCATGTGACTGCAGTTCCCATAACATTCCCATGTTTATGAATCCTTTTTGTAAACAAAGCTCTTTCTCACAGAACTGTAGCTCGTTAACTGCTTGTTTTGGCTAAAACACACCTGGGCTGATAATTGTGAAACTGGCCTCAGAAAACAACTTTTCTCAGCAAGGAAAAATACAGACACACATCTTTACATTTCAACATTTTAACATTGACTATATGTCCCATCACATTCTAACAATAAAATGGTATTTCACGTATATTTTATGTATGAAAATGTCCAGCCATGAGATCAGCGGTGAGGGGTTACCCCTTCTCCTCCACCTGTCATGTCTGTCTGTACCATTTTTACCTTTCCCCTCACTCCAATCCTCCACCCATCCACTCAGTGTTATGTCATCTTTGTTCTTACTCTTCCCCATCTCCGATCCTCCCCCCTGATCAGTCACTCACTCATGTGGATATCTGCAATGCATGTACGGGATAGGGGGAGTTAGTGCATGAGATCTCTACACAAACAAGTGAGAGAATGATCAGATGGAGGAAGACTAAAAACAAAGATCACACAACACTGATGGGGGGATCCGAGGGAGAAAGGATAAAAACAGTACGAACAAATGCAACACTAATGCAAGGGAAGGAAGAAAGGAGTGGTGTGGGGTAGCCAGTAGGAATCAGGCCGAAAAAGGAGTATAAAAGGAGGAGGAGCCAGTGATATTGGCAGAGTGTGTTAGGATCCTGAGGGATTTATAGCCAGGAAGGCTGGGGGCAATATTAGAAACCAACTGAGGAGTGGATATAAAATAGAGCTGAGCTGAGAGAGCTGAGCTGTGTGTATTGAGAGAGTGTCACGTAACCTGTGAGGTTAACAGCTATGGAAACTGGGAGTAGGTCCTGTGTGAACTAAATTAGTGAAGGAATGTAAATATAGTCAGTGAGGGAAAGTAACACATTTGTAACAAATGAAGTAATTCGTCCACTGTAACATAAGCTTGGGAACCATCCACTAAGAAAGATACAGCAATAAGTTCTGAATGTAAATAAAGTTCTTTTCTTTGTGTTCAACAAGGAGTTGCCTGAAGTAACTTACAGTTAACAACAAACATGCTACCAAAAGTAATAAGAACAATTAATATTGAAGACACTTCAGTTAGTGAGCGGATCATTGTCACATATGAATTGGTGCCAAGCGGGTGGGATCTGAAATACCCATCGTGCTGGCATCTGATCCAGTTTTCACAAAGGTAGACCGATCTAACTCCAGGCCACTGATCTCATGGTTAGACATACACTGGCATAGAAAAATATGGCAGCACACACCAGGTTTGCCAGACCCAACCAGTCCATCCATCAAAAACTCCTCCACACTGACATTATTATGGAGCGCAATCCACACACACATGAATATCCAGAGTTTCTGATAAAATCCAAAGTAAATCTCCTCTTTTCTTCCTCTGCATTAAAGCCCTGAGGAACGCCTGAATTCATGCTATATGTCATCGGGACAGCCCACTGTGAAGAGGAGCTCATTTTATTTGACCCGTGTAGTCAAGCCCCAAATAGATCCACACATTCTGAATGTATTAACATAAATATTAACATTATCATTACAAGATGCAAAGGGATCTTAACAGCACCTTTGAGACTAAGTGAAAGATAGAAGTTGGTAGCATGAGCTTTGTAGACTTGAGCCTACTTCCTCAGAAGCATCATTACAAATTAGTCCAAGCATGGAAATCTTGCAGCCATATGGTTCTTGGGCCACTCAGTCCCTAACCCTGATTTGCTGGAAGTATAACCATCTTTTAAAAAGACACACAAAAATCATGTCTAGAGGACACACTTTGCCTTGAAAATGCTGGGTTGGGCGCCCACCCAACCCACAATCAAGGAGCATGCCAAAAAATGACTGGAATGATTTCTGATTTCCTGAAAAATCAGTTCCAGCCACCACTGAACTTGCCAGTACACCCTGACAAAATTGGCCTTCTGACCTTTAAGGCTTGCCTACCTCAGGTTAGGAGCTCTTGCAAGCATATTTTATATCCAGTCTTAAAGAGGAAATAAATGTTGAGGTGGTAGATTCCTGAGTTATAATCAAAGCCCCTTTAACACTGAATCTTGATTGCTATCCATCTCCCCTACCCATGCACTTAAGGAATACGTTACAATTGATGTTGCTGCTATGTCCCACAGACTGGACAATGACGCCTGAGATTCAGAAAATTATCCAAAAAGAAATACTGTTAAGCACAGGCATTTCCGGTAACCGCTCACATTAAATATTCACTGCATGTGAAAACAGATGCCTCTTCTGGCAGAAGAATCAGGAGCGTGACGCACAGAAAGAACACCTTGCAAGATACAAAACAAGAATAAAACAAGCAATAACATTCTATTCAGAGTGTACCTCTGCAGGTAGATCTTGCTGTGATTACAAACATTGAAAGTCACAGTCTGGCAAAAAAAAATTGCTTCTTAGCTATCATGGGTAAAACAAGCTTTAGCATAAGCAAAAGGACAGTGTCTGAACTTCTTCATTTTATCACCACCAATTAATGAAAAAAGAGGCTTGCTATATACAATATATACAATATATATATTGCTGGTAAGCACAAAAGTTGCATTAAAAATAAGAGAATGCATGCACCACTGGTTAAATATTTTCTGGAATTTAAACATGACATCAAAGATCTCAAATTCTGGTGCATCGAACAAATTACTGTCCCAAATGCATTAAAATATAGAACATTAACCAGGAGGCAGACCTACTCAGGGGTAGGCAACCTTTCCCCTTTAAGGGCCGAGGGACTTCAGCTCCCAGAATCCCAGGAGCTATTGGCCAACATGGCTGAGGCTTCTGGGAGCTGAAGTCCCTCAGCCCTTAAAGGGGAAAGGTTGCCTACCCCGGTACTGGATACACCAGTTGGATAGTTTAATCCCCTCTGGTTTGAATGAAGAGATAGACTTTATGACAGTTATGTGGGTGCATTGTATACTGAATATCCTTACAAGCATGTTGGTTCTGGATTACATATTAATGGTGATGTATATGTATACAAACATGGCCTTTAAGAAACATGTGTCTAAGAATTGTTTCAATGCTGCATCTATTATATAAAAATGGATTGTATAGATTCATTTTGTTTGTTGCCATTGTTGTAATAGGAAATGTTTATGATAACAGATTTTCTACAGGGATATTGAAGATTGACATTTTAGTTATGTTTCTTTCTTTCCTTCTTTTGAAAGAATTCCCAAGAAATGATTACACTGTATAAAGTTTCGACAGGATTAGGACATTGTTTACCTTTGTAAATGTTCACCTAAACACCAGGTATGTCTCCGGTATTTTTAAGATCTGACATTTATCTACCAAACACTGCTCTGATACATTGGTGAATTCTTTGGACGGTATTTACTCCACATATTGTTTGTTATAAAAGCGGTAAGTTGTACACATTTTGACAACTTGTTTTTTCAATACCCTTTTGGATGAGAATTGAATTATAAGCATTGTGATTTATCTATAACTCCTTGTGAACAGGATACTTATTGATACCCTAGCCACTGAAGAAGGCCACAGGTCGAAACGCGTCTGGCTGGTGATAATTTGAGACTGAATTCACAGAACTTCTGCCGAGAGATACATTGGAGTACTTATCTAGGACTATCAAGCCTTTGGCAGGGGCTTTGTCCTCTCAGAACTTGTATAATTACAAAAATTGATTATTATTTTTAAGGCACACTGTAGTTGCATCCTTAAAGTGTGCATTTTAGGTTCTTTAGGTAAGAAAGTTTGCATGATATAGCTTTGTTTTTAATGTAAACTGAACATATAGCAAACATTGTTGATATCCTTGTTATATAATATATTACTTTTACTATTACTTAACTTCTTTCTTTTTTCTTTTTCTTGCTGTGATTACAAACGCTGAAAGTCACAGGGGCTGACCAAAAAAAGTTTGCTTTTTAGCTATCATGGGCAAAACCAGGATAAAACAAATTTTAGTATAAGCAAAAGGACAGTGTCTAAACTTCTTTATTTTATCACTACCAATTAATGAAAAAAGAGGATTGCTATATACAATTGCTACAATATGGATTCCAGAGAAGTAAGGGAAGGGGAGAGACAGCCTCATTTTAAACCTGTTATTTTAACCATTTCTGTTTGTAATGAAATGTATGCAAAACTGTGGGTTACAGTGAGCTCTTCACTAAGCAGGCCTTGCCTGGTACTCATAGTGATCCAAAATCTACTTTGCAAACAAACAGAAGCCTTGCTTCACAATCCACAAATGCTCTACTTCACATACAGAGTTTCCACACATAGTAAAAGTGTACAGAACTATCTCCAGTGGAAATGTGTGCAAAGGAATGCCTATAAAAAATTTGAAATAGATGCAAGAGACCTTGGATTTGATGTGACTTTTGTAGCTGCTGCAACTTCTTTGACACCACTATTTAGAACACATTTTTTTCAATCTTACAGATTAAATATCTCTGTAATGTTAGCTATAAACACCATATCATCTCAAATCCATGAAGTCAAAGACAAAGTATTCAAGGACCCAGAATCTCACTTCCTAGATTGTCTGTCACCATAAAGTCATAGTAGCAGTGCAACAGCATCACTGTAGGGATGACTCTGTGGTTTGGTTGCACCCAAAAATAGAAGGTGTGAAAACAACAGACTGCTGAGTCTACGATGGATATAATTATACAAGACAAAAATATTAACTGACATTTCTTGCAGCCATTACTTGTATAATAAATCATTTTGAGGACCATTATTTTAGAGCCTATAAATCATTTAGCATTAGACACCCAGTTCTCAAGTTAAGTCTGTATTCCCACTCTCACTCACTAGGAAATAGTGACTACTAGATTTAAAGGGACTTCATACACACACACAAAAACCAACCCATGTTGGTCTCCCTTATCCGAAATGCTTGGGGCCAGAAGTGTTTTGGATTTATTTATTTATTTTGAATTTTGGAATACTTCTATTTGCATTTATGTACATAATGAAATATCTTGGAGATGAGATCCAAGTCTAAACACAAAATTCATTTATGTTTCATGTACACCTTATACACACAGCCTGAAGGTAATTTTATACAGTATTTTTAAAATAATTTTGTCAGTGAAACCATGTCCATGTACACTGAACCATCATAAAGCAAAGGTGTCACTATCTTAGGGGGGATGCAGACCGGCACTTTAGGCTGGCCTGGGGGTGCAGTTGGGGCAGGGCGACCGCATGCCGGCCGCCCCGACTCCACCACGATGTCGTGCGCCTGACTACATGGCACGTGGCATCAGGGCACCCTCTTGGCGTAGCGTGCATACACGCTGCATCAAAGAGATGCAAAAGAGCCGCCACAGCCGCGCAAAGGGTGGCTTTTTGCCGCCCCAAAAAGGAGCGGCAATTGGCCTCTCTTTTGTGGGCAGCAAAAAGGTGGATTGGGGCCACAGCATATGGTTGCATCTGCATCGCCCCTTAGCCACACATTTAAAAAGTTTAGGTTTTGGAGTACTGTATTTCAGATTTCGAAATTCCTGATAAGGGAGACTCAACTTCTACATACAAGATCAGGTCAGAGGCATTGCCTTCTCAAACAGAGGAGATTCCAGCTTTTATCATGGCAACTAGTTCATCACCTTCCATTAAGTATAACAAGAACAGCTGAAGGTTTCAGGCTGGATAACAGAACAGGCAGGAATCATCCCCACAGTTATGCTGCACTCTGAATTGCAGCACAATTACTACCTGCCTCAACAGGTCCGAGCTGGAGAAGAAGTTCCAAGTTTGCCATTTGGATAGTGGTTTGCCAAAGCACTTAGACCAGCAGCTTTAGAGCCGCCAACAACTACAGAAGCAACCTCTGCCTCTCCCTCCATCTCCAGCCCTGGAACTAAAGAAGGGATTGGGCCCAGTCTCACTCATCAGCATAACAAGAGGTAGGAGAAAAAGGAAGAGACAGGATTCAGGCAATCACAACTTTTGACTTTGCTATCAAAGAAAACCAAAAATGTATGCACACAGCAACAAATAAAAACAACACACAACCTCACTCTAACTGGTATAATAAAGTTAAAAACTACAGTAGCAACAGCAATGCTAAGGAAGTGCAAATGTGGACTTCTCACACAACAATCAGCTCTACCACTACTTTTAAGCTGCTATAAATGTCAACCTCTTCACATTACCATCAGTAAAAGAAATTATATATCAACATGGATGGAAGTGGGGTTTTCACAGCTGCTGCCCCAAGATCATAACATGGACTCTCATCTAAAGTAACCAACTACACACACATCTCTGTACTGATTCTCAAATAAAGGAGAAGTTTGTTGTATTTATGGTTGTTTTATTTCTTTCAAGAGTGCAATAAATTTTCTATGATTTTTTTATTGTTGCAGCTGCAGTAATCTGTCTTGGATCTTGCCCCTTCTAATAACTTCAAGATATCGTCAGTACCAATATCTTCAGTATCTGCCACCATGGTAAGTTTTAGACAACAGAGAATGGCTGAAGGATTTGGGAGTCAACATTGATATAGTCAGCACAGTGAGCGCTGGACTATGACTCTGGAGACCAGGGTTTGAATCCTGTCTCTGTCACATAAACCCATATAAACCCTTGGGTAAGTCACATTCTCTCAGCCTCAAGGATGGCAATAGCAAGCCCCCTCTGAAGAAACTTGCCAAGAAAACCTCATGATAGGTTCACCTTAGGGTTGCCAGAAGCTGGAAACAACTTGAAAGCACACAACAACAACAAATTGATATAATAATAAAAACAATATTTATTTATTTATTTATTTGTATCCCACCTCTCCTGTTGAGGACTGAGGCGGGTAACAGCAAAGATTAAAACAATTACAGAAACAAAACAAGAAAATAATCCCTGAACCCCCACCCTTTCGACCCACCCTTCATTTGATATAAAATTACAACAATAAAATCCCTCTAACAAAAAACAATTAAAAACATTTAATAACAGGGGCAATGTCGTGAGGAGCTAGATCAAATTGGCAGTTAGTTCAGATATACAAGTGTACAAGTGTCTATTATCATAAGGGGATATTGCCTGGACTGATTCTAAAAAATTATGAACACAGAAGATGGGGGAGGGGAGAGAAATCACCATTAGGGTCAGTTACTGTATGAAATCTGTGATCTTGTTTCACAGTACAGAAAAAGATGATGCCTGGTTATAAAAGCATTAACAGTTCCTCGCCTGCATGTTGTAGAAATGTCACAGAAACACCAGTATGGAAGCCTGTTGCCCACACTGATCATTAATAGTGGATGATTCACAAGAAATATAATAAACAAATAGACTGCTGGAGAATTCTCATCTTATGGGGAAGGAGGGAAATGCAATGAGGTTAACAAACAAGTATGAATAGCCCCCCAGAAACCTTAGCAAAAAGGATTTCACACTAACTGGGTAGATCTCTGAAGAGCTTAGGTATAGGCGGGGGGGGGGGGGGGGAGGAGAATCTCATCCTGTCAAAAGGCAAGATTTCAAGTACATAAGGAAGCAGCTGTTAGGTAACCAATATGTCTGCAGTAACATAAAACTTTCTCCTCAAGGGATAACATAAGATCCATTTCTGTAAAAGCATATGGGTTCAAAGTCAGTCCTAAGCATTGGTTTAAAAACAACAATAAAGACAGCCTTACAGACTGGCACGAAAAGCTGTTATGTGCCATGTTTTGGATAGTCCACTGATCTGGAAAGTGTAAACGTAAATTAGCCATAATATACAAAACACATTGTGGAATCAAATAACCAGTTGTATGATGGCTATTTCAACACTTTTTTAGTTGTTGGCTTTAACTGGATAGAAATTTGATTACCAATAATTTTCCCTACCTACAGGGCTAAATACTGTAAAGGCAACCAGTCTCATCTGATCTTGGAAGCTAAGCAGGGTCATCTCTGTTTAGTATTGGGATGGGAGACGACCAAGGAATAACAGGTGCTGTAAGCTATATTTAAGAAGGAACTGGCAAAACCACCTCTGAGCCTAAGAAAACCCTATGAAATTAATGGGATCGTGACAGGTGACTTGAGGGCATGCGTGCACACACACATACATGGGCCTCCATATCCACAGAGTCTTTATCCAGATTCAACTCTCCATATCTTGAAAATATTCCAAAAATACATAATTCCAAAAAGGAAATCTTGATTTTGCTATTTTATAAAAGGGACATAATTTTACTATGCCACTGTACACAATGGGACTTGAGCGTCCCTGGATTTTTGTATCCAGAGGGGGCTCCCGGAACCAAACCTCAGTGAATGCCAAGGGCCCACTGTACAGACTGAGCAACCCCTCCTGCTCCTCTGACCATAAACTTACAAGAGGTTTGTTGAAGTACAGCAATCTTCCACTACCTCCTTGGTTAAAACCTATAAAGGACTGCCTCTCCAAATAATATCAGCTGCTATGGAGTAAGAAATTGAAGCAGCCAGATAATTGATTATTATCCAATTCCATCTTCAAATAACACCACACTGGGTGCCATCAGAATCTCAAGGTTGTAGCTTCAACTTTTGTTCCCCAAGGGCTCTGGCCAAAGAGGGGAGGGGATTTACTCACCATTTTCCATTCCTGCCCCATGTGTGCATATCCATGCTTCAGCCATTCAAACACATCACGATGTACATAGGGACCAGTGTTGGCTTGCCTGCCCTTAGATATACATAAAGGTAAGCCCTCTGTCTTCCCACTTACTGTCCTGGCTCTCCTGTGGGGACAGGTAATACTGCCCCATCACCACAGTGATGTGGCAATACTTTTCCTTCAGGCCAATTGACTGACCTCACTCATCAGCACCATGGTAACTGGAGATGCAGCAATACCATCACTATCACCTCAGTGTTCCAGTTGGAAAGCTGCTGCAATGCATGTGGGGGCGGGAATGCAATCATACAACAGAAGCTAGAACTTAAGGCAAGCACACATACTACAGAGAATACAAGAATACAACTGAAAAAAAAATCCCTGCAATGATTGACCCCACCTTTGACTCTCATCATACAACTACTTACCTCACACACTTTAGCAAGTGAGCCATGCTTTTCTTGGGTGCATGGAGTTCATGGAGTGAGGAAACTCATGTCTGTGCAGGCTCAAGCCAAGACAGATATGCTAAAGGATTATCATTTTTAGCAGCATGCCCATGGCAACCATATTTTTTCAGCCTTTACAACAATGTAGTTTGGCACAGCCAAGAGACTATACTGACGTAAACAGCTAAATGGACTACCCTCTATTTTATAAACACTGAACTGAAGTCATAATTCAGTTACTTGAGAGGCACTAATCTGAATACTTTTTCAACCAGACTGTACCAACTGAATGCCTACAATTCCATCAGAAAGTAGCAGAGGCCCCATGATCATAATACCCATGATCAATTCAGAATATCCTGAACTATACCATCTTTGTACAAGATGGTGTTTCATAAGGTGCTCTGTCCCAGAAGTGTGAAAGTTCTCCACTTGGAAGTTTCGTATCATTCAGGTTTAGGAAGCAATGACTAAGGGGCTAAGCAGACGGGCGGCCGTGGGCCGCCCTGGGCAGCTGTGCCGCGGGACCGAGGCATCCCCATGCCTCGATCCTGCGGCGCACCTTCGCCACCCCTGAAAGGAGCGCTAAATTAGCGCTCCTTTCACAAGTCAGCGGAAGTGCGCCGCAAAAGGCTGCGGCGCACTTTCGCTGACTTTTCCGCCGCAGCGCGTGGAAAGGCTGCGGCGGGAGGTCCTCCTCAGAGCACCGGCCGTGCGGAGGGCTGGCTGCTCCGAGGACGACCTCGGGAGGGGGGGGCGCCGAGCGTGTGGCTGCCCCTCCCCTTCCCTGCCCACAAGACGGCCTTTTAAGCCGTCTGCTTAGGCCCTAAGATACCAGATAGTTAAGGAAAAATCTGCTTGTACAGTAGGAGTCTCCTTTCCCTTCTTCCCCAATGCACCTCCCAAATCACCTCTGAAGGGTCCCTGATCCCCTGTTTAAGAAGGCATGTTGGATATAACTCAGTGTAAAACCAATAATATTTAAGCTAACTTCTAAAGAGAAAGGTTATGTTCCAATGGGGAGGACAGAAATAGAGGAAAGAAAATTACGGTGCTGGAGAAGTAACTTAGATATGCATGTACAGTGGGCCCTTGGTATCTGTGGGGAATCCATTCCAGAACCCCATGTGTACACCAAAATCCATTGTTACTCAAGTCCCATTGTCCTCAATAGTGGTGCAGCCATGTGGCCACACCACAGTTAGGGATAATGGCACATTGCTCCCCAGTCCCCCCTCGCTGCTCTTACTGAGAGGCTGACGGAGGAGGAAGAGGAGGAACAGACTCGTGCCTCCTGCAGCTGCTGCCACAACTCGTCCGGGACCTCAGGAAGGAAGGAGATGCCTGGAGGCCTCCCTTGGCATCAGAGGAGCCCGACCGGCTGGGGATGGTGCAGGTGCCAATGCATGCCAGAGCAGCCTCGCCTCACCTCGCCTCAGCCAGAGGCCATGGTGAGGCAGCGGCGGGGAAGCATGATACCCTGCCTGGTGGTGGGAGACCTTAGCAGCCCTGTGACATGAGGAAACAAACAAGGCTGAGGAGGAGCCAGTGGAGGAGGAGGCTGGGCACCAGCACCTGGGGAGAAAGGGCAGGCCACCACCATGACTCTGTTGCCACCACTGCTGTTGCTTCTGCTGCTGCTGCCGCCGCCAACACCAGAAAGGAAGAGGAAGAAGCTGAGGTGGTGGTGGAGGCGGTGGCTGTGCTGGAAGTGGATGACACTGTTGCCAAGGGGGGCCAGGGGAGCCCAGGCCAGAGACAACACACCCGACGCCCCAGGAGGAATATGGTGAGGGGCAGCAGAGGCAGCAGTGTAGGAGCATGATGCCCTGCCCAGCAGCAGGAGCCCTTAGCAGCCCCGCAGGAGGAGGAGGCAAAGAGCTCCTCCTCTTCCCCCCACCTCATCCTCATCCTCCTGTTCAGCCCCACCGCTGCCGCCTCTTGCCTCTTCCTCCTCCTCTTCCTGCTTCTGCCTCCTTCCTCATCCTCTTCCTCACCCGATGCCATCACCTCTTGCTTCCTCTTCCTCCTCCTGGCCTCCGCCGCATCTTGCCACCTCCTCCTTGTCTTCCCACCTATTCTTCCTTCCCCCATCGTTAGTCAGCTTCAAAAAGGCTGTCAAGACGGATCTCTTCCGGCAGGCCTTTCCAGATTAATCATCCCGGCCTAGGGTATTCTGACCCGCAATTGTTCCTCACGTGGCCCCATCTTTGGATGGACGAGGAACACTGTTAGGGGCTAATATCGGGGTGTCGTGTTGTGTTTTTAAATTTTTTAACTGTTTATATTGTAGTTTTAATTATTGTGGGATTTAATACTGTTTTAAGGGGGGGAGGGATCGCTTTTTTGGATACTTGTGATTTTATTCTGTAAGCCGCCTTGATTGGACCCCCAAATAGGCGGGGTATAAATAAATATTATTATTATTATTATTATTATTATTATTATTATGGGCTTGCTGTCCACGGATGCTCAAATCTGCAGATATGAAGGGCGCACTGTATATGTACAGTTCCTTTACATATCATTGTCTTAATCCAAGCCTAAGGGATAAACATTAAAATACATTAAAATACTGTAACTACATTATTCTAATAAATGGGAACAACTATATTCTTACACTACCGTAAGAATGGAAGAGGAGACCATTGTTACTCTAATGTACAATATGACCTTCCTGTTAAAGACAATTTTAAACCATGTATCAATTATAAAATACACTCGTCCCTCCACATACGCTGAGGTTAGGGGCACAGGACCCCTGTGAATGTGGAAAACACTATAACAAAAACACTATGTTTTTACCTGAGAACACCTCTCTAGGAATCTCTAGGTCCTCCAGTGCAACTCTGTGGTCAACATCTGCCAGAAATTGACCATAGAATTGCGCTGGAGGAGCTACAAATGCCTAATGGAGTGTTCTCTCTAGGAATCTCTAGGTCCTTCAGTGCGACTTTTGGATAACATAGACCATAAGGTTGCGCTGGAGGACCTAGAGCAGGGGTAGGCAACCTTTTTGAGCAGGGGGCCGGGTTGCTGTCCCTCAGACAATTGGGGGGCTGAAGCACCAAAAATAAATAAATAAATAAATAAATAAATAAATAAATTTTAAAAAATTAAAAAGACAAAAAAATATGCATGCACACTCTCTCAGCCCCAGAAAAGCCATGGCAAACTCCCTGTGGACATTTTGCCAAGAAAACCCCATGAACAAGTAATAACAACAATAATCAATATAATCATGGCGGGTGGCAGCGGCGGAGGTGGGGGGGCGGTGGCGGAGGCAGGACCTGCCTAGGGCCGGTCCAAAGGCCTCGGGGGGCCACATCCGCCCGCCCCCCCGAGGCCTTAGGTTGCCTACCCCTGACCTAGAGATTCTTAGAGAGAACATATTAATAAAATCTGTGAATAATTGAATCTGCAAAAGGTGCACATTTGAAGGGGCAAGTGTAAACTCTGAATGAGGCCTAATGAAAACTGAGCAGTGTTCAGAATTACAAAAGGTACACAAAACTGATATTTTTCAAAGCTATTATTAGGAAGGCAAGAAATACTGTCTCCCAAAAGATTCTGAAAAAGAAGGCCTTTAAAAAGTGAGAAATTACCTACTTCCTTTGTTCTCTTAGAAATGGACTAGAACATTATAACTGATCCAGGCACCTGCTTGAACAACTTAACAAAACAGTGCCTGTCTCCTTGTGAAAACAGCTGCCTATAAAAACACTTTTCACTGTCTAGGATGAGTAAGGTGAAAGTTATCTGAATTGCCAAGATAGCATCTAAATCAAGGGTGGGCAAAGTGCACACACACACTAGGTTTTTATGGCCCTTGATTCCTCCAGTCTCTTCAGACTATCTTGTTTCCTTGCCAAAAAAAAAAAAATAGGGGCGAATTACTTTCCCTGGAAGCCTCCTGGAACAGTAAGTCACCTTTTCAATAGGTTACAAGTCCCCTCTCACAACTGCACTACTTCAAGAAATACCTTTTGTTCAAAACCAAATTCAATTCATTTTCTTGTTTGTTTTTGGCATTTTGAGCAGTTTTTGCTCAAAGTGCACAAAGTGGCCCACAAAGAGTCATGCCCACTATGATCTAAATCAGGGGTCCCCAAACTACGGCCCGCGGGCCAGACTCGGCCCGTCGAGGCCTTCTTACCGGATTGGAAGACAAAATGGCACCCGAAGGCACGCGCATGTGCACGTGACGCCGGGCGCATGTGCACGACTCCGGGCGCCATTTTGGAATACACACACTTCAGCCCCAGGAAACTTAATGATACATTCACTTTAGGGTCACCATCAGTAAGAAGCGACTTGAAAGCCCACAAAAATAAACAAGTGATGCTCAAACTGTGCCAGCCCATGAGCCACTGGCTGCTGCTCCCTGATGACTTTCTATGATAGAAAGAAACAATTGTAGCCAAAAAGCACAAATATGGTTTCAATCCCTGGCACAAGGGGCAGGGGGCAGAACTGCTGGTTTCCCATATCAGATAGCTTAAAAAGCACTTCCCCATACTGTGTTCTCTATTGTTGTTGTTGCTGTTGTTGTTGTGTGCCTTCAAATCGTTTCTGACTTATGGCAACCCTAAGGCAAATCTATCATGGGATTTTCTTAGCCAGATTTGTTCAGAGGGGGTTTGCCATGGCCATCCTCCGAGAATGAAAGAGTGTGACTTGCCCAAGGTCACCCAGTGGGTTTCCATGGTCTCCCAGTGTCCTAATTAAATGCTCAAACCACTACACTATGCTGTATAGTATACTCTACACTGTAGTATTATTAAATTGAGGTGCTCAAAAAGAGCTAGGCAAGGAAGAAAACTATTTTCGCTAACACAAGAAGTGATAAGGCCTACTATGCATTAATAGTAAATCCATGCCTAGTCCCAAATCTGTGAGAACTATTTAGCATTATTATCATTAATAATATCCTACCTTTCCCCAGTTTGGGACTCAAGGTGGCTTCCCACAGTTAATACAATCATAATTAAAAATGCCCAGCATACACAAGTTAAGAAGTAATTAAACTGTCAAAAATTAAAATCAAAACAATTAAAATGGAAAGCATTAAAATAGAGGAGTTTTAAAAATCCAGTACATTACACGTAGTCCACGTATCCTAAAAATATCAATTCTCAAAGGCCTGCTGGAATAAAAAAGGGTTCACTTCAGTGTGGAAAGAGAGTAGGGAGAGTGCCAGTCTAACTACTCTGGGAAGGGAGCTCTAGAGCCTGGAGGCAGCGTTTAAGAAGACCCTCTCCTGTGTTCTCACTAGGTATAATTGTGAAGGTGGTGGGACAGAGAGAAAAAACACCCCAAAAAAATCTCTAAACCCAGGCAGATTTGCATGGCAGCATACAGTCTTTCAGATAATCTGGACCTGACCTTATACAGGACTTTAGATTATGAAGATTATCACACAAGGGCCATTTACAGTTTAATAACACTATTCTAGCGTTATTTAGCAAGAACGATACAATGGCGATATTAAAACACTTACTTTCACACGTGTCACAATAACGGGGCATTAACAAGTCACCAGCAGTAAAATAGCGCTTTTACATCCTGAACATCGGCAAAAGGGCTTGTGATCAAAGAGAAATAATGAGTCATCTCTTGCCGCTAAGGAACTCTCCTGTGACTCACAAGTGCGACACAGGAAGTGATTCTGCTGAACAGCACAATGGGAGACTGGGGGATTCAATTTACTTCCCGTAGACTTAATGACGGGTTCTCAATAGTGCTAATGAAACATGACTGACTTTCACACATTTGCGATAGCGCTAGTGAAGCACTATCGGCAAGCCATTTACGCTTTTTTGTTGTCAATGAGAAGTTGCACTAGCAGGACACTTCCATGACATGACAAGTACAGTAAAGGGATGACGTCATGTCAAAATCTTTCCTGCAATCGCACAAACATGACAGGGGCATAGCTTTTCCCTCACGTTTCTTACCCCATGTGATAATCTCAATAGTCTGGAAACAGACCAGCAACAAGTGGAATTGTTGCAACAAGGGAATTCTGTGCTTCCTGTAGCCCAGGGGTAGGCAACCTTTCCCCTTTAAGGGCTGAGGGACTCCCAGAAGCCTCAGCCATGTTGGCCAATAGTCCCATGTTGGCCAATAGCTCCTGGGATTCTGGGAGCTGAAGTCCCTCGGCCCTTAAAGGGGAAAGGTTGCCTACCCTTGCTGTAGCCAGTTAACAATCCAGCTGCAAATCTTTGGCCTAGCTGAAGTTTCTGAACACTCTCCAAAGGCAACCCCACATGGAGTATTTTATAGTAGTCCAAATGGGATCTAACTAAGTTATGTCTCACAGTGGCCAGATTTGACGTCTCCAGGAGCAGAAGCAGCTGGTACACAAGCCTTACCTATGCAAGGACACCCCACCAAAACCTGAGCTTCCAAGATCACGGCTGAATCCAGGAGCACACCCAAGCTGCAGACCAACATCTTCAGGGGGAGAGTAATGTTATCCTGCAGTCTGAATCTCTATTTCCTGATCTGCCTTCCGACTGACCAGGAGCACCTTGTCTTGTCCAGATTAAGTTTCAATTTGTTCACCTTAAGAACTCCATTACTACTGACAAACACTTGTTCGGGACAAAAGCAGCTTCCTTGGATTAAGGTGGGAAAGAGTAACAGATCTGTGTGTCATCTGCATGCTGATGGCTCCAGACTCCCCAACTCCAGATGACTTCTTCTAGCGGTTTCATTTATATATTAAACAGCATGGGCTACTTCTGAACCCTGAGAAACCCCACAGGCCAATGTCCAAGGCAAATAGCCAATGGGTCAAGCAGAAGTCCCTCAATACCACTTTCTGGGTTCATCCAGGAAGAAAGGAAGCCACTGCATAACAGTGCCTCCAAGCCCTATCCCAGCAAGGCAGCCCAGAAGTATACCATGACTGATGGTACTGAAAGCCACTGAGAAGCTGCAGCTCTTTGGACTAGCTGAAGTTTCTGAATACTCCCCAAAGGCAATCCCACAAAGAGTGTGTTTACAGTGGTACTGAGAGCATCTGAGAGGTCCAGCACAACCAAAAGGGACACACTCTCCTTGTCCAGTTCCCAGTGTAGGTCATCCACCAAAGCAACCAAAGCCATCTCTGTCCCATAGCCAGGCCTGAAATCAGGTTGAAACAGATCAAGATAATCCATCTCATTCAGAAACCCCTGAAGCTGGGAGATCATCACATGCTCCAGTAACCTGCTCAAAAATAGAAGGTTTGAGACTGGCCAATCCAATATGGTAGGATCCAGGGAGGACTTTTTAAGCAATGGCTTCTAATTTCCTCCTTTAGGCATGCCAAACTCTGGCTTGTTTCATTGAAACACTGATCGCTCACACTCCCCACTTGGCCAGTCCCCCTCGGCTTATTTAATTAGCCTGGAAGGACATATATGTGGTGACATATACCTCTCCAAGGATTACTGCGTTTTGTAGAGAAAACCCTCCAAGTCCACATTTAATACTCTTGAAGGTTGTCCCTCCACTACATTACATGTGCTACAGAATGAAAAAAGCAACTAAAGATAAACTTTTAAAAGTACTTCTAGCTTCCATTCAGAGGCAGCCCAAGATGTTATGCTGAGGCAGAAGAGAAAATGGTAGCCTACCCACCCAGCCTGTCAAAATTCATAGTACTGTTACGCCTCAAAGGTGCTGCAAGATCCCTTTGCATACTGATGGCATCATTCATACTACGTGATAAACCAATTTTTGCACTGGATTGTTTCGAATCAATGGAGCGATTCAACACCAAATAGATGTTCATACTATTGCTTGCCATGATCAAAGCTGTCCATGTTCGCATTAAAGTTCACATTTAAATTGGTAACCAATTAAAAATGGCGATCAGAGCCAGCACCCAGGAGGGAGGGGCCATGGGCAGAGGGTGGGCAGAAGGGTGGAACATACCCATCCCAAAGGTCTTGCCAAGCATTTTTTCCCTTCTCAGCGCTTGTGGTCCCTTTAAATCACTGTGCAGCTGTTTTTTACTTCTGCCAGTGAATTTGTTCCCTTTTCCCTGTAGGCCAGAGGTCGGGGAAGTTGGGGGGGGTTCCTTGGGGGGCATGGTGCAATGTGTGTGTGCTTTTAAAAAAAAACTTTGACACCTTCTGCGCACTGTTGCATTTGCGTGCAAAGGAAGAGTCCCCCCATGGCACCCATGGATCCAAGCACTGCGCTGAGAGGGGAAAAAGAATGGCGGCTTGGCAAGACCTTTGAGATGGGTATGTTCCACCCCTCTGCCCACCCTCTGCCCATTGCCCTTCCCTCCTGGGTGCCCCGAATGTGATCATTTGGGGCAACCTGTGTCTTTTCAAAAGATGTGATAAAAGATCCAGAATCAAAAGAATTCATTCAGGTGAGCTTGTGCCAGTTCACCCCAAACACACTCATGGGTGTAATTGGCTCGAGTGTGAATGGGGCACCTATAACCTGGTTTGCAAACCGGATTAAATCGTAGTGTGAATGACACCTAATATTCCAGATAACGTCCAGGCTACATCTCTGAATTCAAGATCCCTCGGCATACTATTATTATTATTATTAGTGCTGAATTGCTTTGATGCCTTTCCTTTCTACTGAGGAAGTAGGCTCAAGTCTGGGAAAGCTCAGGCTCACAGCTTCTTTCTTTCACAAGGGAGTTTATCACATGGGGGACAACTGGAGGTATAAATGGGTGATTAACCCATCATAATTCCGCAATTACACTAATGGTTTTCACATGACATTGTGTTCCAAGTGCTATTATCCCATGAATAAACTGTGATAATCCTGCAATTGCACTAATGGTTTCACACAAGTTGAGATGAAACATAATTAAAGTGCCATTATCCTGTGAATAACCAGGCAAGAAACAGCAGCAAATCATTCACGGGATTTTCCCATGAATGACTTTTTGCTGTTTATTGTCTGGTTATCGACGGGATAATGGCTCTTGCGTTAATCTCATTTTGATCACGTTTTAATGTCAATTGCTCAATTTTCATGGGTGAATTACTGTTTAAACTTCTAATTTCCTCCTGTGTGATAAACTCTTTAGTCTCCATAGGGCTACAAATCCCTTTGGCATACTATATTTGAATAGGAACAGAACAATAATACTACACATTTAGGACAGTATTATGCCAAGGGATCACCTTGCCCAAAGAAGCCCGGAAAGAGAGAGAGTATGTAAAGAGATTTTGTAGCACCTTTGAGACTGAATGAAAGAAAGAAGTTGGCAGCAGGAGCTTTCCTAGACTTCAGTCTACTTCCTCAGACGCATTTGGAGATCATGATCTCTCTACATACTGATTCTACAGACTTACCAGATAAAGGGAGAGAAGGACCTACGAGCAATGGTCCAGCCAGAGACCTTTTTCACCCAAACTCCGCCAGGCACTCCTGGACCACTTGCCCAGAGGAAGAGGAGAAGGAGAAGAAGGAAGTACCTCTCTGGTGTGGCTGGCTGGCTCCTCTTCCCTCTCCCTTGCAGCTGGGCCAAGAGGGTACCAGTCCTGGCATAACAACCATGTCTCTCCTCCATCCTGTCCTCAGGAGGACCAGAGGTAGTGTTCCTTCTCCAGGACCTCACCTCCATCATTTCAACCTTCTCTGTCCAGGAGGAATCCCAAAAGGGCCTCCATTTTGAGCATGGATTTATATTTCTATGGTCCAAAACACATTGCCGAAATAATCCAGTTTCAGACCACTTTAAATGCCCTGGCTGAGTGCTAGGTAATCCTGGGAACTGTAGTTTTGTGAGACATTTAGCCTTCTCTGTCAAAGACAGCTCTAGTGCCACAATAAAACTACAGTTCCCGGAATCCCCTAGCACTGAGGCAGAGCAGTTAAAGTGATCTCAAACTGGATTATTTCTGCAGTGTGTTTGGGGCCTATGAGTGCATTTTTTAATATATATATATATATATATATATATATAGCTTATTTATTGGGTCATGCATGCCCTCCATCTTTTCCTGGAAGGTCCTCCATTTTGTGGTGCCTTCTCCTCCTTGGCGGTTATGGGGACATATCTAGTCACCTGCTCGGTGACAAGGTTGGACTGATCCTCCACCTGTGGTGGCTCCTCTTTCTTTCTTTCTTTCTTTCTTTCTTTCTTTCTCCTCCCCTCCCCTTCCCTTCCTTCCTTCCTTCCTTCCTTCCTTTCCTTTTCCTTCCTTTCCTTTCCTTCCCTTTTCCTTCCTTCCTTTCCTTTCGTTCTTTCCTTTCCTTTTCCTTTCCGGCCCTTCCTCCTTTCCTTTCCTTTCCTTTTCCCTTCCTTCCTTCCTTCCTTTCATTTTCCTTCCTCCTTTCCTTTCCTTTCCTTTCTTTCCTTTCTTTCCTTCCTTCCTCCCTTCCTTCCTCCCTTCCCTTCCCTTTCCTTTCCTTCCCTCCCCTTCCTCCTTTCCTTTCCTTTCCTTTCTTTCCTTCCTTCCCTTCCCTTCCCTTCCCTCCCTTTCCTTCCTTCCTCCTTTCCTTTCCTTTCCTTTCCTCATCCCGGCTGGGCCCAGCAGGTGAGGCCATTGGAGGCGAGCAGGCCCCGGTGCTGGGCGGGCTTCCCCTCATCAGCCTCGGGCCTATCCGGCTCTCTCCGCGGGCTCTCAAGACCCACAGCAGCATCACATACACACAGGCCGGGCCTAAAGGTGGTCCTTCTTCTCCTCCTCCTCTTCCCCGGGCCTGTCCTCCATTTCATCCTCCTCTGTCCAGGAGGAATCCCCAAAGGCCCTCCTCCATTGTGAGCAGGGCTTTAAAAGAGGCAGGGATGTAGTAGACATTTCTAGGAACGTGCCTTGCTGGAGCTGTTGTGAGGTGATTCCATTTTTGTGAGGTAACCGTCCTCCATTTTGTCTCGGCGGCCCCGGCCTCCCCGCGCGCGTGCCCCCTCAGGCTCTCGCTCGTCCTTCTTTCTTTCCTTCCTTCCTTCCTTCCTTACCTCAGGGAGCTAGCTGCCCCTGCCTTCCTCCTCGGCTCCGGCTGGCTTTCTCCTCCGACCGAGTCCCTCGGGCTCCTGGGCGGCCGGCTCTTTCCTCCTCCTCTGAAGCCTCGGGGAAGAAGCCGCCTTCCCGCCCCACCCTCCTCCTTCTCTACTCTCCTTCTCCTTCTCCTCCTCCTCCTCCTTCTCCGAAAGAGGGACTGAGAAGGAAGGAAACCAGAGAAGGGTAGTAGTGAACAACTTCTTCTTGTTGTTCTTGTTGGCCAAGCTTTTGACATTTGGGGAGGATAAACAACCCTCCTCCTGCCAAGAAAAGTGGGGCTTTGAGGAGGGACGCTGAGGGAAGGAACTGGGGCATCCACACTGCAGGAATAACCCGCTTTGGTACCACTTGTAACTCCTTCTTGTTGTGTGTGCCTTCGTCTTCAACTTATGGTGACTCTGGGCCTTTGCAGACTGCCAGAAATAGTGCACATTAAATTGAGGCACTGCCCTGGCTCAGTGCTAGGGAATCATGGGAACTGTAATTTATTGTGGCACCAGAGCTCTCTGACAGAGAAGGCTCAATGTCCCAGAAAAAAATACAATTCCCATGACTCCCTCCACTGAGCCAGGGCAGTGCCTCAATTTAATGTGCACTATTTCTGGCAGTCTGCAAAGGCCCTCTATCTTTGGGGTTTTGTTGTGTGCGTGTGTGCGTGGTTTTTTGTGGCAAGATTCTTCTTCAGAGCGGTTTTTTTTTTTGTTTTTTTGCCATTGCTATCTTGTGAGGTTGAGAAAGTGTGACTTCTTTTGCCCAGGGTCACCCCATGAGTTTACATGGACTTGAGCCCTGGCTCCAAAACACACTGCAGAAATAATTTTTAATTTATTAAATAATAATAAAAAATATTATTTTATTCATTTACTATATTTATACCCCGATCTTCGGCCACAAAGGTTCTCAGAGAAGCTTACAGATAGTTAATTCGACATTTTCCTGCCCTCAAGTTTACAATCTGAAAAAGATATGACGCAAAAGTAGAAGGGAATGACAGTGGGGAAGGGGAGATAATAATCCAGTTTGAGACTGATTTAACTGCCCTGGCTCGTTACTAGGGAATCCTGGGAATTGTAGTTTTTATTGTGGCACCAGAGCTATATCTGACAGAGGGAGCTAAATGTGTCACAACACTATAGTCTCTAGAAATCCCTAGCACTGAGCCAGGACAGTTAAAGTGATCTCAAACTGGATTATTTCTGCAGTGAGTTTTGGACCCTGGTCTCCAGAGCAGGGTGACCAGAGGTCCTCACCGCAAAATGGAGGGCCTTCAAGAAAAAGAGAGGACCAAAAAAAGCTTAAAACACTGGTAGGAATATACATCCATGCTTCTTAGCCATGCTCAAAATGGAGGACATCTTGGAATTTCTCCTAGACAAGGTTGTGAAATGTAGGACATGTCCTGGAAAAGGAGGACCTCTGGTCACTCTGCTCCAGAGTCATAGTGCAACGCTCAAACCATGATACCATGCTGACTTATCCAGTTTGACACTGCTTTAACCACCATGGCTCCATCCCATGTAATTCTGAGAATTGTTTTTTGAGACATTTAGCCTTCTCTGTAAGAGAGCTCTGGTGCCACAACAAATTGTTATAAGAACTTGAAAGGAGACAGAGAAGGAGGCTTTCCAGGCCAGTTCCTGCTAGGAAAGAGGAAGAAAGCAGTTTCCAGGCAGCCATCTTGAGAGGGTAAGTTTTTAAATTCTTTTAAAAAAAAACTCTTGGGGAGAGTGTGACTGTTACTCGGCGGGTGGGGCTTTCTTGAGTCACATTTGCAAGTCAATAGGGGGTGGGCTAGGCAGTTAGCTCTATACAACTGCTGCCAGAGCCGCGCGCCATTAGGCACGCGAATTTTATAACCAGTACTAATTGTAGAAAAGTTCAGTTCATCAGCAGACTTAAACACTGGTGTTAGCAAGGGATTTTCTTTGAGGAGGAAAGCCGTAGTCCTCTTTCAGGTACTAATTAAGACTTAGTATGGACACTGAAGGAACTGCTGCCGTCAGCTGCAATACCTGTGGGATGTTTGTATTCTTACCTACAGATGTGGGGAATTACACATGCTCCAAGTGCAAGTTGGTAGCCCTCTTGGAGGACAAAAGTACAGCAGCTGGAGGCGCGGGTAGCTACACTTCAACATATTAGGGAGCAATAGGCTTTCCTTGACAGAACAGAACAAACGGTCTTGGATGGGGAACACACAGAGGAAGTCGCTGGGGAAGAGAAGGTCACATCACACACACAGGAGGTAGAAAGCTGGAGGAAGGTCACATGCTGAAGTAAGGAGACCAGGGATCGTTCTGGGAGCTTGCGGCTACAGAATCGATTTCAAGCTCTTACTCTTAGCAAGGAGGACGAGGAAGAGCAGCATGGACAGATTTCAGAGACAGAGCAGGGGACCCTGGGAGTTCCACCACAGGGAACAGTCGCTGCTAAGCCTCGGAGGAGGCGTGTGGTCGTGGTGGGGGACTCCTTGCTGAGGGGGACAGAAGCAGTGATTTGTGGGCCTGACAAGATGTCTCGGGAGGTGTGTTGTCTCCCTGGGGCAAAGATACGAGATGTGACAAAGAAGCTGACAAGACTGGTCAGGCCTACTGACCAATACCCCTTCCTTTTGGTCCATGTGGGAACGAATGACACAGCAAGACACAGCCTTCAGAATATCAAAAGGGATTACGAGGCTCTAGGTAAGAAGCTGAAAGAAATGGAGGCACAGATTGTCATCTCGTCTCTTCTGCCAGTTGAAGGGCATGGTCCAGGAAGAGAGAGGAAGATAGCAGATGTCAACAATTGGCTCCGCAGATGGTGTCGTCGAGAACGATTTGGATTCTTGGATCATGGGCTGCGGTTCCATGAGGGCGGACTCCTGGCAAGGGATGGGCTGCATCTCATGCCAGTTGGAAGAAACGTTTTTGCCAACGGTCTCAAGAATTTGATCAGGAGGGCTTTAAACTGAACTGTGGGGAAGGGAGACAACGTCCTGGAAGACAAAAGGACTGGAGAAAATAGTCAAACTGTCATAGAGGAAACAAGGCAAACAGTACAGGGACCCAACAGTGGGAGGCAAAAAAACGTGCACAGGCAGCAAGTAAAGGGGACACATGGTCTTAGATGTCTCTACACTAATGCACAGAGCATGAGAAATAAGCAAGATGAATTTGAACTCCTAGCACAACAAAGCAAATATAATATGCATCACTGAAACATGGTGGGATGAGTCTCATGACTGGAATGTAGAAATAAAGGGGTATAACCTTTTCAAGAGAAACAGGACAAACAGGAAAGGAGGAGGAATAGCATTATATGTCAGGGATATTTACACCAGTGAAGAAATCCAGGACATCAATCCTGGAAGCCAAGTGGAGAGCATCTGGATAAAAATTAAAGGGGAGGGAAACAACAGGGATGTTAGTGTGGGAGTCTACTACAGACCCCCAACTCAAGCAGAAGAATTGGATGATGCCTTTCTAGAACAGATGACCACACACTCAGAAAGGAGAAATATAGTAGTGATGGGTGACTTCAACTATCCGGATATTTGCTGGAAGTCAAACTCGGCAAAATCCTCAAGGTCTAGCAAATTCCTCACTTGCCTCGAAGACAATTTCATTGTTCAAAAGGTGGAAGAGGCAACAAGGGAGTCAGCTATTTTGGATCTGATCCTAACTAACAGGGAAGACTTAGGGGGGAAGGAGACGGGAGCTTCCCGTGCGCCGCGGGACGGAGCGCCTCTGGAGCGCGGCAGCCGCACCGCGGCGCACCGTCGGCGACTCTAAAAGGAGCACCAAATTGGCGCTACTTTTAGATTTCAGAGAAAGTGCGCCCTAAAAGCGGCGGGCGCACTTTCCCTGACTCAAACGCCGCGGCGCGTGCGGTCGCCGTGGCGTGAGGTCATCCTCGGAGCGCCGGCCATGCGGAGGGCCGGCGACTCCGAGGGCAACCTCAGGAAGAGGAAGGGGCGCCGCTCATGCGGCTGCCCCTCCTCTTCCCTGCCCGGAAGACGACTCTATTAGTTGTCTACCGAGGCCCTTAGTTAATGGGGTGCAAGTGGTTGGATCCTTAGGCGGGAGTGATCATGTCCTCCTGGAGTTTATTATACAGTGGAAAGGAGAAGCCAGGCATAGTCAGACATGCATTCTAGACTTTAGGAAAGCTGATTTTACTAAACTTAGAGAAATACTGGGGGTGATCCCATGGACAGGAATACTAAAAGAGAAGGGAGTTCAAGACGGATGGGAGTTTCTCAAAAGGGAGATACTGAAGGCACAATTTCAAACCGTGCCAACGAGGAGGAAAAATGGGAGGTGTCTCAAGAAACCAGGATGGATGACTAAGGAACTTGCAACTGAAGTATGTTTTAAACGGAACATTTATAAGAAATGGAAAAATGGGGAAATCACCAAAGAGGAATTCAAACAAATAGCTAGCACGTGTAGGTGTAAAGTCAGAACAGCTAAAGCGCAGAATGAAATAAGGCTTGCTAGAGAGGTTAAGAACAATAAAAAGGGCTTTTGGGGGTATGTCAGCAGCAAAAGGAAAAAGAAGGAAATGGTAGGGCCACTGTGTGGAGAAGATGGCAAAAAGTTAACAGGGGACAGAGAAAAGGCAGAATTACTCAACACCTTCTTTGCTTCAGTCTTCTCAGAAAAGGCAAAGGGTGCTCAACCTAAGTATAATGGAGCAGAGGACAGAATAGGAGAATTTCGGCACAGAATAAGTAAAGAGATAGTATGGAAACATCTGGTTAATCTAAATGAATATAAGTCTCCAGGACCAGATGAATTACATCCAAGGGTATTAAAAGAATTGGCAAATGTAATATGGGAACCATGTCAGGGATGATGGGAGTTGTAGCTCTACACCTCTGGCTCTAATTCACCACCTTGTTATGCAGCAGAGCTGACCAGCTTTGATCAGTGGTTGATGCTTCTTTCCCAAGCAGCAGAGTTTCAGAGAATAGGCTGAAGACCCTGACAAACTCTCCAAGCCTTCTCACTCTTCTTCCTGAGATGTCTCCAAACTTCTCCAGGATTCTTCTGGTTCTTGTATCTTCCCTCAAGACACCAGACAACTCAGTAGTCTTATATAAAAGATCTACTTTATTCTACTATATACATAAATACTATATGCCCTACAAATCACAATCTCTACACTTCACAATATCTCCAAACTACTCCAAAACACTCCACAATGTACATTAGCAAACATTGCAATTTATAGCCATTGTTAGACACCACCCACCAGTCAGTTTCCACCCAGTGGGTGTGTACATACATCTTGATTGGTCCACATAGATCATCCCATACCTAAGACCAACCCAAGTGTTTCATCACTTTACCTTGACCACTTAATGAGTCTCAGGTGTTTGCAATCTATCACAGGTGTTCTCAATATACCTTCTATAACTTTGTCCTTGGCTCTCAAGGCTTCTTAATTATATTATCTTTTTCACCTGTGTATCTTCCTGATTGCTCCTGCTTAGTCACTTTGACATTCACATACATATTTTTCAATATTCTTACAAAAGCAAACCTTGTATACCTATCAACAATTACCAGAAAATATTTGCTTCCCCCTAAAGATAAACAATTAGCTTGGGCAACATCTGCATGTACAAACTGAAATGGTCTTTGAGCAATTCTTTTGGTTTTCTTGGCTAATGGAAAAGCTCTGACCTTTACCTGATTGCATACAGTACAATCTAAGTGATTTTTGCATTCAGCAACTTTTAAATCTGGACACATACTGATTAACTTCTTTAAACATTTGAAACTAGCATGACCAAATTTTCTGTGGAGTTCATGTATGCAGTCTTTGTAAATTGGACTATTGTCTATGTTATTTGCATTTTCAACCCTGTAGCTATCAATATTGTCCTCCAAATAATAAAGCTTATCTTTTTTCAAGCCTATGCCTCGCAATTCCCCATTCAGTTTTATCTTACACATGTTCTTTTCAAAAATGACTGTGTAATCTCTGTCTGTTCATCTGCTTACTGATAACAAATTATTTTCTAACTCCTTTACATGTAACACATCATTAAAGTTTTCCTTTAGCTCTGGAATGAAAACTGTACCCATTTGATTTACAGTACTGAGCTCTTTCCCATCAGCTAAAACTACAGTATTTACATTAGCTGATTTTCTATTACTTATCAAATTAATATTGTTACACATTGAAGATGATGCTCCTGAGTCAATCAACCATTTACAATTAGCATTTTGTTTTTCCTTAATCATGGTTGCAAACCCCTTTTTATTACCACTGTCCTTCAAAAATGGAGGTTTGGACTGTTTTTGATACTGCCGCGGCTGCCATCTGCTCTCCTTTTGCTTGCTTCTCTCAGCAGCAAATTGTTTACAATGTCTCTGCAGATGACCAATCTTTTTACAATAAAAGCACCTCCGTTGCTCCCTTGTAGAAGCTGCTTCTTCCTGCTTTCGTAGTTCAGGCGTTGTTTGTTGTTTTGGCACAGTCCTTAAACTTGCTGAGTCACCCTGCTCAGACTTTCTTCTCAAGTTTTCTTCCAATATCCTGGCAACAATTAAGTCTCTGTTCAGCTCAGCTTATGGCAAATTTTGCAAGCTATTTGTAATGTTGTCCCAAGAAGAGTCTAGCGATTCCAGTAAAATATAACACTGCTGCTCTTTGCTAATTTCCACTCCTCTCAGTTCAGCTTGCACAAATAAATCTTGCATTGTTTTTAAATGTTCCATCACACAAGCTGCAAGAAAAGAGATTCCACCTCAACATTAGGAGGAACTTCCTGACAGTAAGGGCGGTTCGAGAGTGGAACACACTCCCTCGGAGAGTAGTGGAGTCTCCTTCCTTGGAGGTCATTAAGCAGAGGCTGGATGGCCATCTGTCGGGGATGCTTTGATTGGGAGTTCCTGCATGGCAGGGGGTTGGACTGGATGGCCCTTGTGGTCTCTTCCAACTCTATGATTCTATGATCCTATGATTCTATGATTTGATCTTGGAGAAATTATAATTAGCTCAAAAATAAGTAAGATCTGGACCCACTGTGTGCAGGGGGAGGGAGAGAAGAGTCCTTGCAGAGATAGCATTTTTTCCAAAAGAATAGTACTTTTATTAAGAGAGAAAAATAAATCAACAAGCAAGCATACACATACACAGAGGATACATGAAATCTGTAAAAAAGGTAGGTTTCACACACAAAATAGTTACCTAGAAACTCTGCACTCCTTGTAGAAAAATGCACTCAGCTGTTTGCTAAGGAGTGAGGTTGTGTTGGGACACCTGAGGGACACCGGTTAGGAATTTCAGAGAGGGAGCGAGATCCCCCCCTTCCCTTCCAAAACCAGCTCACAGAACACAGATTTTGCGGGTCTTGATATAGGCTGAAAATAGCCTGGAACGAAAATTGATTATTGTATATCAAAAGATTTCGGATAGGTTGCCTTTGAAGTAGACAATTTCCAAGGAGAGGAAATGGGATGTTGATGTTCTCTCATTCTTAGCTGGTTGTAAATCTCTGTGTCTCCAGAATTCAGAGGGTGTAGATGTCCTGCTTTGCAGCTCCTAGGCTTTGGCCCTTTTGATCTGCAAATTGTTGTAGATGCAGATGTGACCTTTCAGGTACCTACGTGATGTGCTCACCTTGGGTCCATGGTGACTGAGCTTCTCCCGTCTAGGGCCATGGCAGGGACCCACAATAGGTTTTTTTTTAAAAAAAAAATATTAAATCAATTATTGTAACAGTTCCCCCCCCTCTGAAAATTATCTACCTGTTCAAATGCAAATTGGACAGGTGATCATTTTCACACTGCCAAATTTTCTTTGCAATGAAAATTTAGAAGATGTCGATTTCGGGAAGTTTAACCTGGTATCTAGGGGACTATTTTCATGAGTGAAACCCATTTGTAGGACTTGGAATGTGTAGCAGACAGGAGAAAACTTATCAATCAATAAATGCAAAACAATATAAATGTCAGATCAAGTCTATAGGGTTTAGTTTTAGGTTGGCTGCAATAGCCAAGTGAAGTCCAAGTTGAAATGAAATAATGTTCAGAAACAGCAGCAAAGTCCATCAACATTGAGCAAGACTAATGAAAGTTTGGTAGAAGGTTTGGACTGTCATCCGGAACAGACAAACCCAGTCCATGTTACTTATGAACAGGCACAACTTTGGTAAATTTGCATGTGTATAACCAACAAACATTGAGTGCATAAAAGACCTGTCAATAGAAAACATCACAAATAGCATCCTGGAAATGTATGACACAAAACAATTAAAGCAATAGGCTAATGAGCACCAGTTATGAACATCAACACAAATGCAGGCATTAAAATGTATAAGCATGCATAAGTATGTATAAATCACCATCAAAGCATGCAAAAGGCATATCAAAATAGGAAAGTTAGTGGACCAATGTCCAGAAAGTCAAGACAGCAAAGAAAAATTCAAGTCTTTGAATCTTAGGCTGGACTTGGCAAGGTAACAAAGGACTTTATCACACGGGGTCCAAAGCAGACAGAATCCAAAAGAAATCCTGACCTAATACGTATTATTTTTCCGTGTTTACACACGACGTCGCACAGAACCGCACAGAACCCTGACAGAACCCCGAACGAATCTTAAACGAATTGAGATCTTTTGAATTTCGGTTTCTTTAGGAAGTACAACTGCGCTTCCGAAATCATTGTGCAATGCCCGAGTCTCCGAAATACATATGAACATGCAATACGTATTGTGGAGCATTTCCCCACCCCCGCCTGCGCCGTGCCGGCTTGGGAAGGAGGGATGTGTTTGACAGCGGGGCCAGGGACTCTGGGAAGGAGGCGTGTGTTTGACAGCGGCGGAGGAGGAGGAGGAGGCACAAGCAGCATCTCCTCCTCCATCTCCATCTCCATCTCTTGCTCCTCCGGGGCTTTCCTCTTCCTCCTCCTCCTCCGGGGCTTCTCCCCCGTTCTCCGAAGCAAGGCTCCCCTCGGGGCCGCTTTCTCCAGCTGCAGCCTGGCTCCAAGAGCCGCCGCCGCCTCCCGACGGAGCCTCCACCGCCTCGGCGCCCCCTTCCTCCGCTCCCACCCCTCCATCCTTTCCAGCGCCTTCCTCCTTCCCTTCTTCTGGCTCCTCGCCTCCGGGAGCGGCTTTGCCCGGCTCCTCGCCCTCCTCCTCCTCCTTCGCTCCTTCCTCCTTCCCCTCTTCTTGCTTCTCAAGAGATACTTTTCTCAGTTCCTCTCCCTCTCCTTCCTCTTCTTCAGCTCCTTCCTCCTTCCCTCCTTGCTCCTTTCCCTCAGCCGTTGCTTTTTCCAGCTCCTCTCCCTTTCCTTCCTCCTCCTCAGCTCCTTTTTCCTTCCCTCCTTCTTGCTCTTTTCCCTCAGCCGTTGCTATTCCTGGCTCCTCTCCCTCTCCTTCCTTTTCTCCTCCTCAGCTCCTTTTTCATTCCCTCCTTCCTGCTCCTTTCCCTCAGCCGTTGCTATTCCCGGCTCCTCTTCCTCTCCTTCCTTCTTCTCCTCCTCAGCTCCTTTTTCCTTCCCTCCTTCTTGTGTTTGTCAAACGCACCCCTCCTTTCCAAGCCAGCGCAGGGCCAGGACTCTGGGAAGGAGGGGTGTGTTTGACAGCTGGCTGTCAAACGCACCCCTCCTTCTCAAGTCGGCGCGGGCTCCCTTCTGCTCAGAGCCCAGGCCCCGCGCCGGCTTGGAAAGGAGGGGTGTGTTTGACAGCCGGCTGTCACCCAAACCCCTCCTTCACAAGCCGGCGTGGGGCCATGTCCGGGATTTTCTGAATTGTGTGTGAACGGCAAATACGTATCCAGGATGCACTTTAATGGAAGCGCGATAATTGCGCAATGATGCTAGTTGCGTCTGATAGCCATTTACGTATTGTGGGGGCTCTTTGGGATCATTTCGGTATAGTACTGGATTTATTCTTATTACGGTTACTTTTCGCTTCGTGGCCAGCGTGTGATAAGGTCCAAAGTTCAGGATCATGATGGCATCAATAGCCACTGAAAAGGAAACCAATGTCCAAAATCTTTAGCAGGTTGTGTACTGGTGTAGAAAATGTGTATCAATATGTCCAGCAAATTTGAATGAGTTAGGTAAAAGTTTGAGAAAAAGTTCAGACTTTAGTCTGGAGTGGACAGACCAAAAAAATTTTAATAGTGCCTTGGTGCGCTAGTGGCTGAATGGAGGCATTGAGGGAAGGCCTTAGAAACTGAAATGAGGTCACTCAACCCTTGTGGAGGATCGTGGAGGACTTGATAATCTGTACCCATGCAGCCCAGGAAGCATGAGCAGTGTCCATGAACCAAGACATTGAAGCAGGAGATGAAGGTTGAGTAGATCAGGATGTCAGCAGGGCAGGAGCGCAATCAGCAAGTAAGCGCTCTGCAGGAATCAGGAATAGAGTAGCAGGGACCATGGATATGAAGCAGGAACCAGGCATGGAGCACTTTGGAGGACATCTCCAGAACTGCAGCTGAGGCTTAGCCCAGTGAATCTCATGTCTGAAGGAGTGTGTCGGCACAACTGGAAGGATTAGAAGGACTGAAGAAGGCATCTGCAGCAAGATGGAGGACGTCTGGGACATGGCCTGACATAATGGAAACAGCTTGGTGGGGGCACTTCTGAAGTGTCGCCAGACATAAATGGAGGATCTCTAAAACGGAGGCAGGGGCACGTCTCACCCCCCCCCCCCCCGCAGAACACACATTCATTAGCAGACACATACACCTATATCTGAAAGGAAATAAAGGATAGGCAAAGATCTATGTACATGAACTAGGGAGGCGGGAGGAAAAGAAAAGCGATCTCCCCCCCTGCTCCATTACAAGCCATCTGTAAAGAAAAATGGCCAAAGCCACAGAGTAGGAAAGGCAGAGCTAGGCTACAAGCAAGCTCCCACATTATGGCAGAGGAAAAAGTATATTCAGGCAAGGGAATGATGTTTGTGAGAACCATGGGCAAATGTGCTGCATGTTGGTCTGGGCTGAGGACAGGAAATCTCACCCTATGTATATATCTTATAAAGCAAAAATAAAATGGATGCCAAGTGCCTTTCAGGTGTGGAACAGGCTGACACCTCAGGTCTGGAACAGGTGTAGGCAAAATATGGGAGCATCTGGAGGGCATTGGAAGTCTGCGCCTCCCCCTCCCCCCCATTTAAAAAACTCCTTAAAAAAACCTTTAAACAAAATCAAAAAGGCATGAGAGAAAATCTCTTTCCTTAACTCACTGTAAAACAAAATCCCTGTCTAGAAAAATTCCCCTTAAACTTGAAAACGAAAAATGAAAATAGCAAACTGGAGCAGCCCAAAAGGGACAACAAGAACCTTTTAAAATGGCTTAATAATAAAAATTCAATTCAATAACTAATGTCCAAAAAGTGAAATGCAAAACAGAACTTGAAATGTATGGGGGCAAAATAATCTTTTTAACAACAAAAGTAAGCAAACCTAATCTAATTTGCAAACTGGGCTATGTCGTATTTGTGCAAAGCAACCCTCAAACAACAATATCAACAACAACAAAATCCATTTAGTAGCACCTCTGACTGAAGGAAAAAAGTTGGCAACAAGTGCCATTTGTCTCTCAAGAGAGAAGCCTTCTGTTTCTAAAGCAAGGAATATTAGAGAAGACAAATGCAAGGTTTAATTTGGGCTGAGATACTGTTCCTTTTAGAAGAAGAAAAGATTTTAAAGTGGGAAGATCTAGCATAGTCTTTGAAGCTGCCTGGAAGAGAGGGGTAAGTAGCATTTGAAAAGGGGGCTCTCTTTTTCTGTCATCTGGGAAGAAGAAAGCCAGATCTAGTTTTGGGCGGAGAGAATGTGACTGGGTCACATACTCACAGCCAAGGGAGAACAAAGCAACCATGAGCTTCAAATTTCAGACCTAAGGACGTTATCACACAGGGAGTTGCGGGGAGAAAGTAGAAATAAATGGGACGAGCGGAAGACTTTAATTTACGGGATTTGTCCCGTTCCGCCTTGTCTGATAACTAAATTCGAATTTAAAAGGGGGTTAATTCGAACAAAAACCTGATCTTTTCAAATCCTCAAAAATTCCGAAAATGAAAAGATCAGGTTTTCGTTCGAATTAACCCCCTTTTAAATTCGAATTTAGTTATCAGACGAGGCGGAACGGGACAAATCCCGTAAATTAAAGACTTCCACTCATGCCCGTTTATTTCCACTTTCTCCCCACGACTCCCCGTGTGATAATGTCCTAAGAGGACAAAGGAAGAGATCCTCTGAGCATATTCAGAGAGCAGCAACAAAGAACCACATGTGAAAGACAGAAGAAGGAAAACAGTGAGAAGAGAAGGGAATTCCCTCCCTCAATTTTTGGGTGTTCTGTCCTACATAGATTATGGAGGACAAGAAATGTATAGAAAAGAAAAATAACTCAGAGAGACTAGGGTCTGAGTAAGTCAAAAAGCTGGAGGGTGTCCCGCCTCCTGGTGTGGGACATTGTTCCTTTTTTAATACTTTCCCACTTTGCTGTAAGCAGAAGAGAGGAGGTGGGGAAGATATTTATGTATTATTTGATTTATATGTCACCTTTCTCCCAGAGTGGGCTCACAGAAGGAAATCAATTAAAATCTACCCATGCAATTTTTAAAAACACTTAAAACCATCACAATTGGAACACTATAAAATCATTTTAAAGCATATATATGTTTAAATATAAATAAAATACACATCCCATTTTTAAAAAGCCTCCCTGTTGCAATTACAGATTAAAAGCCTGTTTAAATAAAAAGGTTTTTGCCTACTGGCAAAAGGCAAGCAGAGAGGGGACCAGCCAAGCCTCCTATGGAAGGGAGTTCCAGAGGCTGGGAGCAGCCACCAAGAAGGCTTTCTCTTGTGTCCTCACCAAGCCAGCCTATGATGGTGGTAGGACCCAGAGAAAGCCCTCCCCTATGGTTCCTGAGACTGGCACGTTCATTGAGGGAGATATGGGAGATTAACCTGCCTCGATCTGCAGGGAGAGACGGGCTATAAATAAAATGTATTATGATTATTATTATTATCACACATGAATATCCCCGAAAGGATAGACGAGCATTTACCCATCAAAGACGGACCTTACTGTACTGTACTGTGGTTGGGCCGTATGCAGCCTGGGCTTGTCCCATAGCTTTTCAAGAACAGGAAAATCTCATTCTTGAAAAGCCACAGAATAAGCCTAAATTGCTACCACTGACCCAGCCACAAGTCAGTGTGGTAAGATCCGTCATTGACTGTTAAACACGTACCTATCCCATCGGAGATGTTCGTGTGCGATCATCTCCATGGTCTTTCAGATAATCTGGACCTAAACCCTATAGGGACTTACAGGTCATGACCAGCACCAGCATATTGCCTTTAAAGGGATGGGAGGAATAAAATTAACCCACTGTGCTATAGTGGGTCAGATGAGCATTGGACTCAAAATACAAAGGCCTAGGTTCAAATCCCTACTGAACCATGAACTTCACTGCAGCCCAAGTTGTCAGTCTTTGGCCTTGCAGAGGTTTTGCACTTCAGTTCCCAAAAACCACATTGGGCATGGCCAGCACTCGGAGAGCCTAGAAAGTGTATTCCAAAACTTCTGGAAGTCTAAAAAATTGGAACTAGTACATACACTTCCTGAGCTTGGGCCATTTGCTACAAGTGACCAGTGTACGCCACAGTGTTTTTGTGCAGATGGGGAAGGGGTGTAGTGTATTACCTGGATCTTCTTGGAGGAAGAGTGAGATAAAATGCAGCTAATAAAAATAAACATATTTCCAGGAACTGTTCCAGTTTGGAGCACTGGTAGTAGAGTGGTTAAATGCTGGTACTGCAGCCACGAGGTTGTGAGTTCGATCATAGGCAGGGCTCCATGTTCCACCCAACCCTCCATCCTTTCGTAGGTCAGTAAAATGAGTGCTCAGCTTGTTGGGGGCAATTGGCTTAAACATTGTAAACTGCTTAGGGAGTGCTGGTTCACTGATAAGCGGTATAGAAAGGTACTTGCTGTTGCTGCTTGCAAAAATGCTTTCCCTGTTGCATCCTATAATAATAGCAAACTCCTAATCAATATATGCCCACGAGGGAAGATATGGAAAAAGAATTTTTGATTTAAAAAAAATACAGGGAAATAACCTCCTTCTCCTCCATAGAGCCCATTGGGAGCTCATTATGCTCAAAGGGTTCAAAATTGCTGACCTGTGAAAGGAAAAAGCCACGAAGGGAGAGAGAGAATGGAATTCCTTGGAAGGTAACTTGACTGGCTGCCTGGAATTCTGAACAGAAACAACCTATCTTGCAACATTTTATTGCATGTGTGTGTGTAGTAATAACAAACTCATTCTCCCAAATGTGAAACCTCTGTAGCCAAAACAGCACAATGCACATGCAAGGAGGAGGAGTCAGTAGGCTTCTGACAAATCCCCCACTCCTCCACCCTGACCTGAAAGACTTAGGGGAATTGCAGACCGGCCCAAAGGGCCAGCCTGGGGGTGGTGTTGGGTTGGAGCAGACACATGCCAGCCACCCCAACCCCAACCTGATGCCGTCCTGACGCTGTGCGCCTGTACACACGGCACATGGTATCACAATGCCCTCTCGGCACAGCGTGCAGACACACTGCACTGAAAGGGTGCGGAAGAGCTACGGCGCCAGCTCTTGGGGTGGCAAAAGGGAGGATCGGTGCCACGGCCCCAATCCGCTGCTAGCAGGGGCAGCCCAGAGCTGCCCATCTGCATAGCCCCTTACTTTTAGTACTTCCTTTTATTTAGGCAATTATCCACAGTGGGCACCTGTAACCAGCAGGGCCCTGAAATGTGGCCCTTGATGCACCCAAGTCCCCAAAAATGTAATATATATATATATATATATATATATATATATATATATATATAATTAGAGCCATTTCTTTCCCCCAAACCCACAAGATGGCTTGCATCCCAAGTACCACACATACCTGGAAAACCCCAAAACAAGGCAAAATCAGCCAAAATCAAACCTAGAAGCAGCATGATGCCACTTGTGTCTAGTATACCAATGTATTCCACCAGCAATGCTGCAGCAAAATAATAATAATAATAATAATAATAATAATAATAATAATAATAATAATAATAATAATGCCCTCCAACCTCCTCTGCAGTTGCAGACCCCTGCAATAACCTTTTAGCCATAGGTAGGATGGCAAAGTGTTTTCAGTTCTGTGAACCACATGGGAGTCTGGGACTGTGTGCAGACATATATGTGCCAAAATTCATTCTTATTAGTTTGGACATTTCCCCAAATTCCCCATTAGGCATGCAAATCACAGTTCAGTTCTATGCACATCTACTCCCAGATTACTCCCAAGTGCAATCGTTTCTCAGAAATTCAAAGAGGAGTCCTCGACTTTCTACATCTTTTGGAGAAAAGCTGGTCTATGTAACTGGTCATGGTTACAATTTATTTAACATTTAAATACCTTCAAATTGCTTTTATCTCTGAGCACTGATTGGAGACAAGAATGCCGTTTCCTATCCTTTTGTTCCTCTCTCCTAGCAATCCCAATCTGGATTGTCACTAATACCAGCTACCTTCCTTGCATCCTAGATGATCAGATGGGCTGTGGATAAAAATATGCTAGACCTGCACAACCCATGTCAGAGGTGTATGCCCTACTATAATCAGGATTTGTATACAGATGGGTGAGTAAACTAGAAGAGGAAGGTCGCAGAGCTCTACCTCTCTCCTTTGTGTCCAATCTAGAATCCAAACAGGCCACTAGAGAAGAGAGGTCCCTCCTTCCTCAACCAGCACAGAAGTGTTTCCACTGCCCTTCCCCTGTCAGCTTCCATCAGATATGTAAAGAAATAATTTAAGGGTCCCCTGCTGTTGGAACTGGTACTTACAAAAATTACATGTAGTGGTGGCTTCATTTTGTTTTAAAGTAATTGTTGTGATTTGTTGTCTTATTTTTCTTTTTGACGATGCTGGAAACATCTTTATTTAAAGAGGGAACATCTTTATTTATAGAGCAGTGTACACATTTTCTAAATACAGGAAAAATAAACATTTTGACCACCATTTATTTTTTGTGCTGAACAAAAACAGTTAAATGTAAGTGTCTCCAGACCTTGTGGAAGTGATCCTTTGGTTCTCATCCTTGAATCTAAGAGAGAACTGCACCCTTACATCCTTCTTGAAACAGTGTTGGGGAAAAATGTGACACTAAATATATCTTTGGCCTGGTACAAGGGGACTCTTTTTAGCTTCAGTTTCATTGAATGGCAGGAGGCTTTAAGCTTGGAGAAAGGCCATTGCTCATTTCTTTGGATACAGCAGGTCAGAGGTTCAGTACCTGCAGACAGAACAAAAAAAATTGCTTTGAAACCCAAGAGGGCTCCTGCCAGTCAATGTCAACATTACTGGGCCAAATAGCCCCATAATCTGTCCTAGTATAAAACATCTTCCTATGTTCCTAATGTTTTCAGCAAAACCTGTTTCCAAAGACTGAAGTGTAATTTTTGTTGTTTGTTGTTAACCACCCTCAAGTTGATCTCAACCCAGGGCAAGCCTATGGATGAGATATCTCCAAGACTCCCTGTCCTCCACTGCTCTGCTTAATTCCTGCAAAGTCATACCCGTGGCCTCCTTAATATAGTCCATCCATCTAGCATACGGCCTTCCTCTCTTTCTACTTCTCTCCAACTTTCCTAGAATTATTGTTTTTTCCAATGAGTTGTGCCTTCTCATGATGTGTCCGTAAGTAAGACAGCCTCAGTTTTGTCATTTTAGCTTCCTGGGAGATTTCAGGTCTGATCTGTTCTAGGACCCATTTGTTTGTCCTTTTGGCTGTCCATGGGATCCTCAACACTCTTCTCCAGCACCACATCTCAAATGATTGATTATCTTCCTGTCATCTTTCTTAAATGTCCAGTTCTCACATCCATACATGGGAACAGAGAACACAATGGTGCATATGATTCTAACTTTTGCATTCAGTTGCATATCTTTGCATATGTTTTCTAGTTCTTTCATAGCCACCTTCCCCATCATTAATTTTCCTCTGACTTCCTGGCTGCAGTCCCCGTTCCTATCATTATTTGATCCCAGGTATAAGAAGTCTTTTACTAATTCTATTTCTTCATTGTCTAAGTTGAATTTATGTAGATTCTCTGTGGTCATTATTTATGTTTTCTTTATGTTCAATAGTAAGCCTGTCTTTGCACTTTCTTCCTTGATTTTCCTTAGTAGCTGTTTCATGTCTGGGAGGTTTTCTGCTAGTATAGTGTGGTCTGTGTATCTTAGATTGTTGATATTTCTTACTCTTATTTTCATTCTTCTTCCTATGCCCAAGCCTGGTTTTCTTAGAATATGTTCTGCATATAAGTTAAACAGGTAGGGTGATAAGATGCAGCCTTGTCTAACCCCTTTACCAATGTCATGTCTTTAAGGGAGTTTAATAGCCTTTCATGATCTAACAACAGCAAGTACATTTCTATACCACTTATCAATGCACTTAAGCACTCCCTAAGCAGTTTATAACATGTAAGCTAATTGCAACCAACAAGCTGGGTACTCATTTTAGTGACCTTGGAAGGATACTAGGCTGAGTCAACCCTGGAGCCCTGGCTGAGATTGAATTTACAACCTTGTGGCTGTCAATGAGTGGCTGCAGTACTGGCATTTAACCACTGTGCCACCAGGGCATGTATGCAGTCAAAAACTTTGCTATATAGTCCATAAAGCACATGCTGATTTTCTTTTCGAATTCCCTGGTGCACTCCATTAGCCATCGTATGTTTGCAATGTGGTCCCTAGTGTCTCTTCCTTTCCTGAACCCTGCATGCACCTTTGTGATTTCTGTCTTCATGAATGGTTGGACTATATGTTGCAGAATTTTTAGCATAATTTTACTTGCATGGGAGATTAATAATACTTTATAATAATACTTTTTATTTAATATCCCGCCCCTCTGAGATCAATTGGGGCGGCTTACATAATAAAATCATAATACAGCATTTAGAAACTATTTCCCCTCCCCACCCCTTAAAAATTTATTAAATCCAAAACAAATTAAAAACACAAGTAAAAGGAGGATATGTACCTCAATATAAAACATCAAAAACAATAATACCACAGGCTGGCTCAGTATAGAACAGGGGTAGGCAACCTTTCCCCTTTAAGGGCCGAGGGACTTCAGCTCCCAGAAGCCTCAGCCATGTTGGCCAATAGTCCCATGTTGGCCAATAGCTCCTGGGATTCTGGGAGCTGAAGTCCCTCGGCCCTTAAAGGGGAAAGGTTGCCTACCCCTGGTATAGAATCTCACTCTCAAGAAGCCAGGTCATAATAGGGGAGGGAACATCTCCAGAATATATTAGGGGCTTGAGCCAGTAGTTATGGCATATTAGTGCTATGGTCCTATTGGTGCTGCAGTCTTTTGTGTCTCCTTTTTTGTGAATGGATGCATATTGATAGTTTCCAATCAGTTTGCCACCGTTTGATTTTCCATATCTGTTGGCATATGTTGGTTAGCACTGTAGTTGACTCTGTCAAAGTGGATAGCAGCAGTTTGACTGGAATATCATCTGTTCCTGGTGATTTTTTTTATACCATTTCCCTTATTGCAGCTGCCACCTCACTTTTTAGAATTTGGGGTGGATCTTCATATTGCTCTTCATTCCATGTGTCTTTCATTTTGTCGTCTCTTTTATATACCTCTTCTGTGTATTGCCTCCAACGTCTTTATTCCTTCCTTGTCTTGAATTGTGTTATTTTTTTGTCATAGAGTGTCCCGTTCCTTGGTTTGAAATTTCCTTTGATTTCCTGTATCTTGTAGTATAGGTCTCTCATTCTTCCCTTTTTGTTGTTGTCTTCTATTTCTTTGCATTAGTCACTGTAGTAGTTTTCTTTATCTTTTCTCACTAGCATTGTACTGTTGCATTCATGGTTCTTAGTTAGTTCCTATCTCCCTTTTGTTTTGTTTCTCTTCTTTCCATTATTGCCTTAGCATCATCCATGGTTTCTTCTCTTTTTTTGTCTATTGAGAGTGTCTGACTGCATTCTTTTTTTTATTATGTCTCTTCAGACCATAGTTCTACTGGTTCTTGGTCTATTATGCTTAGTTCCTTATATTATCAATACATTCTGATGAGATATTGTTTAGATCATATTTTGGTATGATGACTGGTTTTGTTTTCTTCGTGAGTTTTACTCTTATTTTTGATATGAGTAATTTGTGATTTGTGCCACAGTTGGCACCTAATCTAGCCTTAGCTACCAATATGGAAATTTGCCATCTTTTACTTCTGATTACCATATATACTCAACTATAAGTCAACCTCATGTATAAGTCGAGGGCAGGTTTTGGGGCCAAAATTATGAATTTTGCCATGACCCATGGATAAGTTGAGGGTTAAACGTGGCGGCTCCTTCACGGTGTGGGTGTGGGTGTGGGTGTGCAGCAAGAGGGATTCTAATTGAGGCTTTTTGCTTCAGTGTTTCAACCTTCGTTTCAGCGTTCACTCCCCAGACAGCAGGGTCTGGTGAGTGGGAGAGGGAATCTGTTTGTTTGTTTAACAGCAGTCAATCACCCAGGACTCTTTCTGCTTGGCTCAAGAGAGAAACAAACTGCTCTCCCCACCCCAAGGGGTAATCTGAAAGAGCTGCTATCACATTACCATACTGACCCGTAAATAAGTCGACCTGGGATTTGGGGGTCAATTTTTGGGACTAAAGTTTTCAATTTATAGACTAGTCTATATGGTATATAATCTACTTGGTTTTTGTGTTGGCCATCTGGTGATGTCCATGTATATAGACTTCTTTCTGGTTGTATGAAGAATGTGTTTGCGATGAACAGGTTGTTGGCTTCACAAAAATCTATCAGACTCTCACCTGCTTTGTTTCTTTTGCCTAATCCAAATCTGCCTACTGTTTTTGATTATTCTTTGCTCCCAATTTTGGCATTCCAGTCACCTATGAACATCTTGACATTCTGTTTTGGTATGCTGTCAATTTCTTCCTGTACTCCCTTATAAAATCTTTCAATTTATTTCTGTTCTGCTTCTGTGGTTGATGCCTATACTTGAATATTTATAGTGATATTCACAGATTTTCCATGGAGACTTAATGATTCAGTCTCATTTTGCATTGTATCCTTTGACTGCCTTTGCCACATCTTCTCTTAGTATTAAAGCCACCCCATTTCTTCATGTCTTTTCATTCCCTGAGTAGAACACTTTGTAGTTAGCTGAATCAAAGTGGCCCATTCCTGTCCATTTTAATTCACTTAACCCCCCTCCCCAGTACTGTTATGTTCATGAGTTCCATTTCCATTTTTACTATGTCTAGCTTCCCTTGGCTCATGATTCTCACATTCCATGTCCCTATTTTATGTGTAGTGCTGCTTCGGATAGCATTTGCTTTTCTGAGCATGCCTACTACTTGTCTCACCATTTTTATTTCTTCCTATCTCTCTGTTAGTGCTCTGATCCTTTCTGTGTCTCCCTTGGGATATCTCATCATAGGGTTTTATAGGTGAGGAGGTTATGCAAAGAGAGCCACCTTAGCCTCCCTGTGCACAGTGCTAACACTGTTGTTCTCTCACTTTAGTGACACCCACCACTACTGCTGCTGCCCAGTCGCTGTTTGAAGTGTAATACTGCAGCTCATTTGTGTGTATGTAAACACCCCCAAATCAAGTCAATGTGAGAAAAAGGAAAGACACCTCTTTGTTTTTGCCTGTAATTCATAATCAGAAAATTTTCTTGTTCATGTAGTGTACTCTACCTAAAAAAGCAACCTATTTTTCATAAATGTAGCAGATCAATGCATGTTTGTTCCTTTTCTTTCTTTCTTTCTTTACAAATGTAACAATATCCTATTGGAAGAAACCAGGGACTCTTCAGAATGGAAGAAAATTCAAGAATAAGTAGTACCCTGGGGTATTTCAGACAACCTTTAAAAGTCCAGTTCCCTTTGGAAAGAGGGGGGAAAGCCCTGGAGATTGCTGGTGTGTCTATAACAATCTAGTTTTTGAGATTTTTAAATAAATGTGTAGATTTAAATTTCTATTCAGGGAATATAGCTGCAAGTGAACAGACCATGCTTATCCCAAAGGTGCTGACTTGAGGTTAGGAGTCCCTAAGCCCACCCAGCTCACTCTGTGAAACAATTCAAAATATTTCTTCTAAAGCAATTCCATTGTCCAACTAAGAAGATTAGCGCATTACGTTATAAACCAGCTTACCTGAGCCGGCTTAAAATTAGAAGTGGGTGGCATCCTGATAGTATCAGATGCATTTAGCCACCAAAATCGCCGCCCGAATGCAGCTGGCTCCATTGCTGCTCAGAGGCCGCTCCGGTGGCATTTTTTCAAGCTGGAAAACTCCCAGCTTCAAAAAGAGGCACAAGGAGTGCGCCTTGGAGCAGTGATGGAGCTGGACTGCAGCAGGGCAGTGATTTCGGCAGCTAAATGCATCTGATACTGTCAGGATGCTGCCCGCTTCTAATTTTAAACTGGCTCAGGTAAACCAGTTTATAACATAATGCGATAATCTCCTATTTAAATCTTATACTTGAGCCAGTGATGACTGGTGGCTTCCATGTCAATGAGGGAAGAGAATCCACTCTGCATTTTAGCCAGACTTTTAAAGAAGCTATTCCAGGTGCTAAATTTTTGTGGTTTCTGTGACTGAATTTAGCAAAACTTGTAGCCTCTTTAAAACATGGAATGGATTCACTCCCCATTGACCTGAAAGCCACCAGTCGCCGTTAGAACCTTGATCTGGGCAGAATGGGTTCTGTGTTTTAAAAGGGACAAATAATAGTAGATTCTAAATGTAATTACTGTATATACTCCACTATAGATGGACCTCATGTATAAATTGAGGGTATGTTTTGGGGCTAAAATTATGGATTTTGATAGGACTTATGGATAAGTTGAAGGTAAAACTTAGAGGCATGTAACAAGGAATCTGAAGGATGAAGCAAAGGAAAACTGTGCCAAAGGAATTACAAAATTCCAGCAGGCATAACTGTTTGTGCTCACACAAAGACTTGATGGATGAGAGAGCAGAGAGAGTTCAGTGCTTCCAGGGTAGATTATGCTCTTGTGTTTCCTCGGGATATGGTTCCTTTTTAATATAAGAGTTAAAGTATAATACCTACATATTGTACAGATAAGCTGACAGGTTTTTTGGGGGGTCAATTTTTTGACTAAAATTTCTAGACTTATAAGTATATTCAGTATTACAGCTGTGTCCTTCAGTTTCTTCATGGGTGACACATGTGTTATTATCCCATTTTTATCCTTGCAACAACTTTATGGGGCAATAAGCCAGGGAGTGAGTTACCCAGGCTCGCTCATTGAATTTAATGGCTGAGCAGTGATTTGAACCAGTCCTTCCCTGGTCTAAGTCTAATATGTTTGACTGGAATGATTGTCAGCCTGCATCTTTCATGGGAGTGAGGTCTGCTTAATAGAGAGGAACTTACCAAACAAACATGCAAAGGAACATGCTGATGCATATTGGACAACCATTACTAAACAGGATGTAACATGAATGAAAGGTTATGACTATCCAAAGTAACACTGTGATTGATGGTATCGTACAACAAGAGTCATATTTTCTTTTTTAAGGTTCACTTGCAATGGATGTAGGCCCTACTATCCCATTCATGAATGGTGGGGTTGTTTGAAAATGGTTAATCCACAGATTCACATATTTTTCTCACAACATAGCAAGAGTATCTGGAGATGATAAGTGACACAGAGGAAATACCAATACATGCTAGATAATGATATTAATAATACAGGAAAATAACATTTGAATTTTGTTGAAAATAAATAATGCAAATTGTGTGTGATTGCCATTTTCATATTGTGACTCAGGGAAACCAGCAACTTGCTCACCTATCTTCCTATGTGGCCTATAGCAAACTAATGAACATGTTCTAGTATGCACACCCAGTTCACAAGTGACCTAGCTAGTACAAAATGTGAACTGACTTTGTCTCCTGCAGCATGTTTCAGAATCCTCCAGAAAAAAATGTTGACATGGAAAATGTTCAGTTTTTATCAAGATGATTATTTAAAACATATTTTCTGATTTTATTTTAGAAGCTAAATGTTGAAAATACCTCCCGTGATTTCTCCCGCCTCAAAGGCCTGCTTTGAGGTGCTAGAAAGGGAGGCTGCAACAGAGGCAATATGCAGTAACATGATCTGATTTTTCAACTGAATTCCATATTCTCTAGGTAAAAGTTTTGATTTATCCTGAGAGTTTCCTCACACTGGTGCAGTTCACACTTAATACTAAGCCAGGATTTGTTATGCCTAATTGTGGTTTGTTTAACTGTCTGAAGCCACACCAGGGAGATAACAATGGCTAACCTTTTTTATCACAACAAATCCCAATTTACAGACTATACAATCTTTGCTAGCATCCTGACAGACAGCTTTAAAAATCTGGCAGAACATTAAATCCATGTATGCAATGGCCTCCTGCAACTTGTTGAAAAGGTGAGTTGCTGTTTTTAGAGCCTTCCAGAAGCAGCAATTCACTTTTTTACTGGGAAAAAAAGGAGGAGGTGGTCAACAGATCTGAGAGTTGCAAAACCAACCTTGGTGTAATTCATGTGGCCCTTAGACTGCACATTGCCCCTTCCTGACTTAGGGTCTCTTAAAATGAATTAATGGTTCTGTAACACTCATGCACATGATGTTACGTACAATCAAACATGAAAAAGCAAACAAACTCCTCTTTCTGCTTCAGTCTGTGAATAAAAATGGTAGCAAGAGAGTAGAAGATGAATAGAAAGCTCACTGAGAATATATTTATTTACTACTGAGATTTTTAAAACTTACCTTTGGGTACCTGGGTCAAGACCCATCATCATCTGCATCCCTTTAGTTTAGGATCTTCTGTATGGACACTATATAAATGTCTTATATTTTAAGGGCAGCTATCAGGTGGCAGTTCTGAAGTAACAAATGTGAAACATTTATGTAATATTAAAGATTTCATGTAGGAAAGTATGCCATAAATCCATGTGTTAGTCCCCACTAGAGTAGACCTATGAAATAAATGGGACTTAAGGAGCCCTGGTGGTGCAGTGGTTATGCTTATACTGCAGCCACAACATTGTAAGTTCAATCCTAGAAGAAGGGTTCCAAGGTCCACTCAGCCTTCTATCCTTTTGTAGATCAGTAAAATGTGTACCTTGCTTGTTGGAGGCAAATGGCTTACACACTGTAAACAGCTTAGAGCAGTGATGGCGAACATTTTAGAGACCAAGTGTCCAAACTGCAACCCAAAACCCACTGATTTATTACAAAGTGCCACATCCCTCTGGCTTTCTAGTAACAAACTCTGGTGAACTCTGTGCTGGGGCAATGGCGAGTGTGCCCACAGAAAGGGCTCTGAGTGGCCCTCTGGCACCCATGCCATAGGTTCGCCACACTGGCTTAGGGAGTGCTAGTTCACTAATAAATGGTATAGAAATGTACTTGCTATTGCTATTTATCAGTTTCCCATTGACTCAGTGGGTGTTCTTAAATTGGATTGGGGCCTAAGAACTGCCATGTTTGTATGAGTGATTTACTTCTTATCACGCCTTTTAAATCTGTCACAGGTTCTGCCAGTGACACCACCAGACAGTCTTATTAGTAAGTGACAATACCTTCTATTAATTTTTATGCATGATGGCAAGATGTCACCACTGAGTAACAATACGCCTTACAGGGACATGAATGCTCATGGATTTGTTGTTGATAATGTTGTTGTTGTTGTGTGCCTTCAAGTCATTTCTGACTTACGCTAACCCTAAAGCAAACCTATTGTGGGGTTTTCTTGACAAGTTTCTTCAGAAGAGATTTGCCATTGGCATCCTCTCAGGTTGAGAGAATATGACTTGCCCAAGATCACCCAGTTGGTTTACATGGCTGAACCAGGGTTTGAACCCTGGTCTCCAGAGTCAGAGTCTAATGCTCAAACCACTACACCACACTGACTCTGCTCAAATATTAGGCATTATTAATTTGCCTTTTTGCAGTTAATACATTTCAGCTGAAACAATGGGTGCATCTGAGAAATCTAAATACAGATTCCCCATGGATTAAATTAGAAAATAATGGAAAGTAAAAACAGGATAAAAATTCATAATAAGATTTTAAATTGTTGAATATACTTTCTTAGCAATGAGTCTACAGAAATGGAAGAAATGGGACAAAAAATGGTTCTGACTTTCTCCATTGCATCTGGGGCTGAATCATCTCTGTCCTTTGAAAAAGGTAAGCTGATTCAGTTCTGATATTGGCACAGGAATGAAATTTAAACAGTCAGGGATCTATAGTTTTTTTGTGGGTTTTTTTTTTTCGGGCTGTGTGGCCATGTTCTGAAAGAGTTTCTTTCTGACGTTTCGCCAGCATCTGTGGCTAGCATCTTCAGAGAAAACTGAAACAGAGAAAACTGAAAACAGGGATCTGTATTCAGATCTAAAACTTTGGTTGGCTTTCTAATCAGATTTTTCATTTTGTCCCACACCTCTTAGTAAGAGGTCAAACTCTGTGCCCTTTTTCACAATTTGAAAACATTGGTAGCATGGTATTCAAGTGGTAGCATGAAAAGTATGTATTCCAAAATGCATAGGCTGATAATAGATGCCTGACAGGGGAATAACATAAAGCTTGCATTGAAAGACCTAACTTCACTCAGTGGCATTACTAGGGTTGGGATCATCAGGTGTGCTTATGGTGTCAACCTCCCTTACCACACCATACAGAATACTTAGTCATGTTTCTTGTTCCAATGTTATTCATAAATCGTAATTCCTATATATCACTGAATATAATATATTCATAAAAACTCACAAAATTAAAATTATACCCTTAAATTCCACATCACACATACAGCCTAAATATATTTATATGTACAGCAGGCCCTTGGTATCCACTGACTTTTAGTTCCAGGAAACCCCCACCCTTTGTGGATATCAAAATCTGTGGATGCTCAAATCCTATTAAATACAATGGCATAGTGAAATTGTGTCATTTATATAAAATGGGGAAAACACAAGGTTTGCTTTTGTAATTGATATTATTTTTCAATATTTTCAAGCCATGGATGGTTGAATCCATGGATTAAAAAATACATGGCTACAGAGGGCTGCCTGCACATTGTTTCATGTGGTTAAAGTGAAATTTTGGTAAGATGAGATGTTTTTAAAGAAAATTTTAAATTTCTTTAAAACTAGGGGCCTCTCCTTTCTCCTCCTAGTGAGCCTTGCCCCTCACCCCATCTCTTCAGCGTTTCAAAGGGAGGGAGGCAAACACCACAGCCCACTTTTGCCCCAAAATCAGATATTTGGGGAGCAGTCGTGTCACCCTAACTTAGAGTATCACCTGGTGTAGCCCGAACCCCCACCCTACCCCTTTGGTGACACCCCTCACTTCACTAGAACAGCAGTCAAAAGTCTGGCAATAATTACCATTAAAATCCATCTTGTAAAAGGAAATGGCTTTAAAATATTACACAGATAGTATCTGAAACTGTTGAAAATCAGTTGCATATGTTCTAATTTTAGTACCAAATAGAAAGTGTGCACTGAGTGAGGCACTTTTAAACATATGAATTATTACATATGCTTTATTTTGTCTACAGACCATTACGAGTGGAGAGAATCAACTCAATGATATCTGATCATGGGAACAATAAACCACTTAAAATATCAGCTGACAGTGGCAGTAAAAGACAAATTTATAAAGCTAGCCATTTCCTAACATCTTTGACATTGTTTTCAATAGTGCATAGCACCTTCTGGGTAATTTTGGCATTGTGTCCTTTCATACATGTTGAAATTAGCAGTTTATCAAAATAATTTGGAAGGAATGTTAACATCTGATAGATCCATTTTTCCCCACACTCCTGATAAAATGTATAATATGGTAATCTGCTTGTACAAATATTTCCTCTGTGCCAACGAGTGTGTTTCAGTAGCCACAGTACCACAGGGACAGAGTCTAGAGCAGGGGTAGGCAACCTTTTGGAGACCTGGGCTGGTCCCCCGAAGTCCAGGTCTCCGCTGGGCTGGGGGGGGAATGGCGGCATGCGCGCTCACACGCGCGCACGCAGCCCCCCACATGTGCTGCCACCGCCCGTGCCATGCGTGGGCGCAGCCACTGCAACACATATCGCGCCCGCCATTTTGTTCTCCAAAATGGTTGCCGCGACGCGTTTGCGCATGCACAGTACTCCTGCGCATGTGCAAACGCATTGTGGCCACCATTTTGGAGAACAAAATGGCGGGCATGGTGCGCGCAGCCACACGGACGGCAAAACACGTGGCGGCGGCGGCGCACGGCAGCGGCAGGAGTCTGCCTGGGCCGGTAAGTCCGGCGACCTGGGTCGGAAACAGCCCAGGGGCCGTAGGTTGCCGGTCCCTGGTCTAGAGGAAATGGGAATTCCTTCATGTCATCCTTCCACTAAGTGAGAAAAATCTATTAGTGTAAACGCTACAATAATAGTATGAAATGGTTAAAGCCTGAAAATGACTAGTGGTTTGCACGACATTAGGCAATGGTAGCTGTTGTGCCAAAGGTGAACAGGCATCGCTTGCTTGTGCCAAATGATTTTGTCTGTACGTGTTTGGATTCTAGCAACCAGACCTCCATATCCATGGAACAGTCAGACCTCTATATCCATGGATTCTTAATCCATGAATTCAACCATCCACATCTTGAAAATAATAAAAAAAATTAATTCCAAAAAGGAAACCTTGATTTTTGCCATTTTATATAAAAAGCACCATTTTACTATGCCATTGTATGTAATGGGACTTGAACATCCATGGATTTTGGTATCCCTGGGGGTGGGGTGGGGGTGTTGGAACCAAACCCCAGCAGATATCAAGGGCCCACTGTAGTTTAGTCTACAAATTCTCCATCGGGGAGAGAATTTGTACTACGGTTTTAGGTCCAACTCATTCAAGAGAATGAACCATATCACAAGTGGAGCACAACCAGTAGAGACTTGTCTTGCTGATGGGTGATGGTATGTTTGTGAAAAAGCAGGTGCTAAGTAATTTATAGATTATCTTTAGACACATATGATATGACTGTGTCATAAAATCAGGTGGGGGGAGATTTAAAGTCCTTAAGAAATATTAGGTTTAAAAATATGCAAGCAGCTCCTGCTGATGGTAGATCACATGGAAATCATAGCTCTCTGGAGGGATATTGATATTAATTATGCCTTTTACATCACATTCAAGCCTCAAAATGCTAATCAAAATAATGTATTCATACTATATAGTTATACCATTTTGATGGCAATTTAACTACCATAGATCCATCCTCTCCTATCTATCCTTGGGAGATGTAGTTTGGCGCGATATCTAGAATACTGTACCAGAGAAAGATAATACTGTAGTTCAGGAACTGTACTACAGAATTCTAAGTATTTCACCAAACTACAATTCCCAGGTTTCCATAAGACAAAGCCCCATTAGTTAAAGTGTTATGGAACAGCTATAATTGTATAGTATATGTCAGTTCAACCAGCTGCATGTACAGACTTATGGAAAAACACATTGGAAAGGATCACTTAGTTTTTAAAGCAACTTAAGAAATATTTCTTTTGATTGCCATATTCTATTATTATTTCTAGGTTTTTCTCTTTTTCCTTTTTTGGTAGTAATGTGTTTTTCTGTATATGTGTAATGTGTTGTTGTACCTGTTGTGAAAAGGTTTAATAAAATCTGGGCTAAAAAATAAACTATAATTTGAAGTTAGTTTTTGAGTACTGGCTTGTTTTTACTGCACTTCGTTGCTATGTCTGAAGCCAGAATCCTGGTTTATTTTTGGTTTGATTCTGTGGCTTGCCTAGCTGCCTTACTAATCCAGGCACAAAGGAAGAGCAGCAAACAAAACAACCATTCCCTGGACTGAATTACTTTCTTGTGTTTGTCTCCAAAACTATTCATCCCTCCTCATTCTCCCAATTCTCTTATACCCAACTCAGCACAAAAGGCAGATGTGGGGTGAATAACTCAGTCAAACATCTCCCAAATTGTCATGCAGATCATTTTCCGGTCAGGGTTGGCATCACAGGTACAACCTGCCCTTGCAGGGGTGGAGGACTTATTAAAATAGTCCACACTTAAAGGCTAATGGATCCCTTGAGATTCCAGGAGGCCTTAGAGGGTTAAGCGGCTGGCATCACCAATGACCCTATTGAAGTTCTGGTTGATAAATGAAATCAAAATCTAAACAGGGTTATTGAAATGATTGTCCCCAAACGTCCTCTCCAACCCATTTGTAAACAAGCTCCTTGGTATACAGAAACCCTCAGGGAACTGAAACGGGAAAGATGACAAGTAGCAGATGGCAGAAAACATAACTTCTGTGTAACAAGACACAATATAAAAAACAACTTTGTTCCTATAAAGTGGCAATACATGTAGCAAAGAAAGATTTCTTTTCTGCATGTATTGCATCTGCAAATTCACACCCAGCTGAGCTGTTCTTGGTGATGAGAGGTCTAACTCAGGCACCCTCCCCTCTGAACCAGACTTTAAAACCTTCAGTAGCTCACTGTCATGCTTTTAATAACCATTTTGCAGATAATATCCCTCGCATAAGAACCGACTTAAATGCCATAATTGGAGCGGAAGTCAATATATGGTATTCAGTGACTCTGCAAGTTTTAATTTCTCCAGCTGGCACAGCTGATCCTTTATCTTATTATATTGTTTTAATGTATTGTTTTTTAACTCTTTTCTGATTTAATCTTGTTTTAAGGGGTGGGAGGGTAGATTATGGGAGGAGGGAATGTTTTAACTTGTCATGTTTTAAATGCTGTAACCCGCCTCGATTGCCATGCAGAGAGGCGGGCTATAAATAAAACTTATTATTATTATTATTATTATTATTATTATTAATTGTTCAGTACTGTTGACGTGGACAAGCTGCTGGGGCAAGTAAGGAAGACAACTTGCTTTCTTGATCCTTGTCCCTCTTGACTGGCCATCCAGGGAGGAGATGCATATTAGGCTTCAAATACAAAATATTATCAATGCATCTCTCAGGGAGGGGAATTTTCCATCCTTTTTAAAAGAGGCAGAGGTTAGAGCACTGCTGAAAAAGCCCTCCCTGGATCTTCTGAACCTTGATAATTATAGACCAGTATCAAATGTTCCTTTTTTGGACAAGGTGATCAAGAAGACAGCTGCCTTCCAACTCCAGGCAGTCTTGGATGATACACACTTCCTCACCCCATTTCAAACCAGTTTCAAAACAGGATATCTTGAGACTGCTATACTTGCCTTAGTGGACGATCTTTGCCTGAGCATTGACGGGGGGGGGGGGGGTATCTCTGTTAGTACTTTTGGAACTCTCAGTGGCATTCAAAACCATCAACCAAGATATCTTGGCATGGCTGAAGGGGTTGGAAATTGGAAGCACTCTGCTTAAGTGGTTCTGGTCCTATCTCTCAGGCATATTCCAGATAATGGTGCTTGGGGATAGCTGTTCCTCAAAAAAGGAGCTGTTATATGGCGTACCACAAGGTGCAATTCTATCGACAGTGCTATTCAACATCTACATGAAACTGCTGGGAGAGATCATCCCAAAGCATGGGGCAGGATGCTATCAGTACCCTGATGACACCCAAATATACTTCTCCATGCCTTCAAAAACAGCTTCAGCTAAGGATAGTGTGTCTCTTCTGAAAGAATGCTTCGATGAGGTAATGGGCTCGATGAAGAAAAACAAATTGAAGCTGAATCCAGACAAGGCAGAGATACTTACTATCAAGGGTCCTAATCTGGGTTTGGAGATGTATCAACCAGTTTTGGATGGGGTTCCACTCCCTCTGAAAGACTGTGTTCACAGTTTGGGAATGCTCCTGGATCCGTCCCTCCAAATCTCAGCCCAGATAGATGTGATAGTCAGGAGTACCTGTCAGCAGCTTTGGTTGATACGGCAACTATGCCCCTTCCTAGAATTAGAGGACCTAAAGATGGTAGTGTACATGCTGGTAACCTCAAGGCTGGACTTCTGCAATGCGTTCTACATTGGCCTACTTTGTACCAAGTCTGGAAACTCCAACTGGTTCAGAATATGGCAGCAAGATTGATTACGGGTATATCCAGAAGTGATCACATCACACTTATCTTAAAATCACTCCACTGGCTGCCAGTTAAAAAACAAAGTTTTTTACCTTTAAAGCCCAGCATGGTTTGGGTCTAGGTTACTTACTTGATCACCTTCTCTCATACAATCTGTCCTGTACACTCAGGTCTTCTGAGAAATGTTTGCTCCAACTGGCCAGGACTAGACTGGCAAAGGTTTCCCAGAGGACTTTTTCATTTGCTGTTCCCAGACTGTCGGAAGAGATACGACAGCTGCCGGAAGAGATACGACAGCTGAAAGCAAGCATATCTAGTTAGTATTAAATCATGACTTTTTAATCTGTATATGAACTTTGATTAGTGTATTTAAATGATTTTATAGTATTTTAACTGTGGATTTATCTATTTTTAATTGTGTTTTAACATGTTGTATCCTACCTCAAGGAGAAGTGGGAGAGATACATACAACACTCAACAAATTATCTATTTTAGAAAAACTGAAAGGAAAACTGATGATGCTCAGAAAATCACATTAAGGGGAAATACACACCTACACACTCACTATAGTTGGAAGATCAAAAAGTCTTGAATAGAACTTGAAATTCACAAGAAGTTACAATTTTAAAGAAAATTATAAAATGTTTTATAGGTGGCATTTAACACCTGATAAAATTGCTAAAATATATAACAAGATAATTGTTGGAAATGTGGAAAGAAAAAAAGGTGAATTTTTTCATACATGGTGGCTGTACAAGAAAGTGAAGACGTTTTGAAAACATATAGATAAGATAACAAAAACACTAAAAATCAAATTCCCAATGATGCCTGAAATGTATCTACTAAACATGTTTAATGTGCTGGGCAACCAAATAGAAAGAAAATACCAGAAAATTTTGTTATATATGATCACAGCAACCAGAATAATTTATGCCAGAAAATGGAAAAATACAGAAATACAGTCAGAAGAAGAATGGCTTTTAGGATTATTTGATATGTCTGAAATGAACAAATAAACTACTTTATTAAATGATAATGCAATGAAACAGTACAAAGATGACTGGATGGGTATTACACTTTTGTAGAAAAATAAATGGGGGGACCTAAAAGTACTAAGTTCTGAAGGGTGAAGTAAGAAAAAGAAGAGAGTGAAATGTAGAAAAGTAGAAACATATAACAAGATTTAAGAGCAGAATAACAAATATAAATATATCATGAATGGGAGGGTATCAGTGATTCATGAGAAACCTAAGAAAGCTAGAGGAAGGAAGGTCCAAAACACACTGCAGAAATAATCCAGTTTGAGACTGCTTTAACTGCCTTGGCTCAATGCTAGGGAATTCTGGGGATTGTAGTTTATTGTAGCATCAGAGTTCTGACAGAAAAGGCTAAATGTCTCACAAAACTAAACTTCCCAGAATTTCCTAGCATTGAACTAAGAAAGTTACAGTGGTTTCAAACCTGATTATTTCTACAGTGTGTTTAAGACTGAAGTTAATTGGTTGTGCTTTATGTTAAAAATGTATTGAAAGAGGTAATGTAGGTTAAACAGCAATGGAATTGTATGTAACTATTGCAAAATATTTGTTGTCTTTTTGTTCTTAATGTTCATCTCTGAAATGAAAACAAGTTTTAAAAAATGCAACATACACAAAACCCACTGTAAGCACATACTCAGAAACAACAGAGGCACATGGAAAGTTTGCTCTCTGACAGAGAAGGCTAAATGTCTCACAAAACAACAATTCCCTAGCATTGAGCCATGGCAGTTAAAGTGCTGTCAACCTGGATTATTCCTGCAGTATGGATGCAACCCTAGTTTTTAGGCAGGAATTTTTATAGCCTTGTCTGGCAACATCAAGAATTTAACCACCGTCCTTTTGTATACAAAGTATATGCTCCACCACTGAGCCATGACCTCTAAAATACAGTACCCACAAACACACAAGGAAAACACTCAACAAACACATGTCACCAAACATACTTACATTCTCAGAATATAACTATTAAAAAATAACGAGGTGATTCTAACAATTTTCTTTTAACCATATGCTATTTTATTAAACACCAGGTGGGATAATATGATGGTCAGAACTGAACTTTAGCCATCAGTTTTTCAGTTGCCCAAAAGATTCATCTTTTTTTCTAGCAGGAAGAATACTAACAAAAAAGTTGGCCAAACTCTAACTATATATGACTAGTAACCCTACTGACAGCCTTCAGATGGTTTAGCTGACAGTTCCCAGCATTCTTCCCCTTTCCTGTTGTGGCTTGTAAAGTATCAGTATGTGTAACCTATGGTGCAAAGCATTAAGCAACAAAGTTCTGTGGGATGGTAATTATGTAAGCATTACCCATCCTTTCCACCCATATAATTATTTTGTTTGTATTTCCTCCTCATCACCATCCCTGAATTAAAAAAAATTACATGTAGCCAGCAATAAAGATTGGAGGAAGAGATTGAAACAAAGAGAAATAAGCCTACCTCCTGCCAAGATTTCACAATACAAGTGGGTATCTCTTGTTAAAGCAGCATTGTTTACTTCCCTTTTCTTCTTGACAAATATTCTATTCAGGATCATAAGCACAACCAACCACAAGTCTCAGAGCAGCCTTCTGCCTTGGTCTCTCCTTCCATAAGTGGAAACACCAGTTTCAGCATGGGGCTATTTGACCGATTTGCATCCCATTCTGAGATACAGAAATCATGTTTCTTTTAAAAAATATCCTTTACCCATTTACCTGGCAGCAAGTCCCAGGGAACTCAATGGGACCTCTGAAAAGGCATGTGCTGTAATATACTTAAATCCAGGTGTGGGAATCATGATCTTGTTGGACTTTAGATCTTGTGGGACTCCAACAGCAATAACCAGAATGGGAAGGAATGCTGAGAGATGCAGTCCCACAATAGCTGGCAGCTGCATGATTCCCACTTCTTTAACCTATATGGCAGCTCTGATATTTTAAATAAGAGTCATGCCTAGGCTGACAAGATAAAACAAAAACAAGCCTTTAATTAATTTAGTTTATATAAGGTGTTTGAAGGGTTTCACATATTTACATGAAAGCTGCAGGGGTCAAAAATTCCTTGTCAACTCAGAATGTATAGAGTTGTGGAGCCTTATGCTCCTTTGGTCCAAGTCATCCTAATTAAAACCTAACTTGTAGAATTTTACTCTGGTTAGCACAGAGTTAGGTTTTGCGAGTAATTTTTCCCAGTCTGCTTTAGCACAAGAAGTATACAGCCTGTCTAAAAGCACCAAAAACAAATGTTTTATAACTCTTGACAATTTCTTTTTGATGACCTTTAGCTTTACAGCATGATGCAGCTAAAAATAAATTGGAATAAGGAAACTGTGGAGTGACCATTCAGTGAGGTTTGCTTCCATGTTTCTGAGGGGACCAAGAAAAAAATCCACAAAATAGACTATTTATAGATTTTTAAACAGTGCACAATGTATGTGATACCTCCTTGAGCTTAGATTTTTAGCAATATATATGTTGTATTGTCCTGCAACAGAGAAAGAAAATGAATGAATGTGTATGTGTCATTAAGTATACATTCCAGTTGGGGTATCCTAAGTCTGAAATCCTATGTACACTTACCAGGGAATAAATCCAACTGAATTCACTTTGGCCACCTTTTGAGTAAATACCTATTAACAATTGTGTTAAAATATATTACCAAAATAACCAGATGCACATTACTGGCATTAGTTCCCCAAGCACTAATTTTGGTGGAAGTTCCCTGTGTAAATTTCTTAAGAATGTAGGTATGAGAGAATAAGAGTAAAATAAAATATTGAGATTTGGAACATAAATTGACTGTCTTAAGCATTGCTTAACTGAAATCAACAGGAGTTGGTTCTAAATAAGTGTATCTAGGATAGGGGTGTTTGTGACCTTTTACTGTTTCATAAGCCTCTGTGCTCTCCTTATGCTTAAAGGGACACCGTCAGAATAGGTAGGCCTTAAAAACTTTAAACCACACTGACAAGTGCTTCTACATGACAAATTTTACCGTAAACGTTACGGGAATTGTTTTGTTGGTTTCTTGCATAAACCAGGCTTTGCTACAGGCTCTGTATTGTCCATTTATTTTGTTTGTCTACATGGATAGGTACGTTTAAAAGCCTAACTCAGCTGCTAAACACAAAATGGATGTACCTGTGCAGGAAAGAGGTGATTATGGCATAGCTGTATTTGTGCATTCCAGGGAAACTGTGTCAATATAATGTTCTAATGGAGGCTTTGAATAAATCTAATCACCAGGTAACATCTGAATCATCTTGTTAAAAGATTTTATCTGGTACCTGCCTGCTCCAGCTTTGTAATGTGTGTCAGATCGAAGTGCAAGACAGGAGAATTCATTAAGCAAAAACAACAGATAATTAAGTTAGACTTACAAAACACCTGGTACTTGGATATTGTTTCCAATAGCAGTGAAATACTCTTACAGCATTGTAGAATACCCTCAGAACAATGGTACTGTTGCCCTCCATATCCACAGATTTTTTTTATCCACGGATTCAAGCATCCACGGCTTGAAAATATTCCAAAAGCATATAAACTCTAAAAAGCAAACCTTAATTTTGCCATTTAATATAAGGGACACCATTTTACTATGCCATTGTATTTAATGTCACTTCAGCACCCACAGATTTTGGTATCCACAGGGGATCCTTGAACCAAACCTCAGCAGACACCAGGGGCCCAGTGTATCATGTAAGGAAACTTGGCTACAAAGGATCAAGCAAGAAAGAGCTTTGTTGCATATTTCTAGTCGGACTGGACTTAAGTTGCTTTCCTTTTTGCTTCTACTTACAAGTCGTCCTCTATTAGCACTCTTCCTCTCCTTTGGCCCTCTGTCAACTGCTTCATCTGTCATTTTTTTCTCATACCATTCCTTTCTGAAATGTTTTCCTTCTTGCTTCCCAGCTTCTTTCTAGTCCACCTGTCAGGTCTCTTGCCTTTTCCCTCTATCCATCATTTTATTGACTCCCTTGTCACACACTCCTCTGCCTCCTTCTTCTCTTCACTCAGAACTCAGCTATGTCCTCTGGTTCATGGAAATGCGGCCTAGGAGAGTGGTTCTCAACCCTTCATATCTGACATTGGATCCATCACTCTAATCAAAGAACCTGGGTCCTCCTATGAAGTGAATAAAAAGGCTACTCTTTTCAAAAAGGATACCTTTACAGGCATTCCATTACAATATTTACCATTGATGCTAGGTTTTAAGAATGTAGGAAGCCCTGGTGACAAAATGGTTAAATGCTGGTGCTGCAGCCACAAGGTTGTTGATCCCAGGCAGATCCAGCCTTCCAGCCTTTCATAGGTTGGTAAAATGAGTACTCGTTGGGGGCAAATGGCTTACAGATTGTAAACCACTTAGGGAGTGCTGAATGCACTGATAAGAGGTATAGAAATGTACTTGCTATTGCTGTTTGTGTGCGTGCATATATAGCTCAGTCGTATTGTTTGGAGCAAAGGCCTAGATCCAGTTGCTTTTTCCAACTAAAATAGACCTATTAAATAAATAGGATTTATATCATGTGTCGAGAAAACCCCATGATAGGTTTGCCTTAGGGTTGCCATAAGTCAGAAACAATTTGAAGACAAACAACAACAAGCTGCAATAAAGAGTTAAGTCTCCTTTTTTGAAACATCCAAAATAAGAGCCATCCACCACAACCACAGTTTCCCTACAGTATGTTTTCTTTCATAAAAAAAAAAAAACTAGAACAACCAAGCACTGCTGTCCTGCGTATTTTTAACGGCTACATGCCATGATGGTTATATATTGCCCCTTAAGTGCAAAGAGTTTTTCCCCCCAAGCAGCCTGAGGAAAAGAGAGAGGCCATGGGTAGCTCATGGACCAAGCGGGGACAGCTCCCTGTCATGCTGTTTGTGGGATAGTGCCCCCTTTCTGCTCAGTCAACTAGCAACCACATAGGGCTACTATTAATGAAATAAACTCCAAAGGCTTGTGGTCTACTTTCATGGTTCTTCATATCCAGGGCATAGCTATTAAACATCTTTTTTTTTTCTTATCTACATTTGGAACCCCTTCATTTCTTTCTTGACTGCTCTCTGTGTAGGTGTTTTGTTATTGTAACACATTTGTCTGACAACTCTTCAATTTGTATTGCTAGACTTTTAGGTGGATGACTTCCTTTATAGTTCCCATCTTGTGTCTGAGGACGGGTTTTCTTTTCTTTTTCTTTTTTGTTATCTTCATAAGGAAAACTGCCTGAACAGACTTCATTTAAGCAAGTAGCACAGCCCTTTTGTTGTAAAAGGAAATTAATACATCTTCAGGAAGACACTGAACTGGAGAAAGCATCCCACTGCTTCATTATAATACAGTACAATCTGACATTGTAATGCCTTATCTCACAAGAGGATGTCTGTTCACTATGTGATTTAGATATAACAAACATCATCCTCAATAAGATTTATTCTTATTAGATGACTCTTTGCCCTGTGGCTTGGTTTTAGAGAGAGTTTTATATCCTTCAAGCTACAATTATATAGATTTCTTTTTTAAAATAAAACACCAGTTGTAGTACGTAGTATATTGTTTGTACAAAATAATATCAGATTGCCTACTCACACGTATGTACACACACATCCATGTACACACATGTTGGTCTATTCATCCTCATCTAAATGGACCTGTTTCTACTTCAGTGCTGAGTAAAACATCAATAAATTATTAGAAAAACAATTTTTATAGAGGTTCAGCAAAAGGAAGACAGCATTACAGCTGTAATTCACATTTTTTTCCTCACTCTCTTTTGTGTCCACTTTCAAAACTAAATCCTAGGTGTTAATAATACTTGGCACTTCTACTCCATCTTTAAAGTCTTCAAAGCACTTCCTATATGTCAGGGGTCCTCAAACTAGGGCCCGCTGAGGCCTTTTATCCGGCCCGCGGCCTGGTCCTGCTGCGCTATTGCTCATCGCCCCGCCAAGCCCCCCCCAGTTACAGGGCAAGACAGGAAGAGAAAGGCCGCAATGTGAGCAAGCACGCGACTCCAGCCGCCATTTTGTTTGGGAACCACCATCTTAGAAGGAGGGAGGCGAAACAGCAGCTGAGGGAAGAAGGAAGGAAGGAAAGAAGGAAGGAAGGAAGAGAAGGAGGCAGGAAGAAAGGAAAGAAGGCAGGTGCCTGACCCAGCCTTGGCCGAGGTGAGCAGCGGGAGAAGGAGAAGGGGAAGGGGCCTTCTCCGTCCCTCGCTGAGGGGAACCAGGGCCCTGAGGAGGCGGGCAGTTTGTAGGCCGTTCCTGCCGCTGTTGCTGCTGCACTGCCGCCGCCGCCACCAAACCCGCCTAGTAGTTTTTTTTGCCATCTGAGGCTGAGAGAGTGTGGCCTAACCAGGTAATCCAGTGCCTTTGAGTCATTTCCAGCTTATTTTGACCCTATCATGGGGGTTTGCTTGGTAAGTTTCTCCAGAGGAGGGTTTCCATTACCATCTGGGGCTGAGAGGGTGTGACTTGCCCAGGGTAATCCAGTGCCTTGGAGTCATTTCTAACTTATGGCGACCCCTATCATGGGGGTTTTCTTGGCAAGTTTCTTTAGAGGAGAGTTGCCATCGTTATCCTCTGAGGCTGAGAGGGTGTGACTTGCTCAAGGTCAGGCAGTGGGTTTCTCTGGTTGAGCAGGGATTCAATGACCATCTCATTAGCCAGAAGCAGGCCCATAGTTCCCATTGAAATACTGGTAAGTTTGTTTTTTTAACTTTACTTGTTCTTCATTTTAAATATTGTATTTGTTCCCATTTTGTTTTTTTACTTCAAAATATGATATGTGCAGTGTACATAGGAATTTGTCCTTTTTTTTTTTTACTCCGGCCCTCCAATGGTCTGAGGGACGGCGAACTGGCCCCCGGCTAAAAAAGTTTGAGGACCCCTGGTCCAGAGGGACAAAGAAGCAGGCTTGGGAGCCCAGGTACATCAGAGCCTCCCCCCCCCCGAGACCAGAAGGGCAACGGACCAAAATGGAGGGAGGCTTCAACACCGCAGCCCAGGAACATCAGGGCCCTTCCCAACAAGAAGACCAGAAGGCCACTGATGCCGCCGATGGGGACAAAGCGGGAGGAGGAGGAAAGGGTGGGGAAAACATCTAGGAGTGTGAAATGGAAAGAGAAAAAAGAATTGAGGGAGGGAATTGAGGGAGAGAAAACATCTAAGAGTGTAAAAAGGAAAGGGAAAAGAGAATTGAGGGAGGGAAGAAAGAAAGGCATAACAGGCATAAAATATAGGAACAGCTACTGGGTTGCAGCAGCAGTGGTGGATGACACTGGTTAACTCTCGCAGAGAGAACAGTAGTGTCACCATAGCTGAGACTTGTCAGCACTGCGCGAAAAGAGGCAAAAGATGTCCCTCCTTGCAAGACTTTCTTAGGCAAGGAATACTGAGAGGTAGTTTTTCCAGCTCCTTCCTCTGAAATATACAAGGAGGTATCATAAAGTTTTAATTATCACCTTTAAAAAATTTGACAGAAAATTTGTTTTGATTTGTAGTTGTTAACTTATCTCTATGTAGTGGCCATCCAGATGTACACATTTTCCCCAGCATTTCTTGACCCTCCAAATACCTGATATTGTAGAAGTCTGCAGATTGCGTCTTACAAGGGGGTATAGTAAAGTAATAATTATAGTAATTATTATCACATGGAAGTTATTATGGTATATTGATGAAATTTTGTCAGTGTCATCAATGGTCTCTAAGTGCATGATGTTGAGAAAATCAGTTCATTGTGTCCTTTATTTTTGTGTCAGGTTGTTCCAGAAAATGACTAAAGTGTAAAAATCCTTGTAGCTTACAGCACCTGATATTCGTTGGCAGTCTCCCATCCAAGTACTGCTGAATCTGCTTAGCTTCCAAATCAGACAGGATCTGAGTGCCTTTAGGCCAGTTTTTGTTATACTAGAACATTATTGTATGTAACTGAGATCCCTTTTGAATGTAATAATAATAATAATAATAATAATAATAATAATTTAAAATGAATGTAAACAGCCCTCTCTCTAGTGTACTTTCCTTGTCATGGAAAGAGAAAAGGGGACTTTGGCTCCTTCAGTGTCCTCATTCCCACTCTGTAGAGAGAGAAACAGGACAAAATATATGTAGCTCATCTATTGTTTTGAATAACTAGTTGAGCCAAGGCAAACCTATCACGGGATTTACTTGGAAAGATTTGTTCAGAAGGGGTTTGCCATGGCCATCCTCTGAGTGCATGTGACTTGACCGAGGTCACCTAGTGGGTTTTATGGCTAAGTGGGAATTGAACCCTGGCCTCCAGAGTTGTAGTCCAATGCTCAAACAGCTACAGAACTCTAATGCTCTATGTGGCACAGAAGACGAGTGTCTGTTCCAAATGGTTGTGCAATGAGGATGCAGAAGAAGAACTGTCGGTCAACAGCAATGCCCTAGCTGAAGAGAAAGGGACACCTGAGAAGCTAATTGTCAATTTTCTCTTCTGCTGATGGGGGTTTAATAGCAAAACCTAGTAGTCGTTCCAGCCGTTCTTTGCTATTTTCTTTCAGCAAGATGGTGTTGTTTGCATATCTTAAACGGTTGATGTTCCTTCCTCCAGTTTTCACACCTCCTTCCTCCAAGTCTAATCCTGCTTTACACATAATATTTTTGGAATATCAATTAAACCCAAACTGCAAATCCCAGAATTCCATGGGATGTAGCAATAACAATTAAAGTGGAATACAATATAGTTGTGTAGTGTGAAAGAACCCTAAGACAGTAGCAAAACAATAAAATAGATCCTGATTAAAATTTAGTAATATACAGGGGCAAACCAGATTATGAAGTAGTCTTCAATCCACTGGTCGTGAATCCTTAATTTAAGCAATATCTGTTTCATCATGTTCCAAGTTATTCTGGTTTGACATTTATACATTATGAATTATGAAATTTCATAAATTGCATAATGCATAAGGGTGTTTTGCCCATGGCACTCTTGAGTGTTTTGACCTGAGGCTGCTGACAGGAAAACCTTTGACCCCCAGACCCATCATTTCTATTGATCCAACAGCCATAGCAAATGAATGTTGAGAAATCAGATGGCTCCAGCCACAGCTTGGACAAAGTTACTTTATGGACTACAATTCTCTGACTCCCCAGAAATCAGGGAGCTGTAGTTCAAAAAGTAACTTTGTCCAAGCTCTGGCTCCAGCAAGCTCTTATCAAGGACACAATGGACAACATCACAACCATCTAGCCGGCACTCTGCCAGGCATAGTGTATTTTGGCAACTCAGCTGGAAGCCTTTCTGCTTGAAACACAGCAAGCCAAGAAATGTCAAACTATCCCGCTCCTCCTTCCTTGTCCTTAAGTTCCTGGACTTGGCAGTCTTTCCTCCCCATCTCTTCTTGGCACAGAATCTTCTCTGTCCACGTATTGCCAAATAACCAGCCCTTGCTGTGATCCCAGATTGACGTCATCCATCCCTACCTCTTAAGGGAAGGAAGAGCTCTGACTCACCACATGCTCTGAATGGAAAAAGTCCTAGCTTTAATCCTTGGCATCTCTAGCTGGGGATGGGAAAGAATCCTGGGAAAGAATATGGAGAGTTGCTGCCAATCAATGTAGACTGGGGGTGCAGCCACACTGCAGAATTAAAGCAGTTTTACACCACTTTAACTGCCATGGATCTATCCTGTAGAATCCAGGGAGCTGTAGTTTTGTGAGGCACCAGAGCTCTCTGTCAGACTAGGCTGAGTACGGGGGGTTGCAGACTGCCAGAAATAGTGTGAATTCAGTCCACTTTTAGGGTTAGGGTTGGTGCTAGAGAATCATGGGAACTGTTATTTTTCTGAGACATTGAGCCTTCTCTGTCAGACAACTCTGATGCCACAATAAAATACAGTTCCCATGGTTCCCTAACTCTAACCCTAACCCTAAAAGTGGACTGAATTCACACTATTGCTGGAAGTCTGCAACCCCCCTACCTTACCAAACTACAAATCCCAGGAGCCCGCAAGATGGAGCCATGATAGTTAAAGTGGTGTCAAACTGCTTAAATTCTGCGGCGTGACTGCACCTGGGGGGGGGGGGCAAGTACACTGGGGATTGGGGAAATTTTCCACTTAACTTTATTTTGCATCATTTCCAGTTTGGGCTTTTTTTTTTTTGGCCCTTTTTCACCCACTGGGTGGGGGCTCTTGTGGGGGAATACAGCCAACTACTGCATTTTCAAATGCTTTTATATCAGTTTTGGTAGTTTTAGGATAAATTGTAAAAGTTTGGGGAGTCTCTGGGCTTTGGGAGCCATAAAAAATGGAACTGGGGACCACATGCACTTCAGATGCTGCACTTTCCCCATCCTTGGTGTAAACCATACTGAACTAGGTGGGCCAATGGTCTACTCTGCCATGGTATAAGGATGCTCCTATGTTGCTCCATCTCTGTCAACTTTAGTTATACTGTATCTCCTCATGATGAGCTAATGTTGCTTAGCTGCCTATACTTTGACCTCAGGCTTCTTGGATTCTCTATCTGTTGTTTGCCTCAGATAGCCTATTTTTTCTTTAGTCTCTGACAGTCCATCCCTTTGTTCACAGTTGTTCATAAGCAGCAGAAGCTCACATCATGTATTGTGATTAGTATGTTATTTGCGCCATTGCCTAGTATTGCCCTAGAAGATGTTTACAGTTGCTTAATGACAGACCTGACCTTGGTTTAGCCTATGTTATGGTGTGTGTGCATGTATGTGTTTGTATTTGATATACCAAAATTTAGCCAACTTTGATGAAGGATTACTAGTTTGTTTATCTGAAACAGAAATCTTGTGCTTTTTTTTCTGCCTTCTAATATTGGTGTGCATCTTTGTTGTTGTTGTGAGCCTTCAAGTCATTTCTGACGTATGGTAACCCTAAGGAAAACCTATCATTGGGTTTTTTTGGCAAGTTTCTTCAGAGGGGATTTGCCATTGCCTTCCTCTGAGGCTGAGAGGGTGTGACTTGCCCAGAGTCATCCAGTGGGTTTCAATCTACATTATCATTATTTGGTTCTTGGACATGTCAGCATCAGCCCAGTTCATTTGTAAAAAGGGAAAATGAGATTGCTTGACCCAAAACACAAAATCACTTCTACCTTCTTTTCATGGGAGACTTCTAATGAGTTTCTAATTTCACTTATTAGTAAACCAAATGCCTTGTCAACTCACAGATGGTCCCAATCTTAAATTATGTACACTCATCCCTCCACATTTTCTAGGGTTAGGGGCACAGGACCCCCGTGAATGTGTAAATAACCAAAACACTATGTTTTTACCTGAGAAAACACCTCTCTAGGAATCTCTAGGTCCTCCAGTGCAACTTTTGGTTAAAGTTGACCATAGAGTTGTGCTGGAGGACCTAGATATTCCTAGAGAGAAGATATTAATAAAATCAGTGAATAATCAAATCCACAAAAGTCAAAGCCACAAATGTGGAGGGATGAGTGTATTTACATTTTGCAGTATTTTAAAAATTCTAGAGTTCTCAATCTGCTTTTTAAAAACTTAATCCAGTATTATAGCTCCTAATATGACTACACATCTGTCAAATTCTGGATTTTCATCGTGGTTTGGATTATCTTTCACTGCATCACTGTCTTCCAGATGTCTGGCAGGAAATGCCTTGTTGCAATGCACCATTTAAGGGAAAAAATCTGGATATAGCAAAGTGCAAACCTAACATTCAGATTTCTCAACACTGTTCCCATGACGGGGGAACTGACCTCTTCGTTTTATATCTGGGCTTCCATAATGGCATCAGAAGAAAACAATGTCTTTTTATTCAGCAGCAAGCTTTGCAATTCCTTTCCTGTGAGGAACTTATTCCTGATGCCGTAGGAATATGACTCAAGAAATATGTTTAGTTTTTCTCAGAAACAGGAATTTCAAACCTCTGGTTAGCAAGGATTTTGGAAACTCCATCCTGATGCCCCATCGGTAAACTGAGATATGGTATCCAGCTTTGCAGTGCAGGTTTTATGGTGCACCAACCCCGCCATGAGGCAAAGGAGAGTATTTGCATGCATGGGAAGCTGCCTGGCACAACTGGCATTGTATCAGCCAAGTGTTTTTGGTTCACAGAGGGTTAGAAGGAGCATAAGGGGAAGTCATCGGATCAATAGTAAGTCCCAGATCATAATAAGTCCCAGATCCCTCCTAAAATCTCCAAGATCTATAGGATCTAATAGATTACTTGACAGATTCCTATCAAAGAGAGCTTATGCTTACCAGCCTGGTAGTTTGATTAGCAAGTTAGAAATGTTATGATGCTGATAGACCTGAGCTTCCCCCCCCCCCCCCCATAGTCTCAAAGGTGCTACAAGATCCCTAGCATCTCAGTTTTTCTCTTTCAGCAGCTGCTCATAATAGGAGAAGGAACACATTGGTCTTCTCATATTGAGAGGCACACCATTTTGTCTCATAGAATCATAGTTGGAAGAGAACCAAGGGCCATCCAGTCCAACCCCATTCTGCCATGCAGGAACTCAAAATCAAAGCATCCCTGACAGATGGCCATCCAGCCTCTGTTTAAAGACCTACAAAGAAGGAGACTCCACCACACTCCGAGGGAGTGTCTTCCATTGTCGAACAGCTCTCACTGTCAGGAAGTTCCTCCTAATGTTGAGGTGGAATCTCTTTTCCTGTAGCTTGCATCTGTTGTTCCGGGTCCTGTTCTCTGGAGCAGCAGAAAACAAGCTAGCTCCCTCCTCCATATGACATGCCTTCAAATACTTAAACAGGGCTATCATATCACCTCTTTACCATCTCTTCTCCAGACTAAACACAACCAGTTCCCTAAGTAGTTCCTCATAGAGCAGGGGTCGGCAACCTACGGCCCGTGGCCCGGGTCCGGCCCCCCGAGGCCTTTAGACTGCCCCCCGCTGACCCCCGCTGCCACCGCGTGCGTCACGGCCACCATTTTATTTTCCAAAATGGCAGCCATGACTCATTTGCACATGCGCAGTACTCCTACACATGCACGAGCGAGTCGCGGCTGCCATTTTGGAAAACAAAATGGCAGCCGTGACTCGCTCGTGCATGCGCAGTACTCCGGAAGTACTGCGCATGTGCGAGCAAGTGCGCGCGCACAGTACTTCCGGTGTATTGTACATGCACGTGCACATGAGCGCGCGCGCCGTCATTTCCACCACCACCACCACCACCATCATCCCGCGGAAGACCAAGGGATCCCCGGACTGGTCTCAGGTAAGGGGAACTTGCCGACCCCTGTCATAGAGCATGGTTTCCAGACACTTCACCATTTTAGTCGCCCTTCTTTGGACACGCTCCAGTTTCTCAACATCTTTTTTGAACTGTGGTGCCCAGAACTGGACACAGTATTCCAGGTGGGGCCTGACCAAAGCAGAATACAGTGACACTATTACTTCCCTTGATCTAGTCACTATACTTCTATTGATGCAGCCTAAAATTACCCTGGCCTTTTTAGCTGCCGCATCACACTGTTGAGTCATGTTCAACTTGTGATCTACTAGGACTCCCAAATCCCTTTCACGCATAGTCTTGTTAAACCAGGTGTCTCCCATCTTATATCTATGCATTTCATCTTTTTTTCTTTTGCCCTAAGTGCAGTACCTTACATTTCTCTGTGTTGAAATTTATTTTGTTAGCTTTGGCCTAGCTTTCTAATCTATTAAGCTCATTTTGAATTTTCATCCTGTCTTACATCTGCATCTCTTCCAGAATTCCTTTGTTGGGTCCACTTTATCCCTGTTGGTGAAATCAAATGGGAAACAGACCAAACCCTTTGAGATCACCACACGTTTGGCTGTAGTATTTGTTCCTTCGCCCCTTGGTAAGTGGTGCGCATGGCAGATTTGGAAGGAACATGGAAAAATTCTGTGCCCAAAATTTTGAGTGGTGTTGGTGTATCCTTATTGGTGGTTGGATAATGGAATCATAAATCTGCTGCCCTCCAAATTTTAAAGAAGTTATCAAAAGTGCTTGGGAATTATTTCCAAGATTCAGTATCTCGGATGACTCCTTGAAAGTTTCAGTTAAAACATGGCAAAGGTTTGCCACCCAGCTGGCATGGAAGCCATCAGCCCTCACTGTCTGCTCCACTCCACTTAAGGGATTTCTCCACATTCTGTACCTTGACAGTATCAAGAAATTCTGAAATCTCCTTCATTCTGTAAGGTAATGTCCACACACTGATAGCACCAAAAGGAATCAGTGCTGTGAAAGGCCTAGACAAGACTAACCCAAGACATTTTGCTCCCTTAGACTTTGTATCAAATGATGACCCAGCCATCAAGGACAGTGGGCTGGGGTTTGGTTCCAGTACCCCACCTGGATACCAAAATCTGTGGATATGCAAGTCCCATTATATATAATGACATAGTAAAATGGTGTCCCATATATGAAGTGGCAAAATCAATAGCAAAAGTGTTGCTTTTTTTTTTTTTAATGTATTTTCAAGCAGCAGATGGCTGAATCCACAGATGCAGAATCCTTGGATATGGAGGGCTGACTATATATAGCAGCACAGGCCAAACCCAGTTATTTTTTACACCTGAGGCAGAACATCCCTCAAGATTTTCTGTCTTACTTCATCCCTAGAAGTAAAATAATTATTATAAATTACATTAATTATTAATTAATTAATTATAAAGGAAACAAAATTGTAAATTAAATAACTATTTGCTGTCTTTCATTATGAGAGCTATAGTGTATTGGAGACCAGTGTTCAACTCCCTGCTTGGCCATGTAAATCTACTGGGTGACCCTGGGGAAGTCACACTCTCAGCCTCAGAGAATGGCAATGGTAAACCCCCTCTGAAGAAATTTGCCAAGAAAACCCATGATAGGTTCACCTTAGGGTCACCATAAGTGAAAAATGACTTGAATGCACACGACAACAACAAAACAACAACAGACTTTCATTACACCTGAAATGTTGTTGCTTGTCGTGGCTGCCCCACCCTGCCTAATTGCAAGCCTGGTCCTGAGCATAGAACAGAAGCTAGATCAATACAGTAGGTTGCTTTTGCAGGATGTTCCAACCCATTTTTGGGGCACTCCTACATCCCCAGTCTACAATTTGGGAATGGTTGTGCTAAATAATCAGAGGCAAAATCACTCAGATTCACCCAACAAGTTAAAAGGCTCAGTGGAGAGAACCATTGATGATTATTGTATGTTTTTAAAAACCATCTCTATCCCTGAAGACTTTGCTATCAATAGAAATGTTGCTGTAAAAGTCATATATAAAGAGGCAGACATAGTTACACAGATTTACACAGATTATAAAGTAGAAGTTCCAGACAGTTAAATGATACTGCTTTTTTACAGGCCTTTAATTTATAATCCCACATGCTAAGGCAAAAAACAGAAGCTTACTTTGAAATCAACACAGCATTCCAATTATGACAGATCATTAAACAGGGCATTTCATATTCGATTGGAAAGTACCTAATTAAAATACTCTGCAGTACACTTTACACAAATCCTAGAGAAAATATACAATTATTTACAATGTGGAGGAATCATTTTTTAAAAAACCATCAGCTCATTTTATTGATGATCTTAAATTATATATCTACAAAAAAAGCATCCACCACACAAGAAATATTTTAAAGGCACATTGCATGTTTTTTTGGCGGGGAGGGAATCCTCTGCACTGAGAACAAACAAACAAAAAATCTGTATTAAGTATACAAATGTTAAGTTGCTGTCAGAAAGTTAATTAATACTACTATTTTGCTAATTTTTGTTGTTGTGTGCCTTCCATTCATTTCTGACCTATGTCAAAGCTGTCATTGGGTTTTCTTGACAAGATTTGTTCAGAAGGGGGTCGCCATTGCCTTCCTCTGAGGCTGAGAGAGTGTGACTTGCCTAGATTCAGCCAGTGGATTTCTGTGGCTGAGCAGAGATTTGAACCCTGGTGTCCCAGAGTCCAAGGCCAGAACTGAAATAATAATAATAATAATAATAATAATAATTATTATTATTATTATTATTATTTATAGCCCGCCCCTCTGCACAACAATCGAGGCAGGTTACAGCATTTAAAACAGACAAAATTAAAAACATTCCCTCATCCCCCAATCCAACCCTCCCAACCCCTTAAAACAAGATTAAACTAGAGAAGAATTAAAATGCGATAATGCAGTAAAAACAATAATCAATAAAAAGATCAGGCACAGTGAGGACAGGATAAAAATGGAAACTGAGAGCTCATCTCCCTAGGGCAGATGTTATTCCGGAAGGCCTGACGGAAGAGATCCGTCTTCACTGCCTTTTTAAAGGCAGTAAGCGTAGTAATAAGACGGATCTTGTCCGGCAGGCCATTCCATAGCCTGGGAGCGGCCACAGAAAAGGTCCTCTGGGAGTCTGAGACAGCCTAGTTTTTATTGGCTGTAGCAGATTCCTCCCAGAGGTCCGAAGGGCGCGGGGGGGATCATATGGGGAGAGTGTATTCCCAAATCTGGTTTCGGGCCTGTGACCATGAGTACCTCCGTTTTGTCTGGATTCAACTTCAATCTGTTTTTCCTCATCCAATCCATTACCACTCTGAGACAGTCATTGAGAGGAGAGACACCATCTGAGGTCTGAACCGATGATCTGGTCATGGAGAGATATATCTGGGTGTCGTCAGCGTACTGAAGACACCGAGCTCCATGCCTCTGAATAATCTCACCCAGCGGCTTCATATAAATGTTAAATAACATTGGGGACAGGATGGCGCCCTGAGGGACGCCACAATTAAGCTCAATTTTAGACGAGCAACTGTCCCCGAGCCTCACCCTCTGGGATCTGCCTGAGAGGAAGGAATGGAACCACTGCAAAGCAGTGCCTCTGATTCCTAACTCTCTCAGGCGATCCGGGAGGATGGCATGATCTATAGTATCAAAAGCCGTTGAGAGATCCAAGAGCACCAGCAGGGTTACACTACCCCTGTCGATACCCAGGCAGAGGTCATCGGTCAGAGCAACCATGGCAGTCTCCACTCCAAATCCAGTCCTGAAGTCAGTTTGAAATGGATCAAGATAATCGGTTTCATCCAAGAGTGCCTGGAGTTGAGGAGCAACTGCCCTCTCGATCACCTTGCTTAAAAAAGGTAGCAAGGAGACTGGTCTATAATTGTTTCTTTCCAGGGGGTCCAGGGAAGGTGTTTTTAGGAGTGGCTTAACCGCCGCCTCCTTTAAACAAGATGGAATACTACCCTCCCTGAAAGACGCGTTGATTGTGTCCCGGAGGAACACTTTCAATGCGTCCCCTCCCTGGGAGACCAGCCAAGATGGACAAGGATTGAGGGGGCAAGTCGTCTTCCTCAACCTTCCAAACAGCTTGTCCACGTCATCGGTACTCACAGATTGGAATTGATCCAGTAAAATGCCATCAACGGAGTTCCTGGATGCCTTGTCTACGGATTCTGCCAAAACACTGGCGTCCAAGTTGGCTCTTATCCGAGAGATTTTATCTGCAAAGTAGGCATTAAATGCCTCACAGCAGGTTGTTGTTGGGTTAAGTAGGGGGTTTGGCGCAGGGGGAACCTTCGTCAATTCCCCCACCCTAAACAGCTCTGCCGGGCGAGACTCTGCAATCAAAAATCATTATGCCATGCTGGCTCTCACTAATTTTGCTAATTTAGCTACTTGATATTGGTGGGTTGGCACTTGGTAGTGGAACATAACAAGCTGCCTTATATTAGGAGCTACCAATCCATCTAACCAGTATTGTCAGCTTTGACTGTCTGCAACATTTCAGAGTTTCGTGCAGGAATTATTTCCTGTCTCTACCTGGAGATGCCCTGATAGTTTCCCATCCAAGTGCTAACTGGTCCTGACCCTGCTTACCTTCTAAAATCAGACAAGATCATGTGTTTGTGGGTTAGTATGGTGATGCAATGCTGGATATTGAAGGAAGTAGGGTGAGGTAACAGATATTAACTGAACATCCAAATACAACTGAAATATTGTTGATTTGGGAGTGCAGTTAACCCATAGTGTGCATTCACCCTATGCTAGGTAAAGTTGCACTTTGCTTTAATAGGCAGGTTTGAGGTGCTAGAGTTGCTCCTTCAACCAGTGCTGCTGCTGATTATTCAAACAAGGATGGTCTAGGCATGATTTTTACCAGCTTTGCCTCACCTATGAACTCTGGAGAAGAAAGACACATAATAATCCACAGAGTGCAACTGCCAGATTGGAGCACTGTAATAATGTTGCATGGGGGGTTGCCACTGGAAAGCATCAAGAAATTTTAACTTGTCCAAACTCCTGCCACAATTCTAAGAATGGCATTCTGGTGCTTTTACATTTCATTGTCTGCCTGTTTGATTTCAGGTGGGAGTTCTTTAAGATCCCAAGTGGCTTGGAAATTTATACTTCTTCTGTTTGCTGTTATTTGCCATCAAGTCAACTTTGACTTAAAATGATGCTATGAATGAGAGACCTCCAAGAGCCCTGGTCATCAGCAGCCTTATGCAGATCTTGAAACTCAGGGTCATGGCTTCCTTAATTGAATCAATCTAGCTATAGCATGGTCTCTTTCTGCCTTCTACTTTAGCAAGCATTATCATTATTTCCAGTGAGTCACATAATCTCATTATATGTCCAAAGTACAACAGTTTCAGTTTATTCATCTTCTCTGCTGGTGAGAGTTCAAGCTGGATTTTCTGGGTACCTTAAGGACTCCAAAATATGTACTTCCATGCAGTTCTGATTAACGTCAGTGGTCCTGTTCCTCCATGTTCCCCCAGGTATTTGGTATGGCAGGTGAGAACAAACAGCTGAATGTTAGTGCTGTGTTGACAATTTGTAGAAATTCCTATGGGAAGAGTTGGTCTGATCCCTCCCTAAGATTTTTTGTCATCAAGGGAAAATTCTGCTTTTAAAAGCAGGTTTCCATGATTACTCCGAATAGGTGTTCTACTTTGTTTGCTGATGATTCTCCAGTTGTCATATTTTTTTAAACAAAATATCATTGGCAATTATTAGATTCATGTTTTTTGCTGCTACTGTTATCTATTTTAGATGCCACTGTGTGTTATGTTTGTTGTTTACTGTAGCTGTTTTGACCTTCTAAAGACACTTTTGGTTGTTTTTGTTGGTCCTTAATTGCTGTTAGCCATGCTGGTGTTTTTATTTTTCTAAAGGAAAGGCAAGATTAAATGTGTGATCCTACACTCTGAGTGCCAACGGGGAGGATAATCTGGTCCAGGACCACTATTGTAAGTTCTGTGGCAATCGAAAGTCCCTCTGACCATGGGAGAAACTACATAGGAACTACAAAAAATGGCTGCTGAGAGACAGGAATTGCTCTCTCGGGGCTTTGGCTCCCAGCCAATCACAATGCTGACCCACAACATGCTAACAGCCCCAGACAACAACCAGCACCTGCTAAACTTCAACCACACTAAGATCTGCATCTGGAAGAACTCTAGGTGCTTTCACACTGCACAGTTATGGCACTATGATTCCACTTCAACTGCCATGGAACATCCTAAGGAATCCTGTGAATTACATCTTAGGGAGGGCATTTCTAATTCTTGTCGAGAAAGTTGTAGTATTTCACCAAACTACAAACCCCAGGATTCCACAGGAAGTTGTCATGGCAGTTAAAGTGGAATATAAGACTGTAATTGCATCATTTGAAAGGGCCCTCTGTCATTCATATGCACGCAGTTTGCTATCTGGGACACAGAGATACATGTAGCAGAACAGCAAGAGCACTATTGTGAATTTTGGTCAGACTTACCAAAAATCACCCCTCCTAAAAAACAACAACAAAAAACCCTATAACTTTCTCCTTAGAAGCCATTGATCAGCCATCCACATCATCACCACTGAGTACATATCCTTGACAGTGCACATGTAGCCAAGTACTCTCACTTGGATGTGCACTCATATTTGCATACAAGGGGATACAGAGCTGCACACGAGACAAGAAGGAAAGCACACAGCTTCAAATTAAGCAGAGACACACAAAGATGGGGCAAAATAACCCCTCAGATCCCCCCACCTGCTACAGCACCCAGCAGAAGGAAGGCAGTAAATGACAGCATGTAATGGGTGCTCTGAAGCACATTCTGTCATTTGAAAAGCTGTCATGGTGCTTTCACCTGGGTTGGCTTCTTGCGTCAACTAAGGATGGAGCACTGTGTCTTCTGTCAATAAAGGAATAATGGTTCTGGAATATGTTCTCAATTATAATATGGCAGAGTTGTGATTGGAATCAGCTAGCAAAATGTGGATCATTATATTTTTTGGAACTAATACTGTTTCTTGTTTCAATTTATGTGATTTGAAAAGCAAGTATGCTTGAATTTAACTTCCAATATGTTAATAGAAACCTAATTAGGGATAATATTGTCCTCGTTTGAATAATATGGGTGAATTATAATTACACTTTACAAAATAACAACAGATTTGATTTTGCTTTCTAATGATCTTGAGTATTGAAATTTGGTGATAAGGAAACTAATGCATTCACATTTGCTTATTGTATCAATAGAGTCTAATTTTGTTGGCCCTTCTATTGAATTATCTGATGAATATAACAAGCAGCTTTGATTTAGTGTCATACTTTTTTTCATTTATTAACGTTCTTTGGTCTGAAGAGCAATATGTTTGTTTTCACTAACAATATTAAATAGGAATCAATTTTCATATCATCATTCATCTGTTTTTTCATATTGAATAGCCAGAACTCATTTAACTTAAGTATAACAGATGTGAAGTGAAGTTCTTGCTTAATTGTGCTTCTGCATAGATTCTTAAAATCTGTACTGCCATCAAAATAACCCACTGGTGGCAACATTTGCTGCCAAAACAAATCTGGATTACTCTACATGGGGTTTAATTGTATCCACTATTGCCCGAAATGTGTGGGGCTAGCACAGCCTCCACAGACAGTAGCAATCTATCTTTAATTAGTTTAGGGAACACTCAACTTGGCTATGTGAGAGAGGGTGACATAATATGCAGGATCCAGCACCAACTATATCAGTAATAACTGATAGAGACTCCAATTGAACTTTTATTAGAGGAAACACGAAGAGCACACACATGTAATTCATCCAAACAACCAACACAGAGAACTAACCAAATGGAGAGGCAACATGGGATAGCAGATTTAGAGACTTGGGAGAGGGGGTGCATTTACCTATCTTGAAGGAAGAATCCACAAAAAGTAGAAAGACACAAGCTACAAGGCTTCAGTGAGCGGCTTCAGGAAGAGGGCATAGTGGAAAAAGGAACTCAGACCAAAGCCCAAGGACAACAGTCATGGTGCAAGCAGGGTGAAAGTTGACTGCAGCAACTGTTGCAAAAAGGTTTCATTTTGGGGGATAACATTTAAACCCTTAATCCATGAGAGCTCTGTGGGAAACCGAAAGTTTGACTACTTCTGATGGAACCTGAGAAGGTTTCTAAAGTGAAGAGTTTGTTTAGGTATTCAAGAAATGAGTTGGTTTATTGTGATCAATGGTGCTTCATAGACTTTACAGTGCCTAGATAAGATCTGGATTTGCCAAAAATGTGAGGACAGGCAGAGGGTGTTTAAGAACATATAAAAGATAAAAGGGGATTTTGGTCTTGTTTGATCTGACAGAACTCATCTTTTGGCTTTTGGTTTCTGTAAGAAATGCAGAAGGGGTGATGCATATGTTGGGGTTCTTTCTTGCAAGCTTCCTCCTCGCAGGGCTGTGGCTATGTGCCATTTACATTCCCTGTGTCCAGTGCTGTTTGTCATCTCAAACCATGTTTGCACATACTGGTAACTTAATATTGCATCAAACTGTATCTGGATTGATGCATGTATCTAGGGCTGCTCAGAGCATTCCACCAGGGCATCCAAGATATCCAAATCACATGAGCTGAGCTGAACCTATACAACTCCTGGGATTTTGTTTCTTATTAGAAAGAAGACACAGTTAACAAGTGTGGACTGAAGACAAGCCCATCATCTCAGATGGATGATCAGTACTGCAAAATTGGACAGCATCTGTGATCTGCTGGTAAGTATGTGCACAAAAGACACTTCGCAAAGTATGCCTAATAATAGCCCTCTACAGCATTGCCAAATGATCGCTGATGGAGGTGGCCAATAATGGAGCTGATTTCTCAGATCTGATGGTGGCCCTAACTCCCTTCACCTCCACTGCTGTAGCCTGATAAACTGTTTCAGAACGTGTGGAAAATGGGGAGCAAGGCCAGTAGGCCCAAACTCTCTCGTATCTTAACTCCTACTCAGAATGAATTCTTATACAAGGCTCTAGATTTTCCCCCCATTGAGGATCCATGTTATGATAACAATGTGGTAAAATAATACAGTACAGTCACATGATAATGATAAAGGACAATGAAAAGTGCTACAGAAATAATGATAAAAATGTGTTAATTCCAAATGACCCACGGATAGAAAAAGTGCACCCTGTAGGCTATAGGCACTAAAATATTCTTTTTGCTGCTGCTCCACATATCCTACCCCACTCCATCTTGGAAAATATTTATGAACAAATAAATGGGTGTATCTCCAAGAAGCCTCCAGTAGCTTTGTGGAGGGGTTTTTTTTGGTGGTGGTGGGGGCATATCATAGTTCAAAGACCTCCCTCAGCCCCCAAATACCCTTGAAATTCCAAAAATAAAAAAAATGGAAGTAGATGTCTGGCCACTCTACTTCCATTTTTTTTATTTGTGTTTTGATGTGTGTATATATGTGTGTGTGTGTGTGTGTACAAATTTTTGCACACTTCTGGGCATTTTTGGGCCTCGTGTAGTCCACAATAGAGTGGGAGCTGGATGTGAAAATTTTTCCTTCTCTTGATAATGAGAACAAGAAAGAAATCTATTGAAAAGGTGCAGATTTAATGGAGAACATTAAACACACTTCCCAGTTATCACTGAACATTTTAAATCCTCTTTGAATATTACTCAGATGTTAATGTAGAATGTTGGGAAGTTGTGTGTGTTTTTTTTTAGGTCAACCATATCTATTTGTCTTGTTATGTAGGAGTTATGGTTTCTAGTACTAATTGCAAATTATTGACCTCTCTAAGGTTCATGAACTCCCAGTTCTTTTCACCACCCTCCAGTTCAAAATTGACAGGAAACAGCAGCCTTTTTCTTGTAGCTTACAATGAGGCAGTGGTTTTTTAACTAACTATACTCCAAGAACTATTATAATTCACATAGTAGAATAGTTTTTTCATAGCTAACTTTTGGAGCATCAAGATAAGAAAAACATATATTTCTTTCTAATGTGAAAAATATACCCTTTCAGATATATTGAATTTGGCTAGCTAACAGTCTGCGGAAATTTGAAGCCTCTATTTACTGTTTGAATTGCTTGTCATTTACGGGGGGGAGGGGGGATCTGCTGGCAGGATTATGTTATCAATAGGAAGATAAGAAATTAGATAGGAAATGGTCAAGAAACTTGAATAGAGTAAGATATTGGACTTCTTAAATATAAGAGTTTCCATTTCCTATAGGTGAAACTAGCTAGCACAGAGCACAATGCTGATTTTGCAGGCCCCTTCCCTTCATCTTTTTCACAACAGTTTCTTTTCAGTTACAATCAAGTATTACTGTTTATATACCAGCCTACAGTTTTATTAGACTTGAGTTCATGTGTATGCACAGACACATCCATGTCTGTTTCTCTAATCATTACTATCTCTAACCTCTGGATTTCAGTGGTTATCAAGCCTTGAATTATTTGGGCCGTTTAAAAAAAACAAACACATTATATGGATACTTGGAGAACCATATAAAATGTTTTCTAAGACTCCAGGGCTTCCTCCTCTTTAAGGTTCATCAAAGCCTAAGCAAAACATTGTTCTCAAGGCAGTGGAATTTCTGCTGGTCAGTAGGAACCCTGTTCGTTATACCTCCTTATTGTATAAGCATTTCTTATCTTTTGAATCATTGTATTTGTTTGTCTCAAGGCTTTCTACTATCAAATGTGTCTGAAGAAGTAGGCTCAAGCCTAGGAAAGCTCATGCTACCAACTTCTGCCTTTCACTCAAAGGACGTTTTCACACGGGCTTTTGGAGGATGCTAGCCGGCCTCCGTCTGGCCTCCGTCCGGCCCCACTCCGGCAAAATGTCAAATGTTTCATACGACGTCGCAGCAAGCCCCGCCCCTTCCGGTGCCATCCCCGGCGCTAGCCGGCGTCAGTCCGGGGCTTGCTGCGCGTGTTCACATGATGTCGCAGCAAGCCCCGCCCCCTTTAGCTCTAACTCCGGCATCAGCGCTGGAGTTGTAATTCCTTTTTTTTAAAAGGAATTAGGTCGCTGCCGCCGGAGCCATTCCGGAGTGAGCGGAAGGCTCCGTTCCGGAATGGCTCCAGGCGGATTTGGACGTTTGTGTATGAAAACGTCCAAAGGTGCTGCAAGATCCCTTGGCATACTTTGTTTGTGTTTATAACATTGCTAAGCTGCCAATCAGTAGAAATATCTCCATATGTTTCTGTGCAGATTACTTTTAATAAAAATCAAAACTATGGAATATAAAAATAAAGCATGCATGTTTAAAATGGAAAACAGCATCAGAAGAAAACTAGAAATTAAAAAGAACAATAGTGCAAGGAACTTTTTCAAGTTAAATATTTAGAAAAATAAAAAGGACATCATCTGTTGTCAAAAAGACCACAACATGAGCACTCAGAGGGGCTTCCCTGGGGAGGGCTTTCCAAAAATCTATGACCATTGAAAAGTCCCTCTCCTTGGTGAATGTGTACACAGAGATAAGTCATTATAAATCAAAATCCACAACAAATGAGAAAGACCTCTGAAGGTGATCTTATGTTCTAGGCAAGTCTATGGACCTTATCACATGGGGTCTATTGCAGAGCTAATCCAAAGGGTACCTGCAGCTAATACATATTATTTCCCCGTGTTTACACACGACGCTGCCCTAGAACACGGAGCTAATCTGTATTGTTTCCCCGCGTGTACACACGACGCTGCCCCGAAACTCCACAGAACCCGAAGCTAATCCGTAGCGAGTAGGGAGATTTTGACATTCGGTTTGTTGGGGAAGTACAAGCGGAGCCTTCGTATTCATTGCGCAATGGTGGGCGGGGCGGGGAAGCAGGGAGAGCTCTCCCAAGCAGAAAATCCCGGCGAGGGGAAGGGATTGGCGAAAGGCAAACCGGATTGAGAAAGAGGAGGAGAAGGAGAGGAGGAGGGAAGAGGGAGGCGATCTCTCTCTCTCCATCTCTCTTGCATTTTTCCCCACCAACACCCCTTCCCTCCTCCCGTCCTCCAGCCCTCCTCCTCCTCCTCGGTCCCCTTGGCTGCCTTTCCTCCCGACTCCTTCATCCCATCCTTGCCATCCACAGAAGCGCCTTCTGCGACGCTGGCTTTTTGGGTGGCGGGAAGGGAGAGAGAGAGAGAGAGAGAGAGAGAGAGAGAAGAAAATGTGTGTGTGTGTGTGTGTTTTCCTTCTTCCCACGTGAACTGCATCCCGCGGCGCCTGATCGCTAAATCCCCTTTGGAGCCTTCGTATTCATTGCGCTATGGCCGCCAGGGCGAAATTCAGTTCGTTTCGGTATAGAACTGAATTTATTCTCACTTCGGTTACTTTTCTGTTACTTTTCGCTTCGTGGCCAGCGTTTGATAAGGTCCTATGTGAGAAGAGAGGGTCACTTAAGTAGCCCTGGGATTTGCAGTTTCAGGAAGTGTGGAGAATTCTGTTTGATTGAGTGCTTCAGCAAACTACAAATTCCAGCATTCCATAGGATGTATTCATGGCAATAAAAGTGGCAACAAAGTGAAATATGATATAATAGGCCCTTTCACAGTATTAAGTTCTAACACTGATTTCCTATGGAATCCTGGGATCTGCAGTTTAGGGAAGGGCATTTAGAATCCTCAGCCAGAGAGCTCTAGTCTCCCCCAAAATTGCAAAATCCCATGGCAGACCTCTCACAGAGGTCTATGGAACCATAGTGAGTACAGTAGCATGAAAGGGCAAAAAGTCTGAAAACTGTGTTGGGCTTAAAAAGTAATGGTTAATCCCACTCTTTGAAGTGGACCTAGAAATGGCCTGGGGAAGGAGTGCAAATAACATCAAGCAGTCATACTGTATCTTTCATTCCTAATAGGTATATAATAGGTGGGGTGTGTGCAGGTGATCCAAGATTTGCATCTTTTTCTCTTAATGAAGAGCAGCATGTCTGCTTGGTATAAAAGAGCACCAGGCATTTTATGCAGATATGGGCAGGGCAGTAGGATTTCCATCAGCAAAGAGAAGCTTGTGAAATGTAGTCATCTGCAAAGATTCACATACATCCTACAATTCATTTTCAGAAAGAAACACCTGAGGAAAAAAAAAAAGAAAGAAAAAAGAAATACCTGAGAGTTCAACATCCTGAAAATCCTGCCACCCCTATCCAAGATGAATGGCCCTCCATCTATTTTATCAAATTTAACATGCACATACACTCTTTTCAGTGGCAACTTCACTTTCAGAATAAGAGTATGGGCTTTGTATGTCTTGGAATACGTTTACCATTGAAATATTGAATACAGTGGGCCCTTGGTATCCACTGAAGTTTGTTTTCAGGAGCCCCCACCAAAATCCATGGATGTTCAAGTCCCATTAAATATAATGATGTCGTAAAATGGTGTCCCTTATGGCAAAATCAAGGTTTGCTTTTTAGAATTCATATATTTTTTAAAATATTTTCAAGCTGTAGTGTAGATGGTTGAATCTGTGGATAAAGAATCCATGGACCAGCTGTACAGTACAATGTTCTAGGGCATATTTTACATTGGCATCTCTTAAAGGTCTTTCTCCAGGTATGTGGGAATAACTCCCCCCCCCCCACACACACACACACTTAAAAATGGCCATTTCTGATTGTTAACTGCTTATCTTCCAAGGTACAGAAAACATGATGCCAACAGATTCTGTGGACTGATTCCAGGTCTGTTAACATTAAAAATACAAGAGGTCTGGAGGACTCAGTTTTCTGTGGTGGTGGTAATGGGATTCCCCCAGTATTTTTTTTAATATATATTTTTGTAGAATTCAAAGATGTAGCCATGTTAGTTTGGGGAATCAGCGTGCCAAGGGATCTTGTAGCACCTTTGAGACTGAGGGCCTTTGCAGACTGCTAGAAATGGTGCAAATTGAGTCCCCTTTAACTGCCCTGGCTCAGTGCTAGGGAATCATGGGAACTGTATTTTTTTTTTCCTGATACACTGAGCTGTCTCTGTCAGAGAGCTCTGGTGCCACAATAAACTACAGTTCTCATGATTTCCTAGCAGAGTCAGGGCAGTTAAAGTGAACTCAATTTGCACTATTTCTGACAGTTTGCAAAGGCCCTAACTGAATGATGTCCATGCATCTCAGACTGAAGTCTAGGAAATTACCAACTTCTTTCTTTCAGTGGAGGACCCCTTGGCACCCTTTATATTTTTGTTTTTCCTTGGAGCGGGCGGCCTTCTTCGAAGAGACAGACGGCCACAGTTGCAGGAAGGATGTTTGTGCAGCGTGTGTGTGAGAGAGAGAGAGAGAGAGAGAGCGCGAAGAGTTTCAGGAAACTCAGGACGGGGAAAGCCCTTGCAAGAGGCAGCACTGAGCCTGGCGCGGTCCCAGGGCCAGGCGCGCGCCCCCCTTCCCCACCTCCACGCGCACGGGAGCGCGCGCCAGCCAGCGAGGGCGATCGAGAGAGAGAGAGAGAGAGAGAGAGAGCGCCCTTCGCCTCCCTGCTCCCCCGCCCCCGCCCCAAAGCCATTGTCTCCTTGCCTGGCGACAACGGCGGCGGCAGCAGCAACAGCAACGCTAATAGGGACTCCTCGCCCTCCTCCTCCTCCTCCTCCTCCTCCTCCAGTCCCATCCCAGTCCGGGCCCCTCCATCCCTCCTTCCTTCCTTCCTTCCTTCCTTCCTTCCTTCCTTCCTTCCTTCCTTCCCTCCTTCCTTCTGGAGGCCGGGCTCTGGTTGTCCAGCTTGGAGCTCTCTTCGCGGAGGGAGGCGCTCTTGGCTGCAGGGCCCCAGATGGCGGCCTCAAGGCGGCAAGGGACGCCTCTCCAGCGGCAGCAGCCTCCCTCCCTCCCTCGGTCTGTCTGTCTGCCTGTCTATCCACCTTCCTGTCTGTCTACCTACCTACCTGTCTACTCATCTACCTACCTGTAGGTCTACCTACATACCTTCCTATCTATCTATCCACCTAGCTACCTACTTATCTTCCTACCCACCTTCCTACCTATCTGTTTATCCATCCATCTACCCACCTACTCACCCACTTACCTATCTACCTACCCACCTTTCCATCTATCTATCTATCTATCTATCTATCTATCCTTCCTTCCTACCCACCTTTATATCTATCTGTTTATCTACCTATCCACCTACTTACCTATCAACTTATCTTCCTACCTACCCACCCTCCTATCTATATGTTTATCTATCCCTCTACCAACCTACCTATCCACCCACTTACTTACTTATCTTCCTACCTACCCACCTTCCTATCTATCTGTTTATCTATCCATCTACCTACCCGCCCACCCACTTACCTACCTTTCTACCTACCCACCTTCCTAGCTGTTTATCTATCTACCCACCCACTTACCTATCTACCTACCTACCTGCTTACAAAACTACCTATCTTCCTACCTATCTACTCCCCCCCATCTTCCCACCTCCCTTTCTTCCTAGCTCCCTGCTTCCCTCCCTAGCCCTCTCTCCAGCCATCCTTTCCTCCATCTCTGCCCATGGAAATGTGGGAGTGGGAGTGAGCTCCTCTCCTCCCTCCCTCCGTCTGTCCTCCTCCCCCCCCCCAAAAAAGCTGAGAGACCCCGATGATGATGATGATGATGATGATGATGATGATGATGATGATGGGGGGGTCCCCCGGAGGTGACCCAGGAGAGCCAGGAAAGCCAAGCGCGGAGGAAGCCCCACAACAGGTAGAGAGGGGAGGGGAGGGGAGGGGGTGGTCCTCTCCCTCCCCCCAAAACAACCCCCTCCCCTCCCCCCTGTGGGAAGCCCCTATTTCTTACCAGGGGGGTCAAAGGAGGGGCTTTTTTTCTCTTCCCTTCTTTTGTCCCCACCCCCTAAACTACTCCCCTGTTTCTACACACACACACAGCTGCAGTTTTCCAGGAAAAGGTGTGCATGTGGGGGTCTTTGTAGCCCTGCTAAAGGTTTCTGGAAGGAAGGAAGAAAGAGTCCCTTCGGTGGGAGTCTGTGCTCCCTGCCCTGGAGGTTTGCCAGGAGCCCACCTTAGAGGACCGGTTGGCTCACAAACCTGGTTTGGTTTGGTTTTTATGTTTATTTATGTTATTTTTATTTTATTTTTTATGATTATTTATTTATTTGTTCATTTTAGAAAAATAGCAGCCACCAAACAAGGATCTTATGGGCAATTGGGAAATTGGTTGTATTTATTTTTTTGAAAACAACAACAACAACAAAACACTCAAAAACCATTTTGTAATTGCCCATAAGACACTCATTTGGTGGCTGCTGTTACTACTACTGTACTACTTTCGTTGTTGTGAGCCTTCAAGTCCATTCCGACTTATGGCGACCCTAAGGTGAATCTGTCATGGGGTTTTCTTGGCAAGTTTCTTCAGAGAGGGGCGTTGCCATTGCCATCCTTTGAAGCTGAGAGAGTGCGACGTGCCCAAGGTTACCCAGTGGGTTTCTTGGCCAAGCTGGGAATTGAAACCTGGTCTGAGTCCAACGCTCAAACCAGTAAGGCACACTGGCTCTACGACTACTGTTACTACTACTACTACTACAGTATCCAAAATCCACAAAACATGGTACCTTTATTGAGCAAACCAGAATGTGCAAAATATATGTTTTGTGGATCTGGGATGTTATTGTACTTTGCCATATGGCCAACACAGCTGCCCCTGGATATCCTCCTCCTCCTCCTGCTCCTCTTATTGTTATTATTATTTGAAGTCTCCTGTCTCGTCTGCATAGGCTTCAAGCAAAGCTGCCTTCTGACAGAGCTGAAGCCACTCTTTTCCCTCCTTCTCCTCACCCCCTTAGTTCAATCCTGACAATAGTTTTCTGTGCTGCTGGATTTCCACTGGGTGCAGATGTTGCTAATGGCAGCTTAAACACGGATGGGCAGATAACATATGGAAAGCAACATGTTGCCATATGGTCCCTTTAGCCTTTCACCTCCAAGAATATCAATCAAAGATATTGGGGGGGGGGGGGGAATTTAATGACTCTGAACAAGAAGATGAATGGCTCGGTACAATTTCTATTCCTTGACCTGAGACTTTATAAGACAGTAAGTGGATCTCGCGGTCTGTCTAGTAAGGATGCGGACTAAAATGCAGGAAGACTTCAGATGTTGTAAACATCTATTTGTCAGCTGGGATCATGGGAGCTGTCAAATATGTCACTTGGGCCCGGTCCCCCATAATATAACTTGACAGCGCAAAGAATAATTATATGAATGTATCTATAAGCATCTTGTTATAATGTTATTGATATCCCAGTCTTGTTTTCTCTCTGTTTGTCTCTGCAGTTTTTTGGGGGCTCCCTAGAAAGGGAGAGAACAAGAAAAGTATAACAGTACTGAATTTAGAAAACAGAATCAGTGTTAGTAAATAGATTCCTTGTGCTCGCCTCAAAAGCAACATTTTGAGTATGCACATTTATCTTTTCTTTCAGAGTGACAATGTTTCATCTGTCCTTGTGGAAAGAAAAGACATATAGACATAATTAAGTGACCTTATATAATTATACTATGTTTAATTGTACATAAATTTACAAAAAGAGATTTATGTATATACTTCAGGGAGACAGATTTGCTCATTGACAAATATATTTCTCTATATAAAAATATGTATGTGAAGCCTGGTCTAAAACCTTTTCTATCAAGAGGCATTCCTTAGAATCACACTCCTTACTTATAGCATCCCTAACATGTCTGTTTTTGTTCTTGACTATGACAGTTTCTGTGCATTGAAGAACACTGAGAAAAGTAACTTCTTAGCCATGAAAGAAAGGTTTAGCAGAGCTCAAAATCCACAGAAAGGATTTTTGCATGGCTCTGCTCAGTGGGGTTGTAGGAGCATTACCTCTAAAAGCTGCAATTCTTTGTGATTTCTGTTTTGACATAGTATCTTAGAGAAAGCTAAAAAAAAAAGTGTTTAAAAAAGATTTTGCAATTATTCACATTCTGCTGCACATTTTTCCCTGTTTGTATTTTTGTAAGCATATAGCTCCACCTCAACACATGAAACGGTTGTACTATTATACTAGTCTTTCTTTTCACATTTTCAGCCTGATCACTTATTATAAGGAAGAGGATTAAATCTAGTTACCCTTGCAGGATATTAGAACTGTGCCAAACAGGATATTAATACTTAGTGTAATACACAACTGCAATAAATAGCCAGTATGTTTTAGGGAATTAGGGATGGTGAATTCTCATACTGCAAACTGCTAATCTTAATAAGTAAACCAAAATATCTTCCATTTCAGACCCAGCTGTTTAGCTTTAGTAGACTAGCAAACAAAACTATACTTTTAGCATGTAATGAGACAGTCTTTCAGAGTACGGTACCATTTCATTTTGCGACAGTACACTGTTGTTGTGAAACAGTTGTAAGATCATTCAAAGTTTGTATTGTGTACATAATAAACTTTGAAAATAATTGTTTAATATCCAGTTATGTAAAAATGGAGGCAACAATGCTTGGTCCTACTTGAAGTAGTAGCAGTGTAGAACTGATTTTTGAAGTACATAATGTTGCCAGTCCAATTGCTAGTCCCAACTAAAGTTAATTCATTAAATCAGTGAAGCTTACACAAGTGGTGGCTTAACATTCAGCAAATTAATTCAATGGAGCTAATGTAGTTGGAACTAGTAGTTGAAATGAAGCCGTATGTGCAGATATGTTCTTACAAGCTTATTTTTTTTTTGCCAACTGTAAAGTTCAAGGGCCAGTCTATGATTTTTACAGTGCAGCCATGTACAATATCAGTCTGATGGGTTCTTCATTGGAAGTATCTACATGAGGGAATACCTTGAAGCGAGGAAGGGTTCAGATCCTTTTCAGTGCCACCTCCTTAACTGTGGGGCACCATTCTGAAGTATGCTTTGCTATGGAGCAGAAGCCATTGGACTTATTACAAATATGTGTGGTGTAATGCACAGTTTCACTAATTAAATTCAAAGCATGATTAAGTCACTCATCTGTAACTTTGTTCAAAATTTAGGAATCACCTTGGGTAACTTTCTGCAACTACTTTGGAATAAAAAGCTTTCTAAAGACCTCTGATACATTGTCTTCTGTTGAGGATTAAATGTCATACACATAAGTGATGCAGAATCATGCTCTTAAAAGCTACTTAGCCCTTCACGAACAAATACTAGTCTTCATTGTACAGACCTGACACAGATAGAGCTTTTTGTTAATTGTTAGTATTTTATTTAAGTAAGAGTGAGATTGGAAACCATTAAGCATTTGACTGTGGGATCATCCATTTTAAAGAGATGGAAAACCATTATTGTCTGGAAACATCCTAATGAACAGAGGAGGAGAAAGCACTAAGTGCAGCACCAGAATGACAAGGTACGGTATGTATTTTGATATGGACTTTCTAAAATGTCGCTTCTGGTAGTCCAGGAGAATTCAGAGTTTGTGATTTTCATCTACTAAACTGTCAGACAGTAACGCTGGTAACACAATGGCATCTACCTTTCATCATAATGGAAAGGAAGAGAAACAGGGCGAGGGGTGTGTGAAAATTATGTATTGTGGAAGCCAAGTGTGAGTGCTACTCTGATTTCCTTTCAACCACAGCTGCTGTCTTCCTGATATTAATATTTCAGCATTCCTGCTTTTCATTTTGCTGTAATATGTATCATAATAAATGATTAGCATCTTTTAAAAATGCAGTGTTGTAGAATTTTCCCAAATAGAACTGAATATATTTGCATATTTTATTTTTTTACTTTTACTTCTAAAGTTAACTTATTCTGAAGCATACTTCCATGCAGAACCTGTCAGTTTACAAGCTTCCTAGGCCAAACTCTTTTCACACATAAATCTCAGATTTGCTATTTTAGTTTTTGCCGGACTATGGAATCAAATGTGAAAATTTACCTCAAAGTTAATAATTTCAACAGATGGTTAACGTTTTTAATTATGTTCTGTGTTCAAGTATTTAGATACCAAGATGCAGAATTTTCCTACATCTTTAAAACTGTTTGCAGTTATTTAATGTATGCTTTTTTGAGACATACAGCCAAGAATGTTTGTACTCTCTCCTTTTTTTTCCACATCATTACTCTGATACTGCTTGATTAGCTCCCTCCCCAGTCATGATTGGTAATTAAAATAGGCATTAAAATTAGTCACTTAGCAATTTTGCTGTTCAATTGGCAATTAAATTACTTAATTGCAATTAAAGTCCTAATTTTAATTGGCAAAATGATAGATGTAGATTTAAGATAATATGTATAAATACTTTAATAAGTGTCTATATAAGGATTACTTAATTACTCAACTTCAAGTTTATGTTGTTAACTTCAAAACTTTAAAATGAGCAATGAAATTTTATATTATATCTATTCTAAAGATATGGTAATTAGGTATATAATGTACCACTTACAGGGGCCTTGTTTTAAGTCACTGTTGTAATATACAAATGCTCTATGGATAACCCATTTGTGGAAGTCATGGACATGCTTCTTACTTGGCAGCACAATTTCAATCAATATAACTTGAGTAAATATGTCTAGGATGTGGGTGTTAGACAAAATCAAATGCATTTCTCATTGGAAAGAAAGCCTATATCAATGAGCTTGAAGAACTCCTTCCTTCCAAAGATGGACACAAAGCACCAATATGATGAGAGACATTAACAATGTCCTTTTTATTGTCAGTTATCAATAATATGATATCAAGATACAAATACCATCAGAAATTTAATATGTAAAAACTAAATTCTCCAAGGTTACCTGGACTTGGGGTAACCAGATTCAAAGAAAGGTAAGAGATGCAGATACATTCTGTTGGCTTTACCTCTTCCACAAATGGGTTACATTTCTCCTAAGTATTGTTTCAGAGTGAACTCCCCATTCAGGTTAAACGCATCAATCTGGAAGTAACCAAAGACTGTAAACTATGAGCATTTAGGATCCATTTTATAAAATCTTGAGATTTTAACAGGGAATTGCTTTGTTTGTATACTTTATGCATTTTTTCCCACCCAACTGTCGAGCAACATAACTTCAGGTTCAGTATTGTCAGGTAATGCAGCTAAGGTTACATACATCAATTCTAGACCAATCAAATATCTAGGTATATAATGTAAATATTCAAAGATTTTGCTTTGGTTGCCAAAGCTATCCTCAGAGTTCATGTTAAAGTAGAATGTATTGCCTGTTTAAGTTGAACAATGCCAAATAAAGCATGTTTTAGAAATTCCAAATGAAAAAACCTTCCATATTGATTTATTCATAGTTTTTATACATCATGTTATATTTATTTGCATGTATCTTTAATTGTGATGTTTTCCAAATACTAGAAATAAAAACTCCTAAACTCATTTATGATTCAGTGAAAATGTTTGGAACAATATTCCATCAAGTAGATATGGTGGTCAATACAGAAACAAATTTGTTATTCATAAGGAAATGTTCACAAGTTCAACCTAGACAATGAAGAAATAGAAATAGTAAAAGAATTCCCATCCCTGGGATCAAACATTGATAAAAATGGGGACTGCAGTCAGGAAACCAGAAGAAGATTAAGAATGGGGAGAATGGCTATGAAAGAACTAGAAAAGTTCCTAAAATGCAAAGACATACAACTCAGTACAAAAGTCAGAATCATACAAGCCATCGTATTCCCTATTACCATGAATGGATGTGAGAGCTGGACAGTTAAGAATCAGGGGTTGGCATACCTTTTTTGGGGTGGGGCAGTTCTGCTGTCCCCCAGATCATCGGCGGGCCAAAGGAAAAAAATTGCGCCAGAGGTGCACGTGCATGCGCACCACTCCCGACATTGTGTGCATTTTGGAACACAAAATGGTGCCCCACGTTGCATACGGTGGCGGCGGCGGCAGCGGCAGGACTGGCCATGGGCCGGTTGAAAGGCCTTGAGGAGTCGGATTTGGCCCCCAGGCTGTAGTTTGCCAACCCCTGGTTAAGAAAGATGATAGGAAGAAAAACAATTCCTTTGAGATGTGGTGCTGGAGAAGAGTGCTGAGGATCCCATAGATAGCCAAAAAGACAAACAAATGGGTCCTAGAGGAGATCAAGCTTGAAAGCTCCCTGGAAGCCAAGATGACCAAACTGTGGCTGTCGTACTTCGGACACATCATGAGAAGAGGGGACTCTTTGGAAAAGACAATAATGCTGGGAAAGGTGGAGGGAAGTAGGAAGAGAGGAAGGCCACATGCCAGATGGATGGACTCTATTAAGGAGGTCATGGGTATTAAGGGGTTGCAGGATTTAAGCAGAGCAGTGGAGGACAGAGGGTCTTCTTGGAGATGCCTCATCCATCCATGAGTGAGATCGATTCGAGGGCAATTACAACAACAAAGGAAATGTCTATACCAGGGATAGGCAACCTTGAGCCGGGGTCGGGTTGCTGTTCCTCAGACAATTGTGGGGACAAAGCACCAAAAATAAATAAATAAATAAATAAAAATAAAAATAATTTTTAATTTTTTTTTAAAAAATACGCATGCACACTGTCTCAGCCCCAGAAAAGCCATGGCAAAAACCCTGTGGAGATTTTGCCAAGAAAACCCCAAGAACAAGTAATAACAACAATAATCAATATCATCATGGCGGGTGGAGGCGGTGGCCCCCGGTCCTTAGGTTGCCTACCCCTGGTCTATACAATCAGGAGGTCAGGCACAGATATGAAGCCCATTGTGTTCATCTACAATGACCAGTCAGTGTTTTGTTTAACACTTTTAATTTACAGAGTGCTTAGCTCTGCAATATTATGTTCACATATATGGGAATAAACACCATTGGGCTTTGCTGGCTAAATATTTAAGCGGTGTTGTACGCTACCATATTTACCTGGTAAATATGCCTGGTTTGATCTGTGTTTGGATGAATGAATGTCCAGGGTCCCACAGAAGCAATTCTGAGTTTCCTGAAGGATGACTATTGTGGGAGACAGAAGCATGTTCAACAGAAGTCAGTGAGACGACACAAATCCATGTAAACGTGCATGGCATTGGCCTGTGCCTTTAATCATATAAATGAAATATTTCCCCCATCTTTCCAATATTTCATTATACAAATGTAACACAGAGACACTGAAGAAAGGCCTATACTAGATTGCCACTCAATCTCGTGCACTTACATATACATTCACATTTCTAAAACCGATAATGATTTTAGTTTTATCTACAGTGAACTCTTGTATGGATACTGATTTCTATTCTAATATGCCAAAACACTTGGGATAACTTCTCAATATACCTCATCTACTCTATAACATGACAATTTACTGCTTTAAATTTGAAACATAAAATGTTTTTCCATAGACTAGTTAGATCTTGTGATGTTCTACCCTGATATGTGTGAAGGTTTATCAGCGCATATATCAAGAACAATACTAGTGTAACATCTTCATACTGGAAAATGGCAGATGGGTTGTAGTGATTGTTTTGTAGCAAGGAAGGAAGACTTGCCAGCAGAGATTTCAAAATCAAATTCCACAGCTACAATTGCTTTGGATTGTGTGCGTGTAGCATTCCTGAACAATTTGGTATAGGCAAGACAATGTACCAAAAATAAATAATGTGTTCATTATTCATTATATTACAAAATTTTTAGGTCGACTTTTGTTTTTTTTAAAGTATCACGTACGTGTGTGTATGTCAGACAGAGATAGCCCTTTTTAAAAAATGCAACCCTTTTTTTTACTATTTATACTTTGATTCTACATTCTCAGCTGATGTAGTGACTCATCCAAATTTCACTTCTGTAAATGGAAATAATTATTTCAGCGTCCGGAACTCAAGTCTTGGATAACAACACATTAAACATATCTCACCAAGCTTTGATCTAAACACAAACGGAATGTAATACAACTCACAATATTCAAAGTTTTGGCAAGGCTTAATGAAACCATCATTCAGTCTGTGTTAGGCCCTTCGGCTCCACTTCCATTTGAACTAATTGCAAAGCCAGCCAGCCCCCTACCGCCGAGATCGCAGAAATGCAAAAAACAAAAGGGTGTCATGGGCCAGCCTGGGAAGTGCTGTGGTTTTCTTGGCCATTGGTTCTCGGGATGTTGTGGTCCTCAACTGCACAGACACTTAAACGCTTATCCATGCCAGCATTGGGTGCCCTGGGAGTTGAAACCCAAAGTATTTGGAGGACCAAACTTTGAGCACCATTGCTCTTTTTAAAGTGGCTATGCTTTGCATATTTCCTGATGCCCTGACTTCCATATGCCAAGGGATCTTGTAGCCCTTTTGAAACTAACTGAAACAGAGAAGTTGGTAGCATGAGCTTTCCTGGACCTGAGCCTCCTTCCTCAGGTGCATGGGGTGGTCTTTGAATTTGTGCTCCCTGTGATTCTTCTCTTCCTCACCCCCATGAGATACTGTGAGGTTGATCCAATGCCAGGCTGAAATGGAGTGCCAATTTCCAAGAGATGGTGGGGGAAGGATTGGTGACACTGCAGATATTTTAATGCTTAAAGTCAAAAAGAATTGATCATCACACCTATAGGCCAACTTTAAAAGTGTGTATGTTGTTGTTGCTGTTGTGTGTCTCCAAGGCTGCATCCACACTGTAGAAATAATCAGGTTTGACACCACATAAACTGCCATGGCTCATTTTTCTCAGCTGATGTAGTGATTCATCAAAACTTCACAAGCATTTCCTAGAATTCCATAGCACTGAGCCATGGCAGTTAAAGTGGTGTCAAACTGGATTATTTCTGCAGTGAGGATGCAGCCCAAGGCGTTTCCAATTTATCACAGTTTTCTTGGCAAGATTTATTCAGAAAGGGTTTGCATTGCTTGCCTTTGAAGCTGAGATCATGTGACCAGCCCAAGTCCGCCCAGTGGGTTACCATGGCCAAGAGGGGTCTTCCAAAGTCCTAGTTCAACACTCATGCCACTACATGATGTTGTCTCTCATACACACACCACACACTTGAATTGCCGTGTCCCAGAGACCCAAGCTGTAGATTTTCTTTCACTCTGTGCAATGGGGGCAGAAGGACAAGTGGGTACCTCCAAGTTATCCAGTATCTGGACTAGGTGGGTTTAGGGTGGGGGAGTGCAGTGGGCAAGGGTAGTGCATAGGGAGTTCTTGACCTGACCTGGCCTGACCCAACCTGCTCAAACACAGAGCGGGTTATTGGCAGAAAAGGGGGGAAAGTCTAACATTGGCACCTTTAAGTTCCTTGCAGGAATGGGATAATTCTTGATAACAATACACAATAACATCCAAAATCCGCAAAACACTGACATCTTTATGAGGCCAACCAAAATGCACAAAATACATGTTGCAAGATTTTGAGGCTCTACTGGCTTCTTCATCAGCAGAGGGCTCTCTGCCTAACAAAGGAACTTGTAGCTTCACAAAGGCCTCTCAAGAGGAGCATCTCTTTTAGTCTTGTAATGGGACTTAATTTTTTATTTCCTGGAGTTCCCACATGGGCTGGAAGGAGGAGGGGCTGGCCTGCATGAATGTCCCTCCACACCACATGAACTGAAAACAGCCACATCTTAACAAAATGCAGGGTTGTGATTAACATCATCATAAGCTCTTTTTTTCCTCCAGTGTGATATTCAATACCTATTGCCTGATGAAGAAGCCAGTGGAGCTTCCAAAGCTTGGAACATGTATAATGGGCATTTAGGTTGGCCCGATAAAGGTGTCACTGTCTTGTGGGTTTTGGATATTATTGTACTTCACTATGGGAGGCATTGTGGCCTAGTGGTTTGAGTGTTGGACTGCAACTGGAGACAAGGGTTTGAATCCGTTTGGCCATGGAAACCCACTGGGTGACCCTGGGCAAACCACATTCTCTCAGCCTCAGAGGAAGACACTTTCCAAGAAAACCTTCTGACAGGAGTTTTGCCTTAGGGTCGCTATAAGTCGGAAATGACTTGAAGGTAGAACACAATAACAACAACATGTGGCTAATACGGCTGGATGTGTCTTCCTGACCTGTGCTTTAAAAATTATTGCTATAGATAGCCATATACAATATAAGCACAGCATTTACATTTCTACTCTGCTCAAGTGTGAACTCAGCACTCTCTAAGCGGTTCACAGTCTGTTGCTGTTGCTGTCGTTGTGCGACTTCAAGTCGTTTTAGACATAAGGCAACCCTACCATGAGGTCTTCTTGACAACTTTGTTCAGAGGGGAGTTTGCCCTTCTACTATATATATATATATATATATAATCAAAGGAATAAAAAAAGAATCAAACCAAAACTCTACCATATATATATATATATTTATACACACACATACACACACACCTCAAAGGAATCAAACCACAATTCTACCATGTATATATATATATATATATATATATATATATATATAATCAAAGGAATCAAAAAGGAATCAAACCACAATTCTAGCATATATATAACCAAAGGAATAAAAAGGGAATCAAACCAAAATTCTACCATATATATATATATATATATACACACCCCAAAGGAATGAAAACAGAATTCTACCCTATATGTGTGTGTGTGTGATTCCATTCCTTTGGGACACGGTTGTAATATAGCTCATTCTATTATCAGTTTCTCCCTGCTAATCTTTCGCCTCCCTGAGGAGGCTGAGAGAGTGTGACTTGCTCAAGGCCACCCAGTGGGTTTCCATAGCGGAGCCGGGAATTGAACCCTGGTCTCGTCCAAAACACTCAAACCACGACACCACCCCACTATAAGGAGGAGGACAGTGTAGTAAGGAGGTAATAAAGACTTCCAAGGAGGGAACAACAACAACCAAAGAAGAGGAAGAAGTCTTCCTCCTCCTCCTCCTCCTCCTCCTGCTTCTGCTTCTGCTTCTGCTTCTGCCTCTAGGATGCCCCCAGCCAGCCAGGCCTAGGAAGAAGCTAGGTCTAAAAATAATCCCCTCTCGAGTTTCCTATCTGGGGCTGCCTTAAAATAGCCCAAATCCCACTCGCAGGCTGCTGTCTCTGCGCAGGGGAGGCGCTGGCCGCGGCCGAGGGGGGCAGGGACCGGGGACCCAGGCGGGGCTTCCTATTTTGGGCGCATCCCGGGCCCCGGTTGCGTCAATGGCCCGGGCCTCTGCGTCACGAAACGGACCGCCTCTCCCCCCTTCCTCCTCCTCCTCCTCCTCCTTGCAAGCTCTCACTTTTTCCCTTTCCAGCCCTCCTTCCCTCCCTCCCTCCCTCCTCCATGCTCCAAGTGGAGGGCGTTTTGGGACTCCTTCCTGGGCAGAAGGGTGAAATGGAGGACAGGGCCTGGAGGAAGAGGAGGAGGAGCTCCTCTGGCCACCTGTCTGCCTCCATTTCCACCTTGGGTCCAGGAGGAATCCCAAAGTGTCCTCCACTTGGAGCATGGCCACGGTGACCAGAGGTGGTTCTGCTTTTTCCAGGAAGTGTCCTCCATTTCCACCTTCTATCCAGGAAGGAATCCCAAAATGTCGCCCACTTTGAGCGTGACCAGAAGTCCTCTTTCGTTTACCAGGACCTGTCCTCCATTTCCACCTCCTGCCCAAGAGGAATTCCAAAATGTCCTCCACTTGGAGCATGACCAGGGTGACCAGAGGTAGTCCTCCTTTTTTCCAGGACCTGTCCTCCATTTCCACCTCCTCCCCAAGAGGAATTCCAAAATGTCCTCCACTTGGAGCATGACCAGGGTGACCAGAGATGCTCCTCGTTTCCCAGGATCTGTCCTCCATTTCATCCTTCTATCCAGGAGGAATCCCAAAAGGTCCTCCACTTTGAGCATGACCAGGGTGACCAGAGGTCCTCCTCCTTTTCCAGGACCTGTCCTCCATTTCCACCTTCTGTCCAGGAGGAATCCCCAAAGGTCCTCCATGCTGAGCATGATTATGAAGCCCACTGAATAACACCACTTTGTTGCTCCTTTCGGAGAGATGCATCTCCTTGGGAGCCTGTCCTTGCTGCAGGATGGGATGAACAGGACAGGATAATAAAACAAAGTAAAATAAAAATAATTAAAAAAGATAATAAAATACAGTATATGTGAGATAAAGAGATCTGTCAATAAACCATATGAGATGAATTTACATTTCTATGAGTGTTTTATTTGGCAATGTCCTCCATTTTCTGGAATGTCCTCCGTTTTTGCCATGCCTTGTCCTCCTTTGAGGGCATGGCATCTGGTCGGCCTGCCAGAGAATGAAGGCTTAAAGTGGCTGCTCCCTCTTCCTCTTCCTCTTCCTCTTCCTCTTCCTCTTCCTCTTCCTCCTCTGGCCTTTCTATGAAACTCCTTCCTTGCTATTTATAGCCTTCCTAAAAATAGCTGGAGGGAGGAAAAGGAGCCTTTCGCCCGCCCTTTGTGCTGCTATGAGGGAATCCCTTTGGCTCCCGGATAATCCGCCTCCGCCTCTCCAAAGGAAAAGGGCGGGAGGAAGTTGGGAAGAAGCAGGGTGACCCGGGGTCCTCCTTTTCCAGGACCCGTCCTACATTTCAGCCTTCGGTCCAGGAGGGATTCCAAAAAGTCCTCCATTTTGAGCCTCACTAAGAAGGATGGGTTTATACATTGATCCATTTATATCAGTCTTTCGAAGTTTCCTTTGGTGATGTCCTACATTTTTCTTCAATCTCCTCCATTTTGCGGGGCCTTGTCCTCCTTTGCCGGTTAGGACATCTGGGCACCCTGGGAAGAAGAGGCTTCTTGAACTGAGAAGAAAAAGGCGATCGTAAAATGAGGCAGTGGGATGTAGTGGTTTGAGTGTTGGACCATGACTCTGGGGACCAGGAATTCAAAGATATAGCCGTGTTAGTCTGTAGCAGGGGTAGGCAACCTTTCCCCTTTAAGGGCCGAGGGACTTCAGCTCCCAGAAGCCTCAGCCATGTTGGCCAATAGTCCCATGTTGGCCAATAGCTCCTGGGATTCTGGGAGCTGAAGTCCCTCGGCCCTTAAAGGGGAAAGGTTGCCTACCCCTGATGTAGAGAGATCTTGTAGCACCTTTGAGACTAACTGAAAGAAAGAAATTGGACCAGGGTTCGGTTCTCCGCTCAGCCATGAAACCCACTGGCCGACCTTGGGCAAGTCACACTCTCTCAGCCTCAGAGGAAGGCAACGGCAAACTTCCTCTGAACCAGTCTTGCCAAGAAAACCCCAGGATAGGGTTGCCTTAGGGTCGCCGTAGGTCGGAAATGGCTTGAAGGCAACGCAACAACAAACAACAACTTAAGGTTAAGGAGGACTTTGCTCCTTGCCCCAAAGTAAATAAAAGAAGCGTGAGGCACTTTTTGAGTCTGCACGCATTTGAGCAAAAGCCCGAGTTTGTTCTCCGTCCACATGAACACGATCCGACTGGGCAATGCAGTCCCCTGTCTGCGGAGCTTCTGGCCCTCCAAGCATTGATGGGAGAGGACTGCAAATCCCATCAGCCCTAGCCAACACATTCTATGTTGAAGGACGATGGGAGCTGAAACCAAGCAGGGTCTTTAGGGTCCCCGGGTCCCCCAGCCTTGCCAGACAGTGAGTATATTTCCCATTGGAAAGAGGCAGGATGGAGCATGGAACTAAAGCTGCATCCGCACTGTAGAAATAATCCAGTTTGACACCGCTTTAACTTCCATGGCTCAATGCTATGGAAACCTGGGACATGTGGTTTGTTGTGGCACCAGAATACTCTGACAGAGAAGGCTAAATGTCTCACAAAACTACATTTCCCAAAATCCCCTAGCATTTAAAGGGCAGTTAAAGGGCTGTCAGACTGCATTATTTCTGCAGTGCGGATACAGCCTTGGACGCTGGGAGACCAGGGTTCGAATCCTTGCTCAGGCCTCGAGCAAGTTCCACCCTCTCAGCGAAAGCTGTGAGGGTGGCAAACCTCCTCTGGAGAAATCTTGTCCGGAAAACCATATCGCAGCAGGGCGACCAGAGGTCCTCCTTTCCCAGGACACGTCCTACATTTCAACCTTCCGCCCAGGAGGAATTTCAAAATGTCCTCCACTTTGAGCACGACCGAGAAACATTCACTTACAATTCAGGTTAGTGCTTCTAGCTTTTATTCAGGGAATGTCCTCCATTTTCCCTCCAATGTCCTACATTTTGCGGTACCTTGTCCTCCTTTGCAGTTGTGACGTCTGGTCACCCTGTATTATAGAAGGTAGCCTTAGAGCCACTCCAGTGCAGTGGTCTGAGCACTGAGCAGTAAGACTCAAGGATGGTCAGGATTCAAATCCTTGCCCAGTTTTTGCAAAAACAAAACAAAACAAAACAAAACAAAAACCAACAACCCTGAGTGACTTGGATCAAGTCACACTCTCTCAGCCTCAGGGGAAGGCAAAGGCAGACCTCCTCGCAAGAAATGGGCTCAATGGGATGTTACTTCAGAGTCGAAGAGGCCTCTCTCTGCCAGGAGGCTGGTTTTCCTCACCCATCCCTCCCTCTTGCTTTACCCCCTCAGTCCTCCCCAGTGGCACTCCCTAGAACCCAGACCCAAAAGTTCCTCCCCATGGAGGGAAGCCAGGCCGGCCCTTTCCTTTCCTTTCCTTTCCTTTCCTTTCCTTCCCTCCCTCCCTCTCTTTCCTTCCTTCCTTCCTTCCTTCCTTCCTTCCTTCCTTCCTTCCTCCTTTCCTTTCCTTTCCTTTCCTTTCCTTCCCTCCCTTTCCTCCTTTCCTTTCCTTCCCTCCCTCCCTCCCTTTCCTTCCTTCCTTCCTTCCTTCCTTCCTTCCTTCCTTCCTTCCTCCTTTCCTTTCCTTTCCTTTCCTTTCCTTTCCTTTCCTTTCCTTCCCTCCCTTTCCTCCTTTCCTTTCCTTCCCTCCCTCCCTCCCTTTCCTTCCTTCCTTCCTTCCTCCCTCCTTTCCTTTCCTTTCCTTTCCTTCCCTCCCTTTCCTCCTTTCCTTTCTTTCCCTCCCTCCCTTTCCTTCCTTCCTTCCTTCCTTCCTTCCTTCCTTCCTTCCTTCCTCCTTTCCTTTCCTTTCCTTTCCTTTCCTTCCCTCCCTTTCCTCCTTTCCTTTCCTTCCCTCCCTCCCTCCCTTTCCTTCCTTCCTTCCTTCCTTCCTTCCTTCCTTCCTCCCTCCTTTCCTTTCCTTTCCTTTCCTTCCCTCCCTTTCCTCCTTTCCTTTCTTTCCCTCCCTCCCTTTCCTTCCTTCCTTCCTTCCTTCCTTCCTTCCTCCTTTCCTTTCCTTTCCTTCCCTCCCTTTCCTCCTTTCCTTTCCTTCCCTCCCTCCCTCCCTTTCCTTCCTTCCTTCCTTCCTTCCTTCCTTCCTTCCTCCTTTCCTTTCCTTTCCTTTCCTTTCCTTTCCTTCCCTCCCTTTCCTCCTTTCCTTTCCTTCCCTCCCTCCCTTTCCTTCCTTCCTTCCTTCCTTCCTTCCTCCTTTCCTTTCCTTTCCTTCCCTCCCTTTCCTCCTTTCCTTTCCTTCCCTCCCTCCCTCCCTTTCCTTCCTTCCTTCCTTCCTTCCTTCCTTCCTCCTTTCCTTTCCTTTCCTTTCCTTTCCTTTCCTTCCCTCCCTTTCCTCCTTTCCTTTCCTTCCCTCCCTCCCTTTCCTTCCTTCCTTCCTTCCTTCCTTCCTTCCTCCTTTCCTTTCCTTTCCTTCCCTCCCTCCCTTTCCTTCCTTCCTTCCTTCCTTCCTTCCTTCCTTCCTTCCTCCTTTCCTTTCCTTTCCTTTCCTTTCCTTCCCTCCCTTTCCTCCTTTCCTTTCCTTTCCTTCCCTCCCTCCCTTTCCTTCCTTCCTTCCTTCCTTCCTTCCTCCTTTCCTTTCCTTTCCTTCCCTCCCTTTCCTCCTTTCCTTTCCTTCCCTCCCTCCCCTTCCTTCCTTCCTTCCTTCCTTCCTCCTTTCCTTTCCTTTCCTTCCCTCCCTTTCCTCCTTTCCTTTCCTTCCCTCCCTCCCTTTCCTTCCTTCCTTCCTTCCTTCCTTCCTTCCTTCCTTCCTCCTTTCCTTTCCTTTCCTTTCCTTTCCTTCCCTCCCTTTCCTCCTTTCCTTTCCTTCCCTCCCTCCCTTTCCTTCCTTCCTTCCTTCCTTCCTTCCTTCCTCCTTTCCTTTCCTTTCCTTCCCTCCCTTTCCTCCTTTCCTTTCCTTCCCTCCCTCCCTTTCCTTCCTTCCTTCCTTCCTTCCTTCCTCCTTTCCTTTCCTTTCCTTTCCTTTCCTTCCCTCCCTTTCCTCCTTTCCTTTCCTTCCCTCCCTCCCTTTCCTTCCTTCCTTCCTTCCTTCCTTCCTTCCTTCCTTCCTTCCTTCCTCCTTTCCTTTCCTTTCCTTCCCTCCCTTTCCTCCTTTCCTTTCCTTCCCTCCCTCCCTTTCCTTCCTTCCTTCCTTCCTTCCTTCCTTCCTTCCTTCCTTCCTCCTTTCCTTTCCTTTCCTTTCCTTTCCTTCTGAACAGCTGACGCGCAAGAGCCGAAGTTCCTTCACGCGAGGGAGGCTGTCACGCGGGAGAAGGAGGAGGAGGAACTTTGTGACGGAGAGTGAGGCACTTTCTCCGTTTTGGAAGCTGCCTTTCAGCCAGGAGGAAGGAAACTAACTGGAGGCGCCTTCTCCCTCAGACAGGGTGACTGAGCGTCCTCATTTTCCAGGACCTCTCCTCCATTTCCACCTTCTGTCCAGGAAAGGATCCCAAATTGTCCTCCACTTGGAGCATGACCAGGGAGGTCCTCTTCCTTTTCCAGGACATGTCCTCCAGTCCCACCTTCCGTCCAGGAAGGAATCCCAAATTGTCTTCCACTTGGAGCATGACCAGGGTGGCCAGAGGTCCTCCTCCTTTTCCAGGACCTGTCCTCCATTTCCACTTTCTGTCCAAGAAGGAATCCCAAATTGTCCTCCACTTTGAGCACGACCAGGGTGGCCAGAGGTCCTCCTCCTTTTCCTCGACCTGTCCTCCATTTCCACTTTCTGTCCAGGAAGGAATCCCAAAATGCCTGGTGGCGCGGTGGCTAAATGCCTGTACTGCAGCCACTCACTCACAAACCATAAGGTTGTGAGTTCAATCCCAGCCAAGGGCTCAGGCTCAACTCAGCCTTGTATCCTTCCGAGGTCACTAAAATGAGTCCCCAGCTTGTTGGGGGCAATTGGCTTACACGTTGTAAAGTGCTTAAGTGCACTGATAAGGGGCATAGAAATGGACTTGCTATTGCTATTTGAGTATGACCAAGTTGACCAGAGATCCTCCAAGTCCAAAACAAAACGCCCTCCATTTTTGGCATGAGGAAGGAGCACGAATTGACATTTCTAGGTGTGTGTTGGGCTTTGCATTTGGTCATGCCCTCCCTTTTCCTTGAGGGTCTTCCTTGGAGGACCTCTGGTCACCCTGCCCTTTGGTCACAGAAGGCTTTCTGGGCGCTGACTAAAAGCCAGGCCAAGGCCAGGCGGGCTTTTGTTCTTTCCCTTCGTGTTTCTGCGCCTACTCTGAGGCCCTGAGAAAGCGGCCTCTCCCACTTTCTGCCCCAAGCCCACCCCTGTTTGTAAGGGGACCCTCCTGGCTGGGAGACCCACCTCCTGGCGAGCAAATGCCCTCCCCTCCCCTCCCCTCAGGGGCACCTCCAGGGGGCGAGGACTCCCCCCAGAACCCGGTCCCTAGTTGGCAAACTGAGAGAGAGCCTAAGGAGGGCACCTTTTGGGAACACCTCTTGGCCACCTTTTCCTTCCTTCCTTCCTTCCTTCCTTCCTTCCTTCCTTCCTTCCCGCCAATTTCATTTCTAGTTTGCTCTCAAGCGTCGTCGGCCTATCTATCTTTCTGGAGACCAGGGTTCGGCCATATCAACCCACGGGGTGACCCTGGGCAAGTCACTCTCTCTCAGCCTCAGAGGAGAGCAATGGCAAACTCCTTCTGATGAAGCATGCCATGATAGAGGTGCGCCTTAGGCAGGCACACAACAACAACAACAACACGGCTTAGTACACGGGGAAGGTGTATGTGTGTGTAGGGGTGTGTGTGTATATGTGTGTGAGAATGGCCGACGTTTGTCCCACTAACTCTTTTTCTCTCTCCCTCCCTCGCGTGGAGGAGGACCCCAAAAGACCCTGGACCCTGCAAGGGCAAGCTGCCCGAAAAGTCCAATGCTTGCTTGCTTGCTCCTTGCCTCCCTTCTTCCTCCTCCTCCACACACCTCTCTGTTTTCCTCTTCGCTGGAGAGGTGTATCCTTTGTCAAGGCTCTGGAGCGGGGCTGTGAGGAGGAAGGAAGGAAGGAAGGAAGGAAGGAAGGAAGGAAGGAAGGAAGGAAGGAAGGAAGGAGGGGGAACAAGAGAGATAAATAAGGCTTCTGTTTTGGGACCTGGTAACCTGGGCTGGGAAGGCTTGTGCAACCTGTTGACGGCTTTGTTGTTGCCTTGGCTTTCAAAGGATGGCCGGGCTGCGTCAATGCATTCCTGGCTCCTCACCTGAGCAGGGAAGAAGAGGGAGAGAAAGAGAGAAAGAGAGAAAGAGAAAAACAGAGAGAGAGAGAGAGAGAGAGAGAGGCCCTGAGGCTGGCACCAAGTGTCTCCGGCCAGATAGAGCAAGCCTGGGCCCGTCTCCTCAGGAGGAAAACCCATGGAGTTGAATGGGACTGCCTCCCGGGGGAAAGGTGGGTAGAGCTGGCCCTCCATAGCCATAGATCTTCAGGATCCGTGGATTAATAATAATAATAATAATCCATGGATATGGAGGGTCAACTTTATGGAGGGCATATAATTCTCTAGGTCTATCTCTATCTAGATACAGATACAGATATACAGAAATCTATATGGATCTATAATTCCCAAAGCAAACCTTGGTTTTTGCCATTTTTGTATTGTTCTTGTATGCCCTCCAAGTCATTTCCGACTGATGGTGACCCTCAGGCGACCCTGTCATGAGGTTTACGTGGCAAGTTTCTTCAGAAGGGGTTTGCCAGGGCCTCCCCCTGAGGCTGAGAGCGTGTGACTTGCCCAAGGTCACCCAGTGGGTTTCCACGGCATCAAGTGGGAATCAAAACCTGGTCTCCAGAGTTGTGCTCCAACGCTCAAGCCAGCCGCTAAGCCACGCTGGCTGCCATTGTGTTTAATGGGACTTGAGATTTTGGTATCCATGGGGGTCCTAGAGCCAAAGATACCCAGCAGATACCAAGAGCCCACAGTCTAGAGTTGGAAGCTTGGATCTGGCCGTGGCGGTGCCTCCGAAGAAACACGCGTGTCCTGGGCGGTAGGGAAGCCTGAGGCAGAGAGGAATGGACTGGGGAGTTCTGGGAATGCTCGACGCAGCATCTTCACATGGAGAAGAGTGGCAGACATTCCTCCTTTGCTTAGACTCTCTGACCTCGGGGTGTCCCCGTCTTTGAGGACGGGGATGGGAGGAAAAAGGGGGGGGGGTGTTGGACTAGGACTCTGGAGACCAGGGTTCGATTCCCAGCTCAGTCAGCCACTGGCCGACCTTGGGCAAGTCACACCCTCTCAGCCTCCGAGGATGGCCATGGCAAACCTCCTGTGAACAACTCTTGCCGAGAAAACCCCAGGATAGGGTCGCCTTAGGGTCTCCATAAATCGGAAACAAAGGCACACGAAAAGAAGAAGAAGAAGAAGAACCCTCCCTCAGGGTGACCAGTGGCCCTCCTTTTCCAGGACACCGTCCTACATTCCCACCTCCTGCCCAGGAGGAATTCCACAATGTCCTCCTCTATTTCGAGCCCGAATGTTCTATTGCTATGCGTGTGTTTTTAGCCTTTGTTTTGCCCATTTTGCCTGGCGGGTCCTCCATTTTACGGTCCGGCTTGTCCTCCTTTGCGGAGAGGAGCCATAGGGGGCCCCTGCCCTGCCCTCCCTGCCCCTCCGTTTGGGCCAGGGAAGGAGGGAAGGCGGGAGGGCGGGAGGCTGGCTCTGGTTTCCCCCCTTAAGAAGCCTCCCTCCGGTGATGTCACGTCGGAAATTTACCAAAGGCAGAGGCAGCCAACGGAGGGGAGCGGTCCAGCCCCTCGCCGGCTGATTGGGCGCCCGGCCCTGACGCGCACTGACGCTCGGAGGCCGAGGCGCATGTTGGCTGGCCGGCCGGAGCCCACATAAACAAAGGCACATTGGAGGCAAGGGCCACTCCGCTCCGACGCTCAGCGCACCGCTGCGCCGCCCTTCCCAGGAGGAAGGAAGGGAGGAAGGAAGGGAGGAAGGAAGGGAGGAAGGAAGGAGCCCAGCAGTAGAGGGTCGGTGACCGGGGGGGGCGAGGGAGAAGGAAGGAAGGAAGGAAGGAAAGAAAGAAAGAAGGAAAGAAAGAAAGAGAAAGAAGGAAGGAAGGAAGAAAGAAAGGAAGGAAGGAGCCCAAGAGGGCCGGCGGACGGAGGGTTGAGGGAGAAGGAAGGAAGGAAGGAGCAAGGGGAAGGAAGGACTTCCAACAGGGAAGGAAAGAAGGAGGGAAGGGAGAAGGAAGGAAAGAGGAAAAGAAGGAGGAAAGGAAAGAAAGACCCAGAGAAAAGGAAAGAGGGAGAGCAAAAAAAGAAAGAAGGAGGGAAGGACGGAGGGAGGGAGAAGGAAGGAAGGAAGGAAGGAAAGAGAGAAGGAAAGGAGGAGAAGGAAAGAGGGAAAGGAGGGAAGGACGGAGGGAGAAGGAAAGAAAGAGGGAACGCCAAGAGGGAAAGAAGAAAGGAAGGAAGGACGGAGGGAGAAGGAAAGAGATAGAGCCGAGAGTGAAAGAAAGAGGGAAAAGAGGAGGAGGAGGAGGAGGAGAAGCGGCGGAGGCAAGGCAAGGCAAGGCAAGGCGCCCTTGCCGCTTTCTCCGGTCCCCCCCCCCTCCTCCGCCGCCGCCGCCGCCGCCTCTCTGTCCCTGGGAAGCCTGGCAACATACAGCGGAATGAATGAATGAATGAATGAATGAAAAAGACACCGCCTAACAGGTAAGGGGATCGCACGGCGGCTTTGGGAATAGAGGGGAGGAGGGAGGACTCTTGGTTTGTTACCATCTGGAAGGAGATCTAAGGGTTTTGTTTCCTTTTTTTAAATGAAAGCAGGCTTTTAAAGGGGGGCTGGGCTGGGGTGAGAGGAGGGAGGAAAGGTCGCGCCGGCAAGGGATGCCCCAGTCCCACGCCGTGCCGGGGACTAGTCCGAACCGCCTTTCCTGGAAGGACCTCGCCTCGTCGCTCGGATCTGGGGCTCTTTTCCCGCCGCTGCCGCCAAGATCAGGGTGACCAGAGGTCCTCACCGCAAAGGAGGACATGAGGCACCGGAAAATGTAGAACATTCAAGAAAAATGGAGGACATAACCAAAAGAATAGCTAAAAACACTCGTTTAAAGATAAATGCATGCTTCGTAGTCCTGCTCCAAATGGAGGACCTTTTGGAATTCCTCCTGGACAGAAGGTTGAAATGGAGGACAGACGGGTCGTGGAAAACGAGGACCTCTGGTCACCTTGGCCAAGAGCTCAAAGGGAAAGAGGGAGGTTTTGGAGGGCCAGAGGTTTGGGAGGTCCAGTCCTCCCCGTTGTCTCCGCGCGTAATTTATCCTGGGTTCAAACGCAGATAGAGAAGAAAAGTTGTGGCGGAGTTATGGAAGGGGAGTGGTGGCTGGGTTGGTCGGGGTGGAGGCGATGGGAGGAAAGGGGGGTCTCTAGGGGTCTGAGACTCGGCATGGCGGGGGTGGGAGCCCAAAGAGCAGGAGAAAGTCGCTGCCTCCTAGCCATGGGGGGGGGGGGGAGATAGCCAAGATCTGGGGCTGGTGAGGGGGCCAGCAGAGCCCCAAGTGACAGATGCGGAGGGGAAGCCAAGGGGAGTGGAGTGGGTTGAGCTGGGAAAAAGTTCCCAGGACTGGTACAAAGTTCTCAAGGGAGGATGGAGGAGGGAGATTTTGGGAAAAGCCCCTGGTTGTTGTTGTTGTTGTTGCTGCTGTTTTAAAAAGAGAGAGGTTGCTCTGCGTCAGATCCGGAAGAGGTAGGCGAGGGATCCCTTTCCCTTTCGGAATTCAGAGTAGTTACACTTGGAGAGGCGCATCCCTTGAAAGCCTCCCTCTTGCTCCCTGGCCAGCTCCCTGGGCCTTTCTTTGCCGCCCTCTTTGTGCCTCCCTGGATGGGCCAAGGGCGGGCACGATCCTTTCCCCCCCCCTAATTAATACAATGGGCTCCTTTGGCAGCTAGCCTGGCAAGCGCCTGCACCCCTCCCCAGGGGGATTTCGGGGGTGGTGGTGGTGGAAGGGGGTCGCCTCTGGTTTAAAACGATTTTGTCTAATTCAATGGACACCCTGATGATGATGATGATGATGATGATCATTATTACTATTGTCATCTAATTCAAGTGGATTCCAAAGGACTGACTTGACTTCCAAATAAGCTTTGGGGTATTTGCTGTATGAAAGCGTGTACATGTGTACACGTGTGTGTGTGCGCGTGTGTACATGTGCATGTAACCATGCGCTGTCAGCCGATGGAGTGGTGATGGTGGGATTAAAGCTGCCTAATACTGTGGTCGTACAAAGAGGGCAAACAAGGTGGTATGAGTTCTCCTTCCATCCTCATCCATGTATATTCTATGTATATTCAGATATTCAGATATGTACATGTATGCTCATATACTCACGTGTACATACATGTATATGTTTACTCAAATGTGCACGTATATGTATGTATGTATACAGTATGTATCTTCATATATAAATGTGCATGTCTATGTTTACTCACATATGAACATATATGTATATGTATATTCACATATACATGTATGTTTTCTCACATATGCACGTATGTGTATATATATTCACATACACATGTATATGTTTGCTCACATATGCACGTATATATGTATCTATAGCCACATATACATGTATATGTATATCCACATATACATGTATGCGTATATATGTATCCACATATAAAAGCATATGTATACCCACACATACACGTATATGTCTCTGTACACATACATATGTATGTCTATGTACATACACATATCCGCGTATATGTATGTTCATATATACACGTATATGTCTATGTATATCCACATATTTACGTGTATGTATACTCACACATACTGTACACCTATATGCCTATGTATATTCACATAGACATAGACATACACGAATGCGTATCCCGCACAAACCTATACACTTGCAGCCGCGTGTATGAACTCTCTTGGGAAGCTAGATCCCCACTTTCTCTGTATGTATGTATGTATGTATAACTTCTTGGGAAGTCTTGCCCTTTGGGATTTTTTTGGGGGGGTGGGGTGGGGTGGGGGTCTTGCCTGGTTTTCCTGCCGAGGCGAGGGGGGTTAAAGTCGGGGGAGTGACCCGGTTCCGCCTCGGTCTCCCTCCTCTCCTCTCCTCTCCTCTCTCAGGCCTTCTGCCTTCTTCTGCCCCAGTCTCCTCGGGAACTTGTCCCTCCGCTGAACTCCGACGCTGTCCGCCTTGAATTCCTCCGAAGACGCCTCTCGCTCGGCTGAAGGTGGGTGAGTGGCCAACTATTCCTCCTCTCCTCTTGCGGAAAATAAAAATAAATAAAAATACAAACACACTCTTCCTCTTCCCCACCCCCGCCCCCTTATTTTAAAAGGCCCCCTTTCTGGGTCGTGTTTGGGGGGGGGGGTGATGGACGATGCCCTTGGCTTTGGCGCAATCCAAAGAGTTGGTTGGGATGTCACCCAAAATTGGGGGAGGGAGAAAAGAGCTGATCTGAGGGGAAGCATAGAGGGAGGCACAGCGATGGGGCCCACGTCCACACACTCACACAAACACACAACACATTAGACCACACACACACACACACACACACACACACTCTGCAGCAACTCCAGCGCTGTCAGCCCTCAGCCTCCCTGGGCTGGTCTGTGTTTGGAAGGGAGCCCCTCAACTCCGCCGATGCCCCCTTCCTCCTGCTCAGACCCCCTTCTCCCCCCCCCCCTGCCTCTATATACAGCCCACCCTCTCCTCGGCTGCCCACTTCTCTCTACCTGGCCCACCTCCCCTTTGGAGCCTCTTCCTGCTCTCCAGCGCTCTCCCCCTTGAACCCCTTCCCAGCCCCTCCAAACCCGGCTTCCTACCCCGCTTCCCTCTTTTACCTGCCCTCCTGATCCTGGTCCTGATCCTGATTTCTTCCTGCTCTCCAGCTCTTGAATCCCTCCCCAGCCCCCTTCTTACCCCTCCAGCCAAGTTTTGTAACCCGCTTCCCTCTTTTAAATTCCCCCAACCCAACTTGGCCGGCCATCCTTGCCCTGGCCCTAGCCCTGGCCCTGATCCTGATCCTGGTCCTGATCCTGATCCTGGTTGTGGGGTGGGGGTGGGGTGGGAAGGGCATGGGAGGGGGTGTCAAGCCCCTTGATGTATGTGTGTATGGGGGGAGGGGGCAGGAGGAGGGGAGTGTGGGGCAGGACGTGTCTCTCCGTGTGTGTGTGTTGTGTGTGTGAGTGTGAGGGATCCCGGCAGACCGTCTGAGCCCTGTTTGTTGTCGTTGTGGTTGTCGTCCTTGTGCTTGTGTTGCGGTGCCTCCCTTGCAGCCATGCCCTGCGTCCAGGCTCAGTTCGGGTCCTCGCCGCAAGGAGCCAGCCCGGCCACGCAGAGCTACGCCTACCATCACTCGGCGGCGGCGGCGGCGGCAGCGGCGGCAGCGGCGGCGGCGGCGGCGGCCGGGGAATACACGTCGTCGGGGGACTTCCTCACGCCCGAGTTCGTCAAGTTTAGCATGGACCTGACCAACACCGAGATCACTGCCACCACTTCTCTCCCCAGCTTCAGCACCTTTATGGACAACTACGGCGCCGCCGCCGCAGCAGCCGCCGCCGGCTACGACGTGAAGCCGCCCTGCCTCTACCAGATGCCCGCCCAGCCCCCGCCGCCCCCGTCCGCGCCCTCCATCAAGGTGGAAGAGCTCCCTCTGCACGGCTACCCGCCTCCTCCTCCTCCTCCTCCGCCTCCGCCTCCTCCTCCGCCTCCGCCGCCTCCTCAGCAGCCCCCCGCCGGGGGCCCCGGTCAACCCACGGAGGACCTGGCCGTCTACTACAAGCCTTGCTCCTCTCCTCCTCCTCCTCCGCCGCCGCCGCCGCCTCCCTCCTCGGGCTTCGGGCCGGGCCAGAGCGTGTGGGACGAGGCGGGCCCTCTGCACGGCTTCCACCACCACCACCACCACCACCATCATCCCCACCACCCCCACCACCAGGGCTACGGGGCCGGAGGCGGCGGAGGCGGCGGCGGAGGCGGAGGAGCGGTGCCCAAGAGCGGCCCGACGGCGGTGCCTCGCCTCTCGCTCTTCTCCTTCAAGCAGTCTCCTCCGGGGACGCCGGTGGGCAGCTGCCAGATGCGCTTCGAGGCGGGCCCCCTGCACGCCCTGCCCCTCAACGGGGAGCCCTCGGCCCACGGCGGGCCCCCCCACCACCCCCACCACCATCACCACCACCACCACCACCACCACGACGGCCAGCCCCCCGCCGCCTTCGCCCTGCCCAGCCCCATCCGCAAGCAGGCCGCCGCCGCCGCCGCCGCCGTGGGCTTCCCGGGGCTCCAGCTGGGCCACCCCTCGCAGCTGCTGGACGCCCAGGTGCCCTCGCCGCCCTCCCGGGGCTCGCCCTCCAACGAGGGGCTCTGCGCCGTCTGCGGGGACAACGCCGCCTGCCAGCACTACGGGGTCCGCACCTGCGAGGGCTGCAAGGGCTTCTTCAAGGTGAGGCCAGGAAAGGCCGGGCGGGGCGGGGGGGGGGCTGCTGGGTCTCTGAGGTCCAAAGCACGCTGCGGAAATAACACCCAGGTCGAGGGCTCTTTCGCTGCCCTGGCGCGATGCTAGGGGATTCTGGGAACTACAGCTTTGGGAGACACGTAGCCTTTCTGTGGCAGAGGGCCCCAATAAACGACAGTTCCCAGAATTCCCTAACACTGAGCCAGGGCACTGAACGCGGTCTCAGACTTGATTATTGCTGCAGTGTGGTTTGGACCTGAGAGAGAGAAAGTGTGTGTGTGTGTGTGTGTGTGTTTCTGGCGGTGTGTGTGTGTGTGTGTGCCATGTCAGTGTGCCATCCACACACACACACACACACCATCGCCTTCCACAGTAAGGCTCCGCTTTCTGCAGAGTGTAGGTCTATGTGCCTTCTTCAGGTCGACTGTATGGGGACCCTGTGACTTTCATAGGGTTTTCTTAGGCAAGGAAGACCCAGCGGTGGGTTTGCCTGGTCTTCGCTGGAGGTCTCTCATCCAAGAATTAACTAGGGCTGACCCTGCTTCGCTTCCAAGATCAGGCGGGATCTGATGCCTTTATTTGGGTCCTTCCACACGATGCAACCAGTATAAAATGATGCTTCCTTGATGCGATTCCCACCATTAGACAGAACGGATTTGCCCCCCATTTTTGGGGTTCATCCACCCTTGAGCGTCCTTTTATTCGTGTTAATTAATCCAGAATAATTGTCACCCTCGGGTTGCCTGTGACCGGAGCCCTCCTGAGAAGGCGCTTTGAAATCGTTTCAGTGTGTGGACAGGAGCCGGTACTGCTTGGCCAACCCTTTTTTCACCCGGAGTGGCCATACATAGAGCAGGCCCCAGCCAAAGAGCCAAGCTTCCTTGCCTCTCCTAGAAAGTTACTTTTTATTAGGGTAGTAGTCTGGACTCACCGCAACACCTCCATTTTTCACACACACACACACACACAAGCACCCACAGGTGTGCCTTTTAAAAGAGAGGCCAAACCCATCTTTTTACCCGGGGAGCCAAGTCAAGGGTTGTGTGTCTGTAAGTAAGTGAGTGAGAAGGAGGGGCTGGACTCTTTAGGAGATCATCTCTGTCAAAGTGAAGGAAGAGAAACCCCATCATCATCATCATCATCATCATCAATAATCTTTATTCCAAAGTCTGGTTGTGGGGATGCACCACAAGCTGTGTGAAGTGGTCAAGGATAATAAAAGGGATCAAGGGAGAGAAAGGATCTGGCGGTCCAAATTCTGTCCTCCTTCATAGATCCCCACCAACTTAAATCTCTGCCCCGAACCCCCTTTTATCTTGGAGGGGGCTTCTCAGAGGCTTTCCTCGGCCTCTTCTTTCCCGACGGAGGAGAATCCACAGAGGAAGGCGCTGGGAAGGGATTTCTCATTCTCTGGGTCGTCTGGTCCCCAAAGATATGGCGGGGGGGGGGGGAGGACACCCGATGCCCCCTTCCCCTCCGAAAAAAAGTACGGCTTCTCTGGAGAGAAAGAGAGAGAGAGAGAGAGAGAGAGAGAGAAAAGGGGGAGCCGGCGGCGGGCCTTATTTTGCATGCGCGCTCTCTCCTTTTGCCTTCGGATTGAAATTGGTTAGGACAGAGAACCGTGTCTAAGCTAACCAAGTGGAACAGAAATTCCCTATGGTCAAATTAAGTGATCTCTTTATTTCTCCCGCCAGCCCCCCCCCCCCGATTGAATAATCTTATCCTTGGAAAGAGAGACGGTCTCCGAGGGATGTAAATAATAGGGATGCCCACGGATTTGTATTTACGGAGCGTCTCCTCGCTCCCGCGCTTGGAAGGGCAAACACTGGCCAGCCCCGAGGAAGAAAGAGGGAAGCGGCCTTGGAAAAGGAGGGAGAAGGGAGGAAGGAAGGAAGGAAGGAAGGGCAGACAGAAAGAAAGAAAGAGAAGGAAGGAAGGAAGAGAGGGAGGAAGGAAAGGGAAAGAAAGAAAGAAAGAATAGAGGGACGAAAGAAGGAAAGAAAAGGGAGGAAGGAAGGAAAGGGAAAGACGGAAGGAAGGAAAGAAATAAAAAGAAAAAGAAGGAAGGAAGAGAGGGAAGAAGGGACGAAGGAAGGAAGGAAGGAAAGGGAAAGAAAGAGAAAGAATGAATAGAGGGACGTAGAGGAAGGAAGGAAGGAAGGAAGGAAAGAAGGAAGGAAGGAGGGAAGGAAAGAAAAGGAAGGAAGGAAGGAAAGAAAGAAAGAAAGAAAAAGAAGGGAGGGAGGGAGAGAGGGAGGTACGTAGGAAGGAAGGAAAGAAGGGGGGAGGAAAGAAAGAAAGAAGGAAGGAAGGAAGAGAGAGAGGAAGGGACGAAGGAAGGACAGAAGGAAAGAAAGAAAGAAAGGGGAGGAAGGAAGGAAAGGGAAGGAAGTAAAGAAGGAAGGGAGGGAGAGAGGGAGGAAAGAAAGAAAGAAAAAGAAAGGGAGGGAGGAAAGAACCAAAGGAAGAGGGACTTAGGAAGAAATGCCGGCCGGTGTGGAGGGAATGGGCCCCAAATGGCCCTCCCGGGACCTGTTTCTTTTCCTTTTCCTTTCCCTTCACTTCTCCTCTTGTCTCCGCAGCGCACCGTCCAGAAAAACGCCAAGTACGTTTGCCTGGCGAACAAAAACTGTCCCGTGGACAAACGCCGCCGGAACCGGTGCCAATACTGTCGCTTCCAGAAGTGCCTGGCCGTCGGCATGGTCAAAGAAGGTAGAGCCCGCCGGGGGGGGGGGTCGGTCGGAGGGCGGGAGGAGGAGGAGGAGGGGGGGGAGAGAAGAGACGGACTCCCCCTTTTTACAACCACCCCCCAAAAGAACAAAGCAAAGCAAAGCAAAGCACCATTCGCAGACCCCCCCCCTCCTTCCCTACACACCTCCACCTTGAGCTTTGGCGCCATCCGCACTGCAGAAATAGTCCAGGTAGACACCGCTTTAACTGCCATGGCTCAATACTATGGGATTCTGGGAATTGTTTCTTGTGATACCAGAGAAGGTCTCACAAAGCCACCACTGGCCGAATGCCATAGTACTGAGGCATGGCTGTTAAAGCGGTGTCAACCTAGGTTATTTCTGCAGTGCGGATGCGGTTTTTGCTCTGTTAGGCCAGGCAGGAGCCCGGCTGAACCCAGGGCGGCTGACTTCTGAGTAGGCCCAGGAGAGAGTTGGAGACCCATTGGGATCCCCCCAGCGCAAAACAAAACAAAACAAAACAAAACAACAAAGCAGGCCCAGTGAGGCCTCTAAGGAGCCGGCTGGGCTGAGGGGTTGTGTGTCTTCAAGCCCTTTTCGACTTAGGGAGACCCTAAGGAGAACCTACTATCATGAGGTTTTCTTGGCAAGATTTGCCCAGAGGGGGTCTGCCACTGCCTTCCCCTGAGGCTGAGAGCGTGTGGCTTGCCTAAGGTCCCAGTGGGTTTCATGGCTGAGTTTTGATCTGAACTTTGATCTACAGAGTTTGTTCACACCACTCTGGCTGGGCTGAGACTGGAGGGTGAAAGGAGGAGGAGAAGCGATCCCAGGGCTCAGGGAGCAAAGCGGGGGCCCCAGGAAAGAGCCCCCCCCCCCGAGACCCAGGCGCTCTTCATTCCTCACAGAGAAGGACCACCAATGAGTTCTGTCCAGCCCAAGTGATGCTGGGACCAGCAACCACCCTCAGCCCATCCCAGAGAGAGGGCTGGGAGGAAAGTGGCCCTTTTGTGGGGGGGGGGGGGGCGAGGACGCAAAACAAATACATTTTTAAGGGGGAGAAAGAACTCAAAACACTGAGAATGTGAAGAGCCTGGGAAAAGGTACAAATCTCAGAACCCCACCCCACACCCCCCACACCCCGCCACCATGGCTAGTAGTAGGGCTTTGAATATATAATATATAATATATAAAATAAATAAAATAAATTCCCCCCTAACTTTTCTAAGTTCTCCCCAGAGAAAAAGCAGGAAGAGGGGGCTTGCTTTTTCTCTCTCTTTCTCTCACTCTCTCTTTTTCTCTCTCTTTTTCTCTCTCATTTTCTCTCTCTCTTTCTCTTTTTCTTTCTTTCTCTCATTTTCTCGCTCTCTTTCTTTCTCTCTTTCATTTTCTTTCTCTCTTTCTCTCTTTCTTTCTTTCTCTCATTTTCTCTCTCTTGTTTTCTTTCTCTCTCTCATTTTCTCTCTCTCTTTCTCTCTCTCATTTTCTTTCTTTCTTTCTCTCTCTCTCTCTCTCTCTTTCCCTCTCTCTCATTTTCTCTCTCTCTCTTTCTTTCTTTCTTTCTTTCTTTCTCTCTCTCTCTCTCTCTCTCTTTTTGGTTCTTCCTGGCGACACTGACGTCCCCCCTTCCTCTCTTCTCCCCCTTCCTCCCCTTCAGTGGTGCGCACCGACAGTTTAAAAGGCCGGAGGGGTCGCCTGCCTTCGAAACCGAAGAGCCCCCAGGAGCCCTCTCCGCCGTCGCCCCCGGTGAGTCTGATCAGTGCCCTGGTGAGAGCTCATGTCGACTCCAACCCGGCTATGACCAGCCTGGACTACTCCAGGGTAAGCTGGGGAGCCTCTTCGCCCAAGGGGCCTCCTCCCTCGCGGGGGAACCAACACTCTGGGGACGGACCACCCCGCTAGGCCCAAGCCAGGTCGGGTCGCCCCTCCACACACCCCGCCCGAGGCCAAAGAGGGAAAGAGAGAGAAGGGGGGCGGACAAGGGAAGAAAAGGACGCTTCCAGGGCTGCAGGGAAAAGCCACGGGGAGATATATATATATGTGTGTGTGTGTGTGTGTGTGTGTGTATATATATATATATATATATATATATTATAGCCCACTTGGCAGGGAGATGGTTTGCGGGGTGTGTGAGGAGGGAATGAGAGAGAGGGGTGGGAGTCTTCCAGCAGGTTTAGGCTGCAGTCCCAATAGAGGGCCCTCTTGGAAGCCCCAACTACTACTTTTAGCAAACAAGCATTTGTTGTTGGGTGTCTTCAAGTCGTCATGGTAATTCTAAGGCGACCCTATCTATCATGGTTTTTGTTTTTTGGGCAAGACTTGTTCAGAGGAGGTTTGCCAGGGCCACCCTCTGAGACTGAGAGAGTGTGACTTGCCCAAGTGGGTTGAAATCCTCGCCTCCCGAGTCCCCTCCCCCTCTCACAGGGATCTTGCAACACCTTTGAGACTAACTGAAAGAAAGAAGTTGGTAGGCAAATCCCAAATTGGTAGGGAATTTCTTTGACTCAGTCTCAAAGGTGTTGCAAGATCCCTTTGCCTACTGATTTTCCAGACCGACCCCGGCTAGGGCTTTGCATTCTCTCTCAGAGGGTTAACCTTTTGATTAAATGGGACTTAGTTCCCCCAGTTTTTTGGGGGAACGAAGAGAAGTCCTTCCAAAGCTCGGAAGCGATTGCAAGGTTTAGGATTATTAAGCGTTTGTGAGGGGAGGAAGATGCGCGTTTTCTTTCTCTCTTTCTGTGGGATGCAAATTCTTTTAGGGTCCATTTAAATTTTAAAACAATACTTTGCCCGGCAGTCCTTCTGTTCCGACATCCAGCTAGGTGTCCATATCAGTAAACCCCGCAGCGAGGGAGGGATAGCACCCACTTGGCCTGGGATGTATTGACTCACTCCGGCCCCCGACTCGCGTGTCCCTTAAGTGCACGTGGGAAGGAGGCGGCGGGTTGGTCTGGATGCGCCTTCTGGAAGCTGGGCGAGGGCTACTTGCTCAGACCTTTTCTGGCCCAGACTTTCAGGGTGACCAGAGGTGGTCCTCCTCGTTTCCCAAGACCTGTCCTCCATTTCAACCTTCTGTCCAGGAGGCATTCCAGAACGACCTCCGTTTGGAGCATGGATTTATATTTCTACGAGTGTTTTGAGCTTTTCTTTGGCCTTGTCCTCCACTGCTCTTGGACGTCCTCCATTTGGCGGGGCCTCGTCCTCCTTTGCGGGAGGACCTCTGGTCCCTCTGCGACTTTGGGGCCGGGCGGGATGCCTCCCTGGGGCCCTCCTTGAAAGCCGCCAGGTCCAGCTTTCCTGCAGCCACCCTGAACGGAACTGAAGGGAAGTCGGGAGAGCAGCTGGCTCCCTTCCTGGTCCGAGGGAGGGTCCACGGTTGGGAAAACCCGGCTCCCCTCCTGGTGGTGGGCTTAGCAATTTCACGGGCGATCGGTTTTAGAGAACCTCATGAAGTGACCGGGGTCTCTCTCTCTCTCTGTGCCACTTTCTCTCTCCTTCTTCCCTTTTCTCTTTCTCCCCATCCATCCATCCATCCCTCCCTCCCTCCTTCCTCCCAGTTCCAGGCCAACCCGGACTTCCAGCTGAGCGGCGACGACACCCAGCACATCCAGCAGTTCTACGACCTCCTGACGGGATCCATGGAGATCATCCGGGGCTGGGCCGAGAAGATCCCGGGCTTCACCGACCTCCCCAGGCAAGACCAGGACCTTCTCTTTGAATCCGCCTTCCTGGAGCTCTTCGTCCTGCGGCTGGCCTACAGGTGAGGGGCTGGGGGCATGGGGGACCCTGGGGTCAGGCCTGGGCAAAGAGACCCCCCGGAGAGCCCCCCGGGGCCGTTCAAGGTCCGCTCTGAGCCGCCTTTTATTAACTCCTCGATAATGAGGTGCCCCTTAAGCCCGCCGTTTATTGCTGGGGAATAATTAGTTGTTTGCTTTTCTCTCCACCTCAATCTCTCTCTCTCTCTCGCTTTCCTTCCCTCCTTATCATCATCCCTCCCCCCCCCCCCAACAACTTCCTTTTGTTCCTCTTTCTCTCCCCTTGCCCCCCATCTCTGCGCAGGTCCAACCCGGTGGAAGGCAAGCTGATCTTCTGCAACGGGGTGGTCCTCCACCGGCTCCAGTGCGTCCGGGGCTTCGGCGAATGGATCGACTCCATCGTGGAGTTCTCCTCCAACCTCCAGAACATGAACGTGGACATCTCAGCCTTCTCCTGCATCGCAGCCCTGGCCATGGTGACAGGTGAGCCCCAGGTTCCCAATATCTCCTGCTGCTCCTCATCATACAAGGGGAGGGGGGGGCTTGTATGTGTCTCCAAGTCAGTATTTATTTATTTATTTTTTTAGACTGATGGAAACCCTTATCATAGGGTTTTCTTGGCAAGATTTGTCCAGAGGGGGTTTGCCATTGGCATCCTCTGAGGCTGAGCGAGTTTGACTTTCCTAAAGCCACCCTATGGGTTTTTATGCTCAAGCAAGGAATCAAACCTTGATCTCCAGAGTCACAATCCAACAGTGATTTCCAGAGTTGTGTAGTCCAACGCTGATTTCCAGGCTTGGAGTCTAACACTCTAACCACTACACCACACTGGCTCTCTGGGTTTTCTTTACTCCAGATTAAATAATCCAACTACCCGTACCTGCTACAATGAGTGCAGATTAGAACCCCCATCCCCACCCCCCACCCCAACACACACACTTCAGTTAGAAAACTCACATTTGCTCTATCCAGGCTACTCTCCTCTTCCCTTTGCCAGAAGAGATTAGATTTCCCATTTAGGCCAGAAGCCTGCACCTCTAAAACCCTCTGTAAAAATTCTCTATAGCCACACAGACCCCGCCCTCGTTTCACACTGGCATTTCAGGAGGACAGCAGATTAGAAGTGACCCTTCCTTCACCCGTGAATGCTGGCCTTTTACTCTGGATTAAGCTGAAGTGTTTATTTGGCCCATCCTACCCTTTGACTCCTTAAGGTAAATTAGAATCCTGTCATCACATTCCAATTGGGCTTGAATTAATTCAGGATAACTACCCTGTCATAATCCTAACCCTCTCCTGCACTCACAGTGGCTGACAGGGAACACAACTGTGCAAACTACCTTCAGGCACAAGCCCAATCTATTGGCATGTTCCTAATAAAGAAGATCTATGGAATCAGGAGGTGTATGATTGATTCAATGGATATATTCTAGCTAAAACTAACCAATAGTCCAGAGATCTGTATGCACCTCCTTTGTGTGTTCCATATTTGATCTCCTCTGCTACACAGCTGATCCTATCTTGCCCTGGGAAGTAGTACTTAGCTGGCACTGCCTTGCAGATAGGTGAGCCTACGATTACAGTTTCCAATCTGACGCAAGTCTTTGTTGTTAAATGCTATCAAGTTAGTTTAAACTATAAATGAGAGACCTCAGAGTCACAAAAACCCTGCTCAGGTCTTGCAAACTCAGGGTTGTGGCTTCCTTCATTGAGTCCAGCCACCTCTAATGTGGTTTTTCTCTTTTCCTCCTGCCTTCCAGGTCTACCCTGACAAGTAAATTGCCCTTGTGTTCAAGCAGATTTACTCCTAGGGCCATCCATGTGCATGTGAATGTGCACATCTATCTTTATATTTTTGTTGCTGTTGTGTCTCTTCAAGTCATTTGGGACTTATGGCGACCTTAAGGCAAACTTATCATAGGGTTTTATTGGCCAGATTTGTTCAGAGAGGGGTTTTGCCTTTGCCTTCCTCTGAGACTGAGAGAGTGTGACTTGACCAAGGACATCCAGTGGGTTTGGGAATTCTAACCCTGCTTTCCAGAGTTGTAGACCAACACTCACACCACCACACCATGCTTTCTCTCTTATATATATGCACAGTAATCTTGTAGCAGGACTAACCTGGCTGTGTCTTTGAATTCTCTCTTATTTATATTTATTTATACCCCACTTTTCTCCCATTTGAAACCCAGAGCAGGATCCAGAGCTGGGGTTAAGATTTGCAGAGGCACCAACCTATGTTAAATCTTAGGAGACCATATGGCATTATTTTTAAGTACATTTAAACAGATTTAATCTTTTATTTTATGTTTAACTTTTTAAAAACACACAGAGACCTTTCCTAACCTGAGATTCTAAAGTGTAGAATCAGAGACATAGCCCTATTGGTCTGGAGATCTTGCATACAAAGGGATCTTGCAGCACCTTTGAGACTGAGTGAAAGAACAGTATCATTCAAAATCCACAAAACTGTGATACCTTCATTGCGCAAACCAAAATGCACATTACACAGACATGTTGTAATAAAGCTATCGCTGTTGTGTGGAATATTGGATGATACTGTACTTTGCTATATGGCCAGAGGGCTACCCCTGGATATCAGTGAAAGAAGTTATAGTATGAGCTTTCCTAGACTAGTCTCCTTCTTCTGATGCATATCTAAAGTCTAGGAAACTTCTGCTACAACTTCTTTGGCTCAGTTAGTCCCGAAGGTGCTACAAGGGCCCTTTGGTTCTCAAGTGCCGTTTCCTTAGAGCTTGGGTAGGGAGAGGATGACCAGATTAAAGCACTAGAACTGCCAAGGCTGAGAAATTGAGGTGATATTCTGGTGGGTTAAGGTCTCCCCCTGAAATGTCTGGAGTGACTGTGTGTGTCTTCTTCTCTTTCCCCTTCCCCTTCCTTCCTTCCTTCCTTCCCTTTCTCTTCTCTTCTCTTTTCTTCCCCTTTCCCTTCTCCTTCTTTCCTTCCTTTCCCCTTCCCCTTCACTTTCTCCTTCCTTCCTTCCTTCCTTTCCTTCCTTCCCCTTCTCTTTCTCCTTTCTTTCTTTCTTTCTTTCCTTCCTTCCTTCCTTCCCCTTCCCCCTCTCTTTCCCCTTCCTTCCTTCCTTCCTTCCTTCCTTCCTTCCTCCCTTCCTTCCCCTTCTCTTTCTCCTTTCCTTCCTTCCCCTTCTCTTTCCCCCTTTTCCTTTCCCTTCCTTCCTTCCTTCCTTCCTTCCTTCCTTCTTTCTTTCTTTCCTTCCTTCCCCTTCTCTTTCTCCTTCCTTCCTTCCTTCCTTCCTTCCTCCCTTCCTTCCCCTTCTCTTTCTCCTTTCCTTCCTTCCCCTTCTCTTTCCCCCTTTTCCTTTCCCTTCCTTCCTTCCTTCCTTCCTTCTTTCTTTCTTTCCTTCCTTCCCCTTCTCTTTCTCCTTCCTTCCTTCCTTCCTTCCTTCCTTCCTTCCTCCCTTCCTTCCCCTTCTCTTTCTCCTTTCCTTCCTTCCCCTTCTCTTTCCACCTTTTCCTTTCCCTTCCTTCCTTCCTTCCTTCCTTCTTTCTTTCTTTCCTTCCTTCCCCTTCTCTTTCTCCTTCCTTCCTTCCTTCCTTCCTCCCTTCCTTCCCCTTCTCTTTCTCCTTTCCTTCCTTCCCCTTCTCTTTCCACCTTTTCCTTTCCCTTCCTTCCTTCCTTCCTTCTTTCTTTCTTTACTTCCTTCCCCTTCTCTTTCTCCTTCCTTCCTTCCTTCCTTCCTTCCTTCCTTCCTTCCTTCCTTCCTTCCTTCCCCTTCCTCCTTTCTCCTTTCTCCTTCTTCCTCCTTTCCTTCTCCTCCCCATCCTTCCTTGCCGGCGCCCGGTGGCTTCCTCCTTCTCCTTTCTCTCCTCTGCCGCCGGCAGAGAGGCACGGCCTGAAGGAGCCCAAGCGGGTGGAGGAGCTCCAGACCAAGATCGTCAATTGCCTCAAGGACCACGTCACCTTCAACAACGGGGGCCTGAACCGCCCCAATTACTTGTCCAAACTCCTGGGCAAACTCCCGGAACTGCGCACCCTCTGCACGCAAGGCCTCCAGCGCATTTTCTACCTGAAACTGGAAGACTTGGTCCCGCCGCCAGCAATAATCGACAAACTCTTCTTGGACACTTTACCTTTTTAGACAGAGAGAGAGAGAGAGAGAGGAAAGGAAAGAAAGAGAGAAAGAAAAGAGAAAGAGAGAGAGAGAGAGACTCTGCGGCTGTGCTTTCAAATAAATGAAGGACTTCCAAAGCCTCCAAAGGGGGAGAGGAAGAGAAGGAAAGCGAGCAGAGCCAGAGGCCAGAAAAGAAAGAGAAAGCACACCTGGTCAGTTAGGAGCACCTTTGGGTGCCCCTTCCTCCAAACTGTGGTTAGCCTCTCCTGCACAACAGGGACTGGGCCCTTGGGGGGAAAACTCTCGGGGGGCCTCCTGGATTCATTCCTTCCTTGGACTGCACACACATGGTACCCAAGCTTTTTTTATTATTATTATTAATATTATTGCCTACACAAAAAAATAATCCTTCACTCTCCCTCCCCTCCCCCCAACAACAAAAAATTAAAAGAATTTATTGCTGATCGATGATGATGATGATGATGATGAACCAGGACTTTTGAGTTAGAAAGCCGAGCCAGGCTCAGTCTTAGCAGCTGCTGAAGGCAAGAGCTTTTAAGGTGAACCAACCCTCTTCTCTCTTCCCCCCCCCCCCCCGCCCCGGTTTATTAAGATTTTAAAGCATTTTCTGCTGTAAAAGAAAGTTGTAATATAAAGACTACACAGTTAAAGGGGGAGGGTGGTGTGGGAGGGCGAGGGGGCGGCATGGATCGACAGAAGGCAAAGGATTGTACATTTCTCAGACGCCAGGTTGGGGTTTCTTTCCTTAGACAAACACACAGAAACTATTTGTGCCTATTTATGAATATATTTAAACCGATTCTAATTTTTTTCTTCCTTTTTTTTTAAAAAAGAGATTGTGGGGGGGGGGGGGGAAAGAGAGAAATGAAAAAGAACAATATCATGAAAGGAGATCAAAAGAGGTTTGAACAAGAGCCCCCCCCCCCCCCCCCCAAAAAAAGTTGTTCCGGTTCCAAACCGGGTCGAGAGAGAAAGCGCGACGATGCTGGGAGGACCCCTGTTCCCGTTATAGGCCCTTGCTCTTTCAGTAAAAGGTCTATATTCTATAAATAGTTATTTCAGACACTATGTAGTCTGCTAGATTTTATAAAAGATTGGTAGTTCTCTGAGAAGCCTCGGACGTTTTTCTCCATTGTAAAATAGGTGGGCACACTTCTGTTAACACACACACACACACACACACACACACACGAAGACGAACCGGATTCCGCCCCCCAACCCTTCTTTCCTAACCCCCCCAATATTTCTCCCATCGGAAAAACACAACTTTTCGCAAGGGACCCCCTGTTCCCGTGTTTGTAAACTCCCCTCCGGCAATTCCTTGTTTGTAAGTGTCGTATGTATTGTTGATGCTGATTAAAAGGAAACCAGTTTATATCTTGGTTATTTTGTTGTCTGAAGCGAAACCCAGTCTTGCATGCACAAGCTTTTTTGGACCTGTTTCCAGAGTGTTTCTCTCCTATCTAAGAACGCCCTGGAAATTATTGAGCACTTTGAATTTTATTTTTATTTTTTAAAAATCTAGGTTAAAATAATGATGATGATAATAATAATAACAATAATTTTTGTACTTTTTTGGGGGAGGGGGAGATGTCTCAAATTGTCGGTTAATATATCATTTTGCCTTTCAGTAAGTTTTTTTTTTAAAAGAAAAAAAATTAAATGCCATATTCTGTAGTAGATATATCTATATATTTTTCTTTGTATATTTCCAGTATGGCATATTCTTAAGTCTCATCGGCCCTTTCCTACCCCCCCCAAAACCCCTCCCTGTGGTGTATATGAGATTGGAGACGCGAACATTTTCTCTCTAAAACCTCTTTCTTGGAGAGAGACACTTTTAATGTTTACAGCAAATAAATCCATGTAAACGAACGGAATCCCGTCTTTTTCTGTCCGGCCCAACAGCCTCAAAGGCAAGCAGTAAGGATGATGCCTCTGGAGATGATGGTTATGATGGTTATGATGGTTAGTCGTTTGAGTATTAAGTGGCCAGAGAAAAGGGAGCATTTTTGGAAACCGGGCTGGCAAAAGTAATTGAGTCGCTTTCTGCCCACCAGCTTGAATCCTTCGCAGGTTTTCTGCCAGATTGCCACTGAAATTCAAGAAGAGTAAAATATAAAACTTTTTTTTGGGGGGGGGGGGAGGGAGGGAGGAGGAAAGCAATGTATAGATATTTCTGCTTTTCAAGGGAAAATATATCACGGGGAGGGGCAATGTATAGATATTTATATGCCCTACTTTTCAAGGGAAAATATATTATGGGGGGCAATGTATAGATATGTACATGCTCTGCCTTTTCAAGGGAAAATATTACTAGGGGGGGCAATGTATAAATATTTACATGCCCTACTTTTCAAGGGAAAATATATTATGGGGGGCAATGTATAGATATGTACATGCTCTGCCTTTTCAAGGGAAAATATTACTAGGGGGGGGCAATGTATAAATATTTACATGCCCTGCTTTTCAAGGGAAAATATATCGGGGTGTGTGTGTTAATGTATAGATATTTACATGCCCTGCTTTTCAAGGGAAAATATATTGTGGGGGCAATGTATAATATGTACATGCTCTGCTTTTCAAGAGAAAAATATCACTGGGGGGCAACGTATAGATATTTACACGCCCTGATTTTCAAGTGGAAAATAGATCACGGGGGGGGGGACGACGACAATGTACAGATATATTAACATACTCTGCTTTTCAAGGGAAAATGGAACACTTTGGGAGGGGGCAATGTGTAGATATTTACATGCCCTGCTTTTCAAGTGGAAAACAGATCACTTTTTTTGAGGAGGGAATGTGTAGATATTTACATGCCCTGCTTTTCAAGTGGAAAATAGATCACTTTGGAGGGGGGGGGGGCAATGTACAGATATATTAACATGCTCTGCTTTTCAAGGGGAAGCAGATAGATCACTTTTTTTTGGAGGAGGGAATGTGTAGATATTTTACATGCCCTGCTTTTGAAATGAAAAATAGATCACTTGGTGTGTGTGTGTAAGTGTAAGTGTAAAAGGGGTGCTTGTAACCCAGGGTCCCTCCCTCGGTGTGGAGAGGGATTTACTACTACTACCCAACCCTTGAAGGCGTTTGCTCAGCCGCCAGCCAAGTTCTGCGAGTTTTGTCTGGTAGAAACGCATTTTTTGGGTGTGTGTGTGTGTCGGGGCATTAATATCCTTCTCTGGGACCTGAAGCCGAGTCCCACGGAGTCCCATGTGTCCCGAGTGACAGGTGCCCACGAGCGTCTTGCAGTTCATTGCAGGGAAGGCGCCTATTTATTATTGGCCTTTGTGGGCGACAACCTCATGGCCTTCGACTAAATTTCCTGCCCAGCAGATGCGCCTAGGACCGGGCTTTGGACCGAACTGGATGCCTCTGCTCAGCCCCAGAGAAAGGAAGAAAGAAAGAAAGAAAGAAAGAAAGAAAGAAAGAAAGAAAGAAAAAGATGCCGCTCCCATTGCCTTCCGAGGGATGGCGCCTGGCAGGAAAAGACCCTCACTTTTTCTATTCAAAGAAGAATCCCAGGAGCGGCTTATAGTTGGGGAGTACACCTTTCTCCCCAAGACCTATAAAGCCTTCGCTGAGATTATTAAAAGAAAAGACGAGATATCTTCAAAGAAAGGCTCCTCTCTTTTCCTGCCTCCCCCCCCCCCCCCACTTTCCACTCCGCCTAGTCAAAAGCATTGGGCCCTGAGTCAAACCCAGGCTCAAGCCAGGCCCCTAGATATTCCCTCTTTCCTTCTTTGGGGTGTCTGTTTAGGGACCCACAAAAAGCAGAAGCTGAGAATAGCGCGGGAAATATATATATATAAAAATAATTACTATATTTCCTCGGCGCTAAAACCTCCTGAAGGTTTGTAAACTTGGGGGAGACGAAGGAACTTTTTCCTCAGGAGAGGACTGATGTGACTCCAGAGGGAAGGAAAAAGAAGGATTTTCTGTCAAAGTAGGTGGCGGAAAAGGTCCCTTTTCTCCTTCAGCTTCCATTTCCAGATGTATATAATTTGTGTCCCCCCCTTGTTGTTGTTGTTGTTGTTGTTGTTGTTGAGTTGTTGTTGTCTTTTTCGCCTCGAGTTGCTGGGCAAAGAAAGGGCGGGAAAAGGGCTTTTCCTTCCCCTCTCAGCGCCCGAGATTTTGGAGGGAAAGCCCGCGACCGAAACCGCTCCATTATTTCCACGAAGCAGGACATGGGTTCCGAAGCCGGTGTGAGCCTGTGAGAGGGATCCACTGGATCCCTGGCTTGGGAAGGATGCCCCTTTGTGATTTAATTGAAAGGGAGAAGTTGGCTTTCCTAGGCTTGAGCCCAACTCCTCAGATGCATCTTTGAGACTCAGTCCTACTAAATAATAATAATAATAATAATAATAATAATAATAATAATAATAATAATGCCAAGGGATCTTGTAGCCCCTTTGAGAGGAAATGAAAGACAGAAGCTTGGAGCATGAGTTTTCCTAGGCTTGAGCCTCTTTCCTCAGGAGAAAGCAAAGGTACCAAAGCAACTCAGCACTACTACCACTACTACTAATAATATGCCAAGGGATCTTGCAGCCTCTTTGAGTGAAAGAGAGAAACTGGGAGCATGAGATTTCCTAGGTTTGAGTCCACTTCCTCAGGAGAAAGCAAAAGTACCAGAGCAACTCAGCACTAAATAATAATAATAATAATAATAATAAATGCCAAGGGATCTTGTAGCCCCCTTGAGATTAAGTGAAAGAGAGAATCTGGGAGCATGAGTTTTCCTGGACTTGAGCCTCCTTCCTCAGATGCAACTTTGAGACGATCTATGAGCTACTTCAGTAGATCACTTCAAGGTGATCTGACAGGTTCTTTGCCTCAACTGAAGCCTCCCTTGTCTCCCCAGAAGGAAGTCGCAGGGAGCGGGTTATGCCTGGGGACATGGGCAAATACGATCCGGGTCCAAGTGGTGCATCCCGACGTTCATATTTGGCTCTCCTTCGCTCTTTGGCCGCCTGGGGAGGAGGAGCGCCATTCTCTTCTTCCCTCCTTTGGCCCTTGAGACCTTCGAAGCTCTCTGCCCCGGTGAGATGGCCCCCTAAGGCTAGGTATGTTGTTGTCATTGTTGTTGTTGTGTGCCTTCAAGTTGTTGGCGACTGATGGCGACTCTATCATGGGGTTTTCTTGGCAAGTTTCTTCAGAGGGGTGGTTTGCCACTGCCACCCCCTGAGGCTGAGAGAGTGTGACTTGCCCAAACTCATCCACTGGGTTTCCACGGCCAAGTCAGGATTCGAACTCTGGTGTCCTAGTCCAACACTCAAACCATTACACCAGGCTGGGCCCCTAAGGTTGGATCTCCTTCGGGGTGATTCAGGCAAGCGCAGAGGTTGTCTGAAGGCCGAACACGTATCTTCCCGGAGAAAGGCAGGAAGACGAGGTCCGGTGGAAAGCGAGCGATTCCCTCAGCTCTAGGGAGAAGATCCCAGAAGGATCTTCTCCTCATCCCTTAGGCATAAACTGCTACAATTTACTTCGTTCTGATCGTTCAAAAAAGACCTTTAATAAAAAGGACCTTTAAAAAAATACACTACATAATTTTAAAAATGGATATATATATATATATATATATATATATATATGTGAGCCGCCTTGGGTTCCTACCGGGAGAAAGGCGACATACAAATAAAATAAATTAAGAAAAGAAAAACAAGGAAGGAAGGGGGAAAAAGCAATCGGACTCCACAGCTCTCAGGAAAAGGTAGCCTTCAGGGGCCCAAGGGAGCTCTCCTAAATCTTGCAGGTGCGAGGTCGGCGGTGTTGTGAGGCTTTCCATTTTACACATCTTCACAACCCGCGTCCTCCCTCAGGAGCCACACCGAAAGCAGCGGCATCGCTTGAGAAACTCGAGAAAGGCGTCAGGAAGTTGCCTAAGAAAGCATCGGGGTCGCTTGTTGCGGAATAGTTGCTCCGCTTTAACGGGCCACAAAGGAGGAGACGTCTAGTCTTGTGAAGCCTGGGTTCCTTTCACACACACACACACACACACACACACACTCACACCTAAAATACAGGCATTTCAGTTGAACATCGACAAGGCATTATTGTGAGGGGGGAAAAAGGAGTGGTGCCAGCTGATCCGAATTAATTAACGCGGACTTGAAAGCCTAGAAAGTGTGCCTGTGAAGGGTGTCTGTGTGTGTGTGTCTGTCTGCAAGGTGACTAGGGGTCCTCCTCCTTTTCCAGGACGTGTTCTACATTTCCACCTTCTGTCCAGGAGGACATTTCGAAATGTCCTCCATTTTCAGCATGTGTTTTACATTTATTTATAGGAGTTTCACACACACACACACACCCGCTTTAGCTTTTCTTGGGTCATGTCCTGCATTTTGTCCTGAAGGTCCTCCACTTCGCGGTGCCTTGTCTTCCTTGGAGGTTATGAGGATTTCTGGTCGCCTTCTATAGGTGTGAGAGAGAAAAGATTCAGTCCTACTGAATGGAGTAGATATTTTCAAAACCCGTCTCGTGTTAGAGAGCTATCCTACCCCTAAAAGAAAGGCATCTCACAAGGGAGAAATAAATAAAAATGGAATACTTGGGAGGGAGGCAGCCATAGAAAGAGGGGGAAAGGAGTGGGAAATCATAGACCGGAGGCTTTCTTAATGGGGCGCCCCGCACTGATACTGCCAAAGGCCAGGGCCGGCTTTGGGGGTCCCGGTCTCAGGGAGGGAAAGAGAGAGAGAGAAAGGGGGCAGGAGGGCCCAGGGCCTTGGTCTTTGTCGCCTCTCTCCTGCCTCAGCTCGGCTGGAAAGGAAAGGAAAGGAAAGGAAAGGAAAGGAAAGGAAAGGGGCGCTGAGGCTTCTGAGGGGAGAGACTCCGGGGGCCAGGGTTGCAAAGAAGGGAAGGAGGGATGGAAGGAAGGAAGGAAGGAAGAAGGGAAGGAGGATGGATGGATGGGAGGGAGGGAGGGAGGAAGGAAGGAAGGAAGATGAGAGAAGGATGGATGGAAGGAAGAAGAGAGAGAAGGTGGAAGGAAGGAAGGAAGAAGGGAGGGAGGAAAGGAGGCGGATGGATGGAATGGGGGAAGGAAGGAAGGGAGGAAAGAAGGAAGAAGAGAGAAGGTGGGAAGGAGGATGGAAGGAAGGAAGAAGGAAGGGAGGGAGGGAGGGAGGATGGATGGAAGGAAGGAAGGAGGAAGGAGAGAAGGTGGATGGATGGATGGAAGGAAGGAAGGAAGAAAGGAAGAAAGGGAGGGAGGGAGGGAGGAAAGAAGGAAGGAAAGAAGGAAGAAAGAAAGGCAGGGAGAATGGAAGGATGAAAGAAGGGAGGATAAGTCGGAAGCGACTTGAAGGCACACCACCACCACCTCCACCACTACCATAGCAGCAGCAGCAGCAGCAGAGGGGCTGATGTCCCCCTCCCTATTGCGAGCCCCCCCCCGCCGCCGTTGCCCAAGCAGCTTGACCTTCCTCAAGCGGTGGGAGAGGCTGCGGAGGAGTCCCCTGTCCCGGCCAAGGCAGGGGAGGGGGTCCAGGGGGGGTCTTTCACCAGGGACCCCCCGCCCCGCTTCGGAGGGTCTCCTCGGAGGCTTCTCTTCTGCCCCCCCGGGGGGCGCTTTGAATAGAAACCCCCTCGGACCTCTGCTGGGAACGGGTTCCCTGGTGTGTGTGTGTGTGTGTGTGTGTGTGTGATTTTTAGAGGGACCCCCTCAAAGGTGTGGCATGAGAAGCCCCCAGGGGTTCCGGGGCTCGTCTTCCCCCCCCCAGCCCCCCCCCCAAAAAAATTGAGTGTGTCTTCTCCGAAGGGAGCCAGCATCATCTATGCGGAGCAGATGCAACCCAGAGCAATCTCCTCCGCCTCCTGGTTCCTCTGAACGAAACGAAAACGAGATAATCGTTTGCATTTCAACAATCAGATTTCTCGTCTTTCCTCTTAGAAAAACACGCAGGAAAACCCTCTAGAGGTGATGGGTTCTCCTCCCACTTTATCTGAACCGGATTTTTAATTTTGACCGGTTTCTTGCCTCCCTTTCCCGCTCCTACTCTGCCGCCTGCACCTGACCCTCTTCCTTCCCAAACTCACCCAGAGGGAGGACTCTCATTATTCCTTATTGCTTATTGCTGCTGAGCATCGCAGAGCCAACTCAACTGGGCTCTTTTTCTGCTCTTTTCTTTCTTTGCTGTTGCTGTGTTGCGATTGTTATTGCAAGACCTCCCACAGCTGGAAATGGCTAAAGCTGCCCTCTTGTTGTGCCCATTTGTTGTTGCTGGTTGCCTTCAAGTCGTTTCGGACCTATGGCGAGGCTATTGTGGGCCTTGGCAAGAGCCACAATACAACGTTGTGTATTTCCTGGCAAGATTTATTCTGTTTATGTGTGCCTTCAAGTCATTTCCGAGTTTTCACCGAAAGGTGAACCTCTCGTGGGGTTTTCTTGGCAAGTTTCTTCAGAGGGGATTTGCCTTTGCCTTCCCTTCGGGGCTGAGAGTGTGTGACTTGCCTATCCATCCACCACCTCTTCCTTCTTCCCCCATTCCGAGCCAGGATTCGAACTCTGGTCTCCCAGTGTCCTAGTCCAACACTACGCCACACAGGCTCCGGAATATTGGGGCGGGGGGGGGGGACGGGACACACGACTAAACTAAGGGCCTTTGCAGACTGGCAGAAATAGTGCAAATTGAGTCCACTTTAAGAGTCAGGGTTAGTGCTAGGGAATCATGGGAATTGTTGTTGTTTTTTCTGAGACATTGAGCCTTCTCTGTCAGAGAGCTCCGGTGCCACAATAAAATACAGTTCCCATGATTCCCTAACCCTAACCCTAACCCTAAAAGTGGACTCAATTTGCACTATTTCTGCCAGTCTGCAAAGGCTGAGACCGTCCTAAAATAATCTGGCAAAACTGGAGCATCAAAAGGCTCCTGTGTAGTAGATCCTCCTCTGTCAAACCGAGGCGCACTTCATGGTCAGGCACTAAGAAATTTATGAAGGCAGCGGTTGTGGTTAAGCCCCGCCAGGACAAAGAATATTTATGACATTAGTTCCCAAACTTTGGTTCTCCGGAGATTTTGGACTGTAATTCCCAGAAGCCCCCGCCAGCTTGGCCAACAGTCAGGGATTCTGGGAGCTGAAGTCCCAAACATCCGGAGGACTAAAGTTTGGGAACCACTGGTGGGTTGTCCCTATCCTTTCTTAGTTGGGAGTAAGCCCCACTGAACGAAGGGGGACATTTCTCAAAGCCACACAAATGGTGCTTGTTGGACTCTCCAATTTAAGGATGATGGAAGGCTAAGGGACGGGATGGGAAAGGCGCTCGCCCTGGTCCTGCGAGGATCTTCAAGGAGGGAGGGGATCCAGGGATCTTCAAGGAGGGAGGAGATCCAGGGATCTTGCAGCACCTTAGAGGCTAACCAGAAGAGAGACACTGGTAGCAGGAACCTCCTTCCTCAGACGCATGCAGGCAAGCTCACGATGCCCACTCCTTTCTTCCAGTTATTAAGTCTCAAAAGGTGCTGCAAAATCTCCTCATTCTGACTAAATGGGGTTGCAGACTGCCAGAAATAGTGCAAATTGAGTCCACTTTTAGGGTTAGGGTTAGTGCTAGGGAATCATGGGAATTGGGTTTTTTTCCTGAGACATTGAGCCTTCTCTGTCAGAGAGCTCTGAGCCCCCCCCCACCTGAAGAATATTCCTCGAGTCCCTCCCTGCAAGAAGAAGAAGAAGACCATGCGTGCTCCCCTTTGCCTGAGGGTCCGTCCTTTGCCTTTCCTAAATCAATCCTCCCCTGAAAATGAGACCGCGACTTTCCTAATTTCTTCCAATCTGAGTTTCACAGTCGAGTAGGAAGCCCTCCTCGTACGGCCCCCAAAACCCACCCCATTCCCAGGTCATCCAGGATGAGGGGTACACTAGTCAAGGGCTACGTCCAAACCAAGCCAAAGCAACCCTTCCTTTTGGTCTCTCCAATCTTTCTTTCTTTCTTTCTTTCTTTCTTTCTTTCTTTCTTTCTTTCTTTCTTTCCTTCCTTCCTTCCTTCTTTCTTTATTTCCTTCTTTCTTTCTTTTCCTTTTTGACCGTGTGGCAGGGAGGCCATCGCTGCTGAAAGAGACCCCCCCTCCCCCAATTCAAGGCTCAGCTCTACCACCAAGGCATCCTAGGGTTCAGGGAATCTCTGCATTTACACTGTAGAAACAATGCAGTTTGACACCGATTTAAGTGCTGTGGATCCATCCTATGGGATCCTGGGGTTTGTACTTTTACAAGCCCTTTAGAGCCAGCGTCTCTCAATAACGGTCTGAGCCTTGGACTATGACTCTGGAGAGCGGGGTTCGAATCCTTGCCCGGCCAGGGAAACCCACCTTGGGCAAGTCACACTCTTTCAGCCTCAGAGGATGGCAACAGCAAACCTCCTCTGAAGAGACCTACCAAGAAAAGCCTTTCATAGGTTCGCCATGAATCGGAAGCGACTCGAAAGCACACAGCAGCAACAATGAAGGTCTTCAGCCTTCTCTGCCAAAGAGTGCTCACGTCTCTGCAAACTACAAATCCCAGGATCATTTAGGATGGACCCATAGCAGTTACAGTGGTGTCACACTGCATTATTTCTACAGTGCAGATGCACCACCCTCCCGCCAGCCTCTCCGGCTTCTGCTATGAAGTATTCCAGGCCATTCCTCAAGGAAGGCCACCTCCCTTTCGTACAATTTGAACCCAGGCCAGCAGGTCGAGCTTGAAGAGATGCTTCCGTCTGGCTGGCTGGCGTGTTTCCTTTTGGCCTCTCTGCCCCCAAGGTGTCTGTCTGGATGCTGCCCAGGAGATTCGGATGAAGGGCATGCCCTGGCTCAATGCTAGGGAATCCTGGGAATTGTAGTTTATTGTGGCACTAGAGCTCTCGGAGAGAGAAGGCTCAATGTCTCACAAAATGACAGTTCCCATAGTTTCCTAGCCTTGATCCCCGATCCCCTCCAAGCGACGCCCTTTCCGCCAGCCCCACGATGGGAGCGATTTGAGGAGGAGCCCCTTGTCTCTCTCTCTCTCTCTCTCCCAGAGGGATCAATGCAGGGTGGCCAGATGTCTTAGCCACAAAGAAGGACAAGGCACCGCAAAATAGAGGGCAATCAAGACAAATGGAGGACATTACAAGGTAAAAGCTTCAAAGGTCCAAAACACACTGCAGAGATCATCCAGTTCGAGACCGCTTTAACTGCTCTGGCTCAAGGCTAGGAAACTCTGGGAACTGTCATTTTGTGAGACATTGAGCCTTCTCTCTCCGAGAGCTCTAGTGCCACAATAAACTACAATTCCCAGGATTCCCTAGCATTGAGCCAGGGCAGTTAAAGCGGTCTCAAAGTGGATTATTTATGCAGTGTAGTTTGGACCAAACACTCACATGAATGCAAACGGAGTCATGCTCAAAATGGAGGACATTTTGGAATTCCTCCCGGACAGACGGTTGAAAAGGAGGAGCTCTAGTCCCCCTGGACCAATCGGAGGAGACCGTCCTCATCGATTCTCCGTTGCTGGTGTATGCCTTCAAGTTGTTTCCGACTTATGGCGACCCTCTGCTGGGCTTTTCTTGGCAAGGCTTGTTCAGAGGAGGTTTGGCCGTTGCCTTCCTCTGGAGCTGAGAGAGTGTGACTTGCCCAAGTGGGTTTCCATGGCCGAACCGGAATTTGAGGCGTAATCCAAGGCTCAAAGCCCGGTCTTTTGAGGTCCCTGGGGGTCCCTCTTCCTCCACCCCACCTGGGCCCTCAGACCCCCTAATTTGGAGCCGTGTCTAGCTTCTTCGGCTTGGAAATCAAATCCTACCACTCGCACCTCCACCAAAAGGTCGGCTCCCGACCCTGCCGCTGGGTGCTTTTACCAACAACGCGTCCGTTTTCTACTAAGTACTAAAGTACTAAGAAGCCCTTGTCCAGGATGCATCTACACTGTAGAAAGAATGCAGTCCGACACCATCTTAAGTGCTGCAGCCCCATCCCTATTGGACCCTGGGTCTTTTTACAAGGTCTTTTGCCTTCTCTGCCCAAGAGTGCCCATGCCTCACAAATCCTAGGATTCTTAGGATGGAGCCATGCCAATCATAGAGTCATAGACCCCAAGGGCCATCCAGTCCAACCCCATTCTGCCATGCAGGAACTCACAATCAAAACACCCCCCACAGATGGCCATCCAATCTCTGTTTAAAGACCTCCAAGGAAGGAGACTCCACCAACCTCCGGGGGAGTGTGTTTCACCATCACTGCCAGGAAGTTCCTCCTAATGTTGAGATGGAATCTCTTTTCCTCTAGCTTGAATCCATTGCTCCGGGTCCTAGTCTCTGGAGCAGCAGAAAACTAGCTTGCTCTTTCATCAATATGGCACCCCTTCAAATATTTAAACAGGACTATCATATCGTCCCTTAACCTTCTCTTCTCCAGGCTAAACACGCGTTAATTCTCCAGTGTAGGCCCCCCTGCTTTTAGGATCCGGCTTATAGGACAGAGGCATTGCATTCCCACCCCAAAGAAGACGCCTGACTCCACTGGCTTCTTTACCTGCTTCTTCTCAGCTTCACTTCTCCATGGTTTTTTTCTCCAATGGCTTTCTTTGTGAGCCGCCTTGGCATAGAAATGAAATGAAATAAATAATGTAATTTGATTTGATTTTTTAAATTAAAAAACAAAAAGCAAAGCAGCAGCTCAGATCCTGGTTGGCAAGGCACGCATTTTAGAGCCCGACCCAAAAGGGGAATGGTTATTAGCCTTTGCAGACTGCTAGAAATAGTGCAAATTGAGTCCACTTTAACTGCCCTGACTTAGTGCTAGGGAATCATGGGAACTGTAGTTTATTCTGGCATTAGAGCTCTCTGACAGAGAAGACTCAATGTCTCAGAAAAAAATCCAATTCCCATGATTCCCTAGCACTGAGCCAGGGCAGTTAAAGTGGACTCAATTTGCACTATTTCTAGCAATCTGCAAAGGAGATATGTGCCTCTGACTTATGGCGACCCTACTGGAGGGTTTTTATTACTGGAGGCTGAAAGAGAAGGCGATTTGCTTAAGACTGTCTAGTGGCTTTTCGTGACCGAGGAGGGATTCGAACCCTGGCCTTCCCAGAGTCCCACAAGAGAGAGGCTGCGTCCACACTGCAGAAATCATCCAGTTTGACGCCGCTTTAACTGCCACGGCTCAACGCTATGGAATTCTGGAAAATGTAGTTTGGTGAGCTATTTAGCCCTCTCTGTCAGAGAGCTCTGGTGTCACAACAACAAAGTACAATTTCCAGAATTCCATAGCATTGAGTCATAGCAGTTCAAGTGGTGTCAAACTGGATTATTTCTGCAGTGCGGATGCAGCCTCAGAGCTATTACAATGAAGGCGACTCATTAGTCATCACACTATGGTAAGCCCTATATATGCCAAGGGGTCTACTCCAGCATTGCCTAGAGAGGTATGAGCGTCGGGCTAGGACCATTTATATTAGTGGTTGTTTTTGCTTTCATTTGGTAATATTCTACATTTTCCTTCAATATCCTCACCTGGTCACCCTGCCTTTATACAGCCTGCCAAAGGGATCTTGCAGCCCCTTGGAGACTCACTAAAAGCGAGAAGTTGTTGGTTGCCTGAGCTTGCCTAGGCTTGAGCCTAATATTTCCTCCAGAAAATGGCTCCGAGAAACTAGGCTCAAGCCTAGGAAAGCTCAGGCTACCAACAACTTCTCTCTTTGAGTGAGTCTCCAAGGGGCTGCAAGATCCCTTTGCGTACTGGTTTTCCAGAAATAGTGCAAATTGAGTCCACTTTAACTGCCCTGGCTCAGTGCCAGGGAATCATGGGAATTGTATTTTTTTTCTGAGGCATTGAGCCTTCTCTGTCAGAGAGCTCTGGTGCCGCAATAAACTACAGTTCCCATGATTCCCTAGCACTGAGTCAGGGCAGTTAAAGTGGACTCAATTTGCACTGTTTCTGGCAGTCTGCAAAGGCCCTAACACGGCTATATCTTTGAATTCCTTATACAGCCACACACACAAAGGTAAACTTCATATAGAATGGGAAGTTGGAGAGTTTCATCCATCCAGAAATTGAGTTTCCCAGGAGGATCCTCGGGGCAGAGACTGGGGCATCAGTTCCAATGGAGAAGCGAAAGCCAGACTCAAGTTGCACTATTTCTGGCAGTCTGTAAAGGCCCTCACTTTTCAATTAAGGCTTTTCCACTTGAAGTAGATCAGGATTGCTTTTGTAAGTAGAATACCTCTTGTTTTAGTAGACCTTTTTTCCATTCAGCTTTATTTCAGCTTTTCCCAGCCAGTTTCCCTCAGTGGAGAGGAAAGAGACACACTCAGAATTTCCTGCCCGTAATTTTATAGGAGACCAGGGTTCCAATCCCAGCTCGGCCATGAAACCCACTGGGTGACCTTGGTCAAGTCACACTCTCTCAGCCTCAGGGGAAGGCAATGGCAAACCTCCTCTGAACTAATCTTGCCAAGAAAACCCCAAGATAGGTTTGCCTTAGAGTCGGCATAAGTCAGAAACTACTTGGAGACACATAACACATAACACACAACTTTTATCACATCGGAGGAATCAAAGATGTGACTGCTTTTCCGTTTACAAAGACCTGGAAGAGAAGAAAAAGATAGGAACTCGAAGAGGAACAGGTTAAAGGAGGTTTCAGCACACACACTCCCACTCAGTCCTAGGCATGACAGGCAGCTCTTCTCCACTGCAGAAATAAAGCAGTTTGACACCACTTTAACTGTCGTGACGCCATCCTGTGGAATACCGGGATTTACAGTTGGGTGAGAGTACCGGGATTTGTAGTTTGGTGAGGTGGTCAGCCTGGCCTGTCAGAGAGTTCTGGGGCTTCACCAAACTACCAATTCCAGGAGTCTGTGGAATAGAGTCATGGCAGTTAAAGCGATGTTAAACTGGTTTTATTTCCTCAGTGTGGGCGTAAAGAAGATCCACTGAGCGCAGGATGGGCAGGCGTCCTCCTTTTCCAGGAAATGTCCTCTGTTTCAATCTTCTGTCCAGGAGGAATTCCAAAATGTTTCCCATGTTGTGCAGGACTAAGAAGCATGAAATCATACTTATAAGAGTGGTTGTTTTTTTAGTTTTTCTTTGGCCACGTCCTCCTTTCCCCCCCTCGAATGTCCTCCATTTTGCAGTACCTTGTCCTCCTTTACGGTGAGGACCCCTGGTGGCCCAGACTGAGCTAAACGGGGGTACTCCCAATTTAAACCGCCCCAGGGTCTCAGGATCGCAGTCTCAGGATCGCTGCTACCTGAACAAAACTTTCCCACCAGTGCTAATCGTAAATTTACAGATTTCCCATAATAGTCCCAATGGAAGCTAAAATCGCAGCAAAATCACCAGCGCCTTTGCTGTGACTATCATTTGACCGAATTCAAAGAGCTAGCCGGGTTAGTCTGGGAAATCAGTAGGCCAAGGGATCTTGTAGCACCTTTGGGACTGACTGGAAGAAAGAAGCTGATAGCCTGAGCTTTCCTAAACTTGAGCTTCCTTCTTCAGGTGCGTCTTTGAGGCTGAATAAAGGCCTTTACAGACAGCCAGAAATAATGCAGCTTGAGGCCACTTTAACTGTCCTGGCTCAGTGCTAAGGAATCATGGGAACTGTATTTTTTTTCCCTGAGACATTGAGCCTTCTCTGTCAGAGAGCTCTGGTGCCACAATAAACTACAATTCCCATGATTCCTTAGCACTGAGCCAGGACAATAAAAGTGGTCTCAAACTGGATTATAACTGAAAGACTGAAGTTGGTAGCCTGAGTTTTCCTAGATTTAAGCCTCCTTCCTCAGATGCAGGTTTGGACTGGAGAATCCAGAGACAGACCTAATTTGAATTGACATTGATTGATTAAGAATTGATTGATTGATTGATTGAATTGACATTTTCTCTCACACACAACTGGCTTATCCAAATCTGTCTCTGGGTTCTCCACTCCAAACATTCATCTGAGGAAGGAGGCTCAAGCAGGGTGATCAGAGGTCCTCCTTTTCCAGGACCTGTCCTACATTTCAGCCTTCTGTCCAGGGAGATGGAAAGGAAGGGGACAGGGAAGGAAGGGCTACCTTGCCTTTCTCCAGCCACAACCCAAGGAGGGAGATGGTGTTGCAGTTAGCTGTCTTCAAGTCAACCTGGAATTGTTGGGATTTTGCAACTGAAGCATGCTGATCCTTCTAGGAAGACAGATGCATGTCTATGATATTTAGTATCATAGCATGCTGATAAGAAACTTTCTCTGCAAGCATGTAGAGTATTTTCTACCTCATTTTCTTTGCAACATGAAGCTTTACCTATGTATGAATATGCACGTGATTTTGTAAGTAAGGACCTTTACAGACTGCCAGAAATTATGCAGCTTGAGGCCACTTTAACTGTCTTGGTTCGGTGCTAAGAAATCATGGGAACTGTAGTTTATTGTGGCACCAGAGCTCTCTGACAGAGAAGCTCAATGTCCCAGAAAAAATACAATTCCCATGATTCCCTAGTACTGAGCCAGGACAGTTAAAATGGCGTCAAGCTGCATTATTTCTGGCAGTCTGTAATGGCCCTAGATTTATCTTTTTATATTACTCTAAGAACTTTTGTCTTAGTTCTTTATTGAAAGACACATGGGTGCCTGGAGATTAAAAGTGGACTAGTTTGATTTTTCCTGCTCATGCATTTTCTGCTGTGTTCACTTTGCTGCCGAGATTAAATCAATCTCTCCTATTTTCCTGAGCTTTCTAACAAAACTCAAGAAAAATTCCTTCATTTATGGCGACCCTAGGAAAGACCTCCAGTCAGGGCCTTTGCAGACTGCCAGAAATAGTGCAAATTGAGTCCACTTTAAGGGTTAGGGTTAGGGAATCATGGGAACTGTATTTTATTGTGGCACCAGAGCTCTCTGACAGAGAAGGTTCAACGTCTCAGAAAAAAAACAATTCCCATGATTCCCTAGCACTAACCCTAACCCTTAAAGTGGACTCAATTTGCACTATTTCTGGCAGTCTGCAAAGGCCCTCAATCTATCAGAAGATTCTCTTGGAATGCCCTTACTTCCAATAGGATCATCAATAGTGCCTTAAGCGCCTGGTTTCTTCTCATCCCTGATGCAGTAGTGGAGAAACACTGGTTCACCACCCAAACAGAACCCAAAGATTGTGCTCCTGTGTTCCTTTACCTGGCAGTGAGTCCCACTGAATGCAATAGGAAAGACTTCTAAATACAAGTAGGGTTGTATTATAAATTACACATGACCACCCACTGTTGTTGTTGTTGTTGTGTGTACCTTCCAGTCCTTTCTGACTTAAGAAATCATAGAATCATAGAATCATAGAGTTGGAAGAGACCACAAGGGCCATCCAGTCCAACTCCCTGCCATGCAGGAACTCCCAATTAAAGCATCCCCGACAGATGGCCATCCAGCCTCTGCTTAAAGACCTCCAAGGAAGGAGACCTTAAGGTTACCTGGGGTTTCTGGATCTGAGAGTATGTGACTAACCTAAGATCACTAAGTGGGTTTACATGCCCAAGCTGGGATTTGAACCCTGGCCTCCTAGTCATAGTCCAATGCTCAAACCACTACAGTGACACTGGCTCTTATGTCCAGTTCTATGCACCCACAAAGGAATATGAGATCCAGTGGCAGCATGGTGTAGTGGTTTGAGTGTTGGACTATGACTCTAGAGACCTGGGCTCCAATTTCCGCTCCAGTATCAAAACCCACTGGGTGTCTAGGAGCTGCAGGACTGGGACCTAGAGGAAGAGTCTGAAGAGGAGGCTAAAGAAGTGACTTCCAGACAGAGTCTTCCAGACAGAGAACAGCCTGCAGCTCTCTCTGGGCCTAAGCAGACTGCCAGAAATAGTGCACATTAAATTGAGGCACTGCCCTGGCTCAGTGCTAGGGAATCATGGGAATTGTATTTTTTTCTGGGACATTGAGCCTTCTCTGTCAGAGAACTCTGGTGCCACAATAAATTACAGTTCCCATGATTCCCTAGCACTGAGCCAGGGCAGTGCCTCAATTTAATGTGCACTATTTCTGGCAGTCTGCTTAGGCCCTCTGTTGCAGAGCAGCCTCAGTCAGCTGTCCCTGCTGAAGAACTTCATCCAACTCGCCCTGTTGAAGTGCAGCCTCAGCCAGCAGGACAAAGGCAAAGCAAAAGCAAAGCAGCTTCATTTATATACCGCTTCATATTGCGCTATGGGATGTCTAAGCAGTTTACAACTGTAAGCTCATTGCCCCCAAACAGTTGGGTACTCATTTTAGCCACCACAGAAGGATGCAGGCCTGAGTCTAGCCCAGGGGTAGGCAACCTTTTTTACCTTGGGGCCGGTCCCGCGAAGTCCCTCCCGCCACTGGGCCGAGGGGGGGGGGAATGGCGGCGTGCATGCTGCCACCCCATGCACGCTGCCGCTGCCGCCACGCAGCTGCCTCCACGCACACTGCCGCCGCCATTTTGGAAGTCAAAATGGCAGTTGCGGCGCATTTGCGCATGCACAGTACTCCTGCGCATGCGCAAATGAGTTGCGGCCGCCATTTTGATCTCCAAAATGGCTGCCGCCACTTGCAGATGCCATTTTAATTTTCAAAAGGGCGGCTGCGACTCGTTTGCACATGCGCAGGAGTACTGCACATGCGCAAACACGTCGCGACCACCATTTTGATTTCCAAAATGGTGGTCACGGCACGCGTGGCTGCACGGCAGCAAAAATGCGTGGCGGCGGCGGCAACCTTCCACCTGGGCCAGTAAGTCCAGGGACCTGGGCCTTAACCAGCCCCCGGGCCGTAGGTTGCCTGTCCCTGGTCTAGCCTGAGCCCTGGCTAGTATTGAACTCGCAACCTTGTGGTCTATGAGTGAGTGGCTGCAGTACAGGCATTTAACCACTGCGCCACCAGGACTCACCTGCAGCTGAGGAGGCAGAGGACACAGATGGGGTCCCAAGCCCACAAACAAGATGGAGGGAGAAACAAACAGAGCAAAGACTCTCAGTCAGGCTGTGGGCCAAGCAACAACAGGGAGGCTCTGATAAGGACCAGGTGGTATCAGGGCATTTAAGAGCTGAGTCGGTTAAGGCTAGTGGTGGAAGCAACTCCTCTGTTTCCTGGCCAGTATTCCTGTCCTTGGACACCTATTTACAGACTCCTGTGATTCATACCTCTGAGGTCTTGGCTTCTTCCATGCTTGGGCTGTGTTGATCTTGATTCTTGTTGCCTTCCTTGTTTCGGACTGCTTGACTGATGCCTTTCTCCTAATGGAGTCCACCAGGCAAGGACACTTTCTAGCTGCTGGTAGTTTATTACCTCTGCCTGCAATATCAGTCGATGCTTCCCTCCCAGCCAGCCTGTGTACATGTTTAGTGAATCATGACACTGGATGATATTGGGCAAGTCACACTCTGTCAGCCTCAGAGAATGGCAATGGAACCCCCCCCCCTCCAGAAACTTGCCAAGAAAACCTTATGATAGGTTTGCATAAGTCAGAAATGACTTGGAGGCACACAACAACAAAGTACAACACAGTGGTGGACCCCAAAATGACCACAGCCAAGAGAAAGTCTTGCCCAGTCCTCAAAGTACCATGCTGTGTGTGTTATGTCTAAGCATTGGGGAAGAGGAGGGGGAAAAGAGGGAAGGAAGTGCTTCATAAAGCAAGCAGAGAAGTCTCTGTATGGAAGATAATGTTTCTGAGCTGGGACTCAAAAGTGGAAAGGTAAAGCGATCATAATCAAGTAAACTGGTGCAGTGGTTTGAGTGTTGGGTTGGGAGGCCAGGAGGCCAGTGTTCCAATACACTTGCCATGGAATCCCACTTTGGGCAAGTCGGGGATTAGAATAGGATCTCTTTAAAACCATGCCCAACACCCTTAACTACTGAATCACATGAACTCTCAGTTATAGTGCAGCAGCACTTTTTGAGTACAGGCAGATACAAGTCAATCAGTATCTTCATACTATATCATGTTGATACTAGTTTAATGATCTTCGAATCCTGCAGTGAATTTTGGGGAAGGAGCATTCCATGGTGCTACCAAGAGAACACTGCTATCACTTGGTCTCAGGGTCTCTTTTTAGCTGGAGGAAGGTATGTCTAGCAGATTATTGTGAACCTGGGTATATGACCTGGCTTTTGTAATCACAGGGACCCTCACAAATCATTGCTGTTGTGTGCCTTCAAGTAGTTTCTGACTTATTGTTGATCCTAAGGTGAACCTATCATGATGTTTTCTGGGGCTGAGAGGGTATGACTCTTCCAAGTAAACCCACTGGGTTACCCTGTCTTTCCAGTGGTACTCAAACCTTTTACCTTTGGGATCCCCCCTTTACATCTACATGTGGACATCATGTCCCCCCACTTGATACATTTCTAAATTCATATACTAAGGTGTATGAAGAAAAATATTTTGTTTATTTAGTGAGCATATTTTCATTTACACATTCATGTGTATTCACATTTTAGAATCATAGAATCATAGAGTTGGAAGAGACCACAAGGGCCATCCAGTCCAATCCCCTGCCATGCAGGAACTCCCAATCAAAGCATCCCCGACAGATGGCCATCCAGTCTCTGCTTAAAGACCTCCAAGGAAGGAGACTACACTACTCTCCGAGGGATTGTGTTCCACTGTTGAACAGCCCTTACTGTCAGGAAGTTCCTCCTAATGTTGAGGTGGAATCTCTTTTCCTGCAGCTTGCATCCATTGTTCCAGGTCCTGTTCTCTGGGGTGGCAGAAAACAAGCTTGTTCCCTCCTCAATATCCCTCCTTATTTTAATGTTTTGTAAGAAAATAACATCATTTAAATTGAAACAGTTTTATTTAACTGAATTCAATATTTAACTCAATGCATTTGTAAATTTTACACATAAAAATTTTTTGGGAAGAGGAGAAGGGGGAGGGATCAGGGCCTCCAAGTCTCATGCCCCCCTGCCCCAGGATTTGAGAACCACTGGATAACAGTATTGTCCACAAAGCTAATATTAAAGCATTCTTTCTTGTTTTGGGATGTTTCTAAATAGGCTTGAGCTCCAGACTGCCTATGGACTACTTCAAGGGTGGGGAAATTTTTACTCTCCAGTTTTTTTGGACTACAGCTCCCCTCCCCCAACTAGCCAAAAGAAATCTGAGCAGTTTTTTTTCTAGTCTATCTGAGGAAAAATATTGTCCAGTAGGAACCTGTCTGGTCTCTGAGAACGTTGAGAGAGGGATTTGTCTTGATCCTGCCACCTTTACAAGCAAGTATGGTGAGGGTGTGTAAGACAATTTTCTCAGCCTTTGCTCTCTGTCCTTTCTAAACTCACTTTAAAAATGTGGCAGGCTTTTCTGAACGGTCTTAAAGTAAGGACTTTTAATGGACTAGTGCTATATGGCTTTTTATTTATTTTTAAATGAATGAGATTAAGATGTTTTATTCTGATTCTGTTCAATTGCATTTTAACCATGCTTATCTCTGGTGATTTTTTAAATTAAAAAATCTGTATTTATTTGTATTTGTATTTGTTTTAAATTTTGTAAGCTGCCTTCTGTTTCTGAGGCAAAACTAGATATAAATGACATGACATTAATAAGTTGTAGATGTCCCAGTGCTGTCTCAGAAGCCACTCTCAAAGGCATGCATTTTTATCATGAATCTACCACCAGCAGTGTTTCACCATGAGAACACTAGCTTGGCAAGTTGTTTTTAAGAAGCATAAATATGGTGATTTTGAAGCCCATGCTAGGACAAGGGTCTGTCTACAGATGTTGGTTTACCCATAGGGATTTTTTCTTCTTGGTCAATCCAATGGCAGGACTGAAAGCCTGGCATTTGTGAGTGCTGAATACATCTGGTTTATTGAGCAAACCAATATATAGTATTCTTATGAGTCTGAGTGGGTCTTACATAGAAAACTAAAAAGTTTCTCTAAGTTTGTATTCTTTTCCTGTCTTCCCTCAAATAAATACCTAGTTTTCCCCCTTGCCAGGTATAGTCAGTCCTCCACATTTGTGGTTTTGACTTTTTTATTCACAGATCTGATTAATATTTTCTCCTTAGGAATCTTTAGGTCCTCCAGCATGACTCTATGCTCCCCATCTGCTAGAAGTTGTGCTGGAGGACCAGAGATTCCTAGAAAGAAAACGTCTCTGGGCATCTGTAGGTCCTCCAGTGCAATTCTATGGTTAACTTTCAGCAGATGTTGACCACAGAGTTGTGCTGGAGGACCTAGAGCAGTGATGGTGAACTTTTTAGAGGCTGAGTGCCCAAACTGCAACCCAAAACCAACTTACCTGTATTTATTGCAAAGTGCTGCATCCCTCTGGCATGCATGCCATGGGTTCACCACCACTGACCTAGACAATCCTAGAGAGCTGTTTTCTTAGGGGAATAAAGTGGTTTTTTATTTGTGGTTTTCCCACTTTCACAGAGGTCCTGCACCCCCAAACCCTGTGAATATAGAGGTTCCACTATATATTATAACTTTAGACTAATATTTTTCTGTGACACAGGTCTGTGCATATTTAGATTTCCATATATTCAATTGCCACTACAAGGGATACCTACAACCGCCTAAGGCCGTATTGTTGGCAGGAAAGTTTTTGCAGGACGCTGTGGCCAGTTTGCTATTGAAGTGTCCTGGAAACCTCATGCAGAAAGTGGAAGAGTTGTGCATGCTCTTGCAGTAGCTTTTAAGCAGTGTTCCATTCCATATGGGAGAAGAAGAAGGCAAAGATTGATTATATGGTGTTTATCTTGGCAGAAAGCAAATTATTGATGTGGTAGGGAGTGCTTCTGTGTGTGACTTCATGAAGAAAGGAGTTCACAATGGAAGTGGAGCAATGCCCAGGGCTGGTGCTGAGGCCTGATCTGTAGCCTGTACATGATAATAACCATAGATGAGGCATGGACCTCAGTTCATTTTGGTTGTAATCTTCCCTTTCTTTATGAATTTGCATGTATAGAATCAGACACTCCCTATCAGAGCTTGGAAAAATTACCTTTTTGAGATGGTAGTTCTCAGAATCACCCAGCCAGGGTAGACAGTGGCTGGTTTTGTCCTGCTTTGTACATTTTGATTTAAGGTTTCTTTGTCTGAGGAACTGCATAGCCTTAAAATGAGATTTGTATGTGTTAGTTGTGGTCATTCAGTAAATACACAAGGAAACCAAAAACCTTGATGTGCACATACGATTATGTTGTTGTTGTATGCCTTCAAGATAAATTTGATTTACATCCGCCCTATCATGGATATAATTTCTTCAGAGGAGGTTGGCCATTGCCTTCCTCTGAGGCAGAGAGAGTATAATTTGCCCAAGGTCACTTGGAGCAATTCCATAGCTGAGCCAGGATTTGAACCCTAGTCTTCCAGACTCCTAGGCCAACATTCAAAGCACAGTACTCACACTGGCTCCTTATTCATCCATAGTTTTTACCATGAATAATTGATGCTGCAGAACCTTAAGTATTCTGAGGATTCACACATAGCAAAGGGAACAGGACTGCCTATGAAGTCTAGTGGCCTCTTTTAAGCTGAAGGGTACCCAAAGGGATCCTGTAGCATCTTTGAAACTAACTGAGAAAAAGGAATTTGTAGCAAAAGCTTTAGTACACTGGGTTTAAAAAGATGAATGGGTTTTGGGATTATTACAGGAGCTTGATGAGTTCTGAAATACAAGCGAGTGCTTTCTTTTTCAGTGCCCTTTTGCTCACGCTGTGGCAACAAATCTGGGTGAGTGACTGAGGGCTTGCTCGGTCAGAGTGACGTCCAGTGCTAGCTTTCAGAATGGACATGCATATCATAATAGATCTGTTTATCTCTTTCAGAAATGGCATTTTTCATTGTACGCTTTAAACTGCAACATGTTAAGAGGCCCCTCATTCTTTATTTCATTTACCCTGTTGCTTGCTGATGACAAGTGTGCTCAGTTATAATTAAGTCATTCAGTTCTCATTGGGATTTCAGGTATCTGATCCACCACAATTTTCCATTGTTCTTGTCAGCTGTGGAAATCCCCATAATGGCTATATGCATAGAAGCAGGCTTTATAACCACAACCCCACTCCCACTATGACTTATTTTAATATATGAGGCAGTGTTGCAAAATCTGCACGTACAATGTGTTAGCTCTAACTAACCTTTGCAGCAAGTTGTGGTGTGGTGTGAGATGATGGTATTCCAGAAGGTTTTGACAGGTTTGACATTTTATGTATGGTATGCCTCTCTAGTTTTTGACTTCCTCCTCCCACCCCTTTTTCTAAATAAAAGGTGACTGTTGCCAGGCTGGTGCAGAGGGTTATAGATACCAGAAGTTGCATTTCAGGAAAGAGATGATTGAAATATATTTCCCCCAACAATGTATGCATGCATATACTCTGTATGTATGTGTGTGTATAACATTTCCACATTATTAGACAGGTAATGAAGATATCTCTTGTTGACTCAATGCCATATCATTTCACTTTCTACAATAATTATTCAAAGGCAAAACATTTTCTTTTGAGTGCTAAGTATTAAACTAGGGTTGGATTTTACATTTTATCTTTCCTCAAGAGTTTTCCAAAGCAGTCAAATGAAAGAAGTGCTGTTGTTAACTTCCCTCGAGTCGATCTCAACTCATGGCGACCCTATGGATGAGACATCTCCAACACCCCCTATCCTCCACTGCTCTGCTTAATTCCTGAAACCCCTTAATAACTCTGACCTCCTTAATAAAGTCCATCCATCTAGCATGTGGCCTTCCTCTCTTCTTACTCACTTCCACCTTTCCCAGCATTGTTGTCTTTTCCAATGAGTTCTCTCTTTTCAAGATGTGTCCAAAGTACGACAGCCTCAGTTTAGTCATCTTGGCTTCCAGGGAGGTTTCTAGCTTGATCTGCTCTAGGACCCACTTGTTTGTCCTTTTGGCTGTCCATGGGATCCTCAACACTCTTCTCCAGCACTACATCTCAAAGGAATTCATTTTCTTCCTATCATCTTTCTTAACTGTCCAGCTCTCACATCCATACATGGTATTAGGGAATATGATGACTTGTGTGATTCTAACCTTTGTGCTGAGTTGTATATCTTTGCTCTTTAGGATCTTTTCTAGTTCTTTCATAGCCACCCTCCCCATTCTTAGTCTTCCTCTATTATTCCATAGCCTTTCATGATCTATGCAGTCAAAGGCTTTGCTATAGTCTATAAAGCACATGCTGATTTTCTTTTGGAATTCCCTTGTGCACTCCATTAGCTATCATATGTTTACATTGTGGTCCCTTGTGCCTCTTCCTTTCCTGAACCCTCCTTGGACCTCTGGGATTTCTCTCTCTATGTACGGTTGGAGTCTATATTGCAGAATTTTGAGCATGATTTTGCTTGCTTAGGAGATCAGTGCTATGGCTCTATAGTTGCTGCAGTCTCTTCTGGTTCCCTTTTTTTTGGATGGGGATGTATATTGATCACTTCCAATCTGTTGGCCATTGTTTTGTTTTCCATATCTGTTTACATATATTGGTTAGCACTAGAGTTGACTCTGTCAATATGGATTATACCAGTTCAATTGGAGTATCATCTGTTCCTGGTGATTTGTTTTTCACTATTTCTCTTATTGCAGTTTCCACCTCACTTTTAGAATGTGGGGTCCATCTTCATATGGGTCTTCATTCCATGTGTCCTTCATTTTGTCATCTCTTTTGTATAATTCTTGCGTGTATTGCATCCAACATCATTTTATTCCTTCCTTGTCTTGAATTATGTTATTTTTATTGTCATAGAGTGTCCTAGTCCTTGGTTTGAATTTTCCTTTGATTTCCCAGATCTTGTGAAATAGATCTCTTATTCTTCCCTTTTTCTCTGCATTGGTCGTTGTAGTAATTTTCTTTATCTATCTGCACAAGCCATTGTACTGTTGCATTCATAATTCTTAGTTTGTTCCTATTTCCCTTTTGTTTTTCTTCTCTTCTCTTCTTTATTTCTTGTAGTGTTTTTTCTGTCATCCATGTTTTTTCTCTCTTTCTTTTTGTTTATTGAAAGTGTCTGTCTGCATTCTTCTTTTATTATGTCCCTGGCTTCAGATCATAGTTTCTATGGTTCTCTGTCTATTATGCTTAGTAATGCAAATCTGTTTCTTATGTTGTCAGTAAATTCTGTTGAGATATTATTTAGATCATATTTTGGTATAATCACTGGTTTTGTTTTCTTCTTGAGTCTTACTTTTATTTTTGTTATGAGTAATTTGTGATCTGTGCCACAGTCAGTTCCTGGTCTAGTTTTGGTCACCAGTATAGAGTTCCACCATCTTTTACTTCCGATTATCTAATCTATTTGATTTCTCTGTTGACCATCTGGTGATGTCCATGTGTATAGCCTTATTTCTGGTTGTATGAAAAATGTGTTTGCAATGAATAGGTTGTTGGCTTCACAAAAATCTATGAGATGCTCACCTGCTTTGTTTCTTTTGCCTTATCCAAATCTGCATACTGTTTTTGAATCTTCTTTGCTTCCAACTTTTGCATTTCAATCTCCAGTGATCAGCTTGACATCCTATGTTGGTGTGCTGTCAATTTCTTCCTGTACTCCTTCATAGAATCTTATCAATTTCTTCCTGCTCTGCCTCGTAGTTGGTGTATATACTTGAATTATGATGATATTCACAGGTTTACCATGGAGCCTTATTGAAATGATTCTTTTTGGTTTTGCATTGTATCCTGTGACTGCTTTTCCCACATCTTTTCTTAGTATGAAAGCCACCCCATTTCTTCTTGTCTTTTCATTGACTGAGTAGAACACTGTATGATTGTCTGATTCAAAGTGGCCCATTCCTGTCCATTGTAACTCACTCACTCCCAGTATTGCTATGTTCGTGCATTGCATTTCCATTTTTGCTATGTCTAGCTTCCCTTGGCTCATGTTTCTCACATTCCACATCCCTATCTTATGTGTAATGCTACTTTGGATGCCATTTGCCTTCCTACGGGTGTCTGCTATTTGTCTTGGCATCTGTCTTCAGCCCTTGGCTAATCTTGCAAGTGGGATATCCCTTTATCTACCTCTTTCCCTTTCTGTTAATGTTCTGATCCTGTCTGTGTCTCACTTGGGGTGTCTCATCATAGAGTTTACTAGGTGATGGGGCTACACAAGGAGGGCCACCTACACCTCCCTGTGCGCAGTGCCAACCAATGTTAGCTTTGGTGTCACAATTCACTCCTGTCACTGACACCCACCACTGCTGCTGCTGCTGCCTGGTAGCTGTTTGTCTCCCTGTATTATTCCTCCCGTCATTGTTTGTTTGCTGTCCTACCCATCCCCTTATGCCTCCCTGGGTTTCCCTCCTTCCCTTCCCTTGTGTCCTCCCTCCTTTAGTCCATTCCCATTCCCATTCCCATCCCCTCCCTCATTTAGTTCCTTCACTTCTTTCTCTGTGATTGGGGGAGGGCAGAGATGGCTGGTCACCTTCCTTCCTTCCTTCCTTCCTTCCTTCCTTCCTTCCTTCCTTCCTTCCTTCCTCCACTTGTCTGCCTAGTCCTCACAGCAGCACTCTGTTATCTGGCTCAGCTAAGGGGGCGGAGGCTGGAAGGAAGTGTGCTTGCAAGTTATTCAATCTTTTTTCTTTTAGAGCACACTCTTGTAGAAGTGTACTGTATAAGCATCTCTGTATTTCTTGGGCTTTCTCTTCCATATAAATGTTGATAGTAATCCTAGATGATGTTGGAGGTTAATTTCCATCTCTTCCAGGTTCCTCCTATATACACTTACTTAGGAGTAGGCCCTTGCCATTGGTAAGAAATGATGGCAGTAGTAGCTCATCTGACAATTTAGTAGAAAAGGGTTAACAGATTAACTATGAGCACAATTTCTCTCTTTGTAACAACCCACTAATCAATACCTAACATTTAAGCCTTTCCCACTGCCTGATCTGGAGGACTACCACTTACTCATCCTGTTTTATGGGACTATTGTTTAAGTCAGATATTTATTTTTCTCTTCTTTTCAGCGATGGAGAGCCAGAGTGGGGTAGTGGTTTGAGCATTGAACTACAACTCTGGAGACCAGGGCTTGAGTCCTCACTCAACCATGGAAACCCACTGGATGATCTTGGGAAAGTCACACACTCTCAGCCCCAGAAAACCCTGTGACAGGTCTGCCTTAGGGTCATCATAAGTTGGAAAAAAATTGAAGACAAACAACAAGTGTGACACACAACTTAATGCCCATGGTGTGTTTCTCTCTCTCTCTCTCTCTCTCTGTATATTATTGTATGTGTTATATTGTATTTCCGATATATATATGGATTATTTTACCAATATGGGCTAATTTTTTTAAAGAAACAGGAATAGACTATTGGTAATAATAATAATGAAATACATTGTACAGTTTTGTGCATTTTGTTGTTTGAGAAACACATTAATACAGGCCCACTTTAACTGGGACAAGCAACTTGCCCCCATCCATATGATTTGGACTACAACATCCATAATCCCTAGGCAGCATGGGCAGTGATCAGGATGATAGGAACATCTGTCTGAAATCTTTAAAGGATGCTAGAGTGGAGAAGGCTCTAGTATAATTTCTTTTTTCTTTTAAACAATATCCTCCTCCAGCAACGCTAAGGGGAAAAAGTCTTTGGACTGAAATCTTTTAAATTCCCACAATCAGATCACTCTGTTCCTTTTGAATGAAGAAGAAATACAACACTTTTTAAAAAAAGGTCTTGTCTTCCCACCTGTGAAAACTGAGCTACTTTGTCATAACTGTCTCAAAGCCTCTGAAAGCGTTACAGTGGAGAAAACACAATGTGTGTTTAAAAAAGTCACATGGATGCACTGGGAACCTTGATGAATTTCCTCATGTTTGTATATATCTTAAACCCCATTTTGGAATTGGGAAATCTAGATTCAAATCCTTGTGCAGCCCTGATGATGTGCCATCTCTCTTGGTTAAAACCTACCTCATGTTGTTGTGAGAATACAATGGGAGGAGTGCTCTGTGCTCTGCTCTGACCTTCTTAGGGAAGGGGAGAATAATAACATGACAAACAAGCCACTGCAATATCTTTCAAAACACATCTTCTACTCAGTCTGAAATGGTTTTTGAATTCCTCTCATATGAACCACTAATTGTCTTTATCCACATTACCCAAGTTATGCCAACCTGCCAACATGCTTAAAACATAATATGATTTTGGATTACATGACAAGACAGCCAGCATGGTGTAATGGTTTGAGTGTTGAACTGGGACACCGGAAGATGAGAGTTCGAATCCCCACATGTCCATGGAAACCTACTGGATGATCTTGGGCAAGTCACAGTCTCTCAGCTTCAGAGGAAGGTAGTGGCAAACCTCCTCTGAACAAATTCTGCCAAGGAAACCTCATGGTAGGTTTGTCTTAGAGGTGCTGTAAATTGAAAATAACTTAAAGGCACACCACAACAAAATATATGTCCAGAACTGCCTGGTGAGGGAAGTAGTGCAAATAATCAGGGCCCAATGGACTAGGATGAAGCCTGGTACCTGGTAATTTTACATATCCTTTTGTCTTTGTATTATCATTTGTCCATTGTTTTTGATGTCCATTGTAAAACTAGTAAATTTCAAAGAAAATAATAATGATATACAAAGTTCTGTATTACAAAATAGGAAACATTTTTAGATGGTCCCCCTTTGCTGCAAGAAAGAACAGAATTGGGATTCACATGCAGGGAAGGATGCCAAGGGCGAGCAAAGGGTCCCAATAGCACCAGTGAGTGAGAGGAATGGACTGAGGGGGCAGAAGAGCATGCTGTGTCCAAAGAAGCCACATGTGAAATGCAAAACTTCTGATGATGGTGGAGGCATCTGGAAACAGAAACCTGGAGGTGAGCAGCTTACTGTGACCTCAGCTACCCTGAGAAGAAGAAGGCTTCTACCACCATCACTATCACCACTACTACTATCTCTACAGCTTAGACAAGCAGGCCTCCCAATTCTTTGTCACCTCCTTATTCCTCCAGGGAATACCAGTAGCTGTAGGCTCTATTTCAGAAGAAGAAACTGGCAAAACCACCTCTGAGAATTCCTTGCCTAAGAAAGCCCTATGAAATTCATGGTCATGCCATAAGTTGCCGGGTGACTTGAAGGCACACAACACATGCACACTGTTTCCAAGAACAGCTCCTGAATGTCTCCTGGTAAGGTTATGGAGGGGGATGTGATGCAAAGATGGACAAATCTCTTCAGCTCAGTCAAAGAATGGTTATGTGGCTCGGGGGTGGTGCTGGTTGTGGGGAGCAGTGATTGTGTCTTTTCCACACCCTACAAAGTTTTGAGGGATCTTGGGGAATAATTAAATCTGTTTCCTCTATCAGGGCCTGAAACTACTCTCACTGGCCTTACACAGGTGTACTCAGGTATAAGTAACTGTGTATAAGACTGAACACTCACATTTTGTTGACTAGGCAGTTTCAAGTTTTCGAAAGTAGCAAGTCCCAAAAAACTATAATTATTTAAGATTAGATATAAAAACCATATGCATAGTATAAATGAACCCCCCACATCTTTGTTGCAACTCTTGATGTCACGGTTAATAATAATTTTTAAAAATCCTCTTAGTTTCTTTTGTTTTTTTAGTTGTTTGAATAAAACAAATAAATCTTGTGTTGTGTCTTAAAGGTCAGCAGTGTTAGACTATTCTGGAGCAAAAATCTCCATGTCACTCAATCCCAATCCTGAGAATCCATAATATATGGGTTTGGTCTGAAACATGAAAAGCTCATCTACAAGATTTAAAACACATGAATTTTTGTCTCAATGCTTGTCTTCACATTATTTTTTAAAGTAATAGTATATATATATATAATGACTCAAGAAACCCTATGATTTCCTCAAAGGGCTGTTTAATGAAGAACCAAGGTGAAAAGCAAGCTTTATTTGGTTGGTACACTACATAAATCCTTAGAGAAATGGCAGCTTCATGAATTCTATTCTTTCCATAGGCCTTATTCTTCTAGCTGTAGCTCAAGAAATATCAAGGAGGGGTGACTTCTGTGTGGGTAGGCCAACAGAGCCAACCTCACCAGTAGACAAAGTGAGGCAACTGCCTCGGATGGCAGTTCTGGGAGGGGGACAACCATGGAAATCCCTTGGCAGTTCCTACTGAGCCCTCTTTTGCTAGTGGACAGAGCTATGCATGGCACCTGTACAGGCTTATAGCCCTTAGAAGAAGTTCCATTGTTATTAACTGGAAGTCCACTCAGCCTCTGTACATGGAAGAGCTACCATTATGTTTTCTGCCGCAGGTGACAAAATAGCTTGGTCTGGCTCTGGGAGTGTTGGGGGCTAAAAATCTTTGCTTCTTATCACAGCCTGAAAATCAAGCAGAGATTGTATTCTGAGGCAGGGATGAAAGGACACACTTTTGAATACAGTAAATGAATACTATTTTGTTTTTACTGTTGTCTCCACTAGACACCAACAATGGTTGTATAACCATGTAGGAACAGCAATCTTGATTACAGTGGAAGCATTAGAGGTGATGATAAGCAGACCCACATGTCACTTGTGAAAGTGCGATTTGATTGTTGAGTCCTCTGGAATACAGATGTAACCCAAAGGAAGGATGTCCACATTCCTTGGAATCCAAGGTCTACAGCAGCATGGGCAATGTGTGGCCCTCCAGTTGTTGTTGGACCACAACTCCTAGCATCCCTCACAGCAACTATAGGGCCACATGTTCCCCTCCTTTGTTAAATGGGGGCTTCTTTCCTTAAAAGAACTTCTTCAATCTTTTCTGTAACCAGTGGAAGTGCTACAAAACTTTTCTGCATGCCAAATTGTCCATGTGGGTCTTGGCAGAAAGTCCTGCAAGTAATTTGGTTGAGGCGGTACTTCTGTGACGTTTTATTTTCTTTAACCCCAGTGTTGCTAATTCTCTAGGGTCATTTTTAAATGTTATTCTCTTTAAGAAATGTCCCTGACTTGGTAAGGCTTGACATTACTTTGTCCCAGATCTTTCTCCTATTCTTATCTCCCTGTACTTGTTGTCAGCTGCTACGACAGCTCCTTACCTCCAGGTGGAAGGGCAGGTGAGTAGCTTTCTTTGGCAAGGATGTCAAGGTTGCTTTGCTTCACGAAATTGCTGAGAATGAATGTTCCACAAGCAGTTTAGTCTGCACTTCATCCCTGGAGTCTGAACACATCATTGCATTGACATGGCTAGCTTTACTGGCCTGGGGTCTAGGATCATCCGTCCACCTACAGTTTTTGATGAAAAACGTTGCCTCTATGTTTTCCAGATGAAATAAGACCATCCACTAGCTTGGCAAGCACATTCTTTTCATCTCAGGATTTTGGACAGAATTTGGAAATGTTAATTTTTTTTGGGGGGTGGACACACAACTCCCACAATGGCTGTGAATAGCTTGTTCTCCAAAAAGTAGCATTTCCAACTTTTTGATTTTGGAAGTTGCTTTCACAAGATCTCTCTCCCCCTCCGCCCCGGTCATTATTTGCTGTCAAGTTGACTTCAACTTATGATGACCTCAAGAACAAGAGACCTCTATGAGCTCTGGTCATCCTCAGCCCTGCTCACATCTTGCAAATTCAGGGTTATGGCTTCCACGATTGAATCTATTCATCTGTAATGTGACCTTTCTCTTTTCCTACTGCCTTCCACTTTACCAAGCATTATTGTCTTTACCAGTCAGTCATATTACTCCATGATATGTCCAAAATGTGATAGCTTTGGTCTATTTGGTGATTTTGGTCTCTAGAGAAGGTTTAAACTCAGTTTGGTCTATGATCCATTTATTTCTCTTTTTAACAGTCCATGGAATCTATAGTTCTCAGCACCACATTTCAGATGAACTGGTTTTCATAATTTCATTTCAAATGAGATTATTTTTGCACTTCCAGATCTTCCAAACTACAGAAATAAAGCAGTTTGACACCACTTTAACTGTAATAGCTCCAGCATGTGGAATCCTGGGACTTGTAGTTTGGTGACAAAGCAAAACAGATTGCTTTAATTGCCCTGGGTCAATGCTAGGGAATTCTGAGGACTGTAGCTTTGTGGTACATTTACCCTTCCCTGTCAGAGATCTCTGGTGCCACAATAAACTACTTTTTCCAGAATGCCCTTGCACTGAGCCAGGGCAGTTAAAGTGGTCTCAAACTGGATTATTTCTGCAGTGTGTTTTGGACCATATTCAGCCTGGTCTGATACAGAGCTCTGGAGTCTCAGGCATCTGTAGGATAGAGTCATGGCAGTTAAAGTAGTGTCAAACTGCAGTGTGGATACACTTGGTTAGTAGCAGCCACATTGAGGCCAAACCACTTGTCTTCTAAGGGTGGGTCCATAGGAGATTTTTATGGTGCAATTACCCTTTCTGAAACACTGACTTCTATAGACGGTCCAGATACTATGACCTTCTTTTGTATCTCTGTTTCCTCCCCACATTGTTTCTTCCATCTTTTATTTACCAGATAGGATCCATCCAGGAGAAAGAGACAAAATAGCTTTGCACTGTTTTTTGACTTGTAGTAACACTAGTAGGGGACTATCCAGGATGTATGCTTAAGACCCATTATTCTTCCTTCATAGGAAAAGCACTGTGTACATGTGTGTGTGTCTGTCTTTCTCTCTCTGTTTGCCTGCCTGCATCCCCATCAATCCCCCCTCACCTAATTCTATATAACTTCAAGTGTCATATTTGTTGCATAGTAAAAAGGTTTTATCAGGATGAAACAGCATTAACAACCTACAGAGGAAAAGTCACAAGGTTTGAAAGACTTAAATAATAAATCCCCACAAATAATAGTAAGATAATTACCTCTATTAGGGCCACCTACAATGACGCAAAACAGAGTGCAGAATTCTTACCATTTTGCTTCACATCCAGCCTGGTGGATTATGAGGAAATCAAATGTATGCTTTCAACTTTTCCTTTATTTATTTGCCCAACAGACCATTACTCTGTTGTTATGTTTTTGGATTTAACTCCCTAATGGGTCAATGTGGTTATTTTCTATCCCCTCCCCCCACATTGTAAAGGAAATGGTATATATAATGGGGGGAAAGCCATACACAGAGGGATCATTGTTAAGAGACTGACTGTCGATTGTAAGATCAGCAGGTTGGCAGTTCAAGGCTTGGGTGCTGCATGATGGAGTGAGTTCCTGTCACTAGTCTCAGCTTCTGCTAACCTAGCTGTTTGAAAGCATGCAAATGCAAGTAGATAAATAGGTAAACAGCTTTCTGTGCAATCATGCTGGCCACATGATCGGAGTACTCTCAATGCTGGCTCTTCGGTTTAGTAATGGAGATGAGTACCACCCCCTATGGTCAGACATGACTTGACAACCTTGTCAACGGGGAATACCTTTACTTTTTACTTTTTACTTTTTTTGGATGGGAAGAATAAATTAATGAAAGGCAATGTTGATGCCTCCAAATGTTGTTAGTGTTGGTGCATCTGGAGCTGGACATGTCCCCCTATGGTGGTGGTTGTGTGTCATTTCTGATTTGCCCAAGATCACCCAGTGAGTTTTTGCGATTGATCAGGGATTCCAATCCTGGGGTCCAGAGTCATAGTCCAGTGCTCAAACCATTACACCATACTGGCTGACAGATGCTTTCAGATGACCACCCAAAGAGTGGTTGATAATGAGGGCAATAGGCTTGGCACCAGTCCCTGGGCTGACACGACCATGCTGGGAGCCAATGGTACTGGCCACACCATCCTCTGTGACTTTAAAAGAAGAAATAACTTATAGTCAGAGGGTGGCCAGTTGTGCCTGTACAATGTTACATATGTTGTTGTTGTTGTTGTTATCAGAAGTACTCAGCTTTTCTTGCGTTAATTATTGTGGTGCCACACCTATGGCACCAATCCTAATATGGATTTTGTGTATTTATGTAGAAGAAAGAAGACAGCTATATTAACAGGCAGTGCTCAGGAGATTCATTAACCATCATTACATGAAGTGTAAACATATTTTACAGTCCACAAAAGCTTATGCTAGAAATTTCTGTTTCCCACTTACTCTTGAAGGTGCTACTAGATTCCTTTATGTCTTTTGATGCTTAAAGAATACTTGTAGATCCATTGTAGGCTTTTGGTATTAAAAAGAATAATAACTTTGGGGACAAAATACTTTAGCTTTATGGGCACCAGACACTTGTTTGTTTGTGTGTCTAGTAATGCTGGGAAACAAACTGCCTCATTCTTAGAAACTTCCTTTATGTCTTATGAGATTGAACTAAGTTAAGGCCAGGATGGTAATATATTGTTTTAAAAAGGAGTCTTTAAAATAACATAGCAAGAAAATAAAAGCTATAAAATGTCTTTTGGGGAAAAAGGCCACAATTGTTGAACAGAAAAACTCTCTCTCTCTCTCTGTAAATAACATTTATTTAATTTTTTTTTTTAAATTAATTGCTCTAGGGCGGCTTTCTCTCCTGTTGAAATGAACACACTTCTGGGGAGGATGAGAGCCTTAATTCCATAATGTGTTTCAAACTGAGATCAGATGTTGCTTTGGTAAATGCTAACATGAAAAGACTGTGAACATGGATCTTTAAGAGTATTAGGGAAGAATTAATGGTAGATCTGTGGGAAAGAAAACCCTGGTCCATATTGTCTACTACTCATCCTACAGGGTACTGTCAGTTTCAAATCTGGCCTTCTAAGATCATAGCAGAAATCAGTTTTATTTTCCTTGGAGTCTATATTGCAAGGATGGACAACCTGATATCCACCAGATGTTTTCGATTACTATTCCCATTAACTACAGACAGCATGGGCACTGGACAGGGAGTATAGGAATTGTAGTCCAAATATCTGAATGGCACCAGATTGACTACCTCAGCCCTGATTGATAGTTGTACATGCTCACTATATCCTCTTTCCTTAAATGATTTGGTACTCACTGGGAATTTTGTCCATACAGAAGCGAATATCACTGGGTATTCTCTATTGCTATTTATGACCCAATCCTGTTTCTTTCTTTTAAAAAATGTTGTTCAGTTATTTACAGGCATAAGCATAAATTTTGTTCATTCTAGTCTGTTATGAGCCACTGAGGTGCAGTTGTTTGAACATTGGGCTATGACTCTGGAGACCAGGGTTTGAATCCCTGCTTAGTCACAGAAACCCACTGGGACACACACTCTCAGCCTCAGAGGAAGGCAAAGGCAAATCCCTTCTGAACAAATCTTGCCAAGAAAATCCCATGGTAGGTTCAGCTTATGATTGCCATGAGGCAGAAGCACCTTGAAAGCGCACAATAACAATGACAACATAGTCTGTTATAGTTCAGTGTACTCCAGTTATGTTGGCTTGTAGATTACCTCTCTTGACATCCCCAGACAGCCTTCCCATGGTTTTCTCAGGATTCTTGATTGGGTGGAGAGTTTTGTTTGGTGTTCAAGTGAACATGAGTAGAACTCTCAGACCTTGTCACTGAACATGGCACGGTGTGAACCAAAGGGGGTCACAGCTTAGGTGCGTTGGGCCACCATTCACAGCTCCATGCCCTACTCATGCATGGAGGATACTTTATTCAAGCAGAGGACCTGAACAGGGCTTACTGCAACTTGAGGAGGGGTGTCAGACAAAAATAAGGTGGTGAGAGAGCCAGCATGGTGTAGTGGTTTGAGTACCGGACTGACTTTGGAGAACTGGGTTTGATTCCCTGCTCAGCCATGGAAACCCACTGGGTGACCTTGGATGAGTCTCACCCTTTCACCCTCATGATAGGGTTGGCTTAGGTTTGCCATAATTTGGAAATGACTTGAAGGGACACAATAACAACAATTTGCTGCTATCAAGTATGGAGTCAAACTGAGGCACTCAGAAATTAGAGGGATATATCAGCATATCCACCGGAGAGTTAGTGGTTTCAAGAAATATAAACATCTTAGCCTTTGGCCAAGAAGAAATAAAGTCTGATCTGTAACTGTGGCATGCTGTCTGGTAACTGGAAATGGGACACGAAAAATGGGGGCAAAGGAGAGGAGCAAAAAGCCCTACTTAAGTCTCCTGTAGCTTACAGTATGCCAGAGGAGAGCACAGTGGGATAGCTGGAACCCTTGACAAGACCACTTCTGTAAGGAGGGCAGAAGGATGTATTCAGTTATTGCCATTGCCTTCCCCTGAGAGTGAGAGAGTGCAAGTTGCCCAAGGTCACCCAGTGGGTTTCATTGTAGAGCAAGGAATCAAACTCTGTTTTCCAGAACTGTAGTCTAACATTCAAGCCACTATACCATACTCGATCTTGAAACTACAAATCCTAGCATGCAATAGCCATGGTAGTTAGAGTGGGAACAAAGTGCTGCAGCTATGTAGTATAGATACATTTATTTGGCAGCAGCAGATACTTTTCAACCTGCTGTCTGATCTTCTTAACATGTAAGTGGAAACTCTTTGGCCCTGCAGATATTGTAATTTGCCATTCAAGCCAATGGTGTAGAATCTGGGAGTTGCAGTCCAACAACATCTGGAGGGCTGCACAATTAATATTTTACCTGATATGCCAGGGACTTTCATACAAGACATAAGATTGACCATTCAGTTATGATCCCTTCCAAGTCAGTACTGGAATAGCTTGGCTTAAATTGCTTTTCAGTGTAAATCCAATGAAACTGCTTACCAAACTGAGGAATGGAGGGAATGTAGACATAAACTCATTTTATCTTAACTGGTTTTAATGACCTCTGGCTTGTTCTTCCAATTTTTATTACAGGTTAACGTCCTGGCAAAATTATAGCTTTATTTTGAATTGCTTTGATTTGTTGTAACTTTGAGGGGTTATTCTGCATCATGACAGTAGTTAGTCTTGTGTGTCAAAGGCTTTTCCCACAATTATGATTTGCCTAATGGTACTTCTATTACAATTTGTAGGCTAATGGAAGTCAGATATGGAAAAGACCTGTTTGATGACTGAGTCAATGCCCTGCAGGTGCAAAGCATAATCTTTTACAGAGAGGGTACACCAAATGCTATTAAATAGATTCCACCCTTAATCCTGGCTGAATGATGGCAACTAGTCGCAAGTTTTCCTTTGATAGTATGGAATGTGTAGATTTTCATTAAATTATGCATAAATAAGGCCTAAAAATTCCTAATCTTACATTCTTTAAAGCTGGAATGAGAAAATTATGGGCCTTCAGATACTGTTGAACTGCAATTCCCATCAGCCCTGAGTAGCAGGAACAAAAGTGAAGGATTGTGGGACTCACAATCTAATGGCATTTGGAGAAACAGAAGATGGTTATCCTGCTTTAAAGGAAAGAAAACAAAAGAACCTAGAAACTTAAAAGACCTTTCTATTCTGCTATATTAGAGCTGTAGAAAATATTTTTTATCACAGCAGGAGACATCACGATAAAGAAAACATATCTGCTATAACTATAATTAAGTCAGAGCTTAAGAAATTAGTTTTTAAAAGTAATTAGTTACTCTTATAATTCAAAGTTTCCTAAAGTAATTACTGTTACTGTTACTGCAACAAAATGAGGGATGAGCTCATGTAACCTGGTTCAAGTGTTGACTTGTGCTGTGTCTTGTGTGGTCTTGTGGGTGTTGAAGTGATGGGGGAGTGGACAGGAGGAGAGGTTATTTGCTACCATGCCATGCACCTTATAGCATTCAGATGTGTTTTAGGTAACTAAAATGTAACTGTTTTAGTAGTACTCAAGGACATAGCTGTGTTTGTCTGTATATTAAGGTTACATAAACTCACCCCTCATTATCTTGCAGTTCTATATGCAATGTACGTACGTACATACGTACATACATATTTATTTATTTATTTATTTTGTATCCTGCCTTTCTCCTAAATTGGCCCCATAGCAGCTCACAAAAGACATAGGACGTTACCACACTGGCCCTAAAGCAGCGTCATTTCAGCCTCGTTTCAGCCTCGTTTCAGCCTCGTTTCAGACTTTTTTTCCGTGTGTTCACACGACGTCGCAGCAAACCCCGCCCTTCCCTACCTCATTTCGGCGTCATTTCAGCCTCATTTCAGTCCTTTTGAATTCCGAGAGTTTTAAGGAATACACTCGAGCGGTCGGCACTATGCCGGAATGACGCTGATCTCGGCATAGGTATGAACACGAGATCCTTGTCATGCCGCATTTCCTCGTTTTATGGCTCATGGTTCCTCGCGGTATTCCCCAAGGATTTGAGGAAGCATCTTATGACGTGTACTTCCTGGAGCGGGCAACAAACGGAACGGGTAAACAATGTTCCTCTCTTCAGGGGTTGGGGGGGGGGGAAATCATTATTAGGGATGGCTTTGTAGCCCAGAATTTGGGGGGTTGTGGTAGGGATCTTTCAACTTGTGTGTGGACAGGAGATCCGGGCCCCCGGAGCGGAACCATTCCAGCATCTCACATTCCTCACTGATTCCATTCTAGTGTGGTAATGTTTTCCGCTTGCCGGGCACATTCCGGCATGAGTCCAAAATGGTTCCCAAATGATTCCGACCAGCTTTCTCGCCGCTCTCTTGCTGCAAGTGTGGTAACGTCCATAGTTATAGCTCTGTTACTGGAACTAATTGCAAGTAACTGGTCACTTCCAATCTCTGGGCAAGTTAGGACCATGGTTGGGTAAAACTGGGTTGTTATGCTTTTTTGTATGAAGGCATCCAGACATTTTCAATTTGGTTTCTTAACTTTGGGGAGATGTTACTAGTGTTTGGTTTGGACTGATCAAACCCGACTCTTTCCTCCTATGGTTGGTTTAAAGTCTCCCCCCCCCCCAAAGCCAGGACATCAAATCACAGATTGCGGGGACTTTTTTTTGGTGGGGGAAGGAAGCTGTACATTTAGGGTTGGATTAAACACAGGTTTATGGGCTCCCCTAGCATTAGCAAGAAAAAAAGAGTATTATTCAAACTATTTTTAAAAATGTGTATTGTTTTTATGAATTTCTGAATGTTTGTATTTGGGGGATCCTCGGACATTGAGGCCCTAATTTAGGAGTGGGAATCATGGTGACCATCCAGAAATTGTTGGGCTATAACAATCCCAGCCACATAAACTGTAGCTTATTTGGCTTGCAAATAATTCTGGTTTGTCTTGTTATGAATGTGCAAGTGTTCCTACAGGGATATCACAGGGACAGAGCTGATCAACAAAAGGAAGTTGTTGTTGTTGTTGTTGTTGTTGTGTGTCCCCAAGTCATTTTTGACTTATGACGACCCTAAGGTGAAATTATCATAGGGTTTTCTTGGCATGTTTCTTGGGTTTATAGGGATTTCTTGGCAAGCTCTGCTCTGGTGCCACAACAAACTACAATTCATAGAATCATAGAATAAGAGTTGGAAGAGACCACCAGAGCCATCCAGTCCAACCCCCTGCCATGCTGGAACTCACAATCAAAGCACCTCCAACAGATGACCATTCAGCCTCTGTTTAAAAACTGCCAAGGAAGGAGACTCCTTCACTCTCTGAGGGAGTGTGTTCCACTATTGAACAGCTCTTACTGTCAGGGTTCTTCCTAGTGTTTAGGTGAAATCTCTTTTCCTGTAGCTTGCATCCATTGCTTCAGGTCTTATTCTCTGGGGCAGCAGAAAACAAGCTTGCTCTATCTTCAATGTGGCACTCCTGCATATCATATCATATCATATCATATCATATCATCATATATCACCTCTTAACCAGCTCTTCTCCAGGCTATACATACCCAGTTCCCTAAGTCGTTCCTCATAGGGCATGGTTTCCAGACTCTTCACTATTTTGGTCGCCCTCCTCTGGACATACTCCAGCTTATCAACATTCTTTTTGAATTGTGGTGCCCAGAACTGGACACAGTATTCCAGGTGAGGCCTGACTAAAACTGAATAGAGTGGCACTATTGCTTCCCTTGATCTAGACAAAACACTTCTATTAATGCAGCCTTGAATCACATTAGCCTTTTTAGCTGCTCTGGCTTCTCTATTTGAATTCCCACAATTCTATAGCCTTGAGCCATGGTAGTTAAAGTGGGATCAAATTGGATTATTTCTGCAGTGCAGATGCAGACTGAGACTGATATCTTGGGTGGTCTCAAGCAGTGATGAAGGAAAGATGGTGGGAGATTAGATCCTCAATGGGGTTATCATTCTCTTTTCCTCGGTCTGTAGAATCTGCTTTTCTGGCAGCATTAGTAAAGACAGTGTTGAAGGAAAAAAAGAGCATTGATTGATTAATTGATTGATTGATTTAATTTATATCCCACTTTTCTTGCGGATCCCAAAGCAGCTTGCATAGTTAAAAAAATAGAGCTTAAAAACTAATATTAAAAAATAAGAACACAGTTAAACAAGCTATCGTAATAGCATAAAAATTTAAAAGTACACAATAATTTAATAATAATAATAATAATAATAATAATAATAATAAATATAAAGATACAGCCCTTCTGGCTAGCAGTCCAAGATAATTCTAGGCTGCAACAAAATAGTCTGTTCCTCCTTCCAGCTGTGCTAGAAGTAGTGAGTAATGGGTGTATCCATACTACACAGTTACAGCATTTTGTTCCCACTCTAATTATCATGGCTATGGCATGCTAGAATTTGTAGTTTCGAGAACAATGTGGCAAAACGTTTTGAACATTGGACTACAACTGTGGGAACCAGGGTTGAATTCCTTGCTCTGCTAACCCACTGGGTGACCTTGGGCAAGTCACACTTTCTCAGTGTTAGAGGAAGTCCAATTGCAAACCTCCTCTGAACAAATCTTGCTAAGAAAACCCCATGATAGGTTCACTTTCGGATCTCCATAAGTCAGAAACAACTTGAACACACACACACACACACTAATTACTTTCCTCTGCCAGTGAGCTTTACTGCCTCTCCAAACTACAAATCATGAGATTCTGTAGGATAGTCTCACAGCATTTAAAGTTGGATTAAGCTGCTATAGTTTTTTGTGGTTTTTTTGGGCTGTGTGGCCATGTTCTTGAAGAGTTTCTTTCTGATGTTTTGCCAGCATCTGTGGCTGGCATCTTTTTTCTCTGAAGATGCTAGCCACAGATGCTGGCGAAACATCAGAAAGAAACTCTTCTAGAACATGGCCACACAGCCCGAAAAACCCACAAAAAACTATGGATGCCGGCCATGAAAGCCTACGACTTCACATAAGCTGCTATAATGGTGCAGTGTGAATACTGCTGTTGATCTTGGTTGTGTGACTCAACAGCAGTACTTTGAGCTGGGACTGTTCCCCCACTGCCTTTGTCTCCTTTCTGCCCAGATCTTGGAAATGAGCATGGCTTTCTCTTGGGGAAAAGGAGCCAACCTGATTCTGAAGCCTGACCCTTTACTCTAACACAGTTGCTACTACTCCAGATTGACTTTGGAACACACCGTTGGCACCTTTTTAGAGGGCCTAGTTGATTGTAGTCCTTACATGTTACTGCTAGACTTTCTATGCATCTTCCTTACCTGCTCTCTTTTATTTCTATCATTTATGAAAGAAAAGATCTCCTATCAAATCTGTCAGTGATGGGAGCAGGAGAGATTTCTGTAGTGAAGGCTTTTCATCTGCCTGGCAAGGAAAGGGTTTCTTCCACTGTGAACACATCCTCCGCTCCCTCCCTCCTTTGGTGAGTTTGCTTATGTAGTTTCTAGAATGCCCTTTACCTGCCAAACTGTATTTGATCTAAGCTTCCTTCCTCCAGGGTCTACAATCAGCTTTAAAAAGCCATATATGAAATGGGGCCTGAGGAACCCAAAACATGGAAGCCAGGGTTCAAAAAGCATTTCGGAGGCAAAGCGGATGCATCTCCTGAGGCCCTCTGTGTTTACCTACTGTTGCAACAGAGTCTGAGGAGCATATTAATATGCCTATTAGTAATGGAAGCCTATTTAATTTTGGGGTCAGGCAGCAAAAAAAAAGAATATTTCTTCTCCTTCCCTCTAACGTTCTCTCCCCCTCCCCAGCCTGCTTCATTGCTCTACCTGGACAGTAACTAGCAGAACATTTACAACTCTGAATGATATAATGCAATTAAGACTCTCTATAACACTCTAATTTGCATATCTCATTATATAGAGTGACACCATTAGAAGACATGTGTTGAAGCTTTCAAAATGATTATGATATGTGAAGGTATTAGAGGCCATGAATATGGCTTGCTGGAAAGCAGTGCGCTGACTGTGCCAGCACGGTGCCAAATTCTCACAAGCGCCACATTGCTGGCTGGGTGTTTTTAATGGAAAATAATAGATCCTGGAGGGCTAAAGTCAATCAGCTCTTATTCAGATGAAACTCCCATTGACTTGAGTGAGGCTAGAGGATTTAACTCGGAGAGAGAATACTAATTAGGAACTGGATTCAGTCTAGGCATGGAATTTTTCCCCCTACCCTGGTTTGCTACTGATTTAAAAATAAAAATTGGGGCATTGTACATTTTTGTTTGAAGCTTGGTTGCTTTCATTCATGTGTGGCCATTGGTTCTTATTTTCCTGTTTTATGTTTAATAATAATAATAATAATAATAATAATAATATGTGTTATCTCTCACTAGCTCTGGATATGAGAAGCATGGTGAATGGAGGAAATATCAAATCTCTTAATGAGACTGAATTGGACAGGAGACTGTTCGCTCTATGCTAAAATTGCCCATCCACTAAGGAACTGAACATGAAGGAAAGGACTTTATAAATTTTGGAAACTGACATCTTTCCCTAAATGTTTAGAATATACATTTTAGTAAGTTGTATGTTTGATGGTATTTTATCCTTAGGCTGCAGTCCTGTAGACATTCACTTGGAAGTAAATCCCACTGAACTGAATATTCCCCACTCCGACTAGACATGTATAAGATGACATTGTTAAACTATATATTAAAAGTTTTTAATTGCAGTTGGGGGCATATTGTCCATCACTGTGAGAGTTAAGTTGCATTAATATGTTGCACTGCTTCTTGTTAAACCTTGTTTATTGTTTAACATGAGATGCAATGCAGCATTGTTTCAAATGGTGGAAATATCACTTGTGGATAGATGTTAAATAATAGTTTTAAAAGAAGCAGAAGTAGCATTACATGCTTGGCCCACCTGTGGGATTGTGTGGTGTATAAATTAAGAGTAAGGAGCTTATTGCACCGCTAAATAAAACGTCTTACCTCTTCTGAATTCAATTTTAATTCAGGTGGCATCTGGATACTATTGCAGGAATTTTGCCACTGAATTCACTGCCTGTGTCCAGCCTGGGTCCAGCCCTGGTCCGAGGTGCACTCTGGCAGCCATTTTTTTAAAGTCAGAAAACTCCCAGTTTCGAAAAGAGGTGCACTGAGAGCCCCTGGGATCTGGGCTGGACTAGAGCGGCGGATTTGGTGGCAAAATCCCTGCAATAGTATCCTGATGCCACCCGAATTAAAATAGAATTTGGGAGAGGTAAGATGTTTTATTTTAGTGGTGCAATAAGCTCCTAAAACTCTGTGAAGTAACACAGAAAATGCCTCATATGGCTATGTAATCTGTCTTTTGAATGGGTTGTTTGCATGTGTGATTTTGTTGCAGCATACAGTAGGGGAAAATTGTCCATTATCAAGCAAATGGAAGATTAGCCAAATATTGTCTATGTTGTTTCTTAGGTATATTCAGTTTTAGGCAGGTCTCCAAATTACATATTCTGAAAACAAATAAACAACAAAAAAAGAAAGCAAAAGCAAAAAGCAACTTTGATGTGTGTGTGTAGTGAGAGGAAAGAGAGAGAGCAATATGCAGAAAAGACTAAAGCCTAAGGTAATTGAAACATTTTCTTAAGTATGTTCATATCCCTAGTTCGCCATGCACTGTGTTCACAATTGAATATTTCAAGCAATTTGAGAATATCTGTATGTTCACATACAGCAAAGTCCTCTATAAAGAGCCTTAGGTCATTATTTGAAGCCCTGCCATGACACACAACAGGACTTTGTGGGTAGCAGTACCCTAATAGTTGAATATTTTCTTATTTGGCTTTAGAAGTTTCATTAAACAAAGGCTTTTCATAGCTCACATTTTTCATGGCTAATGCTATTTTGTTGATGTATTGCTATAATATCTTTTTGCTATTTTTAGCTGTTGTTCTCTGTTTTATTAAAACAACAAATACATTGCATCTGCCTTATTTTACTAGCATGTTACAGTTTATTCTCTTCTAGCTGTTCTGTAAATCACCTTGAACAGTTGTTGAGAGGAAGTGTAATTTAAAAATATAATAAATAATTATGCAAAAACGGGAATGATACTTCTTACAGCAATATGGAGGAGGTCAGCATGAGGTGCTGTTGCATGAGTTGGCCAAGTCTATATTGAATTTGTTAGACATCTGCTACTGTTCTGGTTGTGTTGAATACTTACAGAATGCTGGTTCTATTGCTACCAGAGGACATGGTTGCAGAACAATGCCCTGTAGTGTGAATTTTGTAGGAGTGAATTTAATGTAATACTGGCTCTCCAACATTGCCTATGTCTATTTTCCCTTTCTCATTTAGTCAGCTTGGGTTGGGAGTCTAGACACAGCCTCCTAAAACCTACAGTGAGGCTGCATGTTTATAGTTCTCTATTGGAACCAGTGTAATTTAGAGGTTTGATTTGGAGTAGGAACGAGACATTTCTGGACTGCAATTCTCAGCATTACACTCAATTACTAGCTTGGGCTGATAGGAACTGCAGTCCAACCATATGAGAAGGTCACATGATTCTAACCACAGGTTAGAGTGTTGGACTGGATTGAGAAGACCAGTGTGTATCTTTGTTGTTGTTAACTGCCCTTGAGTTGTTCTTGACCCATGGTGACCCTATGGATGAGACTTCTCCAAGAACCTCTGTCCTCCACTGCTCTGCTTAATTCCTGCAACCCCTTAATACCCGTGGCCTCCTTAAAAGAGTCCATCCATCTGGCATGTGGCTTTCCTCTCTTCCTACTTCCCTCCACATTTCCCAGCATTATTGTCTTTTCTAATGACTCTTCTCTTCTCATGATGTGTCCAAAGTACGACAGTCTCAGTTTGGTCATCTTGGCTTCCAGGTAGGTTTCTGGCTTGATCTGCTCTGGGACCCATTTGTTTGCATTTTGACTGTCCATGGGATCCTCAGCACTTTTCTCCAGCAGTTTGACACTGCTTTAACTGCCATGGCTTCATCCTACAGAATCCTGGGATTTATAGTTTTGTGAGGCACTAGTACACTTTGGCAGAAAAGGCTAAAGACCTTGTAAAACTATAAATCCATGATTCCATGGGACGGACCTATAGCACTGAAACTGGTGTTAAACTGTGTTCTTTCTACAGAATAGATGCACCCTCAGGCATTTGTTTTGAATACCAGAACTGCACAGAAATTCAAAACAGTAGACTAGCCATAAGAATTAACCAAGGTATTTCACTAATATCGATTTTAGAACTCAGTCCTTTTGCACAAAAATTGCCTCCTAGTTCCTCCATGCGTTTTTCATTTCAGCATTATTAGAGTGGTGGAGTAGTATTTTGTTTTTGCTATTGGTAAATTTCCAGTCTGTTTGGAATTTGTTTCTAGTGTGTTGCAAAATGTATGGAGGTCTACCAGTAGAATCAGGTCTACCTTCTGTACATTTCTTCATTAATCTATCACAATCCTTAAAGCCATTTAAGATTGAAATGGTAAGAACCAGTCTTGACATGGCCCCAGGAAAAAACAGGTTCACTAGGGTAAATGAGATCTGTAATATCTTGAAGCTAAAAAAATTGCTACAAGGGGATTTTTCTTAAGCTGATTGTGTGGATGCACCTTTTTTGGGTCTCATTGGACTGAAGTAGAAAAGGAACTTATAAATATGTGTTAAATAGCTTTGTAACCACACAAAGCCCCAGTACACCATAGTTTCCTGGTTGAAAGAACATGCTTAATTCAGCTACTCCATAAAAGATAATCTCTTTCTAGGGAGGATTAAGGCTCTCAGAATAAGAGAGCTGTATGAACCATGTAAGGATATACTTACAATTATAAGTAAGATGATAATTACCATGGTAATTTGGTTTCTTCATGGATGAGATTTCTTCAAACAGACTCAGAAATATCTCTTTCCTGCTTCTGCAACCCTCTGCTGAGTTTGACTCACAGACAAAAGCCTTAGATCAGTCACTTTAAGGGACTCTATGGTGTTCAGAAGGAAGTTCTTCAATGCATTATTTTTATTTGATTTTTTCATTTTAATTATTTTGCATCAATAAAAATGCCTTGGGTCTGTCCTTTTCCTTCCTATGAAATCATTTATTTGTTAGCATGAACAAAATGTCCTACATAATGGCATGCTTGCAGTCAGCCTTCAGGTTCAAATGCAAACCTAGTAATGGTACTAGGGTCTCTTCTCAACCACATGGCCCTTTTGTTTTGTACTCAGAGACAGTCCTATTTCTTGATGATTCCCTTTATTGATGTTGTTCCATGGGTGTTTTGTTAATGCTCTTACATATGTTGTTGAGTTTCACTATGCCACTATCTGTCAAGTTCACAGACAAAGCCACAATTGCCTCCATCATGGGATATATAATGCAATAAATGTAGCCAGAATCCTCAATAAATTTGTAGTTATTGTTGTGATGCCTTCAAGCTGTTTCTGACTTACGGCAGTCCTAAGGAGAACCTATCATGGGATTTTCTTGGCAAGATTTGTTCAGTGTGAGTTTGCCTTTCTCTGAGGTTGAGACAGTGTGACTCAGTGGGTTTGCAAGGCAGAGCAGGGATTCAAATCTAGGTCTCCAGAGTCCTCGTCCAATGCTCAAACTTTTTGTCAATTAGTAAAGACCAGTCTGGGCACTCCATTATCAAGTAGCATATGTATTGGGCATTCCATAAAACAGCAGTGGGAATCATATAAATCTATAAATCTCAGCAGCCCTAATAATGCATAGCCACTGGAGGAATGCTAGGAGTTGCAATGTAACAATGTCGAGGGCTGAATTATTCCTATCTTTGCTCTAGAGTTATTTGTCAGCCTCTTCAGTTTTGAGTTTAGCAAGGCCGTTGAAAGGAAGTTTACCTTTATAATTTTCATTTGGAAAAAAGGTCTCTTGGTAAAATTACCTGATTATTGAAATGTAGTCATCTATGAGAAATATGAAATGGCTACACTTTGCTTTAACCACTTTGTACAACCTATCCTTGTTAAGATACTGTTTTCTTGGGGAGGGGGGATCCAGTGGTATAGCTTATTTCTGCTCCTTCAACATGCACTGAATATTCTCTTTGTGTTCAATGCTTACCTTAACATATGCAAATTCCACATATGATGTGGTTCAAAGATTGTCCATTGTCCAAGCTGGCCTCCGCCAATTGCATCCTCAGGCTTGCACCACTTGTATCCTGTTATACCCAAAGTACCTATTTGCATCTGGTACAATATGTATATATGTTGTTGTATGGTTTTTATGCGGCCAGCAATGTTATTGGGATAACAGTTTTGGCTCTGAAGCCTGTGTATATAAGTCTGCATATGTGTTAGAGTTAAAGCATCTCTTGTGCATTAGGTTCAATGTGCCAGGACCATAGACAGGAGGGCATGATGCCATTTATAATGATAATTTATAATGCCATTTATAATGAGCTTTGGCAGATTAGCTCTTGAATTCTTTAATAGTCTCTTTAGATACAAGACGTAGTTGATTGATTTCAGATTATTCTTTCTGGTAGGTTGGAACCAATGGGGTGAGTTTATCAACAAAAGGAAGAGGTGAGCCATCACGATTGAAGCAGTGTTGACATGTTGCACTATATGTATCTGTAGGAACCATTAGCACACTTCTAGGCTAACTGTGCACCTCCCATTGTACCAAAAGGTCATGTGCTCAAAAAGTCATATATTCACATTACTCTTTCCTTCACAACCTTTCAAGTAGAGGCTCTTTTCTAGATCTCCTTCTGGAGTGCTAGACTTTATAGCTTAATGCCCCTGTATGCTTTTTTCAGGACAAGCACAAGACATTTTGTCACTTCTGGGGAAGGACAGTACCACTTTTCATTTTAATCTTTGTATATTTTTATGAGGTTTTATGCTGTTTTTAGATTTTTTTAAATTGTTTAAAATTTTTATTGTATTTTTTAAAAAATATTTTTATCTGTGAGCTGCCTTGGGTCCCTTCTGGGAGAATGGCAGCATACAAATAAATAAATACATAATTTTATTTATACCCCGTCCCTCTGCCAAGCAATTGGGGCGGCTTACAGCATTAAAATCCAACAAACATGTTACAATATTACATAAAACCTAAGAATCCCAGAACCCACCCTCCCCTTAAGTGTTAAACAAGTTATATATTAAAACATTTAAAAACACTCAAACAGCCAATAACAAACAAGCAGCCAATAACACACAGCAGCGGCGACTCTAACCAGAAGTGGGCGAGAAAGAGGTGGGGAACTCCTAAAGCCAGGAATCTAATCAAGAAAGGCCTGCAAGAAGAGATCTGTCTTGACAGCTTTTTTTAAAGCTGGTTAAGGTCGTGATCTGACGGATCTCTTCTGGCAGGCCGTTCCATAGTCTGGGAAAAGGCCCTTTGGGAGGTTGCCAACAGCCTAGTTTTTATCAACTGCAGCAAATTCCTCCTAGAGGATCAAAGTGCACGGGGTGGATTGTATGGGAGGAGGCGGTCCTGGAGATAGGTTGGACCCAAGCCATGTAGGGCTTTAAACCAACACCTTATACTGGGCCTGGAAACTAATAGGCAGCCATTGGATAGACTTTAATACAGGTGTTATGTGATCTCTCCTAGATGTACCTGATACTAGTTTGGCTGCCATGTTCTGTACTAGTTGAATTTTCCGGACCAAGCATGAGGGTAGCTCCATGTAGAGCACATTACAGAAGTCAAGACGAGAGGTTACCAGTGCATGTACTACAGTTTCAAGGTCTCTTACTTCCAGGAAAGGGCTCAGCTGGCATATCAGCCGAAGCTGATAATAAGCACTCCTGATTGTCACACTTACCTGATTAGTCATCTGGAGTGACGGATCCAGGAGCACCTCCAGACTGTGAACACAGTCCTTCACGGAGAGTGTGACCCCATCCAGGACTGGAGGTTGTATCCCAATACCTGGTTTCGGGGCTGCTACTGTGAGTACCTCTGTTTTGTCTGGATTCAGTCTCAATCTGTTTTTCCTCATCCAGTCCATTACTGCCTTAAGACATTGAGGGGAGAGACGCCATTGGAAACTGAAGCTGAAGACTGAGACATGGAGAAATATATCTGGGTGTCATCAGCATACTGATAACACCCAGCCCCATGTCTCCTGATGATCTCACCCAGCGGCTTCATATGTATGTTAAACAACATCGGGGACAGAATGGCCCCTTGAGGGACACCACATCTAAGCTCCCTTTTTGTGGAGCAACTGTCCCCGAGCAACACCCTCTGGGATCTACCCGAGAGGAAGGAATGGAGCCACTGCAATGCAGTGCCTCCTATTCCTAACCCTCTCAGGAGAACCAAGAGGATGTTATGATTGATTGTGTCAAAAGCCACAGAGAGGTCCAGAAGCACCAACAGGGTCACACTACCCCTGTTGATGCTCAGACATAGGTCATCAGCCAAGGCCACCATGGCAGTCTCAACCCCAAATCCCATCCTAAAGCCAGTTTGAAATGAATCTATATAATTAGTTTCTTCCAAGACAGCTTGGAGTTGAAGAGCAACCACCCTCTCAATCACTTTACTCAAAAAGGTAATAAGGAGACTAGCCTGTAGTTATTCATATCCAGGGGCTCTAGGGAAGGTCTTTTCAGGAGTGGCCTGACTGCCGCTTCCTTCAGACAAGGTGGAACATGACCATCCCTGAGGGATGCATTGATGACATCTGCAAGGAAGATCCTCCATGTATTCCGTCCCTGGACGGCCAGCCATGATAAAAGAGGATCAAGAGGGCAGGTCATTTTCCTCACTCTACCAAGAAGCTTGTCCATGTCATTAGTACTCACAGATTGAAACTTATCCAGTATGATTTCATTAACGGAGTTGCTGGAAACCTCATCAATTGATTCTGTCAGAACACTGACGTCTAAGTCGGCTCTTATCTGAGAGATTTTATCTGCAAAGAAGTTGTTAAACGCATCACAGTAGGCAGTTTTGGGGTTAAGTAATGGGTTCTGTGCAGGTGGAACCTGCGTCAGCTCCCCTACCACCCTAAATAGCTCTGCTGGATGGGACTCTGCAGAAGCAATGCGTGCAGAGCAGAAAGATCTCTGCGCTGCATGCATTGCCTCTTGATAGGAATCAAGGAAATTCCTGTGACGAGTCTTGTCAGTTTTCCGCCAGGTGCGCTCGTCATTGTCCAACCTGCTTCATTTTCCTAAGCTCTTTGGTGTATCATGGCTTACAATTGGAAGCGGGCTGGAAGGGATGTTTGGGACTGATCATGTCGATAGCCTTGGCGAGATCGGTGTTCCAGTTATTAACCAAAGCTTCGGCAGAATCACCATTCGGCATTTCCAACCATTAAATCCTCTAAGGCTTTCTGGAATCCAATTGGTTCCATCAGCTGTCGAGGGTGGACCATTCTAATGGGTCCACCTCCCCCGGTGTGTGTGGGGGTAGTGACTCTTAGTACCATCTTGACCAGGAAATGATCCGTCCATGACAATGCGGTGGTTTTAATAACCTCCGCCCATGGATATTCCTGTTCCATACTAAAGACTGCATCGAGGGTATGCCAGCACAATGAGTGGGCCTGATGACCAATTGGGATAGGCCCATGTTTGTCATGGATTCCATGAACTCCCGAGCTGCACTTGTAAGATTTAACATGCTGGTCTCAAGTGGAATGTTGAAGTCAACCAAAACTAGAAGTCTGGGTGACTCCAACAGCAACTCTCAAACTGGCTGTGTCAGCTCGATTAGGGAGTCTGCTAGACAACGGGGTGTCATGTCTACTCCCATCCTACATACACAGATTGGCATTCTGTTGGTGGCATACACAAGTGTACATTAACCTTGTGCCACATATGTCTATTTTTGGTCACTGTAGAGGTTGGTGATCCCTTCTTCCCCTCACAGCAACTTAAGCCCCTCAATGTACTGTAGTGTCATTGAATCCCCCTTCCCACAGCCATTCCATGCCTGATGGAGGTGGGTGGGGGGGTCACAAAAAAATCTGACCATGTCCCTGTAGCCAGACGTGAAATGAATATATCAGCCACAGATACCATCAGGGTCCAGGTGGACCTCAGTGGATGATGTAACCTCTTTGCTTGTGGCTATAGGGATATAGATAGATGCTTCTACAACCTTTCTGCTCTCCACTGGACAGGAAATGCTATGTATGTGTGGCGGCTTCAGTGGCTTTATAGTAGAGCTGGAGATTGTGAATGACTCAGCATACTGTAGTTCGGTATGTGAAACTAACAAACTATGCTGAATAATGAGGATTGCAGCCAGCAAATGATTAGACTATTTAATCTTTCTTCAATACAGTTGGCCCTCCACATTTGCAGCTTTGACTTTTGTAGATTTGTTTGCAATTTTGATTAATATGTTCTTGCTAGGAATTTCTAGGTCCTACAGCACAACTCTTCCAGAAGCTAACTATAGAGTTGTGCTGGAAAACCTAGAAGTTCCTAGAGAAAACACTTCTCTAAGCATTTGTAGGTCCTCCAGCATGATTCTATGATCAACTTCTGGCAGATGTTGACCACAGAGTTGCACAGGAGGACCTGGAGATTCCTAGCATGGTGTTCTCTCAGGTAAAAAGAATAGTGTTTTTTTTTTTTTAATTTGCAGTGTTTCCACATTCATGGGGACCCTTCATCCATAATCCCAGCAAATATGGAGGGACCATTGTACTGAAATCAGTACAGGCTGAGTCTCCCTTGTCCAAAATTTTTGGGACCAAAAGAGTTTTGGATTTTGGAATATTTGCACATAATGAGCTAATTTGGACCCAAGACTTGGGATCCAAGTGTAAACATGAAATCCATTTCTGCTTTGTATATACCTTATACACATATCCTGAAGGTATTTTTATACACAATATTTTCTATAATTTGTTGCATCAAACAAAGTTTGTATACATTGAACCACCAGAAAGCAAAGGTGTTCAATTATCTCAGCCACTCATGTGGACAATTTTGGATTTTGTAATATTTTGGATTTTAGAATTCTGGATAAGAGAGACTCAACTTGTTCAGTTTTTCTCAATTGTACCCAAAAGAAGAAGGCTAGTTTTGCATGACATGGGTACCACTGACCTTCAATGGGCTGCTGGACTTTCAAGGAGCTGGAGTCCAAAAAGTGACATTTCCAACCACCGGTGGCTGCATCCTGCCCACCGTCTATTATCTAAGAAGGCTAGCTTATTCTGCCTAATGCTAGGACAGGCCCTACCTGTCTCTCTGGTCAGTATGGAAAGGGGGAAAAAATCTTAAAAGAAAAATAATTCCAATCATTTGCCAGGAACATTTTGTCTTTGTTTTATGCATAATCAGAATGTAGAAAGAGGAGCTAATCTGAGATGCACAGACATTCAGAACTACATGCATGGGATAACATAAAAGATCAAATATGACTGATTAGATAAATGATGGCTGAAGTTGTGTCGCCAGAAAGATAACCTGTGGCATATGATGCTTGCCAAAACAGACAGTACAGATCAAATGGAGTCTTAGAAGGATTACAAATTATTACCCTGAAGCGCTCATGCTTAGATGATGTCCTGATCTTGTGTAAAACAATGAGCAGCCTCTCCAAATATGAAAATTTAACAAACCCTCTAGATGAAACTCTTTCATGAAAATTAACTTGGCTGTCATAATAAAATAAAATATCCCTCACCTACCTCAGATATGCTCCTTAGTGAGTGTTTATGTTTAGAGCTGTTTAATAAAGTGACAAATTTGGTTGGATGTGACCTCTCCAGTATGAAGTCCTCAGAAGTCCCATTGCTTTCACTGTGAGAGAGTGAAATACAGTCAGCCCTCTGTATCCACAGATTCCTTATCCATGGATTCAACCATGGATTCAATATTTTCAAGCAGGCTTCAAAATACTATAAAAAAGCAAACCTTGATTTTGCCAGTTTATATAAGGGATGCCATTTAACTATGCCATTGCATTTAATAAGACTTGAGCATCCATGGATTTTAGTGTCCACTGGGGGTTCTGGAACCAAACTTCAGTGGATACCAAGGGCCCAGTGTACTTGGTTGCCATATTCAAATCAATAGAAATATAATATTCATAATATGAATGGTGAACATTTGGTCTCCCAGATATTTTGGACTGTAAGCCTGAAGGCAGTGAACTGTCAAATTAATGTCCGTAAACCACTCTGAGAGCATTTGTGGCTGAAGAATGGGGTATAAATATTCTAAATAAATAAAATAAGTAAATACAGCTAACACAAATCCTCATCATTGGCCATGGTGGGGAGGGCCTCTGAGTATTCAAGTTCACAGCTTCTTAGTGGGCTAAATAATACATCATGCCAACAGTGACTAACTGGAGAACTCTTTATAAAACAGTTTTTAAAACAAATAAACAAACAAAAGCTTCAGATGTGAAAACCAAAGAGATTAATGTTGCTAGGGAGTCAAAATAATACTTGGTGAACATTGTATATGGTCAAATAAATAGTATGTTTCATTTTGTACCAGGATTAAGTATACCCATGTTTCTCATGGTAGTTTAGTAATCCTTATCAGAGAGTAATCATCTTTGCATAGTGTGGAAGAAGAGAAAATGTGGCTTATCCTTAAAGTCACTCTTGGGTGATGGGTCAGAGTCTTCCCTGCCTCAATCCATGGGGGGAGGGCAGGATGATGATGTTGATGATGATATTCATATGTAGCACTTTCAGATGTTCAGTGATACTGTGTTTAGAATGTTCAAAGCATTTCCTACAGAGCTTGGAAAAGTTACTTTTCAGACTAGAACTACCAGAATCCCCAGCCAACACAGCTATTCATTGTCTGGAAGATGCTGAGAGCTGTCATACAAAAAGGAGCTTTCCCAAGCTTTGATTTCATGTACCTCATTTTAGCAGAAGCTCAGTGTGAGTCTAAACTGTTCTTCGAATCCCAACCTTTGTCTGTAATGTGTGTGTGTGTGTGTGTGTGTGTGTGTGTATGATTAAAGCAGAAAAATGAGACCATCTTGCTACTGTGGTATTGTTTCAGACTGTAGCCCAAAGAATCTCAAACAGTTGACACCATGCCAAGCAGGAGTGAATTTTTCATCGCGGGGTGGGCATGCTGTTAGTGGTGTGGGATGCCTCCTGTTTTGATTCCTGAAGAGCAGCATGGCTAGGGGGAGAAATGTGATTGGTGAGCTGTCATTTCCAACTAGTACTTGGCTGCCCAGCTAGCTCTAATTAGAGACTCCTTGAGACATTTGCAATTTGACCCCTGGGATTAAGCACCTGATGGCTCCTTTGATTAAGTTTGGATGCTTTAGCATTGCCTTAAATCACATTAATTCCTTCCGAAGTTGTGGGATGGCAGGTGCAGAAAAGCTAATTCTAATGACTGTCTGTCTTTTCCCTGCTTTCTTTTCTTTTCAGTGTGGAGGACATTTTAAAAAGCTAGCATGTTAACACTATTTTTTTCTTGACTTTTTAAAGAAAGAAGCTTCATGCTCACTATGATTATCTTGCATCTTTTTAGTTCCTTTAAAGAAGTTTAAGGACCACTGTATAATGCTTAGCCATACAAGTATTTCAGTCACTGGTCTCTCCCCCTCTCTCCTCCTCTCTTCTTACACTTCTTTTGAGTATATAGACAAGATGGTGGGATGGTAAAAGTGGATTTTTTTTTTGGAACCAGTATTGGTGTGTTAGTGGACTACTTGGGTGATGCCCACACAAATATTGGTATGGTTGATATTGCATGACTCTTCCCAACAACCATGGAAAACATGTTCCACACATATGCCAACACTGATGTCATTCTGCTGTGTGGACCCTGCAGTAAAAGTTGGAAGGGAAATATCTCTGTTGCAGGGAAATTAGCTTTGATCTAAGGGGCTGATGGTTTTGTTGGTTAAAAAAAAACCACGCAACTGAAGATGGATGCATTAGCACTAACAAAGAGAGGTGCATAGCCTCCAGAGATAAATGTTAACACTACTAACATTAAAGATTGGGGAGGGGGGGGGGAGAGAAGAGCCAGGAACAACTTTTAGGAAATCAGGGTGGTAGATTTTTGGGACGGGTGGATGAGTGGGAGGGAAACTAGTCTTTTTAAACACTAAATTGAGAAGTTCCACTTAGACTTAAAAAAAATCTCTCTGGCACCAAACGTCTTGAAAAAGGAGAGGAAAAGAATTCCATTGCAGGAGTAACAAATGTCAGTGCTCTTTGTTTAATAGATTGATTATTTAATTTCACTTATTTCCACTCTGTAAGGCTGATTTCTGTGAAATCCTCTAGAGCATGATCTAGCCCAGGAGTGGGTAACTGTGGCCTTCCATATCTTTTTTTGCCTACAACTCCTATCAGCATAACCATTGAGTATAGTTTCGGACTGCACCTCCCAGCATCCTTAGCACACGCTGGGCTGGCTAAGGCTAATATGAGCTATAGGCCAGAAACAACTGGAGGGCTACAATTTCCCACCTTGATCATGCCAGATTTAATCACATAGAAATCAGTGAGGCTTAAATTAAGCACACCCTCATTTTTTGCCATTGAAATCAATGAAATGGAAATATTTCTGGTCTGGAGAGCCCACATGTCTCAGTTTTGAAAGGTTACTAATGTGTTAATGATTCTGTCACTCCAATAGGCCAGTGAGGTACCCATGTTAGTGCTTTCAGTTCAGAGAGAAGAGTTTATCATAGGACAAACAGTGTGCATGTAACAAGTGTAAAATAATTAACTTTCACCCCTTTTGGCACTTAAAGTAACAAGCAAAGTTCAGCAGAGGTCCTTGGTGGTTTACACAGCCATCACAAGAACCATGCATTCATGTGTTACTTCCTAAATGCACAAAAGTATTGTCTGGGGGATGCTTGGGAAATATTATACTGTTGCAAAAAGAAGCACAGTCTCCCTGAAAGATGCATAGATTAAGGGACTAACGGATATTTATTGAGGAAAGTGTATATGGGAAGTCTTGAGGTTGCCTCTAACTCTGCTGTCCAGGGTACTGATCAGAATGGGTCATGTTAACTTTATTCATGCTGCAGCAAATGGATGCCGACAATGTAACTTTGACTGAAGGACATCTTTGAACAAGAATGACAGTTGCTCACTGTCAGTCAAAGTAAACGTCATCTTTTCTTGTTTGCTGAGTTTAACCTGTTGTGTCATCCAGTCAGTCAGAAAAGATCTCAGCTGTAACATCCTGTACTATAATACTGGTCTTTGGAGCAATCTCTGCCATGCTTGCTGAAACTGTGCTAATCCATATTAATTTGTTTCCTTACTGTGCAAGACCCAGTAATGATTCTTATTTGGTATATATTATGTAGAAAATAGACTTCTCCCCCCATATGATGAATATGAAGTCCATTCTTCATATAATAAAGCAAAATATCTTTTTTCTATATAGTACGTTCCATATGAAGTCAAATATCCTTTTCCCCATATAATAAGAATGTAACAAAAATAAGCCATTCCTACATTCTTTTCCTTAAAGTAAAGGGAAGAATGTAGAAATGGCTTATTTTTCCTATTGTGTTCTTAGTTCTTTTGCCCTATATTCCTCATCTAGGCCTTCTCCAGTGGAGTACCATTGGCAACGCCATCCTTGAAAGAGCAGATGTTTCAAAGCATATTACTAACTGTAGTATGCACAGCATAACAGGACCACAACAACCAAATCACATCAAATTATACCCCTATCAAACATTTGGCATAACAAACTCCGAGCCATGGTAATACAGTGTTATAGGATAAATGCCACCTGCTTTGAAAATAAACATTTTAGCCTATGTTGCTTTTAACAGATGAAGGCAAGTTTGGATGTGCTTATCTGTTCTTTTTGACACAGTGCTAGGAAATACCTTTAGGAGCTTGTTGGAGATATGGTTGTAATGTACTTACTGACTGCAATTCGAAGCATGCGTAATTGGTAATACATTGCACTGAAATCAGAGACATTTATATCCATTTAACGATGATTAGGAATGGACTGTTAATATTTTAATGGTTAGCTTTTGCTTATGTTTCATGAAGGATTGATCTCGTATTTGAAAAAAAAACAACACAACATTTCCTACATTTTGCTGCCCTTTTATTCTACCTGCTTTACTGGTAGCACAAAAACCTGGGTGGGAAAGACTTGATTCCTCTTCCTCTCCCATGCAAAAAAGATTTTAACACTATGGAAAAGATGTAGTGTTGACAGTATCTCTTAATAGGAAGGATTGAGGTATTCTTTTGCCCTGTGGCAATATGAGTCTCCCTCTGATTTTTTTGTCCACTTGCAGTTGTGTGGAAAGACAATATCAAATCCATACACATGAACTGTTGTATATAACAACCTCCCACCCCATGAAAACCTGTGCTAAACATATCAAAGGTATTCTTCAGAGCTAGTATAGTTGAGGGCTAGTCGAGAGTCAAAATGGCCTCTCTGACATGACAGGTATGGGACCCATGTGACATTCCAGATGTTCTATGCAAGCCCAAACATCTCCTACCATTGGCTATGCTGGCTGGGACTGCTGGACCTTCAGTCCAACAACATCTGGAGGGTTTTCATGATTTCCACATCTTCTATATGACTACTGAACTGAAAATATTGTGTTCACTAACACAGGCATAAATCTGCAGCTTAATAAGTGTCTGCACAAATTTCTTGGAATTACTGTAATTTATAGCCAAACATGCCCAGTACATCATGACTCTTTTTTTGTTTGCTTCTCCCAGTCTGGTTCTGATATGTAAGATAAATTTCCTTGTTTCTAGTTGTGGGACAAAAGTGAAGAACAGTCCACCCTCAATCAAAGATAAGATATTTGACTTAGATATAGTCAAATATACTATGGTGTCTGATTTTCAGAGTTCCTGTCAAAATATTTTTATTGGCTGAAAAGCTGAAGGCATAAGAGCATCCCTTTCTAAACTGAAAAACTGCTTGCAAGTAACTGGTTCTAATACTTGGTCACTTTGTTCAGTAACAGAGATATACATTACATTATAATTGTAATATAACAAGGGGTAACTTTACTAATGAAATGTAACTGTAACATTTAGTTACTTGTTTAGTTACAGGGTTGTAACTTCACTAAATGGCAGATGAAGACTACCGCATGGTTCTATGGCTGGATTGTGTTGTTTCTCTTGTTTTATTGTGGATGTTAGGGGATGATGCTACATACAGAAGAAGAAAATGTTGTGTACCATTGTAGCATTCATTAAAAAAAATAATGGAAAGCAATTAGTTCAGCTCCTTTTTAGAACTGGTACAGTAAAGAGTTATTTTAAAAGTGAAATGCTAATATATTCTAACCACGAATTAAAAAACAAAACACAACCAACAATATTCCAGGCTGTGAATTTTTGAATGGAGTTTCTGTTCAAGATGATAGTTTTCTGAATTTAGAGGCTTTCCAGTGAAAGAGGGCTGTTTATGCAAATAAAGTGATAGCTAATTATGGATTGATAACAGTATGTCAATAGCTTAGTTGACCAGGGAAGGAGATTACAAAGACATAATTCTATAAATATTAAATGCCATTAGAATACAAGTATTCAGGACAATGCCTACTTACAAAATAAGAATATATTTCTTTAATTTCAAGAGTCTGGGTATGGCAGATTCAACTAACAGAATTATATAATATACAAACCCACAATGAAGTGAAATTTCTTCCGTTTTTTAAAAAGAAAAATATAATGCACAACACCAAATAAAATAGAAATGGGCAGATGCTTTCACCAGAGAAGAGATTTGGGAGTTATTGCTGAAAAATCCTTAAAGCTTTCCATCCAATATGCAACCACAGCAATGAAAACAAACAAGGGACAGCTAGTGATTGTTACAAGAATAGATGATGAATAAAAAAAAGTAATAAAAGAATACTAGCTGGTGGAAAGATACAGGTAAGGGCTCCTGTAAAGTAATAACATTCTACGATCCATAAACTATGCTGTTGGCTCAAAACAAAGCAATCAAACTCCTCCAATATTATATTAAGCTTAAAATATTTTATGCCGCAATATTTCATTGGTTGGGTGTCTTCTATTAATAAGCAGTATTGACTTCTTCGTCCAGTGATTTTTTTTGGGAAGGGCAGTAGAATGTAACACACTTTAACCCTAAAAAGTTTTGTTGAATTTTCAGGAGGAAAATGAAGTCTCCACCTAGGACTCATGAATATTAAACAGGCACAGACTTATAGTGCATCTTTAAAATCACTTATTGGTTGATCAAGTGAGTGGAATAGTGAGAGAACTGGTTGTTCTCAACATAGGAACAATCAAAACTTTTTGTTTTGGATTATAGTACACAGAAGCTGTTTCTCATTGTGGGATTCTGGTAGCTGAAGTCTTAAAAAGTAACTTTTCCAAGTTCTGTTAATAATGCAGCATATGATATCCATCCTAGAATCGACTCCTGATTTCATTGACATCATGCCTCATGCTGAAATAACCTTTGGACTTGATTCATACATTATCAGCATTGCACATGTACCGTTATGTCTCTGTATATTAAAACTATCTTTTGTTCCTTGTTCATTTAATATTATATTATTATTTAGCTCCTCATCCTCCTTTCTGCTTTGATCCTGAAATTTCTTCCATTGTAATTCCAAGCACAGCCTTGAATCAAATTGAAGGGGGTGGGGGAAGACTTGCTAATCTTGATTTTCTTTCTAACAAAGAATCTTTTTTTTAGTTTACACCAAAGCTAATAAAACATTTGCTAGAAAAACATATTTCAGATACCAGTCCTGTATTTACATGCCAAATATTCATTTTTAATCACCACTGAAGAGACATCATGTCAGAGCTGATCCTAAATTTAGGATACAGTGCTGGAAGACTTAATATTAAGCATACTGTGGAATTTAAGGATTTTATGGTTTATTGACTGCTAATAAAGATGCCTGATTGAAGCATACTGTGGATTAATTAAAATATTGAAATGGATGATTTTAGGGGAGTTCCCCAGACAAAATTATAAATGATAAATGGTTTATGAATGGGAAATTAATAAAATATATTTATTGGCATGTGTAAGCTATGCGTGTTTGGGATTGCAGCATCCCCCATGGCATCCTTTCCCCCACCTGTTAAGGAGAGAAATGTATTAATCTTATCCCACCTCTCAAAAAAATTGAGAGAAAAGAAGAAAATAGACAAGGTTTCACCTGCCTTCTCATTTTGCAGTGGACAGTATCAGCTCTCAAAGCGATATGCACACATTATGAGTCCACGTACAGTCATGTGTACCCTTGGATCTTGGTATCTGCAGGGGATCTGATCTCCCCTCCCCCCGGATACGAAAAAATACAGGACTCAAGTTCAGTTGTGCCTAACGGTGGTGTGCTGTGTGCATGCTTGCTAGCATGGTTGCATGAATGTGCCGCCATTGGGGACAATGGGTCTTGCCATCTATGGATGCTTAAATCCATGGATGGCAAGCCCATGGATAATGGCTGCTTGAGGGCCCACACCAGGCTATTTTCCCAGTTCACCAAAGAAACTGGACACATGTCTCAGGAGCCTTTAAAGACCATTGTTTTATTAGTAAAAAAAAGCCCAGTGCATTTTGGTCTGTGTTAAGGCTTTATTCAGAGGACTATAAAATATCAGAAAAGGACAACATGTAAATATATGAGATCACATTGCTTGAAAACACTAATACATTAGTACATTACCTGTGGCCTGCACATATCCATGTACAATCAAAGTTCAGAAATGTATGGAGTTCTCAATTCTCAAACCATTTATTAGACAAGTCAAAACATGAGAAGAAAGGCTGAAGATTTTTTAAAAAAAATCTGTAAGAAGACGGTAGGGATGCAGTGGCTCAAGTAGTTAAGACATTGACTCTGTTGTTTGTATGATTGACAGGCTGGCAGTTTGAAGCCTGGGTGCTGCATGATGGGGTGAGCTCCTGTCACTAGTCCCAGCTTCTGCCAACCTAGCAGTTCAAAAGCATGCAAATGCAAGTAAATAAATAGGTACCACTTCAGTGGGAAGGTAAACAGTGTTCTGTGCCATCATGCTGACCACATGATCACAGAGTAGTCTCTGACAATGCTGGCTCTTTGGCTTAGTAATAGAGATGAGCACTGCTCCCTACAGTTGGACATGACTTGGCAACCTTGTCAATGGGGAATACCTTTACCTTTACCTAAGAAAAAGAAGATAGTAGGAAAAGATAACATTCAAGCCATATAGATGTATCTGGGGGAAAGGGACTGTCAGAAAACTCTGATAGATTTTACAAGAATGGAAAAAGGTCAAAATCCTCATTCTATCCCCCTAGTGACCAAATATTTTAATTTTAAAATCCACTCCACTTCTGGAAGTGGTAGATTAGTGACCTAGATAGTTTATTTATTTATTTATTTATTGTATCTATGTCCCACTCTTCAGCCACAAAGTCTCTCAGAGCGGCTTACAAACAGTTAATTAGACAATTCCCTGCCCTCAGGCTTACAATCTAAAAATACATGACACAAAAGGAGAAGGGAATGGCAGTGTGGAAGGGGAATAAGTCCAGCGGTTCTTCTCTCTCTCCGAGGCCTGGACCATGGCAGATGGACTGGAGGGAGTGCTCTTCTTCTTACTTTAGGCTAGGCCTGATAGAGCTGGGCCTGCATTTCACTCCCTCTGAGGCCAGATGATGTCAGATGGCATGGAGGGAGAGCCTTCTTCTTCAGGCTAGGCCTGATGGAGCTATGATTTCTGGGTGCTTCCAGTCAACTCCCTCAGTAATATTTTTGGCACTCCATGTGATCACCCCCTAGAGGGAAAAAGTTGGCCACTGGACCCACTGAAGTTGTCCACCCCCCTCATTAGAAAGATGTAATTTTGTAAAATTGTACACTGATGCAAATGTATTGCTTCTAAATATCATGCAGCCTTATGCCTAATGGATGAATACCTGAATCTTGGAAAATAGCAAACATATATTTGATTTACAAGATGGGGAAGGAGAAAATGAAAATGGGTAGCTACAGGCCCATATCATTACTTAACCATGATTATAAAATCTTCACAACTATCCTGAGAGTAAGATTAAAAGAAATTCTAGATGGACAAATACATGAAGATCAAGCAGGATTCCTACCTTAGAGGCAACTCAAAGAAAACCTCAGAGTAGTAACAGTTCTAGTGGAATACTATGAGAAACACAACAATAAGAGGTTGCAATGTTGCTAGTGGATGCTGAGAAAGCCTTCAACAAACTTAAATGGAACTGTATGCTAAAAACATTGGAAAATATGGAACTCAGACAAAAATTCATAAGCTGGGTGGAGAATATATGTAGCGAACAAGTAGCATAGCTCATTATAAACAGAGAAAAATCAAACCCTATTAGAATACAGAAAGGAACAAGGCAGGGTTGCCCTCTTTCCCTGTTGCTTTTTATACTAGTCCTGGAAAATCTAGATAAAATAATAAGAGAAGACAAAGAGGTCCAAGGCACTAAAATCAAAAGAAGCGAATTCAAATTGAAGGCTTATGCCAACCCTCTTAGAAGACCCTCTAGAAAACATAAGTTAATGAACACCATTAAGAATTTTGGGAAGATAGCTGGACTCAAAATAAATAAGGACAAATCAGCATTGATAATAATAATAATAATAATAATAATAAACATAACAGATACTGAAAAAATTGAATTACAAAAAAATATCCAACTGTAAGATTGTTAAGAAAGCCAAATACTTAGGAATCTGGATATCCAGTAAAAATGCAGAGCTTTTTGATATCAATTATAATAACACATGAAAAGGTATGCAAAAAGATCTGCAAAAGTGGACCAAACTCATACTGTCCTTTTCAGGCTATAATCAAGATGATGATACTCCCAAAATTTAATTTTCTCTGCAAATCTTCCAATTATAGTAAACAAAAACCCCTTCCAATTCTGGAATAGGGAACTTAAGAAGTTTCTTTGGGAGGGAAAGAAACCCTGTGTCAGATGGAAGACCTTAACGGACTCAAAACAAAATGGCAGATGTGATGTACCCAACTTACAACTCTACTACTAGGCAAATACACTGGTTTGGTTAACAGACTCTGTCTATCTGGAAAATAAAAAAAATGCTAAATCTTGAGAGCTTCAATTTAAGATTCAGATGGCATGCCTATTTATGGTATGAGAAACACAAACTACATAAAGAGTTCAGCCACCATTTTGCTAGAAAAGCTATTCTCAATACCTGGCTAAAAATAAGACCAGCCTTTTACATCAAGACCAGCTTGAGTGTCACCCCAAGAAGCCTTCTGCAACAGAATCAGTATGACAAAGAACTGGTTAAGGTACAGAGAGATCATCACAAAAAATAATCACCAAGAATACACCATGAAATCTTTGGAGAAAATTAAAGAACTAGAACCAAAAAAATCATTGGTTATTACATAAACAATTAACAGACAGATTTAATCTTGATTGAAAACAAGAAGGCTTTTAAACTACAAAAAATGACTTAGATAATCTGCTCGAAGATAACAGACAAAAGCTGACATCCAAAATCTACAAGCTACTTTCAGAAAGAATTCATGAAAAGGAAATTGTAAAAGAAACTATGATAAGATGGGCAAATGATATTAGTAGGCCAATAGAGTTAGACAACTGGCAATATGCCAGAAGAAAAACATTTAAATTTTCTAAATGCCAATCTGTTAGAGAAAACTATCTGAAAATGGCCTTCCGCTGGCATCTAACACCAGCCAAAATAGCCAAAATACATAAAAATAACAATAAGTGTTGGAAGTGGGGAGAAGAGATTGGAAACTGGTACCATATGTGGAGGAAATGCTCCAAGATCCAAAAATTCTGGAAGAGTATTCATAATACAATCCATCACATCTTGAATAGTAAGTATGAAATTCTTCCAGAGCTATATTTGTTAAACATGGTTAATAAAATCACTGACCATGAGGTGAAGAAACATCAAAACACCATATTATACATGGTAACCTCTGCCAGAACACTCCTAGAGCAAAAATGGAAACAGAAAGAAATGTCTACAATAGACGAATGGCTTGTAAAATCCTTGGACAACATAGAGATGGATAGGTTAACCACTGACGAAACCAGAAATGACTGAGAATTGTTAATTAGATATTGCAAGACAAAATGGTTGTAAGAAATGGTAAAAGCATAATTACTTGAAATATCCAAAATAACTCAAATAGAGAGGAATAAATAGACCATACTGGAGATACAACAAAGGATAATATAAGAAATAGGATACACAGAAGCCAAATTAAAAATGTACAAGCCTGCCAGGAAACCAATGGGAGTCAATTAAAGAAGTCAACTATTTGTCTTTTGCTAGTTTATATAACTTTATTGTAAGTAACAATACTTTTGGAACAATAAATATAAATATAATACAGATAGATATTATTATGGACGTAAGACATAATTATTTCATTTGGATACACTGTAAAAACGTGGAATGTTCACTATTGTGTAATATATATATATATATATATATATATATATATATATATATATATATTTTGTTAAGTGACCTCGAGTCGATCTCAACTCATGGTGATACTATGGATGAGACATCTCCAAGACCTCCTGTTCTCCACTACTCTGCTTAATTCCTACAGCCCCATACCTGTGACCTCCTTAAGAGAGTCCATCCATCTAGCATGTGGCCTTCCTCTCTTCTTACTCATATCCACCTTTCCCAGAATTATTGTCTTTTCCAATGAGTCCTCTCTTCTCAAGATGTGTCCAAAGTACAAAAGCATCAGTTTGATCATCTTGCTTCCAGGGAGGTTTCTAGCTTGATCTGCTCTAGGACCCATTTGTTTTTCCTTTTGTCTATCCATGGGATCCTCAGCACTCTTCTCCAGCACCACATCTCAAGGGAATTCATTTTCTTCCTATCATCTTTCTTAACTGTCCAGCTCTCACATCCATACATGGTGATAGAGAATACAATGGCTTGTATGATTCTTACCTTTGTGCTGAGTTGTATATCTTTGCTCTTTAGGATATTTTCTAGTTCTTTCATAGCCACCCTCCCCATTCTTAATCTTCTTCTGATTTCCTGACTGCAGTCCCCATTTCTATCAATGTTTGATCCTAGGTATGGGAATTCTTTTACTATTTCTATTTCTTCATTTTCTAGGTTGAACTTGTGAAGGTTCTTGGTGGTCATCATTTTTGTTTTCTTTATGTTCAACATTAAGCCTGCCTTTGCACTTTTTCTTTGATCTTTCTTAGTAGGTGTTCCAAGTCTGTGAGGTTTTCTGCTAGTATTATGTTGTCATCTGCATATCTTAGATTGTTGATATTCCTTCCTCCTATTTTCACTCTTCCTCTTTCTGTGTCCAAGCCTCCTTTTCTTACAATATGTTCTGCATACAAGTTGAACAGATAGGGTGAAAGGATACAGCCTTTTCTGACCCCTTTGCCAATTGGGAACCATTCTGTTTCTCCATGTTCTGTTCTGACAGTAGCCTTTTGTCCTGAGTACAGATTCCTCATCAGGACTATCAGATGTGTTGGCACTTCCATGTCTTTAAGGGCATTCTATAGCCTTTCATGATCTATGCAGTCAAAGGCTTTGCTCTAGTAGTCTATAAAGCACATGCTGATTTTCTTTTGGAATTCCTTGGTGCAGTCCATTAGCCATTGTATGTTTGCAATGTGGTCCTTTGTGTGTCTTCCTTTCTTGAACCCCACTTGGACCCCAGGGATCTCTCTCTCCATGTATGGTTGGAGTCTATGTTGCAGAATTTTGAGCATAATTTTGCTTGCGTGGGAGATCAGTGCTATGGTCCTATAGTTGCTGCAGTCTCTTGTGTCTCCCTTTTTGTGGATGAGGATGTATATTGTATTGCTTCCAATCTGTTGGCCATCATTTTGTTTTCCATATCTGTTGACATATGTTAGTTAGCACTAGAGTTGACTCTGTCAATGTGGATTGTTGCAGTTCAATTGGACTATCATTTGTTCCTGGTGATTTGTTTTGCTATTTCTCTAACTGGAGTTTCTTCTTAAAAAAAAATAAAATTTAAAAATAGATGCTGTGTATTTTGTAAAAGTGTACTGATGCAAATGCATTACTTCTAAATATCATACAACCTTATGCCTACCTGATGCTTTTCAATAGAACATCATCTTCAGAGGAGCCCTGTGGCCCTTTAGATATTGTTGAACTACAACTCCCATCAGCTCTAGCTGACATAGCAAGTGGTGAGGGATTGTGAACTTCTTGGTGGACCACAGGTTGCTCATCCCTAATGTATACTGATGATGCCATACAACTGTTATTGCTGCTGTTGTTTCAGTCATATGATCATTGAGAGCGTAGTTTAGTTAATGATGTCCTCCTCTCCACGTAGTGAAGAGAGAGAGAGGGATCTGGGAGCAAGGAAAAAAATCTCCCCTGGGATGCTTCCTCACTGTGATGGCAGGAATGTTTGCTGCCATCCCACCTCCTTCATCAGGAAAGTTTTACATAAAAAAGAGGCACATGGGTGGGGGCAGAATGAGTGGAGATTCAAATCTTTCCACTTTCTTTTTATAGACCTCAGAAAACATGTCAGCCCTGGAGGCAGCATTATTATTTTCTCCCCAGACTATCTTCCTCCTGGCCAGAAGAGCTTTACAAGTGATGGCACCTTCTCTGTGGAATCTTCTTCCCCACCTTGCTCTGCTGGATTGCTTGCTCATTGCTCCTCGTATTAAAGTTAAAAAAGAGAAATCTTCAGCATACCATTCAGCATAATTTCCTGGATGCTTTTGCTCAAGCTTGAGAACATTCCCAAGACCTGCTCTGCTTGTCTGAGGCGCTAGATTTTTCTAGATTCAACAAGAAGATAAGGCTGTGCAGGATGTAAGATTTTAGCTATGAATTGGTTCCTTCCATGAAAGGTGACAGCTTTGATGGTAGATACTGCTGCACTTGCCACACATATCTATGAAACTGGGAAAGGTGCTGAAAGCCTGGCTGGTGTTGGAATATGGCAACGGGCTGAATTCGAATATTAACTAGGCTGCTGTCCCAAGTGTCATATGTTCCTCTACACTTTTAATGGCAACACAGAACAAGTGGTGCAGGTGGACAAAGGCAGGACAAAGCCGATCAAACAAAGTTGAGCACTGCTGGTGTTCTGTCTTCTAGACCCACAAATTCCCTTTCAAAGGTGTATTTCCTTAGCTCTGTGCTACAGGTACCAGGGACTCATTTTCACCACACAATTATGGTGCATTATTCCACTTTAAACACTATTAGTTTCATCCACTGGACTCCTGGATTTTCAATTTATGGAGGGGAGAATTTAGAATTCCCAGCCAGAGACCTCCTTCAGTGCCTCTGATAAAAAAAAAAGTCCCAGATTTATTTAATTTATTTACAAGTTGCATCTCCCTTATCCAGAATACCAAAATTTGAAATACTCTGAAAATCAAAACTTTGTAATGCATGGCTAAAATAGTGACCTTTGTTTTCTAATGGTTCTGTATACACAAACTTTGTTTCATGCCCAAAATTATTAAAAAGATTGCATAAAATTGCCTTCAGGCTATATGTACATGAAAAATGAATGAATTTTGGGTTTAGACTTAGGTCCCATCTTCAAGATATCTCATTATATACATAAATGCAAATATTCCAAAATCCCAATAATCTGAAATCCAAAATACCTCTGGTACCAAGCATTTCAGACAAGGGAGATTCAACCTGTATTTATATTTATTTATTAATTAACATATCCACGTGTGTATATATATATATATATATATATATATACCTTCAAGTTGCCTGTTGACTTATGGTGACCCCATGAATTTCGTAGGGTTTCCGTAAGCAAGAAATACTCACAGGTGGTTTTGACAGTTCCTTCCTCTGAAATATAGCCTAGAGCACATGGTATATTCCTCTGAAATACAGGCTAACAAAGGCTGACCCTACTTAGCCTTTAGGGTATTTAGGCCATAAAATATTTATATCCTACCCTATCTCTGAAGATCTCAGAGTGGAAAAGCATGATGCCATGCAGTTAAAGTGGAATTGTAGCACTATAATGTTGTACTGTAAATGAGTTCCAGGGATGAACTTTCAGAGTTTTTCAGATATTGGAGGTCTCATGTCTTTTGGAGATGCTTGTGTGAGTGTGAGGGGTGAGGCAGTTGGAGGGGAAGTCCAGTAGTGGTGTTTTCACACCAAAGGATCAAAAGTGAATACTGGAGCATTGCTAAATTAATTTGCTGTGCTTACATGAAATTGCTAAATGATCAATTTGACCTAGCAACAACAACAACATGTGCAAATTGTGTGTAGTTAAAGGGAATACTTCAGAATTGTTGTTTTCAACACATGGTGCTTGAGATGGAGGATGAGCATCTCAGAGAAAATTTATGGGTTTCTTTTGTGTGAATGATTTTGTGCATTTCTGTAAAAAGGATAGTATGGGACAATGCAATAACTCTTGCCTTGTTGCATGGACTAGTAAAAGAAGTAGCAAAGGATAACTCCTTTTGTGTCTGTGATCCTTCTGCATATCTTGTGCTTGCTGTATGTGTGCTTACTTTCACAAAAGGAAAAGGACACTAGTGTTGACCAGAAATAAGAGTTTCATGCACATTATATTTTGCAAAAGGTATCAAAAATTGTTGTCTTGGTGTTGTGCAGGAGGCAAGGAGATGCCAAATGCTTCCCTTGAAATCTCACTGTGATGAAATGACCAGGTTCACGTAAAATTGTGGGAGCAGTGAGGTTTGTTTTCACAGTCCTGTCCAAATCCCACAATTTTCAGACTTGTGGTATAAGAGGCAACTGAACTGGTGCAGTAGAATACGATGTGTTCTGTTTTTATCAGCATTGCTTTCTATTTCCCCTTTCAGATTTTTTTTTTTGGCATACTAAGTTGGAGCAACACAAGTTGCTACTGCTGTAATCCATCATTTGTATTTTAAATTAAAATTAAAATTAAATTAAATTTTTTAAAATTTAAATTTAGTGTGTAGGTCTGCTTTGAAATGTAGTGACAGGACAGGGGGTTTATCTCACCCAGCAGTGCCCGGAAGCTTAAAAATATTGCCCTCTAGTGGAATTTGGAGCAGGGACAACTTCATAAGTACTGAAGATCTTCTGCAAGGAAATGCAAAAAACTGTATGATTCTCTGTGAGCAGAATAAACTATGGCACTAGTCCTCATGATCAGAGGGCCACTGTATTACAGAAGATGTATTTCTTGTGCATTGCTTGATGTCTTATCACTCTGTTTTTCACAGCTTGGTGGCTGAATACCAGCGAAAGGCTACCCATTACAAACATTTGGTTTAGAATATGATGCAAAGGCTTAGTGTCTCATGTTGTGCTTTGTTATAGTTGCTTTACACACATGCATTGTCATGTCATGTAGTTTTCAAGTTATGAAAGTTCATGGGTGAACTAGATTTCTACTGTTCCTACTATTTTGGTAGTAGACTGTAGGTTCTCATCCACACTGCAGAAATAAAGCAGTTTGACACCACTTTACTGCCATGACTCAATGCTATGGAATTCTGGAATTTGTAATTTTGTGCAATGTTTGGCCCTCCTTGTCAGAGAGCTTTGGTGTGTCACTAAACTACAAATACCAGAATTCCATAAGCATTGATCCATGGAAGTTACAGTTGTGTCAAAATGCTTTATTTCTGCAGTGTGGCAGCAGCCTTAGAAGACACAGTCTGACTTGTGTTAAACTTGTCCCTCTCTTGCCTATTCTTGCCCTCTGGGATTTTGATTTGAAGGACTTTGGGTGTCATTCCTCCCCAGATTTTGATTTGAAACAAGTCTCCACTTCTTGATGATGCAGAGCCAATAATAATAATGTTTTGTTTGGAGAAAGGTGCTGGAGCTGTCTCCCTTTCTAGGTAACCTGATGTGCAGTGCTGCAATATATATATTTTAAAAGGAAGCTATTTTCAGGAGAAGCCAGACCTCAGTATAGAGCATAGACCTTGGAGACTGAAAGTCCCAGATTCAGCATCTCCACGTAGGACTCGGAAAAATCCCTGACTGTAAATGCAGAGAGCCACTGCCAATTGGTGCAGGCAGCATTAAGCTAAATGTACCCATGGTTTGACTTGGTTCATATATGACAGCTCCATATGTTCATTAATGCTTCAATCTGTCCCAGCTGCACTTAGCGGATGCTTCCCGTTGCTGCTTCTTTTACATATATATATATATATATATGCATGCACTGAGTCAGACTTGGCTGTAGAATTCTTAATTGGTTAATAGTGCCTAGTGTCAGTGAAGTCCTAGTTAATTAGACAAGTAATAGTTAATTACTGAATAATGCCTCACCATGTCAGCTAAATAGCCCTGGGCTTTCCCTTATAGCTACCATTCTGTGTGTTTTAGCAACCTTTTTTATTAGTGTACCATCTAAGTTAATTGACTCCATCATAGATATCCATTCCCCCATACCTCCAATTGCAGTAGTATCCTGTTAATATGAAGTAGAGAACCTTCCTGGAAACTGTGAAATAGTCATTTATCTCAGGGAAGGCACCAAGCACGCAGTGACAGTGTTGGCTCTGGAAGGCCCAAAGAGCTGGATGAAATGAAAGGAAGGAGGAGGAGAAGAACTGTTTGTAAGAAAGGAGGTTGACCAGCACAGAAAAACCTATTCCCCAGGGAAAGAAAAAAGCTCATAAGAAGACTTTAAATAGCCAGGGTCAGCAAGGGCTTATGGCCTTATGCAATTGGCCAAGGATGGGGAATTCTGTTGCAGTTCACTGCTGATTTTTTTAAAAGGCACAATCCATGAATTGTTTCATATCTGAGAAAGAAAGAACTTGAGTTTTTTTTTTTTTTAAATGAAACTGAATACAACAGAAAGTAAAAGGGAAAGATTTCCCCAATCTAACCAAGGAGATTATTGCACATCGTAAAAATGCAATTTACCTCTCCTGAATTGAAGTCTAATTTAGCTGCATCCAGGTCCTATTGCATGGCTTTTGCCACCAAATCTGCCATCTGAGTACAGCCAGGCTGCAGCATGGGTCCCTTAATGTGCATTGGTTGCCATTTTTCAAAGTTGGGAGCTTTCTGGCTTTGAAAAATGGCTGCCAAAGCCTGTTAAGAGACCCGGGCTGCAGCCTGGCTGTACTTGCATGGCAGATTTGGTGACAAAAGCCATGCGATAGGACCTGAATGCAACTCAAATTAGACTTCAGTTCAGGAGAGGTAAGTCACATTTTTACAATGTGCGATAATCTAAGAGGCATTCTAGTATTGGGCCGCAGAATTTCGTAACAGAGTGAGATTTGAATCAGAGACTTTCTGATATGTAGCTCTGTCTCTTCGTCACTATACCACACTTCTTTTTGTGTATAGAATAATTGGAAAAAAACTGTCTAGCCTTTAAATGCATTCAGCTTGCTGTTTTGTTGTAAGGAATACACTGATGAACACACACACACACTTTTGCAAAATCCATTCCCTAAGAAGGATACAATATGGAGCTATCCATTTCACTTGGGCAGCATCTGCACTGCAGAAATAATCCAGTTTGACACCACTTTAATTTCCATGGCTTCATTCTGTGGAATCCTAGAAGTTGTAGTTTGTCATGGCACCAAAGCTTTTCTAACAGAGAAGGCTAAATGTCTCACAAAACTACAATTCCCAGAATTCCATAGCATTGAATCATGGCAGTAAGTGATGTCAAACTGCATTAATTCTTTGGTGAAGATGCAGCCTTGGTCTCAAATGACAAGGAAGTACAATTGGCAAGGCTTAGAGTAGTTGTTTGCTGAAACAAGGAAGAGGGATAAATTAAGTACTGTAACTTTTTTTCTATTTTAAAAGTAAAAGGCTTGCAAAACAGTTGAAGGTAGTAATATCGGAATAGAAGTGAACCTTTGTATTTGCTTAGAATGAGCATCCCCTTACCTTTGTCATGAACTCACTATCTCACCCTAAATAGGCCGTTGTCTCCCAGTCTTAGTTTTTCCTAGCTATGACATAGGGATAATAGTGCTGACTTACCTTATAGGGTTGTTTTAAGGATTACAAGTAGGTAATGAATATTTTATTAATAAAGAAATATTTAATAAATATTTAAGGTCTTCTTGAAGATACTTTGCTATGCATATTTCACTCTTTGAAATGAAAACGCAAGCTAGACATGCTTACTATAATTTACAGAATTTTAGAAACAAATTTGGGTAGTGGATCTTGCAAAAATGAATCAATGGTATTATCTCTAATTAGTAAAAGCGACACATAGGGCCTTTACACACTGCTAGAAATAATGCAGCTTCAGGCCACTTTAACTGTCCTGGCTGAATGCTAAGGAATCATGGGGACTGTATTTTTTTTCTGAGACATTGAGCCTTCTCTGTCAGAGAGCTCTGGTGCCACAATAAACTACAGTTCCCATGATTCCCTAGCACTGAGCCAGGACAGTTAAAGTGGACTCAATTTGCACTATTTCTGGCAGTCTGTAAAGGCCCATAGTTTTCAGTAGTTTTGCCTTCTATTTGCCTCAACCATGGAGTAGCTGAGGAGGTGGATTCATAGTCACACTTGCAATATACAGCATATTTTGGAGCAGGGACAGGAACTGTGTGGCTCTCCAGGTATTATGGGCTGTGCTCTCTGATGGGAGTTGCAGCCCAGTGTCAAGTTGACCTTTTAAAAGTCTCTCCCATGTAATAAGCTCTCTGCTCCCCTGATGTCCTAAAAAATATCTTAACTAGGTCTATAGTTTTGTAATGGTTTCATACCACTCTAACTCCCCTACGTTCCATCCTATGGAAGCCTTGGGCTTGCAGTTTGGTGAGGCACCATTAGCCTCCTCTCTGCTAGGTAGCTCAGTGAACACATTCTTTTCAATCAATCAATCAATCAATAATAATAATAATAATAATAATAATAATAATAATAATATAAAATTTATTTATACCCCGCCCCTCTGTCAGCAATCGAGGCGGCTAACAACATTTAAAATTCCATACAGTATGTATAAAACAGAACCTAAATCCAATGTGATCAAGAGTTTTGTAGCTGCAGAATTCCTTAGCACTTCCTTTGTTGTGTGCCTTCAAGTCATTCCCAACTTATGGTGGCCCTAAGGGTTTTTCTTGGCAAGATTTGGTCAGAGCATTTGTTTCAGCACACAACTGCTCTAAGCCTTGCCCTTTGCCTTCCCCTGAGGCTGAGCGCATGTGATTTGCCCAAGGTCATGCAGTGGATTTCATGGCCAAGCAGAGAATCGAACCCTGGTCTCAGTCCAGAACTCAAACCACTACACTACAGCTGTGGGGCATTTTGAACTACAACATTTTGTTGCAAGCCACTTGTTTCTCCTTCCACCCCCAATTACTGAGGCTACCAATTTCAGTTTGGTTGCAAAGGGGGCATTCCTTCTATTCTGTGTTCATGTATCTTTCACCCCTAAAACATAGGTACTATAGAAATCAGAGAATCATGTGTGTGTGAGCTTAAAAACCCCAACAGTCTGGTCATGGAGGTATTACTATTTTTCTGACTCTTTCTGAGCCCCCCCCCCCTTTTTTTTTGTGTGTGTGCCAAAGCTTTTGAACTGCTCCTGGAGACTCCAGATCCTTTTCAGTTCTTGCTGTTCCAGTTTGGGCATAGCCCTGTACACAAAAGAGCCAGTGACTCAGAGGCAGGTTGCATGCCACTTTGACCCTGAAAAGCAGCTTCTATATTTGGGCTCTGGTGAAGTTGGGGGAAGTTGTTCTCATCAGCAAAGAAGACCTCAGGCAAGCTCTTTATTTGGCAACTGGGCAGAAAGTCAGCAGTAAGTTGACATGAGCCCCAAGGGGCCAGAGTTACGTGTGTTTTTGGAAAAAGCCAATGAGGCCTGCTTGGAGACTGTGGAAACAGAGTGGGGAATATTTGAATGAATTAAATGGCTTATCTTGGCAAACATGAAATGGTTAATTAGAGAAAAAGCTGCGTCTGAGTCTAAATTTTGATTGATATGCTAAATGATTTACGGGAGGGTGACATGTGTCTACCAGTGTTGTTGGACTGTAGTTCCCATCATCCCTCACTATTGCCTATTTGAGCTAGGATTTATGGAAGTTGCAGTCCAATGACATCTGCTGGATTATAAATAATCTACCCTTAAGAAGTATATAATGTAAAGGATAGGCTCACTTGAGGCTGGCTTGATTTAACCCACCTATCCTAAACCCCTGTAGTGTACAACTGTTCTGGATGCACAGTGGTCCCTTGCCCTAAAACAGAATATTTGAAACAGGATGTTAAACTCCACTAGGCCATCTAATGACGCATTCAAGGAAAAGTGGCTTTTTTCTTTTTCCTCCAGACTCTCCCTAAGAGCCATGGACCCTGGAAGGATGTTGGAGGAGGGATCTTGAGACTCCCTCCAAGACTAAACTAGCCCCCATTTAAATGATCTAGCAAAATTGGACCACCAATACAGTGGAACCTCTTCAGGAATAATGAATCAGAAGTATAATAAATGATATTAAGACTATTCTCATTGATCCCAGACTAATAAAGGCTGCCTGCAATTGCTCCTAGACACACTTACTTGAACACATGGGCAGCACTTCTAAGTACACACTGTGCATGTAGGAATCTTCATATTTAAAAATATTTCAGTGAGGATGAGCGGGAAAAGTAAGATTATTGTCCCTCTGAAGAGTCCTACAAGTAAGTAATAATAAGCCCTCCAATATACAATGTGCCCCCCAATATTGAGTTCCCCCACCTTAAAAACAGTTTTAGGGGCCCTGCTCAGAGCTGCCTTGACCTTCTTGTCTTCCCTTGCAGTATTGATTGACTTCTGTGAGCAAATGCCTTGGCCCCGACTTGTGACCTAGAGCCAGAATGGTGAAGGATCAAGGGTACATTTGGTAAGTCTCTTCCAGATTCTCATCCACATCCTAGGGCTGTAAAAACAACACAAAACTGCAAAATACTGATTACAAACTGATAAGCTGGAGCCCCACTAACTAGCAGAGCTAGCTTTGATATAATTGTAGCATCCAAATCAGGATGGATATGAGGGATTCCTTCCTTCCTTCCTTCCTTCCTTCCTTCCTTCCTTCCTTCCTTCCTCATGGTCAACATTGCAGTTTGTGGCAATGAATGCTATAAGCAGAATCAGTGGGAATTGGAAAAAAGCTTTGCTTTGTCTTCCATTGGTTCCAAGACAGCTCTGCTTTAAAACCATCTCCAAATACATCTATGTCTATGTCTATACCATCTTGTAAAATAAATAAATAAATAAATAAATAAATAAATAAATCTAAATGGTGTATATTATTTCATAAAGACTTTCTCCACAGACTGCAGGTCTGTAACTATGAGCAACAGGATATGTGTTCACCCACCACGGATGCTGGATGTCGCTTCAGCTTGCTAATGTTCCTGCTGCTCCTCCTGCACAAAAATGGCGGGGAGGGGTGGGATGGAAAGGAAAGAGATCTATTTTGGCAGGTGGCAGTCCAGGAGGTGGGTGGTAGGAATATATGAGAGAGAGAGAGGGAGAGAGAGAGAGGACCACATCATTCTGATCCAGTTATGATTACAAAGATTTAGCTTGCTTTGCATGCGTCAAATGATGTCGTCCTGGTTTCGCCATTTTAATAAAAAAAACCATGCACGCATGTTAGATTTCGTAACAGTTAAATTCCACACCAGCCCCCAGGCAAGTTAATAATGTACATTCTCCATATGCTACTTAACCTAAAGTTTGTGTGTGTGTGTGTTTCCTCCCCTCTCCCAAAAGCCAATTTCATACACGGTGGAAGCTGAGCAACTGTGTCAGTATATTTTGTGCCATGTTGTTGAAGGTCTGTGTAGTTATAGATTACACGGGGGAAGCAAAGACCTAGTGATAAATTAATATTACTTATAACTAATTCCAGTATCTTTTTAAAAAGTCTATTCTGAACACATCTGCTCCCCATATCATTGTGAAGAGACGTCATCGCTTTGACGTTATGGCCAAGTGAACTCTGCTGTTATTTTTTAAAAAAAGATATTAATCTGTAGAAAGTGGAAGATCAAAGGGCAAATTGGCAACCAGGGCACAATGCTTCTTCCAGAAGTCTCACAGAAAAGAAAAAAAGGAACTGCAAACCATCATTATCCTATGGAACTTTAGGAGAACTTCCTATTGGATTGTGCTTCCAGTTATAATCCTGAGGACTTGTAGATTTACCATTGATACTCTTACCTATTCAAATATAAGAACACTTTGAAGTTTAGATTACCAAATGAATTCAGACACAGCATTTGTTATAAAGGTGTGTTTTGCTGCTGCTGCTACTACTACTACTGTTTATTTTATTAATGTTCAAATTTCCCTTGCCTCCAAAGAGCTTAAGAGGCCCACAGGGAGCTTTTTCCTATTTTTCCTTTTACAGAAACCAGTGAAGGAGGCTAGCCTTATGCTTTGTCTGCATAGTCAAAAAGGCCCTTCCTTTCTCCCTGTTTTGGTGGTGTCTTGCTTAGATGATGCATGGCCCAAACTCCAGTAATGGTGTGAACAGTCCGGATGATGTCTGGCATGTTCAGCACCAAAACTGGAGTATAACATCCTTAATGCAAATTTAATGCATCTGAGGAAGTAGGTTCAAGTCTACCAATTTTTGTCTTTCAGTTAGTCTCAAAAGTGTTGCACGGTCCCTTTGCATACTGATTTTCCAGACTAACATGGCTATGTCTTTGAATTCAAGCATATGTGTATCTGTATGTACTACAGACACTCATATACCACATCTGATGAAATATCTTGTAGGTAAGCTTCTGTCACAATGAACCATTCAGTCACCACAATGCTTCAAAACATCAGTGTGTTGACTAGTCTTGTCAGTTTCAGCTACCTGGAAAAGAGAAAAAGTATATATATATATATATATACACATTTATATATATGCTATCTAGCTGAGGCAAGTTGTATTCCAGGTGCCATTTACTCCTAACCAATTTCTCTTGAAGTCCTTGACTCTAAGACAGCAGCTTATATAATTTCTGGATTGTTTTAATTTCTGAACAGTAATGCTATCTATCTATCTATTGTTCTTGGTGGCATGTCTGTAATTCTGAAACACTGCTTTAAAACCATCTTTGTCTAGATTTTCCATTAAAAGTTATGGGATCATTTTCTGTTTCGTCCTGCTTTCTGTACTGTGCAAGTCATGAAAGCAGCAAATATTTTCCTTCACAGCAACCTCAACAGACACATAAACATTTTAGAAGTTCCTGGGAAGGTCTTAAAAGAAATTGTTGGCTCCATCTATAGGTAGAAAAAGAGAATGAGATTGAATGGATTGTATTCAGATTTGATCTGGAGAGTGGATAATAATAATAATTCCTTACCTGCCTCTCCTCACGGCTTGAGGCGGGTTACAACATAGTTAAAAAACACCATTGTTACATAAAATACACACATTAAAAATGCGACTATATTAATGCAATATTTATATTAAAATACATAAAACAGTGATTAAATATAAAGTTCATGTTTAAAATTCATGATTAAAACTGCCTGGGTAGGCTTGTCAGAAGAGACAGGTCTTCAAATGTGTTTTATATTCTGACAGCTGGTCTAGCTGTTGGATCTCTTCCGGCTGGTCATTCCACAGTCTTTGGGCGGCCGATGAAAAGGTCCTCTGGGTGATGGCTGCCAGTCGAGTTCTTGCAGACTGTAGCAGCCCCCCCAGAGAACTTCAGTGTTCGGGGCAGATTGTATGGGATAAAAGATGATCCTGTAGGTAACCTGGACCCAAACCATATAGGTCTTTAAAGCTCATACAATGAATGGATGGAATACTGATAGTAACCATTGGTTAAAACCATGCTAGAGGCAGCAGTCTAAGAATACAGTACAGTGGGCCCTTGGTATCCACCGAGGTTTGGTTCCAGGACCCTCCGTAGATACCAAAATCAATGGATGCTCAAATCCCATTAAATACAACAGCATAGAAATGGGGCCCCTTATGTAAAAGGGCAAAATCAAGGTTTGCTTTTTGGAATATATATATATATATATATATATATATATATATATAAAACTGTGGATGTTGAATCTGTGGATAAGGAATCTGTGAATATGGAGGGCTGACTGTAAAAAAGTCTACATAGAAACTAATTGAGATTTTAGAGGGAGAATGGAAGTATAGTACTGTAGGTGAATTGAATGGTCATTGGGCGAATACCTCAGGGTTCAGAGAACTAACTACATACGTTTGTGGCTGCCTTATTGTGGGTATGCTAGGCCAAGCTAACTTTTAGTTCTGAAGGGAATGCATTCATTGTTGGCAGATACTAGTGGGGGCAGTTTAGGCCTGCATTACCTCTGCTGAAGCAAGGATAACCCTGGGCTACTAGTCAGTATGGAAAACTGCTTCAGTTAAGTTGCTTTTTTCTTTGCAAATCAGATGCTACTCCAAGTTCCAGGAAAATTTAACAAGACTTGGGGGGTATCCACACTGCAGAATTAAAGCAGTTTGATACCACTTTAACTGTCAAGACCAGGGGTCAGCATACCTTTTGGCGGTGGGGCTGGTTCCACTGTCCCCCGATCGTCGGTGGGCATGCGCACTACTCCTGCCATCATGCACATGCGTGTGCGAGTGCAGGCGCCATTTTGGAAAGCAAAATGGTGCCCCGTGTCGCATGCGGTGGTGGCGGCAGGACCGGCCACGGGCTGGTTACAAGGCCTTGACGGGCCGGGTTCGGCCCGTGGGCCGTAGTTTGCCGACCGCTGGTTAAGACTATTCTGCAGAATCCTGGGATTTGCAGTTTGGTGAGGTATTTGGCCTGGTTTGTCAGAGAGCTCTGTTGCCTCACCAAACTACATTCTGTAGGATAGAGTCATGATAGTTAAAGTGGTGTCAAATTGCTTCAGTTCTGCAGTATGTGTTGGAAGATTTTTGCATTCTCTTTCCCCCTCCTTAGATAGATAGGGATTTCCTGCATGCAAACTCTTCTTTTTCTGGGAAGTAGAAGGCTTTCATGGCTGGCATCCATGTTTTTTTTGTGGGTTTTTCAGGCTACGTGGCTGTGTTCTAGAAGAGTTTATTGCTGGCATGGAAGTGAGTGGGGTGTATATATATATATATATATATATGCGCACATACATACATACATACATGCATACATATAAACACACACACTGTGTGACGCTTGGTTGAGAGAAGATGATTTACATGTTAATCGTTGTTGAATGGCAAGGCCTCAGGGTGGGAGGATATACAAGGATGCATTGTGTCTATTTAGTGATCCATTGTCTGCCAGGAAAACCCCTGACCCCGGGTGGTTTTCCTTCTGCACATGCTGGGTCTTGATTTTGATTTTTTTTTAGGATTGGCCTTACAGGCTTACAGTCCACAACATCTGGGAGACCAAATGTTCACCAATCATATTTCTATTGATTTGAATATGGCAACCAAGTACACTGGGCCCTTGGTATCCACTGAGGTTTGGTTCCAGGACCCCCAGTGGACACTAAGGGCCTTTGCAGACTGCTAGAAATAGTGCAAATTGAGTCCACTTTAAGGGCTAGGGTTAGGGTTAGGGTATCATGGGAACTGTATTTTATTGTGGCATCAGAGCACTCTGACAGAGAAGGCTCAATGTCTCAGAAAAAAAACAATTCCCATGATTCCCTAGCACTAACCCTAATCCATAATAATAATAATAATAATAATAATAATAAATTTTATTTTTATACCGCTCTTTGGCAAACCAATCTGGGCGGTTTACAGCATTAAAAGCACACAACATAAACAATATATTTCCCTCCCCCCTTAAAAAGTTATTAAACTGTATATCAATTAAAATCACAATAACAAATTAACCCTTAAAGTGGACTCAATTTGCACTATTTCTGGCAGTCTTTACTTTAAGGGTTTCTTCTTTCCTGTTGAAATTGTCTAGGTGTTTGTGGATTTCAATGGCTTCCCTCTTCATTTTGACCCGATAGTTGTTGGCATGGTCCAAAATTTCAGTGTTTTTGAATATGCCCAGGATGGTTTATGACATGTTCTGCTGCTGCTGATTTTTTGGGCTGACCCAGTCTGCAGTGTCTCTCATGTTCCTTGATTTGTGTTTGAACACTGCATTTGGTGGTCCCTATGTAGATTTGTCCACAGCTGCATGGTATGTGGTAAAGTCCTGTGTCTGTGAGAGGGTCTCTCCTGTCCTTCGCTGAGCGCAGCATTTGTTGAATTTTCTTGGTAGCTTTGTATATCATTTGGAGGTTGCGTTTCCTCACCACTTTCCCTATTCTGTCTGTGACTGCTTTGATGTATGGCAAAAATACTTTCCCTTTGGGTGGTTGTTTGTCTTTACTCCTCTGGGTTTTTCTGGGTCTGGCAGTCCTTCTGATGTCTGAGCTGGAGCAACCATTAGCCTGTAGGGCCCAGTCTAGGTGCTTCAATTCATCTTCTAGGAAGTGGGGTTCACAGATTCTTTTTGCCCAGTCTACCAGTGTTTTTATTGTGCTTCTTTTTTGAACTGGATGATGAATAGAGTTCTTGTGTAGGTATCTATCCATGTGTATAGGTTTTCTGTATACTGTGTGGTCCAAACAAACCTTGGTTCGGTTTGTGGATGACCAGGACATCCAAGAATGGCAATGTTCCTTCCTTTTCCCCTCTCATTCTCTCATTTAAACTAACCATGTGATTTAGGTCACTTCCCCTTTGGGAATAAGAGACATTGGAAATCCCATGCGGAAACAGGGCTTTAAATTGGAAAAAAACGGCAAAAGCGGTTAGATTTTCAGACGACATCACTGTTAAAATGGATTTAAAATGAGGTTAATCCGAACGGAAACTTGTCAAAAACTGCTTCAATGAGTTTCCTTTCGGATTAACCTCATTTTAACTCCATTTTAATAGTGACGTCGTCTGAAAATCTAACCATTTTTGTGGTTTTTTTACAATCTAAAGTCCTGTTTCCACATGGGATTTCCCCCGTGTGATAAACTCCATTCTCTCAAGTTTTTCAACTGAACTGCATATTTTCCATCTTCCTCTCTCTCAACTTTCTTTGGAAAGATGGCGAGATAAAGATATATATTTTTTACCTGGAGTATTCACTAGCTAGATTAGGATATAGCTTTTGTGTAAATTCAGGAGCTTATCACACAGATAATAAAACCGGCTTACCTGAGCCGGCTTAAAATTTAAAACGAGTGATGTCATCAGAAGGCTCTAGCTGCCTAATCCACTGCCTGGGTCCATCCCTGTTCCCAGGGGTGCTCAGCGTGCCTCTTTTCAAAGCCAGGAGTTTTCTGGCTTAGAGAAATAGTCACTGGAGTGCCCCTGGGAGTGGGGCTGGACCTGGGCAGCAGAGTTGATGGCTAGAGCCTTCTGATAACATCAGGATGCCACCCGGTTTAAATTTTAAGCCAGCTCAGGTAAGCCAGTGTTATTACCTGTGCGATAAAGTCCATAGATTAAAGCCATTAGTAAACTTTTGTTTGACCTATGAGCTACTTGTGTCGTTTTTGGAGTCAATCTCAGTTTTTAGGGAAGCATCATTAGACAAAGGCACATTTCTGCTACTCTGCTAATTTAAAGCTATACCCTAACAGGCTTTGCTTTGCTGTTTTTGCTATTTAAATTTTTTTGTTTCCTTTAAGGTTGAAGCCTTAGGAAACTTAAATTACCCTACATATGGCTACACCCTCAGTGGACATCCATGTGTAGTGCTGCTTCCTATACGTAAAAGAATCTATGATGGAAGCTGGTTCTAGAGGTGTGGGGCCACTATTGAGTAGGTGCCCTCTCTTGTACCCACCAACTATACCTCCCCCTTGTTAGCGAGCTTGGGCCCAAACTACACAGGTCAGCGATTAAAAAAACAACCCCTTTTTTCACCATGTAGTTTTTTCAAGTGCATTTTGGAGTGCTTAATTTGAAAAAAAAAAACCAACAACCACAGAATAAAAATGTTGTACCGCACACAGTTCTTTCACAAATTCAATGTTTTATGAATTCATTTGTTACTCAGTTTTGATTAGGAAGATTCTAACGCCCCTTTTTTACTCTTGGCACGATAATTTCATTCAGTCACTTATTACAACTTCAAAATGTCAAAGCAAGATGCGAAAAAACTGTACCTGCTAGAGCAAACCTGAGGTCATTTTTGAATTTGGAACTCCAAATTCCTATAAAACAAATATACACTTTAAAAAAAGGTTTTATGATTCTCATCAGTTTTGCAGGACTGTGCGGTTGAAGGCTAGAGAGAAGGGGGCAAAACCTCACTTTGCTTTAGCAATTGTGAAGCCATTTTGGGAGCCGGATCCTGATGCTCAAGGCACGGTCACATGAAGATATCTACTTCCTATTCTAATAGAGACAGAGAGAAGATGGGCCAATGAGTCACACGTATGCTTGCCTCCTGGATCCGGTAATAGGCAAAGGGAACATGGTGTCCATTTTCATAATGAAAAGAGAAATGGGTTTTGCATGCATTTGGAAAGTGTGCCTCTTGCCTTGGGCAATGTTGAAACCCTATGTAGCTGCAATAAGGAAAGTGGGAAGATGACTTTTCACTGGGGGGAAATCCCACACTTAGGACCAAGGGAGGTTTGGAGATACAAGAGTGTTTGAATTTCATATCCTGTTTCCAAATGTGTTATTTGTTGTTATGTGCCCTCAGTTCTACTTCAGCTTATGGCAACAGCTATTGTAGGGTTGTCTTGTCAAGATTTATTTAGTGGAGGTTTTTCTTTGCTTTCCTCTGTGGCTGAGAGAGTGTGACTTGCTCAATGGTTTTGCATGGCTGAGTCAGGATTCAAACCCTGGTCTCCTGAAGTCCAAGTCCAACACTCAAACCACAACATGACACAACCAACCAAATAATTGATGCAAGGTGGGAGGAAGGATAGCAGTAGAGTGTACTGAATTTTGCACAGTGGTTTGAAATAGCCAGTCACATTGGTGCAGCATTGTAAATCCCTGCTTATCTCATTCTCATGAGGGAGAATTAAAAAAAAAATGCTAACGTTTGCTCCTTAAATAGGTGAGCAACTTTTGTGCCTTTTTAACTATTTGCGTCTTTCTTCCTTTCCAAATTTTGCTCAAATCCCACAAGCAATGTTTCTTTGGGGTCTTTTGTCCAGTTACAATCATTGTAGCCTTGTGTCATGGGCCTTTGAAAAGTAGAATGGGTTATTTGTATTTATATTTATTTGTATTTGTAGTCCTTCTTTGGCTGCTTTAGAAATTATATGTATACAAAGAGTTGTGTGTGGCAACGCTTTTATGGAGACATTGTTTTTATCAACTTGGTGTGCATCTAACACTGTAGATATAATGCAGTTTGACACTTCCTTAAGTGCTGAAGCTCCATCCCAGTGGCATCCCTAGGGTTGGTGTCACCTGGTGCGGGAATTCATAGTGTCACCTCCCCATTAACCTCCTCCCATTTCACACCATACAGAATCCTTAGTAATGCTTTTTTGCACTAATGTTACTCATAAATCATAATTCCCATATACCACTGAATGTAACGCTAATAGTTGTGACATAAACAACTAGCAAAATTAAAATTACACCTTCAAATTAGAATATCATATGCATAACCTAAATGTATTTACATATACATAGTGAATATTTGGTTAAAATGTAATGTTTGTAAAGGAAATTTAAAAAGAATATTTTTTCAAAAAAATGCAAAATTTATTTTTTTTAAAAAAATTAAAATTTTGAAATTTGACATTTTAATTTTTTTTTCCTAGGGCCCCTCCTTTCTTCTCCCACTGAGCTTCACCTCACTCCCACCATATCTTAAAGCATTTTAAAGTGATACAGGCAAATGCCACAATTTTTGTGCCAAAATACAGGTGTTTGAGCAGCGGAGGTTCATCCCCCCCCTTTGAGTGTCACCTGGTGCGGTCTGAACCCCATGCACCCCATAGTGACACCACTGCTCCATCCAACGAATCCTGAAATCTAGAGTTTTACAAGGTCTTTAGCTTTCTCTTCCAAAGAGCGTTTGGTGCCTCACAAAACTATAAATCCATGGATTCTGTAGGATGGAGACAAGGCAATTAAAGTGGTGTCAAACTGCATTATTTCTATAGTGTAGATGCCCACTGGGTCATTCAAGCAAAGGCCAACCACAAATATGCTCTGCTTCGAACAAGTAGGAGACTTCACTAGAGATTTTTTAAACAGGGGTTGGATGGCCACCTTGCAGAACTGTTTTACCTGTGGGTTCCTGCATGAGAAGATGCAGATAAAGTCTGGGGTCTGGAGTCTTTCCAACTCTATGATTTGACATGCTTCCAGACTCCAGACTCATTGGTACCTCTCCATGCATGTCTCAGGATGATTTACTCTGGTGCTTGCCATTTCATGCAAATCTGCACATAGCAATGTTAAAATACACATTTCCTCATACAAGAAGATATTGTAGGAAACCATTTATTAAGAAGCTTCAGAATTGCCCAGAGGACATGTCACTGTTCCCAAATTCATCTGGGTCAGAGAAAATCTTTGTTTTTTGGGGGAGGAGATGGATTCACCCTTTCTTGGCTTCTCCTCTCTGCACTTCTCTGACTGAAGAAGATCTGACCTTCAAAATGTGGCAGCTGCCATGAATCCCTCGAAACAAACTAGTATTTTCCCCAGCAGAACCTCTGAAGGATTGCAGTCAGCTGGAGAAATGCCAGAAGCGAAAGTCTCCAGTAGCACTTCCTGGAATACTGGTAAGTGTTCCTTGGGAGTCCTTCCATTGAAGGCCTTACCTGACATGACCTTGTAGAGCCTTCTCAATGAGAAAGAGATCATTGTGCCACTTGGCTGGGTGTCAAGCCCATGATAAAAGTTGGAAGGGAATCTTAACGGTAAGACCTGAGCTCTGTGCAGCCTTTGATGGTCCAGTCCCTAAACTGTTGTACTCTAGTGGGTGTGTTACATCCGTGTTTGCTTTGCTTTGCACCTGGGAGTTGGAACCATCTGCCTCTATGCGACAGATAAGCCTCTTTCCACTTTCTCCTGGAGCACTTTCACACAACACTATTGTAGCACTATGATTTTATGTTAAGCATCAAGCTCCATCCTATGGAATCTCCTGGGTTTTGCAGTTAGGGAGGGGCATCCACCAGACAGCTTCTCTAGTAGGTCTGACCAAATTACAGATCTCATATCCTCCGACATTTCACAGATGAAAACCTAGATATCTGTGGCCAAGCAACAGCAGAAAGTGGTCATGGTGGCAAAAATTATTAACAAGGAAGACTACATAAGGTAGCAGAGGCTGCTGCAGTTTGCTTTTGCCTGAGACAGCGTTCTTTGGCAGAGAAGGTGAAAGACCTCATAAAACTACAAATCCCAAGATTCCATAAGACAGAGCTACAGTACCTAAAGTGGTATCAAACTGTGTTATTTCTACAGTGTAGATCAGGGGCTGGCAACCTCCGGCCCCTGGGCCAGTTCCGGCCCAGGTCGCTGGACTTACCGGCCCATACGGATCCCTGCTGCCACCGCCACGCCGCGGCCGCCATTTTGATTTCCAAAATGGCAGCCACAACGCGTTTGCACATGTGCAGGAGTACTGCACATGCGCAAACACGTCATGGCTGCCATTTGGGAAATCAAAATGGCGGCCGCGATATGCGTTGCGGCGGCTGTGCGTGCCGCGGCGGTGCCGGCAATGCGTGTGGGGTGCACGCGTGCATGCGTGAGCACGCGCGCCGCCATTTCCCCCTCTCAGCCCGGCGGAGAAGAGGACTTCGGGGGACCGGCCCAGGGCTCAAAAAGGTTGCCTACCCATGGTGTAGATGCACCCAATATCAAGACATCTCTCTCTCTGTATACATATATATATATATATGTATATGTATAAGCTCCTCTCTCCTATTCTGCATTTTAGTAACAGTGAATTCAGAGTCAAACCTGGTTCACTGAGCACTACCACTTTCCTCTCCTTTGAACTAGTACTTCCCCTTGCCCTGAGACTGGGCTCCACAGAAGAGGTTTATTTGGATTAGAGGAATTTCCTGGCCTCCCAGGCCTACTTGCAATAAAAGAAATAACATCACTATTGCCCTCACTGCTAGATGCAGCTAACTGTAGTGGCTCTGCGGGGATTGTTGGTTCACTCTCTGAGATATCGGAGCCCTCTTAAGCCTTGTAATAAAAAAAAAATGAATGAAAAGAAAGAAGATGCTTTAAAGAGGAATTCCCTAGTTAAATGCCATTAGGCATTTGATTCCCCACGCTCCAATGTGTAAATTGTTTGGATGTTATTAGATTTAAACTGCCACTCTTTGGAAATGTATTTGCCCTGTACAAGGTTGCTGATGTCACTGGTAAGAGTTCACATCCTGGGAGAGGCTCACAATTGAAGCTGAGGTGTATCTGATTCAGCCCCAAGGCAGAAAAACTGGATGAGGCAGGTTTCTCTCCTCCCCCCCCCCCCCCTTTCCTTTCCCTCTTGCAGAATATGTGGCTTTTGAAATTGCATGAGCTTGACAAATAGGGAAGTGTTTTGTACTAAATTCAGCTTTTATTCTAAGGTCACAGAGTGTTCCTTTAATTCTGACATAAAAAGCATGTGTGTGTAGAAATGAAGTTGCTCCCGGCTCATCATTCTTTGCGTAGTCCTACTGGTTTTGCCTGCGCTGCTCTGAAGAAAGTCATTTGGAGGATCCTGACCCTGCAAGACCCTGATTTCATTTCATTTCATTTCTTCTAAGGCTTTGATCCTGACAGCCGGCCAAAGGGGCTTTGAGGTCACATAAGAAGAAGTTAAAATACATATCCAATTCAATAGAGCAAACAAACAAACAAGCAAAAATACATGAAATGGATAACTGGCTTCCTTGTTTTTATTTTTAGATAGTTATTTGTCTTGGATGAAGACGGGAGGCTATTTTGAACAGCCATTTTGTTTGTGTGGAGGATGAAGCTGACACAGATGGGCTTGCCTTTCAGTTAAGCACAGATAGCATCCTACTCTCAGGGTTACCAAGCAAGTTTATGAGGTCTGGGGCATGCCTTCCAGTGTTTCACAGAAGAAAACCAAACACATGTGGCCAAGCAACATCAGAATGTGGTCAAAGATGGTAAGAGCTATTAATAAGGAAGTATACACAAGCTGGGGGAGGCTGCAGCAGTTTGCTGTTGCCTGAGCCAACTGGAAAAGGGCAGGATTGTCCCCCCTCCTGCAGAATTAACTGAGTACTAACTACTTTCCCACTTCACATTCAGTTGAATGCAGCTGCAGTGGAAGTTAGCAAAGGACAAAGGGACAAAGTCGGAGGAAGAACAAACTGGGACATTTTAAAAGCTGCTGAAAAAAATAGGTTGACATTAAATGGGACAGTTGAGGTATATGCTGAGACTTATGTGATGCTTTTGACAAAGATCTTGAAGGCTCCAGGTGCCTCACCCCACTAATACCCAGTGGGACTTAACTTTTTCACATCAGTAGGTCAGAATGGTAAGTCATGACTAATTTTAACTCAATTAGGTATTGTTTTTAAAAAGCCATTCAGCCTTTTCAATTATTTATATACGTGATTAATCAAACACCATATTTCGGTCAACATAATCAGGTGTATATTGCAGTATTTCATTGTATTAATAGCTTATTTATTTTTATTTTAATGCCACCATATATATATGGTGGCATTAAAATAAAAATACACACACACTTATCTATGTACATATGTAAATATCTTTATACATACATATGGATACACACACATAGTCTAATCATTTTTTGTCTTAATTACAACAGAGCCTTGTTAGGAGGTCTCACTGTATTCAGTGGATTTACTTTGTTGTTGTTTTGGGCCTTCAAGTTGTTTTGGATTTATGACAACCTAAAGCAACTCTATCATAGGGCTGTCTGAGGTCTGTGACTTGCTTAAGGTCACCCAAGATCTACTTTAGTTGGGTCTAAAATGGGAAATATCAAGGATATCAAGTCATAACTGAGGTTGTATCTAATGTCACAGAGTTATTCCAGATGGGTCTGAAGAAACTGTTCTCCCAATATAGTGCTTTCATTTTTGATGTGTTTTGCTGGTTGTTGTTTCCTAGGACGTTATCATACGTGTGCCACAATTCGAAAATAAAGTGGAAATGACAAATTCCGAAAATAAACCGAAAATAAACCTTGATTCCGCAAATGGCTTTCACACGTAATTACCTTAATTGCGCATTTAAGCTAAGCCCCCACTGAAACCGCATTTAACGTTCACACACAAGTGAGAAAATCCCGTACATGTACTAGAAATGATCTTCTAGCACATGCACACTATGCTCGCTGCGGCTGTCACTCGCCGCGGCTGTCACCCCTTCCCCAGGTTGTCCTCAGAGCAGCCGGCCCTCCGCACAGCCGGTGCTCCGAGGAGGACCTCCTAGCACATGCTGCGGCGGAAGAGTCGCTGAAGGTGCACCGCAGCCTTTTGTGGCACACCTTCAGCGACTTGTGAAGAGCGCCAATTTAGCGCTCCTTTCAGGGGCGGCGAAGCTGCGCCGCGGTGCCGAGGTGTGGGGATACCTCGGCCCCGCAGCGCAGCTTCCCAGGGTGGCCCACATCCGCCCGTCCTTCAAGCCGCCGAAGGTGCACCGCAAAAGGCTGCGGTACACCTTCGCTGACTCCTCCGCCACAGCGTGTGCAAATGCTGCGGCGGGAGGTCCTCGCCGGAGCGCCGGAGCGCCAGCCATGTGGAGGGCTGGCTGCTCCAAGGATGACCTGGGGAAGGGGTTGGAGCACCAATCATGTGGCTGCCCCTCCCCTTCCCTGCCCCCAAGATGGCTCAATTAGCTGTCTGCTGAGGGGGAAGGAGACCCCGCGGAACCATGGGAAAATGCGGGGAAATGCTTCCAAATGCGCATTAGGCTATCACATTATGGTAAATGTGAATTTACCTTAATTACGCATTTGCATTTCCTCCAAACAACCGAATTTCAAAAGATCTCGGATAACATCAGTTTCTGGCCACTTTCTGCCCAGTTTCTGTGTGACGTCGTGTGAAAACACGGGGCACTAATCCAGTTTCGGTTTGGGTTATGTGTGGATTAACCAGCAGATTTGCCCCCGTGTGATAACGTCCCTAGTTAAAGCCATTCCATTGTTTTCTGGGCTGGTTGTAGCACTGCATTAGGGCTTTTCCAAAAGTTATTTAAAAACCATGATTTGCTGAAGTGATCCTATGGTTTGAAGGACAAGCTTTCTCTGATTTTACCCCCTTTAGAATTACAGTGCTGCATTTCACTGATGCATTATAGCACTATAATTGTAGATTTAATAAAGGTAAAGAAAGAGAAAGATGAAGAGGATACTCTTGTGTTTCGATATGTCTCAAAATGAAAGTGAAACCATTTCAGGGTGAGAATAAAATGTTGCAATAATGGCTATAAAATAGATGGGGAAAACAGAAATGTTATTTGGATATTTTAATCTCCCCACCAAAAACTACAACAACTAATACCACATCCTCCAGATGGGACAACATACTTGTTCCATCTTGAGGAGCCTATAAATGCAGATAGCTATTCCACAATTTGGATTTCTCCAAAGTATGGGAAATGTCAACAATCTGAGATATGCTGACGACACCATAATACTAACAGAAAACCTCACAGACCTGGAACACCTAATAAGGAAGATCAAATAATAATACAAAAATTAATAATAAAATTTAATTTTATCCCGCCCCTCTGCGTAACGCAAGTTTAAAACACAGTTAAAATAATAACACACATAAACAAATAACAATAACTACAGTCAAATCAGGGATAAGCAGGATGGCTGTCTTTTGGTGGCTGGGATATCTATTCAGGAAAGGCTTGCTGGAAGTGATTCATCTTAACCTTTTAAAAGCTGTTTAAGGTGGTAATATGATGGATCTCAGGCCATTCCATAATCTGGGAGCAGTTGCCGAAAAGGTCCTCTGGACGGTTGCAGACATTCTAGTTTTTATAGGCTGCAGCAAATTCCTCCCAGAGAACCTGAGTGCATGGGGTGGATTATATAGGAGGAAGCGGTCCTGAAGATAGATTGGACCAAAGCCATTTAGGGTTTTAAAGCTGATAACCAACACCTAGTACTGGGCCTGGAAACTATTGGGCAACCAGTGAAGTGATCTTAAGATTTGCGTTATATGGTCTCTTCTCATTGTTCCTGAGACCAACCTGGCTGCCATATTCTCTACTACTTGAAGTTCCCAGACCAAGTACAAGAGTAGCCCCTTGTAGAGCGCATTATAGAAATCAAGATGAGAGGTTACCAGCGTGTGCACCACAGTTTCAAAGTCCTTAACTTCCAAGAAAGGGCGCAGTTGCCACATCAAAGAAAAAAGTGCAAGGGCAGGCTTAATGCTGAACATAAAGAAAACAAAAATAATGACCATAGAGAACTTACACATTCAGACTAGACAATGAGGAAATAGAAATAGTAAAAGAATTCCCATACCTAGGATCAAACATTGATGGAAATGGGGACTGCAACCTGGAAATCAGAAGAAGACTAAGAATGGGGAGGGCAGCTATGAAAGAACTAGAAAAGATCCTAAAATGCAAAGACATACAACTCAGCACAAAAGTCAGAATCATACAAGCCATTGTATACCCTATTAGGATATGAGAGCTGAAAAATCAAGAAAGAAGATAGGAGGAAAATCAATTCCTTTGAGATGTGATGCTGGAGAAGAGTGTTGAGGAACCCATGGACAGCCAAAAGGACCAACAAATGGTCCTAGAGCAGATCAAGCCAGAGATATTCCTAGAAGCCAAGATGACAAGACTATCATACTTTGGACACATCATGAGAAGGCATGAATTGTTTGAAAAGACAATGATGTTAGGAGAGGTGGAGGGAAGTAGAAAGAGAGGAAGGCAACATGCTAGATAATGGACTTTATTAAAGAGATCATGAATATGAGTTTGCAGGAGCTGGGCAGATCTGTAGAGGACAGGGGGGCTTTGAGATGTCTCATCCATAGGGTTGCCATGGGTCGAGATTGGTGTGAAGGCAGTTAACAACAATGGGAAATGTATTGGCCCTGGAAGCTTTTGGAAAGGTAAGGGAATCTGCTTCCAGTGGTTCTTTAGAAAGATACAAAAACATGACAGGAAGAAGAAACTTAAACTGACGAAGTGGAAACCTACTCAGAATGAAATAGTACAATCATTTTGAAAACAAATAATAAAATAAACAAATCATAAAGCATACAATTACCTGCAGCATTTTTTTGACACTTGACTCTACAGTATTTGATCTGAAATTGGTGCAGCTTTGTTCTCTCTCCTGTTTTCCTAGATGTCTGATTTTCCCTATGACTGTGGTCAAGTGGGTTTGGTTAGGTTTAATGGTGTTAAAGAGCTTGGGACTTAGATACCTGAAGTGGCATTGCTTTCTCATAGACAGCTGTCTGAGGACTGAGGTTTGCTAAAGGGGCCCTCCTTTGTGTCCCACCAGTGGGAGAGATGGCCAGTTTGAAGACTTTGGAGAGGGTCTTCTCTGTGGTGGCACCTTAGAGTGTGGAATGACCTTCCCTTGAAGGCCTGATTGGAGCTGAAATTGGTTTCTTTCCAGCACCAGGTTAAAACCTCTGGGGTCTTATTAATTGTATAACACAGAGCAAATTACAGGCTCGACCAGAAATATTTTTATTAAATATGTGAGATAACGAGACGGATAAATGAGTAGGAAAGATATTATTTTAACTAATCACTACAGCTAGGATTTCCCTAGTACAAAAATGGAAAGCAAAAACTATTCCTAGTGTTAAAGATTGGTTATTAAAATTATATGAAGCAATAGAAATGGATTTACTTACAAACTATTTGAATGGTGACATTATAGAAGAAAACAATTTGGACTGGACGCCAACCTTAATGTATTTGAAACAACAATGGGGTATTATAGGTACTATTGGTTATGAATAAAGAATAAATAAATAAATTGGGAAATTAAAGCTAGACAAGTAAATGAGGAAGAAATAACAAAGAAATCCTCATCAAAATGAAGTACAACTTTATTAATATGATAAATTTTAGTCACAAATGGTGCGGGGAGAGAAGAAGTGACGAAGATGTATATATATATATATATATATATACACACACTATTAAATAACAAACACTTTAAAATTCTATAAATTTAAGATAAAGATTCAAAATAAAAGAAGACTTAAAGAAGGCTATCTATAGTACATCTAACAATCTAGCTAGGACAAGGAGGAAGTTGGGTTGAGTGCGGATATGGAAGAGAGTTATGAATGAATTTAAGAAGAGAAGAAAGTATGTGATAGAGGGTTAGAAGTAAGTGTAGAGAAGGAGTGTGGAAGTATAGAAGGAGAGTGGAGGTAGAGAAGATTAGAAGGAGGTGAGTGAAAGGTGATGAAGATAAGTAAGCAGAAGGAATAGAAGGGAAATGAGAAGGAAACAAGGAAAAGGGAATAGGAGGAATAGATGAGAAGGTTACAGGAAGGATAAAAGAATGAGGGGAATGTTATGGATGATCCTAAGAGTATATTTGTAAGGGATGGAGATTCATCATGTTATTAGGATAAAGTATATAAGTGTTAAATATGGATTAAAAAAAAGTCAAAGATGGATTGTTTTAATGTTTAAATACATTATGTAACAATATAATTTCTTACTGATCTATAGATCGTGTACTTTTTTCTGTTTCTCCTTTTCTTTTTCTTTTTTTGAATTATGTGAATTTATATAATAAGTTGGATATGGATTGAATGTTAGCTGTATTGGATGATTTTAATCAATAAAATTAAAAACAAAACAAAAAAAAACAAAACACCTCTGGGGTCTATAACCATTTTGCCCAAATCTGTAGAGAGAGAAAATGGTTTTAATTATTATGTTAAGTACCATTTCAATTTTTAATATTTCTTAAGACTGTTTGTATTATTCTTCAGTGTTTTCTATTGGTATTGTTCTGAATTGTTTTAAATTTATTTTAAAAGTATGAAGCCTTGTGATCTAGTAACATAGGGCAACATATACATATTTCATACTTAAATAAGTAAAATTTAAAATGCCACTCCATATGAGAGGACTCATTCTTTTACTTTCCTCTGATACTGAGTTCAGCTGGCCCAGTGTTGGACTGTTTAGAGACAAAAGAGACCCCCCCCCACAACAGAATTGCACATTCATGTCTCACTCCCCTCTATGACCATATCTATGTGCTTTGATAAGAGTTGATGCAAGAGAGGCAACCCTAAAATACTTTCGTTAAGCAGTTAGGCTAGAAACATCAGCATGAGAAACAGAAGCAGGCAGGTTTCCCTCTTTCACCTTTCCACCTTTATGCCTCCCTCCCATCTCTGTTGCAGACCAAAAAGGGTGGGTTGGGATCATCTTTATTTGCTCTCTTCCCTGGTTCTTTCACTAGAGGATATGAGGACAAGCGAAGAAGAAACCAAGCAGTGGAAGAATGTTCCTTCTCAGTGGAAATATCATTCACAAGGCAGGCATATTGGTAATACAACATGACCTTTGGGTACAAATTTCACCTGGTTCCTCTGACAGCCATGATGTTGTTGCTGCTGTGGTTGTTGTTCTGTGCCTTCAAGTCATTTCTGACTAACGGTGATCCTAAAGCAAACCAAAGATATGGTTTTCTTGGCAAGATTTGTTCAGAGGAGGTTTGCCATTGCCTTCTCCTGAGGCTGAGAGCATGTGGCAGGTCCAAGGTCACCCAGTGGGTTTCATGGTCAAGCTGGGAATTGAACATGGTCTCCAGAGTTGTAGCCTAACACTCAAACCACTATGCCACACTGGCTCTTGACCAACACTTGGGAAATAGAAAAAGGTTGATTGCAAAATAAAGGGGTGTTCCAAAAGTATGGAGAAATACTTATATGTCCACACATACACTTTGTATATGTATACTTTGTATATTTATCTCTCACATCAGCTATCTATCTATCTATCTATCTATCTATCTATCTATCTTTAATTAATTAATTATAACTCAGCCACCCTGTTTTGGGAAAGAGGCAATGCATAAATAAAGCTGCTGGTGATGATGGTGGTTCTTCTCTTCCTCCTCCTCCTTTGCCTGATCCAGCTTCACTTACATTGAGAACAGACCAGAATGAAAACTTTCTCCTTTGACATCCCAACAAGGAGCTGGCCCTGACTGACTGGCTGGCTGCTTCAAAGGACATGCCAGGAGCCCACACTCTGGCTGAAGGCTAATGAGATGAACATGATCCCTCCTGGAAGAAAGTGGTGGCCCTTCTTCCTCCACCTTCCCCTACAGCTGGCAAAGTAGGGGGCTCTTTGGAAGTTCTAAATCCAAACTTCTAAATGTACTTTGTAAATAATGTTTTCGTAAATTAATTTTTTAAAAAATGGCTTGACAGGAACCTGAGAGCTTGTTGAGGTGTTAGCTGGGATGCAAGAAAGCAGATAGGGTCACCATAAGCTGGAAAAGACATGAAGGCACACAACAACAACAACAACAACAAGCAAGAGGCTGAGAGATGAAGAAAGTTTCAGCCAGCTTGGCTTCCTAACAGGTAACGGTTTGCATTGTGGAAGGGATTTTTGCATTGAGAGAAAAAGAACAAAAATACACAGCATCTCCCCCTGGATTGTGTAGATTTTATTCTGTCTGTACACAAAGACAACTTGGTCCCAGTGCATCTCTTACACTTCCACCTTCTGCATGGAATAACACCACTTGTGTATTAAGTCTCTCTGAGAATGTAAAGTACAAAAATCCAAAATCCACAAAACAAGGATACTTTTATTGGGATGTTATTGTACTTTGCTACATGGCCAACATGGCTACCCCTGAATATGTTTCAGAGAATGTAAGTTCTCATTAAAGTCATGGCGGCTCCCTGCCCACTTCTCCTATATTATGGGGTTGTTATTATTTTCTCTGGGCCACTTATTCCTTCTTGCTCTTGCCTTTCCCTCTTCATTTTATGCAAATAGTGATCAGATAATAGAGAGAAATGGTTTCCATGGTGCTGAACAAATATAGGTCATATTGCATGGGCCTCTCTTGTACATGAGAGGTAAAGAAGATGTATAGATTTTTTTAATTTAGAGAACTGCAAATAAATTTATTGCTGTGCAGTAACTTTTATTGCAAAGTCACAGTAGAGTTTTCAAAAAATGTATTTGTCTTCATACAAATGATCCTGAAAATGGATGTCGTCCCTTCAAAACATTTTAATTAACAGAATAGGAACCAAATAATGATGGAGTAACTGTCCACATGTAATACATTAAGAATTTAGGAACTTTTTCTAGGACATTGCAACATATCAGAAAAAAAACCCCATTTCCTTATATTGCAAGCACTTGGAAATTGCATGTTAAAAATAACAGCACTGCATGACAAAGTGTTACTTTGGGAGGGTTAAAAAGTCATAACACCTTTGCTCCTTTTACAAAATTAATGTGATGACTAGAGATGCTGTTAGATGTCTGGTGTACAAAAGGAATATTTATTCATCACTCCAAAATATTGGGCTTTGGCATATCAGTTTTTGGGCATAGTTGGCCATATTTTCTATTTAAGATTTTTTTAAAAAATTAAAAAATAACAGCTGGCATTCTGTATTGCAGTTACCGATTGGTAACCTAGAGTTATGGATCCATAACCATATTGTATTCAGTAAGACTATGTAGTCTTACTATACGTGACATGAGACCTCTCTATGCTTTGAGGTTACCTTTTAACTCTTACTTATTAGAAGGCCCCACCTCAATGACACTTGCCCAGCATCCACCCTCTAACAAGGGTTAGAGTCCCAAGTGTCTTCCTCTTACTAGTTTAATATTTTCAGTAGCATATTTTTATGTACTTATATGGTTTAGAATTTACACTGGCAGAAGCTTCTGTTGTAACATTGACTTTATTGAATAACATTTAGCAAGAATGTAACTCAGGTAAAATAATTCCAAGGTGGTATGGTTACATAAATATTACAGTTGCAGACATTTCACAGTTTCCTCTTTACAATGTCCAATACACTATAAGACTATGTAAATGCCCCCCAGTAGCCAGATTGCATGAAGGATGTTTGTTGAGTTGCCAGTTGGGGCATATGGAAGATGGCATTTCTGGCCTCTCCCACCACTTGGATGCTGTTATGAATGGGCCAGAAAAGTCATTCTTCTTGCACCCCACTCAGCAACTGAGCACAGCTCCTTGCTCAGTTTGCTGGCTATTAAGGTGGATTGGGAAGGTGGTTGGGCCAGGAAATGTTGGATAGTTACACATATGTAACTAAATAGCTGATGCAGACTATTGGAGGGTTTCCATGGGTGAGTTGCAAATAATGTTACTTCCTTTTGAAAAGTCAAATGCATTTGCTTTTAGAAATAATATTCAAAGCTCTGATTTCATTTATGCCAGAGATCAGTGCATGTGGGTTTCATATGGGCTGCATTCCAGTACCTGGAGTAGATCTGCACATGGAGTTCTCTTGCAAGTTGATTCTGTTTCTGCCTGGATATGAATGGGCTGCTTAAGATAGATTATTGCATCACTTGGTTTCTCTCTGTTTTTCTTTGTACTCATCTTAAATGGCACTTCCCTATACTCAAAACAGAATAGGAGCTTACAAGTGAAGACATCCATCTTAAGCCACGCAGCCCTCTTTCTAAAGTTGGAAGTGCCTTTCCAGTATTTTTTGTCACCACTTCACAGCCATTTGTGATCCATAGCATAGCATCCTTATGCAATGGCGTCAGTGGTTTCGATCCCTGCTTATGTCACAATATGTCTTCTATACTTTCAGACATATACTCCAGGGATGTAGCGCCCATGAGAATTTGCCCCCAGAAATGAATTTTCTCCCCCAGACTTCTAATTTCTCACATTGCAGTAACTTAAAACTTCTGTTGAACATTTGGAACTATAGTTTCGATATGCAAAGAAAAGGTGGCAGACAAAGTTATTTTTACCATATGTGAAGTGAGAAATGTCAGATGTGCAAGCAAGGTTCAGGAAAGGAAGAGGCACTAGGGATCATATTCTAATCATATGGTGGATAGTGGAATGTACCAAAGAATTTCAAAAGAAAATTAGCTTTACACATTATCAAAGACTTTGATTGTATAGAGCATGAAAAACTATGGATCTGTCTTAAAGAAATGGCTGTGCCACAAAATTTGATTGTCCTGATGTGTAACCTGTACTCAGGAGAGGCTACTGTCAGAACAGAATATGGAGAAACAGAATAGTTCCAATTGGCAATAATTCCAATTGGCTGCATTTTATCACCCTGTTTGTTTGATTTCTATGCTGAACATATAATATGTAAAGCAAGGTTAGACTCAGAGTAAGTATGGGTGAACACTGGAGGAAGCAACATTGATAATTTAAGATATGTAGATAATACCATACTACTAGCAGAAAACAGCAAAGACTTGGAATAATTACTGAAGAAAGACAAGGAAAAAAGTGAAAAGACAGGTTTACAGTTGAACATTTAGGGCCTTTGCAGACTGCCAGAAATAGTGCACATTAAATTGAGACACTGCCCTGGCTCATTGCTAGGAAATCATGGGAACTGTAATTTATTGTGGCACCAGAGCTCTCTGACAGAGAAGGCTCAATGTCCCAGAAAAAAATACAATTCCCATGACTCCCTAGCACTGGGCCAGGGCAGTGCCTCAATTTAATGTGCACTATTTCTGGCAGTCTGCAAAGGCCCTAAGAAAACTAAAATAATGACCACAGATGATTTACATAACTTTAAAGAAGACAATGAAGACTTTGAAATAGTTCAAGATTTTTCATACTTTGGCTCACTCAATCAGAATAGAGACTGCAGTTAAGAAATTAGAAGAAGACTAGGATTTGGAAGGGCAGCTATGAAGGAACTAGACAAGATCCTGAAGTGTCAAGATATACTATTGAATACTAAAGTTAAGGCTGTCCATTCCGCTGTCATATTTCTAATTTCTATGTATGGTTGTGAAAGCTGGACAGTGAAGAAAGCTGATAAGAAGAAAACCAACTCGTTTGAAATGTGGAGTTGGAAAAGAGTTCTATGGATACTGTGGACTGCTAAAAAGACAAATGGGACTTGGGACAAATCAAATCTGAACTCTCCCTAGAAGCCAAGATGACTAAAGTAAGACTTTATGCTCATTAGCCCCGCTGCTACACTCCTGATACTCTTATTCCCTCCTCTCCATTGTATATACCATGAAAGTGCACATAACTGACCATATGATGGTCTATTAAAAACAGTAATACATCCAGAGAGAATAAATAATATTATGAATACCAAAGCAAAATGCCCTTGCGGGGACTGAGAGTAGAGTTCAAGTTTGCATTATAGAATGGGTAGCCACATTGCTATCCTTTGAAATTTCACTGTTTTACTTTGTCATGTGCATGAAAAAGGTAATTTATTTCAGAGATCTAGTAAATTATACCTTGTGGGTTGTACTGCATGGCAGATCTGCTGATGTTGTTTGACTGTGTGACTATAAGTAGTGTACTTAACTGTTAGGGAAATGCCTGTTCAAAATCTTGTTAATTTGATTCATTCAGGAAAATAGGAACGGTCCTTTCAAATGAATTGGTGCTGGTTTTCCAATTGTAGGGTTTTAACCATGCATGTTTTCAGCCATTACAAAAGTTGCTAGTGTTGATGAAAGAAGTGAAATAAAAATTAAACCACACACACACCAAGGCCCTCTCCTTAGAGGCCTGATTGGTGTCAATATGGGTGTCATTCCAGTACCAAGTCAAAACATGGCTTTTGATTAAAGCCTCAGGGCTTAATTGATTTGATCCAATTTATACATGTCCTATGGCTAACATTATTTTAAATGGCTTTAACTGGTTTAAAATTTTCTTGTTTTAAGTGTTAACATAGTTTAATATGCTTTTAGTCTTCTAAAATCACACTTACTGTTTTAAACTGTTCTAAATCACTTCTGTTGTATATTGCCCTGAGATTCCTGGATGTAGGGCACATTATACATATTTTAATTAAACAAACAAAATCACTCAAGGGAAGGACTAGGAATCAGTGGTAAACCTCATATTTTGCATGTAGAAGTTCAGTTCCTGACAGCTGTAACACAATGCAAAATGTTCCTTTTTGAAGCCCTGGAAAGCTGCTGGACAGTATGGATGATACTGAGATAGATGGATCAAGGGTATAACACAATATCTTCTTCCGTTATGGCTACCTTGTGAATAATACCCCCTGCCCTTCATGGTGAGATGGGTAGTAACCAGGAAGAAGGTCTTCCTAGCTGTTGCCGCCCACCTTCAAAGACGTGAACTTGATGCTTGCTTTGTTTTCTTTTAGTTTCTGTCGGGCAAAAACATTTAGGTGCTAATATCCTGTTGGGAGGAACTATTAATACCAAGAAGCTTGTAGAAGAGGAGATGAATGGTAGAGGATTGTATTCAATATTTACATTTCATAATACCAGACAGGTAGCTACTGTATATATAGCAGTGGTGGACAGCTATGGAAAGCTAAGGAGTTGCATTAGCAGAAGACTTTGGCTGCATCTCTCCAGGAGGAGTGGGGGCATTTTCCCCATGTTTTTAACCCTCTATTTTAGGCCCAGGAGAGGCCTTTTTAACAACAGGAGATAAACAGAAGTCACTACTTTTTTTTTTTTTTTAAAAAGAAAAGGCTTCTCCTAGATGTAAATTGGCCTCCCCCTTGCCCAAATGTGACAAAAATGTCTCCACGCCCCCTAGGTGTTATTTAATGGGAATTTTGAAGGGACATTCTTCATTGTTGTGGGCCCATGGAAACTGTAAATATGGCCCTGGGGGCTGCATGTGACTTAACTTTATCCTAATTGATATACAGTATATATATATATATATATATATATATATATATATATATATATACACACACACACACACACACACACACACATATATATATATACACATACATGCACACATATATACATATATATATATATATATATATATGTATATATATAGTGTGTGTGTGTGTGTGTGTGTATACAGTAAGCACAAAAAGAGATTCTAAAGACATTCATTGAAAAGTGTTTAGAAGATTCTGCATAATCAGGCAATGTTTGATTCCCAGTTGTGTGGCATCCTCTCAGTATGTTTAGCTGAAGACACTAGGAGTATTCATTCAGTGATGTTTCCATAAAGGTTGGCACTGGCACTAGTGACACAGGCATTGACGGTGTGGCTTCCTTACATGGCCTCATGTTATCTTAATGCATTATTTCCATTCAGTTTGGAGTAATGCCTGAATAGGGCTATTGTCTCTTCAAATGGGCCATATCAATTAAGATTGAGGGAGAGAGGTGCTGCCTTCTGGATAATACTCTCCTTCCCAAAAGAGATGACATGACATGACATGCAGGATTACATTTTTGATGTCATGCAAGAGCAGAGCATTATTTGCTCCTTATTATTGTATTTTCAATGGCAGGGATGAGGAAAAGTGCTTATGGCATCTTTTACCTTGTGTGCCAAAATAACATGGCTGAATTTAATTCCCAAGCACCTTGATGTTTTGCCAAAATATCTCAGGTCAGCTCCTGGCAACAAAATATCTTCAAGTCTCATGACTTTCAAGGGAAGAGGAATGGAAGGAAAAGAAAGAGGTGAGTGTTGGTTTGCAAATGCAATAACCAAGTTGTTCTGGTTGTTCTGTCAGACATTTCCATGCAGCTGGGACCAGGCTGGTCTTCCCGGGATACTTGGTTTGCTTGGACAGAGTAGTTGCTGCTTACCCAACAGCCTTTGTTCCTCTCACTGGTGGCAAAGGCCTTAGGGCACTGTGTCCTTCTTCGTACTCCTGCTGCCGGAGGCTTCTGTTAGTCATTTGGATATATATTAGTGAAAGTCATGCTAGTTTGGGTCCTGCGTGTCATTTCAGCATTTTACAGATGGATGCAAACAGCACCTCCAGCAGTTAAGCAGTTTTGTTGTTGTTGCAAATAGTCTTGGACACTGGTACATTAACTGAGGAAAATATTAATAAAAAACCCAAACAGAAATGTACCATTTACAGATTGCTTAGAAATCTTTTTAGTTGCTGTGAGATGCAGCTATGGAGGACAACTGCATTCAATATATACAGTAGTGACCCCTAGAGATAACTGTAGACATTATCGATTTTAAAGGTGATCTGCTCTGACTATTACTACATTATAATAGAATTAACTTATAAAGATTTCCACCTAGAGAAAAGTAAAGTTACAATAGCAGGGGAGACAAAAATTCCACAGAGGGAAGAAATTCCTTGCTGTATTTCTTCCCCACTTAATTTTTTAAAAGGAGGCAAAAGTCCATAAATGTTATTCTTTAGTTAGTACATTGATAAAAAGGAAGAAGGGAGAGGGAAGGGAGGGAAAATGAAATGTAGCAGCACCTTTAAGACTAACTGGTTTTTATTTTACCATGAGCTTTCGAGGATATAAATCCACTTCTTCAGATGCAGGACTGAGTAGTATGAAAGCCTCAGATTACAAAGCATGATGTTGGCTAATTCCAAGTAAGTTGCTTAGCTCCCATTATAGGATGGTAACTCAACACATAGATAAATCAAACTGGTTGAATGGGTCTACTTAAGTCAAGACTAACAACAGGATTTGGGTCCATATTTATACAGTTGTGGGAGTGAGATAGAATATAATAGGATCCAGAAAGATGCAAATAGTGCTCCTTGCTCTAAATTTTCAAAGAGCTGGGAGAGGTGATACAGCTCTTTCAGATCTTTACAGTGGTCAGTTAGCCTTGATATGTGAAAGCAATCAATTTGCTTACCAAAAGTCTGTTTCTTTGGGTTCAAAACTCTCTTTGAGAAGATTCTTTTTGTCACATGATAATTCTATGAAAAGGTATGTGTCTGTTTAAGGGGTGTGTGCTCAAGCCCCACCTTCTTGAGGAAGGTGCTTTCCATTCCTTTTAAAAGACTTATATGACTAAAGAGACAATCAATTCAGAAGCAATGTACTCAAATGAAGGGGATGAACAAATAAGCAATGAATGATGACAACAGGAAAATCAAACTCTAGTCCTGTTATTCCATTTTAATAGCTAATGCCAACAGGGACAGGCACAGAAAAAAAGAGGTTAATGAATTGCAAAGATCCTTTAGAAAGTGATTGACTGGTATTGAAGCCCAGTCAAATCAGTCATAAATATTTACTATTATTAGCAACAGTAGGTTGCCTGTTATTTCCAATTGATTTTTTAAAAGCTGTCAGAAATCTACCACAGCAACTATTAGCTGGTGGATTTTTTAATCAATATATTCTAGGAACAAACAATTCTATAGTGCACAAAGTCTCCTAAATCCTATTTAAAATCACTTTCCTCAGCCTTTGATAAACACTTTGTAAGAGGAGAAACACAGAAAGTTAACATAAAGTTTCACAATTTCATTCAGAATAACCATTCTGATCTTTTCATTTTGTCAGCTGTAGTTCATAACCATTGGTGAGTTTACTATTCCTTGATGATCTCTTATTAAGCCAACAATGATTCACAAAGCCAGAAATGCTTTATTTGTTTTACCAGAGTGAATGAGGCATAACAGACCATCACCAAAGGTTATTTTCAGCAGTTGGTATAAGTGGGATAAGACATTTCAGGGGTTAATTTTCTTGTTATTTGCAAATAATGGATTATTTTTCTTTCATTTTGTATTTAGCTATCTCTTTATAAAATTCAAATTTGAGGGTATACTCCTTCCTTTCTTTTCATGCTTTTGTGGATATAGATTTCACAAAGACAGAGTACATTTCTGAAAGGTAGGTGTTTCATTAAAACTTATAAAGAAGAATGATTTTTTTAAATGAGCATAACAAAAGGAGATTTTTTTTAAAAGAGATAACAACAAAGAGTTAACATTTCCCAGGGCAGACAAGTTTCCAATTCAATTAGTTTTAATGAACCTTCTGCTCACTGGTTACTGAACTAGAAAGAACAGCAATAAATGCCCAGAGGAAAGAGAGAGAGAGAGAGGATATTAAGAGGGCTAGCATATAGTATATAAATTTCTTAGTTCACTAAAAGACTAGCCTTGATATAGGTCTTTTTGTAAAAAAATAAAAAATAAATAAAAAGTGAGCAAGGAAACCTTATATGCCTTTTATCTCCTCCCCGCATGTAGAGTTCCTCTCAACTTGGGCTAATTCCTCCCATTAAAAAAAAATATGTTTTATTCCATTTTTGTATCATATTGTGTTGGAAGATCTGGATAGATCTGGCATATTATACAAAAGCAATTAATTCTGGTTAGTCTATTTTAGTTTGTTGCTTTTCCAGATGAGCTAATAATCATCTTTCTCCTCTCCTCTGTTGATGCATGTATGTAGATTCTGCAATTTTGGAGTTTCAAGTGATACATCTCAATCTTTATTAGAAAGTTCTTCCTGCAGAATTTTATTATTAATTATTCATTGAGAGAGCAATATCATTAATTAAGAGAGCAATTTCACAGATTCTTAAATGTTCTCTTTAGCCATCCTCATCTTCCTCCTATGATAAGAACTTGCTGCATATTTTTCTAACCTTCCTGTGTAAAAAATTGAGAAATGGATTTTGAGTTAATCAGATTATTAATTGTGTGCACACTTTTATATGTGCATACAACTGAAATGAAGTCTATGTGAAATATGGCTTTAAAAAGTGTATTGCATGAATATGTATAGTTCTTAGTTTAAGAATTAGTAGCTGAAGAACAGCTTGACATCTTGTGTTTAATCCTTTAAGGGCCGAGGGACTTCAGCTCCCAGAAGCCTCAGCCATGTTGGCCAATAGTCCCATGTTGGCCAATAGCTCCTGGGATTCTGGGAGCTGAAGTCCCTCGGCCCTTAAAGGGGAAAGGTTGCCTACCCCTGGTTTAAGAACTTAGTTTGAGAATTTAAGAATTTTAAACTGTCTATGACAAACACTGTAAATGGCTGATATTAATCTATATCTTTTTATTGGACAGTTCAGTTTATGGAATTCTTATTTTTTGTTCTGAGAATTGTCCCCTGCCCTCCACCTGGAGAACTGTCAATACTTGCACACTTCTGCCTCTCTGATTTTGTCTTGTACTCTAAATAAATACAAATATAAGTAAGGGTAGGCCACTGGCGTCTTGGTTTGAGTGTTGGACTGAGATTCTGGAGACCAGGGTTTGAGTCCCAGTTCAGCCATGAAACCCATTAGGTGACCTTGGGCAAATCACATACTCTCAGCCTCAGGAAAGGTAATGGCAAACCTCCTCTGGACAAAGCTTGCCAAGAATACCCTTAGATAGCTTCACCTTAGTCGAATGAAACAACTTGAAGGCACCCAACAACAACAATAAATTCTAAATAAAAGTGGCCAAGGGACTAAAGTTAATATGCTGTCATGCCTGCTGGGGCTTCTTAATTCTCAATCAATGTTCTGATGGCAATGATGCCTCCAGAATACAATTCATGTAATATATTTCATATATATACTTCTTCATGAGGAAAATTATTATGTGCCAATATACCTTGGACACTAAAAGATTCTTGGACATAGCTGCATTAGTCTGGAACAAGGGATCTTGTAGCACCTTTGAGACTAATTGTGAAATTGTAGCATCAGCTTTTGTTCACTTCCTCAGATGCATGTTCACACCAAGCACCTAAGGAAGTAAACCAAGGACTTTATCACATGAGTCTCAAGGCCTAAGCAGACTGCCAGAAATAGTGTACATTAAATTGAGGCACTGCCCTGGCTCAGTGCTAGGGAATCATGGGAACTGTATTTTTTTTCTGGGACATTGAGCCTTCTCTGTCAGAGAGCTCTGATGCCACAATAAATTACAGTTCCCATGATTCCCTAGCACTGAGTCAGGGCAGTGCCTCAATTTAATGTGCACTATTTCTGGCAGTCTGCTTAGGCCATCAGTCTTGCTACAGTTGAATTATTTAAAGAGAATGGAAACATACTGAATTTGGAGCTTTTGTTATTGCACATGTCTTCAGTAGGGGCTTTTGGGACCACCTATGGTCCTGTGCTCTCTCTTCTGCATTCCATCTTAACCTTGTCTTCCTGCCCTATGCCCTATCCAGCATAACTTTCAGTTTTTAAAAATTATTATTGGTAATTCAGTTCTGGAGTTATGGGAATGCAATTTAGTTTTTAAAAAAAGGAGGAAAAAAAGAAAGTGGGTGAGAAAAGAAAGAAAACAGGCTGCTTGGAATAGTGAGGGGGAGAGGGAAAGAAGGAGACTGACGACACATGGCTGCTCAATATTGGGACTGCTGCACTTGTGGAGGAATGGGGTGGCAGCATGATTGTCTCCTTAAAGACAGATTTTCCCATCACTTAAAAAATGCCCCCTAACAATGCTCCAGAGGCACAGCAGGAATGGGTTGGTGATGCTGTGCAATAGGGATTGCCAAAGATGCTATTCCCTTGATAAAATTGTAGTTTAAAACCCACATGTGATAAAGTCCCAAGTCTGTGAAAGCTTATGCTACAACTTCCTTTGCAGAACTAGTCTCAAAGGCACTACAAGATCTCTTTGCATAAAAGATTCTCATTTACTGAAGCTGCGCAGAGCCTGTGAATGTCAAGAACTGCCACTCCCTTTGGGTCAGTAAATCAGTCTTCTGTATTTTAACAGCAAGCTTTATTTCAGTAGCCAAAGAAGTTAACCATATGACTTATGCAGACCGAATTACCATCATCCCCAGATACACACACAGAATTAGCAGTGTGCCCACCCCATACACTTGTGGGCTCCCCCCAATTTTTTCAAAATCCAAAACATTTCTATAGCCAGAGATATTCACTTCTTGCCCTTTCCCCACAAATCTCTTCCAAGACTTTTCAAGTTGTTCACAAGGATGGCCTTGGTGAATGCTGGTACTATCATATTCTCCTACACATCTGTTTATTATCTAGCTAAGCAATTATTTCACTTTGTGCAGACACCACAAATCCCATTGACTTTACCAGCAAAACCTCTTCCATTCTTATACAAGTTCCACTGGGCATTAACAATAACAGCATACACAGTAGTAAAACAGCAAACAGCATACACACACCAGCTATTTACGTGGCAGGATCTGTTAGATTCTTGACTGTGAAGGGAGGAGGTGGGCAAGCCTAGTTGGTGCCACCTAATCACTGTTCAGGGAATGGCCATGAAAGGGTCCTGTGGGGAGAAAGATTACAAAAGCTGAGTCTGTATGAATGGGATAGTATATATACTGTTGGGTTCAATGATTATTAACTATTTCACATATTTCACTTTACAGATGTTTAGTTCTGAATGTTGAATTTAAGAAACCTAATATATTTCAAGCAAGGTAAATATGATGTTATGTAAAATGTAAAACTGATTGTGAGTAGTAATAGATAACAAATAACTGAAGAGACAACCAAAAAACCCACAATATTTAAATACTTCTACTATCTGATTGAAAAATAACTGTTGTAGAGGTATAACTTGACAGTTAAGAAAGGAGATTATCACACGGGAAATCAGCCATGGGTTACATGCGGTTTCTAACCATAAGAGACAGATCTTACCACACTGCCCCATGCCTGGGCAGTAGGCAGCCCGTACCCAACCTGGGCTTCTCTGGCAGCTTTTCAAGAATGGGAAAATCCTGTTCTTGAAAAGCTGCCAGAGAAGCCTTGGTTGGGTACAGGCTGCCTACTGTGCAGCACAAGGCAGAAAGGTAACATCAGTCTCTTACAGTTAGAAACCGCATGTAACCCATGGCTGAATTCCCATGTGATAATCTCCTAAATCAACAAACAGGTAGAGGTCAGAAAGTGATGACAGAAATGAAAGCCTGATGGAATTATTTAGCACCAACTTTCTGAAGGGAGGAAGTATTTGATGTAAACATACGGTTCATAGTTTGATTTCATATATAGTGTGTAAATTTTTAGTTTATACACACACACACACACACTGTCAGAGGGCAGATAGGGGAATGGCACTGAGAGAGGGAAAAGCTGTACTAGAACTAGGACAGTCAGCTGGGGAAAAACTGAGTAGGGTTTTCGGAGCTGCAAATGACTAAATAATTCAGGGGTTAATGTGTTATCTAAATGTGCCTTAATAAATTTTCACTCATTTTGTTTACTTAGTTTTACAACTGTTCCTAGATTTCCATGTTATGTTTTGATAGATAGCCTGGTCATGCTTACCACAGTGAACCCACAGAACAACACAGTGACTGTCCATATAGGGATCACGTTGAGGCCCAATACTTAATTCAGGGATGGATTTTGAGAAGGAAAAAGGACAAGGTGAGTGACAAACCCAGGGGTCTGGAACTGTGGAGCCATTCTGAAGAGGGGATTCATTAAAGATCCTGTCAAGGTCAAATTCTTAGCAATGGTGCTACAGCATTTCATTTTGCATCAAATGGTCTGATAGCTAGGTTGTTTTAGGTAGGACTCTTCTAGTAGCACCCCTGAAAAACTAACAAGTGACTGTATGACAGAAGAGTGACATCTTAGAACAATGAAACCAATTTTAGACCAATTTTAAAAGGCGCAAACACACATATGGAATTTTGCTGATGTTGAGTTGACTTGTTTACAGTAATACTGAGAACCAAGTCATTGGATCACAAAAATGTATAAGCAAGTTTGGGAGACTGATAAGGTTGTTTTTTTTTTTTTAAATGACCAAAAGATTGAGCACTGAGGATGCCTAGAATCACAGATAGGTAAGACAAAATAAGAATCAGATTACAGGCCTCTTAAGTTCATTAAATCATAATAAATGATAGTGAAGGATTCTGGGAAGATGAACCTGAAAGATAAAGTAACTCTGACTCCCACTTTCCTAAACATCAACAGACATTCTAGAACTTGCCTTTAAGATATTACAAGAACTTTGTCAAGTAGCACATGAGAAAATAGAGCCCACAGCCATATAGTAAGCAAAAAAATTCTGTTTGAGTATTGACATGACAGTTTTTGAAAGTTCAAGCAGAAAACCAATTATAATGAGCACCGAAAAGCCTGAAGCCCTGCTGTTCAATAAATAAAAAGTACAACAAACTGTTTTCCAAAAAGGTTCTAGAGAGTTTCCTTCTTGTCCCACTACTTACAATATGATTACATAAATAGTCTCTGTTTGCTGTTGAATTGCCAGGCAGCTGTATTAAAGTACAAATCAAATCAAGTTAGGATTAGAAAGTAAAAGAGCATGGTTTAAAGTAATCTATCCCCCAGGAGCTGTGCTCAGATTCATCAAACAGAGCTTAAAGTACAGTATATCTTATACCCTTGTGTTTCTATGCTGCACTGCTATAAAACCAGTTATTATTTTTGATATCCAGAGAATGTAGCTTGTAGCTTTAGGAGGCTCACTTGCTTATTTTAAAGTACTATAAACCTTACCTGTCACTTATTATTATTTCCTTTGGTTAAGACCCATGAAAATGATATCGGGACGTCACACAAGTAGAAGACCCCTTTTTATTGATCATCCTGTATTTGACTCTCTGTGACATTATTTTGAATAATAGGCACATAAAATAGGAAAAATGTGATTTGGGGCACACAAAGTCATCCTGGTTATTAAACACCAGAGAGATGCGGTGCTGATAAATGCTTGAAATAATGCCTCTTGCCTTCTTTGAGACCAAGCTTAAGAGCTCTGCCTTGGCAACTTCCCTATTTTTTCTTTTAAATGGTCTGGTTCTAGTCTCAGAGAACCATTTTGCCAGACATCTCTGCATGTATCAGCATGAAATCTTCTTTACTATTTAGTAAATCGTACAGCTGACCACGCTAGCCCCTGAGTAGGTTGTCCATATCTCTGGGCCTTCACACTTTCTTATTTTTGCTTTTTTTTTTATCCTAGTGGTAAACTTTACATATTGTATCTACATGCAAATTGCAAGCACAGAAATATTGTCTAAATGTTACATTGCCTAAAGTTAGATGCTTAAATAAATGGCTTTTAGTGCTACCAATCAAAATACATGCAGCTATTCCATCTATTTCTCCTTAACATTTTTTTCCTGATCAAGAAAAAAGAAATAGAAGAAATGGTGGGGGAAAAATAGAAGGGCTCACCACGCAAGATAGTGTTATCTGGACCTCCTGTAAAATCCTCAGTTTGAAGCAGGGAAAGTGCTGCATAGCACCATCATCTAATAGAACCCTGTGAACTGTCTGCAAATATTTTAAAAAGCTGCAACAATGCAGTTTCTGTCCTATAACTATCAGCAATGCTGTTGTGATGTACTTGCATTTTAAAAAGAGAGGCTTATAAGGAATCTAAGACTGGACAAAATGAACAGAAAGAATTTAAGAGAGAACATGCCTTAAGAATAAAGTTGATGACAACATTAATTTTAATTTTTTTAGGGATAAATTTGATAATATTAAAGAAGGTATAATAGTCAAGAAGGCAGGGGCAACAAATCTCTAGCTGATTTTACTGCTGCTCCTCTCACAACTATTCTGAACTGTATGGAAGCTTTGTTTATGCTGGACCTCTGAAGGGATCAGGACCAGCACCAGGAGGACTTTCCATACAACACAGTAGCATTATTGATTGGTACAATCAGGAGTGGATTTGCTCCTTTCCCAGCTCTGGCTACTGTTGCAGATCTCAGCAATGTCTTGTCTAAACTAGACAAGTAGTGTTTTTCTGCAGTCATACTAGTATGCGTTTTATTTTCCTTAAAAAATAAAAAATAAAACAGAAGTAAGTGACATCATGATCGGTGGGTTAGCTTAGACAACCTCATGGGTTTATTCCTTGTACTATTCACAGTTAAAAATAATCATTCACACACACAAAAGATTGCTAGTCTGGGCATGCTCTCAATAAACTGTACATAAACTTTATTAGACGGATAGCTGATGTGAGGTGCTGTGAATCCCTCCCGCCACATGGACTAACAACTGTTACTATATTTGATGCAATTGTATCCCACAGTTACTTTAGTTTCCACAAATCCTTGAGGAACCAGCAGCTGAGTTGTGCCCTAATGTATTATTATTATTATTATTATTATTATTATTAGTTGTGTTTCTTCAAGTCATTTCTGACTTATGATGACCCTAAGGAGAACCTATCAGCAGGTTTTCTTGGCATGTTTCTTCAAAGGGGGATTACCATTGCCTTCCCCAGAGCCTGAGAGCATGTGAATTGCCTAAGGGCACCCAGCGGGTTTCATGGCTGAGTTGGGAATCGAACCCTGGTCTCCAGAGTCATAGTCCAGCACTCAAAACATTATGCCATGCTGGTGTTTGTAGTGTACCAGCACATATTAATGATGTATAGTTGAATTCAGGTTGAGATGATTTATGAGAAATGTGGAAATTCCTAAATTCTAATCCTGATTAAGGACTGATTTGAATGCTTTCCAGGGTGTCCTGTGGAAAATAGCTTTCTATTTTGTTTATCTCTTATTCTATCTAATAGAAAGAACTGTTTCCATAATTATTTGCTGTTCTCATATCGTTCTTAAAATCTACCATTACTGTGTTTAATTTTATCTTGAGGTTTGTAGTGTATAGAAAAACACTGTAATTTCAAGAAGCTGTGAGCTAACATCTTGTTTCAAGATGTACTATGTGGTGAGTAATGATCAGGGAATGAGACCCAGAGTCTGAATATTTATACCCCATTTCTAGTTCATGGTCTATATACAACAGTTGTTAAACAGTGTCCAGCTTGTAAGTGCTCCTTTATGGAGATGAGATGTCATTCTCAGTGTGATAGCAGGATCAGGACAGTTGGACTTTATCCCAGTCAAAGTACTTTGCCTTTCTCCTTAATTTTTGATGACACCACTCTTGAAATCTGTTCACTGGATCAAACAGCCTGAGATCCCTTTTAAGATAAGTTTGATCAACAACCATTATTTAATTATACCTATAATATCAATGAATAAAATAATCCATCTGCCCCACTGCACCCTAAATGGCAAAAGTCCCAAAATGCACACATTGGAAACTTTTGTTGCTTCTTTTACAAATACAAAAGATGTTACCCATTTTGAGAGCTGTTAATTTATGAAATTCTTTTTAATGGCATATTGATTTTGATCAGCCACACCAAACTAAAGGCAAATGCACCATGCTTCCATTATTAAAGAAAAGCACCCCTCAATAAATTAGAGGTAAACGAAGATAAATGATTTAAGTGTTCAGTTTGTAGAGGAAATTGAACCCATACATCACTGGCTTTCATTGCTTTTTTTTTGTGTGAAAAAAATATTCTAAATACAGCCAGGTGCATGGGAATTGATTGACTAATCATAAAAAGAATTAGCAATACAGTCTATTTGTGTATATTGGGGGAATTGGGGGGGTATCTTGGAATGTAAAGAAAAGGACCCTAATTTCAATAATATTTCCCCTTGCCCCATTTCTTTGACTGTGATGACTAATCAGTCTTGGTTCTGCGATCCTTTCTGCCACCACTCCTGATCCCGTGTGAAGAAATGAAGGGCTGTGTTAATTTTAAACCTTCCTTTGATTGGGTGAACCTGTCTCCGTTTTCTGTGACATGGTTGCCACAGGTCATTGCCTGATGCAGTGTACCATGAAACAAACAAATAGAAAAAGGCACCTTCTGGCACTTTAAGTTCCACTGCCATCTGACTACAGCCCCAGTGGTTCAGAATGATGAAAAACAGAGCCTAGGATCATATATATATATATATATATATATATATATATATATATGCACACACGCACACACACACACACACACACAGATTAATTTTTTTAAAAAAAAATTCTTATGGTTAGAGTGGGGGAAAATATGCATGATGATCACATGAACTAGGTAGGGCAGGACAGACAGCTGAAGTCATCTCAAAACTCAAGAGAGAAGCTGCCGACAAGAGGTCACAATTATATTCTAGTATTGCCCTCCCTTTCAGTGTGATCTGATATATTCAGTTTGTTCTTGTATGCTGCTTAGGGAAGTTCTAATTAAGGGAAGAAAGAATTTTGACACATGTGAAGCAGAGATCAATATTTAGCACTATAATCAGCAATTCCTGATGGTTTGACAGTGTCACTATACTCATTGTAACTATCCATTATTCTCTGAGAAGGGAGCCAGGCGAAGGCTAACAGGCTTACTGCAAGCTATCATGAATCATATAAAGCAGTGTCTCATTCACTTCTATTTGCCTTTCTTTTCATCTTCATTCATCCTTATAGAAAAGCTTCATAACAACTGATACCAGCCCTGAAAGCCTCCATGCTTATGAACTGCCACATGTTCACCAATTAAACATCTGGTTATCTGAAGCAGAATTACCGTCTTTCAAACAAGAATATTCATATATTAAAGAATATATCCTTTGGTTAGGTGTGCAATGTATTGTAACAAGAAAAAGAAAAGGTTCACTGTTGGGGAAACAAAACTTGTAGCCCATATCTATATCTTTATCTATATCTATTCCATCGAGGAAAAATTTAATCAATGTTGCTTGGGAAAACTATACACTGATAACTGTGCATAACTGTGTGCGTGTGTAGAACATGCTGCTTTTATTGGTTATGATTAGACAAGATTGGCACAAAAGTCCCAAAATCTTTCAAAGTGTGTTTCTGGCATAAGTTATTATTAAGCTCATTTCAGAAAAACGGAATACAAATTTCTGTAAGCAAAATAATAGAGAAGCAGTGTGGTATAGTGGTTTGAGTGTTGAACTAGGATCTGGGGCAACCAGGGTTTGAATCCTCGTTTGGCCATGGAAAGTCATTGGGTCAACCTGGGCAGATCACATTTTCTCAGCCTCAGAAAAAGGCAATGCCAAACTTCTCTGAAGAAATCTGGCCAAGAAAAAAAAATGTAATAAGTTTAGCTCAGTACTGTTACAAGGGGGTATCATAAAGTAATAATTATTACCCAGAAGTTATTATGGTATATTCATGAAATTTTGTCAGTGTCATCATTGGTCCCTAAGTGCATGATGTTTCGAAAATCAGCCCATTGTATCCTTTATTTTTATTACAGGTTATGCCAGAAGTGACTAAAGTGTACGATGGAGAAGTACGAGGGGGTATCATAAAGTAATAATTATCACCTGGAAGTTATTATGATATATTGATGAAATTTTGTCAGTGTCATCATCACCAATTGACTTTTTCTCTTCCCAAAAATGAAAAATCTGTTGTGGGGGTGCCGATTGACAATACAGATTCATTCATGAAGTGGAAGAGTGATTTAAGGCACAGTCTGTAGACTTCTACAATAACAATATTTGGAGGGTCAAGAAAATGCTGGAAAAATTGTGTAAATCTGGATGGTGACTATGTAGAAATAAGTTAACAACTACAAATCAAAACAAACCTGTCAATTTTTTTACAAAGGTGATAATTAAAACTTTACGATACCCCCTCATATAAGTCAGAGTTGACCTCAAGATACAGAACAATAAGAAAGGAAAATAAGAAAAAAAACCCAGCAAGCATGAATCAAACATGGTGCACAGACCAGATGTGTTAGCACAAGACATATTCTGTAGCAAGATCATTTTTTTGTTATTGTCTCCTGATGTGCAGACCTTTGTTATGAAAAACGAGTGTTGCATGTCAAGCAATTAGAGAAGCAAAAAACTGAACCAAATCCAAAACAAACAAACAAACAAACTTGTAAACATTCTGTTCTTCGATGAGGAAAGTTCTCAGCAGAGAGAACAATCAACTGTTGGGTTTTTAAATTATTATTGGGTTGATATTTTTTGGTTAAAAAAATTGTTCAAAAACACTTATTTTTGCACACACCAAAGTGCATGGTTTTATGTGCAAATTATATTTGTGCAGAATTAATTTTTGCACTATCATTTTTTTTGCAAAAAGTTCCAAAGTGTGAAAAAATAATCTCACATATTTGCCCAGCAGACAGAAAATCTTTGAAATTATTTAGAAATGAAAGATTTACTTCCCCACCTGTATGGATGCAGAGGAAATTGGCATTATCAGGCTGCATTGAAATCAATGGGATAATCTATAATTATCCTTCTAACTTAATTGGGAATCAAGTGCAACTAATTTTCTCTGAATTGGGTGGAGCTCTTGATATGTTGTTGGTCCTATATGCAGAACCCATTCCTATCTACATAATTCCCTTATACATAATTCTGGGACTAAGACTAAGCATGACAAAATGACTTTGTCAGAGTATTTTATGAATGCAAGTTATTCTCCATAAACTAAAATTCATAATTCAGCAAGATATCCTGAATAGCTTTATTAACCTCTGTGTGAAAAAAAATATGTTCACTGTCTTTTATGATTATTTGAGATTTAAAAAAAAAATCCTTAAAATATATAACACAAGCGTATGTTCTTCCCACTTCCTGGATTCAGTAACTTCATCATGCTTAGTCTCAGTCCCAGAAGGGAGTTATGTAGCTAGGAATGGGCTCAGCTTCCCTGTGACTCTCATTGCTTTCTGCAGGTGAAAAATATCTCAGGTCTATAAGGCTATTGAGGCATGATGAGAAGAACATTCAGGTTTTCTGTAATGTAGAAAGAGTGTCATGAGAGGGGCTGCCATAGAAAGAATGGAGCAAAAGGAAGAGTTAAACCAACCCATCTTACCTTCCTCCCTACCTCCTTCTATGGATCCAGTGCAGAACTGGCCTCCCATGTGAAGAATTGTAAGGATATACTAAGTACATCCATTCTGTCTAGTTTGGCCTTTACTTATATAATTCAGTGGGGCTGATTAGGGCATGGACAAAATTTGAAAGCTGACTCACCAGTGTCTGTGTTGAAGAATTACTTTTATTCCCATCACTATACTGCTGCTGATTTTAATACTTTAACTTTATCCCATAGAACTGGGTGGCATCTCTTCATTTTGATGGAATTAGTTAAATCCTGCATGCCACATTTATATGGGCACATTCATGCCAGTCACCACTTCAATAATAAGCACATCAGTTCATAACGTATACAACTGGTGACCACTCCACATTGTGAAACTCAAGTATGTAGTTACTGTCAGGGATGATGGGAGTTGTAGCTCTTCACCTCTGGCTCTAACTCACCACCTTGTTATGCAGCAGAGCTGACCAGCTTTGATCAGTGGTTGATGCTTCTTTCCCAAGCAGCAGAGTTTCAGAGAATAGGCTGAAGACCCTGACAAACTCTCCAAGCCTTCTCACTCTTCTTCCTGAGATGTCTCCAAACCTCTCCAGGATTCTTCTGGTTCTTGTATCTTCCCTCAAGACACCAGACAACTCAGTAGTCTTATATAAAAGATCTACTTTATTCTACTATATATAAATACTATATGCCCTACAAATCACAATCTCTACTCCACCAAAATACTCCAAACTACTCCAACCCTACACCACAATATGCATTGGCAAACATTGCACTTATAGCCATTGTTAGTCACCACCCACTAGTCAGTTTCCACCCAGTGGGCGTGTACATTCATTTTGATTGGTTTACATAGATCATCCCATACTTAAGACCAACCCAAGTATTTCATCATTTTACCTTGACTACTTAATGAATCTCAGGTGTTTGCAATCTATAACAGGTGTTTTCAATATACACTCTATAACTTTGTCCTTGGCTCTCAAGGCTTCCAAATTACATTATCCTTTTCACCTGTGTATCTTCATGATTGTTCCTGCTTAGTCACTGTGACTATCACATACATATTTTATTTCTATTACTGTATGTCCCATGTTGCATTTTCCTTAACAATCCCCTCCGAAATAAAATATTGTATGTGTCTTATAATGTCATTCCAACCATTTGTGTCAGTCTTTCATGTTTTTCTGCTGTCAATGCTTTTGTGAACAAATCTGCTATGTTGTGTTGTGTTTCTATATATCTCAATTCTATTTTACCGTTTTGAACCATGTTTCGCACATTTTGATATCTTACTCCAACATATTTTGTTCTGTTCTTCAAACTTTCAGTTTCAGCCATTGCTATGCATGACTGTGAATCTTCCAGAATTTCTACTGGTATCCTGTAACTTTCATTTAAATCATTTAACAATTGCTCAACCCACTGTACCTCATTCACTATCTCATTTAAAGCTGTGAATTCTGCTTCAGTCATACTTAACACTACATTAGTTTGTTTTCTACTTCTCCAGACTATTGGACTTTCACTGTACTTAATTATCATTCCTGTAACTGACTTCTTGTCTCCTAATTCTGATGCAAAAGAACTGTCCACATAACAATCTAAATCTGAACTACTGTTTCTAATTATCAATTTCTTATCTAAAGTTCCTTTCAAATATCTTAATAAGTGTTTTACTGCTGTCCAGTCTTCAATTTTTGGATCATTAACCCTTCTGGACAATACATTTACAGCATATGAAATGTCTGGTCTGGTGTGGCAAGATATGAATTGTAAAGATCCTATTATACTCCTGAATAAAGTCTTGTCTTCAAAATCTCTAGTTGTTTTTTCAGATACAAAACCAGTTGTCATTGGAGCTCTTACTATTTTAGCATTTTGTAATCTACACTTTTCAATCAAACTTTCAATTTTCTTTCTCTGACTTAACAAACAATGTCCTTCTTCTGTCCATTCAACACTAATACCTAAATAAGACTTCAATAAACCTAGATCTTTTAAGACAAACTTTTCAGACAATTCTCTTTTTACTGATTCAATTTCCTGTTTTGACTTTGCTGCCACGCATAAATCGTCTACATAAATCACTAACACTATGCCTCCTTTTGTATAGACACATGCATCTGCAACGCTCCTTTTGTATCCTAGCTTAACTAACTCGTCATTAATGCACAAATTCCATGCTCTGGCACTTTGTTTTAACCCATACAATGCTTTTTTCAATTTATAAACTTTCTGACTACTATTTTCTTCAAAACCTTGTGGCTGCTCCATAAATATCTCTTCATCTAAACTAGCATTCAAGTAGGCTGTTTCAAAATCAAAATGTTCTACAACTAAATTTCTTTTTGCTGCTACAGCTAGAACCATTCTCAGACTTTCTGGCTTTGCAGTTGGAGAATATGTCTTATCATAGTTCTCATACTGCTGTTGTGCAAAACCCTTAGCTACTAACCTAGCTTTATATTTAATACTTCCATCTGGCATTTCTTTCTTTTTGTACACCCACTTACAACCAATTACTTTCTTGTCCTTGGGTCTGTCAACAACTTCAAAAACATCTTTATTTACCAGACAACCAAACTCATCATCCATTGCACCAATCCATCTTTCCTGTTCTTCTCTAGACAAACTTTCCAACTCTTCAAAACTTTCAGGCTCTTCCACTGCTAAACAAGCTCTTGCATTTGTCACAACAAACCTATCTGGAGGCTTTCTAACTCTGTGACTACGTCTGGGAATAAACTCTGCTGATCTGCCTCTTTCATCCTCACTTTCTGTACTGGGAGTTATAGTTCTATAACTAAATCTCTTGTCTTCAGTCATTCTGGTAGTAATGGGTCTAGATTGTGTCTCATTATCAGAAGAGCTACCACTACTGCTAGTTGATGCTTCTGGCTTAACTGAAACCCCTCCGTTTCCTGAAGTTGGTTCAATTTGTGTTTCTGGCTCATTTGAACTTCCTAACCTCAAGAAAACTTCTTTATTGGCATGCAGTTTGTCCCAACCGGCATGTCTCTCGAAATTTGCAGACCTAGAATACTGCACTTCTTTTCCACCTAAATGAAACTTGTAGCTATTTCCAGAATAACCCAAAAACCTAAGCCTTCTACTTTTGGGTTCTCCTTTCTTCCTGAAACAAGCTGGTATGTAAACATAAGCAAATTGTCCAAAGACTCTCAAATACTTGTAATTTGGCACTCTCCCATACAATACCCTGTAGCGAATGTCTTCAATTTCTGAATGATACAGTCTGTTACTAATATGTACTGCTGTCAAAGTTGCTTCTGCCCAGAAACTATCTTTTACCTCTGTATCTGCCATCAAACAAGCAGTTATCCTTTTTATATCTTGTATTTTTTTCTCCGCTAAACCATCTTCGTTAGGACAAGCGGGATTAGTAGTTTCATGCCTTATTCCCACCTTTTGAAACCAATGAAACAATTGATTACTTAGAAATTCTCCTCCTCGGTCAGTAACAATGGTGCCTACTCTAATATCAAATTGTCTTTCCACCATTCTCACCCATGCTTTTAAACTTTGCCCAGCGTCAGATTTGTTTTTCAATATTCTTACAAATGCAAACCTTGTAAACCTATCAACAATTACTAGGTAATATTTGCTTCCCCCTAAAAATAAACAATTAGCTTGGGCAACATCTGCATGTACAAACTGAAATGGTCTTTGAGCAATTCTTTTGGTTTTCTTGGCTACTGGAAAAGCTCTGACCTTTACCTGATTGCATACAGTACAATCTAAGTGATTTTTGCATTCAGCAACTTTTAAATCTGGACACATACTGATTAACTTCTTTAAACATTTGAAACTAGCATGGCCAAATTTTCTTTGGAGTTCATGTATGCAGTCTTTGTGAATTGGACTATTGTCTATGTTATTAGCATTTTCAACCCTGTAGCTATCAATATTGTCCTCCAAAAAATAAAGTTTATCCTTTTTCAAGCCTATGCCTGGCAATTCCCCATTCAGTTTTATCTTACACATGTTCTTTTCAAAAATGACTGTGTAGTCTCTGTCTGTTAATCTGCTTACTGATAACAAATTATTTTCTAACTCCTTTACATGTAACACATCATTAAAGTTTTCCTTTAGCCCTGGAATGTAAACTGTACCCATTTGATTTACAGTACTGAGCTCTTTCCCATCAGCTAAAACTACAGCATTTACATTAGCTGATTTTCTATTACTTATCAAATTAATATTGTTACACATTGAAGATGATGCTCCTGAGTCAATCAACCATTTACAATTAGCATTTTGTTTTTCCTTAATCATGGTTGCAAACCCCTTTTTATTACCACTGTCCTTCAAAAATGGAGGTCTGGACTGTTTTTGATACTGCCGCTGCTGCCATCTGCTCTCCTTTTGCTTGCTTCTCTCAGCAGCGAATTGTTTACATTGTCTCTGTAGATGACCAATCTTTTTACAATAAAAACACCTCCGTTGCTCCCTTGTAGAAGCTGCTTCTTCCTGCTTTCATAGATCAGGCGTTGTTTGTTGTTTTGGCACAGTCCTTAAACTTGCTGAGTCACCCTGCTCAGACTTTCTTCTCAAGTTCTCTTCCAATATTCTGGCAACAATTAAGTCTCTGTTCAGCTCAGCTTCTGGCAAATTTTGCAAGCTATTTGTAATGTTGTCCCAAGAAGAATCTAGCGATTCCAGTAAAATATAACACTGCTGCTCTTTGCTAATTTCCACTCCTCTCAGTTCAGCTTGCACAAATAAATCTTGCATTGTTTTTAAATGTTCTATCACACACTGTCCTTTAGTCATCTTTTGTCTGTAAATTCTTTTAGACCAAAGCATTTTTGCAAACGCAGTTGAAGGAGTGTGTAATCTCTGCAAGGTATCCCACACATCCTTGGCGGACACTTTATCTCTTACGTCGTTAATCAAGTCTTCTTCTAGCATGAGATAAAGACATGCTTTTGCTTTAGCATCTCTTTCTCGAGTGGCTGCATTAGCATCAGCTGCCAGCCCTGTTTCAACTGTCGACCACAGAGACTCCTTTATGAGTAGAGATTGGGCACATATTTTCCAGGTAGAGTAGTTATTTCTATTTAATTTACTAAACTTTAGGATCTCCATCTTAATTTGCGCAGTGACTCAATTTGACACAGTCCCTCTGAGTATGCACAGCAGACAAAACACAAAATGATTTACTCACAAGGCTCCACAAAACCTTCTTCCACTCTCTGGAACTTTCAGCTTCTGTGGATGCTGGTTGCTCTAGTATCTGGGCCCATGACCCATGTCAGGGATGATGGGAGTTGTAGCTCTTCACCTCTGGCTCTAACTCACCACCTTGTTATGCAGCAAAGCTGACCAGCTTTGATCAGTGGTTGATGCTTCTTTCCCAAGCAGCAGAGTTTCAGAGAATAGGCTGAAGACCCTGACAAACTCTCCAAGCCTTCTCACTCTTCTTCCTGAGATGTCTCCAAACCTCTCCAGGATTCTTCTGGTTCTTGTATCTTCCCTCAAGACACCAGACAACTCAGTAGTCTTATATAAAAGATCTACTTTATTCTACTATATATAAATACTATATGCCCTACAAATCACAATCTCTACTCCACCAAAATACTCCAAACTACTCCAACCCTACACCACAATATGCATTGGCAAACATTGCACTTATAGCCATTGTTAGTCACCACCCACTAGTCAGTTTCCACCCAGTGGGCGTGTACATTCATTTTGATTGGTTTACATAGATCATCCCATACTTAAGACCAACCCAAGTATTTCATCATTTTACCTTGACTACTTAATGAATCTCAGGTGTTTGCAATCTATAACAGGTGTTTTCAATATACACTCTATAACTTTGTCCTTGGCTCTCAAGGCTTCCAAATTACATTATCCTTTTCACCTGTGTATCTTCATGATTGTTCCTGCTTAGTCACTGTGACTATCACATACATATTTTATTTCTATTACTGTATGTCCCATGTTGCATTTTCCTTAACAGTTACAGCCCAATTTATGTATTATATTTAGGCTGCACCCTTATGCCCATTTACTAAGAATAAAAAGAAATAAAAGAATCCAGTAGCACCTTTGAGACTAACTGGGAAGAAGAAATTTCTAGCAGAAGCTGTTGTGGACTGTAGTCCACTTCATCAGATGCAATCTGATAATGCATTTACTTAGTAGTATGCCCCACTGTATTCGTTGAGATGGTGTGCTGAGTACATATGCCTAAGCAGTTGTTAGTAATGGCTTCAATGTCTATGGCAGCGGTAGGCAACCTTTCCCCTTTAAGGGTGAGGGACTTCAGCTCCCAGAAGCCTCAGCCATGTTGGCCAATAGTCCCATGTTGGCCAATGGCTCCTGGGATTCTGGGAGCTGAAGTCCCTTAAAGGGGAAAGGTTGCCTACTCCTGGTCTATGGGGTAGAGAAGCCATTTTGAGTTTAAGTCTCAATTTTAAATGAACTATTCAAGGTATTGAGAGCTATTCCTGAAATAGATTCAGCACCTTCAGTAACTTCTTTGGAGTTCAAAATTAGATTCACTTACTCTGTTGATCCCTGTATGTAAGACTGCAGTGCCAGCTTCTTTTTTCCACCCTTTTTGGCTCTTACGGTTGGAGGAATCATAGAAGCATTATAATGTGTGATCTAGATATTTGCAATAACTACAGTGATTTATCAGGCCTGTATTGAGATTAGGCATATCAAGTATTCTGTGAGTTTCCAGAGTACCCTTTTATTATATGTAAAAATTGAAGACCTTTAGCCTACACCTTAGTTCAACTATGAAGCCATTAGATTAGTTTAAGTAACTGATTCTAAATCCCAGTCATCCTTCTGCCATGAGGAATATGAGGATGGTAATACTAGTCAATCTTATAAGGTTTCATCACTGAGATAAGGTATAATGAACATGGGGACTCTACATAAATTCAGCCTAGATAATGAGGAAATCGAAATAGTCAAAGATTTCCTGTATTTTGGATCAAATATTGATCAGAATGTAAACTACAGTCAAGAAATCAGAAGAAGACTAGGAATGGAAAGGGCAGCAATGAAAGAACTAGACAAGATCCTAAAGTGTAAAGATATACAAATAAGCACTAAAGTTAGAATAGACCAATTTCTACATTGTGTGTACTGGCTTAGGATACCAAGCACCTTCATGGGTGGGCATTTTTTTCTGCCTCAGAAAGCAAAATGCCTTCAGTCAGCCCTGTCTGTAAAGCACTTGGGAAAAGAGCATTATTCATACCCAAGATTTATGCAACTGTTATTAATAATATTAAAGTTGAAGTATGCCTTTTCATCTGCTAAAATCTCTAATCTGAATTTGATATTTTATGCTACAAAATATCCTGCAATTTCTAATTTTGAGGAAATTCCACCTTTGCCTAATTAGTTTTCAAAGTATTCTGATATTAAATAGTATTCTTAATTCTTTAATTTAGATTTGTAGTTTGCTCTATCTATGGGATACTATATTATTTAATGTAAAAACAATGTAAGGGGAAAAATTAAAAAATGTGTGTGTGTGTATAAATTGTATTCTTTTAAAATGTGCCCTATGCACCTTTTATTGGATTGCTGAGGACAAATTAAACCAAATTAACATATTTTATAGTCATGAGATTTTGGAGTGGTTTTTTAAAATCTTTTGAGGGGTTGGTTAGTGGTGTCTGTTAACCTGTCATAGGTACCCTCTGCGAATGTGACCAAGTCAGCAGCATGTAAAAAGGTAAATTGACGCTGCTTAATACCTGAAAACAGAATCTCCAACATTTCTCCTAGGTTCTGATGTTTGTGGATTGCATCTCAGAACTGGAGGAGGCTGTGCAAAGCGATCTGGCACCCTACAGAGTTCTGTCTTCTGGCTGCTGTGCAAAGGCCCCAATCCTGTCAGGTGCTGAGTGTGCTGGAGCTCCCTTTGCCCCTGTTTGATTTCAGCCAGGCAGCCTCAAGATGGCTCTCAGCACCTTGAAGGACTGAGCTGTAAGTGAGATGCTGACACAGACTCAGATGTACTGACTATCCCAAGTAGCACTAATTAAGGGCTGTCCAACCGTGCTTTCTGTTGAGCCGTTTGCTCCAGTGGGTGACAGCAAACAGCCTGGGATCTGTCTCCAGAATGACATAACAAAGACGGGAGGCAGGGGAGGGAATAATCAGAGTGAATGGGCTGCTATAAAGAGATCTCAACTAGTTAAGTCTTGCTCGATCTCCTTGTGAATATGTAGCTTGCATCTGAAAAGAGTGACTTTATTCCACCCCCCTGCTTTCCTCGGTCCTGTTGATTTTGGCTCTCTGGGTTACAGCTGCACTTGTATGATAATTATCACACTATATAAATTTATGTGCTCCCGTTGTCCTGTTTATTGGGGATAGTCTGGATTTCTCTGGTTGCTCATAAATCTCTCTGAGTGGATTGGGTGGGTTTTGACTTTTGGAACTCTTTTTCGTTAGCTCAGTTACTTAGTTGCCATTATTTCCTAGGGGCCTCCCCCTTTCTCCATATTCCTTGAAATTAGAACCTTTGAGATGGAGGGTGTGTTTCATCTGCACCACTTATGTCCCTTGACATGAAGGCTGCACATATGTTTTGCCATGACAGTGGCCATCCTATCCTGTATCCATTTACTTGGGTTTAAACCTCACTGAATTCAGTGGGACTGTTTCTGCCGAGATGTGTATAGGCTTATGCTCTAAGGCACTATCTTTGCAGTGCACAGCCTGTCATTTCAGGAGGTACAGCTGGTGAGCTTTACTCTGAACATGTTAGAGGACAATTATGTTTTCCTAGCTTATCTTTATCCAAAAGAACACACACCCTCATTGCTTTTCAATCAGTCTAGGACAGGCTATTGTAGAGCAAATTAACACAGCACACAGCATGAAGACAAGAGCTTTCAGCCATGTGTAAAGAGGCAGGATGGAGCTCACTTGGCAGTTCTTAGTAGGAGAATGCATGTAATACAGATGGCACAAGAGTATCTCTATTTGAGCCTGCAAAAAGGGGAAAGGTAGACACATTACAGAGAAATGTGGAAGTTGTAGCTAGTGAAAATGTGGTGTGTATAGCCTTGTTCACAGAGAGGGGAATTGTTTTGTGATCTATAAAAAGTGAGTGAAGATGTTACTGCTTGTATAAATTAATGAGTGGAAGTGACACAGAAATTATTCATTTGCTGTTCAGCTTCATGGAGCCACACGTTCCTTAGAGCAGGATTCCAGTGTTAAGAGGGAATCTACTGGGATTGCCTTTTCAATATATAGCTGAAGCTCATTTTAGAGTCTTGAACAGCATAAAAATAGCCATAACTGTGCATCACTCACTGTTTTGTTTTGCTGATATGTGTGTGTTGTGTGTCTTCATGTTGTTTCTGTTTATGGCAACCCTCAGGTGAACCTACCACAGGGTTTTCTTGGCATGTTTTTTCAGAGGTAGTTTGCCATTGCCATTCTCTGAGACTGAGAGCATGTGACTTGCCCAAGGTCACCCAGTGGGTTTTCATGGCCGAGCAGAATCTGCTCTGCAGAATCATTGTCCAAGCCCTAAATGACTACATTATGCTGGCTAAAGAATACACTCAGACCCTTGTATTCTATCCAGGTACCACCATTTGATCTCAAAAGTTCTTGTACTTGTGGATGACCAGGCACAGGATTATTAAGGATCACAGAAAGCAAAACAGAAAAGATGCTGAGGTTCCAGTGGGTGCAAAGATAATAACAAAAGTGTTCTGGTTGCTATGCTGGCTGCTGCGGGAAGATGTAGTGAGGTGAGTCTGTGGTTCTAGAGCAGAAGTGAGGATTATGAGGCCTGTGGGTCACATGTGGCCCTTTGGCTGTCTGTTACATTATATTTCAGATATTGCAGCCACTTAAAATAGCTTGACAGACAACTGGAAGTGACACATTATCACTTCTGGTGGCTTAAAATGGCAGCCATAGTGATATTTGCTGTGGCCTTCTGGACATCTGGAGGAACTCAAAATCAGGTGGCCCTAGAGCATTCTGAACGAGTTGCTTAGGGAAGTAGGTCCAGAAACATGAGTACCTGTCTGAGCCAAGTTACACAGGCTCTCTGCCACTGCTGCCACTCAAAAGTCCTTTGACTCAACACAGGCTGCTGGAAGCAACTGTGGCTGGAGGAAGTCTGCACACTCACTCTGCACCACTATGTGAAGCAATGTGCTGGAGCTGACCTTAGAAAATAGGCAGCTTAGTGAGCATGCACAGGTGACACAGCTCAATCTTGAATACTATGTGAAAGTGATGATCATGATGATTATCAGAAAACAAATCTGAGAACAATTCCCAAATCTTGGCTTTTAGTAGAAAAATTTAAGGTCAAAAGAAAAGCCCAAGAGTTAAAAAAAAAAAAAAAAAAAGGGGGGGGGGAGAGCTGATGTTTTTCTAATTGGTTGGCAAATCTAATATAATGGCATTTATTTAGAATCTTTTCTTCACACCAGCAAAATCTTTGAGAAATGTTTTATTGGTTATAAATATTTATAGACCATTTAGATCTGGAAATTTCAAGGCAGTGCATATTATCTTTTTTGTTAAATAACAAACACAAATACAACAGTTACATTGTCCATGAGAATAAATGGTAAGTTGGACTACATTTATAGCTAAGCCTGCAAAAATACATGTGTTTCAACATATATCTAAGGCCCAAATCTAGTTGCTAGTTCCAAATAGACTGATTGAAACAGTGGGAGTTATACAAGTACTGACTTCCTGTTGAGTAACTGATACAATGGGTCTAATCTGCCTGGGACTATAAATAGAATTTAAGTATAAAACTACAAATTGTTGGCACACACCATCTCTCTGAAGGGAGAGTATTTCACGCAGTGGGAGCCACCATGCTAAATATCAAGAAAGGATATCAGGAGCACAAAGCACTACTTGGGGAGCTCATAGATGTCATAAGGTCCATAAGGAAGAAGACAGCCACTCAACTATGTAAACAAAAATACTAAGTGTTCCAAGGGGTAATATCTTGGTGGTAACATTTACCAACAGCACCCATTATCAAAGTAAGTGATTGGCATGTAGAAGAAATAGATTAACAAATGGGGATAAATAATACTGTTTTGGAGCCCTCTAGCCTAAAAAACAGATGTATAAACAGTCGCCAAAGTGCCCCCAAAAGTGATGAAACAACATTTCTGCCTGTGTCAAATCTCCTGCACTGTCTAGGATATCAGGTCTTGATGCAAATAAAATTTATGCTATAATGTGCCATCATCTGATCAAAAGATTTAAATCTTTTCACAAAAGACAAACCAATGCCAAAATTCTTGAGTTGTGTATGTGTAGAGTAGCTGTGATGTGAAAGTAGAGTATAAAGCTATGTTTGTGTTAGAAATACCAGTAGGTACTCAAAGTCAAATTCAAGACATTAAGAAGGAAATCAGTAAAGCAAGCCAATTGTTTGGCAATAATGCCTCCTGGTTGTTATTGTGTGTCCGAAACACTGTCTGGCTCAGTGCTACACCAACCTTTCTACAGGGCTGTCATTTAATTGTAAGCCAAAGATCAGAGGTCTTTAACTCTTTAACTGAATCCCAATGTCTGCCAAATTCAATAGCTGTCATTCCTTGGGAAAAAAGGACTGTGTAATATGTGTGTTCTGATCTAATTTTACAGAAGAGAGGCACAATTTACATACAGTTTATTTAGTTAAGTCTCCAAAATCAATACCTTTGTCTGTAGCTCTTTTATTTAAAATACATCATGACATGGCAAACTGCTGTATAAATGAATGTTTCTAAACCACACGCGTTGTTAATGTTTCTATATAGCAGGTGGATTTTTTCTTTTTTAAAAAAAGTTTGAGCGGCAGAATTTAATAGAAGAACCTAAATCTGTATTAATATTGGATTTTTAAAGAATGCTAAGCACACACACACACGTATATAAGAACATTTCTAAAATTATAAATATTGTTTTGAAAGGTCAGTCATTTACTCAGTACCCATTTACCAAACAGAGAACATATTTCAAAGAAAAGCGATACAGAAGGAGTAATGCTTAAGAGTTTAAATGGGTAATTTGAAAAAATGCTGTTCAGTGGAATGATAGCGGCCTTAGGCAGGAGGCATACTAAAGAAAAGTTATATTATTGCTGAAAATAGCTGTTTTGGGTAGATCTCAAACTAATTTGCATTTTAAAACACATATAATATCTATATTAGTACTGCTTCCACCATATCACAGTCTTCTGTATATATTAGTGATATTAGTGAGGCTGTAGTCCTATGCATACTTAAAGGAAGTAAGGCCTCATTGAACAGAATAAGACTTTTTAATGACTCAATAGGCAGGGGTGTTGTTATGAGGAGGGCAAAATAAGGGCACTACCCCACCATAAGAAGTGTGCCCCCTCCAGCTCTCAAATTTCTTGCATCACAGAGAGTGAGATATTGAAAATAATTTCACCGAGAACATTTCTATTTGGTGTGTTCACATTTGCTTGGGAACTTTACTTGCCTCCTTTCTTTGGGTACCTAAATGGTATTTCTAAATGGTGAAAAGAAATTTTAAGTTATTTCAATGGTAGAAATGTGAGGATGGAAGTAACATTTCAATGGGGGAAAAAAAATTCTAATGTGGGGGGCAATGGCCTCTCTCTGGAGCCATGCTCCAGTCATCAGGTCTTCAGTTGTGTTATAAGGATGCACTCTTGCCTTATGTAGAGCCGAGTAGTTCTGCGAACATTGAAAGCAATGTGCTTCATTTTACTTAGTTCCTAGTTCTCATGACAGAACAGAAACTAGAGCCTATCAATACAGAATGTGTCATTAAAGCTCAGATTTTAGAAATCATAATATTTGGAGGCATGGAACTTGGATAATGATTTCTAATGATGCCATTTGACAGAGTTCCTAATTACTTCTGCGGTTTCTGTGAGAAGCTTGTCCAGTTGCTTCTGGACAACTTTTAACATAATCTCTGTGTGTGTATGTGTGTGTGTGTGTGTGTACAAGTGTGCACATGTCCATTCATGCATGTTCATGTATGCATTAAAGGCTGCAGGGAGAAAATCTTCAGACTTGTGTTTGCTCCATAGCAGTGTTGGACCCTATCCACCACATAGATTTGCTTAAATCTTGGAATGTTATCAATTACATTTATAGTTCCAAGGAACAAAAAGTAGCTTGTTACCATTATATCTACCTTTTCCCTAAAAGTTAATTAAAATAGTTAAAAACACACACACATCTGAATGCTACAAGCCCCTGGCTTGTGAAACAAACACATTCCTCTCTTCTCTCCCTCATTATCACCTTGATGCCCACATCAGAGCATGAGGCACCATATAGGCCACAGTAGAATCATGTAATATTCCTTCACCATTTAGTGATGACCTACCCAGTAACCATAACATTAACTAAAAGTATAGTTATTCCCTAAAAGGAGTGAAGCTATCCTTCACTAATTCATACTGTAACGTGTTATTGTGTACCTTCAAGTAGTTTCCAGCTTATGGCAACCCTGTCACAGGGCTTTCTTGGCAGGATTTGTTCAGAGGGGGTTTGCCATTGCCTTACTCTGAGGTTGAGAAAGTATGACTTGCCCAAGGTCAACCAGTGAGTTTCCATGGCCAATGGGGGATTCAAACCCTTGTCTCCAAAGTCCTAATCCAACAGTCACACTGGTTTTCATAATTAATATTGTTATACCTTATTTATTGGAAGAAAGGATAAATTACAAGTAAATATTTATGTGCAGCTAGTTACTTCTAAGCTCTAACTTAGCTTTGGTTATTTTTTTGCTTTGATATGTTTTTAATAGTTTTATATTTTTAACTTAGTATTTTTAAGGATTTTACATTTGTAACTTGGAATATTAATGTGGTGTTTTAATTGTGTTTTAAAATTGTACTGTTTTATTCTTACTTTTTAAGCATGTTTTGTGGGCCATCTTGGGTTCAATTAGAAGAAAGGTGGCATACAAAATAAGTGAGTAAGTAAGTAAATACATACAGATTTTTTTTTTAAAAAAAACCCTTCAGTCTGTAGGCCTAGGCTTTTCACCCACATTGTCATGACATGGTGTTTAGATAACTACTTAGGACCTTCATCTTGTATATTTTTTACGGTTAGCAGTGCTCACATACAGTGTAAACTACAAATCTAGGGAGTTCTATGTGTCCTGCTTGTGAGAAGTCTGTTCTTGATTTAAAGGCTGTCAGGGCTTCAGCTTGGGAAAATGATTTTTAGACTATAAATTGCAGTTTTCCCTATGGGAATTCTGGGAGTTGTAGTAAAAAAAATTCCCAGAGGGCATCCCTCTGTTTAAAAAAGTCTTTATTTGAAATACAGTTTCATTCAAGTCCAGTTTAAAGCTAAAGAAGATGTAATCCTTCACTGAAGAACCTTCACATTGGCTGCCAGCAATTGGCAACAGAACAGAAGATACTCAGCAGGTGTACAGATTAGCATCTCCCTATAATGTAAATTATAATAATTAGTTCTAAGCTTGCATCTATATGTATAAATTAGCAAAAACATTTAATGTCCTGTTTTTTTCTTCTGGGTATATGTAAAGGGACAACCTACACCCCCCCCCCCAACCCCTTTTAGGTATCAGAAGATGAATCCCATTCATGTATTCATGATTGTAACAGTTCTGGGGTGTGATAGGAAATGGTGCATCACAACTTTAATTCCATTGATGTTTCTCACTTTTGATATTTATAGTACTGCTAGGGTGGCAACTACAGACAAAACTAATAAGAATGATGTAACCATAAGAAAGGAGAGAGATGGAGAGAGAGCAAGAGCGCACTGACATTCAAACAAAGATCATCATCAAGGGTGATTAGAAACAACTCAAGACTTCAGTTCTACACATGCATACCTGGGAGTAAGCTACACTGAAAATAATGGAACTTCTCTCTGAGGAAACGTTTACAAAATTGTCCTGTCAGTCAACATTTTTTTTTAAAACTGACCTTATCGTCTCCACAAATTGTCCATTGCTTTGGGTAAGGACCTACACCAGGGCCAGATAACCCCTAGAAAACAAAACAGCAACAGACAAAACCAGGACCCCTGTCTTGACTAATGCCTGCTCTGCTAGCTCTAAACTAGGTCTCCTTTGTATGCAGAGGTTGCTAATCACCATTAATGAATATAGTTAAATTGATTTTTTTTTCACTTGTAATCTAACCCAATTTTTTTCTTTACAGGAGAGAAGCTAATGCATTGCTACAATTGCTTTCTAGAACTATGAGAAATAATTGCTTTTTCGCAGCTTCTTGGTAAGTCTGTCAGTCATAATAGCTATATGATTGTTCTCATATACAGTGGGCCCTAGGTATCCGCTGGGTTTGGTTCCAGGACCTTCCATGGATACCAAAATCCATGGATGTTCAAGTCCCATTATATGCAATGGTGTAGTAAAATGGCGTCCCTTATATAAAATGGCAAAATCAAGGTTTAATTTTAGGAATTTATATTCAAAAAAATATTTTCAAGTCATAGATGGTTGAATACATGGATGCAGAATCTGTCAATATGGAGAGCTGATTGTACTTATCATCGAGATAAATCCTTTCTGTTCTGAAAAGGGAAGTGAATATCTTGAGGAAGACTTTAAAAGACTTTGTCCTGTGAATTCTCACCAACTTTCTTTTCAGGGCTGGTCTGAGACATTTCCTGCCTGACTTGAAGAACATGATGGCATCCTTCATCTACTCTGTAATGATAAGAAAATATCCTCCATCACACCTGAAGGCAGCAGGCCAGCACAGAAGAGGAAAAACATATGGCCATAGCCCTTTCCTCCAACATCTTGCTTTCACCTCCAAGCATCTGCTATCTGATGTGACCACCTCATTTTCCTTAATGGCAGCTCAGCTTCCTTCCTTCCTTCCTTCCTTCCTTCCTTCCTTCCTTCCTTCCTTCCTTCCTTGGCTAAATTCTGTTCTCCAGTCTACTTCAGATCCAGGAGATTATCGCACTTGTAAAAAACCCAACTTACCTCTTCCAAGTTGAATTTTAATTCAAGAGGCAGCCAGGTCCTATCACATGAGTTTTGCTGTTGAATCTGCCGGCCGAGTACAGTCTGGCTGCATCCGGGGTCCCAGGCCCACTCAGCAAACTGCTTTTCAAAGTTGGAAAACTCCCGACTTTGAAAAGTGGCTTGCTGAGAGTGCCTGGGACCCCGGATGCAACTGGGCTGTATTTGGCCAGCGGATTCGGTGGCAAAACTAATGCGATAGGACCTGGTTGCCTCCCAAATTAGAATTCAATTTGGGAGAGGTAAGATGGATTTTTTACAAGTGCGATAATCTCCTAAGTGTAGGAGAAAGGGTGAAGTAAGGCACACTCTGAGTGTGGTAATTCCATAGCCTCTTACTGCTAATCATCTAGAAAACATGTACATGCTTTAAACAGGACAAAAATAAAGTGCTGCTGCTATTCTAGCTCTCACTGGCTATACTGTACCTTTCAGAATTTCAAAATGGTGGATTGCTTCACATATAACATTTTGCCTGCTATGATAATTGCTCAAGACTTTCTTCTTCTTCTTCATATGTGAGGCTGTTCTTAGTAGGTTGTAGCAAAGTAGTTTCAAGGTACAGCTGACTGTCAAACCAACAGGTGCAACTGCCTGGGGTTGGTTATGGGAGTAGTGGTGATGGTGGCAACTGTGTGTGGTATGGCTGACGTTTGACCCTAATTGAGTCAGTGCAATGGGTGTCACCTGGTGTTGGGGGAGAGGCTACTGGGGTGGGGCTTCCGGGGACAGTACACACTACCTCCCCCATGCCACTCCATCCTTTTCTTGATGAGGAAAAGGACAGGATGGCATGTGGGGGAAATGTGTGCTGGAGAGAGCATGGGGAGGAGTGCAGGGAAGGTGCAGGGGGAGTGTTTGTGGGCATGGTGCAGGGGTGGGAGTGCACATGGGGGGAGTGCAGGGATGGCACAGTTGGTGGGAGTGCAAGCAGGGGGAGCATGGGGAAGGGCGCAACCGGCTGTCACCCCCTTCTGGGGTGTCACCTGGTATGGGCTGTACCACCACATCCCCTTAGTGATGCCACTGAACTGAGTGTATAGCTGAGCTAGAAGGCCATCAAGTGGAGAGGAGCACCCCAAGAGGAGTTCACTCTAAAGGGAGGAGCTGCTCAGATTCAAGGCTGAAGTTAGGAGCTTTATAGAAGCAGGTAGGAAACCTATCAGGCCTTTCTCTCACCTTTGGGAAACTGCACAATTGTAGCAGCTTGACAGATCTATAACTGTTATGGCACAATTATAGCAGCTTGACAGATCTGTAACTGTTATTCAAAAGAATTCTGGGATTTGTACCTTGGTGTGGTACTTAGAATTCTCTGCAGACAGGCACTAGAGCTGTCTAGCAGAGAGACTTGTAAATCATTCATCGGACTACAAATCACAGGATTCTGTAAAACAGAGCCAAGGTGGTTAAAGTGGTATCACAGTGCTATAGTGTGGACACACTCATCACTCTTGATGTCTACAATACTATCCCTTGATTATGCATGCTGCTGGTGAGCAAATGTTTCTCATACTTTCTGATGTAGTAAACCTGCAAATTTCTCCTCCAGTCTACCGTGAACCAATACCATATTTGTATCCTATTATTATCACATTCATATGTTTCCTGGAAGATGCTGCTGAGTGTCAGCCAATGGCTTGCAGACCAGCACTAGCTTTCAAGTCGCCACATTTGAATAGCACAGGCCAGTTATCCCCTCTTCTAGCAAGATGCAACTGTGGCAGAAAAAAACAAAGTTTCTGGCTCCTGCTGTCAGCACCAGCCCTACTAGTCCTACCAGTATTCCATGGTCAGTGACCAGGTCCAGTCCTGTTTGGGGTATCCTGTAAAGAATCCCCTCCAAATATTTTCCTACAAAACATTCAAGGACATTCACACTTTGCTCCAAGGATAGCTAGATTTGACTACTTATGGAAGTAGTGCAAATAAAGCAAATCTACATAATCTCTCTTACTCTTCTCCTTTTACCCAATGAATTTTGTAAAGGTTATCTCTTTGCATTATTTATTCTACTTCTTTCTAGGGAAAGGCATTGAAAGCCCGGCCTCTGGGGCGTATTCAGTAATCCCATTTCTTCCTGAGATTGTCTTCAGATATTTTCTGCTTTACTTTCAAGTATATATTTGCAATGCATGAGGTCTAGAAACTTGCTCTTAAAAAAACAACCCAACAATAATGCTACTGACACCTGAATCCTGGTGTCTTTGCGTGTTTTGTCCAGTACTTCTACAGATTTTGCTGATGGAAGGAACCACGATCTCCTTGTGCCATTATTTTGTCTGGGTAGGCAAAGACCTAAAAGACCTAAAGGTACCAGATCCTGTCTGATCTTGGAAGTTAAGCAGGATTGGTCCTTGTTAGTTCTTGGATGGGAAACCACCAATGAATAACAGGGGCTGCAGGCTATATTTCACAGGCAAAAACTGGCAAACCGTCTCTGAGTATTCCTTTCCTAAGAAAACCCTATGAAATTTATGGGGTCACCATAAACAGATGGGCATTGCACACAACAGCGGCCAGGCAGAGTTGGGTACAGCTGCACCCCCAATAGCTGCTGCTTAGCCAAGGGAAATCACTGTTGTGTTGCCGTGCCCCCCCCCCCCCCCAGCTTCACATAAGGACAATGGCAGAGGTTTATGTTCTACCAGCATTAAATAGGATCTTGGCCTGAGAATCTCAGAAAGCTAAATTTGCTCTACCATGTCTAATCCTGCTTATTTTCTGAACTTGTGTTATATTGGGGGGGGGGGGGGGAAGCATGCAGCCTCATGTGCATTCCATTCAATGTGTTTATTGTGCTAGCTGAAGCCGTGACAAATACTCCTGTGTACATGTTAATTTTTCTTAACTATCTGGTGCTTGAGTCAACTTTTTATCTGGAGCTTTTCTCTTTCATTCTTTCTCCCTTCCCTTTCCTGCTTGACTGACTTCTTACCCTTGTCCTCTAAAATCTTAAAGGGTAAACCCAGTGACTGCTGAGAAATGTTTGGGGAGGACAGAGCTGGTCAGCAGCATATGTGCCTCTTTATTGCTGCTGATTTTCCTTGACAAGTCACTCATATAGTTCTGCGAGAGGCTGTCTGCTCCTAAAGAACTTCAGTTGATTCTTCTTCTTCTTCTTCTTCTTCTTCTTCTTCTTCTTCTTCTTCTTCTTCTTCTTCTTTCTCTCTCCCCTCCTTCGCCTCCTCTTCCCCCATTGCTCGGTTGAAAATGCCAGCTTATTACAAGGCCTAAAGAATTTATCATTTTATTTTTTTCTTTCTCCCAGACCCTCTTAAACATCTCATATATAGCCTTTTAACAGACGACATAAGACAATGACAACAGTCAGATGGTGTTAATTAAATACACAGAAATTTATGCATAAATTTACGTATAAATACATGCCTTTTCCAAAATGGATTTATGGCTACTCTGTGGCATCTTGGCTAGCCTAGCCTTTGCTTATTTGCAGGACCGTACTTTGCTTGCTTTATTGGATGCTTCAGTTCATTTCCCTTGAGCTTCCTCTAGCTTAATTGCTGAATTAGTTCATGTGGGAGAAATGGATGCATCATATGATTTCTTTTTTAAAAAATCTAATCCTTTCCATATACTAGATGAAAATGCATTGTGGAATAATTTCAGCTCTCTAATATATCTTGCTTTTTTTTCTTTAAAAGAATGTGGGACCACCGCCTCCCAGACCTTAGCTATTTCTTAAGTAAAGAGATATGGGCTAGAGTGCCTAGATATAGCTTTATGTGCAGAGTCCTTTAACTTCATCATCTAAAAGAGGAATCAAACTGAGTTACCTGAGCAGTACCTTCTCTTCATGTTGGCAGTTCGAGGCCTGGGTGCTTCGTGATGGGGTGAGTCCCAGCTAGTCCCAGCTTCTGCCAGCCTAGCAGTTTGAAAGCATGCAAATGCAAGTAGATAAACAGGTACCACTTCGGTGGGAAGGTAAACAATGTTTTGTACAACCATGCTGGCCCCATGATCACAGAGTATTCTCTGACAACGCTGGCTCTTCAGCTTAGTAACGGAGATGAGCACCGCCCCCTACGGTCAGAAATGACTTGACAACCTTGTCAACGGGGAATACCTTTACCTTTTACCTTCTTCTCCAGATCTTGCCAACCAGTTTGTTCCTGTTCATAGGGTGGCTAGGGATATTACTACACAGAAGACTGTCCTCTATTTGAAGGTCTGTCTAGTCCAAGACTAGTTTAATCACACAGAATGTGTGTGTGTATGTGTGTGTGTGTGTGCTTTCAAGTCACCTATCAACTTATGGCAACCCCATAAGCAGTGCAGTGAAGGGGCTAGATGCAGTGAAGGGGCTAGATGTTTAGCCTGGAGAAGAGAAGGCTGAGAGGTGATATGATAGCCGTGTTTAAATATTTGAAGGGATGTCATATCGAGGAGGGAACAAGCTTGTTTTCTGCTGCTCCAGAGACTAGGACCCGAAACAATGGATGCAAGCTGCAAGAAAAGAGATTCCACCTCAACATTAGGAGGAACTTCCTGACAGTGAGGGCAGTTCGACAGTGGAACACACTCCCTCGGAGAGTAGTGGAGTCTCCTTCCTTGGAGGTCTTTAAGCAGAGGCTGGATGGCCATCTGTCAGGGATGCTTTGATTGGGAGTTCCTGCATGGCAGGGGGTTGGACTGGATGGCCCTTGTGGTCTCTTCCAACTCTATGATTCTATGATTCTAGATCCTCTTCAGAGCAACCACCACTGTCACCTTGCTAGCCAGGCACCTCCCAGTGAGAACCTAGATGTCATCATCACTTCTACTGAGGTCAGAATGGGGTACCCATGCATTCAATGCGGAGGGGGTAGAGCAACCCCTTCCTTGTTGATCACATGGGGGGGCCCCTTTGACATTAGCAGAAGTGATGGAGAGAACCACATTCTTACAGGGAGCTGCTTGCCTGGCAAGGTGGTGGTGGCACCACCACCATGGGGGATAGGCTAGTGGAGCTGATGCTGTGTTCTCCCAGCTGGTCCATGTACACAATGATGGGGTGTTGTACCAAATTAAGCCCAGTGCATATGGTCACCATTGAGGTTGACCCCAGATTAAGTGGCCAGTGTACACATGCCGTCTGACTGAGGAGCCAGAGTTGTCAGAGAATACTCTGTGATCATGGGGCCAGCATGGTTCTTGTTCTTGTTTCTCACTTGAGATGGATTGGAGATACCTCTGCATCCATCTACCTTTCTGCAACTGAAACTCCAGGAAGTATTATTGCTAGCAATGCTTAGACCAGGTGTAGGCAACCTTTCCCCTTTAAGGGCTGAGGGACTTCAGCTCCCAGAATCCCAGGAGCTATTGGTCAACATGGGACTATTGGCCAACATGGCTGAAGCTTCTGGGAGCTGAAGTCCCTCGGCCCTTAAAGGGGAAAGGTTACCTACCCCTGGCTTAGACCATGTAACAGGTAATAAAAGGGTCGGGTAGTATGGTTTGTGGAATATTCTACAGTTACCTTTTAGAGTGAGTTACCTTTTGGAATACATGTACCAGAATCCTGTGGTCCAAAAGTAACTTTCTCAAGCTTTGTGCAGAACATTAATTTGGGAGCAAAATATATTGACAACATTTTTCAGCTCAGCTTCAGTTTCAGATACCTGAACTGCTCTTACTTATTAATAGTGCCTTTTTGACTTACTTTGTGCCAATAAAAATAACCAAACTCCATCTTCAGAGTAAGAACAGGATTCTCCATTCATTTCCCTGCATTGTTCATTTGTGACTGTGGTCTTCTTTTCAATTTTCACTTAGGTTTTCAAATGTCCAGCCTGCACTTTCTAGGAAATAAAGTTTTATCAACTATGATCTTTTTAGCAATCATGAAATGTTACCCTTAATGTCCATCTAGAAAACACACAACAGGATCATATTGATTTGTATGTTATTGTCAGAATTGCTTTAATTGCATCAAATGACATAATTGGTGTAAATAGGTGTAATGATGTCATTAGCATGTATGATTGTGACATTTAACAATGTAATTAAAATGTGTAATGACATGGTAAATGTCCTTATTAAACTACGTGAGAAAAGCACTGCAGGTGGATAGGCCATGATTTTTATTTTATTTTTTTAAAAATTCAATACCACTGCCATTCTTTCATGTTCTTTTAAGAACTATTATGCCTGAATGGTTCATATTGAAGCTGGTTTTAAAAAGAAAATCATTGGTTCTGTAATCTGGGATTGCAGTAAACTTCAGTGTAGGAAAGTCTTTAAAAATACTGTTTTCCAGCTGCAAACTCTGGTCATCTCCCCAATTTCCTGAATTTTCCTAAGAAAGTAAATGTGATTTCTGTAACACATTATCTGAGTTATATAATTTTGCCTTTGTTGGCAAATGCATACATTTGATCCTAAGATGATAATGGTCAGCTATGTTTAAAGATATGCTCCTATTCATATTTACATGGGAGTAAAGCTTACTGAGCCAGCATGGTGTAGTGGTTTCAGCACTGGACTAGGATTCTGGAGACCAGGGTTTGAATTCTGGGTAACCATGTAAACCTACTAGGTGAGCTTGGGCAAGTCACACTCTCTCGTTCTTAGGATGGCAATGGCACCCCCTCTCTGAAGAAACTTACTAAGAAAACCCTGCAATAGTTTGCCCCAGGAGTCTTTCTCACAGCTAAAAGAATCCAATTTACTTTGCCCGGTTTGAATCTTCTTCTGGGATGCAGCTGGGTATTATTGCTTGCATTTTGCTGCTGATGACACCTCCTGGCTGCATCCTGCCTAAAACCCAGCTCCCAGCCTCGCTCAGCCCCACGTAGGGAACATTACAGTAATCTAAGTGAGATGTTACTAGCGCATGGACTACTATGGATTGGTTATCGTATATGTCTGAGAACAGATGCTTAAGACTGTACCCTAAATCCCACTGAGATTACAGGTGTAATAGCTGTGTGTCCTGAGTCCCAGTTTTAAAGAAAGGCAGGATACTACTGCTACTGCTACTGCTGGTGCTGGTGCTGGTGCTGCTGTTACAAATATGGGATGCATGATCTCTGCAGACTTGCATGAGATGATGTGGATTTTCATGAATCACTGCAAAGGAAGGTCCAAAACACACTGCAGAAATAATTCACTTTGAAGCTGCTTTAACAATCCTGGCTTAATGCTAGGGAATTCTGGGAACTGTCAGAGAGCTCTGGTGCCACAATAAACTATAATTCCCAGGACTACTTAACACTGAGCCAGGGCAGTTAAAGCAGTCTCAAACTGGATTATTTATGCACTGTGTTTTGGTTGGTAAAGTTGTTACTTTAGTTTGCTTCTGCTTCCTTTCCCTCAACAAGGATCTTTAGGGTGGTTCCAAGTGGCAACAATAAAATAAATTTTTAGTCAAACAATTAAAAAGCAGTTTCCCCCTCTGTTTTGTTCTTGCAACATTTTAAAGCACATCCTAAAAACGCTGAGGTGCTGCTATAGCGCCTATTGGGTTACTTTATACTTCTGTTTGAATTCATTCACCCCATTTTAATTTTATTTTATTGCTTTGTTTCAAAGGTTCTAAGAGTGTGCCTGTGCTTCAGCGCATGGCCTCTATGGATAAAAAAATTAAATAAATTGAACAAGACCTTTAAGGAATCATACTAAATAGCATGCACATGGTAAGCAGAATTATGCCAGAATTTCAATATGTGCTCATTGTGGTTGCCCAATCATGTTCTATGCAGCTCTCCTAAGTAAATTTTACTGTATTTCCCAGAGAGAAATATTTTGGGTTTTTTGTCCTGAGAAAAAGTGATCTCTCTGCAAAAGGACTGGTATCTTGAAGGGGGGGGGGGGGAAATCTGTATCCCTCATAGCAAATTTGATTTTTGTATAAAAGAGCATTTATTATTGTACAAAACCTTTTTTTTGAAAGGCCCTTTGTGTTAATACTGGTATGGTTTCAACTTTTAGTGGTTTATGGGAAAATATCCAAAGCTTTTATGCCTACAGGCGCTCTTGTGTTGCTTAATGCATATGTGTGTTTTGAAAGGTTGGCCAAATCTATATATTGTGAGAGGCATAAAAAACCTAGAATTTTAGACTTGCAGCTTTAATTACATCATGCATGTAAACTGATTTTTGATGAATTTGTACTGAGACCTCCGATTCAATAACCAGGATTTTTTTAAATAAAAGAAAGCAAATTTGACTGGGAAATGTGCAAAATGTTTTCTGTCTACTTTCACTTTTTATTTAATTTCTTATTTTGTTTTTATTCCCTGTGATGTGGTGGAGGATGAAGGACATGAAATTTTCTCCTGTAATTATCAAAGCAACTTGACTGTCCCTTGGTTCTATGCAACATAGTTTGTGTTTGTGTGCCATCTATTTCTCTCTCTCAGTCACCAAAACATCTGGTTAACCCTGGTTGTCTCAGATGGATTTAATCTAAAGAAATAGAATAATATCTCACTATTTTAACAATTCCCATATTCAGATGTGCATCCGCTGTGGTGCATCTTAACGTGCTCCCATCAGCTGTATTGGAAGGCAAATAAAACAGTCACCACCATATGACAAATGTATTTCTGCCTGTACAAATGTAGACGAAGAGACTCTTGTCCATGTTTTAGTATTTATTATAATTTAATCACCCCAGTTCTACAAATATTTTCAGGTGGGTGGAAAGATTTTACCTATCACTCCTGCTTGATACTCAAATTACAGAGGTGGTTACTAGGTTCTATGCCTCTGCCATTATTACCTATAGACAAATAGTACGAGATGAAATACAAGATTTTAGACTTGGAATTTGTAAAATTTTTATTTATGTAATTTTAAAAAGTACTTACTGTTTACATCTGGGAATTGGTTTTAAATGTACTAGTTATAAATTTGATATATACTGTATATGTATGTTTTATGAATTTTAGTGGTAACTGTGTATATCTGTAACTGTATTGTATATCTTGGTTTATATTTTGGTCTATGGCCATAAATAAATGATGATGATGGTGATGATGATGACAGTGACTAAACACTATTTCAGATTTGTATTTAATTCTTCTCATATATAAAACTAGAGAATTTCAGCTTGTTTCCATTATATTTGGACTGTTCTATTTCTTCCTAGAAGACCTGGAATTAAGGCTGTCATGTTGCTATTTGAATTCTAGTTGTTTGCCCAGAATCTATTCTGAGACTATGACTATGATGTGGATTAATCTGGACACAATGAAGGTTGTGCTATCCATGTACATAGATCACTTGATATCCTGTGATGCTTCCTTGCTGCATTGTGTCTGAATGTGAGAACTGTCTCTCTTGAAAAGGATTGGCTTTGATCCCAGATGTGCAACCAGCAACAACTTCTTTTCCACCCCATTTTCTCCAATACAGTTTACTGTGCTCTGCCAAAAGCTGTTCCTGAAAACTGAATCGCAGCTCTACAAGGGTGGGGGAAAACATGGCGGGAGAGAGGGAATCAACAGAAATGGGTTGGGTATCCTGCATGAAAAGAAGTACCTTCTATCCATGCAAGGTAACATTCAGATGCAAGCCTTATAGTCTGTGATGGCTGCTTCATACATTTCCTTGAGGTTACCATCACTGAATTCAGCTCTCTCTTGTGGATGTGGAAACTCAGCCTTATAGGAACTTACAACCTTACAGTTGATCCCATGACTAAAGAGAGTAGGATTTATTAACAAACAAAGGTATTTAAGCTAGTGGGATATATGCTGATGGTAATTATCCACATATCCTTTTGAGTGTTTGGTACAAACAGATAGACTATGGTCCAAACCACATTGCAGAAATAATCCAGTTTGAAACTGCTTTAATTGCCTTGGCTCAATGCTAGGGAATTCTGGGAACTGTAGTTTTGTGAGACATTTAGCCTTCTCTGTCAGAGATCTCTGATGCCATAATAAAATATAATTTCCACGATTCCCTTGCACTGAGCCATGGAAGTTAAAGTGGTCTCAAACTGAATTATTTCTGCAGTGTGTTTTGGACCAAAAATATAATAGATTTGAGTGGATGAGGCCTTTTCTCTTTAAGGATTGTATTGCTGATCTTCAAAGCCATGAAACGTATTGGACAGCATTCTCCGGGGGCCCTTTCACACTATACAATTATAACACTATGATTCCACTGAACTGCCATGGCAACATCCTATGGAATCCTGGGAATTGCAATTTAGCTAAGAATTTTCAGCCAGAGATCTCTTCTGGTGCCTTTGACCCAACCACAAAGCCCAGGATACCATAGGTTGCAGCCTTGAATGCTCAGTTGGAATCAAAGCACCATAACTGTGTACTGTGAAAGGGCCCCTGGCTCATCCTGAAGTGGAACCAGAGTTCAAAAACTGGGGACATATATGCCAGGTTGTGCCAGCAAAATCTTAGCACAAAGAGAAAGCCCTTATAGTCTCTTTTCTGGGTAGGCACAATGGCCAGGTAGTGTAGCTAGAATTCTTTCAGAGCCTGAGGGGATGGCAGGTTTGATAGCTTACCAGTTTCAGGTATGTAATTCTCCATTAATTTTCTTCTTGAAGAAGACAACAAACAACTAGCATTTTTGTCTGCTTTGAAAGGCCTCAAGAACTGTGCCATTTTTGAAACCTATACACAATTCAGAACTTATTCTGTGGACAATTTGCACATGATAGTTTTGGGCAGGAAACAGTGTTTTCTTCAAAAGAAACAGCTTTTTCTCCCCTGTGCATAAACTAATATTTCTATGCAGGAATATTATTTTCTACACAGAAAAGGGTGTTTGCAGTACAAAACTACCATGTGCAAATTTTGTGCAAAATAAGTCCCAAATTGCAAAGATTCCTTAGTCCAGGATTATTCTTGTCAGAGTTTCTTGACACTTGAAAGCTCTTTGACCATTTTGGGGGAATATTTTCATATACTTTTCTCATCCTTATTTTGAGGGAAATACACAAGAGCCCTTTCCCTTTAGCAGTTCCTGACATGCTTTAAATTTTACTCTCCAGTTTAATCTCTTTCACAGGGTTGTTGTGAAGATAAACAAGGCAACACATGTAAAACACTGTCAAGTTCTATGCCACACAATTGTGCACTGTCAAGTTCTATACCACATAATTAATAATATATTACCAATTAATAATATACTAATCAAGCCAGACTTCTACTTGCTGTCATCCTGGCTGTCCCCAGGTATAGTCTTTGTTGATTGATTGACAACTATTGCTTTTGCTCTTTTCTCTTTTGATGATGAACATAGCTAATTCAGTTGCAGGAGTATTTACTATTCATAAATTATGAGGCAGGCTCTGACTATATTGTGAATTATATTCCTGCTAATTTAATCAAAAGAAACCATTTTTTTAAAACTTGCCTAATGTGTTAATAATAGACTGTGTTGATACCACATGGATAATTCTTTATTAGATGCTGTGTTTCATGAAGAGCTGGTGTGGAAGAGCTCTATCATCATAGTATTGTGGTTGATGATTAATCTAAATTTAGACCAATGCTCTTATACAAGTGCCATTCAGACTATTATCTGAACATGTATTTTCCCCCTTGGTGAATATTTTTTGACCTCTCAGAAAGTAATGTACATATAAAAAGAAATAATGTTATTAGATTCTTGTCAAATGCAGAGAGTAAATTCTGCAAACAGGCATCACATTGTGGATGCTTCCAAGGTATCTGTAAAGGTGGACCTTGTTGCTGTCACACATCTTCAGAATGAAAGAGAGAGCCACCAATACTTGAATGCCTTCAATATTGATTTCATTCAATAATAAGAATTGGTGTGCTTCAGAGCATTAGCTGCTGCAGCCATTACAAGTTATGGACTGCCCTCTGTTGCAAGGACAAATGTCCCTGTCACTTCTCTTCTGGCTGTTGTTGTCCTTATCAGCTTAATGGAGAAAAAACATCAGGTAGGGCAATGTTATTCAAAATGGTGGCCCATGGACTGATTAAGGCCCACCATAAAGAGTTTTCAGAAAAGAAAGTTTTAGTCAATGTACTCAACACTGGGGGAATGCCCCCACTTTGGTCTTTCACATCGGATACCTTAAGAGGTACTGTTGCAGGGGATATGGACAATGAGGAGTGTAATAGTGGTAGAGGGCATTTGAAAAGTGAGAAGAAATGGACCTAGAACAGAGTGGTCACTGGCCACTGACAAAAAAAAATTGGGTGATACAGATTTCAAAAAAGAGGATGTTAATTTGCAAAAATGTACACAATCTAATTTATATAGTGATAAAAGTAGATTTAGAAATAATTAGATTGGAATACAATTCATTTCACCACAGTGGAGAAGTTTCTGACCAGATGATGTGTCTGGTTGCTCAGTCTGCTGTCCAAGTGCTAATTGTGGATGAGTAACTTTTTAGTTCCTTTTCCTTCTTATGGGTCTGTATTTTTTAACTGGATTTGGACTGCACATTCCTTCAAAAAAGGTTACTGTCAGGCAGAGGCTATTCCAATGACAGTAGGGTATAAGGCGATGTTAAGCTAAAGATACTCCACAATGTTATTTTCAAAAGGGACCCGATGCCATAATTTGACTCATTCAGAAGGCTTCAGGAGAAAGTAATCTCAAGATTTTTTTAAGGAATTGTTCTTTTACACAACTCTATCTCTGGCTGGAGAAATTATCTGTTCCTGTTTATCAATACATTAATAAGAATGTGTTTGTTTGCCTGTCTGTGTTTTTATTTGTGTCCACCTTAAGTTTCAAGAATGTGACACTTTAAATGTGGCACACATCACAAGGGTGGGCACCTTGGGGTTATATGTTTTTTAAAAATAATTAATTAATTAATACATCAATTAATTTTAATGTATTGGGAGATTGCATTTTGTTGCTGTAGTTCTCGAAATGATTCTTACGTTGTCCCAGACTATTTTTGTGTGGTGACTCCCCACACCAGCTGCAATAATTTATTCCCACCTTGAGTGGGTTTCTTTTTCATTCTGAAACCTATTGGGGAAAAAGTGATCCTTTGTTAGGAGAAAGGATGCTTCAGCACTTAAACTTGTGGAAGAGAAAGTGCACTTGGATTGCTGAGTGGGCGATGAGAAAGGATGACTACCTATATCAGTGTGTGTTTGGGTGGGAGATATCTAGAGCATCTGTATGGATGGGAAAGAAAGAGCTTGAGGGAGGATAAGAAGGGGTTTCTAAGCTATGCAAAGCTGATATCCCTGCTACTTATTATAAAATGCACCTTAAGCAGCTGCAAGTAGCAATGGAAATAGGGTTGAATGTGATATATTTATAGTATCACAACTGGAGCACTGTCAGAATTGTAATTGTTGAGGAAAGATACTGAGTGAAATCCAGACAAGGTGGCTTACTTTAGCCACTACTAAGTTGTCTAATTGATTTTGATGAGTCTACCCTAAGCATGACTAAACTTGTATCCACATTTTTGAATTGATCACAGTCTTATCTGGGAAAGGGAAGACCTTCCCTAGAATGTATGCTAATCATTTTAGTCCAGGAAAAAAAGAGAACAAATGGGGTTACATGCTAGAAATGTGTAAAACTTTAAAGTGTGTACTCTAATACGTTTTTAAGAGAGCAGTGTGGGATGGTTTGAGGGCTGTGATGCATCCATTCCAAAATGAAATCTCCTCCATTGATTTCCATTTTGAAACAAGCTACATAGGCAACGCATAATAACCACTGACTAAATGAACAGCATCTGACACACCAAATATTGCAATGAAGGTTTATTCATTCACTAACTTTGCTGCAATCAACTTGTATAATGACTACCATCAAGTGGTCCAAGTAGAATGTGGATGTGATGATGCAAAAGGGCTGTTCCTGGGATGAATATCTAATCTGATGCAGCCAGAATATTTATTTTGTATGGTTATCTTAATCAGATCTTTTAACTCAGAGTATTATACTCTGCCTATAAAGCAGCATTGTATTGCACTGAGAAAAAAATAGACTTCAATTCCCTACCTTCATTTCTCTGGTTTATATGAATAGCAATGACTCAAGGATAATTTTTTAAAAAAATATTTATATACTTCATTTATATGTCAACTTTTTCCTGGAATGGGACCCAAGGCAGCTTCCAGAATTAGCAAATTAAAAATGTTTACAACAATTAAAAAAACACAATTAAAAATAAAGATGATAATTATCAAAGGGTAAAACCAATTACAATGTGTCTGAAAATAAAAAGTTGTTTTTGGGTAGATGCCTCTGCCCAAATCTTGCTGCTTATAAACTGGGTCTGGCCATTGTGAAGACAGTCCGGACCAGCGGCTACTGCCATAACTCAGATATTGGGGTGTGTGTGTGTGTGTGTGTGTGTGTTCTAGGAGACACTATTTAGGTACACAGCTCAGGTAGTTATGTTGCTAAGTAGTGCATATAGAATTCTGACCTATTTTTTTTTGGTTGTTTGCATAATATATTTGCCACCATTTAAGACTGTACTCTTTCCAGAATAGCTTGCACTATTAAATAAATGCAATCCAATAAGACAGGGGTAGGCAACCTTTTTGAGCTGGGGCCCAGGTTGCTGTCTCTCAGACAATTGGGGGGCTGAAGCACCAAAAATAAATGAATAAATAAATAAATAAATAAATATTTTTTAAAAGTAAAAAATTTAAAAAAATATGCATGCACACTCTCTCAGCCCTGGAAAAGCCATGGCAAAACCCCTATGGAGATTTTGCCAAGAAAACCCCAAGAACAAGTAATAACAACAATAATCAATATCATCATGGCTAGCGGCGGCAGCAGGACTGGCCTGGGGCCGGTCCAAAGGCCTCGGCCCCCGGGCCTTAGGTTGCCTACCCCTGCAATAAGATATTATAAAGCACCTTAAATCCAAACAATTTTAAAAATACAGTTTTAAATATTTAATATTTAATAGAAGCAAGATCATAAAAGCTTTTCAATTATATTTATTTCTGCTTTACATCACAGTGTGGTGATACATAAGAATCTTTTATTGGTAGCATTTTAACTCTAGCTGGCTCTTCAGTTTGAGCACTGTGCATGCTGGTTGCGAGGAAGTGCAAAGCAATTGGCTACAAAATTCCTGCAAATCTCTGCTTTTTCATTTTGTAAAGGGACTTTCTACACCCCTGTGGTTGTAAAGTTATGCAGAAGTGTTCTAACTCAACTATGGAAAGGGACAAGCAGTATGGAATGAGTAGTATGGTTCAAGCTTCAATGGCTTTGATAGCACTTTGGCCCTGCCCATGATCATCAGAGTGGAATCAATTATTTTAAATGAATTTAATTTGTATAATTTATGTATTTTGCCAGATTCAGCTTTTCTTTTCAAGAAATGTGACATCTATTTGGAGGCAGAAGGCCATTTTTTTTTAAAGAGCAGATTGTACACAACTGTTCTTACCACTATCTTAATGCATATATTATCAATATATTTCAGAACATTTGCTGAAAAATAAGAGATTTAACTGAACTTACACAGTAGAAAAAAATGTAGTCTGACATGACTTTTAACTGCCAGGGCTCCATCCTACAGAATCCTGGGATTTGCAGTTTTATGAGGTTGGCAGAAAGGCTAAAGACCTTGTACAAATTACAGATCTCAGGACGCATAGGATGGAGCTACAACACTTTAAGTGGTTTCAAAGTGCATTATTTCTACAATATAGATGCACCCTCAATCAAAGAGAGAAGGAAGAAAGGAGGCTGTTGTATACTGTTCCGTATGTCTACTATTGGCAATTTGGATCAGCATAAGCTGGCCATGATTTCAGTGTTTGTTTTCTGGCCTTACCTGGAAATCTCTGATATTCCCCTGGGGGTCTTCCATTTGAGTATTAACCAGGCCTGCTGAGGTTCAGAGCATTCAAGAAAACCTATCTTGAGTTTTCCCAAAGCACTAAGAATACCCAGTTGGGAAACTGTTACCCAGCTCAGCTGTGGTATTTCACACTACAATTCCAGTTTTCTGCCAAACCTACCCACACCACACAAAACCCTCTTTGGGCTCAGGCCTTTGATTCTTGGTTGGGTAATTCATTTGTAAGGATACGTTTTGCCCACTGAATTTCCTTCAGCAACGGCTTGCTGTTTGACTTGTTTAATATATTTTTAAAAGATTGCATCCGTTCAGTCAACGTCTCAGACAAGCTGTCAAAATCTAGTTGCTCATGCAGTAGTTGGTCACACTTTGATGATGTGTCTGTCATCATGTTAAAACAGTCGTGTGCTGACATATTTTATGGGCATGGCATGGGCATGTTTTAGAGATGAACAAAAAGGGTTGGCCTTTAAAAAGGAGCAAGAGGAGCAATTCCTTTCAGTGAGAAGACATATAATTTGAAATAATAGTACATCAATAGTGCGTATGGGAAATTGCTGTAAAATGAGAATTTCATACTCAGCTTTTCATCCTGTAGTCCTTTCTCAAAAAAAAAAAAAAAAGGTGGTGGGGGTTGCCGATAAGAGTAGCCAGGCTTTCTATGAAAATATAGCTTGCACAAACCTTACATTTTTCTTCACGTGCATTGAGTTAACAAGACGGGTGGAAATTTGGAAGGAATTATCTGTCCTCCATTGTCCCTGCACTGCGCTGCATCTAAATGGCACAGGCTTTATGGGAAATATTAAGTCATTTTGTGCAGCCATTGACTGAATAACCTCAGTGGCTTTCTCAGGTTAGACATAAAAGACTTGTGATTTGGATTATGTAGAATCCATATATTACTTTGCACTTTCACACGTTCTCTGAGTGCATGTCATAACTGTATATTGGAGACACATCTCTGCATTTCTCTCTCTCTCTCTAAAATGATACTAATCCTATGCAGATTTACTCAGAAATAGGAGTGCATAAACTGAACAGACCCAGTCTGACCATTTGTTTCAACACCAAGTGAAGACTTCGGGGGGTTGCAGACTGCCAGAAATAGTGCAAATTGAGTCCACTTTTAGGGTTAGGGTTAGTGCTAGGGAATCATGGGAATTGTTTTTTTTCTGAGACATTGAGCCTTCTCTGTCAGAGAGCTCTGGTGCCACAATAAAATATAGTTCCCATGATTCCCTAGCACTAACCCTAACCCTAAAAGTGGACTCAATTTGCACTATTTCTGGCAGTCTGCAACCCCCCTTCCATGGCCTGGAGATGAACATTATTAGAGATGATGGGAATGCATAGCCAACAACCTGTTCTTCAGGCACAGTTACAGAGGCTGCTTAAAGAACTAGAAACCCTCTCAGAAACCTAGGAGTGCTGAGAAAGGTATAATACAAAGACCAGTAGAGGCTATACCACTACAGGGAAAGGTTACCAGATATAGTTATGATCTGATGGGTCAGTTTGGCAAACAGTTAGAAGCCACAGAGCATATTTAATTCACAACTACTTTTTTTTTTTGCAAGTAAGTGCAAATGCTGTCATTGGTGTTTTTCTATCAGTGATGTGCAGGATGTGTGTGACTAGTGTGCCATTTTAAAATGAATTATTTAAGGTACATCTAAGTTGTCTTTACAACTGTTTATTTATAAAGACAGGATAGGTGGCCATCTTAGCCAATTAGAACAACATCTACATTAATATTTGGATTAGGATGAATCAAAATTCATAATGGGGTGAGATTTCCGAGTTTATACTGAGCACCTGTTTCGATGAGACATTAAATGAAAATGAAGAAACAGATGTTTCTGGGTCAGGACAAGGTTTGAAGGCTAGTTGGGAGTTTGCTTATCCATAAGATGACAGTGGAGCAAGCTCAGTGCCCAGTGATATTGTGAGCCTGAGTACAGTTCGTCCCTCCACATTTGCGACTTTGACTTTTGCGGATTTGATTATTTGCAGTTTTGATTAATATGGTCTCTCTAGGAATCTCTAGGTCCTCCAGCATGACTGCTGAAAGTTGATCATGCAGTTGTGCTGGAGAACCTAGAAGTTCCTAGAGAAAACACCTCTCTAGGCATTTGTAGGTCTCCAGCATGATTCTATGGTCAACTTTTGGCAGATGTTGACCATAGAGGAGCTCCAGCAGGTAAAAAGAACAGTGTTTTTTTTTATTTACCATTTTCTCACATTCACAGGGATCCTGTGCCCCTACCCCAGCAAATGTGGAAAGACCACTGTAGTTTGTGAACCACAGTACACTTATGAAAACAATTGATGGGCATATGTGGGGAACCAATGATCATGATAAAGGCTTATGGAACTGTGCAACATGGGGCAAGAATGTGTGTCTTGGTGCATTCTAATGTGATTTTAATTTTAATGTGACATCTGGCCAGCAACATGTCTTTTGCAGTCCATTATCAGCTTAGTTAGCCAACAGGATGTTAAGGTGTTTGTATGCATGAGGCAGTGGCGAGCAAAAGCAGCACATCTTTATTTCGGTTCCACTGCTGCTTTGTTCATTAAGCTAATTATAGCATTCTACATTCCTCCTTTTCATTTCCCTTGTTTCTTCAGCTTGATCCTTTTCCCCCAACCTTGCAATCGACTGTTACTGAACAGTTGAAGCTGAACAGGAAGGAATTGCAGGTGTCAACTCACAGTTTACAAATATGACATCTCCTCTGGCATAGCTGGAAATATGAAATATTGATTTATGTGCAGTAAAAGGTCTTATAAAAATGATCACATACACATGAGAGATTAATGCGCTGGAGATCAATAGAAATTTCATTCTTGACGCTAGACTGTCACCTATGGTGAAATGCTAAAATACAGAAATCAATATTATCTATGAAATGTCAAATTTATTATAATTATGAGGATGAAAGCTGGCCAAGTGGCTCCCAAGAGAGAAGGAAGGATAGGTTACTGTGCTGAAGCATCCTTCATGTCCCTTGTTCACTTGCTGCCAATTTGAGAACAATATTGGTGCTGGGGGTTTTCAGGCATTATGTATCACCATGTAGTAAAAAATTCCTCCTGGAATATTTAACTCTTGAAACTGACAATAATACCAGCGTCTTTGTAGGCAAAAGGTTCAAAACTTTGAAATGGGGGTGGTGGTGGATGGGAGGGAGAGAGAGAGAACAAGAGAGAGAGAGAGACGGAGAAATGGGTAGGGGGAAAAAAGGGCATATTGCTAGCACACAGCACACACCAGATTATGCTGATTAGTAAGCTGTATAATTTTACAACATTTTACATACCACCTAATTAATTATCATCACAGCTTAATGATAAGAGTCTTTAAAAATTATTCAACTGGTAGAGTTGGCAGCAAACTGGAGAAGAAGTAAAAACAGAAATGGCCAATCTGCCGTCCAATATTCCATCATTTTTCGTTCTCTGGGCTTGATTCTTAAAAATGGCCCTTCAGTCCTTTTTTGCCTCTCGGTGCAGCAATTCTTTCCAAAGCATTTTTTATGTGGCAGGCCCATGTGCCTCATGTATCACATTTATTGGAATCTTCTGAAAAGCACCACCAGGCTAAAATGTTATGGGCCAGTAAGAAAACAATAAAACTACAGTTTTCCTTGTTGCTCTTGGTTTGTTTTATAAATCAGATTTATGAAGGAGCCACTCCTACATAAATTCTTCTCTCACATACCCACATGGCAAACTCTGTGGGTATTTGTGTGGGAACCCTTCTTATGCTTATAATAATCATAATGCAGTTGGTTGTCAGAGGTGATTTTGGGCGAGCCTATTTAGCCATGTCAATTTTTAAAGAAATGTCAAGGTACATGTAAGTAGCATCTAATGCCATTTTTAATAGAGGTAAAGACAATCAATTATAATAGAAACCCCCTGGATAAGTGGATCTTTGTGTTTTCATAGATAAAATTCTTGTGATTTGGTACCCTAACCAAAGGAGTTGTTGGAGATATATTTTGGATTGATATTGCAGGGGTATTAGGGATGATATAATGGCTCTTCCAAAAAGCCATTTAAATTTCAGTACCTAGCTAAACCTCATCCACAGTATTGTTTTTTCAGTGTGTAATTTTGGCCAGATGCTTGTGCATGTGTGCAATCTGAATGTATATAGAACAGCCCAATCAAAAGCAGGTAAATTTAGAAATAAATTACTCTGAGTTCAGTAAGAGTTAATACCATTGTGAGATTTAGGATTGCATGATTAGAATACTATCTTCAAATATTTAAATGTCACACTGTGCTTTCTTTGAAGAACCATCACATGCCTGTCCTTACAACCTTCTCTTTGCCCTCTGTTCTATTTCCTTTATAAGTATAACCTTTGGATGATGATGCGGCCAGAGTTAGATTAAGTTACTGTAATTCAGATTTATCATGCCTAATAACTCTTTACTCATTCTTTAACTTCACTTCCTTGTATTTCTATTAAGGTGCTCCTGACACTGATCACCTTGATGTTCTACCAGAACTCTTGATGACTGTGCTTCTATAATTTGCATATATATTCTATAACTTGCATATATTAACAGTTTTGGGAAACAAACAAGATGAGCTTAAAGTCCTAGTGCAGTAAGATAAATATGATTTTATAGGTATAACAGAGACTTGATGACACTTGGTATAATATCACAATAGAAGGGTATAACCTCTTTGGAAAAGAAATAAACAATAGATCACAGTAGGTCACTTGTTGATCACAAGTTGAATATGAGCCAGCAGTGTGATGTTGCAGCAAAGAAGGCAAATGATGTTTTGTCCTTTTAATAGAACCATAGTTTCCAAGTCAAGGGGAGTAATAGTCTTGCAGTATTCTGTGCTGGTCAGGCCTCATCTGCAGTACTGCATTGAGTTCTGGGTGCCTGATTTTAAGAGGGTTAGAGACAAGTTGGAATGGTTTCAGAGGAGGGCAGTGAGGATGATAACAGGTATGGAGCACAAAACATACCAGGAGAGGTTGAAGGAGCTGGGCATGTTCAGCTTGGTGAAGTGAAGACTGAGTGACATATTTACACTCTTTAAACACCTCAAGGGCTGTCACAGAGAGGAGGGGAAAGCCTGTTGTCTGCTGCTTTAGAGGTTAGGACCAGGTCTAATGGTTTTAAGTTACAGGAGGGTAGATTTTGATTGAACATTAGACAGAACTTATTTACAGTGAGAGCAATTCAGCAATTGAACCAATTGCCTAGAGAAGTAGTGAGGTCTTCTCTCTGGACATCTTCAAAAAGAAGCTGGATAGATACCTGCTGCGAATATTTTAGCTGGAGAGCTTGCACTGAGCAGGGGTGGTGGTAGTTAGATTTGATGGCTCATGGGGCCCCTTCCAACCCTATGATTCTATCTGAGTTTCCTCCTCAGTTCATATACCACTACTTTTGTTATTGTTATCCCTGCTGTTGTTGTTGTGTGACTTTTCTAACCTATGGCAACCCTAAGGCAAACTTATCATGAGGTTCTCTTGGCCAAATTTGTTCAGAGGGGGCTTGCCATTGCCTTTGTCTGAGGCTGAAAGAGTGTGACTTGCCCAAGGGCATCTATTGGGTTTCTGTGGCTGAACAGGGATTTGAAACCCAGTCTCTAAGTATCCCAGTCTAACATTCAGACCACTTAGCCATACTGGTTTTCAAAGCTTGTTGGCTCTTATAGAGGCAGATAATGGCTGAAAATCATGATTGTAGTTATGAATGCTTAATCTATTCTTGCAACAGATTTGTATTCACAATCGCTACGTATTCAATAGTCTAGGGAATGTGTAGGGATTGTAAAAGTCCCCTTATTTTGACTTACTGGTCATCAGCCTTTGTGAGTAATGGGGGTCTGTTCTTCTCTCAGTCAGGATGCAGCAAGCTGACATTTCCATTCCCCCTTCTCACAAGTGATCTCTAGTGTGCAGGGGAACTGCAACAGGGATCCAGCTTCTGACTGTTGCACTGGAGATCATGGGAGGGGTGTGAAAACATCAGTCTGCTGCACCCTGGTTGACAGGAGAAGAGACCTCTGTAACTTGCTGATACCCTGTAAATTAGGATCAGGACGGTTGACCAAGAGACACTGATCTACAATCTTGACCATTAATTTCAGTAATATATAATATTACTATAAAGCATCACACAACAGAGTGCAATTACTGGGAAGGACAACCTCTGGCACATTGATGTCTGGAAAGGTACTGAGGAGATGCTACCTATGCTTCAATGCCTCAGGAATTCAACTTGCCCCCCTTGTTCACCCTCATAGGAACAATATGTGTGTCTCTGTGTGTGTATCCCTGGGTAGGATAATATATAAGCATGGGATAGTGCATAAATAATAATATGTAACGCTGGCCCTTTGGCTTAGTAATGGAGATGAGCACCACCCCCTACGGTCAGATACGACTTGACAACCTCGTCAATGGGGAATACCTTTACCTTTAATAGAAAAATATAGCCTACATTCTGTAAACAAAGATATATTCCTCTTCCTGCAATTGCATTTTTTTTTTAAAGTAATGTCCTTACGTGTAGTGAAAATGCTCAGAATGGAAACTTTGCTTGTAGAATTTAAGTTGTGCTAACTATAACAGGAGTGGCTTTCTACTCCAGTGGCCAAATTCCTCTTTGAGAAACTTCCCAAGGCTTCTGTGTTGCAGTTGAGGTTTTCAGGGCCTGTGCTTTGCCTGTGGGTGGGACAAAAGCCCAGTGGTCCAGGGCCAGATGTGAATTTTCCCCATTTGCTACAGTGCATCAGCTTTCAGGGATGCAAAACCTTGCTATCTTCAAAGAGTTTCATACTTTCCAAATTTGGCAGGGACAGTCCCAATTAATTCTCATCTCACTTTCCAGCTGGTTTTCAATTTCCCAGTTTTTCTCTCCTCTTACTTTCCCCGCTTTGTCCTTGACTTACTGCTGTTGTTGCAAACTGAGTGCAAAAGTAGCTTGCACTCAATTCACCAAACTGGAGGGAGAGGAGGGCCTCCCCCAAGAAGCTTGCCTTTCCCAGTCAGCTCAGGCAAAAGCAAATCAATCCAAACTGTCCTATCTTGTGTGTTTTTCCTTATTAATAACTTTTACTATCTTGACCACACTCTGATGTTGCTTGGCCACACATGCCCTGGTTCACATCTGTGAAATGTTGGAGGCTATAGAGCTTTACTTCCATGCCAAACTTTCCAGGGCTTCTAACCATTTCAGCACAAAACTTGTCTAGGCTTTCAATAACTCTTATCTCGGACTGAAAATGATGGCAGGAGAAACTCAGGAAGGTGGGAAACATCACAGGGAAAAAAAAAGTACCTCTCCTGAACCATTTCCCCCCTCCAAAGGATATTAACAGCTGCCAGAGGATGAAACCCCAGCTTCCAACTCTAGTGAAAAACACTTGGGAGGTGCTTGTCTGGCTTTTCAAATTCCACAAATTGCAACAAATTTGGATCCTTGAATCAACATTTTGCTGAAAACAGTAATTCTTACTCTTTGGGAAAATCTACCTACCAGTAGTTGTTCATAGGCAACCAATTGGATTTAACTATGCAAACCAGCATGCCAACAAACTAATGGCTTCCAACTATCTTATTTTCTAGTAAATTCCTCTAGTAAAATAAATGGCTTCTGGCTATAGATCTGCATGACATTTGTTATTTTGTTTTGGGGGAAAAATCACACACCTTTTGAGTGAAATGACTGGGGATGGCTCAATTATTTCATTACATAATAATTCTGGTGTATACCTTATTTGCCTTCAAAATGACATATATGGCAGTAGGGTGACCATTATCAGGTTTTTTTTAAAATAAAAAAATTGAAATGCATTGCCAAAAAAGACCCACATAAGAAAGCAGTCACTAGTTTACATAAAATTTGCATATGCTAAATTTTTAAAAAGATAGATACATTTAGCAATAGTTGCTATAAATAGTAAACCACCTTTTTGCTAACCTTGTGATCTGTGTGCCTTCTCAGATTGCAGTCTGGATGCTAAGTGCAGATGGGCAAATTCAAGACCTGATATAATATATTGCTATTTTTAAACTGGATCTGGACTGGAGAGCCCTTGAAACAGAGAATGCCTTCAAATATACCGTAGGTAACATCTTTTGTGAAGTAGAATACATGCTGTCCTTGCTGTTTAACACTGAGAGCATCACACTGAACCAATATGAAAGAAGGAATGGTAAGAGAATGAGATGAGAACAGATTCAGGGAACTCCTGAGAACACAGAAACCAAGGCCAGATCTACCTAATGACTATAACTATGGTCCAAAGCACACTGCAGAAATAATCCAGTTTGAGACCACTTTAATGGCCCTGGCTTAGTGCTAGGGAATTCTGGGAACTGTGGTTTTGTAAGACATTTAACCTCCTCTGTCAAAGAGCTCTGGTGCCACAAGAACCTGCAATTCCCAAGATTCCCTAACACCGAGCCAGGGCCGTTAAAGTGATCTCAAACTGGATTATTTCTGCAGTGTGTTTTTGACTATATAATCACACATTATTGATGCAATTCACAGTACAGTACTAGCCAAAATTGTTTGGACCATCTTTGCTTCCCACTCTTTTTGTTTCTGATTAATCTGATAAACTAAGATCTCCTCAAATCCAGTTTTCTAACATAATGTGTGTAGGTTTCTATTAAGTAATCAACATTTGATTATTTGTATTTTGAGATTTTTTTTTTTAAAAAAAACTAACCTTTCATGCAAAAGAGAAGAGTTGAATTCCATTAGTGCTCTGATGTTGTGCCACAAAGAAATCAAGCCCTTTAGGCTCTAAAAAAATTCCAATGTATTAGCCTGTTTGTTCATTGGAAACCTTTGAGCACACTCTGTTGAAAGAAAGAAGACTGACTACTGCATTTTAGGTTTCATTCATGAGACAACTGTATCCAGAAACATTTTGTTGTAGCCTCAGAGTTAGATCTGATAGTTATGTTGCAGCTGTCCTGTGTATGGAGTTTATAATATGGGAGGAAAAGTGCCCAAATCCTGTGCAGAAACGGGATTTAAAACCTGGGAAAAACTCTCAAATGCAGGTTGATTTCCAGACACATCAGGGTTAATGAGCATTAACACGACATTACCCCAGACAGAAAGTCGACAAGACGTGCCGCTTTTTACTTTCAGGATTTTCCGAAAGTAAAAAACAGTGTGTTTTGTCAACTTTCTGTCTGAGTTAATGTCACATTAATGCTCATTAACCCCAATGTTGTCTGAAAATCAACCTGCTTTTGCAGTCCCCCCCCCCCCCCCCAGTTTCTATCCAGGTTAATGTCAGACGTCATCTGAAAATCAATCTGCTTTTGCGGTTTCCCCCCGGTTTAAATCTCGTTTTTGCACAGGATCCCTCCTGTGTGATAAACCCCTATGTGAGTGGAAAAGCTTCCATGTGGCAGCTCTATTTCATGGGCATTGACACTGAAGAGATGTTTCCAAGAAGTGTGTCTTATCTATCTTGATAAAAGGGGGTTGCAGACTGCCAGAAATAGTGCAAATTGAGTCCACTTTTAGGGTTAGGGAATCATGGGAACTGTAGTTTATTGTGGCACCAGAGCTCTCTGACAGAGAAGGCTCAATGTCACAGAAAAAAAAAAACAATTCCCATGATTCCCTAGCACTAACCCTAACCCTAAAAGTGGACTGAATTTGCACTATTTCTGGCAGTCTGCAACCCCCTTAAGAATGAACAGATCAATCTATTTTCAGTTCATCTCATTTCTACATGTGTCCACACACACAAATCAAATCTGTCCTGTTTCTTTATTCATCTGAGACTATTTTAACTGTGGAATTAAATATTATTAAAACACAGATTTTGAATATTGTTTCTTATAAGAGATGCATCTTTAAAATATTATATCTCAGAATAAAAAAAATTAAACATAATTTTGTTACATTTTTGAGCTAAATGCACTGCAAAAATTGGGGAATTGTGAAGTCAGAAGGATAGTTATTTTTTAATTCGTACAGTGATCTGAGACATCAGCATTCACATAGATCTAATTTTTGAGGTATGTGTAGTCACCAGAAACTGGTAAGACACTGTTTCTAAACATGATGATTCCTCATTTAGGAACCAACATCAGGATGACTATATGTCTCATTGTACTGAAGACCTCAGTATATCTTCTAGCAATGCAGTCTATGCACTAATAATACATTATATGTTAATTATTTAGTTTGTCCTAAGCAGGAGGTTTTGCTGCCAAGCCCCATGGGAATAACACACACCCAGCCATGACAGAATGAAGTAGAAAAGCTAGGTTGTTGTGGTTTTTTTAATGGCCCTTCAGTCAGAAGTTCATGATTTGGATGAAGGAATAGGGGGCATGCTTCTCAAATTTGCAGATGATACCAAATTAGGAGGAATAGCTAATACTCCAGAAGACAGGATGAAAATTCAAAATGACCTTAGTAGATTAGAAAGCTGGGCCAAAGCTAACAAAATGAATTTCAACACAGAGAAATGTAAGGTACTGCACTTAGGGCAATGAAATGCATAGATATAAGATGGGGGACACCTGACTTAACGAGACTACATGTGAAAGGGATCTAGGAGTCCTAGTAGACCACAAGTTGAACATGAGTCAAGAGTGTGATGCCGCAGCTAAAAAGGCCAATGCATTAATAGAAGTATAGTAGCTAATCAAGGGAAGTAATAGTGTCACTGTATTCTGGTTTGGTCAGGCCCCACCTGGAATACTGTGTCCAGTTCTGGGCACCACAATTCAAAAAGGATGTTGAAAAACTGGAGCGTATCCAGAGGAGGGCAATTAAAATGGTGAAGGGTCTGGAAACCATGTCCTATGAGGAACGACTTAAGGAACTGGGTATGTTTAGCCTGGAGAAGAGACGGTTAAGAGGGGATATGATAGCCCTGTTTAAATATTTGAAGGGATGTCATATTGAGGAGGGAGCAAGCTTGTTTTCTGCTGCTCCAGAGAATAGGACTCAGAACAACGGATGCAAGCTACAGGAAAAGAGATTCCACCTCAACATTAGGAGGAACTCCCTGACAGTGAGAGAGGTTCGACAGTGAAACACACTCCCTCAGAAAGTGGTGGAGTCTCCTTCTTTGGAGGTCTTTAAACAGAGGCTGGATGGCCATCTGTAGGGGATGGTTTGATTTTGAGTTCCTGCATGGCAGAATGGGGTTGGACTGGATGGCCCTCTCTTCCAACTCTATGAGCTGTGATTCTATGATTCTATGATCCTAGCTATGGTACAATAATGTAGAGCTAAATACAGTGGGAATGGATGGAAATGAAAGGAAATGTGTGAGAGAGCTTGCCCAATGCAATATGGACAGAAATTAAAAAGAACCCTGGTCTTACATCTCTCACCTCACTAAAGGCTTCTTCTATATTCCAGATACAAGAAAAAAGAAGAAAAAAAAAGCCATACCCTTCCTCAGAAGAGAGGCCTTCTATGTGTTGGTGCCCAGACCTTGGAATGTCCTACTGTGGAAGTTTCTTTGGTCTTGCCATTGTATTTTTCTTTCCTATTCCTGATTCAAACTTTGTTGTTTGCCTAAGCCTGTGTGTGTGTCTGCAGTCATTTTTATGCCTCTCAGTTTTATTGCGCTAGTGTTTATACCCTGTGTTATTTTAATTGGTTATTATTGTTGTTGTCTATCTGTTGATGTAAGGCAAACCTATCACAGGGCTTGCTTGGCAAGATTTGTTCAGTGGCGTTTGCCATGGCCTTCCTCTGAGGTCAAGAGCATGAATTGCCCAATATGACCCAGTGAGTTTGCACGATTGATTTGAACCCTGTTCTCCAGAGTCCTAGTCCAGCATTCAAACCACTATACCATATTGGCTCTCTGTTGTTTTAATGCTGTGTTCCATATTATAGGTATGTAATCCCCTTCCTTCCTTCGGTGTGGGCTATACAGTTTCATGATGAAGACAGAAATGCCAGCTGTAGGCCTCCTTGCCCATTTATATGCCCAATGTGTCCTCCCCCAGTGTCTTCTGCATCACTGGAAGGGGGACACTTAATTAGTGGAATTTGTGGAGGGTGGCATTTTGCCACAGAGCTGCTATATAAAGCTATTAATAAGCAGCATCCACAAAGTATGTTTACAAGTGCATAAACTAACAGACTATTGCTGCAAAGTAAATGAGGAATTCTTTATCACCTTTAATTACAAAATAATTTCCTTGCTTCCGCTCTATTGGTTTCCTAATATTGTCTCTCTTTTATCTTCCCAGAGCCATTGCATTGCAATTTATTGTCAGGAAAGATAGCATATAAAGTTTCCCCCCTTCCTCTGTTCTGTAATACATAAACACATTTTAACCATCTTTAGGAGAGCTTACAGAGAAATAGAGGGTTTTTCCCCCTCCCTCTATTACACTGTAGCATTTACACATCCCTCCCTTTCTAAATAGAGATTTAGAAAGATTTTTTTTGCCTCTTTCCAGCAGTCTTTCTGAAGGCTTTCTGTACCTCAAGTAGCCGAAGCCGCAGTTAAAGTTAATACGTAATGCAACACAGTTTAAGAGATAGGCTTTTCTTGCAGTCAGGTCTCAATTAAGAGATAAAAGACAAAAAAGTGCAAAGCACTTGATAAAGCTAAGAATACAAGGACCGGCATGGAAGTGCTTGAAGCTGTCCATAGCGATAACTGGATAGTCAGCTGGAATCTTCTTGAAATGAAGTGGGTGCTCTAACTTATCAAAATCCACATATGGGAAATTATTGGTGCCTACAGGGGTGATTAACACTAACTCAGTGGGTCAGAAACAAGCTGGGATAAAGGTGAAAGCTGTATCTGACTATCAACACCAAATACATCCATTTAGAGAAAGATAGCAGCATTTTTCTTCTCCTTCTCTCTCTCCCCCCCTGCTTTCTGTATCTTCACTTTTGCAGGTTGTTGCACATGGCATGCATTTGTCAGAGTGTGTGCTGTAATGTGCAAATTGCATTGCACATTTATAATGTAATCTGTTTTTAATAAGACACATTAAGATTACATTTAGATAATTGGGTGTTTCTCTTTCCCAACAAACGGTTGTCTGGTGCTCTATGTGTTTGCATCTAGGTATCTATAGAGAAAGTGCGTTTGTGTGTATGTGTTTAGAAAAGGAAGCGTTCTTCAAAATAACAATTCAAACATAGGATGGAAGCCTGGTTGTTTTAGTGACATGTTTTACCTGGAAATTTAATGGATAGCTAATAGCCTTCTCTCAAATATGGTACTTAGGAGTAAGGTCCCTTTCACACTGCACAGTTATAGCACTATACTCAACATTAACTGCCATGGTTACATCCCATGAAATCCTGTGGAATTCCTGGATTTGCAGTCTAGGGAGAGGTATTTATAATTCTCATCCAAAGAACTCCTGGAATCCTGGAATTTGCAGTGTCTGGAAGGCACTAGAGTAGCACAAAATTGTGTAGCATGAAATAATCTCTTTTAAGTTGTTCCAGTAGGACTTCATTCTAGGCTGAACCTCCTCCTTGATTGGTAATTAAAATAGTTTCATTTTTGCTTGCTTGTAGATTTTGTTCTGAGAGAAATCCTTCCTGGTTGCCTATAGAAATCTTTGCTATGAAGTAAAAAAAATAATAATCAGTTAATTCATTTTCCAAACCGTGTGGTCAAATGGAGACTCCCAAACACATCTAAGATGGGACTTGTACCTGATTTCTGTCTTTCTGTTGGGAAAATGTGAAAACATTAGGTCATGCTATGTGTACAAAGTACACACAGCCAGGTGAGGAAAACTCATGTAGCTGGTCGTGCCTACACAGCCTGGAGATACACACACACACACACACACACACACACACTGCACCTACATGGGACTGCATCTCAAGGGAGCATTTCATGTGATGTTATGTGTGCAGGTTAGTTAAAATTGTTTGGGTGGAATTCCAGTCAGATGCAGAATCCTAAGATATGTTAATATAAATGCATGGAAGAACATTTCCACCACCACCCCAACCCTATGTGGAGACTCTGGGACCTCTCCAGAACAGTGTAGGATGGCATACAGAGATTCTTTGAGGAAAGGAGGAGAGGGAAACCTTCCTTCCATGAACAGACTTATATTATATTTTCTTATTGAGCATAGCATTTAAAAGCATCCTTTGACACTGTCAGGATATATGTACAGTGGGCCCCCCACATTCTCTGGGGTTAGGGGTACAGGACCCACATGAAAGAGAAAAAAATGCAATTAAAAAACACTATTCTCTTTACCTGAGAGAACACCTGTCTAGTAATCTCTTAAGTCTTCCAGTGCAACTCTATGGTCAACATTGTCCTGGACTAACATTCACCGAAGGTTGACCATAGGATCATGCTGGAGGGCCTACGAATACCTAGAGAAGTATTTTCTCTAGGAATCTCTTGCTCCTCCATCACAACTCTATGGTCAAATTCCAACAGAGTTGTGTTGGAGGACCTAGAGATTCTGAGAGAGAACATATTACTCAAATCTGTGAATGATCAAATCCGGAAAAGTCAAAGTCAAAAGTCAGAAGGTTGATGGTATATGAACAACTTTCAGTATTAACTGCCTAAGTGTAGACTATCTAGTATAATTTAATAAGTATAGTAAACTATCTAGTAACTATTATGGCTATTTATTATGAATGAAATAGTGTTTGCATAGGAGAATATGATGGAGTAGACTCAGTAGAGGAACAGTAAAACAAGCCAAATTGTGTAAGATAGATATCCCCCGTTTCTAGTTGGGGGTATGGGAAGAGAATTGGAAGAATTTCAGTTTTCACATTGTTATTGGCTACTTTTTAAATCAGCTGACATAAAATGACTTTCTCAATAATTTACTTTTGAACTGCACAGATGTTCTTTTGAGATTGCACATATTGGCTGGCATTCTTTTCAGCAGTTATGCTACTGTAAGCTAGATTTATGATCTTAAAACTTTTGGGATTCACATTTACAGTCACTAATGACTAAACATGACCAACTCAGAGATCACAAAATAGTTCAATATTTCCAAGATCACCATATCTCTTCATTAAGGAAGACGAGTATATATTTTGTGAGGGGAGAGAAGGGCCACTGAGAGGGTTTATAGGCCTGGGGCAGATGTCACAGGTGGGAGGCTCTGCTGAGCAATATGATAAGGACCACTAGAACACAAGGATGGGTGAAGGATGGGTGAAGGATAGATGAAGGGTGCCCTTGCTTAGTGTGGCCCCAGGTCAGATTGCTCCACTCTCCCCAAGTACCCTGTGAGGAAAGGGGAAAACGTGGGCTGGATATAAAAATCATGACCCGTGCATGACCAAATTCTTGAAATGAAATGGGGAAGGAAGGAGAGTGATGTAGCCTCTTCAACCTATATACCAGCATACTATGAACATGAATAAATGGTTGAGTTACAGTGTAGGTTTGTCATAGAGCACTCTAACAAAATGGATATAAAACAAGTTTAGAAATCTGAGCCAGAATTACATGGCGTGGTCTACTTCCTCAGTACCCATTTCTACTTGTGGAGATGGTCCCTTTGTCCCTCAACAACCATACTTAAAACTGAATTTGTCACCTCATCACCATACCTCCAAATTTTGCATTTCTATGACTATTTATACAGTGTTTATAAAAGTCCTTCCTGGGCAACTGTTTACTCCATGCATCTGAGGAAGTAGACCAAGTCTACAAGAGCCCTGGTGGTGCAGTGGTTAAATGCCTGTACTGCAGCCACTCACTCATAGACCACAAGGTTGAGAGTTCAATACTAGCCAGGGCTCAGGCTAGACTCAGGCTTGCATCCTTCTGAGGTCACTAAAATGAGTTGGGGGGCAATGAGCTTACAGTTGTAAACTGCTTAGACATCCCATAGCGCGATATGAAGCGATATATAAATGAAGCTGCTTTGCTTCGCTTATGCTACAACTTCTTTTACTCTGTTAGTCTCAAAGGGGCTACAAAATCCCTTTGCATACATGTATCATGTGTTGGAGAGGGCATGATGAGTTTAAGCATTTAACTCATGAGGACTACCCAGAAGGTGCAGACTGACTAAAATATCACACTACAATGTTATAGCGCTGTTATTCCAGTTTAACTGCCATGACTGCTTCCTGTGGAATCCTGGGATTTGCAGTTTAGGGAGGGGTATTTAGCATTCTCAACCAGAGAGCTCTTAGGACTCACTAAACAACAAAGTCCAGAATTCCACAGGAGGTAGCCGTAGCTGTTAAAACAGAATAATAGCACTGTAACAGTATAGTGGTCGTTCACAGTACATTATAAACTGGTTTGCAAACCATTTTAAAAGGGGGTCGTTCACACTTGCATCGGGTTTTCCCAACCCGAATTTGGACCCTCTGGTGCAAATCCCCCTTAACCCAGTGCTTTTGAAAATGAGGTATTTTTCATGTCTTTTCAAAAGAACACGGTTGCTTTTTTTACCAGCCACAAATGGGAATTGCCGTCAATTCAATTTGGAGCACAGGAAGGGAGGGGTTAATGTGCAGGGGGTGGATCATGCCCACCTCTTTGCTCTTTCCCTGCCAGCCAAAGCCATAGCCATGGAGGGGGTTCCTGGAACATCCCATTAAATGGTGTACTTTTTGAAAAAAAAATTGACAGATTATGCACATCTATGCTATTGCATGCCTGCAGTAGACAGAACCTTTAAATACTGGCATTGTGAAGACACACCCAACTAAAGGTGGTGGCAAATATGGTTGTGCAACGCCAGTACCCTGGTGAGATCAATCTCTAACCCAAAAAAGGCTCCAAAGCTGAGTGTAAAGTCCAAAAAGAGGGAAATTTATTAAAGAAAAAAAAAAGGGTTTCTCCTTCCAAGCTCTAATTGGCTTAAAATAAAAGGTACTTTACAGTTCAGGTTTAATGATCTTCAGTGTTGTCATCTCTCTGGGTTTGTTCCTGGATTGATCTCCTTCTCAATGAAGCTGGTGCAGGGTCTTTCAGCTTCTGGTGCTCTTGACTTCTTTAATGATGATATTTACTAGAATTAAATGCTACAGGTAACTAAGGGCCTCAGCAGACGGGAGGCTGTGGGCTGCCCTGGGAAGGTGCGCCACGGGACCGAGGCATCCTCATGCCTCGATCCCGCGGTGCACCGTCGGCGCCCCAAGAACGGAGCACTAAAATAGCGCTCCTTTCATATGTTGCTGAAAGTGCGCCGCAAAAGCTTGAGGTGCACTTTCGGCAACCCTTCCGCCGCAGCGTGTCCGGACGCTGCAGCGGGAGGTTGTCTTCGGAGCGCCAGCCGTGAGGAGGGCCGGCAGCTCCGAGGACGACCTATTAGCTGTCTGCCGAGGCCCTAAGTTGGCTAATAGGACGACCTATTAGCTGTCTGCCGAGGCCCTAAGTGCAGCTGCCCCTCCCCTTCCTTGCGCCGAGGACGGCTCTATTAGCTGTCTGCCGAGGCCCTAAGTTGGCTGAAAGTAAATAATTTGGCTGCAGGTGTAAGTTGGCTAAATGGTGTAAGAAATGCCCTTTCCCTCTGTCTGAGCTTATGTTTGCCACCAAACAGATGAAGCCAAGCCTGCCTAAGAAAAACTAAAAAACCTAAGCTAAAGCAGAGCTTGCTGGGAAGGGGCAAACCAAAAACTAAAAAAATGCAGGGGATTCCTACAGCTCCTCCCACAAACTATTACAGTGTAACATTCCTATGCTCAAACTGAACTAAATATGAAGGAAAATGCAGGGGAGAATTCAAACAATCCAGGCTGGACATCACACTCCCCGCTCAAAATTTCAATGAAATTTTGCAATCTAATGACCTATTCTAACCATTTATACAATAAATCAAAAGTTTTATCTAACTTTGAACAGAGTAACTAATCTGTTAAAGGTCTTTGATACTTGATCACTTTGCCTTCGCTTATAGTTCTTATGGTAGCCTTTCGGATTTTTCCATCTGCACTTGGGTATACTCCTTCCACAACTGCAGTAGGCCACTTATAGCGAGGGCTCTCTCTTTTTTTAAGGACATCTCCAATATTTACATCAATTTGGGGACGTTGCCACAACTTTCTTTTTTGCAAGTGACAAAGATATTCAGACTTCCATCTCTTCCAAAACTCTGATGCCAGTGACTGAACTTGTATCCATTGAATGGTATGAATTCCTTCTGGGACTGGAAGGCTGATATCTTTCCAGTCAGGGCTTTTAAAAGTCAAGATCATGGCTGGAGTCAGAATTTGATCTCTTTCTGGATCTGTAGTAATGGGCACCAACGGGCGGTTGTTGATGATGGCCACAACTTCTGCCATAAACGTAACCAAAATTTCATGTGTCAGGAACTTGCATTTAGCAAGCATTGCCTCTAAAATGCATCTACTGACGCCAATCATGTGCTTCCAAGCTCCCCCCATATGGGAAGCATGAGGCACATTGAAAAGCCATTGAATTTTCTCTTTGTTAGCAAAGTCCATTACAGTCTTGTCCTCAGCCAGCTTAGTTATGCAATTAAGCTTTTTAGAAGCTCCAATGAAATTAGTGCCTCGGTCAGATTGGATAGTCTTTACTGGACCCCCCCAAGGAAAAGCTGTTGTGGGGTTTTCTCGGCAAGGAATCCTCAGAGGGGCTTGCCATTTTATCCTCCAAAGCTGATGGGGGGGGGGGGAATCCTCCCAAGGAGAAGCTATCACAGGGGTTTCTTGGCAAGGGGTCCTCAGAGGGGCTTGCCATTGCCATCCTCTGAGGCTGGGGGGGGGATTCACCCAAACAGTGTGACATGGATGCACGTCATTTAATTGACAGTTAAAAAAAAACACACCTGAGAATGATTGAAATGGCAGCTCCATTTTAAATCAATACAAATGGCAATGTGAACTTCAACAGGGTTAAATTGCCATGGAGAGATTTGATTGGTGTAAGTGTAATGGGAACTTTGATTCCGTATTGCATCATTGAATCTCCCTGGATCTACTCGGCACAGAAATGTGAGTGTGAATGCGGCTGTAGTTGGTTCTGAAGTCTGAGGCAAGTAGAGATCAAAAGCTAGTGAAGCTTTACAGGGCGGTCGTTCAGGAAAGGAAGGGAAGGGAAAGGAAAGGAAACAAGCAGCAGCCTAGAGAAATGGAGAAGAGGTTCTATAAGCTGCACACCTTGGTGTTTATTGCACTGATCAGAGCCTTAAAAGTTACTTTTTAAAAAAGTATTAGCCACTTGTTGACTTTTGGTGATCCCATGAATTTCAAAGGTTTTTCTTAGGTAACCAGAGGTGGTTTTGCCCTTGCCTTCCTCTGAAATATAGCCTCCAGCACCTTGGTGAGTCTCCCATCCAAGTACTAACTGGGTTTGACTCTGCTTAGCTTCCAAAATCAGAAAGGACCTGATATCCTCAGGGCATTTAGGCCTCTATTTCTCACATTATTATACTTGCATTTTAAAATAAAGCTTCTACATTCCTGTTTTACAGAAGTTCCTTTCTTTAAAGATATACATGCTACCAGTTGTAGGTCTGTGGTATCAACCCCACTGTCCCTCCACACATTTTGTCACTGCTTCATCACTCATAAGAGAACATGAAGCAGAAGCAAGGGCCCCTGAACCATGTAATATTCTTCCTTTTTCACCCTCCCAAGGACACACTCTTGTAACTATGAGAGTAGTGAACTTTGCACTGCAAAAGGAAGGGTATTCCTCATTAAATTGCAATTTTGATGAAATATAATTATAGCATAGAGATCCAGCATGGTGTAGGGATTTGAGTGTTGGACTATGATTCTGGAGAACAGGATTCAAATCCCCGTTTGGCCATGAACACCTACTGGGTGACCTTGAACAAGTCATACTCTCTCAGCCTCAGAGGAAGCAAAGAATAAATCTTGCTAAGAAAACCCTGTGATAGGTTCCCCTTAGTCACCATAAATCAGAAATGACTTGAAGACACACAACAATATAAGCAACATTAAGTAACATCAACTTTTGCTCAGATTATGTATTTCAAACAATAAATACCAAGTCTAACAAATGCGAGAATATTTCTGTAGTTGGCAATTAAGTTTTCCAAGCTCTGCATTGGATACACAGTCCCCTTCTCTGTTCCCCTCCCCCCCGGCTCTGGTTTTAACACTTGCAAGCCCTGCTTTTAAGACATGTGAGAAGTAGTCACACAAAGAAAGTTTTCCAAACTCTGCTTCAAACAGAAAGAAAAGTCTTCAGAATCCACTCTAAAACAGCTTGCAGCAGTGGAGGTCCAAGAACACACAGAAATGTGTATGCGTGTAATTTTCAAAGCAGTGCTCTTGTGCTGAGATCCCTCCTTCCCGTCTTCCATTAAGGGCTGGAGAAAAGAGGTCAGGCCTTGACATCTGGGCCCTCTGCCTCCATTGTTATGTTCTTGTTTTCTGACTGCTTCTGGGTGGTCTATGAGCTACAAGGCTAGTCATATCCCTGAATGCTTCAATTTAAGGCAGAGGGAGGGCACAGAGCTAAGCAAGGATATTTTTGTGGCCCTTGGCAGCTCCTCCCCCACAGTATCTGAGGGCATAAAACTGGCTTCTAGACCTGAAGCAGTTGCCCACCCCTGACTTAAGGAGTGGAGAGAGTCTGGCTCTCCAGAAATTGGTGGGCTGTAACTTCCATCACCCTAGGGCTGATGGGAAATGCAGTCCACTAACACTTGGAGGGGCACACATTTTACAAGTCTGCTATATTTCATTTTCGTTTCTTTCCTTTCCACCCAAAGTACAGTCATTCTTCCCTATCCATGGATTCTGCACTCATTTTATTTAAGGGGACACCATTTTACTATGTCTTTGTATATAATGGGATTTGAGCATCCACAGATTTTGGTATCCATGGGGTGGGAGGTGAAACCAAACCCTAGAGCAGGGGTAGGCAACCTTTTTGAGCCGGGGGGCCGGGTTGCTGTCCCTCAAACAATGGGGGGGGGGCGAAGCACCATAAATAAATAAATAAATATAAATATTATTTTTTTTAAAAAAAATATGCATGCACACTCTCTCAGCCCCAGAAAAGGAGGCCTCCTTCAAGTCAGAGCCTCGGCTATTCCTTGGGCTGATCCTGGAAGCGGAGGATTCCTTCGCTTCCAGGATCAGTCCAAGGCTGTGGCTCTGACTGGAAGAGCAGCTCGTTCACACCAATTTCGTAAGTTGGAATGCTTTCGTAAGTCGAAGCAAATTTTTTCGGGAGGCGCGTTTCGTTAGTCGAATTTTTTGGTAGAAGCAGCATTCGTAAGTAGAGGTACCACTGTATTTCATTTTCGTTTCTTTCGTTTCCATCCAAAGTACAGTCATTCTTCCCTATCCATGGATTCTGCACTCATTTTATTTAAGGGGACACCATTTTACTATGTCTTTGTATATAATGGGACTTGAGCATCCACAGATTTTGGTATCCATGGGGTGGGAGGTGAAACCAAACCCTAGAGCAGGGGTAGGCAACCTTTTTGAGCCGGGGGCTGGGTTGCTATCCCTCAGACAATTGGAGGGGGCAGAAGCACCATAAATAAATAAATAAATAAATAGAAAAAATAAAAAAAAATTATGCATGCACACTCTCTCAGCCCCAGAAAAGCCATGACAAAACCCCTGTGGAGATTTTGCCAAGAAAACCCCAAGAACAAGTAATAACAACAATAATATCATGGCAGGCGGCGGTGGCGGCGGTGGTCAGCGGTGGCGGCGGTGGCGGCAGGACCGGCCTAGGGCCGGTCCAAAGGCCTCGGGGGGGCGCATCTAGCCCCCGGGCCTTAGGTTGCCTATCCCTGCCCTAGAGGATACCAAGGGCCCACTGTATCTGTTCATGGTACACAATTGTAGCAGTCTCATTCTACCTTAACCACCCTGGTGGCATCCTATGGAATCCTGGTGTTTGTAGTTGGGTGGTACACTCAGCTGCCTGGTTAGGAAGCTAAAATCTCATCCCTAAACTACAAATACCAGGATTCAATAGAATGAAGTGATGGGATTTAAAGTGGAACCCTAGTTACCATAAATTTATAGTGTGAAAGACACTGGATCTCCTGATGCTGTCAATAGTTCCAATGGTTTGTTTGACACATTTGCTTCCTGACTGTTCTTGTTAGCTACTCTCGAATCAACCTCGACTCATGAAGCCCTCCTGTCCTCCATTGCTCTGCTTAGGTCTTGTAGATTCAGACTTGTGACCTATTTAATTGAGTCTATCCATCTGACATGCGGTCTTCCTCTCCTTCTGCTCCCTTTTACCTTTCCTAGCATTATTGTATTTTCCAATGATTCATGCCTTCTCGTGATGTGACCAAAATATAACAGCTTCAATTTAATCTTTCAGGAAGAGTTCAGGCTTAGTCTGTTCAAGGACCCATTTGTTTGTCTTTTTGACTATCCATGGTATTCTTTTCCAGCACCACATCTCAAATTAGTTGCTGATCCACATGTTTCTCCTCCACACACACACCCACACACCTGGCACAGTTATTGTTATTTAAAGGAATTGATGCCTAGCTTCTTTACTTACAATGAATTAAAAAAACAATGTAGACTGTTTTCTACCTTGAGACAAATGGTAGTGTGCAGTGCTATGATTTTAGACAATATGGACTTGTACTTTAATTTCACAGTTAATATGATAATCCGCACAGAGCTTTTTGTTTAGGTATAGGGCAGAAAGACAACTCTGATTCAGGGCTGTTTGATAGCATGCCACAACTCAAGTTAAGCAGGTGGCAGGGTGAAATATAAAAGGATTGCTAAACAAAGAATTTTTATTTCCTGGCTTGTGCCTTCAGGGAAGAAATTATGAAAGCAAAGCAAAAATCTGACAGCCAAAGAGCATCCAGGATTTTTAAATGAAGTGGTTTATTGTTATTTTTAAAAGCTATGCAAATTGTAATCAATTTGTAGATAAAAAGCTCCCACTGCAAACAGATGAGTTTCTAAACATAATTAGAAAAAGTGGGCTTTAATTTTTTATTTTTTTTAAAAAAAAACAACTTAGTAGAACTTATAGTAAGTTGTACTTCAAATATGCTGGACCATATTTTAGGTCATTTTTATGTTAGGCCTCTAGGCCTTTAAGAGCTCACACTGCAAGTGGCAAATCTGGGTGAGACTCTAAATTATGCCATATATAAAGTCTAAAATATATATGCACCAGGCATTTTCACATGCTGTTTAGGAATTATTTTATTTTATTTTTTGCTCACAGTTGTGTTAAATACAAGGAGCTGTGTGTGTGTGTGTGTATGTCAGCAAGTGAGTGTGAGACAGACTTGATTGTTAAACTTCTAAAGTTGTTAATGCCAAAGTCAGGGACCCTCTTTTTTATGTACTTAATAAGCAAGATATCTAAGTCTTTAACTTCACAGCAGGCTCCTGTATGTGGAGCACACCATTTAAGCAATAGGTACCCCTTGCATTTCTGAAATTAATAAAGTTGATGCCTCAAATGTCAATTATTTGCTTTCCTATTTTCATAGGTGATTTCGCTAAGCAGAAGCCCTAGCTAATCCTACGTTCACATAGATAGAAGGTCAAAGTTGGTCAGTGAGCCAAGAAATACCATATCAGGGTTTCTTTCCTCTCCAATTGAAAGAGGCATAAATTGTGGAATTAGTGTATTGATTGAAGGCTACAACTTCAAGCAATCAGTTTTTTCTGGCTTGACAAGATTATTTTATCCTACTTTTCTTTTATTATTATGTGTTGTATTTGAGTCATCCTTCAGGCAGATGAAGTGACAGCTTGATTTAACTCAATAAAATCCACCAGTTAGGAAACCTACTGAGCCGAACAAAAGAAGAAGATGACTGCAAGGGGAAGGTGCACATGTAGTGTAAGCAAGCATAACCCTTGGAAAGAAGGAAAATATTAACTGAAATTATGGCTCTAATCAATGCATTTCTATGGAAACTTGTGAAGAATTTATGAGACCTGCTCACAGGGCAATCCACAGCAGATCAAGCCTTTCTCCTTTCCCCCCGTTTTTAAAATAACCCTACAAAATATTTTAAATTTTTTTTTACTGAGAAGTAAAAAAAAAATGCAAAGGATTTTTCTTGAGCATTGTGGTTTTTTTTTTTTTTTACATAAAAGCAATTTAGATTTAAGTACTCATAAAGAAACCATAATCATTTCTGCTACTTTGAGTGATTTAGGACCGCTTATTTGTGTGCCATGCCTTTCTGGGTATTTGAATGCCTGTTGGGTTTTCTCAAATGAACATTCCCCCCTTTTGGGAACTGCTTTTGGAGGATGAAGGAAAGGAGCCACAGAAACCAAAGCTGTCACTTTTGGGGGCTGCAGCTAGGGAATTGCAATAGACATATGGGATCCGCAATGAAAAGCTGCAATGTATTCTCATCTCCTGAAAAGATTGCTCCTGCTAGGAGTTTTGCAGGTCAACCATGCCTTCCTCCAGGATACTAAGATGTATATAGCATTCTGTTTTCTTCCATTCCATATTCCACCCAACCCCCACTCCCACTTTTTCTGGCTGGACTGTGGAGGGATTACAAGCTTATGGTTTTTTTAAAAAATTATAAATAATTTGCTTTACTAGTGAAGGCCTCTGGGTTCCTCTGAGTATGCTGACACCTTCCTCTTGATTTTCTATGGCCCCTTTCTTGCTTCATTTCTGTTGACAGTCACCATTTGAGTTTGCTGTTGGAAGTGATTTCGGTGTGTGCAAATTTAATTCTTTCCTCCCACTGAGTTGTTTTATGAAAACCACCTTTTCATCACCATCAATTAACCACAATCAGACCCCATGGAGCAGGGATTAAGGTGGGTGAAGGACTTAAAGGGCAGGCCATAAACACCCAGACAGACTTGCATTCTTAGCAAAGAGAAGCGCTGTGAGGACCAGTATATCTTAGGTTTGTTTCATCAGATGCATGACTCAAGTGGCAGATATATGTACCCATAGCTATAGAGCAGGGATGGATGAGTTGCAGCCCTCCAAGTTTGTTGGAGTGCAACTTGGAGCATTCTTATCACTGGCTGCATAGTCAGGGCTGTTGAAAGTTGCAATTTAACAACACCTGAAGGGATGCACTTTGACCACTTCTGTTGTCAAGGAATAAAACCTGTAAACAGTAAATAACAGAAATAACAGTAAAAAACAGAAATGAAAATGCAATACAAATTGAAAATGAGTCAACAGTGTGATGCAGCAGCCAAAATTGCCAGTGCAGTTCTAGGCTGCATCAATAGAAGTGTAGTGTCTAGATCGAGGGAAGTAATAGTTCCACTCTATTCTACTTTGTTTAGGCCTCACCTGGAATACTGTGTCCAGTTCTGGGCACCACAGTTCAGAAAAGACATTGACAAGCTGGAGCATGTCCAGAGGAGGGTGACCAAAATGGTGAAAGGTCTGGAAACCATGTGCCCTATGAGGAGCAACTTAGGGAGCTGGGTATGTTTAGCCTGGAGAAGAGAAGGTTAAGAGGTGATATGATAGCCCTCTTTAAATATTTGAAGGGATGTTGTATTGAGGATGGAGAAAGCTTATTTTTTGCTTCTCCAGAGACTAGGACATGGAGCGATGGATTCAAACTACAGAAAAAGAGATTCCACCTCAACATTAGAAAGCAATTCCTGACAATAAGCACTGTTCAACAGTGGAACACATTCCAAGTGTTGTGGAGTCTCCTTCTTTGGTGGTTTTAAACAGAGGTTGGATGGCCATTTGTCAGGGTGCTTTGATTGTGTCTTCCTGCATGGCAGAGGGTTGAACTGGATGGCCCTAGTGGCCTTTCTCTAATTATAAAAATCCTTCCTGGGCAACAATTCCCACCATGCATCTGAGGAAGTAGACCAAGTCTATAAAAGCTTATGCTACAACTTCTTCTGCACAGTTAATCTGAATATTGCTACAAGATCTCTTTCCATACTAGTATTTACATCACTATGAATATGGCACTGATCTCTTTCACATTGGGGAGAAAATTGCTGGTCTGATAGCTTACTCCTGCTATAGAGGAGTAAGGACAGACTGATTGATCTGAAGCTGAGTACAAATACAGCTGAAATAGTGTTGATTAGCTGGTTTGACTAAAGAAATCCTGTTGGTCTATATATATGGGAAACAACACAGCATTAGGAGTCTTATCATCTTATAACATAGGAGAGTTTCCTTGGTGGAATGGGCTTGCACAATGAAATTTCACATTTTCATTTATTAGTCTTCTGCTGTATTGCCCTGTTATTTGGAAGTACTCAGAGCTCCCAGCACAGACTGCTGTGTGCATATTTCCTTGGATTTACTTAATTATCTAAAGGGGATTGAAGTGGTTACATTATAAGGATGCTGGGCTTATCATTTTTGGACTGCTGCCTACATTCTTCCATGGTCAGAATGTGTTTTTTTGGTTACTTGTTTGCTCAATAAGTGTACATTTGTTTGTCATCTGGTGTGTATGGTCTGTAAGGCTTTTCTCAAGATAGTGCTTGGTTAGACATGCCATCTTTTCCAAATATTTAATAGATCAAATAGATAATATTTTGAATTGGAGAAAAATAGGACGCTTCCTTCAGTTGGGATATTTAAGGCTACAGCATGAATGTGGCAGTTTCTGTGTCATTCACAGTTGAAAAGGCAGTGGGCTGCAACATAGCTCTTGGCTCACAGCTAGGTGTAGATTACAGATTTCAGAATTATCTTGGAAAATCCTTATGAGGGTATAATGCAGTCTGAAATAGGCTTTTTTGTGGCATGATTTGTAGTGGTTGTGCTGAAAACCTCTAAGCATGGTACTATCAAGTGGAGTGAGACCAATCAAATGCATTTCCTGGAAATGGCATCCGGTCTTTTTAAATTCTAGTGTTAGCCAAAGTGCATTTTTCTGAATTTTGGTGTGTGTATGAATTCCACATAACCCCAGATGTACCCTGCAGTGAATCCCAAGTGTCACCTGGGCGATGACAGGCAGGTCATGCCAAGGTCACTTGGAAGACTGGAAAAAAATCATCCCAAAAGCCAGGAAGATAGTGTGGGAGTTGCAAATGGACCATCATCAGCTCCATAATCAGAAGAATGGGTGATAGTTGCCTAGATGTCTTGCCTGATGGGCCAGCTAATGACTTAATCCTTTCCTATTCACCTTGAATATTGCCAGACCAGATTACCCCACCCATAAATTCTCACACCTTTGCCCTGCAGCTAGTTTCCCCCTCAGTGTCACTAGTTTGGAGTTCATGGGGACACTACATCACTGTGCTCTCTAGTCTAGTTACGGCACCTCTGTTCAGACCAACACTCTTGGAATGGTTGTGTCTCATGCCACTTCACCCTACTGGATCCTGGAGAAAGCCTCATCTGTAGTACGTATCACCCGTAGTTCTCCTCAACAGCTTTTTCCAAGCTAACCCTGACTTCCTGAGCCTTGAATGAGTACATGCTGACATTGGTTCAAGCTTGGACATTGCTTATTATGGCTATTAAAAAAGGCTTGAATTTAAAAAAGGACCAGTGGAAATTGGTGAAGATCAATTTCTGATAAGTTGAATGAGACTGAATGAAACATGTGATCAGTGGGATGGGGGAGAAGGGAGGGAAAGAAACTTGGAATATTTCAAGAAAGGCTGAATGCAATGCCATGAATATGCAGGTACCATCAAATTAAAACAAAACAAAACAAAACAAAACAAAACAAATCAATACATTGGAAATTATCAATAGTTTTTGTTTAAACAGATCTGGAAGTGTAAGGAGTCATCCACACTTCCAGTGTAGTGCATGTGATAGAGGGAAATGTTACATTTGATATTAATTTCTCATCTTGTTTCAAGCAGATGTGTTACCATGCTTCCAGTGAAAGCCCCTTAATCTCTTCTGGCTAATACTGAGCTAACAAGATCATTTTCTTCCTATTTTTCTCTCTTACCTGTTATCTTTCCATTACTGGCAGGCTGATGTGATAGCTGTCCAATGGTTGGTTGGTAGTGGAGACAAGCTCTGCCTCTCCCCCCCCCCCCCTTCTTTAATAATAACTTCTGGTTATTTTGTCATTATTTGCATAGGGGACAAGATCTAGATAGATTAAATATATTTACTGTGTATTTTATCTGTTTTTACAAGTTTTACACATTCATAGCCACCACCAATTAGCGGGTTAAAACATTTCACTACAGATCACAATTGGTCAAGATAGATAATTTCTTAGTTTGTTGGTAAGACTCTCAGTAACTGGATCTTGATTTCATCTTGATTTCATCTACATTTTACATAGCTGCTTGTCCTCCCTGGAATCTTTTGCTCACTGTAGACAGAAGTTTTGTTCACTTGGGAGTATCTTACTAATGTACTTGATCTCTTTTATCTCTATCTGTATCCTTCTTTATATTAATATATCTATATATCCCCTACCCATCAAATAATGGGAGCAGAATTTAAAAGTACACACTTGAGGACTCTTGTATCTCATTAGCCATGGTATTTCAAACACATACCTTACACATTTCTGTAACTAACTATCTGCAATGTAGACAGGGTGATTAATACAAATGCTAGACTGGAGTATTTTCCCCCCACATTGTATTTTGAGCTGATGTTTAAAATGCACATCTTTTTTCCTGGTGCAAAGCTACTGTCTCACTAATGTGAATTTATTACCAGTGTTCAAAGGCAATGGAAAGAAATATGAATGAATCGTCTCCCTATCTTCTCTTATTGGTTTGAAATATCTATTTCTTATTTTCTACACAGATAGAAATGCCTGTATAATGTGGCCCATAGAGTGTAGTGTGTGTGTATGAGAGAGAGAGAGAATGATGATGGTCATGATGATGGCGAAAAAGGAGAAGGGCAAATGAATCAAAATTCTGGCCCCTTCCTTAAATTCTATGTATTGATCAGAATTAGAACATGGAAACATTATTTTAAAAACAAGTAGTTCATTGGCCATCATGTTTTAGTTTTATCTTTTTAAATTATTGTAAATTGCCATTTTGGGAGAAAGGCAGGATATAACTTCCATAAATAAATACATATATTAGTAAAATTACTCATCAGTAATGTATTACAAACACAGTACATCCTTTAAAAGTAAAATAAAAAATAAAGCAACCACTTATGAATTTTCAAAAAATGGCCCAAGATGGCCAAACTCCCCTGTTTTAAGGTAAACATTACTCATTACACCAAAAGACTTAACCATTATGCTATTTTTCAAAGGAATGTTGTTGCCCTTTCTCTTCATATCCCAGTTACACATTTCAGGTAACTTGAAGGTGGTAGGACTGAAAGAAGGTCCTCTCCTGAGGAATCAGGGCCTGGACAGGCTCATATGGGGAGATATGATCTGCAAGATACCCTGGACCTAACCTTATATTATGCCACCGGTGCTTTTCTTGTGAAAGAACAGGATAAAATACACAAAAACATCCAAAATTACTTCATTGAACTTTCATGATACATCACAAGAAGCACACAATAGAATAAAATATCTTCTTTCAGGGTCCAGGCAGAGTCAGTTTATGCCCTGTCAGTGTTGGTGTGAACCATTCCATACATGTATGTGTGACTTCCTTTCTCAGTGTTTTAGGTATACAATTTCTATATATGTATGATGATGTATGATATATATATATATGTATATATATATATGATGCAAAATCAGACCGAATCATTTCAGTAAGGCTCCAGGGTAAACCTATGAATATCACCATAAAACAAGTATATGCACCAACCACAGATGTAGAACAAGAAGAAATTGATAGATTCTATGAAGGAGTACAGGAAGAAATTGACAGCACACCAACACAGGATATCAATCATTGGAGATTGGAACGCAAAAATTGGAAGCAGCAAAGAATAAAAAACAGCAGGTAGATTTGGATTAGGCAAAAGAAATGAAGCAGGTGAGCGTCTGATAGATTTTTGTGAAGCCAGTAACCCATTCATTGCAAACACATTCTTCATACAGCCAGAAAAAAGGCTATACACATGGACATCACCAGATGGTCAACACAAAAAATCAAATAGACTATATAATTGGAAGCAAAAGATGGCAAAACTCTATACTGGTGGCCAAGACTAGACCAGGTGCCGACAGTGGCACAGATCATGAACTATTCATATCAAATATAAGAGTAAGACTCAAGAAGAAAATAAAACCAATGATTATACAAAAATGTGATCTAAATAATATCTCAACAGAATTTACTGACAACGTAAGAAACAGATTTGCATTACTAAGCATAATAGACCAAGAACCAAAAAACTATGGTCTCAAGCCAGGGACATAATAAAAGAAGAACGCTGACAGACACTTTCAATAAACAAAAAGAAAGAGGAAAAAACCATAGATGACAGGGAAAAAACAGCGCTACAAGCAATAAAGAAAAGAAGAGAAGAAAAACAAAAGGGGGATAGGAACAAACTAAGAATTTGAATGCAACAGTACAACGGCTTGTGAGGAAAGATAAAGAAAATTGCTACAATGACCAATGCAGAGAAACAGAAGACAACAACACAAAGGGAAGAACAAGAGAACTATTTCACAAGATCCGGGAAATCAAAGGAAAATTCAAACCAAAGACTGGGATGATCTATGACAATAAGACAAGGAAGGAATAAAATGACATTGGATGCAATACATAGAAGATTTATATGAAAGAGAAAACAAAATAAAGGACACATGGAATGAAGAGCCATATGAAGATAAACCCCAAATTCTAAAAACTGAGGTGGAAACTGCAATAAGAGAAATAGTGAAAAACAAATCACCAGGAACAGATGTTATTCCAATTGAACTGCTGCAATCCACACTGACAGAGTCAACTCTGGTGCTAACCAACGTATGTTAACAGATATGGAAAAGGAAACAATGGCCAACAGATTGGAAGTGATCAATATACATCCCCATCCACAAATAAGGAGACACAAGAGACTGCAGCAACTATATAACCATAGCACTGATCTCCCATGCAAGCAAAATCATGTTCCAAATTCTGCATCATAGACTAAAAGAAAATCAGCATATGCTTTATAGACTATAGCAAAGCCTTTGACTGCATAGATCATGAAAGGCTATGGAATGCCCTTAAAGACATGGGAGTGCCAACACATCTGATAGTCCTGATGAGGAATCTGTACGAGGCTACTGTCAGAACAAAACACAGAGAAACAGAATGGTTCCCGATTGGCAAGGGAATAGACAAAGCTGCATCCTTTCACCCTATCTGTTCAACTTGTATGCAGAACATATTATAAGAAAAGCAGTCTTGGACACAGAAGAAGGGGTAGTGAAAATAGGAGGAAGAAATATCAACAATCTAAGATATGCTGATGACATCATAGTACTAGCAGAAAACCTCACAGACCTGGAATACCTACAAAGGAAGATCAAAGAAGAAAGTGCTAAGGTAAGCTTAATGTTGGACATAAAGAAAACAAAAAATAATGACCACCGAGGACCTCCACAGGTTTAACTTAGACAAAGAAGAAATAGAAATAGTAAAAGAATTCGCATACCTGGAAACAAACATTGATAGAAATGGGGACTGCAGTCAGGAAATTAGAAGAAGACTAAGAATGGGGAAGGTGGCTATGAAAGAACTAGAAAAGATTCTAAAATGCAAAGATATACATCTCAACACAAAAGTTAGAATCATACAAGCCATTGTATTCCCTATTACCATGTATGGATGTGAGAGCTGGAAGAAAATCAATGCATTTGAGATGTGGTGCTGGAAAAGAGTGCCGAAGATCCCATGGACAGCCAAAAGGGCAAACAAGTGAGTCCTAGAGCAGATCAAACCGGAAACCTCTCTGAAAGCCAAGATGACCAAACTGAGGTTGTTGTACTTTGGACACATCACGAGAAGAGAAGACTCGTTAGAAAAGATAATAATGCTGGGAAAAGTGGAGAGAAGTAGGAAGAGAGGAAGGCCACATGCTAGATATCGTCAATGCATCCTTTAGGGAAGGACATGTTCCATCATGTTTAAAGGAAGCGGCGGTTAGGCCGCTTCTGAAAAAACCTTCCCTGGACCCCCTGGACATGAAGAACTATAGGCCTGTGTCATTGCTGCCATTTTTGAGCAAGGTGATCGAGAGGGCAGTTGCTCTTCAGCTCCAGGCAGTCTTGGATGAAACCGATTATCTAGACCCATTTCAAACCGGCTTCAGGACAGGCTTTGGGGTTGAGACTGCCATGGTTGCCTTGACTGACGATCTGCGTCTGGGCATCGACAGGGGTAGCGTGACCCTGTTGGTGCTTCTAGACCTCTCAGCGGCTTTCGATACAATAGATCACGGCATCCTCTTGGACCGCCTGAAGGGGCTGGGTATCGGAGGCACTGCTTTGCAGTGGTTCCGGTCCTTCCTCTCGGGTCGGTCCCAGAGGGTGCTGCTTGGGGACTGTAGCTCCAACAAGAGGGACCTCACTTGTGGGGTCCCTCAGGGAACTATTTTGTCCCCGATGTTGTTTAACATCTATATGAAGCCGCTGGGTGAGATTATACGGAGTTATGGTGCTGGGTGTTATCAGTACACAGATGACACCCAAATCTATTTCTCCATATCTCGTTCGTCGGTCTCAAATTCCAATGGCATCTCTTCTCTCAATGAATGTCTTCAGGCGGTAATGGGCTGGATGAGGAAAAACAGATTGAAGCTGAATCCAGACAAGACGGAGGTGCTCACGGTAGCGGCCCCAAAACCAGGAATTGTGTTGCAACCTCCAGTCCTGGATGGGGTCACGCTCTCCTCCAGTGACTGTGTTCGCAGCTTGGGGGTGCTCTTTGACTCGTCGCTCCTGATGATGAATCAGGTCAACGCGACGGTCAGGAGCGCCTGTTATCAGCTTCGGCTGATACGCGAGCTGCGCCCTTTTCTGGAAGTAGGGGATCTTGAGACCGTTGTGCACGCGTTGGTAACCTCACGCCTTGACTTCTGTAATGCGCTCTACATGGGGATACCCTCGTGCCTGGTTTGGAAACTGCAATTGGTTCAAAATATGGCAGCCAGATTAATATCTGGTACATCTAGGGGGGACCATATTACCCCGGTACTAAGGTCCCTCCACTGGCTGCCTGTTAGTTTCCGAGCCCAGTACAAGGTGTTGGTTATTACCTTCAAAGCCCTAAATGGCTTGGGTCCAGGCTATCTTAAGGACCCCCTCCTCCCGTACAATCCTCCACGTACCCTCCGGTCCTCTGGGAGGAATTTGTTACAGCCTCAAAAAAACGAGACTGGTGACTACCTCCCAGAGGGCCTTTTCTGTTGTTGCCCCCAAACTGTGGAATGGCCTGCCGGAGGAGATCCGTCAATTGACATCACTTGACAGCTTCAAGAAGGCTGTCAAGACTGATCTCTTCCGGCAGGCCTTCCCGGAATAACTACCGACTTACGGCTCCAGTCCCTTTTGAAGATCCTCCCCCCTTCTATGGCCTTCTATGACCTTCTATGACCTCTATGACTAGGTCTTTTATGAGCCAGTATACTTACTCTTGCCTGCACTTTTTTTCTTTGTTATGGTTTGTATGTGATTTTATGGAGGAATTTACCTCCTTTATAATTTGTTTTAATTGTAATTGGTTTAATAACTTTTTAAGGGGGGGGAGGGGGGAATTGTTCTTAAATTGTCATGTGATGATTTTTTATGATGTAAGCCGCCCCGATTGCTCTCAGAGGGGTGGGTTATTAAATAAAAAATTATTATTATATATTATATTATAGATGGATGAATTCTATTAAGGAGGACACAGGTATGCAGGAATTAAGCAGAGCAGTGGAAGACAGAAGGTCTTGGAGATGTCTCATTCATACGGCCATCATGAGTTGAGATCGACTCGAGGGCAGTTAACAATAAAATGATACAGTGGCTCAAGTGGTTAAGACTCTGTTGATTGCAAGATCAGCAGGTTGGCAGTTCAAGGCCCGGGTGCTGCATGATGGGGTGAGCTCCTTTCAATAGTCTGAGCTTCTGCCAACCTAACAGTTTGAAAGCATGCAAATAGAAGTAGATAAATAAGTATCACATCAGTGGGAGGGTAAACAGCATTCTGTGCAAGCATGCTGGCTACATGATCACAGAGTACTCTTTGACAATACTGGCTCTTCAGCTTAGTAACGGAGATGAGCACCGCCCCTTATGGTTGGACATGACTTGACAACCTTGTCAACAGGGGATACCTTTACCTTTACCTATGATGCTATTGCTCTTAAGGGAAAGGGTGGGGAGGAGGAAGTATGGCATTAATTCTTTCCCATTCATGTTCAGGTGGTGGTGGTGGTGGTGGTGGTGGTTCTTCTTCTTCTTCTTCTGTAAGGATCCCTGGTGATGCAGTGGTTAAATGCCTCTACTGTACCCTCTCACAAACCACAAGGTTGTGAATTCAATCCCAGCCAGGGGCTCAGGGTTGACTCAGCCTTGCATCCTTCCGTAGGTCACAAAAATGAGTACCTAGCTTGTTGGGGGCAAGTAACTTACAGTTGTCCACTGCTTAGTGCAGTATGAAGCAGTATTTAAATGAATCTGGTATTGCTGTTGCTATTATTTCATTTTTTATCCTGCTTTCTCACAATAATGGGACTCAAGGAGGCTAAAACCATATCTAAAACAATACAAATTAAAAACAGAACAAAAGCAGGTGACAGTTTGAGTGTTGGACTACAACTCTGGAGACCAGGGTTTGATTTTCCCATTCATCCATGAAACCCACTGGGTGACCTTCTCATATGTTCTCAGCCTCGGGGAAAGGCAATGGCAAACCTCCTCTGAACAAATCTTGCCAAGAAAACCCCATGTTAGGGTTGCCTTAGTCAGAAATGACATGAAGGCACACAACAACAACAACAACAACAACAACAACGTTAATAAAAAGTTTAATATAAGATTTAAAAAACAATTAAACAATTAATGAAGTTAAACCATTAAACATTAAAAATATTAAATTACATTCAAAGATTGTGTACTAACCTTAAAAACAGAACTGTACAGTATTAAAAGCTTAACCCTAGTTAGTTGGTAAAAGTCTGATGCACAGAAATGTTTTGACCTGTTGTCAGAAGGAGAGCAAGGATGGGACTATCCTGGTGTCTCTAGAGAGTTCCAAAGTCTGGGAGCAGCCACCCAGATGGACCTATTCTTTGCTCCCATAATGAACTTGAGAAGGTGGTAGTACAGAAAAAAGAGCCTCTCCAATGATCTTAGAGCTCTCATGGGTTCATAGAGGATGGACCAACAGCCAATGGAGCTGTTGCAACAAGTGAGTTGTGTTCTCAGAATGGCAGAATGATTTGAGTGGCGAAGCCTGCTTAAATTGTTAAATAGCAATTGTGTTTGTAAATGTTTATTGCTTTTCTGAATGGTAAACAGATTTTTCTGAAATCAGGGAAGAATTTTACAGCAAATTTGTGGCAGCATAAGCTTTACTGGGCCATAATGCATTTCTTAAGCTGTATAAAAATGTTCACTTAAGTGAACAGAGATAGTATATCTGAAATTCAGAGAAAAGAAGTCTTTCTCTCACACATACATGTTGGGAATGGGTCATACCAATGCTGATTGACTATAATTTATTTATCTAGATTCTATATTTGTGTTCTGCATAGTACTGCAAAACAACTACTACATTTTCTTGAATGGATCAATCATTTAGATCAGGGGTAGGCAACCTTTCCCTTTTAAGGGCCGAGGGACTTCAGCTCCCAGAATCCCAGGAGCCATTGGCCAACATGGGGCTATGGCCAACATGGCTGAGGCTTCTGGGAGCTGAAGTCCCTCGGCCCTTAAAGGGGAAAGGTTGCCTACCCCAGATTTAGATTCTGTTTGTAAATGCAAAACAATTCCCCCCTTTTTTCCTGGTTCAGTCTTTACTTGCCAACTGAGGAGACCTCTTCAGGAAAATCATTGGCCTATCTTGCTCAGTATTACCTACACTGATTGGCTTTGGGTCTTCAGAGTTTCAGTTGGGAGTGTCCCTCAGCCCAACCTGAAGATGTGAGTGAGTGAAACAAAGATCTTCTGCATGCAAAGTATGCGCTCAACTACTGACCTACAACCTGTCCCTTAACCTTTTCTTTTTATGGTTCAGACAAGTGCATTCAGGTTCACAAATGCCCATTCCACTTCATTTTTGCTACCCTTTACAGCAGGGGTAGGCAACCTAAGGCCCGGGGGCCGGATGCGCCCCCCCGAGGCCTTTGGATTGGCCCCAGGCCGGTCCTGCCGCCGCTGCTACCGCCTGCCATGATGATATTGATTATTGTTGTTATTACTTGTTCTTGGAGTTTTCTTGGCAAAATCTCCACAGGGGTTTTGCCATGGTTTTTCTGGGGCTGAGAGAGTGTACATGCATATTTTTTTAAATTTTTAAATGTTTTTTTAAAAAATTATATTTATTTATTTATTTATTTATTTATTTATTTTTGGTCCTTCAGCCCCCCAATTGTCTGAGGGACAGCAACCCGGCCCCTGGCTCAAAAAGGTTGCCTACCCCTGCTTTACAGTATGCCACCCAAGTTGTTGGTTGTTTCTGCTATAAAAGACAAACATAACTGAACTGGAATTTGCTCTCTACTAAGTAGCTGACCTCTTTGGTCCATCCAGAATAAAAAATAATTCAAGGTCAGTGAAATGATGCTCACGTAAGACTTCTAAATTTGAAGCTAACGATTTGTAGAATTATGGCTTTCTTGACCATTTCATTTCATTTTCAGTACTTAAGATGCTGTAAAAGCATGAGAGGAAAATATATCTCACTTGAGTGTTCACATCAAAGATTAGATTATTGTATGAATCTAAAACCATATTTTGTAACACTGAAGTGGCAGTCACATATTAACATTTGTTAGCGCATGTGTAATTTACCACTTCTTTTCCATTTAAAATTATCCTCCACCCTTTCTCAAAAATTGTACATGCCGTCGTACCTCCCTCAGAGTATACTTCAGTAAATGCCAGATTAGAGTCTTTAAGGAAAGGGGGCTACAAATATGCTTTCTCCCTCCCCAAACATTTTCCTCTTCTGTCATTCACTTTGTCTAAATTTGTTTAAACCATTTTAACCTTCCTCAGAAAGGCCAGAAGATGTTTTGCTTATTTGGATAATGGTTACCTGACATTCTGGTATACAAAGGGACATTATTGCCATATTCTAGTGTTCAAAAATGAGGGAAACATTAACAAGGAAAATGTTTATATTGGGGACCGTAGAATTTGATTTGGGATATTTTAACCTAATGGGATATTTTAACCTCTTTCTCCAAGATTTTGAAGTTAGGTGCTAGGCAGGGAAAATATAGCTCATCAGATGCATCTGATTCCTAAAACTCACTTTTGTGGCCCTTGAAACCTACCCCCAATGCTCCAAAGTCTCCACCCCATTTTTTACCCCCAAATCACACAAAAAGCCACTCAAAGGAACACAAACACACAAACAGCCATCCTCAGTCCACTCCAAATTCCCTCAAATGGCTCATTTCCCTCCTGTTTTTCCTTCCATTTTCCTTCCCAAATGGGACATCACTTCTGCTTACTATTTTGGTGGTGAAAAATAGGGAAACAGATATTTTGACATGTTGTAGGGTTGTCTGGTCCATGGACAGTGGCTGAGGTAGGAATTTAACTTATCTTTGAGCAGTTTCCTACCCCTGTAATGGAGGATTAGAAATGTTGTTTCATTTCTGCCATAAATGAACATTACTGCTTATGACAAAAACATTAAGGCCTAAATCCTATTTAGTCTTAATCAGAGTAGACCCATTCTCAGTGGGATTGACCCATTCTCAGTGGAACTCATCAATAACATTCTGGCTGAAGTCAGTGGCATCACTAGGGTTGGCATCACCCAGTGTGGTAACTCAGTGTCACTCCCCCATTGTTTTTGTTTGTCAACTGCCCTCAAGTTGACTTTGACTCATGATGGCCCTGTGTATGAGAGATCTTCAGGATCCCTCTGTCCTCCCCCTCTGCTCATGTCCAGGCCAAGTTCTTCCTGATCGAGTCCAACCATCTGGCATGTGGTCTTCCTATCTTCTTTTTCCTTCTGATTCATTTTTTCTCATGATGTGGCCAAACTACAACAACCTCAGTTTGGTCATCTTGGCTTCCAGGGATAGTTCAGGCTTGCTCGGTTCTAGAGCTAATTTAATTGTTTTTTTGGCCATCCACGGTATTTTCAGTACTCTTCTCCAGCACCACATCTCAAATGAGTTGATTTTCTTTCTTTCAGCGTTTTTCACTGTCCTGCTCTCACATCCTCAAATGGTGATGGGGAATGCAGTGGTTTGAACTGTCCTCACTTTGTGGTCAGAGTTATGACCTCCTCCCATACCACACCATACAGAATCTTTAGTAATGCTTTTTGTATTGTTACTCATAAATCTTAATTCCCATATATTACACACACACACCCCACTTATATAAACAACTAGTAAAATTAAAATATTTTAAATATTATTTATTTATTTATTAACAAAATAAAACCTGGGAACTCTCCTTTATCCTCCTATTAAGCCTCACTCTATTCACACCATCTCTTCAGTATTTTAAAGGGATGCTGGTGAACACCACTGCCCATTTCTATGAAAAGGCAAATGTTTGGGGAGCAGTGGTGTCACCTCCCTTAGGGTATCATCTGCTGCAGCCTAAAGCTCCCCCCACATCCCCAGTGATGCCCCTGGCTGAAGTGTTCATATGTTAGAAGAAAACACAGTTAAGGCCTAGAACCTTGAACAGCTACAGCAATCAAGGTTCTTCTACCTGCACTGCTCCTGTGAGATGGATGGTTCCTTTTCCAAATATTAGTCCTGTAACTCACCACAGTGCTGGTTGCCTATTTTAAGGATGCACATTAACCAATAACATTAAAAGCTGCAGTAGTGTGTCGCTTCATCAATGTATTCCATCTCAACTACATATAGAAGCTTTTGGCACTTCATTTAGCTTAGGCAAACTTCTTCTTCGCTTTCATTTCTATCAAGACAGCTGGGGTTTTCTCTTAAAACAGATGCCATTATATGCACCAGCCTTTACTGGTTCAGAACTTTCTTAAGTGTGCAGGATGTTGAAGATGGTTGTCGTTTGACATGAGTCTGCCAGAGTTTGCTTTGAAGAGTATCTGTGAAAATATTCCTTTCAAAGTTTTCCTGCTCAGTAGTGATTATGTTTCGTAACAAACTGACCATTTTCGTTCTAACTACTACATCATGGTAAATAAATTGCAGAAAGTGAGAAGGCAAAAAATGCCATGAGATGAATAAAGATGAAATTAAGCCCCGTTAGCCCTGGGCCATGAATTGAAAATGGGCATAGCAGTAACATGTATGATTTTTTTTTTGGAAGGTGTGGATTATGTTTACATGCGATAGCCCATTTGTTTTGATTGCTCAAGGATGCCCAATTTGGTGCAGAAGATAAAGAGAAAGAATTATTGCTTTCAGAATATACAACTTGAACTGCTAGCAGAATCTGTCATTTAGGAGGTGAAAAAGAGGGGAACAGAGATATATTCTGGATTATAATAATATAATACTAAAATATAATTATTTCTTACTCGCCTCTCCCCATGGATTGAGGCAGGGGACAGCAACAATTAATAAATAACAACATCAGTTAAAACACATTGGTTAAAACACACATCAATTTTAAAGGACAATAAGATGTGCTCATATTAAAACAATCCACATCTAAAGTTTGCCATTTAAAATTCACAATTTAAAAACCATCTGAATAATCACCTGCTGGAAGTCTGGAGTAGACTTCAGAAAGGTATATATAATGAAAAAGCTAAAGTTATCATTGAGGTTTGCCTTGAAATGTCTATCAAAGATGCTGAAAGATACAACCAAGGGACAACTGCTAGTCTGTACCAGATGAACACTAAACCAAGTCATAAATATTTCTGTGGCTAACAAGTCTGTGCAGGTTCTTGATGCAACAATGGAGGTTGCCTAAGTAAATGAAAAGTTTGAGAAGTACTTTATGCAACAACTGAGGAGGCTTGTTCCAAGATTACCAAAGATCACTGGAGAGGGGTCTTTGCGCTAAGGGCTACACAAGAAGAAACTGACACAAGGGTGCTGCTGAACAGTATGCAGCAGACAGGGACAAAAATCTATTGCTGCTATTTCAGAAGACACAGCTGTACTAATGCTACACATTGGCTTTGTGGATGAAATACCATGCCCTATGTTTGTGAAATGTGGAACAAAGACTGGCTGACATAAGAACAAAGATTTACTGACATGGGCAAAATCACAAATTCAGTTGGACAGAATGTGTCTTATATGCTGACTGGACTATATGTCTCCACTGCTTGTGACATTGTGAGTGCTTTTGCAGACTGGGCTAAGTTAGGTCCCTTGAGACTACTGAGAAAGGACAAGAACTACCAAGAGACATTCATTCAACTAGTTAAGTCATGGGAAATCTCTGTAGAGGTATTTCAGACAGTACAGCAGTTCACCTGTCAAATGTATGCTCCAGCTACCCGCACTACCAAATGTCTTCCTCTGCCTCTGCCTCTGTACATGCTGCTTTTCATTTCCAGTGTTCCACCAATAGATATCCATTATTCGATATTGCTCTAAATTCTCAGTTTCCCATATAATGAGTAAATCATATAAACTGTGATTTTATGACATACTCACACGTGCCTAAATATGGCATATCAAAATTGCTTTATTCATGCAGTGCCTTGTTGAAAAACACAAAAGAGTAAGTTACAATTGTCTAATATATGCTATGTGTATTTTTAGTTTAACTAAACTGTCATATGTAGTAAACTGTATAAAAAGGATGCAAAATATGATTTTCCCCCTTGATACATACAATGTATCAATAAAAAATGGAACAAATAGCTTTCATATCAGTTAATTGCTGAATAATTCATTCACTTTCCATCACAGTGTAAAAATGTAAGCTCAGACACTTGTCTGAGTGGGAGGTTGATAATGGAAATATGTGGGAAACATGAGTAAAACTGAATTCCACTGTTCTTTTGGTTGAGAAGGGGAGTTGAAATAATATAGGAAAAGCTAATAAAGGAAGGAAGGACGGAAGGAAAATAGTCCAGAAACCAGAATAGTTATTTACTTATTTATTATATTTATATCCCAGTTTTCTCTGAAAATTGCAACCCAAAGCAACTCACAATTTAAAAGAACAATACATTCATCCCACCCCGTTTGTGGACTTGGAGTCCACGATCTCACTCTTTGTGGGAGGGACAAGTGGGGATGGACAAAATGGTGGCACACAGATGGATGCAGTTCTGCACGTGTGCCACAGGCATCCACACCATTATTTTCAATTGGGCTCGAATATTTGCACCATTTTTGCAGGGGAGAGCTCTGGAATGGATCCCCCATGAATTGGGAGGGGCTACTGTACAATAAAAAAACATTCAGAAAAAGAGCATTAAAAGAGAATTAAACTGTTTACAGTATTAAAATGATTCACACCTCAGTAAAATAATAAAATGCAATTAAAAAGATAAAAAAGCTCTTAATTAAACTAATCCCTGATTAGTTTCCCGGCCTCAGGAGTCCTTTTATCCCTCCTATATCTGGTTTAAATGCTGCCCTGCCTATTATTGTTTGTTTGATTATGGTTTATTTTAATTACCGGTATGTGTTTGTATCATTGTTTTAATGTAAACATTGTTTAATTCCTTTTTAAGGGGTGAGGGGGCTGTGGGATTTGGATGGTATTTTAACATTGTATGATGTTTTTAAATTGCTGTGAGCCGCCTCAGTTGTGTGACAGAGGGGCGGGATATAAATAAAATTTATTATTATTATTATTATTATTATTATTATTAAAACAGTTCCATTAAAACAGGGGTAGGCAACCTTTCCCCTTTAAGGGCCGAGGGACTTCAGCTCCCAGAAGCCTCAGCCATGTTGGCCAATAGTCCCATGTTGGCCAATAGCTCCTGGGATTCTGGGAGCTGAAGTCCTCAGCCCTTAAAGGGGAAAGGTTGCCTACCCCTGCGTTAAAACAAAACAGCACCCCCTAGTCTATTCTTTAAAAACCTTCTGTTTTAAAAGCCTGTTGGAATAAAAAGGTTTTCACCTGCTGATGGACAAGGAGGGGCCATTCTGGTCTTCCTGGGAAGGGAGTTCCCAAGTCTAGAGGCAGCCACCAAGAAGGCCCTCTCTTGTGCTTGTGATGGTGATGGGACTGAGAGAAGGGCCTCTCTTGATAATCATAGAGCCCAGGCTAGCTCATACTCTGCAAACTGAGAAAACAAAATGAGGTCTGCAATAGAGTGAAAGCAAAAAGACAGAAGAAAGTGAACTGCAAGCTACACTGCTAGTTGAGGAGCTAGAACAGCTTCATTGCTAGCTATTGGCTTAAGGAAGGAAACAGGTGACTAGATTTACGTTATTTACTTTGCTCTATGGCCAACAAGGCTACCCTGGATATTTTTCTAGATTTATATAGTAGCTTTACTTTGTTATTTCTATTTGTTCTCATCATTCATTGAGCTCTTTTAAATTAGTCCCCTCCCTCTTATCTTTACAATAATTGTTTAAATACATAACGGCAACTTTAGTAAAGACTAATTTGTTTTTGGTTTGACTTTGTCTGAGCCCTGTTATGCAAAGGATGCCTAAACGCTTTACCACACCACCCAGAACAGAGGTTGGCTGGATGCACAAGTTAAAGTCCATGGATTTGAGGATAATTTGGCAGAAGCATACAACGAATAAAGATAGGCACTGGGCTATTTGCTTTGCTCTTCTCCCCTCATCAAAAGGCCTGTCTGGGATGATTTTTGGTATAATATTTGTGTATTTCAATTTTGAAATATGCTCTACAAATGTGAAGTTTCACATGAATTATTGCAGTTTGATGGACACAATAAATATTTTCTTCACCTGTCCCCATTCACCTCTGTTGTCACAGTCAATGTGGACACTGTTTTATTACAGTCCTTGAGAGTTGCAATAAAACACTATCTACACTTATATTGACAACAATCCTAATATATATTTAAATTAAAAGTAAAATGAGCATTTATAACCATGCATATAGGTTAGAAAACTTGGCAGTTTCAGTTGTGTTGATAATAATGACTGTGTGTGTGTAGCTGAATTGCATTTAGGTATAACTGAAGGAAAGATACTCCATACGTTCTTAGAGGCACTTGTATTTAAAGGGTAGTCCTTCCCTTCAAGCACGCCATCAAAGGTATAAGCTTATATAGCAACATCTGAAGGTACTTAACATAAAGGTAATCTCTCACAGTGAGACAGATTTAAAATTCTTCACTTCAAAATGTCCATTTTGCAAAACACAGTGCAGCGGTACATATGGCCAAGTATAGGCCTCAGTGGAAACACAAGGAAGAACATCTTTTTAAATGCCTTTGCATCACAATTCAGCACATATTTATCCATCAGCAAATCCCATTGTGTGGAATGGATTTCACTCACAAGTTAATGTGGATGGGGGTAGAGTCCTTAATCACCCAAGATGTTATAACTCAGTGAGTTAGAAGGAGAGGAGGAGGCAGTTGCCAGAAATCTGCAGCTCGTGGAGGTGAGAGGAGGGCTGAGGCCGAGGGGTTCCTGCTGCTCAACAGGTGGTTGCAAAGGCTGAAGACCTATTATTACCATCATTCATCAAGTGAGAAAGAGACAAGGAGAGATCCCACTGCCTGATAAATAGGAGATGCTGACTTGGAACTTTATTATATGAGGGTTTTAAACTGCAATTGTAGGGAAAGAATAATGCATCACGTGGTACCTATTGCACGATGTCACCCCTGACCTGTTGCTGCTGTTCCTCTGGAATATGGCTAGAAGGCACTTTTTCATTTATGGAAAAACCCATCAATAAATAGCCAATCACACTGCCACCCTATTACTCCCATATGTGATAGTGACAGTCTTCAGTAGTCCTAATATTAAGCTAATATTCTTTCTTTTCTCACTTTCTTTTCTTTTTCTTTTTTCTAAATCATATGTCCATAACTCCAAAATTGCATTACAAATTTAAAAAGAAATTAATAAGAAAGGCATCCTGGGGAGGGCAAAGGACAGGAATATGGGATAAGGAGAAGTACGGAAGGCAGAGCTGGGACCATCGATGGCACCAAATGCCCCCATCGCATTATCTTCCGGCAGGCGTTCCCAGAATATTTCCCATAATCTCTCCCCCACCATTAGATCACTCCTTTATAAACAGAGTGCCCTGTTTAATTCGTATTGCATTTGCAATTTTGTTTTAAGTTAAACTTTAATGTTGTTATGAATTTAATATATTTTTAGAGGTGTGTGTGAATGTTTTTTATTGTATGGGATTGTGCTTTTAGATTGTAAGCCACCTTGATAGCCTTGGCTAAAGGCGGGATATAAATAAATTATTATTATTATTATTATTATTATTATTATATTGAAGAGAGGCGTGATAATAAAAGCTCCCAAATTGGTATGTTTCTGTTTCTTTAAATAACTCAATTGTGGCAAGACCGAGGTGAGACTGAGGCTCGTGTGATAAAGTTCCTGGTGTTTAGAAAACAGCTCCTTATAAAACTCCCAGCCATGTTCCAGTAGCTTTGTTGCTTTCCACCCTCCTCCTTGAAGACTAGCAGTACTGCTTTGTGTCCCTGTTTTACCTGACCTTGGACTGGCTACGATTTATGACTCTTTTTTTACTTCTTGCTGGCTTTGTTTAACTGGACTCCTAACTTGCTGAATGACCCCCTGGATGAGTTGATGACCACCCTCTTGCTTCTCCCTTCATCGTGCTGGATACCCTGTGACTCATCTGGACTGAATTAACTATGCAAAAGCTCTTGAATTCTAACCATCTGATTCCTGAAACATTTGCTGACTGGAGCAAAGAACACAACAAGTCTTGAGACACTTATATGCACAAATTCAGAAATAAATGTCAGAGCATGTTAGTATTTGGGGTGCATGTGTCAGATCATGAAGAACTGTGAGTTCCTTTCCCTGTATATTTAGACAAAAGAAAACTACTGCAGCATCTCCTTACTTTTTACTTCAGCTGCCCCCCTCCCAACAATGGCTAACTGTTCAGGATACCATCCATAACATTGCAAGATGGAAGCAGGAATTGTTCATTTAAGAAGGGCTACTGAGCCTTTACAAACATACCATTAATAACAAAACTAGTCCCTCTTTGTTGTTTTCAGAGAGATGCCTTCCTGTTATTAAGTTTAGATATGGTTATGGCCTTATTGTTGTGAATCACAAGACAAATCCCTCTTCCTTAATGTCATAGCAGGAGATCTTGGGTGATACGTCTGATGATCTTTGTATCATCTTTTCTCAAATTGGTGTCCTTTCACACTACTCATTCATACCCTCCAGCTGTAAAATTAATCCTTTGTTGTTCCACTTTTTCAGCTGCTTTAAAAATGCCCCAGCTTGTCTCTATCCATATTTTCTCCCTTTGTGCTCACCTTATTTCAGCTGCTGCAAACCAAGGTCTAAGTGCAAAAATAATTTGCATTCAGTGAACTCAATAGGTGGGAAAGCAGAGGAGAGATGGAATTTTGCCATTCCCTACAAACTTAGCCAAAAGTAAACTGCTGCAGCATCTCCTCACTTTTTGCATTCTTCTTCATTCATAATTTTTGCCATCTTGACCACACTTTGATGTTGCTTGGCCACATATCACTGTTTTTATCTGAAATGTTGGAGGGTATGTACAATTACAGCACTCTGTTTCCACTTTAACACACCATGACAACATCCCATGGAATCATAGGATTTGCCAGTGTCACGTTCATCTCCCATAAAGCCTGTTATAATTTACTTACATTCCCTTATGTTGTCATACTGACATGATAACGTGACAACAAGCTATCCATGAGCAGATCACACTCCACAAGATAATGCACTTTTTGCGGGTAGCCGTCTGTTCTGCATAATGTATAGATATATCTTCAGTTTTAACTAGTGAAACAAATTTGATAATGTATGATTTGAGTTATGTACTTTGCATTAATGTGGATACAGGAGGTAAAACAATGATATTCCTGAAGACAGCAAAGTTTCAAATTGTATGTTTTAGAGAGAATTTAACTCAGAAATGTGTAAGATATCTCAGGAAACTGCTGAGAAGTTCTATAACTGCTTGCCAAAGGAATGAACATTGTAGAACAAATTTGACTACTTCTGCTAAAAGAAATAATCACAAGCTGTAGCAGTCAGCAGAGATCTAATTTTCCATTATGATTCTTATGATTCACTATTGCTCAGCACAATACAGAAGCCACAAAGGGGCTTTGGGTGTGAAAGAGAGCAGTTTATTGAACTGGAAAAGGTAACACACTCTAGTCTATTTACTGTTCTCCAAAACTAGAAAGGCAGCTTTTATTCAGACATGGTGATTTGAATCCTATCTTTAAATGGTTAACCCAGAGCATGAATACACCTGGAATCTGAGTAATTCTACATCACACTCGTTCATTGAAGCCAACCTAGCCTCTCTCATGAAATCCCAAATGCATGTGTAAAGCGGCTCAAGCCCTGAAACATTTGAAGGTTGATCAGTTGACTTTGTACTGCATCTGGGGGGACCACCAGTTGCTGGCAAAGGCAAAGACGAAATCTGTTTGACCAGATAGACAGAACCAACTGTGCATGTTTTATTATGCTTCTGATGTTTCTGTAGAACAGGCTACATATTTTGCAGTGAACAAAAATAGGTAACAGCACAGTTGGGAAGTGACTTGCTCCTGAATGTGACTTTCTTTGTTCTCTGCATTGTATGTACTTCATTCTCTCTCTTCTTGGGAATTTCAGTTGTGAATAATCATGTTGAGAACACTTTGTGGGAAATAAGTGTGTACATCTATATTAAAATAATGCTCCTGTTTGAGACCAGCATGGTGGCCATTCATAAAACTGGGAAGAAATTTTTACAGTAAAGATCTGTTGTCATTTCTTTATAAAAACTGTTGAATTGTGGTAATCTTAAAAATGCATCTGTAGCAGGGTTGGGAAAAAATAGTTTTTAAAAACAAAACAGAAGCTGTTTGTTTTTTTTAAAAAAATGTTTTTGTTTTTTCTTTTGGTTGAAACTTTCCTTTTATTTTGCATTAGTGTGTAGGACTACACCAATATAGGACTAAATCAGAAAATTAAGCAGCAAATGCACTTCAAATATTATGGCAACTACCTTAAACATAATTGTTTTTTATAAAGTGCTCTTTTGTTTTGATTGAACTAATGTTAATTAAAGGATTTGTTTTGGAATGTCATTTCTTGCACTATACAATAAAGTGAAAAATAAAGTGAAAATAAAGTAAACCCTGATCTCTGTAGTGAGAAATGAGCACAAATACACATAAGTCTCAGTCCCACTGCCTTCATAGGCCTTCTCTGTGGCTGCTCCCACTCTGCAGCCAGTGAAGACCTTCCTTTTCCATCATGCTTTGGGGTATTGATTTTTAACAACAGAAGGGCTCTTTATAGTGCTGTTATGTTTTAAAACATTGCTTTAAAGTAAGACGTTAAATTGTTTTAATGGTGTTACTATTTAATACTGTTCTCGTCCCAGTTTTGCATATTTTAACTCTTAAGTGTTTTTATTGCAGTTTTTGGCATTTTGTGAACTCCTCTGAGCCCCAGTCTGGAAGAAAGGTGGAATACAAATAAAGTGATAGGTGGATGGATTTCAGGAAGCTGATTATGAAGCACTTGTATTCTACTTTCATCATTTTCATTGGTCTGAATGCTTTCAATTGTAATCCTCGATGGTGCCTTCAGTGAGTTACCAGTGTCCCAATATGCTCTTGGTAGTAGAATTAGGTTTTTCTTCCAGGTCAGTGCCTGTCATTAATGGTTCCCCTGGAAAACAACAATAACAACAACAACAACAACAACAACAATAAAATTTATTTCTATACCGCCCAATGGTTACCCAATCCGGGTGGTTTACAAATTAAAAACAATTACAATAACAAGATATCCCTCCCCCCCCTTAAAACAGTATTAAATAGTAATATAATTAAAAATCAAGCAATATAACAGAAATTAAAAAATAACAAACCATAGCAGGTAATCTCCTTGCTACATTTAAAAGGGAACCAGGTTTGAATGAAGGAGGGAACTGCCCAGGGCCGGGTAATTTAGTCTGGAAAGGCCTGCCGGAAGAGATCCGTCTTGACAGCCTTTTTAAAACTGTCCAGAGATGTTAATTGACGGATCTCGTCCGGCAGGTCGTTCCAGAGTCTGGGGGCAATGATAGAAAAGGCCCTCTGGGAGGTTGTAGATAGTCTAGCTCTTTGAGGCTCAAAAAAAAAAAATTGAGATCCTTCATGCTTTTGGACCATATATTTGGCATATATCCCTATCAGTCATAGACATTTCACCAGGACTTCTTGGGAGGCTTTTCTCTGACTACTCTTGCCAAGTGAAATATGGCTAGTGGCTACTGGGGTAAAAATTACATAAAACAATTATTATTGATTTATTCCTCCCAGATTCACTGGGACCACAGTAGAGCTGTTCTTCTTCCACAAGATGTTTGTTACAGTTGCTGTGTATTTTTTTATAATCCACACAACCTCTTTTATCCTTCCCACTTCTGTTCTTTCCATTTTTTCTTTTCCTTTTCTCTCCTACCCCTTTCTTTTAGTAAAGAGCTGTAACATGGTATTAAGCCATATGCTTTGCACATAGAGGATGCTTATCTTTTGCATTTTGATAGACATTTAATCAATTCTACTTTTCTTTTCATACAGGATCCAAGCAAACTATCAATGTTTTTCATTGTCTTTCAGTGTTTTTCTTCTTCTATGGGCACTTTAATCATGTTAACAATAACTTCTAATAATGCATGTTTTTATTTCTCATCTGTTTTAATATGTGTAATATGCCTTGAGTACCTATTTCAGGTAAAAGGTGTGATATAATGTAAATCACCACCACCATAACCGTAAGCATCATTACAGGAATCCTTGACATTTCTAGATGGTGCTTGGAAATTCTCAAGAAAATGCAGTTTCTAAAACTGCTGTCATTAGGTATAGGTCGAGGGTTCTCCAGATGTTCTTGGACTACAACTACCACCATTCTTTACTATTGGCTAGTCTGGTGAACATTGACAAAAATTGCAGTCCAACAACATGTTTGGTGTGGAACATGCTACACTCAAGGCATTTGTGATATCATTCAGTAAAAGATAGCATTCAGTGTTCCTACATTGTTGCTTCCAATTTTGTATCTCTACAAGACGTAATTTTTTAAAAATCAAAATAGTTTTTTTAATGAGATGGGTTGTGAATATGAAGTAGGATAGAATTTCAAGGACTTTAGTGTTGTAGAATGTTGGTGTTATAAGAAGTGGAAAATATAGAGGTCTGATGTAAATATATATGTACAGGTTGAATCTCCCTTGCCAAGAATTCCAAAATCCAAAATATTCCAAAAATCAAAATCTTTTTCAAGAGTGGCTGAGATTGTGACACCTTTCCTTTCTGATAGTTCAATACACAAAATTATTAAAAAACATTATCTATATATAAATATAAATTTATAAATATAAAATTACCTTCAGGCTATGTGTATAAGGTGTATATGAAACATAAATAAACGTTGTGTTTAGACTTGGGTCCCATTTCTAAGATATCTCATTATGTACATATATGCAAATACAGGTATTCCAAAATCCAAGAAACTCCAAAATATTTCTGGTCCTAAGCATTTCGAATAAGGGAGTGTCAACCTGTACCTGAAAATACAACCCTTCATTTAAGGCCATACTGTTTCCTTTGAAATAAGAAATTCTATTGAATTGGATCTGTGGTTGCTTTCTTCATGTGCCAGCCATTGTTTCATGATGAATATACAAGTATGAATTTGCCTTGATTCACCAGGATGAACTGAAAGGAGTTTTAACACTCAGCATTCTGAAATATTAGCAAAAGAATCTCAGATTGTTCTTGCTTAGCCTCTAGTTCAGGGGTAGGCAACCTTTCCCCTTTAAGGGCCGAGGGACTTCAGCTCCCAGAAGCCTCAGCCATGTTGGCCAATAGTCCCATGTTGGCCAATAGCTCCTGGGATTCTGGGAGCTGAAGTCCCTCGGCCCTTAAAGGGGAAAGGTTGCCTATGGGCAATTAATAGATTTTGTTTACTTGAATCTCAGAAAGTGCTTCACAACCAATACAAACAGTTTTCAGTATTTATGCTTCAGTTTGAGTTGCAGAAATCCCAAATGGTTCCCATTTAGCACCATGAATGCATATTGTATTCATTTCATGAACAGTAGTAGATATGCAGGTTTCAGTGAGGCATTACATATCATTGATCTGGACAAAGAGAGAATGGAAGCTTTTAAACAATGTACTTTTTTTTTTAAAAAAAAAAAAGAGGAAATAACATTTGTTGTGTATTGCTGTTTAAGTAGTTTGTCCAGGTTTAAAATATATTTTGTGTGCATTGGATGTAAAGTATATTCAAGCATGGAGGACTCTGTTCTGTGCACTTCCTTCCCAAAAGAACATGATTAAAGGGAGAGTGTCAGTTGTGACTTGTATTTTTCTGCTTTTGTCAGCTTGTGTCACAACCTTAACATTATTAAAATGTATTTTTAAAAATTCAGTATTCACATTCAGATGTTCAAACCATAATTTCTGTTAGTAAAAGTGACATTTTTTAAAGTTCATTATTTTTTCACACTGAAATCTTGGTCTCTTTTTCTAAAAAATAAAAAAATAGACATTAAATAATGAAACAGAGGTGTCTTCAGGCTAACGGGGACTATAGTGCTTTGTCATTTTAATACCTGAATGGTTGGCATGAAGGGTTTGATAATATCTGGGTCATGTAACCTGGCTGGTTAAGAATTATAGCCATCAGAATCTTTACCTTTTACTGAATTCCTACAGACTTTGGCATTTGTCATTTTTGTCGGCATTTTCTCCTGGAGATGCACTATGGAGCCTTGTTTTACATTTTGAGGACCCCAGAACTTTGAAGAATTGATCCACAAACTTCCAACATACTTACTGACAAAGGAATGCCACAGAACGAGAAAACAAGCCTGCAGCTGAAGTAATAAAGTCAATGGAAATAAGATGGCTACAATATTCTGCCTCCATGCATGTTCAGTAGGAAGTTTAATTGGAGTGTGTGTGTGTGTGTGTGTGTGTTTATATATACCTTCCTGTGTCCCACCAGTGGGGTCAAAACATTGTGCCAGGGCATGGGCAAGGGTCTTCTCTGCTGGGACACCCTGGTTGAGCAACTGGTTCATGGATGAGGATGGCTAGGGCTTCTCTGCTGGGACACCTTTGGGTGTCCAACTGGCCCCAACACTGACTTTCTTTTGGTGCCAAGTAAAAGTATGACTTTATTTAACCCTTGTGGGCTTAACTGTTTTATTCCAAAATGTCCATGCACATGACTTTAAAAAGCTTTAACTTTTAAAACCTGTTTTGATTTGTTAACTTGTTTAATATGCTTTTAGTCTGTTTAAATTATTTTTATTATATAAATTGCCTTTATTGCCTGAAATCAATTTTATTTGTATGCCACATTGGCATTGCCGAATATAGGGTAGCATACAAATATTTATATTTCATCACATAATAAATAAATAAATAAATAAATAAATAAATGTCGTGAAATTTCCATTCATGTCAGACTTTGGTAATAATATGCTAAAATAATATTGCTGTTCCTTGCTTTTTTTTAAGCAACGAGGGGCAACATTGGTAGTTTAAAATATTTTCACCAAACCAAATCAAATGTTACAGGTGCTTGACCTTTTTTTCCCCATGTTAGTGATTTTTACATATAAAAACAACAACACTGAATATTTCCAGTTCAACAAAGATTCCCCCTGGACAATGGAGTAAAATAAGTGAACCTATTAATTCCATTTGTAACCACCAGTGTTACTTCCCAAGTGGTTTTGAAGGTTCCCCAGTCCGTTTTACAGATGAGATGCAAGAAAAAGGAGGTATTGGTGAATATTGGTTCCACTAATGCTGTCCATGGAATTCTGCTAACCTAAACTCTGGATTGAATGCCATAAATAACGACAGTGAAAGCAATTGGATTGTGGCAATGCTTTGAAATATCAATTTGTGCTGAATTTCATGAGAATCTGTCTCAACAGAAGAGCACTGGAGTTGAGGACTCCATTTTGTAAGTTTAGCTAGACCTTTGTTGTTGTGTGCCTTAAAGTCATTTTCAACTTATGGCAGCCCTAAGGTGATCCTATCATGAAGTTTTCTGGGGCTGGGAGTGTGTGACCACCCAGTGGGTTTCCATGGCTGAGCAGGGAATCAAACTCTGACCTCCAGAGTTGTAGGCCAATGTTCAGACCGCTATACTATTCTGGCACTCAGCTAGACTTTTACAGAGGGCTTTGTTTGCATAAATGAGATTGCAATTGTTATATTCTTTTCATATTCTCTAGTCATCTTCATCCATGAACCAGTTGCCTGGCACAAGCCTATTTAAAAATGGTGGTGCCTGTTAAAATATGTTGCATAGCTTTGTAGCTAACAGCCCAATCCTGTCTCTAGTTATGTCAAGTGTGTTCAGCTGCTGCACACAGATAGGAATTGCCTCACAATGGAGGCTCATCTGAGACTGAACCTTTAGATGTTCCACTGACATTTCTGAAAATAATAATAATAATAATAATAATAATAATAATTTATTTGTATCCCGCCCTTTGGGAAACCCAATCCGGATGGCTCACAACAGTAAAATCATACATAAAGCTGAAAACATCCCCCCCCCTCAAAACAGTATTAAATCAATAAAAATTTAAAATCACAATCAGAAAATTTAAAAACATAATAAAAGACATAACATTGGCCCATAGCAATATTCTTCATTCCATCAGTAGATGGGGCCACAAGAAGAACATTGGGGTGGGAGTACCTGAGGCCGGGATAATTAGTCTGGAAAGGCCTGCCAGAAGAGATCCATCTTGACAGCCCTTTTGAAGCTGTCTAACGATGTTAATTGATGGATCTCATCCGGCAGGCCGTTCCAGAATCTGGGGGCGACAACTGAAAAAGCCCTCTGGGAGGTAGTCGCAGGCCTCGATTTTTGAGGCAGGGGTTGGATAACTAATAGCCAAGGATAAGTATATAGGGGTTGTGTGTACATGTGTTTAAACATATTGATTTTCCATTGTATTTGGAAATGTTTTGAAGTGGCTGTTGAAAGCCATTCTGTGTCCAGTGGGGATGGACTCATAAATATGAAAATAGGAAATGTAGGAAATAATGTTCATGTAATCAAAAAGTCATCCTTGTGTGCTGGGTAAACAAGTATTTAAGATCATGTGAGTGTATATTGAGGATTAACAACTTCAGATACTGAGACACTTAAAAAGGAGCATTAACGCCATTGCAAAAGAGTTTGGCAAGCAGAGTATGAGTTCTGCACTTGGTTTTGCTTTCTGTTTACAATGGCTTATTTGAAAGCTAATTTCTTGCTTTTCCCAAGAAGATGTTTTACTCTATTGTGTGCTTCCTGAGGTGGACCATGAAAGGTCAGTGAAGCTATTTTGGAAGTATTTTTGCATGTGTTTTATCCTGCTCTTTCACCAGAAAATCTAAAGGTAACATAATATAAGGTTAGGTCCAGGCTATATTGCATATGAGCCCTCAAGAACCAAAACCTTTAGGATAGGCCCTTCTTTTAGTCCACCATCTTCACCAGTATGGTTAGTGGGAACATATGAGATACAGGGCCTTCTCAGGGGCTGCCCCTAGACTGTGAAACTCTCTTCCAAAGGAACTAGTTAGTTCCCTCTTGCTGTCTTTCCTTCAGCAGGGAAATATTATTAGTTCAATTCTGTTTTAATGTTGACTTTATGTTTTTAACTGTACTGTAATAGATTTAATTTCTGAGTTGCCTTGAGTCCCAGTTTTGGGGAAAAGTCAGGATGATAATAAATATGCTAACGACTGTAACACTAACACAAACACCAATTTTTTGAAGGAAAGTAATCACAATGGAAGCTGTCCTGCAAAAAATGCAAACCTACCCTATCTACAGTCTGAGGGTGCATCTGCATTGTAGAAGTAATGCACTTTGACATCACTATAATTGCCATGGCTCCATCCTACAGAATCCCAGGATTTGTAGTTTTGCAAAGCACCAGCACCCTTTGGCACCTTGTAAAACTACAAATCCTAGGATTCCATAGGATGGAGCTACAGCACCATCCTATGGACAACAGTTGTCAGGATTTAAACGGGAAGGAGAACTTTGATCTGCTTTGAAACTCTCAAAGCAATAAATAAACAAACTAAGGATTTGCATTACATGTGAACCACTTTTGTGGAACAGTTAGTCTGAAAAACAGTGCTTATCCAAGGATAAGCATATCTTCTAGAATTTTTATTTTTGTTCTTATACATTATCTCCTAAGGCAACTCTTACATCTTAATCAAATCATGCATGAGGCTCCCACCCATACAATTCTCATGCATATTACATGTATGTTTTTCTCTTTCTCATCTACATGAAAAGCATGCTCCAACTTTTCATAGAATGGTGTATGTATATCTTGACTACTGTTGCTGTCTTATACACATTCATCTGGAAATATGTCTCATTGAACTTGATGGCTTTTACTTCTGAATAAATATAAAGGGCAGTTTAATGAAAGTCATGTATTTTGCCCTGATGGCCTATAGACTAATAATAAATAATAATAAAAAGTATTTATACCCCGCCCCTCTGTCAACCAATTGGGGTAGCTTACAACAACTAAAATTCATACAGTATGATTCATCCTAAAAATACAATCTAAAATCCCCAGAACCTACCCCTCCTAAAAAAGTATTAAATCATGTATCCATTAAAACTTATGGGGAAAAAATAACAAAAAACAAAACACAAAAGTACAAAACAAGCAGGGCAGTAACGACTAGGAAAAATGACTTAAGCGCTATACACACTTTAGCATTTTTGATACTATTTCTTTTGCAGATGCATTCTAAAGACCAGGGGTCAGCAAGTTTTTCTTACCTGGGGCCAGTCCGCTGGCCTCCAGGTCTTTCGTGGGCCGAGGGGGGGGAATGGCGGCGCGTGCATGCGCAAGCGAGTCACGACCGCCATTTTGTTTTCCAAAATGACAGCCGCAACTCATTCGCGCATGTGCAGGAGTACTGTGCATGCGCAAATGAGTCGTGGCTGCCATTTTGGAAAACAAAATGGCGGCCATGGCGCGGGCGGCGGTGGCTCAGTGGCAGCGCGGGCGGCAGCAGCAAGGGTCAGTGGGGGTCGTCGTCGTCATCGTCGAGGGTTGGCAAGGGCTGTTCCAAAGGTCTCGGGGGGCCGGACTCAGTCTGCGGGCCGTAGGTTGCCAACCCCTGCTATAGACTATACGAATTAGATGGGAAAGAGAATTTGTAACCTCTTCATCTTGTGATGACCTCTTGGGATTTAGATCAGTTCCCCTCATTTTGGTTAGAGAGGTCTTCCCTCTCTGGATTGATGTACAATGTCCACTGAACAAATGAAATGTGCTGGCAAGGCTGATGCTTCTGAGTAGAGGGGAAAGAGGATAAGTATGAGTGAAACAATGTTTATTTCATCAAATTATTTCCAAGAGTATATGTTTTCTGTTCTTGAATGACTATGGTTTTTTTTCAGGAGAAGCTGGATTATAGGGTATTACCAATGAAGCAGAACTTGCAAAGAAGTGTTCTTGTATACTAAGGCCTTTTTTTTTTTTTTTAATGTCTTTGCTCTCAGCCTTTTCCATAGCTTAGTGATTAAATACTTCTGATGTGAGGCATCTGAGATTTCACTCAGTTTTGAGTTGCACCTTAAACTGGATGTATTTTAACCAATGTTGCAGAGACAAAAGCTGAAGAACCAGAAGGAGCAAACTGTTCAATTATGTCCTTTTAGGCAGTGCATATAATGGCAAACAAGTTTTATATTTACTTATTTCGGCTTTTCTCATCTGGTGCACACAATGGTATCTTTTTATCCACAATCGACACTGCAGGGCTCTATTAACGCATGTGTCTTGTGAACAGCTGTATCAAAACATCTTAAATGCCTTTAATATAAATACAGAAGAACTCTGTGTTCCAATTATCCAAATAACATGACGGCTTTCCCTCCCTCATTGACTACTCTGAAGTGGTAGGTTGTCCAGCACTTAGATAAACAATGAAACTAATTGGAATGCTATAAAAAAGATTATTGTATAATAAGAGGATCAGGGAACATTGCCAGCATACTGAGATGAAGAGAAAGCTATCTGGAAAATAAAATCTCTTACGTAAACAAACATACACACATTCTCATTCTCATTCTCTCTCTCTCTCTCTCACACACACACACACGTGTATTTTACACTATATTTGCATCCCAAGAACAATCCCAGTTGGGATGTTTTGTGTTCTCAGGGAATTTTACTTACTTTGGCAATAGCACTGGTAAAACGAAATGAAATCCCATCTTTTTCTAAGAAAATGCCATGCACAATATGGTTGAATATTTTGGTTTGCTTAATGTGACCCTGTTGTAAACATGGTTTGCTTAATGTGACTCTGTTCCCAGAATGGAGTCCAAAACAAACTAAAGTCTCAGCTTCAACAGGACCAGTGTTTCTCCCATTGACCATTGGATTGGATTTCATTGAGTGGGGGGGGAACTGCAGTAGGGGGCAGTTCTGACCCCTGCAGTGAGATCTAGTGTCATATTTGGGTTTGAATATCAGCTAAAAATATACTGAAAAGTAACAGGACGTCCACATCTGGTTTATACCTTTAGGTATTTCAGACTGATTTTGGCTAATGGAGAATAATGTTGATGCATGGAGGTGTCATTGCATTTGAATACAAATCCTGTGTTGTTAAGAGATCTTGTAGCACTAACTAAAGAAAGAAGTTGGCAGCATGAACTTTCATAGACTTATGTCTACTTCCTCAGGTGCATTTGGTCTACGAAAGCTCATGCTGCCAACTTCTTTGTTTCAGTTAGTCTCAAAGGTGCTACAAGATCTCTCTACATGCTGATTCTACAGACTAAAACTCAGCTATATCTTTGAATTCTACCCTTTGCCTTTAAGAGTTTTTGATTTTTTGGGGGTTAATTTGTGTGCATCAGTGTATCACTGAAAGGTATCATGGGAATATTTGTGCCCATAATATGGTATTCTTTTCTGGCCTCCATCCTCCATTCTTCTCTGATTAGCTGTGTTTTTGTTTACCCTATTGGACTAGCAGAACAATGTGCAGGAGACAGCATGAGTGGTGAGACAGAAAGGAGGACGTTCTCTGAAGATTATATAGCTCTATGACATAAATGTTGGACTAGGATTCTGGAGACCAGGGTTTAGATCTCAGCTCGGCCATGTAAACCCACTGGGTGACCTTGGACAAGTCACACTCCCTTGCTTCAGAAGTAGGTAAGGGCAAACCTCATCTGAACAAATCTTGCCAAGAAACCCCATGATAGGTTTTGCCATCCCATGCCTGCCAGAGGAAAGGGCAGCTTTGTAAGTCTACTCCCCTCAACTCAACTTTATCAACAGTAGATTTATATCTTGGTTACAGAGGTCTGTCACCTTATGACTGAATATGATCCTGCATACGTCAAGCACATGGGGACATTAAATTAAATTTAAAATTTAATTTAATTTTTAATTAAAATCTATTAAAATATTTACAGAGTGCTCTTCTATCATTCAAAATACATTGCTGGTTGTTGTTGTTGCTGCTGTTGTATGTCTTCAAGTTGGTTCTGACCTATGGAGACCCTATCAAAGTTTTATTGGCAAAATTTGTTCAGAGTGGGTTTGGCTTTGCCTTCCTCTGAGGCTGAGAGGGTGTGATTTGCCCATGGTCACCCAATAGGTTTCCATAGCCAAGCAGGGATTCAAGCCCTGGTCTCCAGAGCTGTAGTAAGCTAATCGCACTAGTACCTGTAATGTTTCCATCGAGTCCCTGGAACATAATGATGTGGGAACGGGTATTACTGCATTATTGATAACGCGATAGTAACGTTATGAGAATACATTATCTCACTGCATTTACTGTTGCACCAGTATTAGCGCTAAAGCAGTTCCTCAGCCGTCCCTCATTGGCGCATGCTCACTGTTGCAAAAAACCCTATGTCTGCATTGGAAAGAATGCTACCGAGAAGTTTAGGTAGTGAGCATTCATTGTTTTTTCTTGTAAACAAAACGCAATTCAGTCTACAAAAATAAAATAAAAAAAATTTAATTGCCTGTGGCACTTTCCTTTCATAAACACTGGAAGAGTTGAATTCAGTTTGTGGATGTTCTAGGATGGAAGGGGAGGAGGTTGTCTTAGCCCAGGGGTAAGCAACCTTTTCCCTTTAAGGGCTGAGGGACTTCAGCTCCCAGAATCCCAGACGCTATTGGCCAACATAGGACTATTGGCCAACATGGCTAAGGCTTCTGGGAGCTGAAGTCCCTCGGCCCTTAAAGGGGAAAGGTTGCCTACCCCTGTCTTAGCCAATCAGAACATGAGGACAGATTGAGACCGGGTAGGATTATCACACATATATCATATGGAATGCACTGTAAGCGTTCTCGCTGGCTGAGGACGCATTTTTACAGTTCTCCTGCTGGGATGGGCTAGGGACTGTCAGAGCACAGAATGGGAACTCGATGAGGATCATACCGTGCGATAAAATACGTTCCGTTCCGTTCTCATCACATTCTGAGAACACAGTGTGATCAGCTTATAACACTCAAACCACTACAGAACAAAACAGAAAAATGGCAAGTAAAACCAGTTGCCAGTGGTTTCAGTTTAAAACAAACAAAAACTAGGTCTTAAAGACAAATGCTTGGCTAAAAAGGCAAGTCTTCAACTTTTACAAGAGGACAGAGAAAAGCTAGCTGTCCTGACCTCTACTGGAAGGAGATTCTATAATGTAGGAATAATGTCAATGAAAGGCACACTCTGAGCTGTCAGTGTTCATATCTATGGTCCAAAACATTGTAGAAATTTGAGGCTGTTTTTACTGCCCTGGCTCAGTACTAGGGAATTCTGGGAACTGTAGTTTGTTGTGGCATCAGAAATCTCTGACAAAGAAGGCTAAACGTCTCACAAAACTACTGTTCCCAGAATTCCCTAGTATTGAACCAGGGCAGTTAAAGCAGTCTCAAACTGGATTATTTCTCTGGTGTGTTTTGGACCTATGATGTTTCCATTTCTCCCACACTTGATCTTTGTAGGCAAATTGAATAATTCTGACTCATGTAAAAATATGGCTTACCCAAGTGATGGGTAATCTCTGTTACCGTGTTTCCCCAAAAACAAGACACTGTCTTATTTTTATTTGGCCTCAAGAAGACGCACTATGGCTTATTTTCAGGGGATGTCTTATTTGTCCAGACTCTGCCTTGACGCCATGCGCCTGTACGCATGCCGTGCAGCATCAGCATGCCCACGGCTCCCAGGGGCAGCCCAGAAAAGAGCTGCGGCTGCAGCTCAAAGGCTGCCTCTTTGCTGCCTCTGAAAGGAGCACCCCTTTAAGCCACTCCTTTCGGGGGCGGCAAAGACAAAGATCAGGGCCGCAACCCTTTGAGGCGCAGCTGCGGCTCTTTTCTGGCCTGCCCCTGGGAGCGGTATGATCCTCATCGATGGATCCACGGCTCCCAGGGGCAGCCCAGAAAAGAGTCATAGCTGTGGCTCAAAGGCTGCCTCTTTGCTGCCCCCAAAAGGAGGTTTCATAATAAACATTAGCTTTGCTGCAAAGATGAAGAAGGTGGCCCTATGCCTTATTTTCGGGATATGGCTTATATTGTGCCAAAGCTTACAAATCCTGCTACGGCTTATTTTATGGGTATGTCTTATTTTCTAGAAAACACTGTAGTAGCTAAAAATCACTGGTATTAACACCATGCCCTGAGGAACAATCCCACATGGAATTTCCAAAGAAGCAAACATACATAACCTCTCCAGTGATCATCCTCTGCACCCAATGGACAAAAGGAAGTGAGCCCACTGGAGTGCTGTCCTGAAGAAACACTTGTCATATGTTTGAAGAGAGGCAACAAAATACAGTGATCTCTCATAGGAAATTATCACATGGAGGCTACGGACAGGAATGAAGCAGCTTGCTCCCATCCTTATCCCACGATTGCCACAAAGATTATCACACATGTCATGCTTGTCCCATCCTCCTCCCATCAGTGAGGTGGAATGGTCCTGTCACTTTTTACTAATGGGAGTTTCCATTAATAAAAAGTGACGGGACCATTCCACTTCACTGATGGGAGAATAGGATAAGCACGACATGTGTGATAATCTTTGCAGTAATCACATGATAAGGATGGGATAAGGACATAAAGTGTGGTCACACCTAGTAGAATCAACAAGGCAGTTACGTCTCCTTGCTGATGTCTAGTCAAAGATCATCCACTAGGGCAAATGAATTCATCTCCATTCCATGGCTATGAGCAGAAGACAGACAGTGAAAGGATCAAGAAAGAAAATCCTAAAATGGACCAGTCATGGCATACTAAGTGACATGGCAAGCAATAGAAGACTAGGTATATGTAGGAAATTAACCATTTCTTCCTTGGCTTCTCCCAGAAGTAGCCAACCTCCATTTCCTTCAAACTTGATAGATTTTTTTTCCTCTTGTGAAAGGGCATTGAATGATCCTAGTCGAAATCCCACTTAGCTCCAACTGGCTGGCTTTAATCAACCAAGATGAAAAGGGGCCCTGAATACATGTTATGGCTGTCACAATTCCAAGCAACCTGTCAGCATTCTCAAGAATGAACCAAGGGAAATAACCCAAGCATTTGCGACAAGCAGTTCTTTCTGACACTGCTGGTTCAGATTTTGCCCTAATGGCCCTATCGATGTCAGACCAGATATGAACAAAGGATCTAGCAAAGGCATTACAGTAAGCAGCTATTTCATCTTTGGGAAGTACCACCCTGGGGGTCAGTAACCCCTTCATCACCAAAAAAGGCTTGAGGGATGTGATTGTGATGATGCAGTGGAGCCACAGAAAAGTGTTTCTTCATGGCTGTTAGCATCACCCTTTGCCGGCAAATGTGTCTTAAGGTGTGGTCATTAGGATCCAGAGCTGGAAGTAACTAGTTAAAACAATTAGTTACTTTTAATCATTTAGTCATTTCTTGAAGGATTGTATTCTCACTTACGGACCAGTCCGTGCTCTGAGATCTGCTAGGGGCGCCCTTCCCTCTGTCCCACCTCTCTCACAAGTACATCTGATGGGAACATGGGAGAGAGCCTTCTCACTGACTGCCCCCAAGCTCTGGAACTCCCTTCCCAGAGAAGTGAGACTGGTACCCTCCCTACTTTCTTTTCGCAGACAAGCAAAGACTTTTCTATTCCAACAGGAATTTGATGAGTGATGATATAAGATCCATCTTACCAATGTACCGGATATTGCTAATTGCTGTGTTGGTGTGTGTGTATGTTAATATATGTTTTAACTTGGTTTTATTTTTTTCTGATTGTTTAATTTTTTTTAACTTTTGTATTTTGTGGATTTTTAAACAATTTTTTAAATTGTTGCAAAGTGCTTTGAGTTTCCCAATGTAGGAAAAAGATGGGATATAAATAAAAGAATAAATAAATAATTTCAATTCCCTTCACCAACAATGCAGTTATAGTTATATGGCACTACATGTGTAACTTAACAAAGGATGTCTTCACTATAACTAATTTTATTACTTTTCTAGTTCTGGAATTGTGGCCTCACTGAGGGTCTCTACAGATGGATGGCTGTGGGCTGCCCGAGAAGCCGAGGACTGGGGCTGAGGCTGCCCTGCGCCTCGGCCCCAATCCACTGTTTGGGCGGCCCTGGAAGGAGTGCTAAAATATCGCTCCTTCCAGAGTGGGCGGAAGGGGCACCCGGAGAGACGCCACGCATCTCTTCCACATCCTTTCCGGCCCAGCGTGTCCAGACGCTGAGCCGGAAAGACATCATCAGAGTGCTCGCCGTGTGTAATGGCGGGCACTCTGATGACATCCTCAGGAAGGGGTTGGGGCATCTGCCGTCTAGCTGCCCCTCCCCTTCCCTGGCTCCAAGATGGCACTTTGCGCTGTCTGCAGAGCCCCTAAATGGAGAAGGAGACATATCACCTAGTTGAAATGCTGGCTTATGTTCCTGCCTTGTGCTGCTGATCCTTTGTGAGACTTGAAGTGGACAGGAGGAGAGTATATGAAGATAATCACACAAGGACTATTTTACAATTTAAAAACACTATACTAACATTATTAAGCAAGAACAATTTAATGGCGATATTAAAACACTTTCACAGTGGTCGCAATAACAGGGCTTTAACAATTCACAAGCAGTAAAAAGTACAAAAATGCTTTTACATTCCACATGTTGGCTTCTGCAGAGAGAAAATTGGATCTCAGAAGCGTGGCACAGGAAATGATTCTCATGCACATTGGGAGACTGGGGGATTTAGAATATTCAGCCAGAGAACTCTTAGGACATTATCACACGGGGGAAATCTGTTGGTTAATCCACACAAATCCCAAACAAAAACTGAATTTTTGCCTCACAATTTCACACGACGTTGCACAGAAACTGGTCAGAAGCTGGTATTATCCGAGATCTTTTTAATTTCGGGAGTTTAGAGGAAATGCATTTGCGAAATTACAGTAATTTCGCATTTACTGTAATGTGAAAAGCAAATACGCATGGACAATTCTCTTTTAAAACCTGGAGGAGGGCCAAGAGGAGGAGGAGGAGGAGGGGCCTCCAGGGAGGGAGAGTCCTGGGCTCCTTCTCAGTGCCAGGGAAGGGAAGGGAAGGCAGCCCAGGAGAAAAAAGTTTGGGAAGGAGGAGAAGTTTAGCATTTGGGATAGAGGGAAAAGGAGGGGAAAGAAGGCTTCCCTCGCAGCAGCAGCTGTGGGTGGATGTGGGTGCAAGTGTGGGGTGTGCTTGTGGAGCAACTTGGAGCTCCATCTCACCATGAAGTTCTGCCCTGCAGGTCCTACAAAGGGGAAAAGCTTATGGGGGGGCATGGGAGCTACCTCCAGTTTCCCCCTCTCAATCCCTCCCTTGCCTTGCCTTTCCAGCCTCCTCCTCCTCCTCTGCTCTCTTGAGAGGTCCTAACCCCAACGGAAGGGGGTTAGGACCCATGCAGGAGAACATGACCCCAAATGTAAGACAGTCTGACATTTCCTCCTGGGAAATGCAGGACTTGCCCTGGAAAAGGAGGAGTCTTGTCACAAAACACACCCATTTCCAGTACATGTACAGGTTCTTTTCACTTGTGTATCAAAGTTAAAACCGTCTTTTTTTCGCTTTTAACTTAATTCCGTTATTATTGTAATTACGTGTGAAAAGCTTTTGTGTAATTAAGCTCTATTTTCACTTTCTTTTCGGGATGCTTCATTTCCACTTTATTATCTCTTTAACAACGAAACTGGCCCACGTGTGATAATGTCCTTAAACTCACTGAACTACAAACCCCAAAATGCAACAGGAGGCAGCAGGAGCAGTAAAAGTAGATTATCCCCATTTTAAGAGTGTAGTGTGATAATCTACTCTCCAGAAGTTTTAATGAAGAAATATCAATAGTGCTATTGAAACATGATTGCCTTTCACACGTTTGCAATAGTGCTAATGAATCGTGATCAGCAAGCCATTTATATTTTTTTAATCCTCAATGAATTATTCCATTAGCACGACACTTCCATGATGATACAAGAATGATAGGAGGACAACATCATGTGAAAATCTTTGCCCCGATTGTGCAATAGTGACGGCAACAATGCTCTTCTCTAACATTTCTTACCCCATGTGACAATCTCCTATATCATATCACAAACCAGCCATTCGGTATGCAATGAGGGTGTTTTTAGAAAGCTAACTAAAAGTGGTATTTTAGATGTTTTTGAGATACAAGAAAGTAGAGTTACTTTTTCATATATTATGCCTTTAATAGTAACCAACTATTTCAGGGCCCCTTGGAACTATAATTGCATTACTTGTTAAAAGTAACTATCCAAGTAGATTCAGTATGAATTTTCCACTCCTGGCCCTCAAATCCTCTGTCAACATGCTTCAGGTTCCACTGTTCCTTAGGAAAACAGGAAGGTTTAGCAAAAAGCAGGAAGCCTCTCTACCAATTGTTAGAATCCTGCTCTGTGCAAGAAAGTCAGTCCAGCATATTACTATGAAAAGGATTTTTCTTTAAAATATAAAACATGACAGAGAGATTTTCCTTTTAAAGATGGCAGTAGTTTTTTTTTTGCCCCTTTGGTTAAATCATTCTTCAGTTTCTAAAAAGAAAGCACTTGGCCTGGGGTTTTCGTAACATGCTCACTTATTTAAATTTGATGAATTAATTAATCAATCAATTGCTTAAAAGGCAGATGTTTAAGTAACTAAAAATTCTTTTAATCAGCCAATAGCCCTATTTGTCACTATTGCCGGTGTGCTCACTGGATAATTGGAACTATTCAGCCAGCCCTCATGTATAAAACACTTTAATACTCAGTGCTTCTCTACAGGAACTAACCTGAGAACTCTGTATAAAAAGGATTTATTTGGCCTCTCTTCTCCTCCCCCACCCCCAATGTGACATATCTCATTCATTTTCAATCTAAACCTGTAACTGCAATTTAAATGTACTTTATAGCAACAATTTGGCCCAATCTTGTGCTGTAATAAAAAATGCTTTGTTGGTTACTGCTCCCAAAGGGCTTCTGATGGAATGCAGTGTGTTATGTAAGGCCTCACCTTGCAGTCTTTAGGAAGAACTATCTCACTTTCTGTTGTGATCCTAGGCTGCAATGAATTAACAGAAGTTTCCTCCAAAGAGGTGGCTACAGCTTCACTGAAATGCGTGGATATTTGGAGCTGAAAAAAGAGGACACCTTTTTATGAGGATTGGAGGCTCTTTGTAAATGAACCTTTACACCAACTCCAACCTCTGGACTCTCACAGCACTTCTGGAAGGACACTTTACAACTCAATGCAAAGACTGAACTGATTCCAGATGAAACCCATTCATGGTATCCTGCAAACTAATGATCACTGAGCAACATCACATCCTATGGTTATTGTTATATTTATTATTATGTTGCACTGTAATGTTCAACTATCTTATAAAGACTTGAAAATTAATAAAAATATTAGTAAAAAATAAAAACCAGTACAAAATATATCCCTTCCACCCTTAAAACAGTATTAAACAATTTCTATATAAAATCAATAACAACAGCACTAAAATCAATTAATTAAAGTTTCAATAATCCCCTGAGATATTTCAGTTTTCCGCAGTAGGGGAACCAGGTACCACAGAATGAATATAAGATATAGAATATAAAATCACCCGAGGCTGATTATCTAGTCTGGAAAGGCCTGCCGGAAGAGATCCGTCTTTATAGCTTTTTTAAAGCTATCCAAAGATGTTAGCTGACGGATCTCGTCCGGCAGGTCGTTCCAGAGCTTGGGGGCAAGTACAGAAAAGGCCCTCTGGGAGGTTGCAGAAAGCCTCATTTTCCTTATCTCCAAAAATTTCCTCCCAGAGGAACGGAGTGCGCGGGGGGGATTATACGGGAGGAGGCGGTCTCTGATATAACTCATCTCAGCAAACTACAGATCCCAGAATTCCACAGCATGGAGCTATAGCAATAGCAATAGCAAGTACATTTCTATACTACCTATCAGTGCACTTAAGCACTCCCTAAGCAGTTTACAATGTGGCAATTCAAGAGGTGTCAAACTGCATTATTTCTGCAGTGTAGATTAGACCCTTGTCTCCTCTCCCTGGTTTTCCTCATTTTCAGCGTGTGAAGCAGGAGTTCTGACTAAAACATCTATTTGCTTTCACTTGATTGCAAACAGAAGCTTCTATGCTGGAGGTGGGAATTATGTGGCTCTCCAGATATTATTGACCTCCAATTCCTTATCATAAACTATGGCTAGGGGCGCTGGAAGTTGCAGTGCAAAAACATTCGGAGGGCCACATGATTCCCTTGGCCTATGTAGTTAGGAATCCAAATAAAGCATGTTTCCTTATGGATGGGGCTTTTCATGGTCAACTAAAGATGAATTGAAGCTTCTTTCAGATTTTGCCTCTCCACATGGAACAAGATGGAGACTTGCCCTGTCTCCACTTTGAGGTCTCACATGAGCCACCAGAATTGCTTGCATACAGGTGGAATTCATGAATGCCTTAGTACCACTTAACACTGTAGATAGTATAGTGGGCATACCATTAATGTGGGTTCATAAGCTGGCAGCTCACATTAGTGCCCTTATTGCAGGTGCATAACTTCCCACCGTCCTGATTTAGCAGGGACAGTCCCAATCAATCCTCTGTTGTTCTCCATGTTCAGCACCATTTAAAATGTCCCAATTCCTCTCTTCCCTCTACTTTTCCCTTTGTTTTCAGTTTACTTTAATTGTTGCAAACTATGTTCAAAGTGCAAAAGTAGTTTGCATTCAGTGAACTTAACAGCAGGGAGAGGAGAGGAGGAGATCTTGTTCTTGCCAGCTACCCCATGCAAGAGCAAACTGCTGCAGCCTCTCCTACTTTGTCTGTTATTCCTGATTAATAACTTTCATCATCTTGACCACACTCTGAAGGCTCTGAGGTATCTTGGCCACACCTGTCCTAGAATTCTGTGAAATGTTGGAGTTCTGTTAGTAAGGTAGAGTAAATCAGATCTCTCTTATAGCATAAAGTTCCATCTTTCAAAACTATGAAATTAATGTTAACAAATCTGAGTTCTTTGATCTCAGTAGCTTTTATGCATGAAATATTTCTTTATTGACTATAGATCGCAGAAACTATTCTATTTTTTAAAAAAATGATTGGACAATATTGCTGGGTGTTAAATATTCCCCCACCCCCACATGCTGCGATGTAACCTGTGGGTATGTTTGGCAGAATCAAGAATTGTTCACTCTTAGCTTTGTCCAGATGTTTAGCTACAGGGTAATGTTACTATACAGATTAGCACAGCTGTCTAAGAGATACCATGCTAAATATGGAGAGCATCTGTGATTTGTCTAGGGAGGTTGAATTTCAATTAATTAAATGTGCAGCTAGCTTGCTAAGATCTTTTGCAGTGCTGGTAGAAACCTGACAGTTTTAAAAGACACATGGACTTTGGCATCATCTGAAGTAAACAATATTTTCCAGATTGTGCATTTTTGCCAGGGCCTTGGAAAGGCAACTACATTACGTGACTAATGCATCTGACTGTATTTCCAAAGGTTATATATTTGAATGTAACTGCTTTATAAGTTGAATCATTGCTTCAAATTCATCCAGTTCCAAACTTTGTTCCAAAATTTGTTCATGAGGGGAAAATTTGTTCACCAGGGATATGTGTGTGTCTCTGGACTTGAAGTGTTCTTGGGCCATGTTCCTGGGGTATCGTAAAATTTTAATTATCACCTTTAAGCTTTTTTTTTTTTTGACAGAAAGGGCCTTTGCAGACTGCCAGAAATAGTGCAAATTGAGTCCACTTTAAGGGTTAGGGTAAGGGAATCATGGGAACTGTATTTTATTGTGGCACCAGAGCTCTCTGACAGAGAAGGCTCAATGTCTCAGAAAAAAAAAAATTCCCATGATTCCCTAGCACTAACCCTAACCCTAACAGTGGACTCAATTTGCACTATTTCTGGCAGTCTGCAAAGGCCCAAAGTTTGTTTTGATTTGTAGTTGTTAACCTATCTCTACATAGTCTCTATCCAGATTTACACATTTTCCCCAGCATTTCTTGACCCTCCAAATACCGTTATTATAGAAGTCTGCAGATTGTGCCTTAAACCACTCTTCCACTTCATGAATGATGTCATCTGTGTTGTCAAATCAGCAACCTCACAATGGATTTTTCATTTTTGGGAAAAGAAAAAGTCACTTGGTGATGATGACACTGACAAAATTTCATCAATATGCCATAGTAACTTCCAGGTGATAATTATTACTTTACAATACCCCCTCGTATATAAAGATTTGGTACATTGCATGTAGTCCTCAGGCTACCCTGTCTGAAAAAGATAAAACACTGTGTTTTACAGGAGCAGTTATGTAGGACTGGGAAGCAAAAAGGCAAAGCTATTTACACTGAAAAGTATTTGAACTTCCTTGCATAGGTACCATACCCATAGGGGTACCCTTTCAGATCCTTATCTGCATGAGAATGCTATCCCATTTTGGGGAGAAAGATCAGATACACATCCAGTTAAATAAACACATAAATTAGTTAAATTTATCATGGTTGACTATCTGAAGGTTGTTATTGTTTACACATTAACCTGCATCTCTGTAAAATACTTCCACTATAGAAACCACTGAGAAGTTTTACAAAACTGTTTTTGTGGCGCTCAACCCTTACATACCATGGGCTCCTCTTTTTTCTGCCCATTTTCTCCCAAAAAGGAATGACCACTCACCTGTTAAACCAGTTCCAGGTCCCCTTGCATTGTTTATTACTAAAGTTTCACCTTTTTTCAGAACCAGAAATCATCTTAATTATAGTAGACCACATGGCTTCCATTGGGTCTCAGGTGGAGACATAGGCCTCTAGACCCTCAGCAGATGCCTATGCCTGGCTTAGAGCCAGGACATGTGGTTTAATTGGATGGGAAGGTTGAACCAACTTAACTGGCTACCTGCAGCCCCAGCAAAATGGCACCAAGGCTTGTTGGGGGGCAATCAGCTCACAGTTGTAAACCGCTTAGACACCCCATAGTGTGGTATGAAGCGGTATATAAATGAAGCTGCTTTGCTGCTTTGCTTTGGTAGAACATTTGTTTCACATCAATCACCCATGTAAAGATTTTTTTAAAAAAAAATGCATATATGAGACATTCTCCTTTTAAATGCTAGTATTTCTCTGGGTTTGGTACAGCCATTGCTGGAGTCCATATAGGTACTCTGTGGCAGTAACGTTTTTCTGACTAGCATTCCTGGGTATGATCTGAGGGTATGATGAAGCTAAACAGGGTTTGGGAAGAAGACTACTTGAGGATTTAATAACAGTGGGCCCTTTGTAACCACTGAGGTTTGGTTCTAGGATGCCCCATGGATTCCAAAATCTGTGGATGCTCAAATCCTATTATATAAAATGTCAGAGTAAAATGGCGTTCCTTATATAAAATGGCAAAATCAAGGTTTGCTTTTTGTAATTTATTTTTTAGACACATTTTCAAGCTGTGGATGGCTGAAACCATGGAAACAGAATCCATGGATATGGAGGGCCGATTGTACACTGTTTTGAGTTCCATATCAGAAGATGGATTTGACATATATGATGTGTTGAACTTAAACATACAATTCAGCTGCTCAGACCTAGAGTCTGGAGAATACTGTTGGCATACCATAGTACCCTGAATATCAGTGATCTCATCTGATTTTGGAAGTCAAATAGGTCCTTATTAGTATGAAAGACCACTGGCGAACACCAGAGAACTCCACATATGGCTAGGAAACAATCCTGACTGCAATACTGGAAGAGCACTGCAGATCAGAGTGGAAAACACTGGGCTAAATGGACCAGGGGTCTGACCAATGAGGCAGCTTCCTATGTTTCTTGAGATAACAGTCTGAAAGTATGTTAAATCTACTGTGAGATCCCATCAGTATTAACAGCACTGTAAGACATTTTAATGGCATTGCTGTTCCCAGGTAAGAATACCTCAGATCCCAGGAGTGAAAGCAGAAACGTTGACATGAGAAGGCTTGCTTGATTCCAAATGGAGTCAATCATTTTTGCATGCATTCATCCTACTTTATATGGATTAACTGGGCAAATAAACGTGTTATTATTATTTTATTATTTTAATAAAAGCTTATCTCCTTCTCCAGTTGGCAATTAAATATGATCGTCTCTAAGGCAATCCTAAGACTATCTAATTCCATCCCTTCTCCAATACATATGAACTGAACTTTCCCAAGGAAAAAAAATGCATTTTAATGTATTGTAGCCACATGCATATAGCCTTTTCCCTCATATATATATGTGTGTCAAGAGTAATCGTCCCAACAACATTATACCAAGCCAATATTAATCAGACTTGCAGCTACAGCTTGCTCTACTTATGATTACATTTGTGATGTTTAGATGAATTTCCTGCCTTAATATTCCATTAGAAGGTCTTTTGTCATTATTCAGACATTTGGAAAATGGATTTTTTTTATGGAACCCCCCCCCCCCCCCCGCCCCAACACTCAATGTTTGCAAAACCTTCTATAGAACACCTGCAACAAATTAAAAAACTCAGTTTAATAAATGTGATGTCATACATTGTATACAGATTGGAAAAGTTTAAGAGAATAAGCAGTGTTCGGATAGAGTGAAATCCTATCCTGTTTTTATAAGAGGCTAGCTGTAGAAAAGATACCAGCCTATAGTCACTTACCTTTGAGTAAATCCTTCGAAGTAAGAGGGCTTACTTTTGATAAGTAAGACCAATTAGTCCAAAAGATTTCTTCTCATGTATGGGGTTGTGGAAATAAATACCCTAAAGGCACTAGATCCTGCCTGATCTTGGAAGCTAAGCAGAGTCAGCCCTGGTTAGTACTTGGATGGGAGACTGCTAATGCAGACCAGGTGTTGTAGGCTATATTTCAGAGGAAAGAACTGGTAACATCACCTCTGAGGATTCCTTGCTTATGAAAACCCTGTGAAATTCATGGGGTTGCCATAGGCTGACAGGTAACTTGAAGGCTCATACAGACACACACAAGTGACCATTGAATGGCATATTTTCACCAGCTAGCTTGTTATGAAAATCAGTAAAATAGAGAAGACAGTATTGTACTGTAAACTACTACAGGTATGCCTAGAAATTCCCCCAGCTAGCTGCTGCTGAATGGGGTGTAGGCCATTGTAAAGCTGGGGTTATGTTCTCCATTAATTTAAAACAGTAAAACAGTAAATGAATATTTTATTCTTAGGAGCATAAGCACAGAGGATCATCACTATTGATGTTTTCTTCCAAATGTAGTGTACTTTCCTATGGCATGTCAGGCAGAAATTTAGGAGCAGTTTCTAGCTTAGTGATATATTCTGAAAAGAAAATATTCACCGGTTTAATATCTGCTTATTTACTGTAGGTATTAAAGGCACAGTAGCCATGACTGCAAAAAAGAATTCAAAGACATAGCCACGTTAGTCTGGTAAATCATTATGCAAAGGGATCTTGTAGCACCTTTGTTAGTCTCAAAGGTACTACAAGATCTCTTTGCAAAAAAGAAGACATTCAGAAGAGACTGTTTCAAACAGTACTTACAGGGCTGACAAATTTTTATCTTCAAAAGACAGAAAATGCTTACAGCTCAATTTGATAAAGACATTGAACATTTCCTCAGCAGTTTAAGGACCATCCTATCATATACAAGTTTACTTAGACTGGTTGTGTTCAACAGGACTTGCCCTCTAGCAAGTCAAATGGAAGTATGTGCAAGATTGCAGTGTGGAAGTGTAGATGGTGTAGTTAAGTGTGGGGTGGATATTATTTGTCTTTAGCAAATAATAAATCTTCAGGAACGGGCAGGTTGTTTTACAACCAACAAAATAGTTCTCTTCTGCACCCTCCTGGAAGGAATGCAGAATTCTTTTCGTAACCCCCCCCCCCACCACCAAACTTCACCATTCCCTTTCCTATGCCTTTAAGGAGGTAACCATACCTGCTTTTTACAAACAGGAGAAATTTAACTTTGTAGCATTTTGCTATGACCTACTCAGTGGAATTACAGCAGCAAACTAATCCTTTAGGAGGGATGGCTCTATCAATCTTTAGATTTTTCTAATGTGGAATCTACTCAATTGCATCTCAGAAATCAGGAAGGTAATTACTCATGCAGACAGCACAAAATGAAAGAAAAAAACACAAGTTCTGCTGAGTATCCCTTTTAGAACAAGCAGTGGAACAAGGAAAACAGCCTCTATAATCAGTCAAATTCTTCCACTAATTTTTCAGGTGTTGAAGGCTATATAGTGAGGATACATGCTATGAAAGTTAAAGCAAAGAGAGGCTTTAGTGGGAGATGCCGTGGGACAGGATAGTCCTTATTAAGCAAACATTATACTTTTGACATAGTTTTCTGAGTTGTGACTTGATTGTGCATGATCATAAATATTTGCTAAGACAAAGACCTGGAAAAATCACAACTGACTTGTCTTACGAATGATATATTTACACAAGACAATATGGAGTCTTCTCGCATTATTCCCACTCCCAATAGCATAGGCCAATCCCACTGCTTGTGTGTGCATGTGCATGTATGTATATGTGTGTGTGTGTGTGTGTGTGTGTGTATCTCTATATGTATGTGTGTGGGGGATGTTTAGGTTTAATTTGGTGAATTTTGTTCTTCTGGTTTCAAATATGGATTGACATTTCTTGCACTGCCAGTGTGCCTCTAGAACAGAAGAGAGTCTTACCTCTGGGTTGTGCTAGGGAGAGGGCTAAGCACGGTGTAGGCAAGGTACTTTTTATAAACACAGGTGGGTTTACCACTCTTGATGCCTACTCATACTAACCTGTAGCAAAAAAGGATTTATAGAAGATTACAACCAGATAAATGTTTGTTGATGCCATTTGAAAAATGCAGTGGATCAACTGGCTATTGAAATATTTTGAGAGATCTTGTACTCACCTCATTGAATATATGGGTCACTGATGATTTGGAGGGATAACCCCATGGGGAAAAAAGGACAAGAACCAGGCACCTCACCATTGTGGCTGGGCCCAGATTTTGCACCACTTCCCAACTGCCACTGCTTTGGCCACAGAGGGAGAACAACAGCAGCAGCAACATCAACCAGGTCTGTCTTCCATCATGCCTGGGCCCAAACACTACACATGATCAGCATGTTAATGTTCTTATAATAATTGTAAGAAGTGAACTTATTCTTGCCCCATACTGTCTCCCACTTCCTTTCCCCCCCTTTGTATGCAACCAAGAGGATAGGGACTGTCAAGTATATATCTCGTAAGTCACTCTAGGGACATTATTGAGTAAGGGGCAGGGTAGAAGTGCTATAGGGAATGTTTTAAGCATTTTAGTGCTTCTAGAAAGAAGTCCTGGGATGGGATCCCTGGAGTCATAGGAAATGTCGGCTATTCCATTCTGAAGACAGAGGTTTTTATCACACAAACCTTGGTCTTGTCTTGATTTTGCTGTAATCACATTATTTAAAGACAACAGAAACTGAACAGATCTTTTATTATCACATTCCTTTTCAATAGCACCATGGATGTGTTTGGTGCCACTGATGGTCACCACAGGGTCTATTCCTCATTCCCCTTAACCCTGCCTCCCTGTCCTATGACCTACCCAGCATGCTTTTCTTTTCATTTTTCATATTTTAACATTTGTAACACAGTTCCAGATTTATGGAATTCTTTATTCTTTAGTAATAAAGAAGAAAAAGAATGAAAAAAGAAAGAAAATATTCTGCCTGGGAATTGGGAGAGTGAGTGTGGGAAAGACTGCTACCATGTGACTGTTCAATATCAGACTACTGTTGACTGTCACTATCACACTGGTAGAGTAATGGGGTGGCAGTGCAATTTTCTGCTTATTGATGGGTTTTCCTGTCAATGAAAAAATGCCCTCTAACAACGCAATGGACTGGAGGCAACATTGTGTGATAGGTACTGCCAAAAGCACTATTCTTTTGCTACAGTTGGGGTTTAAAACCTTCATGTGATAATATCCAGAGAGAGACAGTGGGAGATCCTCTCTTGGATATCCTTTTCCACTTACTTTCAGTTGCCATAGGGATTACCATGATGTTTTTCTTTGAAACTAGTGGGGGAAGAGGACTTTCAGGTGGGCTGAGGGACATGGCTGGAGTGGCTATATATCCACAGGAGCCTCTCAGATTTTCACAGTGGCAGTAATATTAATTAATTATTAATCAGTTACCATCCCATCTTTGTTCCAGTACAGGATCTGGACTGAAAATGCCACAGAAGAAGGGAAACTTGGCCCCTTCTCACTCCCATTCTGCTGGCAGTAGCCTGGTGTACTGAGGCAGTTACTGTTCGCTACCTAAAGAGCAATTTGATCTGGATGGTGTGATCATACATACTGTCTGGAAATCTGTTTGCAAATACCTTGATACTACAATGGGCCCTTGGTATCTGCTGGGGTTTGGTTCCAGGACCTTTCTGTCGAAACCAAAATCCATAGATGCTCAAGTTCTATTATATACAATGGCGTAGTAAAATGGTGTCCCTTATATAAAATGGCAAAATCAAAGTTTGCTTTTTGGATTAAAAAATGTTTTCAAGCCATGAACAGTTAAATCCGTGGATGCAGAATCATAGATATTACCATTTATATTTTATACACAGAGTCCAATTGAATCCATGAGAACTTACATCAGGAGATTATTGCACTACATTCTTAAAGCACTGCTATTCCACTTTAACTGCTCTGGGTGCCTCCTGTTGCATTCTGGGGTTTGTAGTTCAGTGAGGCTTAAGAGTTCTGTGGCTGAATATTCTAAATACCCCTCCCTAAACTGCAAATGCCAGAATGCAACAGGAGGCAGCCAGAGGATTTAAAGTGGAATAGCAACGCTTTAAGAGTGTAGTGCAATTTACATTGTTTCAATGGATCTGTTGTACTTGAGACTAGCAACTAGATTTGGGCCTTAGGATGGAGCATGTATGCTGAGGGCTATATTCCTGGTTTTGGCCATCACTTCCCCATACTCTAAAAGGTAGTACAGTGGTACCTCGACATACGAGTGCCCTGATATACGAGTGTTTTGAGATACGAGCCGCCGAGTGAGCGATATTTTGCGTTGAGATGAGAGCAAGATTTGAGATACGAGGAATCGCACACTACACCGCACACTACATTTCAATTAATTTCAATGGGGAAAATTGAGATGCTTTGAGATACGAGCAATTTGACATACGAGCAAGGTTACGGAACGAATTAAACTCGTATGTTGAGGTACCACTGTATGCAAAAAACCTAACTCAGACATGTGAAAATAAAATTTAAAAAACATGAATCCAGCCATGTTACCAATATTGCACTCTTTACTGGTGACTCCCGCTCCCTAATATAGAAAATCTTTGCATTGCAAAGTGATCAAAATGTATGCTGTCTCCTGTGAAGGACAGGATACATGCTTTCTTTTCTGCAAGCACACCTATTGAAAGTCGAGGCTTCTTTTCTTTTCCAATGGAGTTTTCTATCCATGCAAAGTGGTGTCCTTTTGAAGATGAGTGCAACACTTACTTCAGTGATGTCCCTCTGATCACAACACTGGAGAAAGCTACTTTTTTTGCAGTTGGAGAAATGTCCCTGTTAAAACATAGATGTGGTGTTACCTGTACCTTATCCTTTCTGTTATAATTCTAATATTCCGTGGGGAAAACTAGAGAGAGAGAGTACATAAAACTACATTTGTAGGCCTTGCCTGAGTTGAAGTTGTCATCCATTCATATTCTCTTTTTGAGTAGACACATCTCTTTGTTTCTCAGCCTAGATCTTTGCAGTACCAGAGTGTCAAATTTGGTGTGTTGCATTTTTCAGCAGGCTTGCCTAGTACATGGGATAATTTGAAACTTAATTATTCAGCACTTGAAAAGCGCTCTCAGATCTCCTGATGAAAAATACCACAGAGGAGTGAAAAGTGTTATTTTTATGGCACTTTTTTCAGGAAGAGAGGTTTGATCTGATCACATTAAAACCCTGGTGGGATTGTTAGACTTTAATATTATCTACTGAGTTCAGTAATAGTGGGATGTCGCCTAGTTCACAGAGCTCCTAGTTCATAGAGAAGTAGCTTCCCCTTGAAATTATTCATATTCACATCTTACCCTTGATAAAAAAAATCCTCTTAAAAGAGGCATTCTGCTACAGAGGTTAAGGGTTTTCATTGAAATTGCCACTTGCATTTGATTTTCATCTTCTCGTAACAGCCCTGAAAATGTTCAGGATGAGAAAAGTCCTGTCTGAGGCATGTTTGAGAGTGCCTATTTTATTTTAAATATGCTACAGAATTAAGGAAAACATGTGCTAAAGTAAATGAAAGCCTTTCTGTCCACAGTTCTGTCTATGGGGAGCAGAACTCTCTGCAAGACTAATGCCTATATTTTCCAAAATAAGCTTTTCTTTATTACAGACAACCTAAACAAATGCTTATCATTTTGCAGAACCCAGATTAATAAACAAGGGATCAATGCTTAAAACCTAATGCTCTTTTAAGAAAAATCACCTGTTTAATGGTCTTGTATTTAACACATATGTGCTTCAATATATTTGATTGGGACATTAATAAAACCTTATTGCTTATATTATCATCCTCTTGTATAAAACAATTAACAAGCACTAGGAAGCCAGGCACAATTAATCATAGGTACAAAAACAACAACAACCACAACAGCAAAAAACCCTCCATAGCAAATTCAAGTAGTTTTGAAAATGGTGAGAACATCAAGTTGTTGTTGAACTAAAACAATTTAAGAGAGAAAAAGAGTGCAAACTTAACCAGCTGGATATACTTTTGCATGATTATTTTGTGGGATAAAAAAATAGTGGATTCTTCATTAAGGCTCAGTTGATTCAGAACAACTGCTGCTTTATTGGGTTGGTGCTTTAAGATTCCCAGTCCTATGGATATAAATAATATGATTGATTGATTGATTCAAGTTGGATTGTTTTTTAAGCACTAGGAGAGTTAGCAGTCATGGAGGTGTTACCATTGGTCTTAAATTTGTTAAGGAAAAGATGCTAACAAATGGCGATTCTGTAAGACTTAAGGATTGTCTTAGGTCAGCATCTCTTCCTTGTTTTATATTTGCTGACAACTCATATTTTGTTTGATCCTGCCTGTATGGGCTTCACAATCATTTCATTAGGGTTATTCTTATCGCATGCGAGTGAGTATAAGGCAAAATAAAGCAATCATGCCTGATGGTTTTGTTCTCTCTCTCCGCTGTAAATGATATGAGGGCTACTCTTGATGGCCCAGTGATGTCCCTCTGGTTACCTTTTCCCCCAGGCTGAAAAGTTTTATTTATGATTGCCCCCTCCACCATTCATGCCCTTTTGTGGATGTTCAATCCATTTTATGTTACATTTATGTCCATTCCGCTTCCTTCCTTTTCTTAGACCTCAATCTTTGTACAAAGACCTTAATCTCTGATGTGGAACTTTGTCAAATGCTCTCTGAAAGTCTGAGTGCAGGCTAGTCATTGCTCAGGGACAAAGTCAGCGTCCTTTTCTGAAGGCAAAGGTGCAGTTGGGCAAGAAATTAAAAAAAAGTCTATTCAGTTTTTAAAACTGTGGGAAAGCAGCCCATTTTGCACAATCTACTCTTGTTCTGAAACAAATCTATTTATTTCTGTATTTTTCCTCTCTTATTTTGAGGATTTTATTTCATTTTTTGATCAAGGGCATTATTTGTTTCAAGATCATATCAGAAATTCTTTGTTTTTCCTTAATGAAATCAATCAAGTCAGAGACCTTTGCTGTAGGTACTACTTGCCTGTCTTTGTTTTAGAATACAAAAAATATAGATATTTTTATATGTCTGCCTATGCATTTGGCAGTAAAATGGCTGTTTTTCAACTGCCCCTATCCTAGTCAGAATTTGCTAATTTGATCTATGCTACCTTTAGTCCTCCCTGCTATCTGTTCAGAGTGATATTTTATTGAACTGAACCCCTATATCTGTTTTGTTGCACTGAATCATTTGTTTGAGAAGTATTTTTGAAGCTGATGGCACCACCTTTCTGAATGAAAACTCATTCTGAATGAGTTTTGGTTAGATCTCTAAATGTATTGTGAATTAAAAGATGTTTCAAAATTGTTGCACTCACATTTGTTGCTGGTAATGCCTAGGGGGAAAAAGTCCAGTTTAAAACACCTAAAAGTTTAACTCTTTTTATATTGTGTGTATGTGTGTTTGTGTGTGTGTGTGTGTATGCCAAGATGACAAGACTTAGATTGTCATAATTTGGACACATCATGAGAAGGCATGAATAGTTGGAAAAGACAATAATGGGGGGTTGCAGACTGCCAGAAATAGTGCAAATTGAGTCCACTTTTAGGGTTAAGATTAGGGCTAGGGAGTCATGGGAACTGTATTTTATTGTGGCACCAGAGCTCTCTGACAGAGAAGGCTCAATGTCTCAGAAAAAAAAAAAGTTCCCATGATTCCCTAGCACTAACCCTAACCCTAAAAGTGGACTCAATTTGCACTATTTCTGGCAGTCTGCAACCCCCCAATGTTAGGAAAGGTGGAGGGAAGTAGAAAGAGAGGAAGGCCACATGTTAGATTGATGGACTTTATTAAAGAGACCACGAATATGAGTTTGCAGGAGCTGGGCAGAGCAGTATAGGACAAGGGGGGAGGGTCTGGAGATGTCTCATCCATAGGGTCACCATGGGTTGAGATCAACGCAAAGGCAGTTAACCATAATAAATGCATACTTATATAATTTGCATTCATTCTCTGCTCCCAATGTGGGGAATACTATTAGAAATCTAGTAGCATAGCTGAGATGCTGTCTAAGGTAATAGGCATTCATCTCTTAGCAGTGGTTACCACCAGATGGTAGTTCACCCAAGTAAGGGGCTATGGAGACGGCCAAAAAGGAGTGCCTTGAGGGTGATTTGTAGGTGTGACCTTTAGATGATGCATGCCTAAAAGTCTCCTAAAAGTACTCACTAGCTGTTATATGCTGAGAAAAGCCACTCCAAAAAGGATCCGCTTTTTTCCACTCCTTTGGTGAAGATGTGCACCTTCGCATGTGTGTATGTGCTGATGCACCAGAAAACGGCTGTATAAGTGCGCCATCGCACATGCGTCAGAAATTGACTCGGCGATTCAGAGCATGTGCCCTATGATGCAAGCTTTAATTTAAAGTGCCCTGTGCTTCCAGGTGTGGATGCACTGATGCAGGTGCACTTGAATATTAGAACCCTAACCCTACCCCTAATTGTAACCCTCCGCATCTGCCCTAGCAACTGTCCTCTGTTACGACAATAAATACATTCTGTTGCATGTATGCTTGCGGTCAGCATGCACCGCAGTTTGCACGCCATTTCCTGGCATGATGGGGGGGGGGAGGGCTCCTGGAGTAATGTTTGTCATTACTTAGGGAAAAGGCAACTTCAGGTCACCTTTTCTTGCTCATCTGCATAACCCCTAACAGTTTGATGCAGAAATGCAAGACATTAGACAGCTCTGAATAGAGTTCAGTCTGAAGACTCACACAAGAATAGGTTTGAATAAGACCTGCACACCATTTCCTGGCATGATTTTTTTTGGGGGGGGCTCCTGGAGTAATGTTTGTCCATGTGTCCTGTTGACCATGTCCCTTGCATGACCACACAAAAGCTTAACTCTTTTTATATTGTGTTTGTGTGTGTGTGTATGCCAAGATGACAAGACTTAGATTGTCGTAATTTGGTACGATATGCATGTATCAAGTCTGTCCACACAAACCTCCCTTGCATGTATCTCTCCCCTCCCCCCTGATCTGTGTGGGACATGTTTTGTGGAGGACGATGGAGTGTCTTTTCAGTTGACAAACCCGTTCCTTCACCCCAAGGATGGCACAAACAAAGTGATAGCTGTCTACTGCATCCACTCCTTGGGGGGAAGCGGAGGTCAGCGAATCCTTGCATGATCTGTGAGTGTATGACAGGTCTTGTGCAGATGCATAGGGATGCTGAATTTAGTCACCTTTGTACACAGAGAGTGACAGACTGTATACAAGCCTATGACAGGTCCTGTGCAGGTGCGCAGGAATGTTTTCCTGCACAGATGCACAGGTGTGGAGAGATGTTCCTGTGTGCATGCGCATGCGTTTGAGAGAGAACAAAAAATATTAAAGCAGCCACTGCTGGCCCATGTGGTTGCTCCGTCTCCCTTTGCAGCCTCCTTGGGGCTGGTGGTGCAGTTACTGGGGCTTCAATACAGCCTTGGAAAAGTTGTATTGACTCCCCCATGTGTGGTTGCTCCGTCCCCATTTAGGGCAACCTCAGAGCAGGCAGTGCGTTGCTGCAGCTTAGGGAAAAGACAACTTCAGGTCACCTTTTCTTGATCATCTGCATAGCCCCTAACAGTTTGCTGCAGAAGTGCAGGACACTGGACAGCTCCGAATAGAGTTCAGTCTGAAGACTCACACAAGAATAGGTTTGAATAATATTTAGCTATAGTTTTTTAGCCTAGTCCAAGTGGTTTGAGCATTGGACTTTCACTCTGGAGATCAGGGGTTGGATCCCTGCATGGCCATGGAAACTCACTGAATGATCTTGGGCAGGTCACACACACTGCCATCCTCAGAGGAAGGCAAGAACAAACCCCTCTGAACAAATCTTGCCAAAAAAGCCCCATGATAAGTTTGCCTTAGGGTCACCATAATTTGGAAACAACTTAAAGGTATGCAGCAACAAATCCTAAATAGGATCCAAACCAACTGGCTAGCTCTGCTTTTACTCTTGGAGAGACATCTTTCATGTTTATCATTGCTTTGCTCTCTCAGCTTGGGGAGAGCTGTGGTACCACTACAGTTGCTGAGCTGGAGTTCTTGAACCTTAGGGGAAGTATGACCCTGGGGACATTACAATATGGCAGTCCTCTTTGTATTTTCTTTGATCTGCACTAGCAAATTCATATGCACTAGGAAGTCTGTAGGCATTCATCCTGCTGCTATGAGAGATACAAGCAGGAAAGAAAAGTGTGTGGGTACACAAGCTCTGCCCTCAATATCCCCATTCCCATAGCCACATTCCTGCATTGAACAGAGAGGATGAAGAATGGAGGCTCACTTATGTTTGCTTGTCTCCCTGATGAAGCACCAGAATGGCCTCCCAGTACATAAAAGGTCACTGAAGTTGGAGATATTGTGGAGGTTATGGTGTATGTGTGCACGTTCATGTTGTTTCCTCACTTTTCACTCTGATATGACCAGGATGAATGCCTGGATGGACCTATCTTTTAACTTGAGATTTATAGTTTGGGGAGAGCTATTTACACCTCATCAAATTGCACATCACAGGATTACACGGGATGCAGCAACATCCATTAAAGTGGATTCATAATAATTGTGTAGTGTGAAAGGTCCCCAAGTCTTATGTGAATCAATGTATGGAAACTGGGAACAAGTGGTTCATTTCTAGTTCTGTACTAATTGCTACTTTCTTCCAAAATGCAAATAAAGAGAGAAATTAAAATATTACACTTATATTATTTATTTACAACATTTATATACCACACAATAGCAGACATTTTCTAAGTAGTTTATCATAACATTAGAATTAAGAAGTGCTAGAACATAAGCATCAAATATAAAGCAGAATAAAACCACCAAGAGCACAAAAATGGAGTAAGACCCAACCAGCACATAAAATTAGAACAGAATATTTTAAGGCACTAGGATATTTTAAGACTCAAAAGCCTGGAAAAAGTAAACTGGTTTTCTTTACCTGTTGTCAAAAGAATTCACAACATAGAGAGCATCCTTAATCAGTTTCAATATTCGAGTTCTGTGATTTTTCAAAAAACCTTTATTTTGAATTATTGCCAATTGCAATAATATTGGTTGGGATTCAAAGTGCTTCCCAAATGGCAGAATGGGCTCATTCCAATTTCCACTCCCTGTAGCAGTGCCTCATACCATATTGAATGCCATTGTGAAGTGTTTTCCAACCACATAGCATTTGGAGAGGAACAGGGGATTTTGAAAGTTCCAGTTATAATTTAATTCTGCACATACATTTTAAATTCTTATTTATTTCACCTTTCTCTTAACATAGGCTCCAAGGCATTTCCCAACACAAATTAAAACAAAGCACAGCTAAAACTGCACAATCTTTATAATATAAAAGCAATCAAATAAACTATCCTATTAAAAACAGCACTAATTTAAAACAGCTTAAAAGTATTTACAACACACCAAGAAGAATAAAAGTGAAGCCTCTTCCCCACTGAAAGACCCTTCTGCAGAGCCCAGTTAATAACCAAAATTTGGTCTCAATAGCCAAAAATCAATAGCCAAAAATCAAATCTTGGTGGCAGAGGCCTAACTTTCCATAGAATGGAGCAGTCACCAAGAAGACCCTCCCACAGATCCTCACCAAATGTGCCTGTGACAGTAGTATGACTCAGGGAAAGTCCTTCCCACAGGATCTTTCAAGTGGACTTGTTTAAGGAGATAAGGTCCTTTAGGTAGTATGGACCAAAGATCACACTTCTTTCATTCCCACGTAGAGGCTGAACAGACTGCCCAAAAGGGGTGGTGGCAAGCTGCCCCCTTGCTCGCCAGATCAGGGCTGTGCAACCGTATGCTGTGGCCCCGATCAAGTTGACTGCTTTTCCCCTTTTTCGAGTGGCAAATGTTAGGATATGAATGGGATATATAGTCAAAGGTGAAATGTAAAGATGTGTGTGTGTCTGTAATTTTCCACTTGAGAACAGTTTCTAGACAAGGCACAAACAATATTTAGAGAAACAGGGTGAATCAACGCCAGGTGATAACAGAGACATCAACAATGTACTTTCCCAGTGATAGAACTAATGGAACCAGACTTTGTTATGGATAACAAAGAGATATCAAATATGTAAACATCGTTAGCTTGGGAAAGTTACTCACGTGGTGGATGATGGACAAACAAGAGGCTGGGTTAACATACATCATACTGTCTTTATCCAATTAACATAAGGTTAACACCTAGAAGGTGGAATATGGGATGGGCTTAGAAAATCCTTTGTCTAAGAATTGTTTTATTGTTCAAGATGTGAGCGTGTGTGGTTGGATGCAGTGGTTTTAACTGCAACAAGTTGGATCCTAATGCTTTTGGGATTGTTAAAGATGTAATCTTACATGGCTGAACTGGACAAGTTCATCACAATGGATTTTACTTAGATATCTTATTTTTACTTTTTATATGCATTAATAAAGCTATGCTTTTGGACTTTACAATGTGTCTTCTTGACTGAGGAAGACAGGATGCTGGAGAAGAGAAGCTGAGCCAGTTGATGGCAAGTCTACACAGTGGCTGTGGATCACAGCAGCCAGCTTGTCCTGCAGACTCTGCTGGGTGCCAAAAGGCATCACTACAACACTCATCATCCACACACCAACAGCAAAAAGCCACCCTTGCCGCTGCAGTAGTGGCTTTTTGGAGTTTCTTTGGCACAGCGCATCTAAACGCTGGACAAAAGACATGCCCTTTCCCTGCCCTCTGTCTAGTCGGGTTGGCAGCATGACATGGCATTGGGGTAGAGTTGGGTTGGCCAGCGTGTAGTCACCACTCCCCCATTCTGCTCCAAGGCCAGCCTAAAGTGCTAGTCTGTAAAACCCCTTAGTGATAACATTTATTTATTTATATGTACTCAACTATACGGTATATACATATACATATATACTATATACCAGGATACATATATACTCAACAGAGAACATGGTGGCTCAGTGGATAAAATGCTGACTCTGATGATCAGAAGGTCTGCAGGTTGGCAGTTCAAGACCCAAGCACTGCATGACGGAGTGAGCTCCCACCACTAGTCCCAACTTCTGCCAACATAGCAGTTTGAAAGCATATAAAAGTACAAATACATAAATAGGTACCACTTTGGTGAGAAGGTAACAAATATTCAATGTGGTCATTCTGGCCATATGACCATGGAGTCATCTTTGACAAAACTGGGTCCTTCGGCTTAGTAATGGAGATTAGCACTGCCTCCTACAGTTGGACACGACATGACAACCTTGTCAAAGGGGAAATCTTTATTTTTTATATACTCAACTATAAATCGGTCTCGTGGATAAATTGAGGGCAGGTTTGGGGCCCAAAATTAACAGAATTTGCTATGACCCATGGATAAGTCAAAGGTAAAACTTAACAAAGGATGTAAAGGACAAAGCAAAGAAAATGGCAAGTAGAAGTGATTCCAGTCTTTAAATTTAATTTGATAATTTTGCCTAATTTCAGCACAGATCCTGGAATAGCTGACAAACATATATAAATGTCTTATTCCATTGCCCTGATTCCCCAGTATGAAGCAGGTATATTTCAAATATTTTCTTTTCTTCACCTTTTCCATGTTTACCTGCATAGCAGTTCCTTTTCACCATTATGTGGAAATGCACAATGCTTCCCAGAACCTGGTGCATTCCATCACTTTTATCATTGTCTGACTGGTTTAGCACGTCTTAAGGCCAGTTAGACATCAGTTTCTCTGAAAAACAGTCTATAAGTCCAGATAGAATAGACTAAAGACTTCTCTAATTCACTTTTTTGTTGCCATGAGAAATCAAAAAGCTCACAAGCCAGGACTGTAGGCAACAGCACCCCTTTGTTATATGTTCCTATGTATGTTGACTGCTCTTGAGTTGGCCCTGACCCTGGGGATGAGACATCTTCAAGACCCCTCCACTGATCTGCTTAGGGCCTGTAAATTCAGACCCATGGCCTTCCTGACTGAAGCCATCCATCTGGTGTATGCTCTTCCCCCCCCGCCTTCTACCTTCCCTAGCATTACTCCCTTTTCTAGTGAATCATGCCTTCTCATGATGTGCCCAAAGTACAACAGCCTCAGTTTTGTCATCTTGGCTTTCAGGGAGAATTCAGGCTTGATCTCTTCTAGGACCCATTTGTTTGTCTTCTTAGCTGTTCATAGTATCCTCAGCACCCTTCTCCAGCACCACATTTCAAATGAGTTTATTTTCTTTCTGCTGGCTTTCTTCACTGTTCAGCTCTTACATTCATACATGATGCTGGGGAATGTAATTGCTTGGATGATTCTGACTTTAATGCCCAGTTGGATATCTTTACACTTTAGGATCTTATCTATTTCCTTCATGGTTGCCCTTCCCATTCCTTCTCTTCCTCTTACTTCTTGATTGCAATTTCCATTCTGATCACTATTTCATCCAAGGTATAAGAACACTTTAACTATTTTGATTTCCTTATTATCCAGGTTCAATTTATGTAGATCCTCCATGGCAATTATTTTTGGGGTTTTTTATGTTCAGCATTAAGCCTGCCTTTGCATTTTCTTCTTTGAGCTTCCTTACTAATTGTTCCAAGTCTCTGCTGTTTTCAGCTACGTAGTATTATGGTGCAATCTGCATATCTTAGGCTGTTGATATTGCTATACTGCTGTTGCCCATGGAGGTTTGATTTAGTTCTTATGGCTAAGACTTGTCAATAGGTCTGTTTTCCATTAATCTCCCCAACCTTTGTTTTGAAAAATATTTAATCAATACCAAGTTACCAGTGCAAATACAGAAATGACATTGTCAAAGGAAAACATTGTACTGCAAATGGAACCCAGTCTGTATATTAAGACTATATACTGAACAAAGAGATCCATAACAAAACAAACATTCAGTGTAATTCTCCACCTCCCAGTATTCTATTTAGTTTCAGAGGGTTTTTTTTTAAAAAAAAAATCAACTAATCATGCTGCAATTATTTTATTATAACCTGGGAAATATGCTTAGTGCTTCCATAGTACTGAGAAATGGAAAGTGAAAGTGATTAAAATAGAAATGAGAGTGAAACTATTCTTTCTCTTCTATTACAAAAATATACCACAGAGACAGCAGAAACAACATCAGTAAAAATACAGGTAACAATTTAGCATTTACAATGATTACATCTAGGGCCTTTTTGGCAGCCTTGGCTTTCTACTTCCTTCTACCTCACCAGTAGTTATGACCCATGGATAAATCAACCCAGATTTTCAGGGAAATTTTTTGGCTAAAGTTTCTCAACTTACAGTCAAGTATATACAGTATCTCTGTATTGCCTCCCAGCCCACAATGAATTTCAGGATGAAGATAAACTAAAAACCAATTAAAACAATACAAAAATAAAAACATTTAAAAACACATTAAAATGGTCTTTTAAAATTCCTAAAAGTAGTAGAAAAACAATTCTAGAATCCAATTTTGAAACAGTTAAAACAGCAGTTTCAAACACTGAATGCCATATGGAATAGCAACATGTTGGTTGCCTGCTGGAAGCTTAAAAGAGCTTAAGTTTAAGTTTCTTGGGTAGGGAGTTCCACAGTTGAGGCACCGCTACAGAGAAAGCTCTGTAATGTGTACCCATCAACCTAACTTCACAAGGTGTTGGGACACACAAAAGGGCCTCCTCTGAAGATCTCAAGTTTCTGGATGGCTCGATGGGAGGACCTGTCTTTCAGATATTTTGGCTTCAAGTCATCTTTTGTTACAATCTTTTACATTGTTATAAAAATGAATAAAATTTTCATTTAGGCCTGAGTACAATGACTATTCCCAACTAAGGTAAATCAATTAGATCAATGAGATTGACTTAGTATTCAGCAGTTGGTTTAATTGATCTGATGAGTTGGGACTATCAGTTGGAGTTAGACCTTAATCTGTTGCCAGAACTTTGTCTGTGTTCACTGCATTTGCAACATGTAGTAAATCAATGGAGTGTCAGAAAACAATAGATTCAAAACAGGTCTTTGTTCACTTGATGTTTGAAACACGAAGGAACTCTTTTCTGAACTCTTCCTTTCCCCCTTGATAACACAGGCACTGTAGCTGTACTGACTAGTGGGGAAGTACAGTTTTAATTGCTGACTACGTCCACTCATTTACAAATGCCAGAAGGAAGAGGTTAAAAAATTAAGTGGCGGAAATGAGATAGAAGTGCTCTGGTTTTCAGAAGACCTTAAATATGATTCAATTAAGCAACCAAAAAACCCTCATCTCTACCTGAAAGAGTTTTGTTATTAAGATGAAATATAAGTATGGATATAATAGATACAGAAGGGAGGAATAGGTGAGAACTAGAGAGAAAAATGCCATTTGCCATATTCTGTTTTCCTGTGGCAACACAGGGCTTCCTCAGAAGATGCGTCAGTCCTGTCTCTTTTGCTGTCTTATTTCAATTTATTGTAAGGAGAAGAGGAGACGTATGCATGCTTGCCTTAGTCACTTATGAGATAAATACAGAAAAACTGCTTGCCATTTATTGGTTTATCCATTATCACCCCCCAACTTAGGATAGAGTGGTCTGATTTCAAAGTGACAGCTGGCGGTGTCGCTTCCTGATACATGCTAATCCAGTTTTTATTATGGAAAAACTGCCTGTGCTTCCAGGCAGCGAGAGGGACTTGCTCAATGTAATCACTGAGGAGGGAACCTTAGGATCTTGCATATAAAAGCTTAAAATGAACCATTTTCTCATTAAGTGGTAGTATCCTGATTAAATACAGATGCAGGGCAAGGGTGGTAATTTATATCCATGAGCCCAGAATGTTGCTCTGCTTGGGGTTTTAATAAACAGTGCTTTTCCTTGCTTTTCCACTGAGAGCATAGCCATAAAAATGGCTAGTGTTTTAATAATCAAAAATAGTTTTCAAAACTATTTTTAAGAAGTTGCTTTCATCTGTTTCTAAATGTTTTCATTTGTGCATTTTATAGTTTAAATTTCTTTTATCTGTTGTATCAAGACCTGTGCAGGTTGAGTCAATAGATAAGTACCACAGATAAATAGAAAGACAGACAAATCTGATAATAATTTTAGGTTGGTGGGCTTTCTTGAAGATTGGGATAAACATTTAGAAATGAAATCTGCTCAGATTAGTTTCAGAAGAGGAAATTTGGATTGTGGTAAAAAATTTTTTGTTTCTGTCCTGCTTTGACATGGATTTAAAAAATATATGGACCTGCTATAGCTCAGTGGTGGATCACCACTTTTGCATGTAGAAAGCCCTTACTTCAATTCCAGCTTTCCCCATGTAGGACTAGATAAGATTCCTCTGTGGAATCCAGGAGAGATGCTGAATTAAATGGACCAGTGGTCTGATTTGGTAATAAGGGAGCTTCCTGTTTTCCTATAATGTGGAGATGGTTTTTGGAGTTAAGTGTGAACATCATAAGTATGTCCCATCCATTCCTTGTAGGATAGCTATAGGAAATTCATGAAGGAATAAAATGCTTTGGAATTTGGAACTGAGGCATGTTTGAAGCTATGCTAAGAGGTCTTCTGCAGTGGAAGTGAGTTGAAATGGAAGGTTGATACTAAATGCAATGCAACATGACAATGTCAACCTTGCAGTCAAGTTTACAAAGACTGTGAGCTCACCTGCTGACATGTACCTGTGTAAGCCTTTTTGCGGTAAACTGACAGGTCCTAAGGGATGGTGAAAAACCAGTTGACACTCAAGGCAGAAACTCTTACCTGTTCGGTCACTTGGAAACAATGCATGCCTAAAAATTGAGAAAATGAAAATGGCAAGCTAAAATTGTTCTGGAGTTTATAGCCCCCAGAAGAGAAATGTTGAAAAAAAGGTGGGAATCATGTGCTTGGGGATGAGAAATGGGACAATGGCAGAAAGAGTACAGACAGGAATGCAGTCTAAATTATGTTTGTATGTGGTGTCTCCTAAATAGGAACTCTAAAGATATTTTTCATAATTATCCCTTCATACTGGGAAGTACAAAAATCTTACTCCAGAATTCACTAGTTTTAAAATTAAAGTAAAACTATGGCTGTATCCATACTGCCGAAGTAATCCAGTTTGACACCACTTTAATAACCATGGCTCAATGCTGTGGAATTCTGAGAAGCATAATTTTGTGAGACATCTCTGTCAAACAGCTCTGATGCCACAACAAACTGCTGTACCTGGATCTAAAGGCTCAGGGGGCATGAATGTGGATGAAGTCCTTAAAATCTTTTTGGAGTCTGTAAACACTTCATTCTGAAAGATTTAGCCTCTGCATTTGCACAGTTAAGACTAGTCCACCAGCTGAATCAATTCCTTGAGACATCAGATCTGGCTATGGTACCATACACCTTGATTGCTTCCTGTTTGGACTATTGTAATGCATTCCACATGGGGCTGCCTTTGGAAACTGTTGGATCTGTGGATCCAAAATGCTGCAGTCACAATGCTGATTAGGGCCAATCACAGGGACCCTATAACATCCCTGTTGAAACAACTCCACTGTTTATCAGTCCATTTCTGGGTACAATTTAAAATGCTGGCCATGACCTATAAAGCCCTTTATGGCTTAGGTTTTGACTGCTTGAAAGACCATATCCTCCTATACAAATCTGCCACATTCTTATCTTCAGCTCCCCAGGGCGAGGCTGTCTCATAGTTCTACTTGGTGAGGACACAACTTTCTTAGGGGGGTTGCAGATTGCCAGAAATAATGCAAATTGAGTCCATTTTTAGGGTTAGGGTTAGGGAATCATGGGAACTGTAGTTTATTGTGGCACCAGAGCTCTCTGACAGAGAAGGCTCAATGTCTCAGAAAAAAACAATTCCCATGACTCCCTAGCACTAACCCTAACCTTAAAAGTGGACTCAATTTGCACTATTTCTGGCAATCTGCAACCCCTCTCAGTGTCTCCTTCGACCCTGGGAAATTCTTTTCCACAGGAGTCTAGGCTGGCCCCTTCTCTTCCCCCTTTCTCCAGCAGACAAAGACCTTCTTGTTCAACAGGCTTTGAATAAGTAATTAATTACAGGGAACTTTCCTATGGGGGTGGGTTGGTACTCTAGTTTTAACCTTTGTATGTCTTTAAAAATGATTTTATATTGTTTAATTTATGATTTTTAAAATGCTGATCTTTTAATTGTGTTTTTATTTTATTGTTATTTGTTTTGAAAATTTTGTTTTATTGTCTCTGAGCCAGCTTAGCTCCCATACCTGAAGAAAAGTGGCATATAAATGCAAAAATGAATGAATGAATGAATGAATGAATATGTTAAACCATTCAGCTACACTGGTTCTTGTTTGATTTCTGAGTCCAGCTCAGAGTACTGCTTATGACCTGCAATGACTAATACACTCAAAGGGCCCTGTTTTGTAAAATGAATCTGCTTAAGTATTAATATCACCAACATGAGCCCTTTCATATGTTCCAGAATCATGACTGGCTTTTTAGTAGCTGCACCCAAATTTTGGAATTCTCTGCCCAGAGGGATCTTCCTTGCCCCTTCTCTGGTTATCTTTTACCTTTCTTTAAGTGTGTGGCTATTTTAGTGACCCTTGGATCACTAAAATGTTCTTATGGCATTATCTTTCTGGGTTTTGCTGCTCTGAACCTTCTTTTTAGTATATTTTTTCAGTGGTTTATTGTACTGTGATTGTATTTTTATTATAATAGTATTTCTTTTCCTTTGTTAGCTATTTTGAAATATATTTGTAAAGCTAAGTGAATAAACTCATGAAGGCATATGAGTAGAACAGTCTTCTTCAAAAGAATGGCTGGATCCAGAACTTGAAAGCAAACAAATTTGCGTTGAGAATTAGGAACAAATGAATGCCAACACCTTCCTCTTTCTAAGCATCTCTTCTGAGACAGTGTCTCCTGATTGGCACAGTTGACACCAGCAAATCATTGAAATTTTAACTCCTGGACGTTAGATGGAAAGGCCACCCAACCATTTCATTATACTCTAATTAATAATACACTTCAATAAAAATATTAATGCAATCATTATGATATTCAGCAGCTCTGCAGATCTCCTGCTGAATATTAGCTGTTCTGCAATACAACATCCTTTCTTCTGATTTCTAGTGTTAGAAACTTAAAGCTGGTGTTATTCTGATTCTCCCATTATGTCCTTGGACATTCCTGAAATTAAAAATCTATATTGGAGAAATGTTATTAAAGTGTACTCTGAAGTACATCCACTGACACAGACTGGCAATAAATGTTCTGTTGAGCCTAATATGTATATAGCTCATTTAACAATCACTTCACAAAAAAGGCTGTCCCAGGGACTGGCCACTCAATATTTTTGTCCATACATGCACACAAATCTGTTAATAATAGCATTTATATAGCACTATCCAATGTTCAGAGTGGCTCAGATACATTTTTCCTCTAATCATTTCCACAACCTTATTATTCTGATATTTCAAATGCAGAAACATGGTGGTGATGGGGACAAAAATGGCTTGCATAAGGGCATCTCTTGGTTTTTGGGGAAAGATGAGTTTTCACCCTATGATTGCCTAGTTCATAGTTCAGTCTCTTGGCAACTGTATCTCTGGGGTCAGAGCATGAAAATGATTTTCTCCATGGGAACCCCAAACAATGAGAAATATGAAATAAATGAAATGAATGGCAGCCTGCTGGATTTATATTGGTGCCTTTTGCATACAGAAAGAATGAGGTGATGCTTTCCTGCGCCTAAGACTTCAGAACAATGTGTAACAATACAGCAATTAGTTTCTTGTAATTCTAGTCTCTAGTTTTAATCCACAATATTCCACAGAGAAGGTATAATGTAACAATTCAAATAACTTCATCATACTTAATTATTGGGATTTGTTACCTTATTTACTTTCAATCATTTTAAATCTCCATTTTAGGCTATAACATTTGTTTGTTTTTCAAAGTCAGGTTTTAGCAGTTGCATGCTGAATATATTATTATAAAAAATCAGTTCAGTTTATAAACGCATTTGAGCTCAAGCCTGAGTATGATTTATAAGCTGCACTGATGAGACATGTCTGTGAAGCCCATATGCTATTTTATGTTTCAAGGGAATTTAATGAAAGTCAGAACTTGGAAGTAACTAATTACAAAAAAGTTATTGTAGTTCCTTTCTTCAATAACTAGGAATAACTATGCTACACTACAGTTGCAACTTAACAAGGGGTAACCAGTGCTTAAGTCGTTTTTGTAGTTATGGGGTGTGGCCTTTTCTAATGGTTGAGAGGAAGAATATTTCATGGTTCAAAACTGGCTTGTACTGTGTATTGTGCTGTCCTAAATGTTGAGGTAATGAAGAAATGGACAGGAGGAGAAAATGTCTTGTGGCACAGGCTTGTGACATTAATTCCCCCCCCCCCAAAAAAACTCATTACAGTAGCCATTTTTGTCAATTTTGAGAAATGAAACATAGAAATGAAAAATTACCTTTAAGAAACAAACTAGACCAGTGGCTCCCTGGTTATGTTGTTTCCATTCCCATGACAAATATTCAACTTCAGTATGCATTTGACTTCTAGATTAAGGGTAGATGCAGACCGGCACTATAGGCCAGCCTGGGGTGAGGTTGGGATGGGGCAACCGCACGCTGGCTGCTCCAACTCCACCCCAATGCTGCGCATCTGTCTGCATGGCATGCGATATCAGGGCGCCCTCTTGGTGCAGCATGCGCACACTCTGCACCAAAAGGGCGCAAAAGAGCTGCAGCGCCGGCTCTAAGGATGGCCTTTTTCCGCCCCCAAAAGGAGCAGCATTTTGCCACTCTTTTGGGGGTGGCAAAAAGGGGGATTGGGCCCATGGTGTGAAGTTGCTGCAGCCCCGATCCATTGCTCTCAGGGGCGGCCCAGAGCCACCCCAAATGCATAGGCCCAAAGTTTCCCAAACCTCACTTGCAGATAGGGGTATCAGAGGAATTCACTTTTGGCAAATTAATGAATGGCAGTCAGTCTTAAGTCCAAATTGTAAGAGAATATAGATATGGAGATCCCAGTGTCTATGGAGTATATTTTTTCTCTAGGCTATTAGAATAGAATAGAACAGAAACTCTTGAGATTACATTTGCCAATTCCTTTTTTACCCCTGGATGCAGTTCACCTGCAGTTCTGGTACTGAAGATAGGAATTAATTTCAGGTAGTTATGTGTTCCTGTATTACTTCTTTACTTATTGTGGGTCATAGCCACCTCACTGCCTCATTTACTCTATTCTCAACATATTGAAAACAGCCTTTGTTTTGGGAGAAGGCAGAGGCCAAGTAGATACTAAGAAGAAGAAATGCTTTTTCCTCATAGCATTTTTCTATTCCCCCTCCTCTACATAATGGACATACAGCCTCTTTGTTCTTCCTCATGCTCAAAACATAGCCACTCCCTTTTTATTATTTTAGCCTCTTTTTCAATCTCATTTTGGGGTTTACCTCATCTCAACCTCTCCCAACTAATATCGGCTACTCATTTGTACTCTTCCTTGGTGTTTTGTCCTTTTCCATGTTCATATCACCTCAACTGAAAAGTCCTTATAGATCCACTCTGGTCTTTCTAGACATCTCTAATTTTTCTCTCTTATTGGAATTGGCTGTGATATTGTCACCAACATCTCAGCTTTAAGAAAATCCAATGCCACAATTATGATGATGCCCTGGCTACCAGTCAGTTAGCCCAGTACCACTTATCCTGATACATAAGATTGTCCAAACCTGCTACTTAACACTTTAACTGGAGGTGCCAGAAGTTGAGAAGTACCTTCTGCATGCAAAACATGTGCCATAACATTATGGACCCCCACCCACTTCTGCCTGGACACAGCCCTCAAATTTTTTCTTTAAAAAGTTTAACATCTTGCATCTAGATTTGCAGACTGCTAGAAATAGTGCAAATTGAGTCCACTTTAACGGTAAGGGTTAGGGTTAGGGAATCATGCGAACTGTATTTTATTGTGGCACCAGAGCTCTCTGACAGAGAAAGCTCAATGTCTCAGAAAAAACAACAACAATTCCCATGATTCCCTAGCACTAACCCTAACCCTTAAAGTGGACTCAATTTGTATTATTTCTGGCACTCTTCAAAGGCCCTAAATTACTATGAAGAGATGGGCCCCTGCCATCCAACTGTAACATGAAACAGGAGGTTGGGTTTAGATAAACATGATTTTGAGACCTATCATATTTCTTCTAGATTATATAACTGAATAACACTGATGCTGCTGCCATCCTGTCTTTAGACATGTATCCTCAAATCCTGGGTAATTTTGCAGTATGAGGTGTCCTGGAAATGTTGGATTATAAAAATACATTGTTCAATTTATGCTGTTCATTAAATATGCTAAGCATTAGTATTTTGTTAGTATCTTGAAAGTATTTGTTTTCCCTAGTTCTGGAACGTATATCCAGCCAATTAGGGTTTTTTGTTAACAAATTACTTAGAATTGCACAATTATAAATTGGTCAAGTCACATCAACAAATGCTCTGGCGCAAGAAATGCTGGCAGAAACAAATTCTTGTAACATTCTGTGTCATTATAATTATAAATTGAACAGAATACAATAAGGTCACTTAAATGGATAACATACTCAGTTGAGAGTTCTCTCCCATTAGAATGCCTTCAATGGACAAGGTTCTTTACCTACTCCTGGCTTCTTTGTATCATTCTAATAATGCAATTCTAGCCCCCTTCCTACTGCCAGCATGGCTTCATCAGTGAACTATGAGGACAGAAGTAGGTCCAAGTGTCCAGTCATGAATGACTGCCCGGTCATTCATGTGTTCCACGTGTCCCTATTTCCCCAGAACTACTAATGTGTGTGTGTGTCAACTGTTTCCCCCCATTTGGAATCATACCACAGCAATAAATGATTACAATTGTGCCTGTGTCATGAAAACTGAAAAGTTACCTTCAATGCCTTTGGGGAAGAATTTCCTCTAAAAACTACCAAGCCACAGAAGACAACAGAAGAGCAGAGACCAAAGGAGGTTACTTGTCACAGCCATGTCATGGATACTTAGAACCTGTTCAGATGTGTTCCCACATTCCTCTTCATGCATTCCCCATGTGAGAGACCCAGATGCATTGTGGGCTAGCTACCCATGACAGAAACTCATTTGGGTTAATGTGATGGGAGCTAGTTTAAGCAAAGCTTAAATTCTTTCCCCTGATTATTATAGGGCATGAAAGTATTTTACCTGGGTGGGATTACTGTCTAAAATATTTTTAAAGCAACTTTGGCTAGATCTTGTTTATCTCTGCGTAGTGCTTTAAATAGTTGTAAACCACCTTGAGGATGCAGAGTGAAGGGCCATTTATAAATATTAAAATGGGTTTAAAAATATGACCTAGTTTTTATGAAATAGCCAGTATTGCAGACTCTTATGTAATAACCAGCAGGACCCAGGGTTAAAGCTTTCTTTTCAGCTATTCTTTTTTAATATTTATTGTTCCCAGCCCTTTAATTTTACTTTGGTCATGGATTGCAAAAGAAATGGTCACTTCTTGGGGTAAAAATTTAATATAACACCCTGAATTATACTCCTGCTTTGCCCTTGCTGAAGATCAGCTAAAGCCACATCCATGTAGTCCCAGTTGGAACAACTCCACTTGATTTAAATTTTAATATCTGGGGTAGGAATAGATTGTGGCATTAATTTTAAACAATGATGGTGGACAAAGCACAGAGAGACCTCTCATTGGCTGTGAATGGCCAGAGCTCCAAAAAGTGACTTTTAGGATTTAACTCCTAGCATCCCCCCCCCCCCCCTGCAGCCAAAGTGGCCACTGGAGATTCTGGCTATTTCGAGCCTCTGGAAGGTCACTTTTCTAAACTTTGTGAAGGATACTGTATGCCTTATTTCCTGTTACAATATCTTGTAGTCCAACTAGGGTCAACCCAAGACATTTTGCTACCTTAGGACCAACAGCAACTGTTCTGATACATAACAGTTTCCAAGGCTGACCAAGTTACAAATTATTTGGGCAGAAAATCCTGGAATGTTCCTCCTTGGCAATAAATGTACAATAAAAACAGTATTCTTTCTTTTCTATGATATCTCAAATCAGCCATGTGAGGCATGGGCCTCACTCTGCCTATTGCTATGGCTAGTCCTACCCCAGATCTGCCCCATTGTTTGTGAGAGTAGAGGTAGGGAAATGGCTGTTTTGTGTCAGTTGTTATCTACTGAGTATCCAGTTTGCTATCTTTCCTCCACCCCATCTTTTTATTCTTGTTGGAGAGATACCAGATTTGTGATGCATATTCCTTTCTGTTGCTGTTTACTATCATTTTGCTTGTGATAAGATAGGCTTAAATGCCCTAAATCAGGGGTAAGCAATCTTTTTGAGCTGGGGGCTGGGTTGCTGTCCCTCAGACAACTGGGGGGGGGGGGGGGAAGCAAAAACAAATAAATAAATAAATAAATATTTTTTTTTAAAAATAAAAAATAAAAAATATATGCATGCACACTCTCTCAGCCCCAGGAAAGCCATGGCAAAACCCCTGTGGAGATTTTGCCAAGAAACCCCCAAGAACAAGTAATAACAACAATAATCATTATCATCATGGAAACAACTGGAAGGCAGGCCCACAAACAAGCAGGGATGCATGCACACTGTCTCAGCCCCAGAAAAGCCATGATGGCAAAACCCCTGTGGAGATTTTGCCAAGAAAACCCCAAGAACAAGTAATAACAACAATAATCAATATCATCATGGCGGGCGGCAGGGATTGGCGGGCAGCGGTGGCAGGACTGGCCTGGGGCCGGTCCAAAGGCCTGGGGGAGCCGCATCTGGCCCCCGGGCCGTAGAATGCCTACCCCTGCCCTATATGCACCACATCACACCTGATCTTGGAAGCTAAGTGGGTTAAGTTCTGGTTAGTATTTGAATGGGAGACTACCAATGAATACTAGGTGCTGTGGGCTATATTCCAGAGGAAGGAATGGACAAAAATCTCTCAGTATTCCCTGAGAGGAACTCTATGGAAAGGGTGATGGGTAGGGGTCTGGAGCATAACTGGCAAGGAAAAGGAGCAGTCACAACCCTACTGGGAGTGTGCACTATCTACCCACAAACTCCTTCCAACTGATGCCCAGAAAACCCTGAGGGGTTTGTAAACTGAACATGACAGTTTTTGGAATATTGTTAATAATTTAATTCTATTTTAATATTGATGTTTTGTATGTTTTTAGATATATTCAATTTGCAAACCATCTTAAGTCCCAGTTTTTTGGGGAAAAGTAGAGTAAAAATTAAAGAAGAAGATGAGTAATAATAATAAGAAGGTAATAATTTCAAGATTTACTGCATCTGGGTGAGAAAATATCTGAATGAAATTTCCATAGATAGGATTACAGTAGCACAATTACAATGTGTGACATTGCTTGACCACATTATATGGCGATTCCTCATTGTTTTGAATCACTTATGGTCCAAAACTCCAGTCAACAACACCTGGTAAATTGTGAAACCGATATTAATGATTATGATATTTTCAGCACATGTAGCTTATCTGTATCATCTATTTTCTGTGTCTGAATTCCTTCCTTTTGAGAAAATATTTGAAATTGCAATAGTTCAGGATGTTGTTTCTCCATTCAGCTACTAGAGAAGCTAAATCTACTGATTCCTTTTTCTCTTGTCATCTCCCAGTTCACACTTCTTATATAATTTATCTGGCTAGTGTTGATGTAGGAGAATAATACAATCCTTACCATATTTAATCTATATAAGAACACAATCTCTATGGCATGGCTACATGAACTGAAGACCACATTTCTACCATACTTGAACAAGGAAACTGAATTTGGTGTAGACTGAAAGAAGACATTATTTAGTCGTTAAATTGTCAACTTATTCCTCACATTTAATTCCTAAATGCTTAACCAATACAAATGTAATACATCCTTGTTTAACTCTTATGTTGTAAGAACACCACAAAGCTGCCCTGGGCAACCAATGGTTTTAAAAGCTACCTAGGAAATGGGTTTAAACAAACAAACAAAATTTCTGCAGTCAAGTATGTTGTTTCCTAAGCAAGGACCATTACTGTTTATGTGCCAAAATAATAAAGGAAAGGCACATTCCTCTTCCTTTTAGAATAACTGAAATGAAACTGCACAGAAAGAAAAGGATAGATAAAAAATTGCATTCTGCGGGTGATTAAAACTCAAAAGTGAGGAAATCCAGTGTTGAGTGCTCCACACTCTTATTCCTTCTTTCCTTCCTTCCCTCCCTCCCTTCCCCGCTTAACACTTCCCATTACTTTAGAGGCTTCAAATTGTGCCTGATCTCACATATCACAAGCTGTAATACACCTAGAGACAAAGGGGGTGAATTAAGGATGCAGCATCTGACTTATCTCTGAGTTTCCTGGCTATAGTGGATTTAACGTTATTTGAACACACTTTTCTATGGTTTAATATAGAATTATTTTAGGGCAGAACTTGGTGGCAGGAAAGTAGCTGATACCCTCAGTGCTTCGCCTAACCCTTTTTAAGGAGAAGGGGGAGAGAAAGAGTGGGAAGCTTTATCTTAATTAAAGTTTAATTAAGGATCACGTTTGGCAGTACTTTTCACACCGATCGACACCAGCAGATTTTCTAGGGCTTAACTTTATCGTGCAGAAAATCCTCTTTTATTACTCTCAACCTGTTGTAAAAGCTGTTGGCACAGAGCAATGGCTGCTTCATTCAGCTGCCTTGTTTGCCGCTGGAAAAATCCCAAGTCTCTAGAGATAGCACCACAGTGGTTCAATTTAATATCTATCCTATCACTACAAGACTCTAGCTCATTATTAATGATACTATTCATTAATTTCTTGTTGGGCTGATGTTGTTATTTATTAAAATATTAAAGAAAGCTCCTGAGACACATACATAATGAGAGACACCTCCGTTTCCATGAGCTATACCAGCAGAGGGGAAAGAATATACTGTAGATTTCCCTTTACCACCATACACTCTTCTTCCCTCATTAGTCCTACTACATCTTGGAGTGACACAGTAAATTCATTTTGTGCACTGTCCAATCAGAGGATAATACAAATGTGGGGCTCTCTTTTTTTTAATGAGCCATTCCTATGCAAAATGAATTGACTACTGTCTAAGTCATCTAATCTGCCTCTATTTTGGGAGAAGGACTAAATTGCTTATATTTATATAGGAAATAAATAAGAGTTGGCATAGAGCTAGTCTTCCCTCCTTCTCCCCTCCGAGTCTCACATTTGGAAGATTTCAGTCTTTATATTTTCTATATTTTAAAAATCTGCTACCTTAGCAAACTAAATCCAAGCCTGACATTTAAACATGTGAAGGTTGTATTTAAAATAGCCCAAACAAGCAATTTGTACACTATAGTGGTCACTTGATATCGGCTTGCTCTCTCTCTCTCTCTCTCACACACACGAAGACATGGAGATACACACACACACACACACACACACACACACACAGAGACACTTATTCAGGTGCCTACAGATATGCTAAGAAGTATTGATCTTTGCTCAGCCTTTTAGTATACAGCTTTTGAGATCACAGCTTTACTTTGAATGGGCTTAAAACAAGTGAAGAAATATACCAATAAACTCAATTTGCATGTATTTTAAGAATTTCTTAAAAGAACATTTTGGTGGAAGGGGAGTGACTTGGAGGGTTAGAAGTCCACCGATGTTTTTTCTTTGGACACATTTCAAAGGAATATAGTAAAATCTACATGACAATTGAGGTAACATCTGAAGGTTTTTTAAAAAAAGTTTTAATTCATTCTATATGGCTGTTGTTTTCACCCCTGCACAAATAATTGCTATGGAGAAGAAACCCCTCATTGTTTTGAGAGGATTAACTGGGCCTAATTGCAGCTTGTTCTGATCCCTCTTTTAATAATGGATCCTCTCAATCCATATCCAGTGCAGTCGCTTTGTGAGGATTGCAAGCTAGTTTCCAAGCATTTATGCATACCTCTAAGGCCCTTTGTACTGAGCATTCATAATCATTTGTTTCTTGAGAGGGTGGGGAAAGTAGTCTGGTTTAGAAACAGAGAAGATATTCTTCTTTTAAAAGGCCAAGCAGCAACAGAGGCAATAGCTTCCTGCAAACCACAGAACTTTTCAGTATACATGTTTGAAAATTTAGTATTATTTTGTTGCATACCTCTGGAAGAAATTGTGAGTTTGTCTCAAATGCACTGCCTTATTTTACCTATTCTAAGTAAAGTTATTCCAAAATCAGCTAAGAGTTAGTATAAAAAAGAAGTCCTCCTCTCCTGCTCCTGGTAGGCTCCAGGTTAGGGAGTGTTTTTTTGGCAGACCACTCTCCCTTAAAGTACTGTGCTCCCCCAAAAATGTAATGCACAATTTTGGCATGTGTCCTTCCCTTTCACATTTGTGCTTGCAATAATGAAAATGCAATTTGTGTCTCCAGAGAAAATCTGGAACCAAGAAAACTGAGGTAGGTGAGTTACCCACTAACAGTAGCTTAATTTTCTAGGTCTAGAGCTTCAGTTTATTGGGTTTCAACTTGCTTATTATTGTGTTTAGACACTTAGATACTTATTCACTTCAATTAGAGGAAATAAATAAATAGGATTGGGTATGGAAGATCCCCCACTCCAAATTTTCCAGGTAACCTCAATTTGTGGTTTTGTGTAGATGTTCAAATGTATGGAGGACAAGATAGAGCCACAGTATTTATCCACAGTATAAATTCCATAGAGTTGAGCAGTAGTTCCTTAGCACTACCTACTAGAATAGGATCTCTGATTCTGTGCCTCCAGACCTTAACCTGGAAAGGTTATCCAGAAATCAGTCATGGTTGATGACATTGGAGATTATCGCACTACACTCTTAAAACACAGCTAGTCCACTTTAACTGCTCTGGCTGCCTCCTGTTGCATTCTGAGACCTGTAGTTTAGGAAGAGGCATTTAGAATATTCAGCCAGAGAGCTCTTAGGCCTCGCTGAACTACAAACCCCAAAATGCAACAAGAAGCTGTCAGAGCAGGTAAAGTGGATTAGCAGTGTTTTAAGAGTCTAGTGCAATAATCTACATTTACAACTACTGAGAGATCAAGAGTGACCCTTCTGCCTTTCTCCTAGAAGCAGTACCAAAATTTGTTCTAATGTAGTATTTTGAATTTCATGATGACCATGCACCTAACTAGGGTTGTCCTTGTGGGGGTGCAGGGGATGTGGACCATACCAGGTGACAGACACCCTAAGGGTTGTGTGACACTACTGATCTCCAAACATCTGCCTTTTGGCAGAAATTAACCGTGGTGTTCACCTGCATGCCTTTAAAATGCTGTAGAGATGGTGTAAGTGGGGCAAGGGTCAGTGGGAAGAGGAAGGAGAGGCCTCAAGTTTCTAATTTTCTTAAAACAATTTTAAAAATTAATTTTTTATTTTTAAAAAAATCTTTAAAATTTTCTTTAGAAACATCATATCTTATCAAATTTTCACTCTAACTACATGAAACAATGTACATGCAAATACATGTAGGCTGCTGTGTGCATATGATATTGTAATTTAAAAGCATCATTTTAATTTTCCTGTATTGATCAGGGGTTTGGACTAGAAGTACTCAAAGGTGCCTCCCGATTCTGTGATCCCTATCTGCCCAAAGCACTTCAAATATATGATCTGAGCAATTTTTTTGTTATAGCTATGTAAGATAAATAATTATTATTGCCCTAAGTGTATAGTTAAGTTAGAATCATAATGTATTTATATTGTTTTAATTATGATGTTTTAATATATTTTCAGTTTAATACTTTTTAAAGTGCGGGTGGGATTTGGGTTCTGTTTTATACATACTGTATGGAATTTTAACTGTTGTTAGCCACCTCGATTGCTGACAGAGGGGTGGGTATAAATAAATTTTATTTATTATTATTATTATTATTATTATTATTATTATTATAGCTGAAAGCTTTTCAAAGAAGCAGCCATAAAAAGGAGGAAGGGAGAGGAGAAAAAAAGGAAATGTGGCAGCATCTTTAAGGTTTTTATTTTAGTATGAGTTTTCATAGACACAGAGAGGTATTTAGATATATGTGCTGAGGAACAGTTTTCTATGTCAGCCACAAAGATGTTTGCATAATGTGGTGCTATATAGGTGCCCATGGCAGTGCAACTGACTTGGAGGTACATATTATTCCTCTATTGAAGTAGTTATGAATAAGTACACAGTGGCAGAATATGGTGGCTAGGTTTGCTGTAGCCTCATTTAGGATGGTATTCCTGATGGCTTGTAATCCATCCTGATGAAGGATGTTGGTGTATAAAGATCCCACATCCATAGTGCTTGAATGATCCTTTCTGGGAGGTTGTGGACAGATATTTTCCTCAAGAAATCAGTTGTTTTCTTCATGTAGCTTAGAGAGTTGATGGCATATGACCTGGGAACAGAGTCCATATATCCATATATCCCAACAGCGAGTGTTCTAATGTTTGAGACAGGCCTTCCTAGATTGTCTTGTTTGTGTATTTTGGGTAGCAGATAGAAGATGCCCAGTTTGAGCTCCTGGGATGTGTCCATTTCAATTCGGTTTTGTACACTTGTGAAGAATTCTCTGACTAATATGTGTAGCTCTTTCAGATATTCCTCAGTAGGATCTTTAGAGAAGATTCTATGAAGTGTGGTATTGGACAATTGTTTCCCAACTGCTTGTATGTAGTGTGATTTGTTCACGACAACCACAGCTCCCCCATTGTCAGCCTGTCTTATAATAATGTTTGGATTGTTTCTGAGACTGTGGATGGCATCTTATTCCATATGGAGCTGAATTTGTGTGGTAAGTTGTGTCTCTTGTTGATTAGCTCAATTTGGCATGACAACAAAAAGCATTATGTGTAGAAATCCCGTGTTCTGACCTTCTGGATGGGTCCACATAGAGGTCCTCTTTTTGTAGTACTTGGAAACACATTCTTGTGTGTTGGTGCAGTGATCATTGTCATGTGGTGCAGACCGAGGTGATGTCTGGAAACTATTGTCCTGGCTGGTGTCACTCTTTCTGAAATATTCCTTGAATGGCAGAAGAAAACCTCCAGGACACCACAGAACTGAATCCTGAGTGTAGGTTTTGAGAGGTAGAAGGATAGGCCAATGTGAAAGGGGAGACTCATCTTCCTCGCTTAGTGTGTGGCAGGAAAGGTTTACAATATATTATTGCCCAAGTTGGTGGTGCTTCTGCTGTGGATCATTAGGGCTTGTACTAAGACAGTGGACGTTTTCACACTGGGCTTTACACGGAGGCAAACCTACCTCCGTCCGGCCCCACTCCGGCTCCAGAACCTAAAAGTTCAGACTATGTCGCAGCAAGCCCCTCCTCATCCTGCGCCATCCCTGCCTCACTCCGGGGTCTTGCTCGTCGTGTTCAAACTACATCGCAGCAAGCCCCGCCCCATCTTGCGCAATCCCTGCGCCATCCCTGCCGCTAGCTGGCTTTAGCCCCATATTTCTAATTCCTTTTCTAAAAAGGAATTAGAGGGGCTGCTGCCGGAGGCAATCAGGAGCCCTTCCGGCGGCTGCTGTTTTCGCCGCCGGAGCGGCTCTTGATTGCTTCCAGGGGGCTTCCAGGCGGCTTTAGAGCCGCCTGTGTGAAAACGCCCAGTGAGTTTCTTTTCTTTCTTTTTATTCAAAGAGGCAAACTGCATCTCATATGGTGGTAGAACTCAAAGGTATAGCTGTGTTAGCTGGAAAATCAATATGAGAAAGGATCTGAAAGAAAGAAGTTGGTAGCATGAGCTTTTGCAGACTTCAGCCTACTTCCTGCGTCTGAGGAAGTAGGCTGAAGTTTACCAGAGCTTATGCTTCCAACTTCTTTTTTTCAGTTAGTTTCAAAGGTGCTACATAATCCCTTTGCATGCATCTCATAATGTGTTTTTTTCTTTTTCTGAAAAAAATCTGCTTAGTCTTCTGTTTTGTAGAGAGCTGATGCTTCTATATGTGTAGTTTCAGATCTGAGATTTCTTTTATTTTCTCTTGAATGCTGTATAGGATGCTGATGAGATGGTTAAGTAGTTTCCTGGAGAGGATGTGGCACAACTTGTTGCTGTAATTTGTGTGATATGTTGTCCATAGTGGATTTTTCACCTTTAGTCCCATAGGAATGATAGGTTGCTGTTTGCATTTATTCAGAAAGATGATGTCCATCTGGGCAAGTCTCTTGAAGATACTGATGGGCTTCTACTCCATCCAGCTTGGCTAAGGTCATCTATTGCATTCATCAGTGTGCTAGGATTTGAATCAAAACCTTCCAGTTCATGACACACTTTCAAACACTAGGCCATCCGATATGTGGATTTCCCTTTGAGTTATATCTTCCTAAATCAAAGTAGGCACTACTTTAACACAGAGGCCCCAAATCTGTGTATTTTATTAAAGGGCTACTAAGTTGTTAGTGATTTTTTAAAATGTTCTGCTATAACCTGTCATTCCAACTATGAAGCTCTCAGAACCTCTGGATTGTTCTGTCCTTAAAAAATGCAGCACAATCCTTAGAGCTCAGAGTCTGTGGAATTCAAAAGGGAAATTTAAAGTGGTTTGTAAAATAGCTACATGAAAATGTTCTGTGTCAGTGGAATATTATACACTCTGTATAATAGGATCCTATAACAGGATTATTTAGTGCACCCATAATTTTAACAGGTTATAGAGGAGCACCAATACAAGACTATAGTATGCACTTGCAATTCATCCAGAGAAAGTTGAAACAGGAGTTGGCTGCTGAATTGTCTTCCATCCATTAAACTGGCTGGCATAGTGCAGAATGGAGGCACCATCAATTACGGAGTTAGCAGTGGCAAAACTTTGTAAAGTGTGTCTGAGCTTTTAAAGCTGAATCACACAAAGCAGTTCAGTAGGTGTGCCTTCTGCTGTCACTGTAGCCCAGTGACAGATAAAGCTGCACTTACTAATCTTCTCTGAAAAAGAATAGATGCCTTTGGAGGTGTCAGTCCTTTTACTACTTTCTTCTAAAGGGTAACATGTGAAAGAACAAGCCGATGATAAGGCTTGCTGACATAGCTTGGATGGCAATCAGGATGTTGACGGTCCAGTGAGTAGAGCATGACTGGCATATGCTGGGCCTCAGTGACATTGTCCACCTTCAGTTCTTGAATTTTATTAGGTGTGTGGAGATCCTCAAACCATCTGGTTTACATTGGACTAGTTATATACTTTATCCAAGTCCTGTTTCCTAAAGTGTTTCATTCTTTTCAGCTGAATACCTGTGTGTGTGTGTGTGTGTGTGTGTGTGTGTGTGTTGGCAAAAGAAAACTCTCTCTCTTGCTGGCCTATATATGTTTTGACCACAGAACAAATAACATGGGATCTTTCAGACATCAGATGAAACACACTTAAGCCTAGCAGACATCGTCCTTTCTACATGGATTTGTGGACCAAGATTCACCAAATGGATGCAGGACTTTTCAGAATACTGTACTTCCATCATTCTCCTGTGCAATTGCTTGGGCGATTCCCACATAATTCCCCAGTTGTCTGATACCTGGTGCCAGAGGTTTAAAGTTGGTAGGAAGATGGTGCAATTATTTCCCAGTTAATTATCTACAGTGACACTTATTTCTATTTAGGTTTTCAAGACTATATTCAGCTCAGCTCAACAGGTAGATCTATAGTTATAAATGAACTGTTCTTCTCTTTCCCCTTGTTCCTCCTCTACCTCCTCCTCCTGATCTAAGTTAGTTTAATAGCACCTTCAAGAAGTTGCAGACCATGGAAATGGTGAAGGATTAACCATCCCCGCCAGCTTTACCCAATCATTTTTTCTAGACACTTTTGAGACTTATAACAAAAAGTTTGGTGATCTGATTGTGCACCTTCAGTATACTCTGTAGCTTAGCTCTTAAGGTCAATGTTGCCTTTCCTTTGGTGGAAAGGGTGCTATAAACATCACTACTGTTGTTATATAGAAAATAAAAAATCAGTCCAAATAACAAATACATTTGAAGAAGTGACCCAGGATGTCATTTGGTTCCATAATTTTATAGAATTATATAGAAAAAGTATATTTAGTGTATATACTGGGGATATCTTCTTCCATTTAATCAGTTCTCTCCTTTTTTCATGGCTATGTCTCTTCCCAGGGGACATAGCCTTCCCAGATGCTTTTCTGTCTCTTGGGATATGAAGCCTGGTGCAAATGGGCATGCTGCTATCTACCTATAATCTCTACAGAACTCAGGTTAGGTCTCAAGTTGATATATAAAGAGATTTTTAAAAAGGAAAAATCTATGAACAACTTTTGTAGAAAACGTCCTTTTCAGAACTAATAATATGGAGAATATGGCTTTGCTGGCTGGAGATTATGGGAGACATAAACTGCATCCGCACAGCAGAAATAAGACAGTTTGACACCACTTTAACTGCCATGGGTTAGTGCTACAGAATCCTGGGAACAATAGTTTGTTTTGGCACCAGAGCAGAGTTCTAGTGCCACAAGAAACTACAATTCCCAGAAATCCATAACATTGAGCCATGGCAGTTAAAGTGGTGTCAAACCAAATTATTTCTTCCCTGCAGACACAGCTATACTCCAACACATCTAGAAGGCACCAGTGGAAAAAGGGTGAACTAGAACAATGGACTGATAGCCTGCATTTTTATTTCATTTGCTTTTGTTGTGCACTGGATTTTCTGTTACAGACAGCAACCCTATTCTTTTTCCTGGAGTAATTATGCTCTGTAGCCTTTTTCAGCTCGAAGGGTAAAAACGACATGTTACCCGTAGACCCTTGATAATTTTTCCCTGGGGGCTTTTTCCATCAGGTAATGAAGCAGCTGTGGGCAACATTAGATAGAAGAGAAAATGGTATGGGGAAGGAGCTCCTTAATCCTTTCCATTCCACTTGTCCATTCAGACTCATCCCCTGGCAAGCAGTTTCTTTCCCAGTGATGGAGAGAGAAATCATTAATTTTCCAGAGACAAACAAAGTCTCTTTCTTTTCCCCTACATTTCTCTCTTTCTGTTTGTGAAAGAGATAGATTTTGAGTAGATGAATGGCTGGGAAGGACCCTTTTAACCTACATATCTTCCACTCTAGTCAGCTGTAGATCCTTGGCCTGATAAAATAGTCCTTCAGGAAAACCACAAATACAGATGAGAATCCTGTTGTGGTACTACACTAGTGCAACTGTCCACTGTGCTGGTTTTGTGCCCCTTTACCAAGATTTGCTTCACACTGTGAAAAAAAGGAAGGTGGATTCTTTGTGACCATCACTGGGAAAAGGAGGTTGTTATTTATTTACACATTTGCATTATGTATTAATAATATTATTATTTAATATTAATAAAATACTTATTATTTAACCATTTAAATAGTGTAATATGATTGTTTTTGTTGTTGTTAACTGCCTTCAAGTCGATCTCAACCCATGGCGACCCTATGGATGACATCTCCAAAACCCTCTGTCCTCCACTGCCCTGCTTTATTCCTGCAAACCCATACCCATGACTTCCTTAATAGAGTCCATCCATCTGGCATGTGGCCTTCCTCTTTTCTTACTTCCCTCCACATTCTCCAGCATTATTGTCTTTTCTAATGAGTCTTCTCTTTTCATGATGTGTCTGAAGTATGACAGCCTCAGTTTGGTAATCTTGGCTTCCAGGGAGGTTTTTGGCTTGATCTGCTCTAGGACCCATTTGTTTGTCTTTTTGGTTGTCCACGGGATCCTCAACACTCTTCTCCAGCACCACATCTCAAAGGAATTGATTTTCTTCCTATCATCTTTCTTAACTGTCCAGCTCTCACATCCATACATGCTAATAGGGAATACAATGGCTTGTATGATTCTGACTTTTGTGCTGAGTTGTATATCTTTGCATTTTAGAATCTTTTCTAGTTCTTTCATAGCCACCCTCCCCATTCTTAATCTTCTTCTGATTTCCTGACTCCAGTCCCCATTTCTATCAAAGTTTGATCCCAGGTATGAACATTATTTTACTATTTCTATTTCTTCATTGTCTAGGTTGAACTTGTGAAAGTCCTCGGTGGTCATTATTTTTTGTTTTCTTTATGTTCAGCATTAAGCCTGCCTTTGTACTTTCTTCTTTGATCTTCCTTAGTAGGTGTTCCAGGTCTGTCAGGTTTTCTGCTCGTACAATTGTCATCTGCATATCTTAGGGGCTATGCAGACCAGCCCAAAGGGCTGGCCTGAGGGTGGAATTGGGGCGGAGCAGCCACATGCTGGCTGCCCCAACCCCAGCCTGATGCTGTCCTGATGCTGTGCGCCCTTACGCATGGCGTGCGGTGTCAGGATGCCCTCCTGGTACAGTGTGCAAATATGCTGCACCAAAAGAGTGCAGAAGAGCCGCAGCGTTGGCTCTTAGGTGTGGCAAAAGGAAGGATCGGGGCCGCAGAGTGCGGTTGCCAAGGCCCCAATCTGCGGCTAGCACGGACGGCCCAGAGCCACCCATCTGCATAGCCCCTTAGATTGTTGATATTCCTTCCTCCTATTTTCACTCCTCCTTCTTCTGTGTCCAAGACTGCTTTCCTTATAATATGTTCTGCATACAAGTTGAACAGATAGGGTGAAACGGTGCAAACTGACTCCTTGTTCTGTTTCTCCATGTTCTGTTCTGACAGTAGCCTCTTGTCCTGAGTACAGATTCCTCATCAGGACTATCAGATGTGCTGGCACTCCCATGTCTTTAAGGGCATTCCATAGCCTTTTATTTTCTATGCAGTCAAAGGCTTTGCTATAGTTTATAAAGCATATGCTGATTTTCTTTTGATTCCCTGGTGTGCTCCATTAGTCATTGCATGTTTGCAGTGTGGTCCCTAGTGCCTCTTCCTTTCCTGAACCCCACTTGGACCTCTGAGATTTCTCTCTTCATGTATGGTTGGAGTCCATGTTGCAGAATTTTCAGCAGAATTTTGCTTGTATGGGAGATCAGTGTTATGGTCCTATAGTTACTGCAGTCTCTTGTGTCTCCCTTTTTGGGGATGGGGATGTATATTGGTTGCTTCCAATCTGTTGGCCATCATTTTTTTTTCCATATCTGTTGACATATGTTGGTTAGCACTGAAGTTGACTCTGTCAATGTGGATTGCAGCAGTTCAATTAGAATATTGTCTGTTCCTGGTGATTTGTTTTTTGCTATTTCATAAAACTTCATAACAACATCAACAACAATAATATTTCTCTTATTGCAGTTTTCACCTTGATTTTTACAATTTGAGGTTTATCTTCATATGACTCTTTGTTCCATGTGTCCTTCATTTTCATCTCTTTTGTATAATTCTTCTGTGTATTGCATCCCACCTATTTTTATTCCTTCCTGGTCTTGAATAATGTTATTTTTATTGTCATACAGCATCCTGCTCCTTGGTTGTCTACTTAATAGTTTAAATTTCTGTGCCATATTTTATTTTTGCTGTATTTTTGTTTCCATTGCACAATGTAAGCCACCTTAGGAAAAATGTGGGATATTAAATAATAAATAGGTAAATAAATAAAAATGTGGTTTGAGCAGTCTGTTTCTACAGTGTTGGTTTTCTGGGGGTCCTTGTAGCTTGAAGGTGCCCTGAAATGTTGTTGCTGTGTGCCTTCAAGTAATTTCTGAATTATGGTGACACTAAGGCAAATCTATCACAGGGTTTTCTTCAGAAGGGTTTGCCAGTGACATCATTTGAGAGACTGTCACTTGCCCATGGTCACCCAGTGGAATTCGAATCCTGCTCTCTAGAGTCATAGTCCAGTGCTCAAACCACTACACCATGCTGGTCCTGAGAAGGGTGGCTTGCAAAATTCCCTGTGCCACACGATAGAATTTTACTAGCCACATTTTCTAGGGCCGTGGTGGTGAACCTATGGCAGGTATGCCAGAGATGGCATTCAAAGCCATTTGTTGTGGCACGCAGAGGTTGGGGAAGAGGCGGAAAAGGTGCATGCCTGTTCCTCTTCCTTCCTGGCCATCCTGGGCCTTCAGCTGTCTCCAGAGAGGCAGCTGAAGGCTCAGGAGGGTGGGAAGAAGTCCCGCCCCAGAAGTCCCATCTCCATCCTGCTGGAAGTCCCAGCACCAGGTAACACCTGATGCCGAAGATCCTTTTCGTTTGGGCACTTGGTCCCTAAAAGGTTTGCCATCACTGTCCTAGGGCATTTTTAGCTCTGAGGTCCCTATTTGAGAAGTAGGCTGCCTGAGACTAGAGGCTGCCTTTTCCTGAGAAAACCACAGAAAATCTGCTATCCCTGTTCCACAGTGCTGTGGCTGTGGCTTTTTAAAACCGATGATGATGATGATGGTGGTGGTGGTGGTGGTGATGATAAATATGAATATAATTGATGATTTGGATAACTGCAATTGGGATGAGGTAGCTCAAGTGATTAAGACGTTGACTGTTGATTGCAAGATTGGCAGGTTGGCAGTTCGAGGTCCGGGTGCCACATGATGGGGTGAGCTCCCATCACTAGTCCTAGCTTCTGCCAACCTAGTAGTTCGAAAGCATATAAATGCAAGTACATAAATAGGTACCATTTCTCAGTGGGAAGGTAAACACTGTTCTGTGCAATCATGCTGGCCCCATGATCACAGAGTAGTCAGACAATGCTGGCTCATCTGCTTAGTAACAAAGATGAGCACCGCCCCCTACGGTCCGACACAACTTGACAACCTTGTCAACGGGGAATACCTTTACATTTAATTAATAATAATAAAGGTAAAAAATATTGGGAACAAAACCATTTTTATTTATACTTTACCCATGCAAGTAATTAAAAAAAACTTTAAAAATGTAAGTGGCTGTTTCCTATCTCATGTTTTATCACAATTTGTAATGTTACTTCTTAAAAGGAATTTGTTATCAAACTCATTACAAAACCTCCACTTATTACAAAACATCTCAAAAGTAATTCATTGCCATAAAAATAGACTTGTAATATGCAGCATATAGTTGGGCTGCCATAGCTACACAGTAGGATTTCTTCCCAATCCTTAATATTTAATTCTACAAAGACCACATTCTTTGCAATCTGCCATTTTAAGTGTCACTTACGTTAGATGGTGATATTAATATTATTTTATACAAAGTTATAACATAACAAAAATGAACTTCCCACCAGGGATACCTTGTCAATCTGTGATTAAAGTTAATCAATAGTTTGATAGTATAGCTTGTTTCATTTTAAAATTAATGTGGCTGCATCTTTTGTATTGTATTGTATTGTATTTATTGCTAGAAATACTTTGCTTGTCTTAATGATAGCATATGCATTCTTCCAGTCTTTGGATGAGCTGTAATGGTTGGGAATCCAAGATTCTTCAGAGAGGGTTAATAATAATTTTGAGAGAATGAAGGAAAGAAGGAATCTTCTATCTTCCGTGCAGACTGCAACTCTGTGAAGTGTTTCCAAGTGTAATTTTCTTGAAGTTAAAGTTTGGGTTATTACGGTTCACTTAACGGATAAAGTTTGCCACAATTTTCGTGATCTCGATGAGAAGATGACAAGATTTCTAATTTATAAAACCAAGACAGCATGTTGGGGGCTATGAACCATGGTCAAGGGATATGTTGAGCTACTCCTAGCTCTCCACTTTTATATATATATTCTTATTTACAAAGGAATTCCAAAAATTGAACAGCATACTATAACTCGCTGTGTTGTTGTTGTTTTTTTGTGGGCTGTGTGTGTTTCAAATACTAGCAACTGCATAAAGACCATGTAATAAGACGTACCTTTTAATTATTCTACACAAAAAAGTCCCAACAAAAACTGGTTATCTTCTTAATTCTATTGACCCCTATAGGTGCATTTTAACTGACTTTGAACCGGCTAGGATCTGTATTTAATTAAACTGTAATTAAACTGAATAATGTCTAAGTGAAATAATTGCATGTTCTTCCCTTGTTTGTACCTTAGGGAAAGAACTCATGGAAAATGTTCTTTGTAAAGTGCCATATGTGTAATAAATATTTGGATAACTGTAATTAATAATAATAAAGGTAAATAATATTTGGAGCAAAACCTTTTTATTGTCTATGCTTCTCCCATGGAAAAAAGTGTTTCCCCTAAAAACATAATTGTTTCCTCTTTCTAGTTTGGTCAAAGTTTGTAATTTTCTTCTTAAAAGTAATTTGTTATGAATCTCATTAAAAAACTTTCCAAAAATAATTCATTGCCATAAAAATGGACTTGTAATATATTTTATAAAGTAATTTGTTACTTTACTCAATACCTTTGGGGTGTATTGAAGAGGATTAGTAAAAGAATGGAATAAAACTTGAAAAATTCTTTTCAGAATGTTTAAAACAAATAATGTGAAAAAGACTAATCAAATATATACAAAAGCAAAGTAAATCCTATTCATAGTATTCATATTCAATTTGTTTCTTTGTTTGTTTGATTGTTTTATTTATATCCAGTTTTTCTTTTGAATGGGATTCAGAACAGTTTACAGAATAAATTAAAACAGATCAGTTAAAAAAGTATGAAGTACAAGACTTTAAAAGGCATTAAATAGTACCTTCAATTAAAACACTATTTTTAAAACATTAAAATTTAAAACAATTAATACACCTATTTAAATTTAAAAAATTCAAAAATTAAAATTAAATTTAAAATATGTTTCTTTTGAAAAGTTATGTCATTATGTCCTTGCTACCCCTCAACAGGAAACTGCACCCAGATCCTCCTTCTCCCACTTTCCAGTCCTGGTCATACTCATCCACCACAGCTTAGCTTTCTAAACTCATCCAATTTTGATGTCTGTAGTCTGTTCTTACAGTTTTTTAAACTGAGAGATCAGAAGCATTACAACAGCACAGCCTTGGTTGGGTATGTCTTACAATCATGGTTCCCAAATGCTGTTGGACTTGCTTCCAGAAGCCCCATTCAGCATAGCCAATGATTAGATATTCTAGCATTTCTAGTCCAATATGATCTTGGGACCCAAATTTAAGAATCACTGCTACAGAGGCACAGTTCTTGGAGACACCGCCTCGATTGGCTCGCCAGAGGGGCGGTATATAAATAAATTGTATTATTATTATTATTATTACTTGGGGCTGTATATTCACTTTTTGGTTGCTTTTGATGCCACTTGAAAGTTGTTACAGCTCCTCCTATTGCATGGGAGGCTTTCTTTAGTAACAGTGCATAGGGTAGACTCCGAGAAATAATGGATTCAGTGTGGATAGGGAAAGCCATGTAGCAGTAGATCTGTAGAAACTTCTGGTCCTCATTCTCGTGGTTTTAGATGCCTTCTAAAAGTACTGAACTGAGAACTATATAATAGTTCCATGTGGACATCACCCAACAATAAGCAGGATAATATGATGAAGAAGACCAGCATTTTTGAGATAGTGGGAGTTTGTTTTTTTTAAATATCCCAGAGGGAATCCATTGAAGCCAATGTCCATGACTTGAGATTCCCTTGGCATATCTGAGTTACCACATGCATTCAGTTCTTCAATGGACTGTGCTCATCTAACACTCCATAAAGCATGATTTATGAGAAAGAAAGAGTGAAGAGAAAGACTGATTTGTAAAGAAGGTGGATAAAAATAGTGAATAGTAAAAATAGCATATCTATTGGTTTGAGTGCGAGGGGACTAGAATATGAATTGAAGTTACAAGAAAAGAAATTTCATTTAAACATTAGGAAGATCCTCTTTCTTGAAATGGCTATTTGACTGTGAAATAGACTGTCTCTGAGGATGGTAGATTCTCCTTCTTTAAATGTTGTTATATTGAGGTTGGATGCCCCATTCTCAGGAATGTTTTAATTGTGTATTCCTGCACGGTCCTTATGAACCCTTCCAACTCTAGTTATTCTATTATTGTATTCTATGATTCCAGTATAGTCACGAAGAGTAAAGCATTCTCTAGGCATTTATTTAGTCTGAAAACTAAAGATGGTTATTTAATAACTACTGGCAAGCTTTTGGTAGGCTAGGGTAAATTTGGCAGTGGGAATGCAAACAGTGAAGCAGAAAGTGGTCTGTGTTTTAAAGCTGCTTTGTAAGGCTTGGCCATTTAACCCCCCCCCCCCCCATTTGACATGCTTGATCCTCTTTAAAGAGAAGAATGATCTTGTCATGTTCATTTTGTGCTATATAAAACATAACTCAGGGGTTCTTAATCTGTGCTCCATGCATGAGTTTTAAGGGGCCCATGAACTAGATGCAAAAAGAAAAAAAAAAGATTCAGTTTCCTTCCACTTACTTTCCAGCACTATGAATTCCAAGAAAATATTAATCTTTTCAAGTATTCACTGTCATCTTCCCCCCCCAGATAACCTTATGTGAGAGAACTCAATTTCCAATGTCATAAATTAAATTGCATGTAACTTTTGTGTGTGCTTGTATGTTTATATGGGTGTTTTTTTCAGGAGAAGGGGCCTGTAGCATTTTTCAGCTTCTCAAAGGGTCTCTGAGAAAAACAAAACAAAAACCAAAACAGATATAGTGGTTTTGCTTAAAGTGGCAAGTATTCTCTCCTGCAAAGGCATCAGCTCTGTGAAAACCTTCCCCTGAATATTTCTGTCTCTCAGGAAAGGGAAGGTATGTGGAAAAAATTATTTGGACTAAAATCTCATTTGGACTAACATATAGAACAGTAAATGCTTTCCTGCTTGCTTCTAAAATTTTTAAAGATATTAGCACTCAAAAAGGACAAATATTCAGATAAAGTGGTGTTTGATTTCTGATAGGACCACAGTGAATGTGGAATCTTATATATTTTCATTAGATAATAATAGTAATAATAATAATAATAATAATAATAATAATAATAATAATAATAATAATTTATATTTCCGCCTCTCCCTACGGATTGAGGTGGGATTACATCAGTAAAATATACAGATCAGTGCAGAATTTGGATGAACCAGGGAATATTGTATGTGATGTGCAATGAGAATAGGATTGTTGTTACTTTTTTGATTGAGCTTACAAATGGACAGTCTATCCATTACCCACAGGGGTAATAACCTTTGCAGTCTTTATGGATTGGTTCAGAGAAGGAGTTCATGTAGAAAGGATAGTGGGGTCTCATTCCCACTTACAAATCATTTTGCGATCCAAATCAATGGATCAGTTCGACAGTGGAGTGTGGTTCACACTACATTTGCCCCAATCACATTTTCTTGTTGTAAAATAACCCACTTGTCATTCACATTGACTAATGAATCGATTCAAAATGGACCCTTTTCAGTTATTGGGCAAATTTAAAGGGCTATTTAAATTGATTCTGATCCGCATCCCATTCACACTTGTGCTGAATTGATTTATTGCAAAAAGACATGCGTTAAATGGGTCTAGTGCGGGGGTGCCCTTGCCAAACTGCTTCAGCAATTTGGTTCAAGTGTGAACCAGGGTCATTTAAACAGCTTCAAACTGGTTAGCGAACTAGTTTATAACATAGTGGGAATGAGGTCACAATGAGAAACCATCAAGACTGCCCTGTCTGTCACACAGGACTTGAAAATACACAGCTTACAATTAACTTACAGGTTTCTGAAGTTTTAAAAATAAACCCAGAACATTTTGTAGTGGTATGATTGGAAATGTCCAGATAATTACCCCACTATTCTCCAAATTCACAGATATTTCATGATTCTTACAAAGGGATTTAATTGATTTCCTCCTACTTGTACCTCCTCTGCTAGGACTACTGCCAATAAAAACAATGAATATAGTATTTTAGTACTTCACATATTCTAATTGTTGTATTCCTCACAGCAACCATAATTACTTCCATTAATTTAGGTATATACATAGGCACATGCACTAAAACACTTGATGAGCTTGGGGTTGGCAAGTGAATCAGACTGCAAGGAAGGACAGGGACTACTTGATTCATGATTTACAGTGAAAGCCTATACATGGTGACTGGAGTGAGTAGATTTAGGACTGAAATGTCAGCTTATTTGCTTCTACACCAGGAGTGGTGGACAGGAGAGGGAATCATGTAGATAGTGTGGGATTGCACATTTCACCAGCTAATGGTGCGAAATGCTGGGGGTCATAGTCAAATAAGATCTGGAGGACCACACAATTCCCTCTCCTCTCCTGCACCATGGCAGCTCCTCTGTTACATGTAATCAGAATGAACTTTACCTATCCACCATGCTGGCTTTGGGATTTAGGATTTTATGACATGAGCCCCATTCTCACACAATCATGCAAACCAATGAAAATACAAACACAACCAGTTTCATGAGCACCCATTATCCTACATCTTCACAATCACATGACTGGGGCTGCTGCTGCTACCATGCCCTCTTCTGGACTCCCCCTTAACTTCCCCTCCCTCCCCTATGCCCTATTATTTCATTGTGTTTTATTTTATTTTCTACTTTTTAAAACCTAATTCTGAAGTTCTGGTAATGTGATTTAAGTTTTTTAAAAAATACAAAAAATGTGATCCAGATTGCTTGTGAATAGTTAGGAGGAGAGGGATTGGAGAGAGGAAGAGACTGTACCACATGACTGTTAATCTTGCAACTGCCACTTCAGGAGTCCTGGGACTGCTGTGCATTTGAGAGCTATTGATGGGTTTCTCCATCAATGAAAAAGGCTTTCCTAACCATACTTGGCAGACACAGAAGCAATGGATCAGAGGTGATGTCGTGGGATAAATATTCCCAAAAACTGTAATGATGGTTTAAAAGCCATGTGAAGTAATCTCCTTAGTTTAAAAAGATTCAGCCAGTTGCATGTGATTTTTGAAGTGTTAACATTGAGAGGACAAATGAATAAAATTAGGACCAGGAAGTTTCTAGAGGGATGGCCAAGGCATCTAGTCCTCAAGTGATGACATATTTATTATATTTTAATTCCACTTCTCTCTCATCATACAGCCTGAGTGTGTTTGAAACATTCATCATCACCTAGCAAACTTTACAGCCACATGAGGAATCAACCCTGCATCTTCCTGGTTCTATACTGACTGCACACTAGATGATGATGAATGCCTGTATTGCCATTTGGGATGACTGTAGTAGTAGAAGGCAGCCGGTGAAGAAGGCTTTGCTAGGCTACCTGATTTTCCTCTGACCACTGCAGGGCTAGGAGAGCTGCTTTTGTTCCTTCCCTTGTTAACAGATAACTTAATGGAAGAGAGTGGTAATCTCTTCACTCTGGAAAAGTTGCATTTTTAGAGTTGCTTTTAAAAGACTATTTCAAGAATCCCATAGTCAATATGGCCAGTTTGGTGACTCCAGGAACTGAAATCCCAGTAACTTTTCCAAGGTTGGGCATTGCTTGAATATTTGACTTTAGTCAAATAACTAGCAGTAACTGAGCCTATGAGACTCTGTATAGGTCAAAGAGAGTCAGTGTGTCTCTGTGTATGTCATATAATTCCACCGCATGGAAGTTGTGTGGAAAGGAAATATTTCTAATCTACCATCTGAATGCTCATGTTTGTTCTTTGTTAACACAGACACACACAGAGACACAGCAAGAAAGTAACAGCACCTGAATGTTTCATACCTGCAAGTGTCTTATTGAAATCAACTTTATCATAGAGCCTACTGATCTATGAAGGGCTAGGATTGCCCTTAAATTATTATTCAGAGAGTGGAGTGGCTTCCCTTGAGTGTATAGAAACTTGCTATTCCTGGCTAACATATCCAGCCAAACCATGCCATAAACAACTTAATCCTTTTTAAGCCACTGATCTTGAATATAGATAAATAACTCTGGAGAAGGGGTAGAGAATGGAATCAGATATTTGCTCTGATTTTTGCAGAAACCAGTGAGAAGAGCTTTGGCACCAGGAGGGGGAAAGGCTGCAGTTAAGACTCCCTAGGGTACACAATGCCTACCTTGTTTGAAGCACACACATTACGATCTCCACCTGCTGTTATAAATTTAGTCTGAGTGCATCTTTATGTGTTAATTTCTTTCTCCTCATTTTTATGCTATCATTCTGCATGGGAAATGTTGAGATTTTCAGATGGATCTCTGTACTTTTATTGCTTATTCCAAAATACATACATAACAAACTAATAGAAAATCAAATGCATCTTGTCCTCTAACACATACATAAACACACAGAGAGAGGAAGTATCTTCCTGTTCAAAAACTGGGTTGTAAATATTTCATAACTAGTCCCTTTCAACTGTAGCTTAAAATTATCTTTCTAACACCAATAAAATCAGCTTATTGTCTCAATTTGTAAGGAGTGATGCAGTAGCAATCAGTATAGTTTGTGCAGGAGGAGGGGAACGGGGAAAGAGATATGATTGTGCTAACCAGAACATATCAATTTTTTTTCTTATTTTAAACTGTAATATGTTATCCCTGTTTAAATTGGTAAGCAGAAATAAATGGGGTCTCTTAGTGAACTCTAATCTTCCCTAGATGCACAAGCCCTAGAGAATGCACCACTGGTTTTCAGAAGATAATAATTACAGCCAAAATGATGTTCTGCTAGCTTTCCTTATCTTAAATTAGGGCAAGATTAAGGTCTAAGTATTCTCTTTGTGTTAGGTTTGGAAAATAATGGGTATAGAGTTCAGATTTCTTCTGCTTTCCAGAACACTTTACTTCTTATTCCCCTTTTCTTCTTAATGAACCACTTTGCTTTCACACACAAATACCACACACACACACACTAGTGGCAGTTTTGCTTCAGATTCTAATAGGGTGTAGATGGTACTTGTATGCTGTGTTCCAGGGATTTTTGTGTTTTTATGTGGGCACTCAAAAATTCCAATGTGTACTATGGAACTTCCCAATCTTCAAGAACATCTTCATTTGTTTCAATAAAGTGCTCACGTGGAAGTGGTCCAGATCTTCCACATTTGAATGAAATTGGTTTGAAGGTGGGTAACACAAGTTAATGAGTAGGAACATGGATGAGGGGAGTATTTTGTAGAGTGGAACAGAAAAGAGAGACTTAGAAAGAAAGCCTAGGCAGAAGAAGGGTCAAAATCCATCTGATCAAATTGGAACAAAATATATCTTAATGAGCAAATAAGTCTTTGAAACTAAGGATTTTGAAACCTCAGACCACTACTCGCCAATGCTGCTTTCTGTATTCTCTTCCCAAACAAAAACTACTTCCAGCCTGGTTGCCAAAAGTGGAAAAGTAATGTGTCTTGCAAGGTTTGTTGGTTTATTAATATTTATAAATAATGACAATATACCTAAATCAGATGTTGGCTCAATTATATCTCTAAGCAAATTTAACACTTTGTTCCCCAATTGTTTTGTACCTTTACAGTCTTGCCATGTATGAACACATATTTCTGCTATATGCAGCCTTGCCAGCATTTTGTATTTATGTACCTGCATGCATATTGCTGAGCTTAAAAAAGATATATCCATTGCAGCCTATTCTTCTTTCAGTGGAGGGGGCTTCATGGCTATTGATCCAGTATGACAGAAGTGCCTTGGTCATTTTCTCATGACTAATCCAGTCCTAAATCTATTCATGAGCTGTTTCTGCCTGTATCCCAGGCAGCATGTGTACAAATTCCAGAAACTGACTGGTTGGAGCGGCCATGGACCATGAAGAAGTGTACTCTTCTCCTAGGTCTCTCAGTGGTTCCACCACTGATGTAACCACACAGCAATTAGCAGTGTTAGTTCACTGTACTGCAGAGAGTGATGTTTTGTTCAGGGATGGCTGGTGACTTTTACATCCATTGGGGGTGAACTTATTCCAGGTTTTAGTTTGAACTTTAAATGAACTATCCATTGTGCTGAACCTGACTTCCAAAATTTGAACTAAAAGCTAGAGAGGATTCAGTGCCTTCCACTGGCCTTGTTCTTATTTTCTCTTGTCTGTGGAAGCACGACATTTATGATAGGAAGATAAGCAGTGCTGGGAGCTTGACTAACTTATAATTTGCCTCACATTTGGTACTTCTATTTGGGTAGTAGGAGAGTGCCATTTGCTGCCCTGCTTTGGGGAGCAAAATGTTTTGAGCCAGCCATGTTTTTAAGTATTGTTGTTGCTGTGTACCTTCAAGTTGTTTCCATCTTATGGCAAACCAAAAGTGAACCTATCCTGGGGTTTTCTTGGAAAGATTTGTTTAGGGGAGATTTTCATTGCCTTTCTCTGAGGCTGAGAGAATGTGACTTGTCCAAAGTCTTCGTTTATGTAGCTGAGCTAGGAATCAAACCCTGGTCTCCAGAGTTGACATTCAACACTCAAACCACTGCACAATACTGATTTTTAAGTATTTTAAAAGTAAGGCTTTTAAGTCTTACTTGTTATTAAATTCTATGAAACTAAGTTATTCAGCAGACAGTACTGTTAGACTTATTTCAGAAAGTGCAACAAACATAATGAAAAGTCTTTCTTGGTTTCAGTACTACAAAAAAAGGAGAATTGGTAGGGCAAGAAGAATTAAAATACACAAACAGTGATTTATGTCTCAAAGTCCATTCTATTCTATACTTCTCAAGCTCACAATGAATATGTTATGTGACTATAATTATGCTCCTCAGGGTGTGCAAGCTAAAGGTGGCAGAGTCAGACAAAAAGCATGAGGAGATTGATGACATGGTATTTTGCTAATACAATGCAAAAGTCGCTAACAAATTATGAAACTTCAACAGGCTCATTCGACTGGTGTGGTCTAAATTTTGTTTCCTGACTTGACAGCTGAACTGATCTCTCACTTATCTCGACAGCCTTTATTGTAAAAAAAGAAAAAGGGAAAAAAAGGCAAAAACCATATCAAAAAAATGAAAACAGAGAAACAAAAATAACCCTGCCATTATCCTGGTTTCTCAAAGATCCAGATTTTTTCCTCCATTTTACAGGCATGAATAATTTCATATAGTCTCTTCTATTCAAAACTTAGATTAATGTTACTCAGAAAGCGAGAAGGGGAAACTTGGGATGTCAAAGGATGCAAAAGAATATATATAATGTCTGAATATTTATATATTTGAAATATTCACATCTTTACATGTCCTTAAGACTTTCAGAACATTTTATAATCATATGTTTAATCAAAATGGAAGACAACACAGTCTATTGGCAAAAGTGTCTGTCTGCATGTGGAGATTTTCACTCAGATTTTCAATACTGGAATTTATTAATTTGGTACCTACATTGTAAATGCCATTGATTATTTGTTACTGTTACTGTTGTTGCTGTTTGTTATGCATCTGGTATTGTATTGGGTAGAAACAATTGACAAACCTATGTATTATTTATATGAGTGGTGGGGGAAAAAGTAGATTTCTATCTATTGTTAGATCAGTGTAGTACCTTGCTGGAAATGGGGTAGGGTTCTGACTCTCAGTCATCTAATAGTAACAACCAAAATATTTTCCACCCATAAATGAGTTTTCTGAAAAATATAGGTTTGGGGGAGTGTGAAAGATTGCAAATATTTAGGCAAAGCATCCCTTGATTCATAATGTAGATCTGCTCATTGAAGCTGTTTGTTTTGCATCTCACTCCAGTTGGTGGCTCTCAGAATTTTGAGTTAAAAAAAAAATACAATCAGACAACAAAGTAGATCCCATAAACCTGAAGTTTGCCCACCCCTAATTTAACACAGTTCATGTCTATTCATTTAATCCAGTTCATGTCTACTCAGATGTAATTTTCATTGTGTTCCTTGAGACTTTCTCTCAGTGTAGTGGATATAGGATTGCAGCTTTAGTGATGCTCTTAGGCTGCATCCGCACTGCAGAAATAATAACAGTTGCCAAATGATGGCTCAATGACACTTTACTGATGGGACAAACATGCTGGGAAATCTAAATTACACTTTAAGGATGGAAGAAGGATGCGAGAAAAGCATGGGGGTGTGAACCTCAATCACACTATTATGATGATTTAAACACAATTTAATGACGAGAGGAGAATGAAAGCCTCCCATTTGATAATCTCCCCAGTTTACATAGTTTGGGGCATGACAACTTCATGTGCTGACTGTCTTGGCTGTTACATAGCAATAACTAGTATAGTACATTTCTATACCACATATCTGTGAGCTAGCACTCCCTAAGTGGTTTACAGTGTGTAAACCAATTACCCCAAACAAGCTGGGTACTCATTTTACCAAACTATGAAAGAATGGAAGGCTGAGTGGACCTTGAAGCCCTGCCTGGGATGGAATTCAAAACCTTGTGGCTGTAGTACTGGCATTTAGCCACTGCACCACCAGGATGCATCACGTCCCCTCTCCTCTCTCCCTCTATTCCTGGCTTTGTGCAAGAAGTATTTCTAAATATTATGGCCTAAATTGGAATCAGGGATTGACTGTAACATTGGCACTGGAATAATTAGCTATTATATGCATCATCATTTGTCTTAAGGTTTCTCAAACCAAATTTTTGGCGGTGGTTTCCTTATATATGTGTATCCTTTTCCCCTGATTATAACTTACATCTTGTTTCACCACACTTTCAGTATAATTATAGTCTTTTGGAAGAATTACAGTTTTTTCCTGATAACAAATGAGCATGTTTTAAGGGGAGATAAAATTAAGAGCAAAAGTTTGATAATTCTTAGTGTGGCGCCATTACCAACTCCTGGGAATAAGCAAGTAGGTAGATTAACATCAGTGACACTAATTAACCTTGGCAAAATATTGGAAGGCAATTTTAACTACTGTAATATACCTGAAAAAATGGCACTGATAAATGGTTTTGATAGAACAATTTTCTTCCCCCCATGTTGTCTTTATAATTAGAAAACAAAGCTTTGCACACAACTATTAGAAACCTATGTTCTCTAGTATATTTCCCATGTATACCTCTGAATCTGAGATGTAAGATGTTTTCAGTAACAAATATACTTGGAGATATAACCAAGCTTTCACCCACTAGCCTTGTGTAATTTGTTTCATACAAATTATATTTTATTTATATTTCAGAGCTAACCTATTATCTTTGGATATGGTAAGCAAACTTAAATTAAATGGTGTAATACAATCTAGAGATTGAACAAAGGATTACACAAGAGCATGCATGAGTGCAATCCTATACAGACTTATTTCAGGGGCAAGTCCCATTGAAATAAATTTATTTCATTCTGAAATGCAAATTTCCACTCCACTCTCACTATTTACCCATTCTATTTCAACTTCCTACTTCATGGTTGTATGATTTCATTTAATACAATTTGCTTATTACAGTCCAATTTTTGTGAAAAAGAAGGGAAGAAAAAGAGAGATAGAGGAAATGAGAGAGAAGTAAAAGTAAAATAGCCATTTACTGATCTACCTAGTAACTTTGGCTTTAGACTATCACACATGTGTAGGATTGGATTAAAAGCACCTCAATCCCATCTCATGGATTGTTAAATGCATTTTGGAGTTTTCCCAACCTCAGGTTTACAGTCAATTTGTTCTTTCTTATATCATTTGAATAACTTTGAGAACAAATGCCCACCAAGACATGGTAGTAACTGAGTAATTCTTTGGACTGTAGCTGCAATATGAGATTAAAAATAGAGAAACCCTTTTTGCCTCTTCTCTTACTTCTGAACCTCACTAGCTCCTGTTCTGTGCTGCCATATTGGATTATAAAAGTTTGGTTCCCAGAGTCTTGTACATGGGAGCTATCTTTGGTCACCCTGCTCCCCCCCCCCCCGCCTTTTTCCTCTGGGAAGGGGGAAAAGGAACTGTGGTATTTGTGAAGTGCCCAGCACATTTTTGATGTATTTCTGCCTGTCATATTATGACAGCACTCATTTCCCATTTCTATGTATGGTTGTGCAAGCTGTGCAGTGAAGAAAGTGGATACACTTATTTGTAATGTGTTGCTGGAGAAGAGTTGTACAGATACTGCAGACTGCTAAAAAGACAAATAAAGCAAATCAAACCTGGATTCCCCCTAGAAGCCAAGATGGCTAAACTGAGACTGTCATACTTTGGGTATATCATAAAAATATCATAAAAGACATGGCTCTCTAGAGAAGACGATGGTGCTTCATAAGGTAGAAGGCAGTAGGAAAAGAAGAAGACAGTGTTACAGATGGATAGACTCAATCAAGGAACTCACAGCCTTAAGTTTGCAAGACCTGGGCAGAGCTGTTGATGAGAGGATGACTTGGAGGTCTCTAATTTATGGGGTCACCATAAGTGGAAATCAGCTTGATGGCAGTTAACAACAACAACAAAACAGCTGAGAGAGATGTTGGTTTAATTCTCCCATTTATTGTATTTGTAAAACATTCAGCTTTAGGCAGGAGGTTTAATAGATGTCCTAAGAGCAATAGGTGGCATTCTCTGTAGTTGTGCCTGACTGTAGGACCCAGTATGTCAAATAAGTGAGCACACCTAGTGTTCACTTTTAAAAACAAATACCACTGCACACAAATATTAGCTGCCATCCACAGTTCTGATCTATAGCAACCATCTGGCTTCTAAATTGCTGTATACAGTAACATCCCCAGTCACCCTGAACTTTGGGGGACTTTTCAAAGAATGGGAGATGCTTTTGCAGGTGGTAAATACTTCACAAACTTTATGCTAAGTGATCTTTTCCCCATAGCATTTCCACAAGGAGGTAGAGATGTGGAAGTAGCGCCCACCAGGTCTTTCACTCCCCAGGGAAATTGTTGGTATGATATCTACTGCATTGCAGTTCCACTGCTGTAGGCTGCTGAAGTTGGCACACAGTCAATAGGATTCTGTGTGTCCTCTTATAATGGCTGACTCTAACCTGATACTTCAATCTGAACAGGCCATATTGCTCTTTGACTCTCTGCAATCCATCAGCCATACACTCATCTGTAAAAGGAAAGATGGGGGTGGTGGCAGGGAGATAGGAACATCAAAACTCAGACTGTTGAGTTTCTTTGCTCTGGTTACTAAAAGTCCCACATACTTCAGTTATTCGCATGTGGCATTGGCATCTCTATCTCATTTTTTTTGGTGTGGTGTCATATTACAGGTTGAGTCTCCCTTATCCAAATGCTTGGGACCAGAAGTGTTTTGAATATCAGATTTTATTTTTTTGATTTTGGAATATTTGCATTTACGTAATGAGATATCTTGGAGATGGAACCCAAGTCTAAACATAACATTCTTTTATGTTTTGAATTATACCTTATAAACAGAATCTGAAGGTAATTTTATACACGATATTTCAAATAATTTTGTGTGTGCAAGAAAGTTGTGTATATTGAACCATCAGAAAGCAAAGGTGTCACTTGGCTCATTCATACTACTTTATAAACCTATTTGCAAATCGGTTTAAAAGGGGGTTGTTCACACTTGAATTGGTTTGCAAACTGGTTTAAAAGTGGGTCATTCACACTTGAATCAGGTTTTTCCAACCTGAATAGGGTTTGGCCTATGGCAAATCTCCCTTAGCATGGGTTTTCAGATACCGACTTTTCCCTGTCTCTTTTCCAAAACACCGGGTTTTATCAGGGTGCCGCCAATGGGAACTTGCTGTTGATTCCCAGTCGGAGCATCCTGAAGGGAGGAGATTAATGGGCAGAGGGTGGGCAGAGGGGCAGAACATGCCAATCCCACCACGGGTCATGGAATGAGTGGCAAGCACTATTTTTGTGCTCCCGCTAATTGCTGGCTGAGTGATTTCAAATTTCCCACAATTGGGCCTTTTAAATCTTTAAACTGGTTAGCTGTTTCCCCTTTTTAGCTTTTTCTCTCCAACAATGGCATTGCCAGATGTTCATACCTCACCAAAAGCTGGGAAGGGGGGTATTCTGGAGTTTTATTTTTTTGACAGATTGTGTGAACCTTTGCATAGCTCAGTATTCTCCGACTGTTAAATATTCTTCTCCCCCCCCCACTAACATATCACTCAGCTGTTTCCGTTTTCTGATTGTTTGTGTTCTACAACAATATGTTATCAGATGCACCTATCCGGAAAAGCAGCCAGCAGCTGATAACAAGTCCAAGCAAACACTTAGAATTTTATGGAGCAAAATAAGTCTTGAAAGGCAGACTTACAGGCAAAAGGCAGAGTCAATAGTCAGTGGGCGTTTTCACATGGGGCTTTAGGTGGACGAAATCCTACCTCTGTCCGGCCCCACTCCGGCTCCATTTCCAGTGTGTTCACACTCACGCCGCAGCAAACCCCGCCCCTTCCGGTGCCATCCCTGCGTCAGTCCGGCTCCTTGCTCCGTGTGTTCACACGCACGGAGCAGCAAGTCCGGCCTCACTCCGGCCGAACCAGCGCTAACTCCAGACGTCCTCCGGCATCAGTCCTGGAAAGGTAATTCCTTTTTTTAAAAAGAATTAAGTTGCTGCCGCCGGAGCCATTCCGGAATCAGCGGCTCCAGGCGGCTTTAGGGACTAGTGTGAAAAAGTCCATTGAGAGTATAAGCCAAAGGGTCAATTCAAGAGCATAGTCAGGCAGGTCAAAGGTTCCAGAAAAGCAGGGTGGTCAAGTCAATCCGTAATCCAAAGGTTCAAGCCCAGAAATCAAGCGTCAGGAACAAGGTGCTTTTGCCAGGGAACTCAGATATCTTCTGACCAAAGCACTGGCATCCTTCCCAGCCTTTTATCATCAGCTCATTAGTGCAGGTAGTTTTTAATGAGCTGGCATTTTTCATAAAGCTTCCTCGAGGGCAGGAGGCACGCCCTTTATGATTTTCTCTGGCTGGAGGTAAGTATGCTATCTAGCCTCCTCCTCCTCCTCCATGCTCACAGTACTAGAAGGCCCAGCTGCCTGGAGGTTTGGTTCCTAGTTGTCTTCTGGAGCCACAGCCTCTGCTGGAGCTCTCAGAGCAGAGTTGGGCGAGGCTGAGGCTGAGGCTCTATCTCAGGCTCAGAGTCCTGCCCTGAATCCTCAGCCAGGTTGGGCCTGACAGCACCAAAGCCGGGAAAGGGTGGTCTTTGGGGGGCATGTTTTTAATTTTTAATTATGTCAGACAACATGAACCGTTGCATTTGTGTGGCTTTCACGAGGGATGATTCATTCTCTGACTGTTAATTCCTCCCTCCCCCGGCTACTGTTTCACAGGTATTCTTATCTTATGCCATCCTCTCCTGCCCCACCTAAGACAAACCTATGCATGGTGGGTTTTTAAGAAGTTTTTATTCTATAGGGCTTGATTTCACAAATCCATGAGGTTGAGTTAGTGTGATTCCCACAATAGCTTTGCAAATTTTAAATTTGAGGGGCATCCACCTGCCTATGCTGAAAGACAGTAGACAACATCACAAATATGTGAGGGATCTTGCAAATGTGGCCACATGGCATGGGAAAGGATCTGAAACAAAGGATCCATGATGGGGCTGGAAGACCACGTGGAGTAGTTATGTAAAATCATGACAGTGGATCCAAAACAATGTCACCAACAATGATAACAGAAATAGAATGACGTATGTGCACATCATTTAATTGACAACAACAACAAAAAAAGCCCCGAACATGATCAAATGTGATTGATATGGAGGATCCATTCTGAATTGTTACTTTGGTCAGTGTGAACTTTGAGAGTGTTACATTGTGCCAGAGAAATTCAGTTGGGGTAAACATAGTGGGAACTTTGATTCAGGTCAGATTCGGTGTTGCATTTTCAAATTCATTATTGGATCTCTCCAGCTCAAAATGTTAGTGTGAATGAGCCCATTATGTCAGCCACCCATGGGGACAATTCTGGATTTTGGAGTATTTCAGATTTCAGAATTCTAGATAAGGGAGGCTCAACCAGTACCAGAATAATAGTGAAAAACAAAATACTATAGCAGCCTTAATAAATTAGTGAGATTTACCTAAGTGTTGATGCATCACTCCGCTATCAATTCAATGATTCCAATCTAGTTTGGCCCAGCAGTTTTATTTATGCTTTGATATTTTCCATACTAATTTTTATGGACTTATAATGGCATGTAATACACATATGAATTTTGAGATGCATTTAACGTACAGACTAATTGGCTAAGAACCTGCATCCAGGTATGCAGAGTGTAAAGCTTCAGATGTGCAGCCGTCTGCCTCCCACTCCTAGGCAGCTATCAAACTCTGTGGGTGGGAGGCTGATATGACTGAGGAAGAAGGGAAAGAGGTGACTGAGCAGTGAGGACTGTCTCCCATCCCTGCTACAGATCTCCAGAGAGTGGAGAAAGAGTATGAGTTGTTTCTCTTTCCTCTATCTAGAGAAATCTAGCAGGGATGGGAGGATTTCTTCTCTGGATATTCCTTCTCTCCCTTCTGGCCATTTAAGGGCCATAACAGTGCCTCACAGGGTTTGGCAGCTGCCTGCTGAAGGGGAAGTTTTGGAAGGACTACTAAATAGCCTTTTGGGTTCATCCAAAACAAGATGTATGTGTGTAACCTTGAGCTGCACATGCCATTAGTTCCACTCTGGAAGTATTTTCATTCCCAGGGCACAAGTTGTATAGATCAATTTTGATCAAATAACTAACTGGACTACTTGATGTGGTTTATGATTAGCTTTCAGGCAGCCCCAATAATAATAATAATAATAATAATAATAATAATAATAATAATAATACCCTTTGTTTTGAAAAGAAAAACTGAGCTCTTGCCAACTTGCTTAATGAGGCTTATGTTTTGTCTGATCTAATCTTCTGAGCTTAGAGACCTTTGTACCAAATATGTTTAATTCTCTGTTGACTTTTGGAAGAAATCAGTTCTAGACTTACATTGGAGGGTTGTAATGAGAACAACATGGGAATATAGCTAAATGTGGGAGACAGATAGCCAGGATGGAAATTCTAGACATTGGGCCTCTCACATGGAAGGGTCATAAATCAGGGACAGAGTGATAACAGCAAGAGAGAATATGCTATGCATGCAAATTGTCTTGGCTTTAGTCCCTGATATCTTTAGCAGGGCTGAGATTGGGAATACCTTCACCTGAAACCCTGTAGAGCCTCTTCCAGTCAGTGTAGACAATACTGAGCTAGATGGTCCAATAGTCTGACTCAGTGTAAAGGAGCATTGCACAGAGCTTGGATGGCTGGAAGACTCTGAGAGTTGTAGTCCTCAAATAACTTTTCCAAGCTCTCATTCTTGTCTACCTTACAAATGATGGCTCTTAATCAGGCAGTGCAGTGGAATAGTTAGAAAGGTGGTATAAGACCAAGAATCTCCAGGTCTAAACAGTCAGCTCACCTGGTGACTATGTGCAGTCTTACTCAAGTGATAGAGCTGCTCCAGAATGGAGAGAATCATCTATGCTGTCTTGGTATTACTAGGAGACAGGAGGGATGTAAATGTAACCAAATCAATAATGATATTGTTGGCACTTACTTTGAAAGGAAGAAGAAAGGGAGTTTAGGAACTCAAAACTGTTTTGAGCTCTGGGAGGAACGAAAATCATATTCCCAAGAAATACTGGTGATATGAGTTTTACTATTTACTATAAGAGTAGGCAATTTCCAGAGGTGTGGGGCTACATATACCTTCCCACAGACTTGGAGGGTTGGCCCCATGCCCCCGCCCCAAATTACAATTATTATTTGTTTGTTGTTAACTGCTCTTGAGTTGGTCCCAAATCATGGTGTCTATGTGGATGGGACATCGCCAAGCCCCCCTATCCTCCATTGCTCTGCTCAGTTCCTGTAGATTCATGCCTGTGACCTCCCTGATTGAGGGCCTTTGCAGACTGCCAGAAATAGTGCAAATTGAGTCCACTTTAAGGGTTAGGGTTAGTGCTAGGGAATCATGGGATTTTTTTTTCTGAGACATTGAGCCTTCTCTGTCAGAAAGCTCTGGTGCCACAATAAAATACAGTTCCCATGATTCCCTCACCCTAACCCTAATCCTTAAAGTGAACTCAATTTGCACTATTTCTAACAGTCTACAAAGGCCCTGAGTCTCTCAACCTGGTCTGTGATCTACCTCCCTTTCTACTGCCCTCTCTACCTTTCCTAACATCATTGTCTTTTCCAGTGAGTTATGCCTTCTCATGATGTGGCCAAAATACAACATCCTCAGTCTCATCATCTTGGCTTCCAAGGAAGTTTCAGGCTTTATCTATTCTAGGTGAACAAACATTTGTTTGTCTTTCGGGCTGTCCATGATATCTTCAGCACTCTTCTCCAACACCACCTCTCAAATGAATTGATTCTTTTCCTATCCATTTTCTTCACTGTCCAGCTCTCATATCTGTACATGGTGATAAGGAATACTACTGCTTGGACAATTCTGACTTTAGTACTCAGTTGTATGGCTTTACTCTTTAAGATCTTCTTTAGTGCTTTCAAAGCTGACCTTTCCATTCCTAGTCGTCTTATTTCTTGGCTGCAGCCACCATTCTGATGGATGTTTGATCCTAGGTACAGGAACTCTTTAACTATTCCAATGTCTTCATTATCTAGGTTGAATTTATGTATTTCTTCCATGGTCATTATTTTTGTTTTCTTTATGTTCAGCATTAAGCATGCCTTTGCACATTCATCTTTGAACTTCTTTAGTAATTGTTCCAAATTTGTGATGTTTTCCACTGTTAATATGGTGTCATCTGCATATCCTTGGAGATTACTGCACTACACTCTTATAGTGTTATTCCACTTTTACTGCTTTGGCTGCTTCCTGTTACATTCTGGGATTTGCATTTTAAGGAGGGGCATTTAGAATTCTCAGTCAGAGAGCTTTTAGGCCTCACTGAATTACAAACCCAGAATGTAACATGAGGCAGCCAGAGTAGTAAAATAGCACTATAGCAGCACCATAAGAATATAGTGCAGTAATCTACTAAGATTATTGACATTCCTTCCTCCCATCTTTACTCTGCTTCTTCTGAGTCTAAACCTGCTAGTCTTATGATGTTTTCTGCATACATGTTGAACAAGTCAGATGACAGAACCTTTGCCAATTGGGAACCAATCTGTTTCTCCAAATTCTGTTCTGACAGTAACCTCTTCTTCTAAGTATAGTTTTCTCATCAAGACAATTAGGTATAGTGGCACTCCCATGTTTTTAAGTGTTGAGAACAAGGTTCCTTTAAGACATTGTCAAATAGTTTGTATGGCTGTAAATGAAAAGTAACACCAGGTTTCAACTCTCAGTCATCACCACTGTATATAAGTGCTCTAAAACCCATGGCAGATGTGGGTTGAAGAGAGTGGCTTGGTGTGTTGTTTGTAGAGAATGAATTGCTGTGTATCAGACAGTGAATGTTAGTGAAAGTTACAGGAGAGTTTGTATATAACTTGTACATATTGCAACAAGTGATAAAAGCCTCCAAGGGCTTTTGGAAGAATCCAACTGTGTCTGTGCATCATTCAAGGTTGATCAGTGTAATATTGCCAAATACTACTAACTGAGTTTGTGCTTTTGAACTCTGCTGTGTTAATAGCTACTGTTGAGGTCAAACACCTCAGACAGTGCTGATAGTTGGCTTCTCTAATGGGCCTGGTTTTTGTTTTTGTTGATGCATGCCTGCAGGACATAGAAGAAGCCAACATTAAGAGCCATCCATAGCTTTTTGTGATTTATGCGGTCAGAGGCCTTTCTATAGTCTATAAAACACATGCTGATTTTCTTTTGGAATTCCATGGTGTTCTCCATTAGCCATCATATGTTTACAATGTGGTCCCTAGTTCCTCTTCCTTTCCTGAACTCACTTGAACTTCTGGGATTTCTCTTTCGATGTATGGTTGGAGTCTGTGCTGCAGAATTTTCAGCATAATTTTGCTTGCATGATTAATGCTATGGTAGTAGTCTCTTATGTCTCCTTTTTCGTGGATTGGGATATATATTGACTGTTTCCAGTCAGCTGGCCACCACTTTGGTCCAAAACAGATGGGCCAAAAAAAGTGGCTTCTAGCCACTTTGGGGGCATGGCATTCAGATGATGCATGCTCCAGAAGCAGCTGGAAGCCACTCCATGGCTGTGCTAAGGTGGCAGGAGCCAGATATTTTAGGAGTGGATGTAATCCACTCCTGCTGGTGGCCTGTTTGGGACCACGGTGGCAGCCCGCTTTGGGAGCAAGTTTTGGTTGCCAGGGTCCAGGCCCAATCAGAGTCAGAGTAGCCTCTGGCCAGTCCTTCCAGGCCATCTGCTTCAGCTGTTTGTTTTTCAAATTTATTCACATATGTCATTTAGCACTAGAGTTGCATCTGTCTGTGTGCACTATAGCAGTTCAACAGGAATATTGTCTGTTGCTGCTGATTTGTTTTTCCCAGTTTCCTATTGCAGCATCCATTTCGATTTTTAGGATTTGGGGTTTATCTTCATATGGTTCTTCGCTCCCATGTGTCATTCATTTTTTCATCTCTTTTGTATAAGTCGTCTGAGCATTGCCTCAGTGTCTTTTTATTTTTTTTCTTGGTCTTGTAGTGTGTTCTTTTTCTTATCATAGAGCATCCCAGCCCTTGGATTGAAATTCCCTTTTGAGTTCCCTGATTTTATGTAAGGGGTCTCTCACTCTTCCTTTGTGGTTGTTGTCTTCTATTTCTCTGCATTGATCATTATAATATTTCTCTTTATTTTGTGCATTAGTCATTGCACAGTTGCATTCATAGTTCTGGTTTTGTTTCTGTCTTCTTTAACTTTTATCTTTCCTTTATTGCATGCAGTATTTCATTTGTCATCCAATGTTTCTTCTCCGCTTTGGTACTGTTATTGTCTTCCTGCATTCTTCCTTAATTACTTCCTTGGCCTCTCCTCATAATTCTTCTGGTTCTTGGTTGATTATACTTAATAGAGAAATCTGTTTCTTACATTGTTAGCAAATTCTGCCAGAATGTTGTTCAAATCATATTTTGGTGCAATGATTATTTTTGGTTTTTTTATTCAACTTTACTCTGATTTTTGGTATAAATAGTTCACGATCTGTTATTATTTACTTCTTACTTAACTCATACTTCCAGTATTGAAAAAAACAAACCTCTCTGGATCACAAAAGGGCAGAAGAGACAGAAAGCATGCCCCCTGCCTCCTTCTGAGTGTAGTGGGGGTTAAGTAAAACATTTTAAACAAAATTCAGGGGGGTTGGGTGCTGAGGGATGTTTTGGAGCCCTGGGGGTGCTGCATGTGACCCATGGGACACAATTTGCTTGCCCCTGATTCTGTACTATAAACCTGAAAGGGATTTTGGTTACTGTTTTGATAAAATGGTTTTGCTTTTTTAAAAAAAGACTCCAACCATCAAAGCAGCAGTAGACTGTTCCCATGAAGGGTAGTTATTTGTCCTCCTTTACAGAGGACTATCCTTTATTTGAAGACATCTTCTGTTTGATAGGGTTCCAATCTGAGTCTCTTTATATGTCAAAATTCAACAAAAGGCAGAAAGAGGGTATTGAAGTTGCTGAGCAATAGTCATGAGCTGGACAAGGGACTGGTCATAGACACACAGGTCACAGGCTTTCCCCAAGTGGTGTGATTCATTGTACGTCTACAGTGTTTATGATTTGTTGTTGTTGTGTGCCTTCAAGTCATTTCTGACTTATGGCACTCCTAAGGCAAACCTATAATGAGGTTTTCTGGGACTGAGAATGTGTGACTTGCCCAAGATCACCCAGTGGTTTTCCATGGAAGAGCAGGGAATCGAACCCTGATTTCCAGAGTTGTAGTACAATGCTCAAACCACTACACCAAACTGGCTCTCTCTGTTTATGATAATTAAGTCAAATGTGCATATATTTCTCTTTCCACTAACACATGCAAATTATATGAAAATCTATGCCCCCCCCCTTCTTTTTGGCAATGCACTTGTGGCTACTCTAATGCCACTCCTGTGATTTAAATAAAAGCATCTCCTCTCAGTAAACACTAAAAGGGATGAATATGGGAAACACAGATACAAATACTAGTTGCAATGTGTGTCTCATTTAATAATTACTATGTAATTTATATTGAGTGCATTATTGCCCCTTTTGAATATAGGTGGGGTTTTTTAATGATCAAGGATTGTATAAAATGAATGTATAGTATGCAAAAGAAACTGGACATAGCAAGACACATTACTAGTGAGATTCAGAATTATGCAGACTTTTGCAGACTTAATGTACGCCTGTACACCCTGTTTCATTTAAATTAGAGAAGATTTAAGTATTTAATTTTGCCATGTATTGTCCATATTTTTAAAAGGCACACCATGTTTTCCCAATCCTCTTCCAGCTTTTCTTCACAGTTTTCAAATGAGATTAAATAGAGCAGCTATGTGGTGCTTAAGACCACTTCTCAGCAAGCATTTTGCATCTATATGTCTATATTTCTAGTTCCCAAATATGGTAAATTCCTCTAGAAATGTTACTTGCCTCTACAGTTAACACGGCATCCAAAATATCAGTGACCTTATTCTGGCTCAGGATGTGATTAGGGCTGCTGCTTATTATAGATTGAAATCACAATCCATTTCTTCTTTTTGAGACTTAGATAATCTTTGCAAAAATCCTTCGGCTCCTCCAAGTCAGAAAACTCTCAAAGCACATCTGATTCTGGACCATTAAAAAAATAGGGCTTTATGCTACCTGCATGGGGCTCATGCTATCTGATATATATATATATATATATATATATATATGACTGAAATTATTTTTCTTCAGTTTGCTCAAAGCCAGATTTAAAGTCATGTCCCAGAGGTAACAGAAAAGTCGATCCCCTAAGCTACTCAGTCATTGTTTGCTTTTTTAAAAAACATGTAATATCCTATTTCTAAACCAGAAGGTAATTTAAAATACATCTATTACATAAATATGTCCTTTGAAAATTTAGCAGTATCGCATTTAGTGAAAATTAACTGCTTTATGTTAATTGTGCTTGTTGCAAAAATGATAAACCCAAATGTGTCTCTCGATGTGACACATTTGTCCTATAGTTCCATCCATTTACAAATGTGCTCATATAGTCACCCAATTTAGGGTACAAATTCATATTGATAACTGGACAGTTAAACTGGTGCAGACATGAAAGCATTTCAGTATGTTACCCAAACATGTTTCCTGTCTCAGTTTGCCTGCATTTTGCTGCAAATATAAATTCCTTATCTCCCCCTGTGCCCACCCTCACCAGTTCAGCAAAGGGTTATTTTAGCCTAGGCACTGTAAGTGCAAGCCACAGGACTCCACTGGCTTTAATTTGTCCCTGTCTTTCATTTGATACTACCAGTATTAATAGCTTTGCAAGAAAATTCTTCAGTCATTAATCATAATAATTAATCAGATCCAATTATATTGCATATAAATGCGAACAAATTGCTGAAAAAATAATGATCTATCAACAAGATGTCATAAGGAAAAGAGACTAAAATTGTAATTAGATGCAGGATTTAGTTGTATACAAGTACCCTGCTACTGATATTACCAGTATGATGATCTGATGATGTAATTAGTGGAAAGTAAAAGTCTAGCAGGCTTTAGCAGTTCATGGCCTAATGATGGTAGCTACTGAAAATATAGCAATACTTTCATTAACCCTCATTTTTAATGCCAGCTACTAATTGTATATGCTCAGACCTAAATGAGTGGAAATAGGGCAGATAATGTTCTACCAATGGACCAATCTTATACCTGTGCATTCAAGAGCAAGTCCCATTAAATTTGGTGGGGCTTACTCCCAAGACAGGCTACCCTATCAGTAAACTGAATTGTCAGTGCAACATGTCTACTCATAAACATGCCTGATTAAGGTCCAGGGTACTTATTCATGGGATTGCAATCCTGTGATGCATTCTATGGAGTGACCCATTGAAAATAAAAGCTTGCATGTATTTGGAGATCATGATTTGCATTCAGTCATGCTAGCAACTAAATAAAGAGATTTCCTAACAGAGCAGCAACATTTCCTTTGGTAGAAGGAAAATATCTTATTCCTAAGAAAGTTTTTTTTAATGATAGTGAAATAAATGAAAAATAAGAAGGCATAATTCTATGACTAGAATAAGAATGGCCTTTTGTTAGTAATTATCAGTGAATTTTTATTTGGCATAGAATGTGCATTGAAAAAATGCCAAAACATTGTCCCACCCTTTAGCACAGTTAAATGACTTTTCAAGGCATTAGTTGGTTTAAACAGAATAAAACAAAGTTCCATTAATAAAGAGCATGTCTTTTGTTGTTTCAGATGATGGCCTGTGACCCTGATATGAGGTAGAAATCTTCAACCTCATGCACAGTTATAAGGAACTAATAAATGTTGTTGAATCAGAGAGTTATTTTCAAGGAAACTCATTGATGATGTCTCTAGAAATGTTTAATTTGTGACTTCAGTGATTTTTCCATTTGTCTGGAGTGATTCTTGAAATTTTGCTATCATATTATAGTATGTACTGTTTCTACTCTCTGTGCTGATGCCTACATCCACTCATTTATTTTGTTTTTAAAAAGAGCTCTTCTCTCTCTCTCTCATACACAGATACACATATTTTCCAGTCTTTAAAACTGCTCGGTGTTGGTTCAGGGATAACGCTAAATAGGTAACTGAAGACTGATGAGCAGTTTTATGAGAGACGTGCGACTTGAAAAATAAATGTTAAGTTCATCATAGTTTTCCATACTAAGCACTGCACTTTGCTGTCTTTGATCTCAGCGTTGTGACTACTACAAAGAAATAAAACCTTATCTTACCTTTTCCAGCATCTACTGCAGAAGACCTCAATAATGCATAAGAACATCTGGAAGTTCGGTAATTTCAGCTATCAGAGATAAGAATTGACACAGAACAGGTAAAACCTACAAAGATCTGCTGTTGAAATGAGCTGATTAAGGTTAGGTTACTTAAAACATTGTGTATATAGTATTTTCATACTGTCCTTGCTACATCTTGCAATTTTATATAAGGGGGAGGGAGGTTGAGGGTGACAATTATTTCTTATTTTCAATCTAGTTTAATAGCTTGATTAGTTCAGAGCAGTATTCTGCTTTATAAAAAAAGGGGGAAAGAAGTGACAGTAAATCTCTTGCCATATACATCTATTTAGAGTTAACTGTGAGTTCATAGAGGATACATGGGCATAGTAAACAGGTTTTGAAATGACAATTTTTTACTGGTTGCAAGTGCTAATTGCTAGTTTCTCAAGGGTATAGAATTAATCACCTGCTAGATTTACAGTCTCTAGGTTGAGACCTGAGGATGGAAGCAATAAGAAAAGCTCTTGAGGGACATATCATATGGCGAGTCTAAATATCAGTCTCTATGCATATGTAAATTGGCAACAAAGTTTTTTCAAAGCTCAAGTATGCTAATTTCAAACAGGCAAGACTAAAGCTAGCTTTTAGCAGCTGTTTAACGTCTGCCTGTGGGTGGTAGAGAAAGCTTAAAATACAAGCAAACAGTGGTGCATAAGTAATTAAGCAACATTTTGCTGGGCATAAATAATTCTGTTTATATTGCTCTTTTGAAGAGTGTGGAATACAAAATAACAGATCAAATGCACCTTTAATCACTAGAGGTTAGCTGCTCTTCCTCTCTACCTCTGTTTTGGTTTTATATTTTAAGAAAGAATCAAATCCTGGTTAGTCTTGTTTTCCTCCCCAACACCATTGATGCACACAGGCACTTCATTTATCATTAAAGTGAATTGCTTCTTTTATTGAAAGTTTTCAAGGGTAAGGGCTTGTAGTTCCACTTTGCTTGCCTTCCTTATAATGTTTTCCTAATACACTTTGGCCAGCATCCAATTGTTTGTCCCAATGAGAGTAGGCCCATTGAATCAAGGGGATTTCCCTATGTGTTGACTCATCATTTAACAATTGATTCAAGGGGTCTAACTCTAGTTGGGAGTCATCAATAGGATTCAGGCCTTTATTTCTACCTTGATAGAAACAAAATATTTACACATTTCTATACCTAACAACTTGGTATCTCATAGTCATACTAACTGTAGAAAATTGGGATAGATTTGTAGAACTGTAAAGAAAACAGCCAACATTTCTACTATTCTCAAGGTTATAAAGCAACAGATGGTTGCTTTATTTTATTTTATAAATAAAAGCATTTTGACATGCTTCAAAAGAATAAGAATTATTATATGATCCTTTTTATTTTTTGTTTTTAAAAAAGGATTAACTGTTGCATTTATTCAGAATGCTCACTGTTAGGTTATTCTGGGTTAGTGGAAATCTAGAGTAACCTAATTTGAAAAATCCTAAATAACAAATAAAGAACTGTAACATTTCCATTTAAATCAGTAAAAGGGTTGGGACTTATCTAAGGTAAAATGAATAACCTGACATAATTTGCTAACATCCAGTATGCAACAATAAACTATAGGTTTTCCCATCTTGGGTACAATAGGGACAATCTCCCTATAGGTGGATGGACAAGATTTACCAGGAGCTACAACATATTCAGAAGTTGTATGATAATAAGTATGAATTATTTTGGTTGATTTCAGGTCTGGATGAGGACATTTGGTTTCTCTGGTTGATGATCAACGGTGGGACAGGGAGAACATTCCCCTTGATTCTGCTGGACCCCTCAGCAGCTTTTGGTACCACTGATTATAGTATCCTTTTCTGGGATGGGACTTGGAGACATTGTTTTATCATGGCTTTGGTCTGTCTTGGAGGGTGAAGGGTGGTGCTGGGGAAATAAATAAATAAATATGAGGATTGTTTGAGGATTTGGTGCCACCCATGTGCCAATGGAGTTGTTAACTGCAGCTTTATCTTTTTTCATCTAATCCCAAATTCATCTAATTTCTTTGCTATGCATGGGGCCAGAAATGGACTGGATGAGGGTGAACAAATTGAATCCTACTTCAAACAAGGAGGAGGTATTCCTGGTCATTTCACCCTGTGCTGGATGGTGATACATTCTCCCTGAAGAGGTAGACTTGTAGCTTGGGTGTATTCTTAGCCTGAATGCCTGGGTTTCAGTAGTGGCCAGGAGTGCATTTGTGCGTTTAAAACTAGCACAGCAGATGCACGCATTAATAGAGATGTCTAATGTCTGATCTAGCCATGGTGACATATGCTTTGGTTGTATATCATTTGGGTTATTGTAACTGTCCTGGAAAGCCAGTGGTTGGGCTGATAGCCAGGGCAAGGGAAAGTCCCCCAAACCAATATCACCCTCAATATCAGGCCGAAGGACAGGGGGTGGGCAGAATCTACAATTAAACTGTAACAACAAAGTAACCAGTCCTAATTAGTGTCCTTTTTGGAGGGGGGGCATTTGAACTGCAATAGGAAAGACAAGTGGAATACGAAAGGGATGAGGCAGCTGAGGTAATAATGGGAGCGGCTATTGAGGTTGTATGGGGGGCAAAGGAAGATATGGTGATAACAGAGTGAAATTCTGTTGCAAAAGAAGATGGGATCAATGTTTGAAAGTGATCCCGCCTTCAGTTCATTCTGTTACCCAAAATAGGATGGGGAGCTTATCATTGATGCCACAGAACCTTACTCTGCTCTTTTGCAATGCCAGGTTGGTTAAAAACAAGTCACATATCATCAATGACCTCCTGTTGGATGAAAAAGCTGACTTGGCTTGCTTTACAGAAACCTGGCTGGGAGAAGATAGTGCCATTACTTGGAATCAAGCTCTCCCAGCTGGGTATGCTGTTATCGAGCAGGTAAGGGAAAGTGGGCAAGGGGATGGAGTGGCTCTAGCCTATAAAGACAATCTTACTGTGGCCAGGACACCTGTCCAGAAGACGGACCGCTTCGAGTGTATATACCTATGCCTGAAGACCAGGGACAGTATACCGTCTACCCCGTTGCTTAACAGACTCCCTATCTGAGCTGACGCAGCTGGTCTCAGAGTTGCTGTTGGAGTCACCCAGACTTCATGTTTTGGGTGACCGCAACATCCCACTCGAGACCAGTTTAACAGGTGCGGCTCGGGAGTTCATAGAATACATTACAACCATGGGCCTTTCCCAATTGGTCAACGGGCCAACACATTGTGTGGGTCATACTCTCGATGTGGTCTTTATTACGGAACAGGAATATCTGTGGGTGGAGGTAGTTAATACCACTGCATTGTCATGGATGGATCATTTCCTGGTCAGGGCAGAACCAAGAGCCATTGTTTGCCCCCTCGGGGGTGGTGGACCTATTAGAAACGTCCACCTTTGAAGGCTAATGGAAAGCCCTAGAGCAGGGGTCGGAAACCTACGGCCTGTGGGCTGCACCTGGCCTGGGGACCCCCGCCGCGCGTGCCACTGCCATTTTGCCTTCCAAAATGGTGGCTGTGACTCGTTTTTGCATGCGCAGTAGTCCTGCGCATGCGCGAACGAGCTGCGGCCGTCATTTTGGAAGGCAAAATGGCGGCTGCGGCATGCGCGGACAAAATGGCACCCCGGAGGAGGCCCGTCGCCGCTGAGGGAAGCCTCCCGGGGGGCACCCGCGGCAGCGCTGGGCCTCATGGAGGCAAATCGCCGCTGAGGGAAGCCTCCCGGAGGACACCCACGGTGGCACTGGGCCTCTAGGAGGCCCGACGCTGCCGAGGGAAGCCTCCTGGGGGGCACCCACGGTGGCGCTGGGCCTCTTGGAGGCCCGTCGCCGCAGAGGGAAGCCTCCCGGGGGGGCACCTGCGGCGGTGCTGGGCCTCTAGGAGGGAGCCCTCCTGCCCCCCCCGCCGTGCACATGCACACGCGGGGTGGTGGTGGTGCCTGCCATTTTGTTTTTAAAAATGGAGGCGTGTGCACCCATGTGGGACGGTGCGTGCACGCGCATCTGCCCCCAGCACCATTTCTCCCCCCCCCCCCAGCCCGTCGGCAAAAAAGGCTGCTGACCCCTGCTTTAGAAGGTTTATTGGTTGATAATGCTGGTGACTCTGTCAAAACTTTGATGAATATATGGAACACCGATCTTACTAGGGCTATCAACACAATCGCCCCCAAGTGTCCTTTCCTTCCTGCTTCGAATTGGAAGCCCTGGTATACTAGAGAACTAAAGAACATGAAGTGGGTGGGACAATGACTAGAGTGCAAATGGCACTCAACTGGACTCTTACCTGACAGAACTCATCATAAGAAATTTCTTTATTCTTATAGAAAGGCAATAAGAGCAATGAGGAGATCTTCCTCATCTGCTCATATTGCATCTGCAATGTCTCGTCTAGCAAAGCTGTTTAGGGTGGTGAGGGAACTGACAGTGATGCCATCTATTCAGAACTCTCTACTTAATCCAACAACAGCCTGCTGTGATGCATTTAACAACTACTTTGCAGGTAAAATCTCTTAGATAAGAGCCCACTTTGAAGCCAATATTGGGGCAAAGTCAACTGGTGAGGTGTCCAGTCAAGTCATTTATGAGATTTGACTGGATCAGTTTGAGCTTGTGAGTTCTGATGACATGAACAAGAACCTTGGAAAGGTGAGGAAGACGACATGCCCCCTCAATCCCTGCCCATCATGACTGGCTGTCCTTGATGGCCCTTCTCAGATGTGTCATCAATGCATCCCTTAGGGAAAGGTCATCTACTGTATTCTTTAAAGGAAGTGATCATTGGACCACTCCTGAAAAAACCTTCCCTGGACCCCCGGGCATGAAAAATTACAGGCCAGTATCCCATCTGCCATTTTTGGGCAAAGTGATTGAGAGGGCTGTCGCTCTTCAGCTCCAAGTGGTCTTGGATGAAGCCGATTTTCTAGATCCATTCCAAACTGGCTTCAGTACAGGATATGGGGTGGAGACTGCCATGGTTGCCTTAACTGATGACCTTCATCTAAGCATCGACAGAGGAAGCATGACCCTGTTTGTGCTATTAGACCTCTCAGCGGCATTTGATACAATAGACCATGACATCCTCTTGGAATGCCTGCGAGGGTTAGGAATTGGAGGCACTATCTTACAGTGGTTCCATTCCTTCCTTTCTGGCAGATTCCAGAGGGTGATGCTCAGGGACAGCTGCTCTTCAAAAATAGAGCTTAATTGTGGTGTCCGTCAGAGCGCCATCCTGTCCCCGATGCTATTCAACATTTATATGAAGCCGCTGGGAGAAATCATCCTCAGACACGGAGCAGGGTGTTATCAGTATGCTGATGACACCCAAATATATTTCTCCATGTCTCGGTCATCAACGTTGATGACATTTCTCCCCTCAATCAGTGTCTTGTGACAGTAATGGATTGGATGAGGGGAAAAAAGCTCAAGTTGAATCCAGACAAAACAGAGGTACCTATGGTAGGGGCCTTTAAACCAGGTGTTGGGTTACACCCTCTAGTCTTAGAGGGGTTCACACTCCCCTCAAAGGACTGTGTTTGCAGTCTGGGGGTGCTTCTTGATTCATCGCTTCAGATGAGAAATCAGGTGAATGTGATGGTCAGGGCACCTGTTATCAGCTTTGGCTGATATGCCAGCTGTGCCCTTTTCTGGAACCGGGTGACCTTGAAACTGTAGTACACGCTCTGGTAACCTCAAGATTTGACTTTTGCAACACACTCTACATGGGGCTACCCTTGTGCCAAGTCCAGAAATTTCAACTGGTACAGAATATGGCAGCTAGGCTGATTACAGGAACAACCAGGAGTGACCATATTACACCAATATTGAAGTCACTCCACTGGCTGCCCATTAGTTTCTGGGCACAGTACAAGGTATTGGTTATCACCTTTAAAGCCCTACATGGCTTGGGCCCAACCTATCTATTGATATTTCAGAGGGCGGGGTATAAATAAATTTTATTATTATTATTATTATTATCTAAGGAATCACCTGCTTCCATATAATCCACCCCATGCACTCAGATCCTCTGGGTGGAACCTATTGCAACCAGTGAAGACCAGATTGGTTGTGACCTCACAGAGGACTTTTTCTGCAGTCGCTCCCACCTTATGGAATCACCTGCTGGACAAGATCCATCAAATTTCCAACCTAGATAACTTCAAGAAAGCTGTCAAGATGGATCTCTTCTGGCAGGCCTTCCCAGAATAGCACCGGGCCACATAAAGACCCTCATATTTGTGAATTTGTGAGTTGTGATGATTCTGCCCACTGTTACTGTAATATTGTAGTATTATTGTTTTGTTTTTAATGTTTGTAATTTTAATCTTAGTACTGTTTAATTTTCTTTTAAGGGGAGTTGTATATATTTTGTATTATTTTAAATTGTTGTACACTGCTTTGATTGTTTTTACAAAAAGCAGGATATAAATAAAAGTTTTCTTATTATTATTATTTTAAGTCCTCGTTACCAATCTGAAGGGGCAGCCAGTGAAGAGTCAAACACGGTCTGTAGATCAAGGATTTCAGCGTAGCCAGGACATAAGGCAGTCTGAGGTCCAGGGATGCAGAAGTCTGAGAGTCGTCAGCGGTCCGAAGGTCTAGGATACCAGGAGTCCAGGATAGTCAAGAGTCAAGGTTCAAGGCAAGGAATAAGGAGAGACAGAGACAAAGGCTTTCACCAGGAAGCTCAGATAACCTCTGGCAAGTTTCCACACTTGCTTAAATCCCCAAGCTGCCAGAGCTCAGCTGAGGCTGATCACCTTGATTACCTCAGCATTTTTCATAAAGCCCCCTTGAGCGCCTGAGGCTTGCCCTTTCGGCTCAACGCTGACCAAAGGTAAGCACAGTCCCCTGATCCTCCTCCATATCCAACAGCTCTGTCAATGGAAGGCTTGGCTGTGACACTACCTCCTGAGACACCACAGACTCTGCTGGAGACTCTGCGGAGTTGGCAAAGCAAGGCTGCTAGGGCCAGGCTGGGTCTCCTCTGCCATAGGCTCATGGTCCAGAGGACGTTCTGACTCATCCTCCGAGTCCTCTGAGTCCTTGTCCAGGCAGGCCTTGACAGCAACATGCTAGCTGTGGGGTTGCCTTTGGCATGTGTTCAGAAACTTTAGCAGGTTGTAGTGGCCTCACTAGCTACTGGTCCATTTCCAGGCACAATTAATGCTTGTTACGATGTATAAAACCATATATATCTTGGATCTGGACTATCTTATCCACTCCATTTTTCAAATGAACTGGTCAGCGCTCTATGATTTTCAGGGCAAGTCTTTCTTATGGTTTCAACATGCTCACAGGCACATGTAGTGGAGACGTGGTAGAGGGCATTCTTGTGGTTGCTCCTGGACAACATACTTACCTCACACAGAACCTACACCTGTCTCTTCCCCACTAGTCTGCTGCAGGCACACAAAGACTTTTCACTCAGGCAGGCTTTTCGCTTTGCAGAGGATTTTTAAAAATGCATTCCCTTCCCATTTTTTGTTATGTTTCTGAATGTTTTAAAATGGCTTCAGTTCAATTCAGTTGTATTGCTTTAGCAGAAACCAACATCAGTTTTTAATTCAATTTTTGGTTTTGATGTGATATATCCATTTAACTTTTTTGTCATAAACCAATCTTTATAACTTTATAACTTATTGGTTTTAACTAAATTTTGTTTTAGCTTATGTGGTACACTGCCTTATTATGTCCTGGAATGGGACAAAGGAAGGATAAACAAACATAAAAGCAAAGCCATTTGCATTTAGGATACTACAGACAAAAAGCTGACCAGCTCCAATAGCATAAGCTATAGATGATGACTGAGAAATGAAGAGAGCAGACACAGTGCTTGGGAGACTTGTATCCTTTTGAATTATTTTTCTTTTAAAAAATATCTTCCCAAAATATATAATAGGTGAATATAATATAATTTTTATCCTCTTGAACAAACACTACATAAATGGCCATTAACATGCTTCAGACTATTTGGAATAAACAGCCTATTATGAGCAACATTTAAACAACATTCTCTTATTTTTGATTGGAACTACAAGGTGGATAAATTGATTTTTGGGGGAGGGGCATATGAAGGACTTATATAATGTTTATTTTATTTCCATAATGAATTTGAATGTAAACCAATCAGTTCCAACATAGAAACTGTAACATTCTTGAAATAACTACATTCTTAGAATAACTATATGTTTGTGAGCTTTCCACAGAGATACTGGATGATGGCCATCTGATCAACACAATCTTCCTTCCTTTTTGGCATATAAAGTTTGTCTTAATCTGCTTGGGGCATGCATATTAACTTTCATTTATTTTATTTTTTGCACACAGGAATGAAAAAATGTAGTTTCCTTCCCACTGGGCAAGATTGCATGAGTTTTTCTGCATTCCTTTGTGTGTGTGTGTGTGTGTGTGTATGTACAGTCAGCCCTCCATCCATGGATTTTTTTATTCATGGATTCAACCATCCATGGCTTGAAAATATTTTTTAAAGTAATAAATTTCAAAAGGCAAACCTTGTTTTTGCCATTTTATATAATGGATGTTATTTTAATTGAGCATCCATGGATTTTGACATATGTGCATTTTGAGACAACCTTTGCAGAAAGAAGGACCAAAAATATATTTGATGAAAGTATTTCTGAAGATAACATAGTGTTCACAAGCATTTTTTTTTTTTTTGCATACCATGCATTTTCTGCAAAATATGTTTTGCAAATGTAAATGAGAAATATGGAAAACCTTTCACATCTCTTTCAAGAAAACTCTCAAGAGCATCAAGACATGTAGTGCCCACATTGAGCCCATGTCATTGGCCTGGTAGAAAAGAGGAGAGAATCCTAGACCACAGTACTAGGAATATGGATCGACATGTGGAACCTAGTTTCTACAATCGGCATAAATCAAGCAAAAGATTTTCCTGGATTGTATCATTTCTCCAATGTGGATGAGAAGATCATATCTGTAGTGGTCTCTCATGGGGAAAGAATTCTCTGCATATAGTTCAATTCATCTTTATTACAGTGACAGACCAGCACAATCTCTGCATATAGAACACTAGAACAGACAAATCTTCAATTTAGTCTTCTCCCTGCCGCTTTTCTCAGCCCTTCTGCCTGAAGTTTAAAGTTTTATAAATTAGGAAATCTTTCTTAATTATCTCAATGGAATGTATAGATAAGCCCTGATTCAGCAACTATATGCAGGCCTGAAACTCACCATGGAATTTCCTTGATAATACTACATATGTGCGTGCCTGCCTGCCATCATAAGGGAAACAGAAGTGTGAAAAAGACAATATTTGATTATAGACAATATTGATGTTCTCTTTTTCTGGCCATTGAAGCTATGGAAACCGCTGTTTGTATTTTCCAATTCACACTCCCCCTTCTCCATGTAACAGTTTGCTCAGTCATAGATTAGAGATACCCTTATAGAATAACTGCATGAAATGGTGCAGAATATTAACCCTTTCCATAGTGTATCCTGGGGGTGACCCAAGCTATGTGATCTTGGAGGAAATAATAATAAAACAGTTGCTTTAATGGTATTGTATAGCATTCTTCAGACAGGAGTCTTGAAAACATCTGGCCCAAATTTGCAGATTTCAATTGGATTAGATGCCTGTGATCTGCTCTAAGTAGGGTTGCCTTTAAAGGGCACCTGGAAACTGCTACTGGGTGAAAATGTTTCAGCTAGACTGTTGTTTCCATTATGTGAAACTTGTGCTTCATCTGTAAAGCGGAGCATCTTCAGAGTTGCAGCAGATCCCCCTCATCCCACCCCAGAGTGTTGAGTGGGTTCCTGCCCCAGAATTCTGCGACCTGAGGTACCCAGCTCAGGCAAGACCACAAAGGAACAACTGGGCACTTAGATCACTAGAACCACAACTACCTATAAGTCTTCAGAGATGGTAACCACTACGGTCAGCCCTCCATATCCACAAATTCTGTATCCACAGATTCTACCATCCATGGCTTGTAAATATTTAAGCAAAAATTCCAAAAAAGCAAACTCTTGCTTTTGCCATTTTGTATAAAGGGCACCATTTATTTGTTGTTGTTAGCTGCCCTCAAGTTGACTCTGACTCATGGTGACCCAGTGGATGAGACACCGCCATGATTCCCTATCCTCCACTGCTCTGTTTAAGCCCTGCAAATCCATGCCTGTGGTCCCCCTAATTGAGTCCATCCATCTGGCATGTGGTCTTCCCTTCCTCCTCCTACTCTCTACCTTCCCTAGCATTGTTTTCTCTAGTGATCCATGCCTTCTCATTATGTGCACTGGTGTCACCTGGTGTGGAGAGTGGGGATTTGGGGTGGGGCTTAGTAGGCAGAAGGCCCGAAAAGGGCATGCCCTCTGCCTATCAGGGATTTACACACAAGTAAAGCCATGCCACGCAGGGGTACCCTGGGCCTCTGCTTCCCTGCTGCATTCCATAGCACGTGGCAGGGAGGTGTGTGGGGGCACTCAGCCAGGTGTTCCCCTCTTCTGGGATGTCACCCAGTGTGGTATGCACCCCCACACCCACTAGTGATGCCACAGATTATGTGGCCAAAGTGCAACAGCCTCAGTTTGATCATCTTGGCTTCCAAACAGAGTTCTGGTTTGATCTGTTCAAGGACCCATTTGGTTGTCTTTTTGGCTGTCCATGGTATCCTTAGCACTCTTCTCCAGCACCATATTTCAAAGAGTTTATTTTCTTTCTGTCAGGTTTCTTCACTGTCTAGCTCTCACATCCATACATGGTGAAGAGGAATACAGTATGGCTTACTTTAGTGTTCAGAATTATATCTTCGCTCTTTAGAATTTTGTGCCTTTCTTTCATAGCTGCCCTTCCAAATCCTGTGTTACATGTCTACAGCTACTGAATGAATAACTCACATTGGTCTTTTAAGCAGCTCATGTGGCTGCATTATACATGGGCTTCTCTTACTTGAGCAGATGATGATGTTGGTTCATAGCCATAAAAGACAAAGCCAGCAGTTGTGCTTTGATTTGCAAAATTGTGCAGTGTCCTCTCTGTGTCAAGACAACACAGGCAGATCTAGTGGCCTTGAAAGGGTATGACAGACAAGTAAAGGCAACTGTACTAATCTGAAAAGGACAATTAAGAGACAGTACAATTCAATGTATGAATCCTATGTGGAATAGTTTCTTTGATTTCCACAACTTTATCTCAGCATACATAATTTTAGAGCAATAGTGTCAGGATTAAAAGCACTTTTTCCTCGGACAGATCAGAAAAAAATGCATTTTAATACTATGCCTGGGAAGATCATCACTGTGTTCTGAATCCCCCACCCCCACCCCCACCCCCACCCCCATTTTCTTATTTGTTTTTCTTCATGGCTTTTTAAATAGCTATGATTATGTGAATATGATTCCATCAGCAGCTAAGCATTTCCTTCCATCTTATACCCCTACAACCCTACATGATTTGCACAGTAACCTAGATATGGGATGAAGACGATAGCAAAGCCATGTATTTTATAATCATTCCTAATGCAAAAGAGGAATTTGAGGGGTTGTTGACTAAACTTTGAACCTGTCAGGAATTTTAAAGTAAACGTATAAACTTTTTTAAAATGGAAATTTCCTCCTTCTGTTCCTTTGAGGGGTGTTTCACATTTGCCTGAACAAATATTTTACTATAATGAAAGGAATCTGATTAGATGAAAGTTCTTTATCAGCTCTGGAGAATATTGAGCCTGCAATCCTGTACACCTTTACCCTGTTCAAAGCTTCACTGAAAACAAAACTGAGTTCTCAGTAGGTATCCATGGGATAGCACAGCAAATCACTTAAAACATACATTAAATAAGCCAATGGACATATGTCTAGTTAGTTTATTCCAATACTACAAAAAATCCTTTTAGCTTCAAGAAGCCCACACATAATGTTTAAATACTCTTTGGTTATCAATACAAGAGCAGCAGAATTTACTTCTGACGAGTTTCATTGTCCCATGAGTTTAAAGACAGTAGTACATGATACAGAGAGCCAATAAATCAATTAGCTTTAACAGCTAGTGTTCAGGAAATGCATTTATTCTCTTCAGTGGAGAAACAGCTTTTTTTCCTTGTAGCCATACTTCATACTGTTAAGGTCAATTTTTCATCTGGAAATTAAATCCAGTCTTGAAAATTGCTTGCAAATTTCATAAGAGGAGAAATGTGCTTATTAATGTTAGATCACAGGTTTACTTTATTTGTAATTATCCATCTTAAGAGTAATTGAGATTCTAAACACCAGCTAATAGCCTGGCTGTATCAAATTACAACTGCCTGTTACTTTACCTTGCCAAATATCAGCAAGCTTTTCAATTGCAACACAACTGCTAAAGCCTGGGTCGTTTTGAAACAATTAATTGAAAGAGGTGATTAATAGCTTCATAATGTGTTGCTCTGTTTAAGATGTGTAAAGAACACATGTAAGAAAAGGTGGCAGAGATTTGTATCCTAAATCAGAACATACCTAATTAAAAAGCTGTTAGGATATATCACTATTGCTTTTGGACTGTATTTTGAGTTCCCTTTTTTGATTTGTTCCTAGCAAATATGTCATCTAACATGTGTTAACTTAACACTTTGGAATATTGCTTGCTACATGATTTCAAGGAGCATAAAGTTTATGATGGCATATAGCACACCGGCCAAGTAAGAGTTATAATCACACTTAGATCAAATAAAGTGCACGATGGATGTAAAGACTTTAATTATTCTATATAACCTCATAGTGTAGGTAAGAGGTATTGTCACAAGCACAGAGAAGAAGTCATGGATACAAAATGATAATGTAGTTTCTCATAGGTGCAATGAATGAGGTTAGAATTCATGCATTTGAACTGTTTGGTTAGATTTTATTCACTCCCAGAAGTCCCTGACTTAACCTGTTCTGGTGTAATGTACATGTGTCAATTTGGACAAAAAGTATGAAGTGTGGCTACAATGAAAAAAGGCTGTCTCTTCCCATTTTTCTTTTTTCATTGACACTTTATGATACAAAATGATATGGCTCTCCCTTTCTAGAATCTAGACAGAATGTGGAAATAATTGGTAATGTTAGTCACTTGCAAGTACTGCCTTTTACAATAAGAAACATACAACTACATTACATTATGATTATAACCCAATAAGGGATGAATGTAACTTTGAAACTGTTTTTATAGTTATGAAAGTGTGGCCTCTGAATAGTAAAGGAGGAGTACAACATTGTTCAAATGTTGGCTCATTCTGTGCCTTGTGCTGCTTCTTCATGCCTCTCAAGTGATGAGACGGATGAAAGGAGAATTGTTTTGTACCACTCATGAGCAGCTTGTAGTATTCACACTGAAGAAATAATGTAAATAGCTATTTAGTTACTTTTGAGAAATTAAGTAACAATGATAACTATGGAAAATGGCACATATATTCAGGATTATAGTACGTGTATGACCACACATACAGAATGCCCAGTTAAAATGCAACTAGTATGACTGTAACTAGGGTATTATAATTTTAATCCTATTTCTGAAAAATCCAACTGTAAGTAATTAGGAACATGGTCAGAATTCTCACAGTATCAGTACTCAAAGTAGTAATTCTCTGAGGGATTTAAGACAAGATCTCATGGAATTAATTGGAAGAGGTATAAAAGCCACTGGATACAGGATTTGGGGGTGCATCTACGCTGTAGAAATAATACAGTTTGACATCACTTTAACTGTCATGGCTTCATCCTACAGAATCTTGGGATTTATAGTTTTGTGAGGCACAAGCATTCTTGGGCAGAGAAGGCTAAAGTCCTTGTAAAACTGCAAATCTCAGATTCCATAGGATGGAGCTACATTTAATGTGGTGCCAAACTGTATAATTTCTACAGTGTGGATTCACCCTTGGTCTTCTGGCCAAACAGCACATCTTACCCTGCTATAATATCCTTGCTTCCATATCAGGGAGGAGTAGCAAAAGGTTTAGAAAGTTGAATCTAGAGTAGGTAGGATTCAAGACTGTGGAAATTCATGCAAAATTGGCAAGAAGTCTAAATAAGCAGAGGCTAGGGAAAATGTGTCATGTGTAGAGAAGATAAGAAAAAGACATGAACAAAAGAAATGCAAGGAAACAGCAAAATGGGGGCACATAGGAGACTAGACTATGTGTCACTCTGAGGGGGCCTTGGAACTATCTTGGGATTTTTTCTGCAAAGTTCAAGTAGTTTCAAGGAAAGCTAGAGCAAACTTGATAATCTTCTGGAACAACTGAACAAAGTAGCAGGATTGGCAACACATGCTTCTCTGCCATCTTATCCTCTACTCTCCACTGGACAAGCAAGCACCATGTTGGGAGAGAACATTGCAGCTGAAAGTTAGAGTTTGAAAGGTAAGTGAATACAGATACCTTCATCCATCTTGATAGAGTATTACAGTTCCTCAGTACCTTGCTGGAATATTACAATACCTTGTTGCCAGGTTGGAGGCATCTCATCTCAACCTAGCAACCCTTTTAGCATAGGGAGCCCCCATATACTCTTTCCTGCCGAAGAAAGCTACTCTTCATCTAGGTCACTCCAGAGCTGGAAGCTTGTTTAGTGAAAGGCTGCAATTAAGTGGTTTATCTTTCCTGACAAAAATGCTGCTGCCATACTTTTGGCTGGGATTTCCTTTTCAAAGATTACTGCTCAAGCAAATTTATATCTTTGTTGGCTACCTGTTTATTCCAACAAGTTCATTTCAAGATACTGGTTCATACCATTTAAAGCTCTACATGTTTTGAGTGTGTGTGTGTTGTGTGCCTTCAAGTCATTTCTGACTTATGGCAACCAGAGCACAGAGTTTTCTTGGCAAAGTTTCTTCAGATGGCTTTTTCCATTACTATCCTTAGAGGCTAAAAAAAGTGTGACTTGCCCAAGGTCACCCAGTGGGTTTTCATGACTGAGTAGGGAATCGAATCCTGACCTCCATTGTCCAACAACTGGGTGTCATAAAGACGAGTGGCATCACTAGGGTTGGTGTGGTAACCTTATAGTGCCACCTCCCCCCCCCCATTGACCCGCTCCCATACAAAACCATACAGAATCTTTAGTAATGTTTTTTGTACTAATTTTACTCATAAATCATAATTCCCATACATCATTGAATGTAATGGTAATACTGGTGATTTCAACAACTTGCAATATTAAGATGATACCTTTAAATTAAAATATAATATGCACTGTCTAAATGCATTTACATATAAGTAGTTTCATGTGGTTAAAGTGAAAATTTGGCAAGGTGTTATATTTTTAAAGACAATTTTAAAAGAATAATTTTAATTTAAAAAAAACAACTGGAGCCTCTCTTTCCCCCTCCCACTGAGCGTCACCCCACTCATCCCATCTCTTCAGTGTTTTAAGGGGATGCAGGTGAATGTCACAGCCCATTTCTTCAAAAAAGCAGATGTTTGAGGAGAGGTGGTGTCACCCTCCTTAGGGTATCACCTGCTACTGTCCATATCCCCTGCACCCCTTGATGATGCCACTGATAAAGACCACCTTTCCTGACACATGTTTTTCCATGCCTTCCTGTCCTAACTAGAAGGCTTGCTTTGAATTCCCTCATGGACTAGAGCACAATGTTGAGGTTCATGGAAAGAGCTTTTTCAATTGCACCAATTCTGTGGAGTTCCTCTTCTGAGGAAGTTCCCTGGCCACCAATTTGGAGCTCGCTCCATTTTATATTGTCTCCTCTATAAAGATTGTTCTGCAAAGTACTGCATTTTGTATGCCTTTATACTTTACAGAACAATCTTTATTCAATCTTTGCTTTGGGAACTTCTTTTCTTGCTTTTTATTCTTCTCTTAATCATTGTGATCTTAAATTTTTTTTAAAAAGAAACAGAAATTGTGTGATTTGTTTAAATAAAGAAATAAAATAAAATTGATTCTCATTGAAACCTGAGGATTGGCCTTGCTGAAACATAGTATTGCTGCACAGTGCTCCACTGTACACAAATTCTGGTGTATTTAATAAACCCTGAGCTAAATCCTGTTGTTAGTCCAGACTACAGTAGCCCCACTGAATTAATGGGATTTACCCATGTATTGGCTCACCATTTAACAATTGATTAAATGGGTTTTCCTTATGTGAGACTAGCTAACGGGCCAGTCCATGATTGCTAATAATAGTAATTACTTATTATACATGGTAATAATAAAGACAGTATTATTTTAAAAGCCACCTAAAATACAGACTTCTGGCGGCATGGTGGGCACGACAATCATTATATATGATTGCTCCATATGATGATTGATTGTCGCTGGTATTAGCTCTGCCTCAGGGATTTTGAGGCAGAAAAATTTGTTCCCCCCCCCCCCCCCCGGATAAAGGGGGAAACAGATGGCCCACGATCGTATGCAGATCTACCCCAACATATCCAAGGGGAAGGAGAATGAAGATCACATACATCGCAGAAGGGAGATTGGTTCTACAGAGGGTGAGCCACATCTGTGGCAAGCTGCTGTTATAGAGCTTAAGTGCTACCACTGCTTTTTAATATTGGGAGAAAGGAAGCAAGCAGGAGAAAAGCACCAGACACTGCTGATTGAAGGTACTTTCCACAAAAAGAACTTTGCAACACAGTGGGCATTGCTAGCAGGCAATTCAATACTTGGACCCCAGAACAAATAAGAGAAAGTGTTCCATGATTAAAGTGGAGGAAGGGAGGAAAATATTAAGAAGACACTCCATTTTGAACAATCAGGCTGTAACTTTTTGAGAGAAAAGAGGACTAAAGACTAAGGATGAAATAAAGAACGGACTTGAAATAAACAAAGAAACAAATATATTTGGTAAATAATAGTAGAGGCATTATTAAATAAACTGATTGAATTGAATTGAATTTATTTTGAAGAAACTTAAGAAAGATTAAAGGAATTTGGCATTATTTGAACATAAATGAAGGGGATTATAACCAGACTGGACTATTAAAAGATTTTCGAACTTGGGCTGGATTGTCAAATATTAGAATAATTTTGGATATAGGACTGGATTATTTGAGTTGGAATAATCTTTCAATATATTTGAATTGGATTTGAATGCATATGAATTGGACTAAACTACCAATTAGATAATAATAAGAAGAAAATACATTTATGGCACATCCATAGAAAATAATAGAAAAAGAAGAAGAAAAGAAAAAAGACACAAAGAAGGACAGTGTGTCATTAAATGATAGCAGAAATCACTTTGTAAAGGAAATATTTTGACTAATCAATTCTCTATAATTAATCAATTTTCTCTAAATGATTGATAATTAATAATATACATTTACATATAGCATATATTATAGATTTGTAATTTTAATATATAGAGGAAGTAGAAGGACTGTAATAGTAAGTTGTAATTGCATAATTTATTTGTAGGTTTTGAATACTAAGAGCTAACTTAGAATTTTATAGAGATTAAATTAGGTTGAATTAATTGGAATATTTAAAACTATTGGGGAAGAATAGAGGTCTGGTGTAAAGCATATAAAGTGACCTTGAAAACACCAGCAGGATAAATAAAAAGACTTGTAATATACCAGCTTTTTTTGTTTAGACTGGTGATAATTGAGAAGAAAGAGAAGAAAGGGTGACATCTAGTGGTGAAACAAATTAGAGCAGTGAACTCTAAACATTATACCTGGATTTGATAAGAAGGTGAAATTGTAAAAAGAATGCAAGATGGCAGCAAGAAGGAAATCTGTCATACAGTATCTACAATCAATCAGAGAAGGCCTTCAATAGAGCTTATAAAATTGTCAGAACAGAATGAGATGATGTTGGAGAAGATGAGGCAAATCTGGGAAGAAATGAGAGAGGTCAATTTGAAACTGAGATTTAAGATGAAACAGGAAGTGAAATGAGATTAAAAACAAAATGTTTGATATGAAACAGACTTTGGAAAAATTAACATCCGATATGGGAAAAATTACAAATAAAATAGGAAAACTGGAAAGCAACTCTAAGCAGATGGAATGTAAAATTGAAAGTTAACACAACAGAAAAGAGAGAACCAAGAAGTCTTGATTAGATTGGAGATCAAACACAGAGAGAACTGTCTCAAGCTTAGAGGGATACTGGAACAAAGTAATTAAAATTTATACGACTTGCTGACTCCGATTTTAGCAGACTATATAGATGAGCCTGTTGTTGTTATTATTGAATGTTGGAGTAGCAGGTTTGTGTGAAGATAAATCCACTCAGCAGAGTAGTCCATGCAGCAGGACAGCTTGTAGCAGAGAACACATCAGCACGCAGACAGATATCCAAGCTGCTAGTAGGCTTTATTATAGAAAACCATATAAAGCAAAGTAAAAACTACAAAGTCCAATAAAACATCACTTTAGCCAGATGTGGCTAACAGGAACAAAACTACAAATCCTTAATGCTACATTGTGAAAAATTAGTCAAGCTACAGCTTCAGCAAAATAAAGAAAACTTAATCCATACTGTAGAAAGTTCAAGAACAGACTGACTCCTATGCCTAAAACACAATTTCCCAGCCCAACTTTTCTCCACCTCTTGGGTGTTACCCTCAGGTTAATTGGTTGATCTGTACATGACGTATGTTAACCAAACCCCTTGTTCATCTTTTACCATGTGATCTACTTTCCCAAAACAACTTTTATTATTGTATTCACTGTATAAACAAGAACTCTTTCCCATGTATTCCAACTTGTTGTCTCCATTTGTTTTGTCTCTTCAAACACCTGGACTGGTTGTTGTGCTAGGCCTAGAAGCATTTTCTCATCATGGAAAAATACACACACACACATCTTTACATTTCAACATTGACTATATATCCCATCTATATCCTGACAGAGCCAACAGAGCAATTCCCATGGGAACTGGATAAGGTATATCAGATTAACTCCAAACCATTAAGGACCAAGAATTTGCCATGTGATGTTGTGATATATTGTATTAGGAAGCAAACGAGAGACCCAATACTTCAACAGAGTTATAAAAAAACCTGGTGATAGAAGGGAAGACAATCCGAATTTTCAAGAATGTACTGGGAAGAGTTCTGAAATTATGACAAGACTATGCTTTCCTAACTAACCAACTGAAAATCTATGGATAGCCTTTCAGTCGGAAGAAGTCAAAGTGGTGTCCCTCACATGGAAGCAAAAGAGATACAGACTCAATGCAATAATAAGTAGAAAAGTGAGTGATTTTTGGGCAAAATATAGGAAAGTGATTGAAGGAGAGAAAGAGGGCAGCCCAAAGGAGGAAAGATACAGGAAAAGGCCATTAGAAAGGATGAGACTACAAGAAGCTTATAGAAAGGAAAGAGAGCAAGAATTAGAAAGTCAGGATACAGATAAGGAAGAAGAACAGAAAGGAGACAGAGGAGGGTTGAGAGAATAGTAAATGGAAAAACAGTAAGGAGAGTAGAACTTCTCCCCTTTGTTCTCTCAATTTAAATCTCTTTACATTTTGAGTGATTTAGTTTGGAAATATATGAAATGAAAATATTGTTGTTAAATATTAAAGGGCTGAATTCCCCTCAAAAATGTAAGAAAGTTTTTTCTTTTTTGGAAAAACAGAAATGTGATGTTATTTGTATTCAGGAATCACATATAAAAACCAAGGATGTAAGGTCATTAAGAACAAAAGGTTAAGCAAAGAATATGTTGCATTGGCAGATAATAGAAAGAAAAGAGTAATCATGTATATATCTATCTATCTATATATATATATCTATATATAATCAGATAAACTCAAGGGAAATTTTTAAGGACAAAAAGGGTCATTTGTTAGGGGTAGAAATTACATGGAAAGGAAAAAAAATATTATTGGTAGGAATTTACTGTCCCAAAGAATATAAAGGAGAATTTTATGCTAATCTGTACAAAAAGGTGACTGATTATGACTATGACAACATAATTGTATTTGGAGACTTTAATGGAGTAATTGACCTTAAACTAGACAGAAGATCTACAAAGAAGATAGGAGAGAAGCAGGGCAAACTACTTAAGGCTTAATTTAATATGATAGAAAATTTAACATTCGTAGATACTTGGAGGCATTTGTACAATCAAGCAGAATGGTATACTTTCTATTCAGATCGGCATAAATCATTAGTAAGAAGAGATCTAATATTAGTTACTAAATAAATGTTGACCAAAATAAAAGAAATGGAAATTCTACCAAGGACAATTTCAGACCACAACCTGCTAATTTTGACATTTAAAGAACAAAGTAAAAAAAGTATTTGGAGATTAAATGAGGAACTATTAAAATACCCAGATATTATGGAAAAGGCAAAAAAGACAATCCTAAATTTTTGTGAGGTACGAGTATGGCGGTAATTTGGGATACTTTTAAAGCACTGTTAAGATGGTTTTTCATACAACAAAATGCTATATTACAAAGGAAAAAAGAAATACAAAATGGATATGCTAAATAAATTGATAAAAGAAAGAGAAGAAATGGTCCGGATAATAAGAAAGTTCTCAAGGATATAAAGATGTTAAAAAAGCAGATTTCTTAATGGTTATGGAAATAGAAGAAAAATTTAAAAAGACTGAACAGTACAATTTCAAACATTCAAAGTGAGTAAGTGGCTATCATCATCAAAATTAATAAAAGAAAAGTAGAAAAAGCAGATAACTAAAATTAAGAAAGGGGAGGAAATTTACACTCAACACAAAAAGATTAAAGTTTTTCACAATTTCTATAGTAAATTGTATAAAGAACACACAATAGAAAAATTAAAATTAAAGGACTAGACTAGGAGAAGATACTAATATTGGATGAAACACAGAAGGAATGTTTAAATATAGAAATTATGAAGGAGGAAATCATAGAGGCTATATTACAAGGTAAAGAGGGTAAATCTCCAAGGCCATACGGATTGCCAGTGATTTTTTTTTTAAATAAAACATTTAAAGATGAGCTAAGCACCCCCTTACAATTAACAATAGAAAAAAAATGAAGGAATACCAGACTCATGGAAAGAAGCAAATATAACAATAATTCCCAAAGAGGATAAAAATTTAGAAGATCCAGCAAATTATTGCCCTATATCTCTACTTATTGTGAGATTTTATTGTTGTAAGCCACCCCGATTGCTTCAGTAGAGGGGCAAGATAGAAATAAATTTTATTATTATTATTATTATTATTATTATTCAACATAGACCATAAGATTTTCTTATCAATTCTAGCAAATAGACTGAAAACCTGTTTAAAAACATCAGAGAGGTTTCTTGCCAGGCGGACATATGAAGGATAATGTAAGATATATTCTGAACATTATTGAATATTATGAGAGACATAGTGACAAGAAATTTGGATTGATTTTTTTTTTACCTAGAAAAAGCATTTGAATCAGTTGATTGGATGGCATTATTGGAAATTACAAATAAAATGAATATAGGGAAAAAAATTCTAACATGGATTGGTGAAATATATAGTAACTAAAGAGCGCACAGAATGGTTAATGGAGATAAAATCAAATTGGTGCAAGTATGTAGGGGAACGAGACAATGATGTCCCCTGTCACCTCTAATTTTTTTTATGGTAATAGAATTGCTAATTAAGAATATTAATAAAGAAGATAAATTACAAGGGATAAAGATCAAGAAGTATAAATATAAAATTAAGGCATTCGCCAATGATTTAGTAGTTAATGTGGACAACTCAATTGAAAATATAGAAGTATTAATGGAGATAATGAACGAATTTGGAGAAATGACAGAATGTAAGATAAATAAAAAGAAATCAGCAATTATTTTTTTAAAAAAAATAGATTCGAAAGAGAAAAAAAATTACTAGAAAGGGCATGAATTGAGATAAAGAAAAAGGTGAGATATTTAGGAATCCAAATTACCAAAAAAAACAACAACAAATGAATTATTCGATAATAATTTTACAAGATTATGGAAAGATATTTTAAAAGATTTGCTGAATTGGAATAAATTGAATCTTGATTTTCTAGGTAAAATTTCATCTGTCAAAATGACAATCTTACCCAAAATATTATTTTTATTCCAAATGACACCAATTATAAGTGATAAAGAACCCTTTGTGAAATAGCACAGAGATATTTCGAAATTTATATGGCAGGGGGAAAAGCCTAGATTTACCTGGGATTAAACATTCATAGAAATGGAGACTGCAGTCATGAAATCAGAAGATTAAGAAAGGGGAGGGTGGCTATGAAAGAACTAGAAAAAAATTTAAAATGCAAAGATATATAACTCAGAACAAAAATTAGAATCATACAAGCCATTGTATTCCCTATTATCATGTATGGATGTGAGAGCTGGACAGTTAAGAAAATGATAGGAAGAAAATCAATGCATTTGAAATGTAGTGCTGGAGAAGAGTGCTGAGGATCCCATGAACAGCCAAAAGGACAAACACATGGGTCCTAGAGCAGATCAAGCTGGAAACCTCCCTGGAAGCCAAGATGACCAAACTGAGGCTGTCATACTTTGGACACATCATGAGAAAGGAGGACTCATTGGAAAAGACAATGCTGGGAAAGGTGGAGGGAAGTAGGAAGAGAGGAAGGCCACATGCCAGATGGATGGACTCCATTAAGGAAGTCATGTGAAGGGTCACCATGAGTCAAGATTGATTTGAGGGCAGTTAACAACAACAAAAAAGATTTAAAATACTTCAAGACGCCCATGAAAGAGGAGGACTGGTGTTACCAGACCTAAAATTATTTTTCAAATCATGTGGCTTGGATTAAGGATTGGCTATGATTAGAAGATAAGAGATTGCTAGAATTAGAGGGAATAAAATTTGGTTTACATGCGTACTTGGTTTACAATAAAGAGAAGATGAATCAAGCATTCCATAGCCACTGTATAAGGAAGGCCCTTTTTAAAGTATGGAAAAAGTATAAAAATAGAATAATGCACAAAATCCCCTTGTGGTTGTCTCCACAGGAGACCTTTTATAGAAAAGAAATGGATAGGGAGGATAACTGGTGCACATATAAAGATATAGTGGAGAAACAAGAAGGGAAGATTAAAATAGTTAAACAAGAAGTCTTACAGAATAAAGGATTTAAGCTGGGGTGTTTCTAATACAGACAGATCTATGAGAGAGCAATGATAGATATTAAAACTCAAGGGATAGCCAATTGGAAAATGGAGATAGAAGGAATATTATGTGGAATTAATAAAAAATGATAGGAATATTATATTAAAAATATTGGAAATTCAAATGGAAGATGAGGTGGTTAAGGATGCAATGATAAAATGGGCAAATTGTGTGGGGCATCCCATACAAATTGAACAGTGGGAGAAAGTATGGAATAAAGGGATGAAATACACACTGTAAGAAAGCCTAAAAGAAAATTGGTACAAAATGTACCATAGGTGGTACCTGTCTCCAGATAAATTAGTCAAAATTTACAGGACTATAAATAATAATTGCTGGAAGTGTAACTAATCACTGGGAACGTTCTATCATTGTTGGTGGATGTGTAAATTTGCAAAAAAAAAAAAAAATACTGGAAAATACTTAGTTGGATGATCAATGAAATATTATAAAATTGGAAATGAAGCCAGAAATCTACCTACTTGGAATACTTGACGATGAAATCAAGAAGAAATATGGGAAATTTTTGTTTTATTTAATTATTGTGGTTAGAATTAACTTTGACCAAAATTGGAAAAAGAAAGAGATCCTAATGAAAGACGATTGGATGTTGACACTATGTGACAGTATAGATGGATCCCTCCCTTGGATGCTTTTCAGTTTTAATCAACATTTTTTGGCTCATGGAAACTTCCCATTCCAGCTCCTCTTTTTTTGTATGGGAGCAGCCAACCCCCCAAAATCAAAACTGGAAGTGGCTATCTAGTCATATCCAATTTTATTAATTTTGGGCCTCTCCCAAATCCAGTGAAACCCACTGCAGGTGATGGGAATCAAATTGTGGTCCCCAGGCTCTTCAAAACTGCCCACCCTTGTATATTTATCTACTGCTGCTCATGCCACTTCAGGTGGTGAGACCTTAAATTGAATGTTTTGGGTGGGGATTGATGTAGGACTGGCATAGCTTTGGATCTACTGGATCCAAAGTCCCTTCATTCCCCTGACAGTCGCTGAACTGTGCTAGTCTGGAGCTCTGGTAGTTAATTAGTTAATCCATCCCCCCCCCCCATACCTGCTTTCATTGCAAATATCCCCTAAAAGAGAGACTTACCACTAGTCATGGGGAAAAGGTAAAGAGTCACCCTCCCCTGAGCCAATTGCTTCTGCTAAAGTGCCCTTTTCTGACTTAGTAAATAATCTGCTTCTTAACATTTGAACAAAGTGTTCAGCCAAGCCATTGATGGCTATGTGTTGGCAGTCCTGGTTAAGTATGTGATTTTGCTGTTCTAGAATTCAATTAAATGGCTGAGGAAACAAACAATGAGAGTGCTATTACTGACCATATGCTCTGAAGAATCTCCTCTGACATATTTCCATTATCTCTTCTTTTCCTTAGCACACGGAAGGAGAGCTGCAACAATGTGCACTGATACTGTGGAAATCACACATAATTGCTTTGATGAGAAATTCAAGACAATGTATGCTGCCTTAGAGAAAGACCTAACAAAAGCTCTGGATAGTCTACAATGTATTTTACTTTTTCTAGAGGGCCTGGCTTCTTTTCTAAAGATGTCAACTGTCTATTTTTCCACCAGAGACACATTGCTCCCAAATAATTCATTTATATCTCCCTTTGGTGCAGAAGTGCAACTGTTTAAAAGCAGTGCTATTTTATCTCTGAACTGAAATGAGAAGATTTCCTGATGGGACAGCCTTTTATGAAATCTGTGTGTACACTTGTTACCAGGCCTCTTTATACACACTAAATACAGACTCTCCTCTATGCGTCCCATTGCACACATCAAAGGTGCAGAGGTTGAGCAACATCCCAAATGATACTCTGGGAGCTGTGATACTCATCGTGAACACTTTCAGTAGAAACCTCATGCATTTCACTAGAGAAATAAGAAGAAAACATGTGAATTCTCTGTTCTCAATTAAACTAAATGAGAATGTGCATGCATCAGATTCTGTCTTCATCAAATCCTAGATTTTTTTAAAAATTCCCCTTCCCATCCTTATAACTTTCAGTCTCAGCCAGTTCTCCATTACTTATTTCTGGATCATACTCTCCATAGGTATTTAAATTTCTTGCTGAGTTCTGATTTCACAGAGGAGCAAAGCCCGGCCTTTCAAGCATGCAGTAGACATTATAAAAATATATATTCTGGAGCTGAATAAAGATGTCAATCTGATGGTCTGTTATTAAGGTAAAAGGTCATCTATATAAACATTGGTGAGATTTCCTAACAGCCCCCCCTTCCAAATCAAATGGAGGGCTTCTTTATCTATTTGCTCATAATTCTTTTCGAGCGATGTGAACAAACGAGATGCAAATAGAGCTGGTCTTTCCCAACTGTCAGCCCGAGTGCGCTGCATCATATCTTCATGACATGGGGAGAGAAATCGCAGAGGAAGGTTGAGGTCACCAGTGACATGAGAAAGAAAGTGGGAAGGAGAGAGAGGGAGGGAGAATAGCTTTCTATAAACAAAACTCTGCAGGCTACCCATAGTTGGGATTGGAAAACCAGTTTTCCAACATTGGGAAACCTTTTTGGATCAGCCAGGATGGACATTATCACTGGCTAGAAAGGCTTTGCAGGGGGCATACATAAAAAAAGGCTTCTTAATTTATTTAAACCAAAATTTGAAATTCACCCCCCCCCCCCATCTAAGCAAATGTTGCTTGCAGGATTTAATATTACAATTTTAAGAAGAACTTCCTGAAAGTGATGTTTCACAATGGAGTATGCTGCCTCAGAGTACGGTGGACTCTCCTTCTTTGAGGGTTTTTAAACAGAGGCTGGATGGCCATCTGTCAGAAGTGATTTTGGATGCATATTCCTGCATGGCAGGGGGTTTGACTGGGTGGCCCTGGTGGTCTCTTTCAGCTCTATGATTCTATGATTTTACGAATATATTGAAATATCTATCTATCTCCATCCATTATCCATCATCATTAGTAAGGGAACATGGACATGGTCTAGCGGTTTGAGCCTTGGATTATGACCCTGGGGACCAGAATTCAGTTCCCTGCTCAATCATGGAAACTTACTGGGTGACCTTGGATGAGTCATCTACTCACAGCCCCCAAACCCCCAGTGATAGTCCTGCCTTAGGGTCACCATAAGTTGGAAACTACTTGAAGGCACACAACAAAAACAAGGGGACACAGTACTTCTCTTTGGTTCTGCTCTGAAGACTAAAAGAGCCTTCAACCTTGCTGTGATGGGTGCTGGCAATGGGGAGGTATTTTGCAAGGATTGGGTGGGGAATTTTGACCCCTCAGGTGTTTGGGACAACAACTCCCACAAAACTCTTACTACTAGCCATATTGGGTAGGGCTTTTGGGACTTATACACCGAAATATGAAGAGGTATAACAATCCCCCCCCCCCCCGCCTGCTGCTGTAAAGGATTCAGGCCTGAAACTGTTCAAGAAAGGGTTGGGGAACTCATAGCCACAGATTCAACACCTCTTGTTTATGGCTTTAGAGTTGTTAACCCCTACACCTTAAATTCTGTGTGAAAAGTCACTGGGAGTGTTTTTCAAAGCTGGTATTATGCTGACATTCCTATTTCTCCAACCAGATGGACTTCTAAAGTTCATATAAGCGGAAGTGTCTGAACAGTTTTCAAGGGCTACCTCAGCAAAATGTATATTGAAAGGACCAGTCCCTGAAGGTTGCTTCTGAAGGAGGCTTTTTACTATTTAAAGCACCAGTTTAAAAGTGTGGATAAAAGTTGCTAGGTCCCTGACGTGAGCAAATTTTCAAAGTAAGTGCAGTTGAAAAAAAGACACATGGAGCTAATGCATGTGCTTGCATTAGATCCAGCAGAAAATCTGATGGTGTATCTCAGGAGTAGGCAACCTTTCCCCTTTAAGGGCCAAGGGACTTCAGCTCCCAGAAGCCTCAGCCATGTTGGCCAATAGTCCCATGTTGGCCAATAGCTCCTGGGATTCTGGGAGCTGAAGTCCCTCGGCCCTTAAAGGGGAAAGGTTGCCTACCCCTGGTGTATCTGATCAAACATAGATGCAGTTATTCTATTAAGTAACAAGGACTTTCTATCTACTGGATTCTAAGGATCACTAGATATCACTAGCTGCAGTGTAAACTTTGGTTTCACAGTTCTTCCTCATCTAGTACATTACAACACTCAGATTTTGGCTTTGTAAGACCAATCTCTGCTGTGGAAGGTGGTGGAGAATTAAGATGGAGATGGAGATCATTAGCATATCGATGATCTATTGTAGTAGCTTTATTATGATGTTAATGAGAAATGCAGACAAGACAGAGTCTTGTATATGTTAGAAGTACAACAACACTCAGCAATGAAATTCTGGAACTTTCTTATCAAAAAGAGCAAATCTATTTTGGTGTGACCAATCTATAGCTCTATTGCTCCAGAAAGTTTTTGCTCAGCAGATTTTGGTGTCAAAAACTGGTGAACAATCTTATAGGCTAAATATAGTATATTTGTCAAATCCAGGCTGCTCAGCAGGGTCAATTAAACCAATGTCAGTTGCAAGCCCAACCTAACAGGCTTGCCCAAGGCATTTTGTTGTCTGAGGTAAAGGATAAAATGACACTCCACATCCATTCTACAAGCAAAATCCAATCTGAATGAAAGCTGTTATTTCAAAACTGGAGTCTTTTTAAAATGTATTGTTTTCCAGATATTTTGGATTGTAGCTCTCATCAGCCCTAGTCAGTATAGACAATGGTGAAGGATCACTGGAGCTTCACCTAGAGGACCATATTTTCTACATACAATTAAAAAAGAATACAGATTTGTTGCATTTTGTTACTTAAATCACCATGCCCTAGCCAAAGAGACAGTCCATGCTGCTAAGGTCTGACAATGCAGATGGTCTTTATTTGGGTTGTTCAAACCTAAACACATAATGACCGTTGCCAGCTCGGACATTGCTAAAGATATGTTTCCCTAAATTTTGTGGCTCTTCAGGTGCTGTTGAACTACAATTCCCATCAGTCCCAGCCAGCATAGCCAATGGCAAGGGATGTTGGGAGTTCCACTCCAACCTCTGGAGTGCTTTATGTTCACCAGTTCTGCTTTATGTTCACCAGTTTCAGGACTCACCATTAGATTTCTAGGATGGCTTTTCTCTCATCCTTGTGGCAAGGCTTTAAGAAATGGAAACTAATTAAAAACAACTCTTCTACAATGAGTGCCCAAAATTCCAGATAAGAGAGGAATATTGTTTCCTTGGCAAAAATTTCTGACAATACTATAAATTTTGGAGAGAAATTTTTAATTCCTAGCTGTAGCAGGCTGATTAGTGAGGTTTAATTTTCTATAGCTGTTTCTGATATTGTTGTAAATATTTTCATCTATTATGCATAAGAAGGAAGTACATTAACCTGTCAGGATATAAATGATTTTCGTCTGGCCACCATGGCTTTTGAGGGATTTATTTCACGTCTGTTGTGCTATTGTTTGCCCTCAGGATGTATAATATATATTTTAAGGGAATGTGGCTTATAGTGAGACACCTATATTATGTATGTGATTAATACTAGTGTTAGAATGAATGAGGTCTTGTGGTCTGTCTTTGCTCTTATAGCAACTTAATCATTTCTCTCAACAGCCCAGTCATCTTAATAAAACATTCCACATGCTAGTTTGTTTTTCTGCAAAATGACAAATGCAACTATACTAAGATGTGAATTCTTCTGTTATTAAATGTATAGGATCTTGAATTTAATTTACCATACTACACACACATGATTGCCTAATACGGAATCGTGGAATCTTAATCCAAGCCTATTTCTGACCTGCACCCCCACCCCCGCAAGTATGAATTGCAATGTAAAGTGTGCAAAATTATATACGGAAAGTTCAGCTCAGAGTGTAAGGGAGAGAATACTCAAAGTTTGGTTATAAAATTGTCACCTGTGAACAGCTTGGCTATGTGAATGCATATTTCAAGGATCATGTTTAAATTTGCAACCATTTGTGAAATTACTTGACCTGCCAGCTCACCTGGTTTACATACTTATCCATTGGGTATCTTTTTTGAGAGTACCAGGCTGTGCTATGAATCATGTTGTTATTCTTTTTCTTTAGCTAAGCTCTCATGTGACAAATTGAAAACCTTCTAAAATATGGGAGGATAAAATGCAGTCGCCCAAATCTCGCAACTCTATTATGTGCGTATGTGCTCAGGAGCTTCAGGTGCACATGAAGCTCTCCATGAGTAAGGGTTAACTCATTATTTTCAGCACTGGGTAATGTGCGGCATGTGCAGTGGAGAAGGGTCTGCAGAGAGCATTGGCAGTTTTGGAGGCAATGGGGGTAACTCCACTTGAAACTCATGAGCCTTGGAGTGTATCCACACTGCAGAATTACACTGGTGAATTAAAGCAATTTGATACCTACACAATCATAAGGTTTGTTGTGTCGTGAGACACCAGAGCTCTCTGACAGACCAGGCTGAATGCCTCAGCAAACTACAGATCCCAGGATTTTATAGGATAGAGTCATGGCAGTTCATGTGGTGTCAACTGCTTTATTTCTGCAGTGTGGATACTCTCCTGGAAAACAGCAGCTGCAGCATGAAAAGTCAGAAGGCAGGAAGGTCACTGGTGGAACTGAGAGCAGTCTGATAAGCTTCTGTTCCTCAGTTTGGGTGCATGGATTATGGGCTGTGACCGACACTGTCACTGAGTTCATGAAAAAAACTTCCATGTGTGCTACTAGCCAAAAATAATAAGACTTCATATAGTTTTAGAAAGTATGATATGTAGCCTCACATCTTTAAGTAGCATTCTGCTCTTAGGACATTTCTCTGTTGTCATCACCTTTCTCCTCTTGTAGCCTTCTCTACAGAGATGCCAACTGGAGAGGTGATAGAGAATAGGAGCAGGACCTCTGCCCCTGGTTGCTGGAGTTTGTGGGAACTGGAGTCCAAAACATCTAAATGTTCAAAAGCAGGATTGCTTATTTCTCTTCTGGAATGATACTGGACATGACTCAGTGGGCTGTGTGGTGCAGCAGCTTGAGCATTGCACTATGATGCTGGGGAACAGGGTTCAAATTCCCGCTCAACCATGAAACCCACTGGGTGATCCTGGGTAAGTGGCACTCTCTCAGCTTCAGAGGATGGCAATGACAATCCTTCCCCCCAGAGAAACTTGCCAAGAAACCCCTGTGACAGGTTTACCTTAGGATTGTCATAAGTTGGAAATGACTTGAAGGCACACAACAACAACAACAACAAGAACAGTGGGCTACTGCTGGAGGGAGGCATTTACTAAAACTGAAGAATTTAAGATATTTTGGAAACCATTTTGCAACTGGGCAAAAGGGGATATAAGGCAGATTCGAGGAGGCCCAATTTTGTCCTGAGGTTTTAATTTTGTCCCACTGTTGACCATATAAGAAGGAGCATAGAGGCATATTGTCTGTTTAATATCTTTCTTGGAAGTGCAGTATAGTGTGGTGATGCCATTGTCTGTTTTCCTCTTCCTAAGCAGAACCCAAAGTATCAGGTTAAGGAGGTTTTGAAGTTCAGGGAAAGATGTGAATATCTATTGTCATGTTCTGAGTGGCACTTTGAACCAAGAGGCATAGCAATCAGCCTCCTTATATTTGTCTATGTTAAGAGAGTCTGCCTTCTGATTTGGGACAAGCAGGCTGTATTGTGTACAATACATCTTTTGTTAAGAAGCCCTAAGTAAAATATTAGTGTGCTTATATAGCAAATATGGAGATATCACTGATTTTCAAATGCCCAAAGTTATCAGGCATCTAATGAAAGTTATCTGCAGTGTAGAAGAAGCAGAGGGAGGGAGGGGGAACTGGATAATTGCAGTAAATTCAACTAGGATATGGCAGACAAGGGCTTTAAAAACTTCAGAAACATCAATTAAAGCTCAAGTTCTGTGCAATAAGCATCAAAAATTGATAAAAACTCAAATTTAGGTTTTTAGATTTAGTGTTTAAATCAATCAACTGCAAACAAGATTTAATTAAAGAATATTATTTCAAAGTGTAATTACCTACTGGGATTAGAATGAACCTCTATTGCCCATAATGTTCTCCTACTGTGATCCCACACTGAAAAATGTTGAGTTTTAGATTAATATGCATCTTGTAAGTACAAGTCCTAATCTCAATCTTAAAGGACATTTAAAACACACTTGGAACCTTCTATGCAATCAAGCACAGTGTGACTACAATGTCCACCATGCTAAATTTGTGATTACATTTTTTATGTGCATGATTTAAATCGCTTTAGCAGCCGTCCAGGGAGCATTTTACCCTGCATATTAATTACACAAAGGCTTTGTCATGTGAGGGTCTCAGTGGTCATGGTCTGTAATCCAGCTCATTTGAACTGTGAGTACAGTTTTTGAGCATGCTGTGCACATCAAGCCCGGCTTTAAAGCTAGAATATGCTGAGATGGTTAACAGGTATGGTTCCGGCTTAAGGAATGAATGCCATTTATTTAGTGATATCTGCAAACTAATTGCTTAGGAATCTGATGTCACAAAAAAGCATAAAAGGCTGAAGAAAAACTGCTATTAACATATAATAAAATGTTGCCAGGTGAGGGTTTTTTTTTTTTTGCGTTGTCTTTTCTTTTCTTAATAGTGGCACCTAAATAGCAATGCCATTAAAGGAAATAATTACTCATATCGAGAGCTGATGGGCGTTATATTCCAAATTTCATTTAATTGTGACTTGCTAGATCTTCAAATGCTTTCTAGATTTTTGAAATATATTTTTCTGGCATGTGTATGTGTATTTATTCTCCCTAAATCACATCTTGTTTGCACTGACATGACTCGTCTGATTTAAATTAAAATGCTGAATATATATTTGCTGCTATTTGCCATCAGTATAACTAGCAAACAACTAGAACAATTACATTCAGACATGATATTAAACCTGCATTGTGATTTTTGAATGACCATACGCATAATTCCCTCTTTCTATTACAAACAGATAATTGATACCCGAGCTTTAAACAAATTTTAGTAAACTAGAATCAGCTCAGGGATAAGAAATGCCTGGAAGTGTCAACTTCCATCAGCAATAGCCAACGCAGCTACGGTACTCCTGAGGGATGATGGGAATTGTACTCCAACAGCATTTTAGGGCCACATATTCCTCATCCCTGACTTAAGAGAAATGCGGGACATGGCTGTGACAGAAATCCATAGTGTGAGATGAACAAAAGTGCATACATGACACATATGTACATTTTATGTTCACTTTCACATAAAGAGAGCAGTGCAAAGATTTCCTTGTGTAAAACAACTCCTTGCAAGCAGTGGCATCACTAGGTTTAGTGTCACCTGGTGCAATAACTCATGGTGTCACACTCCTATTGACCTCCTCCTATCCCACCCCATGCAGACTCCTTAGTAATTTTTTTTGTACTATTATTATTCATTAATCGTAATTCCTATATATTATTGAATGTAATGGTAATAGTTGTGATATAAGCAACTAGCAAAATTAAAATTATACCTTTAAATTACAATATCATACGCACAGCCTAAATGCATTTACACATACATATACATGCTTCATGTGGTTGAAGTAAAAATTTGATAAAACATTATGTTTTTAAAGAAACTTTTTCCTTTCTTCTCCCACTAAGCCTCACCCCATTCACCCCATCTCTTCAGCATTTTAAAGGGACAAAAGTAAATATCACAGCGCGTTTTTGCCCAAAGGCAGATGTTTGAGGAGCAGTGGTGTTACTCCCCCCTTAGGGTACCACCTGGTGTAGTCCAGATCCCCTGAACCCCCTAGTGACGTCACTGCTTGCAAGTAGAAAACTAATGAAGCAGAGAACAACTGAGTCATGATGTTTCTTGTCTTTATTAGTTTTTTTGTTAGTATTTATTTAATACTAACCTTTTTTAAGTTACAACCTTTTTTTGCTTTTGTTAGTACAGTCGGCCCTCCTTATCCATAGTTTTTTTTTAATCCATGGATTCAAGCATCCACAGCTTGAAAACATTTTTGAAAAGTATAAATTCCAAATAGCAAACCTTGATTTTGCCATTTTACATAACGGACACCATTTTGCTATGCCATTATATTTAATGGGACTTGAACATCCATGGATTTTGTTATCCATGGGGGATCCTGGAACCAAACCCCAGCAGATTATACATTTGGAAAGGATTCTTTTAAAGAGTATATATATATATATATATATATATATATATACACACATACAAAATAAGACCCCCTACCTGCTCTCTGAAGTAATACAATCATCCATTCCATGTGTTGGTAAAGTATGGCTTTCATGCAGCCCCTCAAGGCCAGGTGTTTCTAGGGGTCAAAATGCCCTTAAATGTCCCTGAACAACCTGTAAGGGGCATATGGTCCATTTTTACTGTGTTTTGCACAAACCCTGGGTGATTTGCTGCCTGAGAGAGGCCTATTTTAAAACAAGGATTGAACAGAAATTGACCACTATCCATTCCTATTCCAAACAAGGGCTCTCATAGGCCTACGATGTCCTACTTATGCCCAAAATGGTGGTGAAAATGTCCCCATAGTCTCAAAGAGCATTTGAGGGCATTATGGGGCAAGAATTGATTTTTTCAGGGGTGTATGTGTGCCCCTCATTCTTGCAGGGGGTTAATGTGGCCCATTACACTCTGACAGTTGCTCATCCCTCCTGTATGTCATTCGAGGGTTGTTGTTTTTCAATAAGTAGACAAGGCCTATATGCTGTTTACTAGAAACAGCTATTATATTTTGCTGTGCCTTGATTGGCATCTGTGATGTATGCTTTATGTGCATTAGCCAACTAAAATGGTCTCTCCCCCCCCCCCCTCAGTGGGGAGTCAGGATGATGCACGCCCAATCCCTGAGTCTGGCATAAACAGTCCAGATGACATCTGGCCCCTTCAGTGCCAAACCCTCTTAAAACATATTTTAAAAACTCTGGAGCCTTCAGTTGTGACACTGGGTGGCTGTGTCCTGCTGTGCCACCCAGCAATGTTGCTCAAACATATGACTGAGGTTGGGCATCTCATTCTGACCTAAAAATGAATGATGCATGGCAGTGACACTGGCACCGGGTGACACAGGGGGATGAACATGTTTATAGCTGCCCCCTGTTGGAATAGAGGTCTCCAGGTAACGGGGGAGTTTGGGACAGTTCCAGGGTCAGGATACCCTGGGTTTGTCCTGGAATATCCTGGCTGGTGTAGATATCATCTTTGTGACTGCAATCAATCAATCAATAAGAGTGTGTGGTCCCATTAGCAATTAGCAACCCTGCTATAGGTTTCTGTATTTTAAAGTGATAACCTTATTTGTTAGTATGGCAATAGCACATTAAGAATAGGATGACTACCTCATGCAAAAAAGGGGGAAGTATTCTGCCCTTCAAAAGAGCAAAATAATGATTTGAATAGTATAAAAGCAGTATATTCTAATTAATATGTGAGGATGAATGTATAGAAATATTACTAAAAATATAAACAGGAATATATTGATGTGGGACTGTCTAATGAGAGGCCCCTTCCCACAAAGAGAGGTCCTTGCCCAGAGGTCTAATACAGAAATGTGGAGGATCAGTAACCCAAGTTACAGTGAGCAGGTACAAAGAGGGAGCAGTTGCAGTCTCCTTATATAACCATTCATAGAACTTTCTGGAGCATTTCAGCAGAACCTTCCAGTGGCTGTCAATCATAAGCAAGTTACATTTGAGGCAGGTAGGCCTTCAGTTCTGCCCAACAAGAAGGCTTTCTGCCAATTTCCAATGGACTTTAACCCCTTCAGACCCATTCTTCATCAATACCATAATTGGGAAGAATGTGTGCATGCTTAGGCTACTACTGGTGTTAGGGGCTGGTGGTTTTTGCTCTTACTCATTGAGGTTCTTCTTCAAGGTTTCAATGGAAGATCTGAACCCCTTTTTCTGAATCTCATCTCAGCTAGGCATCACACTATCAGTTGTTGCTCAAAAACATTTAGAAATTAGGATGGCCAGTAACCATATTTCAAGCATACAGGTGCAGTATTTAAAGGGGTCCAAAAGGACAGTACAGCCATCACTCAAACCACTTCACATCAATGGCTGTACTGTCCTTTTGGACCCCTTTAAATACTGCACCTGTATGCTTGAAATATGGTTACTGGCCATCCTAATTTCTAAGTGTTTTTGAGCAACAACTGATAGTGTGATACCTAGCCGTCTTGGATGTATTTGTCCCATTGCTGCCTTTGCATACTGGAAGGGCTAATTATGTCATACCTATCTCTTTTCCTGTCTCAGGAAGATACACTACACTACACTACACTGATCTCCTGTACTCACAGAGATATGGAAATAGGCTCAGAGGGAAGCAAGGAAATATTGCATGTTTAACTGGTATTTTCATATTCCAGTTCACATGAGACAGGAAGTGAACTCCTTTGCCAATATTATTGTTTCTTTGTGTGATCCTCTACTGTTTGAAAGCCAGTTCATTCATGCCAGCCTTGAATTCTTATATATGAATAAAGTTGTATGTTTGGTGGGTGGGAGCAATCTTTGGCAAGTTTAGTTCACCTCTGATCTTCTCCCAGAAGAGGATGGATGGATAGATGGAGGGAGAGGGAGAGAGAGAGAGAGAGAGAGAGAGAGAGAGAGAGAGAGGATGGGAGAATAAAAATCAATGTGTATTGATTTCTACTGTGAGGTTCTTTCTTTCTTTCTTTCTTTCTTTTCTTCTTTCTTTCGTTCTCCCTTTCATTTCATCTTCTCCCTGGTTGCCTCTTGAGGTGAACACAAGACATTTGTGGGCATGAAGAGCTGAGGAAGGCTGTGTGGTGTTGTTTTGGGATAGTGAACAGACCATTTCTTCTACTTGAAGGACTTCATTCTCTCCTCTTTTATCTGGAAGTGGGGAATCAGGAGAACAGAGGTGACATAAATACTGATGGGAGAAAGAGCGAGAGTGGGCTTCCTGACTGTAATCCAATATGAGTGAGAAAATAATTAGTATTTTATTTCTTTTTCCAAGGAAAAATCTGGAAGGCTCTTGTGTATTTGGGCCAGAGTGTAAAAAGAAGCAGAAAGAATCTGGGTGGGAAACAAGTGGCTTGCAGCCAAGTGGCTTGAGTGGGGATGAAGGGGAAATTAACAGATGGGATTTGAGGTTTGGGGTCTAAACCTCACTTCTGGCTGTTTCTAGCCTTGGGTAGGGTACTTGTGTTTCTCTTTTGTTATGAATCTTCTAGTAGCAAATATGGAGTGGCAGAGTCAAAGAGGGGGTCCCTTGGTAGTTGGGGTTCAATCTCTGTCTCTGCCTTGTACTCACTTTGTGACCTGGAGCAAGCCACTTGTAGCCATTTCTCCTAGCATTTTGCTTCTAGCTACAGTCAGTTAGATGTCATTCCAGGGAAGTGCCAACTGGGCATAAAGTAAAAAGAGTTTTCTCATTATCATTTGTTCCCAGAAATTTGTAGACAATCTGATTTTAGACACGGCTATTTATCCTTTATGGCTTAATGGGTGGCATTGGAATGGAAGACGTGTAACTGTGGTCACAGGAGCTTAGCAGGTTAGACCAGTGAAGTGGGGAAGATGAGTGAAATAGCACTTTGGGGGTGGGAGCTGTCAGTGTTCTCCACAAAGGATATAGCATGTGAAAGAAGGCTACCTATGAAGTATGTCCCAACCCCTTCTGCCGTTCTTTTGAGATCATCAGCTTACACAAGAGGAATGGTGCCTTACAGATGTTTTTGAATTTCAACTCTCAGCAGCCCTAGCCAACATAGTCACTGCTGAGGAATGCAAGGCTTTGCAGTCTTAACAGCATTGGGCACAGTGCAGAATTGCCACCTGGGGTTATAAATTGTCACCTCTAGGCTTACTGGGAAAAAGAAAGACAATAAAAAGCAATGTATAATGATTCACCATTTAAAATATACAGCTTCTCTCTAGCAAACTCAGTGCTGTCTCCACTGGGTGCCAGACTTACAGATCCTGTTCTAGGCAGACTAAAAGAATAATTAAAGAAGCAGAATGTGTCTTTACAGTACAGCACAATAGAATTCCCACTGGAATGCTTCCAATGGGAAGAGAAAATTTAAAAGATCCAGTGGATTTATGTGGTGGTGGTAATGCACCAGATATGTCAGTGCAATTCGGAAAGCACAGTGGAAAACAAGTACAGGTTGAATCTCTCTTATCTTAAATGCATGGGACCTAAAGTGTTGCGGATTTTGGATTTTTTTGGATTTTGAAATTTCTGTATTTGCATATACATACATAATGTATATGCAAATACAGAAATTTTGCAAATCTTGGAGATGGGACCTAAGTCTAAACACTATATTCATTTATGTTTCATATATGCCTTACACACATAGCCTGAAGTTAATTTTATACTCAATATTTTTAATAATTTGTGCATGAAGCAAGGTTTATGTACACAGAACCATCAGAAAGCAAAAGTGTCACCATCTCAGCTACCCATGAAAAAGGTTTTGGCTTTTGGAGCATTTTGGATTTTAGAATTCTAGATGAGGGAGACTCAACCTGTATGCTAATTGACAAGCTTGTGCATGAAAACCTATGGGCTATGTTGTGTGTGTTGATAAATGTATATGACTACAAGTGAAGTTTGCCCTAGCCATGTGTTTTCTCTCTTGACCTTATCACAGAAGAAATGGCAGTTTCTTGATCTATGGATGTTTCTTTCACCATAAGGCTTCTCATTTGGACAAGCTGTTTGTATACATGTTGACATAGAAAAGAGTCAAAGGCAGTAACCTACAATTTGAATCCAGAGAAAGCATGTGAAGAGAAGAATATTTTTCCTAATTAGTTAGACAAGACCCACTTGAAGAGATCTTCAGGATCAAGTGAATAGAGGGGGAAGACACCACACCTTGGTTTCTGTCCAGGGAAAACTCTCTGGATGTAAACAAATGGGGCATGGGAAGGAGAAACAGGGATGGGACAGTGCCAGCTTTTGATCTGCTAGATTCATATTTACCAACTATCCCTGTTTGTTAAGCCTCTATTGTCCCCACTTTTTCAGCTGCTTTTAAAAATGTCCCAGTTTCTCCCTCCATCTCTCCCTTTCTCCCTTTGTTCTTAGCTTCTCCACTTACTGTAAACTGAGTTCAAAGTGCATAAGTAGTTTGATAATTAACTGAGCAACAGGGAAAGGAGAGAAGAGGGACAGAATCTTGTCCTTCCCAGTAGGCTCAAGTAGAGGCAAACTGCTGCAACCTCTCCTAGCTTGTCTTTTCTTCCCCATTAATCATTTCTGCCATCTTGGTCATACCCTTATGTTGTTTGGACACATGTGTCCCAGTTTTAATCTGTGTAATGTTGGAGGCTATGTAGATTTAAATCTGTCTTGTTCCTCCAACAGGTACTGGGAGTGGTCATCTATATATGACAGCATGAAACAGCTGTTTCAGTATTTTTACAAGAGGGAGAGTAGTCATAGTAGTAGCAACAGTAGATCCACTACCACCACCACCACTAACAACAGTAATAATATTCCCCTGGATTTTTTAAAATTTAAAATGAAAATGTCAACAAACCCATCTTCCCATCTCCTTATGCTGCATGTAGCACGGGATGAGGTACCAGATCTGCCATGTTACTCCTCCACACCCCCACCTGGGACTGAATTATAAATTGTATTATTATTGGAATAACTTATCTGCTTTTAATAATTGCAGCTACATTTATAAATATTTGCACATACGAACCTATTTATTTATACTATTTACCTTCCACTTTTCTGCCTTGGAATACATATAGCCTGGCTCCCAAGTTTTGCCAAAATAATATAGGAAAATAAGAAAACATTTATATATTTATGAGATAAATTTATTTCAGGAAGCAATGGACTCACAAGGCAGCATGCTGTCTTTTTTTATAACATGTGTGCACAAAAAATTATCAAAAGTAAATAAAAGAATAGTTTTAAATGCTATTAACATAAAAACCAGCAACTAAAATACTTTTAAAACAGTAATGACGTAGCAGCAAATAGAATGGCAGTAGTACTTAATAGAAGAGTAATAAGAAGTCATAAGGTAACATATTCAGTGGCGTCCCTGCTGCTGGTGTCACCCAGTGAAGGGGGCAGGGCTTGAGAGACAGAAGGGGTGGGGCTTCCACGAGGAGGCATGGGCACACACTCAGGCAGGCCGAGCCAATGCGTGCGCCCACACGTCCCCTGCCATGGCCCCCATCCTTGCTGCAGCCCCCTTCTCCTGAGAGGAGAAAAGGGCAGCATTAAGGCAAGCCAGGAGAAGCGTGCACACTTCCTGGCTCATCTTAAACCCACCTCTTTCTCCTTCTCAGGAGAAGGAGGCTGTGCTGAGGACTCCCTGGAGGCACGCTCGCTTCTCCTGGCTCACCTTAACGCCACCCTTCTCTCTTCTCAAGAGAAGGAGGTGATACTGAGGGCTGTTGGGAGGTGTGCGCACTCCTCCTGCCTTGCCTTAATGTCGCCCCTTTCTCCTTTCAGGAGAAAGAGGCAGTGCTGAGGACTGCCAGGAGGCACACACATTTCTCTCGGCTCACCTTAATGCCTTAAAGAGAGTTGAAAGAGAGTTCAATTTCTTCCTAAGATTTGTGCACACATAATGTAACCCCCCCTGTTAGCGTGGTTATGCAGCACGTGATGATCCACGTCAACGTGCAGCACCAGAGTCACCACCTTCTCAGATGCAGGCAGTAGCTTTTGAGCTGAAGGAGCACCTCTCCCTTCCAGAAAGAATAAAGGGAGTCTACAGACAGGTATCTCTCAGATGAGGCTTTAATCTCGGTTCCTCTATGTACAAGGCTATATACTGCAACAACTCCAAAATCCAAACATCCAACAACCCACCGTCAATCCAACACATGTGTCCTGAGGCAACTCCCTTATATACCCAGTATTCCATGTGACCTTCTGGCCCTGCCTCTTCCTCTGGACACCTGTCACTCATCTATAATGACTTTGCAGTTTTGCAGCCATTTCAGTGCTTTCCAGCACCTTGTGACCATCAGCCGATGTCACTTCCTATGACACAGCACCTGGTGGAAAGTGTTGTGTCATTATGTCTGCCAGTGACCCTTTCATGCCTGGTCACTTGTGTATAAACCCACATTGGACATTTTCCTTGAGACACTGTCTCCACACCCCCATGTTATGAATTTTGGTCGGTTCAACTCCCCCCCACCATAAATCTCCTTTTAATCTGCTACATAAAGAAACAAAACTGGTCAGTAAATTCTTTGCCAATATGTGAGGTTGTGATAGTTATGATTTCCAAATTCAGAGTGTAATAGCATTGACTTAGCTGGTCTGCCTTTTTAATTCTGAAATTGCTTTTCTTTTTAAAGGCATATTGTGTTACAAGGTATTCAGAGATAGCAAGGTGAAAATACCATTTCAGACATCTGTTGTACTTTCATGCTCTAGTTTATTGCCACAATAGTGTTTTCTGACATAGAGATGCATTGATGAAATCTTCATAGGAGAACTTTAGAACAAGGTTTCTTAACTCCACTCCCCAAATCAGTATATCCCTTTGCATAAAATTTTAATCAGACCCAAATTCTGAAATCTCAGCATAAAACTTTGAGTCTCCTTTGATCTATTAGAAAGGTAAACTTTTAATGAAGAGTGAATGGACTCACCTTTGCTTCCTGGGGTAATAGAATGGGAGGGGGAAGCAAACAAACACATTTTTCTTACTGCCATGTGCTTCTCCTTAATAATAAGTTTTGTGTCTTGTGCAAAAGGAGATGCTGTGTAAAGTCTCATTAAATTAGCTGACTGATGGAATAAATACACAGTCGATGGCTCTCCTGTCCGGAGTAAAATAGCCAAGGGTCTTGCTATCAGACTTTGCTTATTTACATATGCCTTGGACTCTTCTTACAGATATGTAAATTATTCTGTTTAAAACTAAATGCTAAAGTCTACACCATTAGTCTTCCACTTCATGATCACCGCATGGGGCTGTTAGAGGGATAATGTACCATACAATACACGGTTTACTTTTAATTAATAGGGAAAAAATGTGAAATGAATATTAAATGTACCTTAATGTGAAAGAAAGCTCAAAGCAGTATGGTTGTGAAATTTCATTTATATACACACACACACACACAATTATATAGATTATATAGTATATATGTCTGTATGTATCTGTGTTAATATTCAGCTATGGTTTTGTCTAGCAAAAAATAATAATATATATATATATATTATTAACAATATCAAAAGCACTGACATTAGAGGAGACACCAGAAAAAAAAATTGTACATTGAAGGTGTAATAATAATAATAATAATAATAATAAATTAATTTAACAACTTACAAAACAAGTTAGTTTAACCTTGCAAATATGTCCACAAAATTGCTAGCCTATAAATTTACTTTTGTTCATTTGTCTGTCTTCCTGCCTCTACATACAGCTGTGGCATAGTGATGGTCTGAAAGGGAATGATACTGAAAGAGAAAGAGGGAGAAGAAAAAGAAAAAAGGAAAGAAAAGAACTATCTGCAATAAAAGCTTTTGTTTCTGGTTCATTAGAGGTAATTTAATCTCACCACAGGTGAAAGGAGGTTGTAGGTGTTTGGAAACTGGGTGAGCCTCCATTGGGATGCCTCCAGGGATGGGACTTTGATGGAGTTTTCTAGGGAATACTGGTATACTTCAATTAACAAAGTAGATGCATCATTGGACGTTTTCACATGGGGGCCCCTAAAGCCAGGTGGAGCCATTCCGGAACGGCTCCTGCTGCCAATTCCGGAATGGCTCCGTCGGTGGCAGGCTAATTCCGGGTGGACAGCCGGAATTACCTGAAGCCGGAGTTAGCCAGAGTTAGCCTTTTGTCACCCGGAGTGATGCCAGACTTAGGGCTACGTGCATTTGAACACACGGAGCGAAAAGCCGGACGGACGCAGGGATGGCACCGAAAGGGGCGGGGTTTGCCGCCGCGCGCGTGTGAACTACGTGGAAATGGAGCCGAAGTGGGGCCGGACGGAGGTAGGATTGCCTCCTCAAAAAGCCCCGTGTGAAAACGTCCCCTGGGAATTACTTCTTTAACAGAAACTTTAGTACAAGAGGCAGAACTAACCTGGAAAGATTAAGGAGAGGCCCCTACACCACAAAAAGGGAAGAGCAGTTCAACAGGTTTCATTGTCCAAAGCTAACAGGATGCACATGTGAAATGAAACAACCAGATCAGGTGAGACTTTCATAAATAAACAAAACCATTTTGAACTTTCTAGAGACTACTTGAAAGCCTTTTCCAAAATGCATCCAGGGATGTTTGTCCCCCCTTTCATCAGCTTCCACTTGTGTATTAAATTTTAGTGGCCAGATCTATCCTTTATTAATATGCTGCAAATAGGGGGATGAGGCAGGCTTATCTGCTTTTCCCCTTTTCTCTGTTTTGCTGTTCAGACATGCTATTATGGGATTCTGGAGGCAGTTACTGTTTACCTTGCCTGTGGTAGGGATGCATGCACAGCTACAGTAGGATCAGCTAGAACAGAATCCATTCTCTCCCAGCTTAAGCTTCATTGCAATGTTCACTGCAGACAAGCTGCTGCACCCTGATACCAAAAGTCTGTGTTTCTTCAGCCCTCCTCCACCAGCTCCCCAATGTTGATGCTGCTAAAAAGAGTCCAGCTAAACACAGAGTGAAGAGGAAAAGGGATGGTGAGCAGGTATAAAAAGACTTTATAAAAGAAAGAGCTTCTTTGTCAGAGGCTTTGTTAACTGAGGCATGCATGTATCCCTCCCCAGCAACATCTTCCCCCAAATAATGCAATTATGCATCTTATATTGCACATTGTATTTTTATAGTGTATATTGTATATTTTAATAATTGTTTTTTAATTTGTTTGTTAAATTGTTTTGGGGGTAGGGGTGGGTAGGAATGAGGGACGGGATCTTAATGTTGTTATTTGTTTGATGTTCGGGGAGGAGGGAATGATATTGTTTAATTTGTTGTAATTTATTATTGTTGTTCACCGCCTAGATTGGCTTGCCAGAGGGGCGGTATATAAATCAATCATATTATTATTATATTATTATTATTAACAGATGTCATAAACTTTCAGTAGCTCAACCAGTTTTGTTTCTTTTGTAATACTAAATGAATTTAGTATAGTACCAATAATGATTATGTTATGTGTATTTAATTTAAAACAACAGTTCCTTTTCTTGAATTCTGACATGTCAAAATTAATTCTTCATTGTTTAATATACTAGAGTGAAGTGCTAAATCTGTTTTCTATACTATAATCAATGAAGTAATTCATCGTTGGACCTTGATAATAAGATGGTATATTCTTGAACTAGGTGATGGCCTAGAGTGCATCAGAACATGATAGCATTTTAAGAGGAAGGGAATTAAACAAAAAGCTCTGTTAAACAATATTTTTCTCCAGTGGTATCCTCTTTGTCTTGCTTAACTCATTTTCCACAAGGGTGGAAATCTTAAAATAAGATGGTGACTATGAACAACTCTGTAGAGGATTTGCGAAACAACAGAATCCTCACCAGTGATACTTATTTGTAAGCTTAAAGGGTTTGAGGTAAAGAATGAAATGAACACCTTGTCATTTCTCTTTACCAAGACGTCCTGGTGTTTTTCATAATAAAGATTAAAATGCTGCCTTTTGAAATCTCTTTTGTCAGGCAGAGTGTGCAGTGCATTAACTGGCTCATTTTGAAGTTATTTGGTCACTCTTAATTGGGATGTGGTCCTTCTAAGTAGCAGCATTACCACCATTTAATGCCTAAAGCACAGCCAAGTATTTAGCAACTCAGTGCTAGCAACACAGTGAGTTGCATTTAGGTGAGTGCCTAAATGCAAAGAATGGAGGAGAAGGCTTTGCTCATAGGACGTTATCATACGGGGTCTAAAGCAGACAGAACCCAGTCCCATCCCCATCCCATTGCGGTTCCTTTGCCCCTGTGTTCACATGACGTTGCACAGCACCCCGCCCATCCCCGTCCCATCTCCCTCCCATTGCGGATCCTTTGCCCCTGTGTTCACACGACGTCACAGAGAACCCCCTCCCATCCCCCTCCCATTGCGGCATCATCCCCGTTCTTTTGCATGCCGGTTTCATTGGGAATTACATTTGTGTGACCAGAAGCATACCGGAATGATGCTGCTTTCGTTCATTCCGGAATGATGCTAGTTGCTAGAGACCCGCGTGTGAAAACGTCCATAGTTGAACTGGGGCATCCTTTATTTTAACAGGAAATCTAGCAGAGTTGTTGGCTGGCAAAGGAAGTTCTGATTCTTTTCTTCTTGAAGAAATATTTTTCAGTCCCTGGCTTACTATAATACAAGTAGGAGGTGAACCCATCATACTTGCTATTTGGTATCTAGTAATGGGAAGAGATGTTTGACTGCCAGCTTACATACAAGAATCACCTCTCAAAAACACCTGCAAGAGATTAGTGCTTGTGTTCAAATGATCTGAGGCCTTGTGGGATGGGAAGGAATGAAACTTTCTGCCATTTTGTCTTTCATTCAGTCTTGGTGCTATGAAATGATTTCTGGTTTTGTTTATTGCTTTGTTCCAGATGCTGTTCAGAACTGGAGGGTTAAAGCTTCAGCCTAGGAATCTAACCTGGAAGAGAGGTAATGAGTTCACAGGAAGATGAAAAGTTTTAGCCTAGAAACCTGGCAAATTCAGGAGACAGAAATTTATCCAGGACTTTGGGCCTAAGCAGACTGCCAGAAATAGTGCACATTAAATTGAGGCACTGCCCTGGCTCAGTGCTAGGGAATCATGGGAACTGTAATTTATTGTGGCACCAGAGCTCTCTGACAGAGAAGGCTCAATGTCCCAGAAAAAAATACAGTTCCCATGATTCCCTAGCACTGAGCCAGGGCAGTGCCTCAATTTAATGTGCACTATTTCTGGCAGTCTGCTTAGGCCTTTTATTTTTTATTATCTAAAATGTTTGAAGGGTGTGTGCCCAGTGTGAGATGGAAGTGCAACGTAATCATTTATTTCCATGTAAATGCAGTTTGATCTTCAGGTGTAAATGCCAAAGTGAAAAGAAACACTGGTATGTAAATAAATAGAACTTTGCAATATTTTTAACTTAAAGAAGTAACTCCATAGAACTGGAAGCAGAATGTGAAAGTTTTCAAAACTGCAGTTTGACTTTCCATGAAAAATTATAGATTTAAATTCTAAAGCTAATGTTTCAACATTATACAGATTAGGTTTCAATGGCAAGGAGAACAGAGGAAATTCTGATATTCAGCTCTGAAGATTCCATTGGCTTCAGTAGAGTTATCTTGATTTACATCATTGCACAATCTGATCTATGCTACTAATTTCTTTCATGACTTCCTGGTTTACATCTAGTCTTCAATAAAAACAATGATAATACTCCTTCTGACCTGAAGGAATTTTCACTTCATCTGCTATAAGTGTTCAATGCATGATACGAGGCTGAAAGCTCTATTGTTGTCTTTTGTACTTGATGTCAGAATTATTTAACATAAAAAGGAAGATCTTAAATTATTCTTCACCTTGGGTTTATAACATGCACATTCTTAAATCAACAGCTATTACAGTTGTGTGAAAATCTTTCCTAGGTACAACAAAATTTATTATTCAGGATTGTGCTTTTCTCTATCAGATGAACTATGAATTAATAGTTCTTTTTTTCATAGTCCACTTGGCAAGGAATTGGTAGATTTTCTGTGTAATTTGCCATTATCCTAAACCTCAGAGCAAACCCAAATGCCAGCAATGGTTTTAAAATGTGATGTGTTTGAAAATGGAAATTTGACCACTCCAAATAGTAAAATCTTGATTTCCATTAGGAGTTTATGAACTGTCTGATTATAGATCAAATGAATCCCTTATCATTGAGAAGTCTGCTGATATGTACTAGGCAAGAAGATGAAGGGTTGAAGGTTGGGGGGGGGGGCAGCGGTAATTATTTGTAGTGGGAATAGTGTATTTCATTAAACATTTTATGAGAGAATATAGTCACATTGAGATTATTTGCTTTCCTAGGATTTATTTATTTTTAGAACACACAAATCTTACTTAAACTGTAAATGATCAATTTTATTCTGTGAAGAATAAATGGAGTTAAGTGACGACTATCAATTGTACTGAGGCACTGAAACAAAAGTCATTTTGTAGTACTCCTGCATCCTCTCTACTGCGATAGTATACACTTCACAAGTGTGTGTATATGTAAACCTGTCTCAGTGGGATATATATAAAGAAATAAAAATATATTTCTCTGGTTCTGATTCAGCAACACAAGTACAAATCATGGGGTGTTGCCAATAATTCCATCTGAGTCTTTGCATTCAGGTAGATGCAGCGGAAAATTGCCAATCTCCTGACAATGGGGAAACAAGAAGATGACAGTGGTGGAACATGGCCAAATACATGACCTTCTGTGTGAAGTGCTTGGAGATTGTTTCCTCCTTGACTACTCAGGAAGATGAAAACCTACTTGAGTGAGACACTGAGCCTGGAACAAAGCAAGATTTCCATTAATTGTTTGTTTCTTTTTCTTTAATTATCTATTTCCCTTAAGTTTTGCTGGGAAATATGCAGTCCAGTTAAACACACATTTTAAACTATACCAGCCCTATTTTGTTTACATTGCTATTTTGACACACCTATGAAAGGCATCATTTCATAAGGCTTAAGTCAGAAGACACTGAAAAAACATCTTTCATTAATTATTTTCAACTCGTTTGTGTGTGAGAGAGAAAGAAAGCTTTTCAATTAAGTCCATTCTTTCTGGTATCACTTACTACAGGCCTTCAAGAACTTGCTGGATTCCAGTACCCACTAGACCCAACCAGCCTAGCCAATGATGAGGGGCAATGGGAGCAGTATTATTTCAATATCTGGAGGGCCACAAAAGGTTACTTTACAGAGCAGATTTTTAGCTATAGTCTTGTGGCCACCAGCTCATGTATTTTCTTCTGTGTGGCTTGTTTCCTATTCTGAAGAAGTGATAACTATATAGAAATACACTATTGCTTGAGGCTCAGACCACTTCCTCCATTCCTCCTGGCCTGGGTTCTCCAGTGACGAGGATGCAACAGGGAGCTGACACAGTAAAGTGTCTGTGATCTCTTGTTCTCAACTGCTTTCTTGGTTCCCAGCTGTTTTGCTCCACTATGGCAGCACCCTCAGAGACCTACTGTGGTGTGGACTAGTGCTGGAGTATTAGCATCAATTCTTGTGTGTAGCTCTGTTTTCCTTTGAGAAGAGGCAGTGTCTTCTACACAGGAACACTGATTCATCTCTATGGTCATTTGTTCAGTGTTCTCTGTGAAGAGGTCACTTCCCATACCCCTCCTCTTGCTGGGGGTTCCTTCCTGGGGTAATAAAGTTTTATAATTCTTTGGAGATTATCGCTTGGCTTTTTAAACTGGTTTACCTCTATCTGATTTAATCTTAATTTGGATGGCATCCTGATCTTATCAGACATTTTTTGCCACTGAATTTGACACCTGAATACAGCCAGGGTGCATCCCCACTTCCAGGAGCACTCCTTGTGGCTCTTTTCAGATCCAGGAGTTTTCCAGCTTAAGAAAATGGCTGTGAGAAGTGGCTCTGGAAGTGGGGATGGGTGCAGGCTTTATTTGGGTGGCGCTCCTTCCGCAAATCGCCAAAGCTGCACCGCAAAAGGCTGCCGGCGCACCTTCGGCGGCTTTTCCGCTGCAGCGTGTGTGGACGCTGCAGCGGAAAGGCATCCTTGGAGCGCCGGCCATGTGGAGGGCTGGCTGCTCTGAGGATGTTTTCGGGAAGGGGTTGGGGCACCCAGCGTGTGGCTGCCCCTCCCCTTCCTTGCCCTGAAGACGGTGCTTTGCGTCGTCTGCTTAGCCCCTTAGTTACAGACTTAGAACATATGTTACTAATTCATTCACAGTACCTCAGCCCCACTGGCTGATAATAACTAACTGGGGAGAACACCACAGTAACTCTCTCTTCCAGACCTCTCTGTGTGTTCAGAGTTTACCTTTTCTAAACTCTATCTCCCTAAAATTCAGTTCCCTCAGGAACACCTTAAACACAGCTCTCTCACTGGCTTAACTTTCCCAACACACTCTCTAGCCCAAATCTTCTTCTACTTTCTGTCAGCCTGGGCTTTTATACTACTCCCAGCTGAATTCCCATTGGCTGGCTCTCAGCTGCCTCCTGATTGGCCACCACAATCCAAAAATCTTATATAGAAAAAAGAGAAGTGAAACTTTGATGTGTGCTTCTACTTGAGCAAGATATTGCTCAGTCTCTTGCACTATGTTTCAAAATGAATCAAAGCACAAGCTTCCACAAGAGCAATGTCATATCTTCCATTAACAGTTGCATGAAAACTCAATGGATAGCATGTCTTGTAGAAGCCCATCAGTATATCTCTGAATCCAAACCATTGCTTGGTCTCAAAAGGGACAAAGGGCCTAAGCAGACTGCCAGAAATAGTGCACATTAAATTGAGGCACTGCCCTGGCTCAGTGCTAGGGAGTCATGGGAACTGTATTTTTTTCTGGGACATTGAGCCTTCTCTGTCAGAGAGCTCTGGTGCCACAATAAATTACAGTTCCCATGATTCCCTAGCACTGAGCCAGGGCAGTGCCTCAATTTAATGTGCACTATTTCTGGCAGTCTGCTTAGGCCCAAAATTTGATTTAAAAAACATTATTTCCTCTTTCACAATTCAGGGCTAGCTTCAGAATGTGGTGAAGTGGTAGAGGATGGCTTGGAAATTTATGTTTTTTGGAATAGAACAGACTTGACTGACCTTGCATCCTTGAATGTTTTGGACTATAATTGTCAAGAATCCATTGACCATACCAGCAAGACTGATAACTTGAAGTCTAAAACAGGGTTGTTCAGGCTTTCTGATGTGGGGTATGAGCAAATCTCTCTCCCCCCCCACACACACAATATGTCAGAGACTGATATAATATTTGTGCACAATAGCTACAACTGCTTTTTCTTTGCTGGAAAATCATGGATCAACAGGTGATCGACGGAGCAGTCCATGGACCACTACTTTGAGTAACACTGGTCAAAAACTTCTTGTGGCCATGAGGCTCAGGCATTCAATCCATGAAAGATTGTGAGCATTCAAGTCTTTTCAACCATTCACAATATAAACTGGTTGAAAACTTGTAACTGTGGCCTGAAACACATGGGCCAAATGATGTGGATTCCAGCTGTGTTTGGGGTGTGGCATTCAGATGACCACACCCCAAATGTGGTCAAAAGCTGTGCCGTGCCTCTATCATCTGGAAAGAACTGGGCCAAATTCAGGACCACGGTGGTAGCATAGATTGGGGCTGGGTGCATGTGGTTGCTGGGATCCTGGTGCAAATGGCGCTAGTGCAGTCTTGTGTTGGTCTATTTGGCCCATCTGTTTTGGGCCTTTGAGCTACTAAATGAAAATAAAGTTGTCAAGTATATTGGAATATTCTAATATCCAAGTATTCTAAATTAGTTCCTATACTCATATATGATGATGCTGTTTGAAGTATTAATGACTGCATGAGAAAAGATAACAAGTAGACCTTGTGAACTGCTTTTCTCTTCCTACAGAAACAATCTGATATAATACAAAATTCAGGGATAACTATCAAAACTAAAACAAATTTCAGTTCTGTCTGGGAGAATGGTGCATTCAAGGGAAAGGGAGGAGACTGAGGTAGATAGGCTACACCCAGGAAGAATGCAGCAAGGATCTTTTACCTGTCATGCAATAAAATGTCCCCAATATGTGCACTGTTGCTCATTTGCAGGCAACCACTCACTCTATGTTTGATCAAGTGATCATGATGCAACCAATAGGGTTTCAAGAAAGAAATCCCAAAGGTTAATCTATCCATTATTATAAATATTTATAAATGGGATGGATAAATCACACAGTGTAATTATCTACCTATCTAGTCAAGCCATTAGGACACTAAATAGCACAAATCAGAACTCATTTGCTGCATTACTAGACTGATATTGATATGAAACAGCTCAGCAGCAGTGCTCAGGAGCATTCATTGTGGTTTCCAAAGGAGTAGAGAGCCATACAGAAATATTTCCACCAGTGCTCTTGCCGAAACCTTTTATTTAAATAAAAGTCAGACAGATACAAATGATCTAATTAGAAACAAACCTGTGAAGACCCTAAATACACTGGCCGTCTTCATACATCTTCATGGTGTTATGACTGCTGTCAACGTGGAGCAATGTTAAGTGAGGAGACCAAAGCATGCACTTCTGAAATGCTAGAGGCTTTGGAATGCCAATGTAGTAAACTTTTAACCTTTACTTTGAGGCCTTCTATCAAATGATTTAGCAATGTGAGATTCAAAAAAAAGGGCTCTTAGATGTAGACCTGAATATGTTATGTCCACAGAACACTGAATATCATTTGGTGTGAATACTGGGCATTCATATTTATCCTGTTGTTAACTTTAATCACATCATTTCTGTACTTCACTTGAAATAGCATTTCTGATTTCCCCTTCTCTCTGTATGATGAGGTTGGTGGGGCTGAGAGGCAGTGACTTGCCCAAGGTTGCCCACTAGACATTTTGTGTGAGGGGCAATTTGAACCTTCATCCCCTGTGGCCTATCTTAGGGCCTTTGCAGACTGCCAGAAATAGTGCAAATTGAGTCCACTTTAAGGGTTAGGGTTAGGGAATCATGGGAACTGTATTTTATTGTGGCACCAGAGCTCTCAATGTCTCAGAAAAAAAACAACACAATTCCCATGTCTCCCTAGCACTAACCCTAACCCTTAAAGTGGACTCAATTTGCACTATTTCTGGCAGTCTGCAAAGGCCCTTAGCCTTCACCGATTATCTGCTGTAATAGAGAGTGTGACTGACTGAGGAGACTTCTATACTGTAGAAATGATGCAGTTTGACACTACTTTAACTGTCATGGTTCTACCCTACAGGGATTTATAGTTTTGTGAGGCACAAGCACTCTTTGGCAAAGACCTTGTAAAACTCCAAATTTCAGGGTTCCATAGGATGGTGCTACAGCAGTTAAAGTGGTGTCAAACTATTATTTCTGCAGTATATATAGATGCACCCTTAGTCTAAAGTCCATAATGGGTGAAACTTAGGATCAGATTAATTTTAAGCAGTTGCAAGAGGCCTTTTTTATGGATAATATAAATTTTTTCCTAGTTCCCACCAATTGCTTGCAGAGCTTTTTTTAGGATTACGTGTGTGTGTGTGTGTGCCTGTGGACCACATAAGTCCCTTCAGAGAAGATGACATAGCACTTGACGCATTTTCAAGTCTGTTGTTACCAAGGTGCCAACTTTCCCCACCTCTTTTTATGAAACAGAAAAAGTAATCCAATTTATCTTGCTCATAATAAATTTCTCATTAGTTCTACTATACAAGAAGGGGAGCTCATACGCTCCAACTGAACCAATCAATCTCGTCATCCTACTTTTCCAGCTGCCTTTAAAATATTCCAATTTCCCTCTCCACCTCCCACTTTCTCCCGTCACTGGTGCAAACAGCTCAAAGTGCAAAAAGAATTTGTACTCAATTCAGCAGCAGAGAAAGAAAAGAAGGGGCAGATTTTTTTCCAGTGAACTCTGACAAAAACAAACTGCTGCAGCCTCTAGTTTGTGTGTTCTTCCCCATTCGTAACTGTTGCCACCTTGACCACATTCTGATGCTGTTTGGACATATGTCCCAATTTTCATCTGGGAAATGTTGGAAAGTTTACACCTGTGTAACGTGTCCAGATTTGTTTGTCTGTGTTTTCCTTTCCTCAGACAAACATAACAATTACTGTCAGCCAGACTCTCTTTGCAGAAGTTTGCATGTGCTTCTTGGCCTCAGTAAAGGAATAAATGTCACAGAGTAGAATTTATTCTCCCCTGTTCCCTGCTCCTTCAGGCAGAAATGTTTTGCAAATGTACCATTATCAGGAGAGGGGTAGTTTCACTTGCTGTGTAAGGAACTTTTACGGTGCTTAGCTGCTACCTGGCAGAAAACTTCAGTTCCTGCTTTCAGCTGATTCCAGGAAGGAGCATGAGACTGAAGAGTGTGTAGGCATCTTGTATCACATCTCCAAGCAGAGCACTGCCTGGGGGTACAAACAGCTGACACCCCCCAGGCAATATCTAACTTTGCCACTGTGATCTGAGGCAATAATTCTCAAATAGGCAGGACAAGGTAGGTTTCCTGGAGTGTTGTTGTTATTTTGCTGGTGCAAACGAAATGGAAACCTAATTTTTGCAATGACATTTAAATAACAACTCCCATTTTAAAAAATGTCTTAAGGAGCATATTTTCCTGTTAGCATGGTTGGAGATGTAACTCCTCCTGGCACCAATGGGAACTGTACAAGCTTATCTGGGGAATGGACAACCCCATTTACCATTGCATAGTCTACCTTAAAAAAAATTTTTTTTTTTTGAGAGGATGAGCAACTCCTAAGGTTGGAGAATGATGCATCTCACAAGTTATTTTATTCCTGGTATAATGCTTGATGAGTCTTAACTTTGGTTCAGCTGTACCAGTCTGCATATCCTACTTATTGAAGCATAATGCTCCCAGTGTACATGCAGATCAAATTATACACCATACTGTACCTAAATACATTTACTAGACTGAGATTCAAACAAACCTGTTATCAATAATTTTTCTTTCCCTCTGTTAGTTCAGAGGCCTAATAATTACCTAGGGTGTCTCCTTGTGGCTTGCCCTCTCTTGTAAATTGGTTTAGTTGGAATGAGTTTATTTTTCGTTTCTTTTCTTGTCTTTGTTTGTAAGAGTGGCCTTAAACAATATTTGGCTTTGGCTAATGATATGTACAGAAGACAAGCCTAAGTGGAACATCAGCTGTTTACATCAGCTCTAACAATTAATGCATGTTAATTTTTAATTACACTGATTGTACTACAGGCAGAATGTATGTTTTTTCACAGAACAGATGTACTAGTCAGTTTTTGCTGGTGAATATGCATATCGATTAGCTGTGGCTGCTGCCAGCATTTGAGAGACAGCCAGCTTCTAATGGACTGACAAGTGTATGCTTTACAGTCCTGGGGCAAATGGTTATGAATCCCAGCTAGCCCTGCTGTGTTGATATACAACTGTGAAAGCAGGCATGTAAGATTAGCCATAGTGAGATGTCATAGGTGAACCTCTATATGCGCAGCCATATTTTGAGGACATTTTTACAACTTTATCAACAGAACAACTTCAGAACATTTGATCAAAGGCCAGTTTAGTTTACTCCCTTCACACATGTAAATCAAATTATACTTCATACCACACCCAAAAGGTAAGATGCATGGAGGAAAACCAAAAGCAAGGTGAGAAAGAAATAGCCCCTGCTCTACCTGTTAGCATGGTTGGAGGTGTAACTACTCCTCTCTAGCAGTATACTGCTTCACAACTTGGAGGTTTCATTGAGCTAAATTAATACATTTGAATGCATTTATTGAATCTTGAGAAGAAGGAGCCACACTAGAACATGTCAAAAACCCCTCCAGGTGACAGAAATAGAGTCAGAACCCTGAATTCAACTGTTTAATGACTTGTGTGAAGGGACAAGGAGAATTACCATAACAATCAGTGCAAAGAAATAGATGATGATAAAAACAAAAAAGAACAAGAGGCCTCTCATATTCAATTTAATTTATTCGGTCCTTGACCAGTACAAAAATGTTAAAATACATAAAAATATATAAAATATATAAAATGTCTAAAATATAATATGTGTATATGTGTATAATCTTCCTACACAATTGTGAGATGTTCATTTATCAATTTATCAATTTATCAATTGAGGTCGCAATTTACAAACAATGTAGCAAAATTTGGCCACCATATGAGATACTGTAAGGTCATTGTTGTCTAAAAGAAGACGTAAATAAAAAGTGTCAGATTTGCCTGGGAATTTACTCAATAGTGGGCTGATCAATTGATGTTGAGCGTCCCTATAAAATTGACAGTAAAGGAGAACATGCTCATTGGTTTCAACATTGCCTGAACCACATGGACAGAAATGAAAATCAAAGGGTATTTTTTTTAAATCTGCCTTCGAGCTGGCTCACTTTAATGTGATGCCCACGGCCATGCTCGAACAAGAGGCCTCTTTCACAAGACATGAAAAATCAAAAGGATATTTAAACCAAGAGTGTGGATGCTTAATGATTAGCAAGGGGACACAGTGCATTACCAAACAGAAATGATAATGACAATGGAAACAATACATGGAAAAACTATATAAAAGAGATGAAAAGATGATAGAATCATTCAAGGCACTACCATATGAAGACAAACTCCCAATTTTAGAAAGTGAAGTGGAAGTTGCAGTCAGAGCATTTGGTAGATATAAATCACCAGAAACAGATGGCATACCAATAGAGCTGCTTCAGTCTATAGAGACAGAATCTACTGAGATTCTGACAGAATCTGTCAACAAATATGGAAAACAAAAAATGACCAACAGATTAGAAACATTCAATATACATTCCAGTCCCCAATAAAGGGGATACCAGGGATTGCAGTAGGCACAGGACCATTGCATTAATTTCCCATGCAAGCAAGCTGATGTTCAAAATTCTACAACAAAGACTTCTACCATATATATGGAGTGAGAAATACCAGCTGTCCAAGCTGGGTTCAGGAAAAGAAGATACACTGGTGATGATACTGCAAATATACATTCCACAATGGAGTACATTAGAGAATTTTAAAGAAAAATCAGCCTGTGCTTTATAGATTATATAAAAAAAGCCTTTGATTGTGTAGATCATGAAAACTATGGATTACTCTTAAAGAAATGGGTCTCAGCCTCAGGGAAAGGCGAGGGCAAACTTCCTCTAAATAAACTTTGCCAAGAAAACCCCATAGTAAGTTTGCCTTAAGTGGGAAGAACAATTTGAAGGCACACAGCAAACACGCACACACGCACACACACACACCTGATTGTTCTGATGCATAACCTGTACTCAGGGCAAGAGGATACTGTTAGAATATGGAGAAACAGAATGTTTTTCCATTGGAGAGGAGGTCAGGCAAGGCTGCATATTATGATCTTATCAGTTTAACTCGCATGCCAAAATATCATACATAAAAATAGGATTAGACTCAGAGGAAGGAGGCTTGAAAATTTAAGAAATACTGACGACACCATTGTTGTTGTTGTGTGCCTTCAAGTCATTTCTGACTTATGGCATCCCTAAGGCAAATCTATCATGGGATTTTCTTAGCAAGATTTGTGTAGAGGAGGTTTGCCTTTGCCTTCCCCTAAGACTGAGAGCATTTGGCTTGCCCAAGGTCACCCAGTGGGTTTCATGGCCAAGCTGGGAACTCTGGTCTGTGATTTTGGATACTCTCCGGGCAATACTAATTATAATATGAGATAAGTACTTGGGTCATGAAGATAATCAGAGACCATGTTAGTTGTGCTGCAACCTGTATGTTGCTGTTTGACAGCAATCTGGAATCTGGTATTCTACATGGTGGTTGAATGCACTTTCCTGCTGCCAACAGCAGGGAAGCAGGGTTCTCAGGTCACAGGCCTGGACACTCATATCCATTCTACAGGCAAGAGGGAGGAATCTCAGGGTGAGAGAACTGTCTTGAAAAGTGTGTGTGTATGTGTGTGTTTTCTTCATATTGTACATGGGACAAAATCCTGCATCAGGAGACAGAGCTATGATGGTGGAATTCCATTGTCATAGCTATGTGTTCTGGTGCAACTGCACCTCAAACCTACCTCAGACATTATGCAGAGCCACAAACATAGGGATTTCTGAGGTCTGAGGAGTGAGACAGTGAGTGAAGAACCAAATCTCTCCTGGCATTAAGAAGCTTTATGATAGGCAGCCATAGGGACTCCAGTGGGGTTCTGCTGCAACTGTTTGTCACAAAGCAACTCACTTCCAGGATAGAGCTGGAAACTTCTTCACTCATTTCTCTGCTCCCCAGCACCTTGAAAATCCCTATGCACTGCCTGGATTCTAAGGCATATTTTGGGGGCAGTCTTGGTTTTGCAGTGGTGCAATGACCAGAAATGTGAATTCAAAAATGTATGATAAGTCCAATTTAAAACATCATAAATACTGAATGGGATGGATGCAAGTCAAAGTGTTTTTGATTTGGACAGCATGCTCTGAGTAACTATAGTTGTGTATTTCATCATCCTTAATGATGGCACCAGGTGCCACTGTGTGTACCATCACTCCTATAACATCAACAGAGCCCATCTCTTGTAGTATCACAAATCCCTAAATCCTAAGCTGCACTCCTGAAATCTCAGGGCCAGGAATAGACTGACCTTGCAACCCTATTTTAGGCACATATTAAAGACTACAGTATGTGCAAATATGGAAACAGATACCTTATTTTTGGTGGGTCTGTTTCACTTATAGACTGGTAGGCACTTATAGATTTCCCCTTAGAGAACACAAGCTATATATAGAATTCGTTTCTGGGGAAAATATCATGCAATTAATTTTAGGCTTCCATGGCAAATTATAAGAGCCACGTGTAATCTGGGTATTTGTGAACACTATCTTCTTTTATATTTTCATTACAGTGTCTGTAAAGAATGGCAGCATGTTTGGATTAGCAGCTAAAGAAAATTGTACAGGGTAATTCAAAAAGAATGGTGCAAAACCAAATAAGAACAGTTTTACTTTTGCACCATTCTTTTTGAATCACCTGGTACCTCGCTCTTTCTCAGATCTAAGAGCAAAGAAGACTGGAAACATTCAATGGATGTAGTGCAGAAAAGAGACAGTTTCAGGATATAGAAAAGAAAGATTATTTTGTTCATGAAAATAAGCCAATGTGTTTATGGCCTTCAGAGGATTACAACTTTATTAACCTGCTATGCTTCTAGAAAGAGTGTCTCCAAAGTTTATGCTTAGGCAAAATTTCAGGAGGAGTCTTGATCATTCGTCTTGGCCAAAGCAGCTCTCAGTGACAAGAGTTGCCAAAGTGAAAACTGGAGATAGCCCCTATACCAGGGGTCAGCAACCTACAGCCCGTGGCCGTTTCCGGCCCGTGGACTGCTGCTTACCGGCCCCCGCCACCACCGCCGCCACCCTTAATGGTTCTGTAGAAGATGGATTTTCAGCGGGTGTTGCTTATTACCTGGTTATGTAGAATGAATACTAGCCGAAATTCCTCTTCTACAGAACGATTAATGGTACAGGAGCCCTTTCCAGTTTTCCTTCTGACAACCCTACACCCTGGTAGTGGGAACCTTTGGCTTTCCAGATATTTTGGACATAAACCCCAATAATTTCTTACTATTGGTCATATTACATGGGACTAATGGGAACTATAGGCCAAAACATCCACAGGACTGTTATTAAACTATTAGCCTGATCCTCAGAATTTTTCAGTCTAACTGGAAAAAAATGTGACTGGCATTTAAAAAGAAATGTTTGTGTGTGTGTGTGTGTGTGTTTTAAAAAAATGCAGCTTCAAATGTATTTAGGATTTAAAATCTATTTTCTTCCCCTGCCATGCCTGAAGTGCTAGTATTGATAAATATAAAATAATAAAGAGAATGTGTTAGTTGTGATGGTCACTTCCAATCAATTTGTTTGGGGCAAAATCTACAGAGGTGGTACAAGGCTCATTTATTTACAGGGCATTCAGCAGAAAAAATGCTTAAGAGTACACACATTCACTGACCAGACCAACTAGGAAAGCATTACTCATGGCAGACAACTGCTTTTTAAATGTGCATTTGCACAAAGAGACCTTAGGATAAATCAGCATTTTCTTTTCCTGCTCTACAAATTAGAAGGATGGAAATTAGCTTTGGAATGTGATATGTCTGTAGCTATGTCGGGATACCAAGTGAGCCTTTAGTGAGATAATAGAACTATAACTATCTAAAACAGTTTTTTTTAAAAAATCCCTTTGGAGAACTCTTTTTGCATTACCATGCCTGTCAATGAATGGTTGCCTGCCTGTTGAAGTACTAGTTACATGTTCATCCCACTTTTCCTTCAATGAGCTCAAGGTGAGCTTTTCCTTCAGAGTCACTTTGTCCTCTCAACAGTCCTTTGTGGTAGGTCAAGCTGAAGGACAGTGTCAGGTCCAGTGCATTTATGGTTCAGTGGGAAACTGAATCATGATCTCCCAAATCCCAGCCCAGCCCTTTTAGCATGATAGCTCAAAGCCACAATAATATAATATCATAGTGTCATAGAATCTTAGAGCTGGAAGAGACCACAAGGACCATCTAGATGTAGATACACACAACTAAACTACTACAAAAAGATGACCATCCAATCTTTGTTTAAAGATCTCCAAGGCAATCTATTGTATTGTTGAATAGCTCTTACAGTAAAGACATTCTCACTAATGTTTAGGTAGAATCCCTTTTCTTGTGATTTGAATCTATTGGTTCATGTTCTAGTCTCTGGAGCAGCAGAAAACAAGCTTTCCTCATCTTCTACATGACATCCCTTCAGATTTTTAAAGATAGCTATTATGTCACCTCCCAGCCCTCTTCAAACTGAAAACATCCAGCTCCCTAAGCCATTTCTCATAAGGCTTGGTTCATATTTAGGGGTTTGGGTGTGTGTGTGTGCAGTTAAAAAGTCACATTCTTTTAAAAAAAGTAGACTTTGAAATTTAGACCATGCGTGAAATATATTGGACAGGGAAAGTTGTCCAATAATAATTGGAAATTAAGGAAGACAGCACAGAAGTTGTTTGTCTAATATGTTGGCTTCTAATTAATAACCAGCTGACCTTCAGATGAAAGGCAGAGCTCTAGTCCTTCCCAAAGAAATTCACATTTTAAATTTTAAAAAGGAAAGGAAAACTATAGTCATTTATCAGGTAAGAGTTATAAATGGTTAATTCATGATTTCCCCCTGAAAATGCCTGTCTTCATATTTAGTATGTCTCTTTAAAACAATTACTGAAGTTACTAATTTGGAATAGATAATAAGGATCATTTTTCATTCAGTGAAAAGTGGCTTTGCTGGGGAATACTTTATGCTCTACATTCAGAGAACAAGAAGTTGCTGCCCTTTGTGTACATATATTATAGCAGCTGGCAATAATAGTCTTGGATCTCTGTGAATAAGGTATCAATCAAGACACTGGAAGGTAGTCTGTAGGTTACAAAGCCAGAACATATGGGCAATATTTATGTCACACAGGTTTACCTAACCAAGTCCCCCACACCTCCCTATTGACCTTTCTAAACAGAAAAAGAAAGCAATTTTGTGCGCATAATTGTGGCAGGTGGATACAGCAAAAAGAGTTAATGTCCTTTTCCTGTTTATGAAAATACACATTGAGCTAGTGCATAATCTCGGAAGATTTTTGTAGAATTAAACATAAAAGTACTGGTAACAAACTATATTCCTATTCACATTGCAGAAAGACATTGCACTATAAATAGACCTTTATTCTCTTTCTCCCCTCCCCAAATAGGTATGCAGATAAAAATCTTTTCTTTTTGAAAGAGAGGGGATTAAAAACATATGGATGCAACAGTATCTAAACACCTAAGATATTGAAATCCAAAATTTCAATAAGAAATAAAGGGGACTCGAAGGGAATGTTTCATTTTAAATGGAGAAAAAATCTATAACTAATAGCATTTTGGTTTTTAAAAAATATTAAAATCATGTTCCTCTTTAATTAGTCATTACACTTATTGATTGATTGCCTACTGTACTTCTGATTGCTTCCCTTCAGGGCCTTGTGTGTTTCATAGATTGTAAGATGTAAAAAAAAAATACTTTAAATCAAAGCAGTAAAATAAGCACAGTTGAAGGGGGGACGTGAGGATTTTTTCTTCATTTACATTCATTACATATTATGAGTTTAATTACCTCCCTCAAATAATATCCAGTATGAAGGAAGGATGCTAAAGAAGGCGTACTTCTATGATGATTTTATTGATTGTGACTGATGGATGGCATCAACATTTCATTGTGAAGAATCATGGTTTTGTTACATCAGGAAAATTAAATTGGGAGAGTTATTTTCTTTCCCAGTGATAGTGGCAGTTAGAATATTTCACCTGTAATGAGATGTGTGTGCTATGTGCCATAGTGAACCACGGCTGAGCCATTAAATATATGTAAATGAACAGAAACACAAGAGAGCCCGGGCATAATAACGTGCAGAACAGAGAAATGGATCCTGGAAAGTGATTAATTTATTTGATGATGCCTCAAGTGAGGAATTTTAGGTCACAAATGAAGTGACAGAATGACAAATTACCATTTTAAAGAATTTACTGGGCATCATTACTGAACAATTGTCAGGTAGTTTATGGTGGCTGAGAAGATGGTATAAATATAGATCTTTTCCTTATCTGAGATGAATTATTAATCACCTTTTAAAAAATCTTTGTGAGTGATGGTTGGCTGTCTGATTGGAAATAATGTGTTCTACAATTTTAACTAAATTCTAATATGATATGTAACAGGAATCTTTACAATTAAAGTCTCAGTGGAGAGGGGTAGGAGGTTTACAGTCAATTGCCATTTTAATGGGAGAGAAGAGGATGAATTCACTAGCATATTTCAATAGATTTCCTTAGGTAGATTATCCCTGCTGTGATGTTATTCAAATGTTTGCAGTTTATTTTCATTTGGAGTTGTAGGTTTTTCCCCCTTTTTAAATGACATTTTCTTACTTTGTTTTTGTGGTTTCTTCTTTAATTATGATAACATTTTTGTCTAGATATGTCCACAGCATAGACATAGGATGCTCATATATGATATACTTATAATGTTTTGATAACACTTATAGTTTTGTGTGTATGGGCATACATATTTACATACATATAATTTTTTAATGCCTGCCATGCTCTTTAAAAAGAAGTGACTGGCTTTGTCAGCTGGATGGTAAATGTTGCTTTCTTGTGTTATGTTTGGTTTCTGTTTGTTTTATGTATGTCATGTCCTTTATGTCTTTTGGTGTCATTGCCTGTACTAGCTGTTAAGAGCAAAGAACATGTAGGAATTGGAAATTTTAATGGAGGGAGAAGGGAGGGGGGTAGGAGAACACAATGGTCTAGTGGTTTTTTTTCTTCTTAAAGTTGATTTCATCTTCCTTGTGAAAACCACAATTTAAGTCTGATGTGGCAGCCAGCATTCTAGGATTCAGAATACTAAGCAGTAAATAAATTGACATAACAAATATAGATATAAGTAGATATAAAGAAGACCTGAATATGTTGATTTGCAGGTGTATTCATGTACCTTAGGCATGATAATGTGTGCATGGAGGAAGACAGTTGTACACAGATGTTTATTTTAGAGTTTGTTGGATAGGATGAGAGCTTTTGGGCTGATCTAGTATGTAGACCAGGAATAGGCTTCTAGATGCCTGTGGACTTCAATTCCTGCCATCCTTCACTACTGGTTTTTCTGACTAGGAAAGATGGAAGTTACAGTCTGGTGGGCCACAAGATCTAGAGGGGGATCTCTAGCAATGCCAGAGTTGATAATACTCACCATCTGTTTAGGTGAGATGAAGGTAACCTAAATCAAGATGATCAGCACTATGAGAGCTTGATAACATTGGCCATCTTTTCTGCTGGCCACAGGAATTATAAGGAACAAATTATAATAAAAATGTCACTTTCTTGTGTTATGTTCTGGAATGTGCATAGATTCACGCAATAGGGTTGCAACATTTTAACTTTGAATTAACTGAAGTGGTGCTCCTTATTACTCAGGCAGTAGATTTTTAAAAACATTATTCAAGATCAGGCATACATCAGTCTGCAGGTGCCAAACAATTTCTTTAAGAGGTGACACCCTTCCCCACACCATTCTCACACAGAAGGGAATGCCTCTCCTAAAATGATACATGCATCTTACTTTAGGACAGTTCTTTTCCTTATATGCAAACTATCCAAATTTAATTAACATATAAAAAAATTAACTCGCCCCGATTGCCTAGCAGAGGGGCGGGCTATAAATAAAACTTATTATTATTATTATTATTATTATTATTAAAGACCATTAGATTAAGCAGTTTCCCCCTAGTCTAATCATGGTCCTCTAGTTCTCTGATGTTTAAAAAACAGTTAAGACCACAAATATAATCTGGCCAAAGTTTAGTATTTTCAATTTCTGCTTAATGTGCTTGTATGTCTACTAATACATTCATGTTGTCCATACTTGCTTGCATTCAGCATCACTCCTAAAAAAAAAACAAAAAAAAAACCTAACTTGGAATAGACCTAATGAAATCAATGGGACTAGACACAAGAATGTCAAGAGCTATTATGAACTTGCTGTTGGCAAATTTATTTATTTATTTATTTAAACATAGAGAAAGAGCATTTGGATGCTGATACATCTGGATAAAGATTCACTAGGTTTTATGTAACCTATATGAACCATTACGCTTATATCATATTCACATACTTATATCACATTAGGAAGCTTGTTTGTTTATATGAAACAGTTATGGTACACATATGCTGACCTTTAAATGAGTTAGAAGCCACTTACAGCTTTGTAGCAATAACTGTTGCTGTCAACAAGCAAACATAATGAAAATAATTATTTATTTAGATGCTGTTCAGCTACTGTATACCCCCAGAAACTGAGAGCAGTACTTCTCAGGCTATCTGATGAAGGGATTGGGATTTTTTTCTCCCTAATGTGCCAAGGATCAGTAGCATATTTGTGCCCATTGGCTTGTAGTCATGGTGGTATGCCTTCAAGCCATTTTCAAATTATGGCAATCCTAAGGCAAACCTATCTTAGGACGTTATCACACAGGGAGCCGCGGGGAGAAAGTGGAAATAAACCAGATGAGCGGAAGACTTTAATTTATGGGATTTGTCCCGTTCCGCCTCGTCTGATAACTAAATTCGAGTTTAAAAGGGGGGTTGAATTAACCCCCTTTTAAATTCGAATTTAGTTATCAGATGAGGTGGAACGGGACAAATCCCATAAATTAAAGTCTTCCGCTCATCCGGTTTATTTCCACTTTCTCCCCGCGACTCCCCGTGATAACGTCCATAGGGTTTTCTTGGCAAGATTTGTTCAGAGGGAATTTGCCTTTGCCTTTCTCTGAGACTGAGAGAGTGTGCCTTGCCCAAGGTCACCCATTGGGCGCCAGAGTCATAGCAAAACACTCAAACCCTTATCCTACCTTGTCACAGAGATGCTTATCCATTGACTTGTATCTATTTTTTTTTCCTGGAAACTTGCTATAGACCAGTGGTTGATGGCTTGTGGACCAGATCTTGGCCATGGACCATTATGCTGGGTAGCAGTGGTTTAGAGCATACAATAAATATGTTGAACCCATCAGTTGCTTTTAATACATGTTATATTTAATCCTTTTTCATCAAAACTTGAACATTTTGATTTTAATACTTTAAATCAGGGGTAGGCAACCTTTTTGAGCTGGGGGCCGGGTTGCGGTCCCTCAGACAATGGGGGGGGGGCGAAGCACCAAAAATAAATAAATAAATAAATAAATAAAAATAAAAAAATATATACATGCACACTCTCTCAGCCCCAGAAAAGCCATGGCAAAACCCCTGTGGAGATTTTGCCAAGAAAACCCCAAGAACAAGTAATAATAACAATAATCAATATCATCATGGCGGACGGCAGCAGGACCGGCCTGGGGCTGGTCCAAAGGCCTCGGGGGGCCGCATCCGCCCCCGGGCCTTAGTTTGCCTACCCCTGCTTTAAATGTACATGACTTGTACAAACTGCTCATGGTGTCACTTAATGCCTATGGCTTTTAAGATGCTGAGGGTTGATTCTGGTTGAAATAGAGGTTTTAGAGGGATAATAATGCATTTGTGGTCCCAGTTCTTCCAAGTCAGTCCAGAGCCCCATGTGGGTTGCATTGTGTTTGGTAAGCATCTTCATTTACCAAATTGGTGAAAGCTGCATTATGTTCTAAGAAGACTTTTGATATCCATAGGAGAGACATACCTGTCTCACTCTGTGTATTAAGCGTGCTTATTGCTATGAGCAGGGAGATTTTGGCTGCAGACATCCTAAACACTTGTAGGAAGAGGTAGCACAATTCACTTTCACTTCTTATTTTCTTCCTTTTTAATTTTTAAAAGAATGCTTGAAACTTCTTGAGCATTTCCCCCAAAAACCGCACCACAACATTGTCCACCTAGTGAAATTTCACCCCTTGTTGTATCATTTACAAACACTTGTATGTAATTTATTTTTATCTTGCTAGTTTTCCTGTCCTTTCCACTTACATAACTTTTTAGATGCAGCAGGATCAAAGATAATGGCAGTGTGAGAATGTCATCTCACTAGTTGTAGTTACTATTAGGAGGTGGAAATTCCCATCAGGAAAAGCAACAAGTGTATGGACCTTATCACACGCTGGCCATGAAGCGAAAAGCAACCGAAATAAGAATAAATCCAGTACTATACCGAAATGAACCGAAAGAGCCACTGCAATACGTAAATGGCTATCACACGCAATTACCGTCATTGCGTATTTATCACGCTTCCCGGAAAGCGCATCCTGGATACGTATTTGCCGTTCACACACATGTTACAAATTCCCATAAATAACCAAGCAATGATGTTCTAGCACAGGGTTAGGCAACCTTTCCCCTTTAAGGGCCGAGGGACTTCAGCTCCCAGAAGCCTCAGCCATGTTGGTCAATAGTCCCATGTTGGCCAATAGCTCCTGGGATTCTGGGAGCTGAAGTCCCTCGGCCCTTAAAGGGGAAAGGTTGCCTACCCATGTTCTAGCACATGCGCAGAAATATTGCTTTCCCACCAACCCCTGGTCGCGCGTTGGAACAGAGAGGACCATGTTTACCCGTTCCGTTTGTTGCCCGATCAAAACAGGAAGTACATGTCATAAGATGCTTCCTCACAGATCCATGGGAAATAGCTCAGGGAACCATGGGTCATGACGGGGAAATGCTTCACAATATGTATTGCCTGTTCATATGCATTTCAGACCTGCGGTAAATGCGCAATGATTCCGGTTGCGCAATTGTACTTCCTAAAGAAACCGAAATTCAAAAGATCTCAATTCGTTTCGGATTCATTCGGGGTTCTGTCGGGGTTCTGTGCGGTTCTGTGCGAAGTTGTGTGTAAACACGGAAAATTAATACGTATTAGGTCGGGATTTCTTTTGGATTCTGTCTGCTTTGGACCCTGTGTGATAAGGTCCTATGGGTGGAAACATTAGTAACTATTGTAAACTGACTCAGCTTTACTGGATAAAATTTTAAAGAGGAAATGTTTAGCAAAGTCAGGTATAGAAGATGGGAATCTCTGTTGGCAGCCACCTGCAACTTTTAAGCATGGCTTCCTTCTGGACAACCTCATTGGGATGGCACTTAGAAATGCTACTCTATATTGATTCTAGTCCCTCATGAAGGGTTGCTTCCATAAGGTTATGGTGGGAGATTCCTGTTGGGTATCTTGGCCATTGGAGGGGGGCAGGTACCTGGTCAACCAAAAGGCAGATCTGGGCATAATGGTTCGGTGTCTGTAGAATGGGGCAGTACTCCTCTCAAAGACTCACATTTGTAGCTTGAGTATGCCCCTGGATATGTCTAAAGTTTCAGCAAGAATCAGAAGCATTTTGGAAATATCAGATCTTCACACAACAATGAATATTGTATGTTGCAATCCTATCCACACTTGCTCAGGAATATTTTCTTTTTTATCTCAGTCAGTTTTGAGACAGAACTCAGAGGTGCTGGTTATGGTCTTAACTGCCATGGCTACATTCCATGGAATCTTGAAATATAAAGTTTGGAGAGACACTAGAGCTCTATTGAATTAAAATACATATCGAACAACACAAACACAAACATCATTAACAACATTGCAAACAACAAAAACACTAAGACATATTAAGACATAACACAGGGGTAGGCAACCTTTCCCCTTTAAGGGCCGAGGGACTTCAGCTCCCAGAATCCCAGGAGCTATTGGCCAACATGGGACTATTGGCCAACAGGGCTGAGGCTTCTGGGAGTTGAAGTCCCTCGGCCCTTAAAGGGGAAAGGTTGCCTACCCCTGACATAACAAATAACTTCCTGATTTCTTAAGATCCTTAACATTTGTTTCTTGCTGAGAATTCTAAGAACCTCTGACCAAACTACAAATCCCAGGATTCTACAGGATTGAGCCATAGCAATCAAAGTGGTATCAAATTACTACAGTTGTGTAGTATGAAAGAAACTCAGACTTTCTCAAATACCATATACTTTTGGCATACCGACTTAGTGTTTAATATCTGTCCAGCTCTCTTGAAGGGAACTCAAGAGAGAGTGTTCTCTGTGGATTCCAGACTTTGGAACTGTCTGAGATTTTAATTTGAACAAGTCCTACACCTGAGATGTAAGGATGCTATTTTTGGTTTTAATGTATTAAATTTGTTTATTAAAACATTTCTGTCTTGACCTATCTCAAAAGGTCTTAAAAACAACGTAACTGGCTGTTTTACTGATGCAGTACTGTCCAACTTTCCCAGTTTGGTAGGAACAACATGATCCTGTGCCTTCCTACTTGCTTCTAAAATGTCCCAGTTTTTCCATCCACCTCCCACTTTTGTCCTTCATTCCCAGCTTAAATCCATTGGTACTAATGGCATCCTGATATTATCAGAAGGATTTAGCCACCGAAATTGCTGCCCAGGTTCATCCCAGGTCCATTCCCACTATAAGGGCTGCTCCAGTGGCCATTTTCTCAAGCCGGAAAACTCCTGACTTTGAAAAGAGGCTCACTGAGTGCCCCTAGAAGCGGGGATGGAACTGGGCTGTACCCAGGCAGCAATTTTGGTGGCTAAATCCTTCTGATAATATCAGGATGCCGCCTGCTTTAAATTTTAAACCAGATCAGGTTAGTTGTATTATTTAAGAATGTGATAAGCTTCTAACTGAGTTCAAAGTGCAGAAGTGGTTTAATGAATCAGAAGGGAGACAAACTGTTGCAGCCTCTCCTAGCTCTGGAATGGAATATCTTGTGCTTTGTAATTCCATGTCTCGAGGTAAGCAAAAGAAATAAATCTTTTAAAAAGCAGATGTAGGAGAGAAACTTGACAGTTAAGAGAAGCTTTCCTTGACAAGGATCCCCTTTAAATTATAGCACCCCCTGCAACTGTGCCCCATGTTCTCTCAATCTCTCTTATGGAGACACAGATTTTTCCCTATGACAAATATCCCTAAAATAGAATCAGTACTTCAGAGAAACAGTCCTGATTTGATTTTTCCCCTCCCACCTCAGTCCAGATTTGTTTGTTTTTGAGATTTGTTATTGTTCTGGGCCTTCAAGTCATTTCTGACATATGGTGACCCTAAGGCAAACCTATCAGGGGATTTTCTTGGCAAAATTTGTTCAGAGGAGGTTTACCATTGTATTGCTCTGAGGCTGAGGAGTAAATTCAGTAGGACTCCCTCCTAACAAGTGTGCAGTATGGTAGCCTTAGACATTCTAAAAAGTCTTTAAAAATTGGGATGCATGTATTTCTTTTAGTGATCATGCTCCCCCCCCTCCCAACTATAGCTTTCTTAACTAATTACATTTAATTTATCTCCTGGCACTAAAAAATATTGCAGATTTGTACTGTAATTGGTTAGGCTGGAAAGCTACAATTGGCTTAAAGTGATCATATGAATGTCATGTTATGGGAATGCTGGGTTTTGACATTGGACAGAAGGGGTAACTATAAACACAGAGTTCATATAAATTCAAGAATAGCCATGTTGACCATGTAACAAAATAAAAAAAAAATCCAAAGTCCACAAACAGCAGAATTATTGGGCCAAACTTTATTGGGCCAATGCACAAAATACCTTATGCAAACTTTTGAAATTTTGCTCGCTTCTTCCTCAGTCGAAAGCATTAAACATCATACAGGAGAAAGTGACAATGTTAGAGTCACAGGCCTACATTTTGTCACAAAAGTTACTTCTATTATCAGTGAAGATAGTCTGGAGATATCAGTGCAGGCAGAGGCCACTGTCTTTCTGGGCCATGTAGTACTGGGGACAAAAGGCAATAAAACACAGATTAAAAAAAAAGTCAAAATCATTAGCAGCTGCAAAGTAATCCACTGATATCCAGACAATCTATGTCTTGTGCCAACTAACTGCCCCTTTCTCAGGCGGAGAATGTTGAATTTCCTGAGAAATCTCTGTATTGTGGATCTCAGATAATGCTGTACTTTTGAACAGGTGTGATCAGTTTTTAAATAATATATTATATAAATGTATTTATGCACTGACACAGTATTATATTTATTAATTTGGCTCCCCCCCCCCTCAGGCTTTCCTAAACTTAGTACATACATTCCAGATATCTCTGCTTAAAACACTGGTGTTCTTGTTCTTATTAGTAACTTTTGCTCCCTTATTTTTTCTTTTTTTAGGCTTTCCTAAATTTTGTACATACATTCCAGATTTCTCTGTTTAAAACACTAGTTTTGTCTGTTTGTCCTCATTATTATTAATTATTATCATTATTAATAACTTTTACTCCTTTGTTAGCTGGCCAAACCCTTTTGACCCCATTCTGATGTTGCTTGGCTGCAGGTATGAAACGTTGGAAGATATGTGATGTTTTACCTGCCATCTTTTGCATTTTATTGTTGTTTACTGTTGTATTACTGCTTTTCACCTCCTTCAAACATGTTTTGTGGAAATGCAGGTTGCAAATGCAGCAGAATAGAACTTGGCTTCACTTACAGGAGGAAAGAATGATTCTTTTTAGAAAAAAGCATAGTACTAATATTTCTCAATTGAGAAATTGTTTATGTATGGTGATAAAACTATAAAATTATAGAGGAAGCCATGTTAGTTTAGATTTATAAACCATACAGTGATTATAAACAACAGTTAAGTGGTTACAGAAATCTTAGCAACCTTTCCCCTTTACACTATGCAGTTACAGGTAGGAAATGCTTGAAATGAAGGCACAGTAATGGATGTGATAGTGTGAGAAGGCTAGGAAAGGAAGCATGGTTGAGAGAGTGCACTGGAAAGTCTGTTAATCTGGACAGGTCTCATGAATCACCAGAGTCCCTGGGCATGATTGATGAAAGGAAGGATGTCTTCGCATTCAGCAGAAAGGTTCAGTAGACAGTCAGCTAAATATTTTTCTCAGTGGAAAGAGAGCTTGGATTTGTCTTCCTTTTATTGTTGCGCCATGCATTTGATCAGAATGCCACCGGAGTTCTGTGGGATGTGACCAGGAGGGTATAGGTTCCAAGTTTCACAACCTGATGATTTCTGAAGAATTGTTAACATTCAGTTCAAATAAATGATTATAGCACTAGCTACCAATGAAGCACTTTAATAAGTTCTGCCCTTTTTAGACACATATTATGAATAGGGTGTGCATATGTCTTATGATACAATCCACTGTTTTTAGAAGACATTCCTAATTGAAGGGTTTTTAGAGGACATTCCTAATTGAATGTTTTCTCTATTTGAAGGATTATCCTGTCCTACTAAAAGCTAAAGAATCCCAAAAAGGGACAGTGGGACCTTGAAGTTTCCTGACAACAGGCAGCCACCCACCCAACAGATTTAGCAGATTATCTGGTCACAGTCTTCCATACTGTAGTGAGATGTATAGTATTCCTTTGTAAATGATGGCAATTATTATCAAATGCACATAATCAAACTACAGTAAAAGAGATTCCAGCTCAACATTAGGAAGAACTTCCTGACAGTAAGAGCTGTTTGACAGTAGAACACACTCCCTCAGAGAGTGGTGGAGTCTCCTTCTTTGGAGGTCTTTTAATAGAGGCTAGATGGTCATCTCTCAGTGGTGCTTTGTCTGTTCCTGCATGGTAGGGGGTTAGATTGGATGGCTCTTGTGGTCTCTTCCAACTCCATGATTTGATAACTCTCTCTCTCTCTCTCTCTCTCTCTCTATATATATATATATTCCTGTTAGCATATACATAGCTATCTATTTTCCCTCAGCAGAAATGCCACCACAGCTGCCACCACATCCTCACATACCAATGGCATATATATGTCTGTGCCTGGCTTCCACTCCACCAAATGTATCTGAGGAAGTAGACTGAAGTCTATGAAAGATTGTGCTGCTAGCTTCTGCTCAGTTAGTCTCAAAAGTGCTCCAAGATCTCCCAGTGTCACTGAGTGAGGTTCCAAGGCTGAGCAGGGAGTTGAAATCTGGTCTCAAGACTTGTACTCCAATGTCCAAACCACTACATCATGCTGGCTCTCCAACTATGTAATAAATAATTATATATGCTATGCATTGGATGAAATATAAATGAAATATTCTTATTGAGTAGCTTCATACAGCCTACTGTTTTATACTCTTAATGAACAGTTGAGAAATATAAAAAAATGCTTGGTTTAAAGGTTATTTTTCCTTGTAAATCTTTGCAAAAGTATATCTCTCTTCAGATCATGTTCTGTGATGTTGCATTACCACAGCAGTTGGCTCATCATATGTGCTGCGTTGCCAGCCATAGCAAAGGGCTGTTAGGAACTGGTGATTAGGGAACTAGTTATGTAAATAGGAATATCCCCCACTGGGGAATAATAACCTTATAGAGAGAGAATATTGTCATTATTCTTATTTGTTTCTCCTAAAGGATTCCAAATTGCTTTTCTAGCATCAACATTCCAGAGCATATATAGTTTTGGCTAAAGACAGCATCATTTTGAACAGATTCAGAAGAGAATTTCCAGTAATACATTGTTTACTGATCTGACCAGTAAACCCATGTTTTGGCAGACCTGAAAAGGTGTAGAGCCTAATGAAGATTAATCTGCTTTCATCAGTTTCTGCTGGGATTTCATTGTATGCAGAGATATTGTATGCCTCCTCTGAAAGGCAAATATTTTTTTTAAATGTTGAAATTTAAAACCATGGTGATTAAAAGAAGAGAAAAAATCAGATAGGGCAAAACTAACTAGAAATGATGTGAAAATGAAAATATCTAAAATAGATACCGGCTGAATGATGATGATGACGACGACGACAATGGTAGTGGTGGTGGTGGTGATGCAAAACAAAAGCATTAAAAGTTTTAAGAGTGAAAAAACTGGGGAACTAACAAGTTCTTCACTTGTCACTCAAAAGATCATAAGATGGTCTCAAGATGAATTCTTCTGGGAGGTTATTCTGCAAGTAAAGTCCCAACATGAGGGGAAAAAAACTCTCTTTCTCATGGCCACCAATTGTAACCCATTTCATAAGGAAAATCCATCAGTGATACCTTTATTGGCCAACCAAAATGCACAATATATCTGTTGAAAGCTTTCGAAGCTCCATGGGCTTCTTCATCAGGCAAGATTTACAAACCAAAGAGGAGAAAAACAATTGGAGACGTTAGCCAGATGCTTACATGTTGTTTCAGTCTTTAGTTAAGATGGTATATGGTGGAGAGAATGTCTTTTTGTAGGCAGGATCTTCTGGCCCTGTGACTATAGGGAGATTTGCAAGTCCAGGAAATTTAAAATCCATTTGCATCTCAACAGGGACCCCTCTTTTGCAGTCTTTATAGCAGGGAAAAATGAACCATTTCATAAGGGTTTCTGGACAATCTCTGAAGATGATTTTAGAGTATGTGTGTGTGTATGAAAGGAGATGGATCCTTCAGATACCAAAGGTTTTTGAGATTTTATGGTTAAAAGTAACTTCAATTTGGATTCAGAAACAGATTGGCCTTACAGGAGCCAAGATTACATCCATTGGAAGAAATCAACCATAGCAGCAATTCTTGATTTGCAGAGCCCTGGATGGCTGCAATGTCCTCACAGAGGGGTCCACAAGCTTGAACAAATTTTATGAGTTTTACAGTTGAAAAAAAGAAAGAAAGAAAGAAAGAAAGAAAGATGGACTGACAGATAGGTGGATGGCTGTACAGGAGCTTTTTGCCACTCAGAAACATAATTTGTATAAAGATTCTTTACAGTATCTCAAACTTTTCAAAAGTTATTGCAATATAAATGTTTCTCATGTGATTCAAAAGTTATTTGAATGACACTTACAAAGATAAAAGATGGACAGACAGACTGACCAGAATGAATAGGCTTCCTCTGGAGATTATAGGTATTTTCCATACCAAATTTCATTAAGATTTGTCCAGCAGTTTGAGTTATGTGACAGACATAGTTGAAAACTATTGTGGTTTTTCCCTTTTGGGAGCTACTAAAAGGAAACAAAGAATGGAATCTTAATTTCTCTCAGTTGTTTGTATGAAACATGACTTTTTTAATCTAATGCCTTCATTAAAAACAAATAAAAGTAAAAATTAGTTATGAAAATAACTGTTTGATAGCAAAAAACTCAGCACTTGATACTTGCACCAGCACAAAGGACAACAGATGCCTCTTTTGGGGTATAAACTGGCCACAACTTTATTTGCTATATAAGGTCTCTTAAAATCAAACAATTATATAACAAACTCGTTATTGCTTTGCCACATGTATATGTGAAGGTGTATCCTTCCCATAGGGGTGGTCCTTCACATCATGTGACAAAGCATGCAAATTAATTACAAACAAAACAACTTTACCCCTCCCTGACCGGAAATGACATCATATTTCTGCTTATGACGTATATTTTACTAATGAATAAATTTAATTTAGATGTTAACTGACATCATTACCCAAAATTTTACTCAATTTAAGCCTAATTAGCTCCAATTAATTTTAATTAGCCAAATTATCCCCCTGTGTGTGTGTGTGGGGGGGTTCTTGCCTGCCACAGGAGGGGGCCAGCCTAGCTTGGCATCCCCTCCCCCCCATCACTCTCTTAATGTGGTCGGTAAGGGATGCTAGGTAAACATCCGATCCTTCCGCAGACAGATGTACTCTATTCCCCCTGTACATCTGTGGCAATGAAATTGAATACCACTATGCTCAATAACAAAAATGCTGCTTAGCAACAGATCTGTTAAGCCACCATCGGGCTCCATTGATGGCAGCATCCTTACGCGCCCCAGGCCAGCTACGCCTCGGCAACAATTTAGTCCACATCAAGATTGAACCAGGAAGCCATCTCCTGATCTCCTGCATGTCTCTCACAATCCTTTTTGCAAGCTAAAGGCAAGGAACCTTGACGAGGTTATTCTCTCCAAGGTGCACCACCAATACCCATGGATGCGGATGAGCAACTGAGAGTTCAATAACCCATGGAAGCAAGGCCCCCTACTGCATGCCTCTGCAACCGAACCACTGGAAATTACCAACGTTTGACAAACTCAAGTTCAGGTCACATCGTTGTTCCAGTATGTGGCGCTCCACCCAAAAAATGAAGCTGAGGCCCATAATCCAAATCATCCCTTGAACAAAACCTGCTTGAAAATAATAAACACAGTCAAATAAGAATCAACAAGACAATAAACAGCAAGACCACTCAAATGCGTACATACGCTCTAAACGCCTTGGATTGCCAACAACCAATTCAGCGAATATCCGCGTCACTTAGTCCATGAACAGCTGCGGCCCTTGCCACCCCAATTCGAAAAGAATGAGATGAAAATTGGGCTGTGGGCAAACTGGTATGCCTCAAAGTCTCCCTAAGAACAGCCCTAAACTGAAACTGTGTCAAAGGAAAACCTGACACATGCAAAAACAAATAGCCTGGCACATTTGGCCGGACCTTCATGTAGTCCAACAATGCTAACACTGGGCAGATCTCACCCTCAGGTGCCCTAGACAAAGCGATAGATTGGCCCCTGGCTAACTGATCTGTCTTAGACCGTCTGATAGATATTTGAATCCCTTGTTCCGATAAAACAACATCCAAAACAAGGAGCGTCCTGCCAGATTCATCATGGCACGAGCCAGGGACGATCTCACTAATTCTCAAAGCAGTGAAAAAGACTACCGTAAATACGGCCCTAAACAAAGTCACCTCCTTGGGTGTAAGGCATGTATTAGATAGGTGTTGCCATAATTTCACCAAAACTGGACCTGTTATTGGCAAGCGAGTATCCCTGGCTGCAGGGGATTCCCTGGCCCATCCGTCTAGAGCTCTCCTAACCCTAAAGTCAACTGTAGGATCCGGGAGGCCGCCAGCCCTAGAGTAAAAAGCCAGGGCGGCCAACCTACCCCTAATGGTAACAGGGGATAAACCCATTTGTCTGAGGTGAACTATAAAAGGGTTGCTTTAGTTTTCCCCCTCATCAACCTAACCTGCTCCCTCATAGCCACCATCTTGTCAACTGGTAAACGAGATAGGCCGGCAACAGTGTCCAGCTTGATTCCCAAAAAAGTAAGACGGGTGTCGGAATCCTCTGTCTTTTCCTCCGCTAAAGGGGCTCCCAGTTCGGCCATTAAGACCTGGAAGGCAGATAAGGTGTCGCTACACTCAGAAGAACTAGGAGCCCTGGCCATCAAGAAATCATCCAAATAGTGGGTGATTGTGGGATTACCTGATCTTTTAATGGCACACCAATGCAAGAAGGTGCTAAATGTTTCAAAGGCTGAACAAGAAATTGAACACCCCATTGGCATGGCTTTATCAAAATAATACTTCCTTTCAAATTGAAAACCCAAAAGGTCAAAATCATCTGGGTGCACAGGAAGTAACCTGAAGGCTGATTTTATATTGCACTTAGCTAACAAAGCTCCCTACCCAAAGCCTTAATCATTTTGACAGCAGAGTCAAAAGAAGCATATTTGACTGATGTTAGCTTAGGGTCTATAGCATCATTAACCGAATCACCTTTTGGGTAAGATAAATTATGGATTAACCTATATTCCCCTGGGGCCTTCTTGGGTACTACACCCAGAGGTGACAAATGCAGCGTAGGAATTGGCAATTGATTTTGTGGGCCTGATATCCTTCCTGCTGCAATTTCTTTGGCCAGCTTGTCCCTCACAATCCCCGGCAAGTCCCTAACTGAACAAGCATTAGGTGCATAACGGTGAACCCTGGGACCTGAATAAGGAATACGAAAACCCCTAGAAAAACCGTTAAATATATACAAAGCGGAGTCCCTATTCGGGTAAATCTGCAGCCAAGCAACCAGCACATCCAATTTAATTGGTGTTGGTGCCTTTTCCTCCCAGTGGTGGTGGCTGAGGTGTGGCCCCTGCTCTGGACCTCTTACCTCCAAGACAGGAAGCGCTGGAGTGATTCCCCACGCAGGTGTTACACCTATGGTTGTACCTGCAGGGTTGTCTCCTGCACTTACCTGCATTGAAATCCCAGCAAAGGCCAGACTGTCTGCTCTCCCCCGTGCTAGGCCTTGTATTCTGCCCTTTCAGCTGAGTAACCGTGGGCACAAACCCATTGTCACACCGGCTCGAAGGGGAGGCCCCCACCATTACATCCGCCCACAGCTCAGACTGAACATGTCTCCAAGACAGTGACCGATCCAGGGCGGCCCTCATCCTAAACTGCTCATCATATTGCAACCACGCTGCACCCTTTGTGTTATGATGGCAATTGTATAAGCTTTGAGCATGATCTCCTGATACTTAGAGAAATCAGGAGACCTGTGAGGTTCTTTCTCTTCAATAATTCCCCTATAGATGGTGAAGCCCATTATCCAATTTACAAAATTCCGTTCCAGTTTAGGGCGTTTATGCACCTGGAACTCTTTAGGGAGGCTAAACACTATCCCATCCTTCACCATGATCCTTGGTTCAGGATCACGAAATGTGAAGGAGAATAAATCAATATATTCCCCCTTCCAGATTCGCTCTTTGGTAGTTAACAGGAGATGCAAATCAAGAGGAGTGGACATCCCAGCGTATGGGTTGCAATCAGCCACTCTGTTCACTCCAACCAAGCCAACCGTTCCCAAAGTGGTCACTCTTGAAGCATCACCTGTCAAAGGAACTACAGGCTAGCCAGCCTGCACCCTCGAGTCCGGAACCTGTGAAGACCCAGGGACCGTCGTAGGTGCACCCAGCGATGCAGAGATGGGGAGTTCCGCACCAGAGCTCTGCCCAACCTGCCCACCTGGAGCCCATACCGAGGTGGGCCAAGAAGCCTGTGAAGAAACGGGAAGAGACAAACCTGAGCTCGACACTTGCTGGGAAGCATCACCAGCGGCCTGCAGAGCTCCCCCGAAGTGTGGCACAGCAGCAGCTCGCGTGTCAAGATGTGACGATGAAGCACATGCCTGGTCTCTTCTGGAAGCCTCAGAGGTTTGCTCCATCGAACCGCCTTCACCTGTAATAACCGTTCCTTGGAGAAGGTTATAAAGGTCCTCCAAAGTAGGCTGATCAGACACATGGGCAGCCACATCCGGTTGTCCCACACCAGGCACTTTTTTCAAAAGCTCCCATAAATCAGCTATGGTTGGCTGTCCAACCTCCATAGCAGATGTAGCCGAGGAACCACATGCAGAATCCATCACTTGCATTTCAGGTGCAGTAGCCAGTTGCACCTGAGTGGGCAGCACTCCTGTGTCCTGAGGAAAAGCAGAAGTGCTGGCATGGGGGTTACCGCCTGTAGCCTGAAGCCCCCTCTGGGCAAGCTGCTCGCATACTGCCACACATGCCTGCATTGTCTTGCTCAGCTGCGCCAATTGCGCAACTATCTCATCATCTCTATTAGCCGAACAAGAAAGCCTCTTAGGTGCAGAATGGCCAGAGCCTGACGCAGCAGGAGCTGCGCACCTTTTTGATTGTGCCTTGCTGCGGGGCATGACGAGTCCTGAATTTAGCCAAAATCAATAGAAAGCACGATGCCCAATTACAATTGGCCCAATATATAAGTGCCTTGCACAGGCTTGGTCATGGTGTCCCTAAAAGGCAACAAGCCCTTCAAGCAGCAACCAGACAATTAATGTGCGATTTTAAAATGCAAATTTTTTCAAATGCCCCCCTTTTTTTTGGTTAATTATTAATTATGCAAGACGGGATGTACAAACACAAACAATTAAATTTCTCCTGGTACGAGTCCTCCCCTAGCGTCACCCTCCACGGGAGACGACACTACCAGGCCCGAAGGGCCACCCTCTCCCAAGTCCACCAAGGGACGCCAAATGCCAGGCAGCCGCACTGGCACAACACCAATCAGGGAGGGGAAGGCGTTCTGCTGGGTCCTAACACAGGCACCACACAAGGGAACAACGAGCTGTCGTCCCTAAACCACCGACTGCGGGGGGAAAGTGCCTGGCCTGTAAACAAAACCAGGTGTGTCCCCCACCCCCACAGAAAATAGTGCGGTCCCGACTTACCACCACGTCAGGAGCTACTGGGGCACCACCAGGCCTGGCGAACCAAGCCGAGCGGTCCGCACACCCAGCGGAGAACCACCCTTGGCAGCACCGGCCTCGGTCTGGCACTTGCTCCACCCAAGTGTCCAAGGTGCCACAAGGCCGCCCTCCAGGCCTTGTGGCGACCGGCCAAACAGGCCTCGCCCAGGCCCACCGATCCAAAGAAAAGGAGCTGCAAGCCAATCTCAGCCAGGCCGCGCTCCCAATAATAATAAGCAATGAGTTAGCAAGCGACTATGCCACCAAAATTGCTAGGCCCCAAAACCGCGCAAATCACCACAGAACACAGCCGGAGCGAAATTACTCTCTCGGCTGCTGCTCTAAAATGGCTGCCGCCACGTGGCAGCGCAGGGCTACATAATCTTGTAGTCTCACCGTAAATCTTGCGAGACCTAAAGTCTCATGGGATTTCCCAGTGTGCAATAGACCCAACGAGAACAAACCTGATTGGCCAAGGGTGCGTGGAAGAGGCGGGACTTCCTGCATGCTTAGCCAATTAGGCATCTGTTGCCCTAATATGGCTGGCACAACTAGAAGCCCCTCCCGACAAGTCGGGGGGTGTCTTTCTGCATGCAGTAGGAACATGCAAGTGAATGACTCTGAATGACACCTGATATTTCTTGCTACTGTGCATACAGCCAGAAACTGCCTTCCTAGCTGCACAAAACTAATGTTGTCCACATTATGCCACCACATTCTCAGAACATTTGTTTCCTAGAATTCTGTAGCTGTGTTGAGAATGTTCTTGAATAAATTTATGTATAAAAGGAAGACCATGTATACAGGAAGAGAGAGTCAGAGTTTATGTGAGTGAGCGTTCAGGTGGACTTTGAAATGATAACGATTATTGAAAATGACTGTGTTTCTTCTCTGATTTTTGTGAATAAAAGCATTTGGTTATTATCAGGTAAAGTGACTTTTCTATTCTATCATGGTGAATTACAATACATATTGACTGACAACAATATATTGACTGATCCTCAAGTTGAATTGCTCTCTGAATCTGAAATGTAAAAGTACTGATGAACCTGAGTGAGCATACCGTTCAAAGAAAAATGAAGCTTCTTCCCATCATCTTAAAATATGCAACCATTATAGTAAGGAATATCTGTTGATTGGCATCACATGTACAAGTCCAGAAGTTAAGCAACTACCACAGTGTGTGTTATGTTACGATATATGTTCAACGAGGCCATGAAACCATCAAAATTGCAAAGATCTCAATATTAAACATAAAGAACATGCTGTTCTTTATTTTTTTATTTTTGTAAAAAAGAGGGAGCAGGAATTTCAGGAAAGTAAGAAAATGGTTAAATAGACTGCAACTGATTGTAACAATGGAAATGCAGTGAGGACCTCATTTGAAGTTTCTCAACTAAGAGCAAAACCCAGAAAACCATACACAATAGCTGAATAATTTTTATTTTGTTGTTATTGTTCTTTGACTTGAAATAATTTCTGACCTAAGGTGACCCTATGATGGTTTTTTGGGGGCAAGATTTGTTTAGAGGAGATTTGTCATTGCATTCAATCCAGCAGATGCTGGCTGCAGTTCTCTCCCTTTCCCAACAGCTGTGTCATTTGGGAGGATGGGTCTTCATCAGTTGCTGGGACCAAGGCACGATGGCTGTTCTTCTCTTCCTTGAGACCACCAGAAATATCAATGTTTAACAAAATAATAATAATAGAAATAGCAATAAATATGAAATATCACTCTTTCTCACACACACCACTTACACATTTTCTACTTACTAGTCAGTAGGAATGTATAAATAATCGCCTTTCCACAGATGATGACGATGACTTCAGCTATAATTGTCCATGATATTTTCCACAAAAGAATGGATTTGAGGTTGGCAAGGGATTACTAGCTGTTATTATATTTGTCTTTAATTTTCCATGTAACAAGTCAGCTGGTTGGATTTCCCCTTCCCTCTTAATGATAAATTGTATAGACTCCCTCTTTTGTAAACAGAAGTGCTGAAATCATGGTTTCTCTGCACTTGTCTTTCATTCATGCATTGCCATAATAATGAGAAGTAGGGATAATGATTTAAGGGGGGTGGGGGAAACTGCTGGATTAAGTACGATGGTAAATTAGGCATTTATGTCTCCCCATTGGAGGTCTGTTTTCTCCTCCATTCTGGGCCTCTCCTGAATTCTAGTTAAAAGTAAACTGAATCATATTTGCACAGCTAAACTGCCCCACAAAATTCAGAAGAAGCACTCATGTTACATTGCCATATTGCCTAAGACGGCTTGATTTTCTTTGGAAGATCAGTGCTGAGGTCTATTAGTAAAGAAGAATGGGAATATGGCAATGCCATGCTACTGTGCATTTAGCCTAGGGATAAAAATTAAAGGTTTATTTCCCTCTCGGCTTATCATCATCATCATCATCATCATCATCATCATCATCATCACCACCATCATTTTATTGTATATTAAATTCTATGTACCTAGAATATTTGCAAAGAGAGAACTATAGCTTACATGCTGTAAAGTAATTGTCTATGTACGGTAGTCACTATTTATATTGCAGCAATTAACAGTGTTTGGGCATTCAATACCTATCATTCTTAGCAGAAAGCTAGATATTTGTATCAGTACACACACACACACACACACACACTGCATTAATTGATGTCTTACAAAACTCTTTCCCTTTTTTCCTTTTTTTTTTAAAAGCTGAAAATAAACATTATACGAATCGGGTTATATGAATCGGGAGGAAAACAAATGTTTGTGTGTTATCAGTTTTATGTGTGACTAGAGTGGTATTTGCAGAGATTAGTTACAGGCACCGTATATCTTTTCAGAGCTTAGTTATGTTATGCGGACAGGAATCTGGTATACCCATGGCAATGGTTCAGCATAAGTTCAGGATCTGTGTAAAACCCCTTCAAATTCACATTAATGGTTCTTTAGAATAGAAGTTGTCTCCATTTAGAAATCTGTTTGACTAAATGTCAACAAAATACCATATTTTAGTTTGTTCAGAAGGATTATAAGTTTTATTTGAACATTCACTTTACCCAAGGCTTTCAAACAGTCTGGGTTATGACTTTAAATAGAGAAAAGTGCTTTTCTATGATGCTGTTCATGTGTCCTAAGAAGTATGGAATGAGTTCTCAAATGAACATCACATATTTTATATGGTTCTCAAACCCACTTTATGTTTTGGGGAATAAACCCTGCTGAGACACAAATAATGGAGAGAAGACTAACAGTCTAAGCAGACGGCGCAAAGCGCCGTCTTCAGGGCAAGGAAGGGGAGGGGCAGCCACACGCTGGGTGCCTCAACCCTTTCCTGAAGACATCGTCAGAATGCCGGATCCTCCGCATGGCCGGCGCTCCAAGGATGCCTATCCACCGCAGCGTCCACACACGCTCCTTCCTGGGGCTGGGATGCTACGCCACGGGGCCGAGGTGTGCGGATACCTCGGCCCTGATCCGTAGCTTCCCGGGGCGACCTCATGCTGCTGTCTGCTTAGCCCCTAAATATGGCTGCTAGAGAACCTCTGGGCCCAGCGTGGTACAGTAGCTTGAGTAGTGGACTAGGACTGTGGAAGACCAGGGCCCAAATTCGTGTTCGGCCATGAAAACTTACTGAGTGACTTTGGGCAAGCTACGCTCTCAGCCTCAGAGGAAGGCAATGACAATCTCTCCTGGACAAACCTGGCTAAGACAATCCCATGATAGGTTTGCCTTAGGGTTGCCATAAATCAGAAAGAACTTTGAAGGCACACAACAACTGAGAACCTCTTCCTTCTCTGGCCCTCACTCTTCTGCTTCTAGGGGAGAAGATATTTTTAATCAACTAGATGTGGTCCAGAAACTTACACATTTTTAATTCACCAAGAGCATTGCCTGGGTGACATCGGGAACTGGGGTATGTACAATTTGTGGCCAAGTAAGTGAGCCTGGGCATGTCACACACTCTCAGCCTCAGAGGATGGTAATGGCAACCTCCATTTGAAGAAACATGCCAAGAAAACCCCATGATAAGGTTGCCTTAGGGTCGCCATAAGTTGGAAAGGACTTGAAGACACACAAGTACAACAAAAAAGTCTGCAATTGTGTCATAGGTAGTACATGGGAATAGGAGCCAGCATGATGTAGTGGTTTGAGTGTTGGACTACCACTCTGGAGACCTGGGTTTGATTCCCCACTCTGCCATGAAACCCACTGGGTGAACTTGGAAAAGTCACACACTCTCAGCCTCAGGGGAAGGCAATAGCAAACCTCCTCTGAGAGAATCTTGCCAAGAAAACCCCATGATCACCATAAGTCAGGAACAATTGAAGGCACACAACATACACATATAATCTTCAAGTTAAGGAACTTGGTTCTTCTTTAGATAAATCTTCAAAGGTACACTCTCTCTTTCTCTCTCTCTCATTTTGCAGAATTATTGGCAGCGTCTGCATTGCAGAAATTTATTAAAGCAGTTTGACAACACTTTAACTGCCCTGACTCAAGACTATGGAATTCTGGGATTTATAGTTTTGTGAGATATTTAGCCTTTTCTGTCAGAGAGCTATGGTACCACAAAGCAAACTGCAGATCCCAGAAGTCCATAGGATGGAGCCATGGCAGTTAAAGTGGTGTCAAACTGTACTATTTCTGCAGTGCAGATTCAGGCTGCATCCATACTGTAGAACTGATGCAGTTTGATATCACTTTAACTGCCATGGCTTCATATTATGAGAGCTCTTGGATTTGTAGTTCAATGAGCTACTTAGCCTTCTCTTTTCCAGGACATGCCCTCCATGTCAACCCTCTCTTCAGGAGTAATTCCAAAATGTCCTCCATTTTGAGCACGGCTAAGAAGCATGGATTTACATTTATATTAGTGTTTTTAACTTTCTCTACATTTTTTTCTTGTATGTCCTATATTTTTTGGAGTGACTTGTCCTCCTTTGCATTAAAGATATTTGGTCACCCTGTCTGAGTATCAGAGTATCACTCTGGAGGCCAGGGTTTGAATCTTGGCTCAGCCATGGAATCCCCCTGTGTGACCTTGGGCAAGTCACACTCTCTCAGCTTCAGGAGAAGGCAATAGCAAACTCCCCTCTGAAGAAACCTTGCTAAGCAAACACCATGATAGGGTCGCCGTAAGTTGGAAATGACTCAAGGGCATACAACAACAACAACAACAACAACAACAATCTTAGAAGTGGCCTCCTCCTTCTCTTCCCCCCCCCCCCCCCGTTCTCCTCCTCCTCCTCCTCCTCCTCCTCCTCCTCCTCCTCCTCCTCTTGCCTGGATTCCTTCGTTTTCTCCCCTCTTTCTCATCCTCCTTCTCCTCTACCCGGCGTATAAGATGACCTCTGACTTTTGAGACCCTTTTCCAGGGTTAAAAAGTCATCTTATATGCCGGAAAATATGGTAGGTCAGGAGTGGACAACTAGGATTGTCTGAGTGAAAAATGGAGATGATTCCTGTATAACAGTTGGGTAAAAGGGGAAATTTCTGCAGATAATTCCTATTGAAATTCCCTCCTACCCAACTAGTAAAGGTGCAGGAGTCATCACCAGTTTTCATTCTGGCAAACTCTATGGGAAACTGCAAAAGGTGCGAGAGCCATTACCCTGTGGGCCACATGAAAGTGATGTGACATTACTTCTGGATCTGAGAGGGGATATGTTGGTTTGGAGTGGTCTTTCTTATCAAATGATAAGTGAGTGGATTTAGGAAAGCCCTTCCCAGCTCAGTTGTCTTGTGGAGCTGTTTAGCCTGAGTGCAAAGTATAAATAAAATAAAATAAAATAAAATATCTCTTTTAGCTGGCCTGCATGGGTCAGCTGAGAAGAATGGGGGTTGGGGTCTAAACATCTTCATATAAGTAGTGTGACCATCTCAGAGCAAATAATTTTTCTAGTATTCAAACATAATTAGTTTGATGGACAGATATAAAATTATTATATCATTGTGGGCATGGGGTTTGTCTCCGTCTTTATTTCTATGAAAAATAGAATTGCGTTCAAGTGGTATAGATACACCATAGCAGGTCCCCTCAAGATGTTTTGGACCACAACTTCTATCCTCTGAGAAATGGCCATGATATCTTGGGCTGATCAGAATTGTAGTTCAAAACATAGAGGATACAGTTTGGGGAAGGCCATATTGCAAAGTTAGTCCCTGAGCAACTGAACACACGTGCAAAATGGTTTAATAGCTAGCATCTAGCACAAAGTGGGGATTGTGAAACTCTCCAGATGACATTGAACTGCAGCTTCAAGCATTCTTCACTGTGAGCTGTGCTGGCTAGAGCTGCTGTGTGTTGCAGTTCAGCAATATATTATCCATCCTGATCCAGGAGTATGGACCTAAATAAGTAATTTCTTGAAAGATAGTCATAGAATCAAAGAGTTGGAAGAGATCACCAGGGCCATTCAGTCCAACCCCCTGCCATGCAAGAAGATGCAATCACAGCACCCCTGACAGATGGCCATCCAGCCTCTGTTTAAAAACTTCCGAAGAAGGAGACTTCACACACTTTGAGGGAGTGTGTTCCAGTGTCAAACAGCTCTTGCAGTCAGGATGTTCTGTCTAATATTTAGGTGGAATCTCTTTTCCTGTAGTTTGAATGTCTCTACTGAAACAGCTGGTAATCTAGCTAATTTATGTTGTGACATTCTCTACGGTGGTTCAAGGAACTCCTGTATCACATTTCTTGGATGGCCTGCATAGCCATTTGGCAATTTGTACACTATGTATTGTTCCAAACCTGGGGTGTATATAGTTTGTGTGTGGTTGATTTCTTACTGCAGCAGTGTGACCGGGTGCCTTTAGAAGCTAATTTTGCAGAATGAACTTTCTGCTCATGTGGGGAAAGAGTTCTTAATGTGCATGAATAAACCAATGGAGAGCCATGTCATAGACAGAGGATGTATTTTATTGTACCAGCTCTGGATGATATTTCCATATTGTGCCTAAAAAGATGAGCAATATTTTTGCATACATTATGTATTTTGTTTTGGACAATCCTCCTAGCCATCACTTTGTTATAATAAAAACAATTCATCTGAGAATAAGCCCTGTGCTCTTTCCGCCTGTGCTGAAAATCACAGATTCAACCTTCCATGGGGTATAAAGATATTAATATGTTGAAAGTGAATAATTTGGGGAGAAAGTATGCTTCCCTCCATTAGAATGTCTCCTGAACAATTCTTGCAGAGTTGTAATATAAAGGTAAGAGCTGAAAATCATCTCACAAACTTCATAGGCTCTAGTTCATAAGATATGGTCTAAACCAGTTTATTATTTGTACAACATTTCATTTGTATCATTCTACCATCTAAATAACTTCTAATTTCACATGGTGTTAGGAATAGACTGAAAAAGCTTTAGCGTAACCAGGCATAACAATTCCCAGATACAATGGTTCTGGCAGATAACATTAATGCTCATTCTATTGTATTGATGTCAAGAAGTCTATAAAAAGATTAAGAGGGAAAGAAAGAGGGCACTGGGGAGGAAATCCAAGCAAAACTGAATATGCTAAACTGTTTGCAAGTGGTTCAGATAAGGGGCAGTAGATTATGCATGTTTCCTAATATAACAATAAGAAAAGTTTGATTTTTTAAAAATGGCACTTATAAAGAAAAGAATAAAATGTAAACTCTGTGGAGTTTTTTGTTTTTGTTTCTTTGGCCTTGGAACCATGACAATCCAAAAAATAAAATGGCTTAATATGATTTCAAATCTGTAGTTTTAAGGGCTTCAAGTTATAGACTAGTGGTGGCAAGCCTATGGCACGCATGCCAGAGGTGGTACTGTCACCCCAGCACAGAGTTTGCTATTAGAAAGCCAGAGGGACATGGCACTTTGTAATAAATAAGTGGGTTTTGGGTTGGTTTGGGCACTCAGTTTCTAAAAGGTTTGCCATCACTGTTATAGATCCTGTTGATTAACCCACTATTTTTATATATATTTAACCTATTGACATACCACATAGAAACCAATGGTTCTCAAGAAGCTTTGAAAACTTAAAGAAATGTTCAGTACAAACCATGATCAACTAGTGGAATAAGGAGTATTATACTTAGTTTGATCAACTGTCACCGTAAACTGACTCTGAAATAGCATCAAGAGTCTGAATGGGGGGTTAGTGTTTTCAGTGGCACCTAAAGCTTACTGAATAATGAATGATATAGGGAGGAAGTAATGGTTCAACCACAGAAAAGGTCCTGCATGTCTTGTTCTACCATCTGTCTTCAGGATCTGCTGCAAAAGCTGCAAAAGCTACTGTGCAGTCCTAGACTATTGAGTGATGATGCCAATTAGCAGTACTTCTTAGGGATGTAATTCTTCACTTAGTTTGTTCTCAAAGAGTAATTTTAATTTTTTTTCCTGCTGTGAGAAAGACTTTGAAAACAGTGCAGCTTCTGAAGCCCATTGGCAATTTGTGACTTTTCTTTGCGAAATTAGCATGTTAATGTTTTGCAGAGAAAACAGCAGTTTCTGTGCAGGAAGAAGCTTTTTCTGTGCAGAAAATATTTTCATGCAGAAATATTATTTTCTGTGCATAAAAAGCTGTTTTTAGTGGAAAACAAATTTTGCACAGAACTGCAAAGATTCTCATCAGTCAAGGATTCTTCTGGTCACGGGTTTGTAATACTTGAAAAACATGTTTTTAAAATCATTTTGGGAGGAATATTTTAAAATATTTTTTCCATCCTTAATACTTTTGCAACTCAGAGCAAATCACTGTACCAAAAAACATAGGCATTCCTTCGTTTTTGGCCCCCTGTGTAAAAATCTTCATTTATCTCATTCATCATGACTGATGTTGAGTTACATCTGATCAATCTTGTGATTTTATTTACTGACATTCAGTGACAGGTATTGTAGCAGACATTGCATTGTAGAGAAAGCAGAGAACACAAATTGTTACTACTGTAAAATAGAAGTGGACTGAAAAATGAGAAGAGTAAAACCTAGCTAAAGAAAATGGAGACACATAAGGACAGTACGTAAATTATATCTTTTAGTGCTTAATGCCACCATTCTAAATATATATTGCTTGAATAAACAGAGATGAAGAAAATTAAGATTTCCAGCCATATATCCAGTTGTGTTGTGTATACACTTTCAGAGGTGTCAGGTACCAGAAATATGATTAGATGTTCAGATGTAAATTTTTAAAAATAACCACATCCAGAAACAGAGAGAACTAGAGTGTGAATTTTTGAGCTTTGCCTTTGCTATTGACATTTTTTGGCATCAGTGCTTGAAATCTGAAATACTATTCTAAGTGGCTCATTTGTGTAAACTATCTCCCCAAATGCAACACAGGCCACCAATAATGTCCTCCCAGTATATGCTAAACTATAATAATTCTCTAGTCCAATTTCTATCAGTTTACCCATTTTTGTTTCCAGGAGTCCATGCATGCAGAAAGAACTAGGGATAGATAGGCGGATTTGATAAAAACAATGTGTGCATAATTCACATAATCTATACCTAGGAGAAAGACTGTCCAGATATTAGCCTTGCCTTTCATAAGAAGAATAGTTCTTGCCCCCTTCTAGATATTCTGTATTGACTCCATTGCCTGTGTGCAGAGAAATTCATAAACTGCCTATTTGCCAAGATTTAAATGCCTAACCTTTCTGATGGCACTAGGGATTGAACTATGGTTCTTGAGAGAGGTTATTAAGCTACTGTGCCAGTTATGCTTAATTTTTGAGATTCAGAAGAGAAGTGTGCACTGTAGCCAACATTCCTCTTTGCTCAGCTCAGCATATTTTTTTTAATGTCAACAATTAAGAATTGCCAGCAAGCAGTGCCACAATCAAAAAAAGTCTTCACTTCAGAACAAATTAATGAGGTATTAATGAAGTCTACTAAACATGGCTCCACTTTAAAAAAATCTGGGAAAGGCCTTTTTCATTTTTAGTTAAGGCACCTGCTAGTGGTGCCCTTAAATAATATTATCTAGATGTGAATGGAATATATGTTAGCTTGACCAGTTTGTGGGCTATTCCACATTTCATGCACCTGGTAGCTAGAACTATACATTTGTCAGTGGAAATCTGTGTAGACATCACTTTCTAGGTGTTGTAATTAAACAGTGTGCCATTCTGTTTAATTTCTAGATACTGTATTTTAGATATGCTATTTAGACACATGCTGTCTATATGATTCTGATATATTTTGTGGAGATTCTCTATACCAGCATCATGGATTTCCATCAGAACGTGGGTAACTTTTGTATGAACAAGTCTAATCAAACCTTGATAGTGTCTGATACTTAATCCACAGGCTGAACTCTAGGCATTCCCTGTGTTAACACTTTCATTTTCAGAACACAAAGGCTCTATAAGAATTTGACAGTTTATGTAGCATTTCTGATTTTATCTTCTTGTTTACTATGGGCTACCAAATAAAACATGTTTATACCAAAGCATAGTTGGTAAGTGCAGTTTGCAATATCTAGACATCTTGGAATTTATTGTCCTTTATTGTTTTTGTTTAAACCCATCACATGAGAGGTGTGTTCCAGAGATTTTTTTATCTTGCTTTTCTTTTACCATCATACAAAAACATTTAAGCAAGCTTTTTAATGTTTAAGCAGGGAAGGTTTTTAATATAGATATATTAATATATCTATATTAATATATAATCAGTTTTATAGTGTTTGATGTGGTATTTTTAAATTGGACTTAAACTCTTTGTAAACATTTTAAATTATTATTATTTATTTCATGTTTTATGCCACCTTTTCTCCAGAAAGGGACTCAAGGAAGTCCACAAGAGAAAAACATTTTTAAAACTTTACAATATTTTTTAAAAAAACAATTAAAATAATCTAGTTAAAACACTATAAAATTAAAAAACATACAAAAGTTAAAACCATAATTAACCACCTCGCCCATATAAAAGTGGCCTAGTCATGATTTTAATGTGTTGTGAAAGCCACCCTGGGAGAAAGGTGGCATATAAAAAAAAGTGGTACATACAAATAATAAATAAATTGTCCAGGATGATATGTTTATTTGTATTACTTCTCCATTACTTTCTTTGTATTACTTCTTCATTATTCAGTTAATAATCTGTTCCATAATATAAATGAATGGGGTTAAAATTAATGCAGATGCATCTTTTTTCTGCCAAAATCAGCTGTGAGATAGAGCTGGCCTGGAAAATAGTGTGTTTACATGAACACAATGCACATAACTTCAAGTTCTTTAGTCAAGTGGAGTTTCCTTAGAGGAGGAAAAGTAAAAACAGTTTTATAGAAATTAACCGAGAAGCTGTAACAAGATGGCAATTAAAGGGTGTGCAATGAAAGCTGGTTCAGACATTAGAGAGGGAGAAGTTGAGTAGATGAGCTGCCAAGGTATCTGAAAAGGGGAAGAGGAGGAGTGGGTGCACCTCCCCTCCCTCACCATTTCAGGATGAGCCCCAACCCTTTCAGTCTGTAAATGCATGTTAACCTGCAGGCATAATGAGGACGACAGATTTGCTGAGAACATATGGATGCAGCAAGTGTTTGAAAATAAAGAAAGCTAATGGAGGGTCACAATCAACAGAGAATGTGCTTATGTGCACATACCGTGTGTCTCCAGGCTCATATGTACATCATTGTCCCTGTGTCTGTAGGCATGTCTTTAAAGTAAGGGCACACATTGAAATCTGAAATATAAAAGCCAAAATGGCTTTTACATTGTTTATGCTGCTGCTGCTTGTTATCAAGTAGGCTTCAGTCTATGGTGACCTTATGATGAGAAACCCCAATGAGTCCTGGTTGTCAGCAATCCTTCTCAAGCCCTGCAAACTCATGAGCATGGCTTCCATGATTGAACCAATCCATCTGAAATAAGGTCTTTCTGTTTTCCTGTTGCCCTCCACTTTACCAAGCATTATTGCCTTTTCCAATGTGTCATGTCATCTCATATGTCCAAAGTACAACAGCCTCAGTTTAGTAATTTTGGTTTCTAGTGAGAGTTTGATATAAGCTCAGGCCCATTGATCTGTTTTTTTTTTGGCAATGCTTTTTTTGGGGGGGGGGGGGGGGCTATGGTAAAATCCATGGTATCCATAGCATTCTTGTCCACTGACACACTTCTGATGAACTGATTTTCTTTCCCTCAGCTTTCTTCATCATCCAACTTTCACAACTATACACAGAAAACAGAAATACTGTGGCATGGGAAATCGTGACATGGATATTTAATTATACATCTTCACACTTGAGGCAGCTTTTATTGAGTTTCTTCATAACTGCCTTTCCAAGTCTTAGCCTTCTTCTGATATCTTGACTACCCACTCCATTTTGATCAAGGTATTGGGTATCCACTGTTTTTGATAGCCTTATCTCCCACCTTAAAATTATGAAAATCTTCTGTGGTCTTGATTTTTTTTTTTTTAATATTCAATTTTAACTTCACGTCTGAACTTTCTTCTTTAACTTCCATCAACAGCAATGGCAAATCTTAGCTATTTTCTGCTCACAAGGACTTTTATATGTTTGTTTAAACAGCTAAACAGAAAAATCTCTGATAAGCATAAGCTTCTACAGTAAGATCCAGAGGTGGCCATTGGCTCTTTTACTTTAAAATAGTGAATTTACTTCTGGTTTTATAGGAGCTATTCCCAGATTTGACAGCCAGCATGGTATAGAGGTTTGAGCATAGGACTAGGACCCTGGAGATTAGGGTTCAATTTCTCTCTTGGTCTTGGAAACTCACTGGGTAACTGTGGGTAAGTCATACCCTATCAGTCCCAGAAAACCCATGATAGTTTTACTTTAGGGTCATCATAAGTCAGAAATGACTTAAAACAACAGCAACAACTCCCATATTTACAAAAAACTATGCACAGTGCTGAACATATTATGGAAATAATTTTGAATAGTCTGGATTGATCTTGCAAAACTGGGAGTTGCTCATGTAATATACCCAGGGTAGAATCAACTTCCTGAAGTAATGGAATGACTGGTTGCTTCTGGCAAGATTCCTCACCCATCTCTCACAGCTTGGAAAAAAGGAGGTGGAAAATGGGCTCACTCGTCCTCAGCTGTAGGCATTTGAAGCCAATTAGTTCTCACTGCCTCCACCCCCATCTCTATTATTTCTTCAAATACCATTTCAGGATGACTAAGAGTTCAGTGAGCCCTAACTGTAGTATTGACTATTTTATAGGAAAGGCAACCCTTTCATATTCATTCTAGATTGTGCTGTTATATCTATGAATAGTTCATATATTCATGACAAATCCTTCTCGTGACAATTTCTTATGTCTACTACAGCTCATGCTGGGATGTGCATGTGTACATTTGCAGTAAAAACTGAAAAACAGACCAGATGAGGGAGGGAATGTTTGTCTTTACTCTTCCTATGTCCAAAGCACAAAAAGCAGGAGCAGGGATCCTTTTTGTCAGGCTGTATTCAAATGAAAGATACAAGGAAGAAGCTTTAGCAGCTGAGTCCACAGGAAATGGAGGCCAGAACAATTTCAGACTGTGATGGCATAAATCACAGCACAATCATTTTCTAGAACCAGCTGGAAAACAGGAGTCAGAAGTGAAAGAACTGCCCCCCTCCCAAGAGATGCAACATATAGACCAGTTCTGTCATGAACAATATTGAGAGGGGAAACTCAAGGTAGGGAAGAATAAGGAACTCAGAAGGGAATCATTTTCAGGAGATCAAAGGAAATAGTAGCCTTAATTCCTAAGGACTCAGAAAAGGGCAAGTTGGTCCTGGTATGATGATAAGCAGGTGTTCAAAAGAATTACAGTTGTCTTGTCCCTGCTTAACAAAATATGCTACTAGGTATGGTACAAAAATCTTCAAATATTTAATCCCAATCACTGAAGAGTGTTATTTTCATTGGGGCTGCAGTTCGTTGAGAGGGAAGATTGAACTCTTTACTCAGCTGAATCCCAATAACTGCCTCATTCTGCAGTTAGCTTTAGGATGTGAAAACGTTCCCATCTGACTATAGTGTGGGGATGAGAATGGGATATATGTGGGATTGTGGTTATGGGGTAAAGGGTTAAAATGCCTGTCTCCATGTGTTGACACCCCAGTGTCTTCTTCCTCTGTTGTAAACACCTGTGTTCCTATTGTTCAAGGTACTACTACTTCCATTTGTATGTATTTTCTAGAAATTCAACCTTGTTTCCAGATGGCTACTAGGAGTATAGTTCTGCTAGGAAATGAGGCACACACATTATGTACACCATACCATTCTGTGATATTGCTGGGTTTTTCATTTTGTGTGAAAGTGTATGTACACTGGCCCAACCACCTCCAGCTCTAGTTCTTTTGCTCTCTTCACATGGAAAGTGATAGGCTGAATTGGAGATTTCCCTCTATGTATGGTTGTCTCCATGTGATTGAGACCTCACTTCCCTGCCATGAATATCAGGGTCCTCAAATGCATAGAAAGGATCCATGTGTAGAGGGAGTTTTCCAGTTTCAGACTCTTATCTCTCTACATGAGGAGAGCTGCAGAACTAGAGATGGAGAGGTTGGGCCAGTGGGCTCACCTCTTTGTGTGTTGATTCAGTGTGCTTACATGATGAGAGAACAGGAATATTATGTCTCCAATGATGGCAGCTGTGTAATAAAGATGCAGCCCAGGGTGGCGTCCAGGGAATGATGAGGCCCACTCATTCCTAATGTGGTATCTGAGGACACTCTCTTGTTCATTTCAGTAGAGCATTTCAGAAGGAAATTTGCAAGTGCACTTCATCCTAACTTACTAGTTTGCATACTTAGATAAAATGTAATTCTCTAAACCAAGATCTTCATGAGTGGATAGTTATATAAAATGGTGACAATATAGAACTTCAGTAACAACATCCATATGCAGACTCCTGGATATGGTAGATGAAGAGGCAAATGTAAAGAGAATCCTCAGTGTTGTATTATTCAAAGTATTTTTACAAGAGCACTATGAATCCTTAATTGAGTTTTTTTTTAGGCCTTTAGGTTTTGGTATGTAGTCATAATGCAGGGGTAGGCAACCTTTCCCCTTTAAGGGCCAAGGGACTTCAGCTCGCAGAATCCCAGGAGCTATTGGCCAACATGGGACTATTGGCCAACATGGCTGAGGCTTCTGGGAGCTGAAGTCCCATGGCCCTTAAAGGGGAAAGGTTGCCTACCCCTGTCATAATGTTATTCTTCAGATACCTGATTTCAGTTTTACCAGTAAAAGAAAGAGATAAACAGACCCATTAGAATATCAAATCAATGCAGTTGAAGTCCATGCTATTTCTATCTGTGGAATGGCTTTTACTTAGAGCTTGAAAAAGTTAGATTTTGGAAGTATGGTCCCAGAATTCCCCAGTAAATATGTCTAGTGGCCATACTATTTGACTGATTCTGGGAGCTGTACTCTAAAAAAGTCCATTTTCCAATCTCTGCTTTTATATAGTATTGTTTTGGAAAGATGCAATAAATATATATCATCATCAATATCATCAATTAGAAAACCAATCTAATTTTCTTAGATCCGTTTAATTCTCCATGGGAAATCTCAATTTGTAAGAAAATAGATGAGTTGGGGCTTAATAAAAATGAAATCTTAAAGCTCAATATTGACAGAGCAAAGTCTGTTATTAAGCAAAAAATTTTAGAAGTAGAAAGACACAAGGATTCCGCTTCTCTATCTAAATACGCTCTGTTTAGCAATCAAACTGTGGTCCCTTCCCTAGCACCATATCTTACTTATGTTACTCTTCCGAAGTTTAGAAGGGCTTTAACCTTGGCACGGTTCAACATGCTGCCCACGGCCATGCTGGAAGGTAGATTTAAAAAAATCCCCTTAGAATCTCGCTTATGTCCATGCAGTTCGGGCGCTGTGGAGACTAACGAACATGTTTTGTTATATTGTCAATTCTACAGGGATATTCGACATCAATTAATCAGCCCGATATTGTGTATTTCCCCCAACAAATCCGATACCTCCCATTTACTATCCTTATTAAACAGCACTGATCCAACAACAATTCACAAGGTGGCTAAATTCTATTATATTGTCTGTAAATTGCGTCCCCATATGGTAAATGGATGCCCCAATACTGTAAATGGAAATTAAGTGGAATTAGTATATCTACATTTGAATGTATTGTATTTCTCTGTTATTATTTTGATACGATATTGTATTGTATTAATCTGTTTATACTTTTATACTGGTCAATGACCGAATAAAATTATTACGATTTATATATCATCATTGTTTCATAACAGGCTTTAGCCATAATGATGTGTGTTTGTGTACATGTGTGTGTGAAATGGAAATATGTACATCTATTTCATTCAAAGAATATGTCTGCCATGAATTCTTTTGTGTGCTGGAGTGCTTGCTTTGTGTTACATCCTTCCACCCTTTTATTATTATTTTTAAATTCTCATATTCACTGGCAAATCATGAATTTATTCTTTTGCATCCTGTGCTTTAAACACTGGTGTCCTGACTTTGATGACACCAAAATGCACCCACTTGCATTGTAGGGAGGAGGAGCCTTAGTAATAATAGCAGTGATAATAATTAGCCTTTTGCCCAGCTTGTGTTTGTCTGATGGGATTTGTAGCATGCTGACCTTGTGGACTCTGCAGTAAGGAGAGAGCAGAGAGGTCTGGAGTGGAAGGCATCACTGTGTCCAGATCAAAGGCCTAATTGTCTGTTTCCTAGAAGTTTGAGTTATTGGCAGCTGCCATTACAGCATCGTGTATGCTGTCACATGCCACAACCAACCAGCATACGCTAATTGCAGTGGCCTTTTCATCAAGTAAGATCATCCAGCTAACCTCCGAGAGCTGTCTCTCCATTAGTACAGGCAGTAAGCTAGCTAGATCAGCTGGGCTACTTGGGCATGATTGGGCTGTCATATTGTTATGATTTGTTCAAGTTTAGAGCATTTAGCAGATACCCTTTGGACCTCTTTTTGTACCTGAATCCTATAACCTGCCTGCCCCTATCATTTAAGAGGGTACTGTAGCTTTTCAAAGTTCAGCAATGCACAATTGCAGGCAGGCAACTGGTCTCTGACAAGAGATCAATACTGTCCTTCCAAATGCTGGAGTCAAGCTGCTGGGTCTGTCAGAGGGATGTGTGCTGTAATTGGATCATGGATGCAGCGAGTCATCTGAGTCTCCCTTCAGCACTGCCACAGCTGTCAGATGTCATCCCTTTGTACAGCTGTCACTGCGGGAGGGTTGTGGCTCTTTTTTCTGTTCTAACCCAATGCAAATGTCCACTTAGCAGATGAATATTGAAGATATTAGACACTTCTTTATGCCTTTATGCAAAATAAAGATCTGTGTCATCTGTGAATTTCATGGAAATAAGTTGCAATTTATTCACTATGAGAAAAGGGAAGTGAAGCCTGTAAAAATGAGAAATTATTTGGTTCAGGCTATTAAAAAAAAGGAGAGAGAATATTTTACAGAATAAACAGAATATGGAGATTCTTTTCCCCCCTGATGGGAAGAGCAACTAACAGATCAGTATTTTTATAAAATGGTTGAAGATTTACTTTTGTTTTAAAATGTCACTTAAGAATTTCTCTGCCCTCCCCGCCACACCCAATGTACCTCCAATATGTGGAGAAGAAATTTTGATTTCTCACAAAAGTTGTGCATTTCTCATTGAGGAGTGCAATCCTCATGCCTGTATTTTGGATGACAAGGAGATTAGTGTACAAGATGTATAACTGACATGGTAAAAAAAAAAAATCTGGGAAAGAGCATCCCAGAAAGATGTTAAAATTGGAAAACATACATTTGGATAGAATAATAATAATAATAATAATAATAATAATAATTATTATTATTATTTCTAGCCCACCCCTCTGCTAGGCAACCAGGGTGGGGTACAACATATTAAAACAGGCAACAGTTAAAAAACATTCCCTCAACCCTCTCCCCAGCCCACCCCCCTTAAAACTGAATTAAACAAGCAAAGATTAAAATACAATGGTACAATAAAATATAAAAATAGAATAAAAACAGGAAGCAGCAACAATACAAGGGAGAGGGGTGGCAGTCGCTCCGATTGGGCTGGGAGGTTATTCTGGGAAGGCCTGCCGGAAGAGATCCATCTTTACTGCTTTCTTAAAGGCAGCAAGGGTGGTAATACGATGGATCTCGTCCGGCAGGCCATTCCAAAGTCTGGGAGCGGTTGCAGAGAAGGTCCTCTGGGAGGTCTGTGCCAGCCTGGTCTTCATAGGCTGCAGCAGATTCCTCCCAGAGGACCGAAGGGTGCGGGGGGGAAATCATACGGGAAGAGGCGGTCCCTGAGATAAGCTGGACCCAAGCCATGTAAGGCTTTAAAGGTTAAAACCAACACCTTGTACTGTGCCCAGAAACTAATCGGCAGCCAGTGGAGGGATTTCAGCACTGGTGTTATGTGCTCCCTCCTCGATGTTCCAGAGATTAACCTGCTGCCATATTTTGCACCAGTTGCAGTTTCCGGGTTAGGCACAAGGGTAGCCCCATGTGGAGTGCGTTACAGTAATCCAGGTGTGAGGTTACCAGAGCATGCACCACAGTTTCCAGGTCCCTCATGTCCAGATAAGGGCGCAGTTGGCGTATCAGCCGAAGCTGGTAACAGGAATAAACCATAGAAAAATCCAGCTTTTGCACTCCTAACTGGCATCCTTATCCCCAACATGACAATTAATGCTGGAAGTGTGAGAAATTATCAGTTCATCAAGAGTGAATTGTGTATGTTTAATTTGTTGTTCGTGTTGTAGTATTGCTTATCATTGCCCATTCTCTAGACTTGTGTTGTTAAGCATTTTTTGAAAGACTGTATCCTTCAACAAATGTCAGCTTTGTTTTTTAAATCATATTTTTGACTTGTCTTAACTCTCCTCATTCTCCTTCTTTTCCTTTCTTCTGGAAAACAAGACCACATATCTCTTCTGTTATCAATTGTGCAGCTCATGTAGGTCCTCTGACCAGAGATCATGCTTCTCATTTCCAATATGTGACCCTAATGCTCAGTGGGCTTCCACAGGAACCACTGAACCAATCCCCAAAATGTCCTCATTGTGATGAGTATCCTTGTGACATTTTGAGAGGAAATCATTTCCTGTGCTCTTGCAGTTTTCTTTATTTCCATGAAGGAACAAAGTTGCTTAGTGGAAGACCAAGCCAACATAAATACAGCAGAAACAAATGTGATGTGGAGCAGACACAGGTAGATCCTGGGGATTCATTTTCTTCGAGGAACACATCTCTGATGTCCCAGGCAAAGCTTCTGTTCATTAAAGACAGAACAGAAGGCTAATTTGTTTTAAAAAATGTTTTCATTTGTGGTTCTGACATATCAAAGTTGTGGATAAATTTGGAATCAATCCATACTTCTCCCTGCACTTAGCTTCATTTAGCATAATAGAGTTTCAGCTAACTAAAGTATTGCATGAAGAATGGATTACTGATATGAAATTTTCTTTGAAATATATTTAACAATCTGACCTAGGTTATTGCTACCTGCAGTGTAATATACATCAAAAAGTCCTTGCTCAGATGATACAGGAATCTGTGAAAGTGTTCTGTTGCTTAAGGTTATACATCTCTGATGAGCACATACAGAAAGGCTATATAGGCTACTCCAGTGATAAATGTACATATATTTAAAATATATTGTTTATGATTAATTACATAAGTAGTTCTAAACAGTCCTGCTTTGATTTGCAATAATGAGTGTCATGTAATTCCCACTGAGGTAGAAGTATGCATCAAAGGTAGATTAAAGGTTGGTTATGCATCATGCTATATTCCGTATGTAAATTTATAGCAATGATGTGCCCAGAAAAGATAGCTTACCCTCTATTTCTCTGCTACTAAATAAAATTAAAAATTCACAACTCTGGTTTATGGGATTTTAAATGAATTTGATCTCTCTTTTGGGCAGGGCAAATAAGTGTTTTGTGATGTATTATTTTACAAAAAAGGAGGGAAAAAAGAAAGAAAAGAAGAGAGACCCATCGTTCTGGCTCATTTAATTTTGCGAGTGAATGATCTAAGATTAACTACAGACTAGTCAGTGCAGTTTAAAAGCTGAAAGCAATTTTCAGCCATAGATGGTAATGCCACAACCGAATGACTCTAAATGACTAAGCTGTAAGGTCTTTGGATATGACCACAGGGCCTGATAAAGCCATAGGAACACAGTAAAAGCACAAAAATAGTTCCAATTTATTTGGTGCCATCACCTTAATGAGATTAATACAGACGTGTTCATGTGCCTAATTGGTGATTTTGTTTTAACTGGTAATGAAGGATTAAAACTTCAGGCAACAAGATAGTTCCAGGAAAGGGGATCTGAGGGGAAAGTTTTTAATTATAAAAGGCAGCTGGTAAAATATGCAGCTAACAGTGTTAAAATAAATCCGTCTGTATACATATATGCACACAGATAGATTTTGCATACAAAGAAGTAGAAAGAGAGGATGTTACCATGGACATTGTTGTAGAATTGTCAAGTTTCAAAAAAAGAATCCAACTCTCAGAAATCTTGTTAAGACAAAACCCCAGGTGTCTTTTGTTTCTCAAATGTTGGTGATGAAATACAGCAACCTGAATTGATATCTATGAGTCTGGCCAGAGACATAAATTGTGCAGGAAGGAAGGAAAGAAGGGTGAATGACAACCAACTATTTCACTTTGGTGCAATGTGAAAATCAATTCCTACTTGTCCATGGAAAGCCACTGGGTGACCATGTCACACTCTCTCAGCCTTGGAGAAAGGCAAAGGCATCCCCCTCACAACAAATCTTGCCAAGAAAACCCCATGATAGGTTTATGTTAGAGTCATCATAATTCAGAAACAATTTGAAGGCACATAGCAGCAAAGCAGATGGCTTTTTTTAAAAGGCACTGGTTTACTAACAAGAACCAAAATAATGATTGTCAACCCCATGTAAAAAGCATGCAAACACACATGGGAAATTTTAATTTGAATCCAAAGAACTGTAAGTCTAAGGGGAAATAGCCACATGTGCTTGCTCCAAGATATTTGCACCAAACAAATACTTACACCAGGGGTAGGCAACCTTTTTGAGCCGGGGCCCGGGTTGCTGTCCCTCAGACAATTGGGGGGCCAAAGCACCAAAAATAAATAAATAAATAAATAAAATTAAAAAATAAAAATTAAAAAATTAAAAAAGATGCATGCACACTCTCTCAGCCCCAGAAAAGCCATGGGAAAATTCCTGTAAGCTTTTGCCAAGAAACTCCCAAGAACAAGTAATAACAACAATAATCAATATCATCATGGTGGGCGGCGGGGGGACCGGCCTGGGGCTGGTCCAAAGGCCTCAGGGGGCTGCATCTGACCCCCAGACCTTAGGTTGCCTACCCCTGACTTGCACAGTGGCATACATTTATTCATACGTATACACATACATACATTGATATTTTACTGCTTAATTAATATCAGAAGGTAGCTTAACAATGATGGAATCAGAATAAAACAACAACAGGTGAAATAGTGTATTGAATCTACACAATCCATTTCTGGTCAAAGAAGGAGATAAAAGATGCTTCTGTGTGCAGAATAGAACCTTTGGTCCCAGTCATTGGACAGCAATTTGGACAAACCCACAGACAATAAAAAAGATGGAAACAGAAGAATGACAGGCCACACTACACCTACTATTAAATATGACTAGGCATTTATATGCAGATTTATTTACTTTATTTAAAAAAAATCAGCTGGGAAGTTAGGCCATTATTGAAAGGGAACAGAGCAGAGCAGTTGCAGGTGAGAGAAAGATCTCTTACCTCCTTTGCTGCTATCTGAAGGGAAATTCCTCCTTATGTAGCTTGCATGAGGAGGACACCTTGCATTGGTCCTAATGAGGGATTTCCTTCCAAAGCATAGGCAAGCTTCTGATGAGGGATTTTCCCCAGAACTCCAGCAGGAGGAAAAGGTTAAATTCCTATTTTGTATCTACTCTGATCCCCTAAAGCAGAGGACTGTTTCCCTTCAGATCCCACCAAAGCTTTGGGCTGCCCAAATCCCTCCATTTTCCTCTGGAGTCCTTCTCAAAATGGCAATTGGAAGTGACACTGCAAGGGACTGTACAGGAAAACTGAGGTATTCTGGGGTGCTTGTGGGAATGGGGATATTTCCCAGTTTTCTCATATTTTGAGGAGCTTTCTGTATGGTTTGAGGGCAACAATTGTCCATACATCACACCCATTTTTAAAACATTTTGGAGTGGGTGGATTGCAGAGCTTTGGGGGATTGGCACTGGATTTCAGCACCCACAAAAGCCTGCAAGCCACACTGTACTCAGCTTTGTTCACCACAATCAGCTCCACCCACTCTGATAAGAAAATTTCCAGTTGTTGTTGTTTTAAAACCCTTCTGTCTTTTATATGAAAACACATTGCATAACGTTGTTTCATATGTAGTTTGGTCCTCAGTCATTAGAAGTTGATTAAAACAGAAATATTTTTGCCTGCTTTATGAAGGACATCCAGGAAAGGGCTTGCAAATGGACAATGGTAATGTTGTTCCTGGAGCCACGTGCCTGATGACAAAAGACAAGAATGCGCTGAGAAAAGACTGGGAAGCTTTTTAAAAAAAATATTTGGAGAACATCATGTGGGAAGGGATGCTCCATCAGGTACACTAGATAGACTGAATAAGATGTCATATTTTCTATGTGAGTGACTGCTCTGGATGTAGTTTCCCTTTATTTGCACAATTCGCCAGCACAGTATAAAGTGGCACAGTATAAAATGGCAGTTTGCCAGCACAGTATAAAATGTACTCACACTGTACAATTCTATGAGTTTCATACAATGTTGGCTGCCATGGCTTCTCCTATAGAGTCGTTGGAGTGTGAGATACTCAGACTTCTCTGCCAAAGTGCTTTAATCTAGTTGTTTCAACAGCAACACTAGACCTCTCGAGCAGATATTCTTAAGTACTTCACCAAACTATAAATCCCAATGTTCCATAGGATGGATGGATCCATGACAGTTAAGATGGTATATGACTGATACAAATGGGTCATGCAGATCCACTGAATTTCCATTTGTGGAAGGAGAGCATCTATGTGTAACTAATCCTATTGTTTGGAAACTGATAATGAATCTAGCAAGAAGATATATATCCTCATTGCCAACACTGGAAGAATCAAGAACCATTTAGGAAAATAAACAAACCTGGCTTAATATCTTAGTAGAAGCAGAACTAACCACGGGTTCTTCAGGAAATTCCATACAATGAATGGTCCAGCAGCATTCTTAGATATATGAGAGTCAAGTTGCACATTATGTTTAGCACATAGTCTGATGCTCAGTATGGGTTTCTGACTGTATGGATAGTGAGTCCAGGTCAGAACTACAGCACAAGGAAGAAAGATCTTATTCTTCCCTCCCCAACCCAACCAACACCCAGTGAGAATATGAGTTAGCATTGCTATTAGGAAAAATGGGATGGATGCCACAGGGGGTTGATTCTGGGGGCCATTGTGGAGTGGGGATGAGCTGTTGAAAAACAGAGGTGTGACTGCTATGTGGTTAACCTTGGAGATTATCACATTGCCTTTTTGCCAATCTGTTGGGGGGCAATGAGCTTCTTATAGTTGTAAACTGCTTAGACATCCCATAGCATGATATGAAGCGGTATATAAATGAAATGAAAAAATCTGGGCACAGGGTGAGACCAGGATGGGAACATCTGGTATTGACAGCTCCGTGCCCAGATCGTTACCATCCCATCCCCGATCAGAATGTCTCCCATAATGGAAAACAAAAGTTTTTATTTTAGGATGGGAGAAGGATGGGATGGTAATGATCTGGGCATGGAGCTGTGTGATAAGACATAGTGTCAGCCTGTGACCAGTTCAGGAAAGGGCAGCTAGTGGAATAAACCCCCTTGTTTCCCCCTAAGCTAGCCTGCCTCACCACAAGCTGTAGTTGTTGATTCTGCAGCAGTGTCGGCTGATGTCAGAATCTACTTTTACTTTGTCTGGCATCTTTATGAGAAAAGTGGGCACTAGTGAATCTGCTTAAAGCTTTCTGCTTGTGCTAACACAATATTTTATTTTATTTTATTTAAAAAGAAAAGCTTACTAACTGCAGTGCATGGAGCTATTTTCATGGGCTAGGCACCTGTTATGGGAACAGTCAAACCTCGCATCACTTGACAATATGGTCCTCATTCAGAATGAGGCCGAGGCTTACTTCTCAGTAGATAGAACACCCTGTTCATCGAGCTGTATGCTATATATCAGATTGTGTTCAATACATAATAATTAAAGTACATTATAAGGTCCTATTTAGAAAAAAAAGAGATAATGCAGAAGGCTTTTCACAGAATCACAGAATCATAGAGTTGGAAGAGACCCCAAGGGCCATCCAGTCCAACCCCCTGCCATACAGGAACTCAGATGGCCATCCAGCCTCTGTTAAAAACCAAAGGAGAAGACTCCACCACTCTTTGAGGGAGTCTGTCCCACTGTCGCATAGCTCTCACTGTCAGGAAGTGCCTCCTAATATTGAAGTGGAATCTCTTTTCCTGTAACTTGCATCCATTGCTCCAGGTCCTATTCTCTGGAGCATCAGGAAACAAGCTTGCTTCATCCTCAATATGACATCTCTTCAAATATTTAAACAAGGCTATAATATTACCTCTTAAACATCTCTTCTCCAGGATAAACAAACCCAGCTCCCCAAATCTCTCCTCGTAGAGCATGGTTTCCAGACCCTTTTGCCACATTCTTCTTTAGAGACTCAGCCCCTGGCAGGGGCTGGCCCAAGACATTTTGCTGCCTGAGGCACAGGACAAGCTTTATTCACATTCTATGTCTTGAAGCAGGACTTCCAATAGAATATCCCTGGTGGTAAGAGTAGGATCTTCAAGTGACTCCTGAGGCAATAGGCTAGTTGAAGGAGACCAGGATATAATCTGCACTGCTGAAATAATGCCATTGGACACCACTTTAACTGCCATGTCTTAATGCTATGGAATTTTGGAATTCGTAGTTTGTTGTGGCACCAGTGTTAGTTTGCTGTGGCACCATCTCTGACAGAGAAGGCTAAATAACTAAAAAACAAAACAAAAAAACAAAACAAAAACAAAACCCCAAATCCCAGGATTCCATAGAATTAAGCCTTGGAGGTTAAAGTAGTTTTGAACTGCATTATTTTTGCAGTATACATTAGATCCCAGACAGGTCATATAGTGTTGTCTTCCAACAGCTGGGTCGGTGAGAGGAAGCACTGGAGGAGCAGCCAGGGAGATAGTACCACTGTTTCCTAGCAGATGGTGCTTGAAGCAACTCACTTTAGCCAATGACTAGGAATTGGACAAATCCTTCTTGTTGTTAAGATCATGTGACAAGTCACCACCAGAAACCCACACTGGGCCCAGTAACTCCCCTCCCCTCTCATGTTAGCACAATGTCTCACCAGCTACTTGAGACCATTTAAATGCTAAAACTATTAAATTTGTGCCAAAACCCAAACATTCAGCCTAACTCATTAAAATTTAATTATACAGGGGCAGCTGAGCCCAATATGAGTTTTTGACTCAGGAGCCACGCAGGAGAGAATGCAAACACGTAATGATGAAATCGCCAAACCAGACCTGGGCCCAGCTATCCATGACAACTCAGTCAGTTGAACCGTTGTGCAGAAATGATATTGAGCACAACAAAACAAAAACAAGATGCCTTGCCTACCCCTCCTGCCCCCTTTCTAAAGTCTCCTCTGAAAGAAATGTGTTTCTGTGTTTTATACACACCAAGAATTGTGTCATATGCAGAAGTTTCAATTTAAAACTGTAATGAAAGCTGTCAAAAAAATTAATAATAACAAGGGCACAATGTGGCATGTGTGTGTGTGTGTGTGTGTGTGTGTGTGAGAGAGAGAGAGAGAGAGAGAGAGAGAGAGAGAGAACTGTTTGAAAAGAATACTATTTAACCAGCTTGCCATATGCAGTTTACAGAAATCCCTCTCTGTTTATGCCTCTTTCCATCATGAACAGTGCTGCGGTGGGAACAATATTTTGAAAAGCTTGTTTCCTTTTCCAGTTCTTTTCCCATCCTCATCCCCACCACCAAAAACCTGGTGTTCATATTAAGATCCTGTATTGGCAAGAAAATATACAACCCTTCGTTGATCATCTATGCCACATTTGAGCCTTGGTTTTACATTATGTACCCCTTTTGTTTAAATCTTTTTAAAGCCTCTGCCTAACCATCTCGTACTCTGCAAGATGCTACCTTCCCAGCGAATGAAGACAGAAATATATTTTACACTTCTTGTCAGATTGAACTTTAAGACATCTTGACTGGTTTCTCTATAATTTAAACATCACAGCCCAAATGGCAACATGCTTTGTTCAGTTCCAGTTGTGTGAAGTTTTAGTGCTTCATTGATTCCAAGGAAGCCTATAGCTGGCACATCCAGGAGGGCGCCTGCATCACGCTTTCCTGCTGCAGCATGTCAAACCATTATAGGAGGGACCAGAATGTCACCGTGGTCTCAATGGTTCGTCAGCTGAAGGATACGGCTAACAAATGTAAAAACTAAACTTCAGAGGAGCTGCTTCTCTGTGCTAAGTGATCTGTATTCCCTCTGAATTTACTTTCCCCTAACCCCGTGAAATTAACAGTACTTTCTGACATTCGACCCCCTGACCTCACATATAATAAGAATTTAGAAAGCACCATGCATGAGTGTGCCTGTGTAATGCAAAACTGGGGAAAAATGACCATGTCACCGTTTTTTATTATACAAAAACCTTCTCCATCTCCATTGCATGCTTCATATGGTGAGTGCTTGGTTTAAAGTTATTATAAAGCGGGAAAACACACAGTTTTAACTGTAATACTTCACTCTTCATGACTTTTATAGACAATAAATTTGTAGCAAATACATATTGCTACCCCCTTCCCCTTACAGACTCCCCTTCCCTCCTCCCCCATAAGGCTTTGCATGCCATTAAGGCAGATGTTTACCAAGATAAGTGGTAAAATAGGCTAGGGATGTGGATTTTTTTAAAAAAATAATAATACAAGAACTAGGAGATGGTTCAAAAGGGAGTCGTTTTCTAGGGAGCTGGTTGCCAAGGGTGCGAGCATATGCACAATGCGAAGGTCTCGGGGTTTAAGAGGCAGAGGCAGGAAAGTGTTGTGCGGAAATGATTTTGCAGTTATCAGGCTCAGGGGATGACAGTGTACAAGAGTAAGAACAAGGTGCTATGTGGCTTTTTCCTCACTATGAAGTAAAGATTGGCAGCTGGAAGTAAGGCTTACAGGCAGACCTGCACACAGGACCTCTTCACCTAGGACTCATAATCACTACTCAAAGGAAAATGCATTTACCAGTAAAAAGCAGCTGTAGCCATCAGAAGTGTGCTTAAAACACCACTTAAATATCACTTTATACGCTATTACTTGCAAACTGTGGTTTGGTATTAAATTATACTTGCATAGGCTTTTGCTTAGGTGCTGATAATGCTTTTGAAGTTGCATTGGTGAGGAAGCATTTAGGCTGCTTTACAAGAGACGTGACTGGAATAGCCCATCGCGCTGACAGTGACAGGGTGAAAAATTGCAGAACTGTACTTTCTTTCCCCATATAGATTGTAATTTTAATTGTCATTGTGGCCCTTCTGTTTTAATTATGGGGCTTCTTTGATATATACCAGGACATCGTATTGAATGAAAATATGGTGCTATAATAGTCTCTTTATAATTAATGACCACATGTAGATCTTGGTGCATAAAAGGAAAGGAATAAATGAACAATTTATTTAACTAGGTTTTGGATTTCTTTCTGTCTTCCAGCGAATATAAAATGGTCTTAGGGCTTCTGAGGCTGTTTGATGCAAGGACTGCAGAGACTATTGAATAAAATTACAAAGGGGCAGATTATAAAACATATTAGGAGATATAGGCACATAGTCCACTTACAAAGGGGAACATTTATTTATTTGTGGTTGTCCATAAAAGAATCATATTAAGCTGTGCAGTTAGCTCCCTGGTTTACTTACAAAAATGACTTATGAAAATATTTTACTCCTCTCACACTATAAAGCAATAACTTACAATTTAGTAAAATCATTTAAATCTAAGTTTGCTACTTCCCCTCTTACACACAATTTTAAAAAATAACAAATAAGAATTCCTCACCTTCAGTTTTGCTTTCTGAATGGGATGGATTTATATCATATTAATTTCTAGTATAAGAAAAATATCATCTTGCTTATTCACTATAAAATAGGTGCATTTACAGAGCAAGCCAGATATATAAAATGTAAAGAGGGACTAACTTCATTCACCTATGCAACATAGGACAAAATGTTTTGAAAAAACCATTGCAGGTTGAACATTTTCCTAGATCTAATACATGTGGCAGATTTTTTAACATATCAAAAAAACACTGACCAGCAAACATGTTTGAACTGTAAGCATTTCAGGAGAGCACAAACCTCTGTGGATTTCTGAAAAGCAGACATATTTGTCCAGTGTCTGTCACAGTAAAACTAGAAAATATACCCTGACAAGCTTCTGCTAATTTTATTGTGGCGTAGAGTAGTGTGCATACATCCTGTGTTGTATGACTGCAGTTCAATTGCAGAGCAGAATAAAATTGGATCGGCAGAGACAGGGACTACCCTGGGGTCAGCTGCGACCATGCCACTTCGATGTGATGTCTAGTTGGGGTGATGGTGTGTAAATAAACGTAGAGAATTGCAAATCTTGTCATGGCCACGCAGAACAGCTCAAGCATTTAAAGATGGTTGCCCGCAAACCTAACTGGAAGGTGGTTGCTCTGTGTGGTGGCTTAGGAAAAGGGGGAGGGAAAAAGAGGGAAAAGGGAAAGAAAGAAAGAAGAAGCTCAATCCTTTTGCTGTAGTCTTCTCCTTCCTGGCATATCAGAGATCACTGACCCAGCAATTTATTGCTGAAGGGATTAATCACTAAATTGTTTTTTTCATTTTAGTGGAAAGTAACTAACCACATTGTAATATTGTTCTTTTAAAAGCTTAGTTGCTGTGATGTGCACAGATGCCTTTCTGTTTACATATTATCTTCTTTGATTTATGTGTGTATATGTGTATGTGTTTGTCATTAAAGCAGGCCATGTATTTTATTACCTTACTGTTTCAATGAATTAAAATATATGAAAAGTTCCATGATATATTTTTGGTGAATAGCAAACTTTCCTAATGTTAGAAAATAAAATATTATAGGATTCACATTTTCAGTTTATGAATCTAATTTCATTCCACCACAGCCTGTAGTGCTCATTAAAATATGCTTGCAATTTAGCTACTTTTGACCAATAAGATGCATTTTTAACTAGTGCATACAGTTAAACATATCTGTTTTTCTGTTACTTTCCCTCCCACAACAATTACATTTCATTACAAATTTATAAAATCATTTACATTTTAGCAGTTTAAATGTTTCTGCTGACATTTTGTAACTATTACCCTCTTGTAGAATGGCATATGTTCAGGCAGTTAATAAAAAATTAAATGGAATAGCACAAGACAAGGTGAAGCTTTGTAGCCGAGTGTTCTGCACATTTCTGAAAATACCATCTTTGTGTTGCAAATTGTGAAGTGAGGTTAGGGCGATGCCAATATATGTATTTGTCATAACTGTCACAGAGTCAATGAACCAGCCAATCATTCTGCTCCTAATTAGACAGTTACTTTTTTTTCTTTTTAGAAAACATCCCCATGTATGATGGTGTCTAAGATTCTAGAAAGGTATTTTGTTTTTGGACTCAGGGAATATGAGAGAGTTTTTAACTGTTTGTATGATTCCTGTAATATATGCACAAAATCTTCTTCAAATTGGAGCAGAACCCTCACAGCAGCTGAAGTAAACAAGAGTTTCAAAACAGTAACAACTAAGATACAGAATGCCTCCTTGTCTGCATTTCTCCCTATGTTATAAAGAAATGAAACTACTCGTAAACACTACTGTTACTCTTCTGGTAGTTTAGTAAGAAAAAAGTTACCTAGAAGGAAATCTCACTAGTAAATGTCTTTGAGATTGCAACTTTAGACTTGATTAGTTATGTATTGATGGTATTTCAGGTATTGACATACATGGAAAATGTTTGTTTTGCAGTAAAAACCAAGGATTTCTATTTTTATTTTAGTTTGTGCTCCCAAGTAAGGCATTCATTCTACATATACTATGCCTCAAATGCAAACTTGTATGAAGATTTAGGCATCATATTCTACCAGTTTTAACCATCCTATGCTTACCCACAGTTACTTTTGTCCTTTTTCAAACCACTACCACTAAATAGAAAGAGAGAGAGGGGTGGGGGGGAATAAATAAATAAATAAATAAAGGGGGAAAAGGAAGGAAGGAAGGAAGGGCCAAGAGGGAAAGATGGAATAGCTCACAATATCTTTTGATTTAGTACTACTAGGATCTATTCATTTGGAATTACTGTACCTTCTGTGGAAGCCTGATTATAGCTCTTTAATCTGTGACACATTTAGGGACAGGGCTTCAAATAAAGGCTGGGAATAATGTCACCCTCCTGATGTTCTTGGAATGCAAGCTCCAGCTGCCCTAGCCAGTGGTGAAGAGTGCTGAGAGTTACAATCCAACATTTGTAGGGCCCTTGTGGTCAATGATCCATTTTTTTCTTATTTGTTTATGGATCAACATGGTTCCCTTTTGGGATGCCTTACATATAAGATAGCTACCAGAGGTAGTCAAGACATCTTCTGCCTCACAGTGTCATATGCTCTTCTAATTTTCTCACTGCTGCTCTGAGCTGAATGGGACCTCTGCCATAGTCAAACATTTGGAAGGAAAGGGGTTCTGCTCTGTCATTGCTCAGAGCAGCTGCAAGAGCAGATATGGGGAATCAAAGAGTGGATTCGTTTCCCTCACGGTGGCAGACCTACCGGCTGCCCTAGTAGTTATGAAGTTACAGTGCAAACCTAAATTAATACATAACATAAGGCTGCCTAAACAATTTTCTTTAATTAATCTTAGAAGAAGACAGACTGACATAAGGAGTTGTTCAACAAGTATCATCTTTCCATGTTATGATTTCACAATATGCTTTATTTATACAATTATTTACCTGTCTTTCATTGTCAAAATAATTTCAAAGTGGAGTACCAACACTAACAAAGGATGTTTGCACTAAATATATCTCAGGAAAAGGATGTTGTGAATTTCATAATGTCTTGCTTCATGTCTTAAGCATATGTTCACTCAAAGACAGAGCTTGCTTAACACCACCCATCTTGAAATGACTGCTTCAGCTAGGGTATATGTTTCTAAAGTTCTAATATTTCAGACATATTTCTCTATGGGATACCTTGAAGTGAATGGCCTGTTTTGCCAGTTAAATGATAAGATGATCACAAGGCAAAAGATTATATTTAAAAATTAACAAAACTACTGTGTATCCAGATCAGAGAATACCTCAGTTTGATCTTGAATGAAGCAAAGTGTGGATTCTCTTAGGGAACAGGAGAGCCAAAAGCAAGATGGGGGAGTAACTATAGCTGTTTCAGGCCCATTTTAAATTCTTTATTCAGTAAGCACATCCAAGAAGTTTTAACAGTCATAGCAGATTAACCTTGCCTGTGTTTTTGGAAGCTAGTCATCTGATGAATTTACATGCTGCTGTATGAAAATGCTATTTGGAGAGAGATTGGGAGTTTATTTGATTAAATTCTTTCCTCCACTACCTTGACCTCTTTCTTGTGAAATAATCAGAACTGTTTAGCAAGAATATTCAGACATTAATAATGAATTGCTTTGGAGCTGGGTTCTCTTTTGCATGGCAACAAGTCCATTGGTGTTTTTATCTATTTATTTATCCATCCTTCTTATTTATGCACCTGTCAGTCCTAGGCCTTGTTTGGGGAAGAAGAGATTTTGTTTAGCACAGATGTGGAGATAACAATGTACAAAAACTTATCCACTGCCCTCTATAGTCTTCCTTGCCTTTCTTCTTCCTCTGTCAGCCAATGATGTGAGCTGGAGTGCATGGAGAGACATCACACAATAATACTATCTTATATACTGTAATGTGTTTGATGTCACATTAGAGGTGTATACCCTATAATATCAGTTTGATACAGTCATGCCCCCATCTTAAGATATAATTGATTTACAATCTAGTAAGAATGTTTTGCTAGGGAATTCTAAAGCACTCTGCTAAACAACAGCTCACAGTGTAACCTGATTTAATTTACAGTCTCTCTTTGTAGGATACTTTGAGAACTGTATTTTTGGGAAGTAGACAAGAGCCCTCTAACAGAGAATTCTAAGCCCCTCACTAAATTCAGGATTCCATAGGATGACAATCATACTAGTTTTCAGACTGTTATAACAGTGTACTATTGATACAGTACAACGGAGGGGGAAAACAGACAGAGAATGAACAAAGGAGTTTTGCAATTCCTGGTTATTCTTGATGTATGAGTGAAAGCAAAAATTAGACACAGCTTTGGGGGGAAATGGCTCCATTGACTACATGATAATTCTTGTTGGGGTTACTTGGGATACTGACAAATGATGAGCTCCAAAGAGGAAAGTGGTCAGAATATGAAGCATACAGGCAAATATCCAAAGGATATTTGGACCATTTGCTGTGGTCTTAGGAGTTTATCACATGGCGGAAATCCCGTACGGAAACGGGGCTTTAAATTAAACAAAACCTGCAAAAGTGGGTGTTTTTTCAGATGACGTTGCTGTTAAAAGGAGGTTAATCTGAATGGAAATTAGACAAAAACTGCTTCTTTTTACTTTCGGAAGATCCTGAAAGTAAAAAGAAGCAGTTTTTGTCTAATTTCCATTCATATTAACCTCCTTTTAACAGTGCTGGAGTTTATCACACAGAGAAATCCCGTTGATAAATTGCTTCCACTTTTGCGGGTTTTTTTCTCTTTAAAGTACATTTCTGCATGGGGCTCCCCATGTGATAAACTCCTAAGATGGATTGCATTCCAGAGCAGTGAAGGCAAAGCTGAGTCTGTATCATCCTCTCCAGTCACAGATGAGTTGCTCAGCCTAAGTAACCAAATCCAGAGCCACAGCTATATAGAACTGGCCAGGTCCTATTGGTTAGTTCCAGTTAAACTAGACCAAGTTGAATGGAGAGTTGACAGAAATCTTGTATGTTTATGCTAGCTGAGATGTACAGCTATGGGTATGTCTGTTCTAGGTTGTAAGAAATGAGCCCTCCAACTGTCATATCCCCTTTATGCTCTGCAGTACTGCAAATACAGAATAGTACCCATTGATTTAGACTAATGGTTTCCAAACTTTGGTCATCCAGGTGTTTTAGACTTCAATTCCCAGAAGCCCTAGTCAGCTTGGCCAACAGTCAGGGATTCTGGAAGCTGAAGTCCAAAACATCTGGAGGAGCCAAATTCGGGAACCACTGATTTAGAGCTTTGGAATACAAGTGCACATAACAGTTTTGTATCCTTAAGGTTACTGTTGGTGACTTTCAACCAACCCCTTAAGAATTAGACATTATTGTTAGCAAAGTAACCTTATATATTGAGCTTATAAAGTTCCATATAAAAAGTAATTGGGGATGGATGTGTTGGAAGGGTAGTGACTGCAAGGCTTCAAAGGTAGGATTTTGGGCACACTTTTGGTCATTGTGATTGTGAAATAACTGTAAATGTGAACTGGAATAATTACAGCGTTGTAAGTCAGGATTTACAACATTGCAATTACTGAACAGAATGCCAGCCACCATTTAGATGACTGTGTCACTTTTTTTAAAAAAATGTAGAAGGTTCTCAAAAGTAATTCAAAGAGTTCCTTCTGGTAACTGTTTTTTTTAAAAAAAAATAAATCAGAATACTTCAAGCCACTGGCCGATGATATAAAACCTTCCATCTATCTTGTTATCACCTCAACACCCACAATACGACATGAGGTAGGAGTGTGACCCAGCCCTTAAACCACGTGATTTTACTCTTCTGCCATTTAGTGACACCACACTTCCATAACTATAAAAGTAATAGAAAACTTATATTGACACAGAAATAGGATTAAGGTTGAGTCAAAGATGACTCGAGGGCAGGTAACAATTAATTAAGTTAGAAGTGTGAGTAATATTAGCAATTTTCTTTTCACTGTGAAAAAAATCTTTGAAACCTACACTTTTTGAAAACTATTTACAGTTTGGGACATATTCTGCATAAAATTCTTATTTCGTCCTTTTACTCAGAAAACAGCACTTTCTGGGCAGAAAAAACAATAGTGCTGTTTCCTGCACAGGAAATGCTGTAATTGGAGACTTATTCTTTACAAAGTTTACCATTTCTTTTGTTCAGAAAAGAGCCCATGTGAATTTGGCATAGATTAAGTCAGTCAGTCATAATTTATTACAGTCCATAGACCTAAAATTACACATACAATCAAGAGATACAAGTCACCAACATTTCCTGCAATAAGACAAAAGTCAAGGGGGTTGCTGGATCTAGCTCTCTAACTGTCCCTTTATACATAGAGAGTTCTAATCCTAGCTGCCTCAGAGAGAAATGTAGCGACTTAAAGAGTAACTTTTAGGCATTTATCTTTCAACAAGAATTTTACATTAAAAAGGTCTGATCTTCCATTCTTCTTACTCAATAATGGATAGGTTTTGACTTGTCTCAGACTTCAGCTTCTCATCAGTTTAGGATTTTCCTTGCCAACGCTTAAGAAACACATTTTGACCATTAAAAATGAAATAAATTACAATATCCATATGTGTGTGCGTGTGTGTGTGTACACGCACATGCACTTGCGTGTCCCTCCCTCCCTCCCTCCATCTATCAATCCTTCTCTGAGTATTCTTTCATTCTCTGTGTTGGAGTTATGCCACCAGAAGATAGAGTCTTGTCTTCTAACTAAATTAAGCCTCATTGTGATTTGTTTCTTAACAACACTCAGGTCATTGTTACATGTGAAATGCCTTGCCTTTAACTCTATTAAAACATTGCATCTCATTTGTGCATAGTAATTAAATTAAAATATACTTAGTTTAACAATACCCAAATCACTTTACAGGAAAAGAAGTTGAATTCATTATTTTTTCCAAGTAGAAGCCAGAAAAATTATTTACTAGCATACCTTAAAAAAGAGTTTGCAAACCATGAATATTTTGAAGTTGCTTGTCTTGCTTATGCAAGATAGGAAGGTCAGCTTTTGCACACTCAAAATAGATTTTTTTCTCTGTGCTAATGATCTTAAGTACGTAGTGGCTATTTGTAGTAACTCTTGTGATGCAACATCTACCACTTTTTACATCCACCCACATCAGTTAAATCCCTGAGTTATGAATCAGGATCAGTTTCAAGGGGAATTTCTGCAGATTGTCATCAAGTATTTGATGAATCATTCAGTGTACAGCTGAAGATATTAAGTGCCATAAAAGTACTTATTTCTATAGTGTGGTTTGGTTTGAAGAGTATATGAGGATAGGTTACACTTCAGTGGAAAAGACATTTGTACATGTCCTCCTCAGATTGCTACTCCTTCCAAACTGTGTAAATATTTTATTAAATGTTGGCAGACAATGCAATAGTATGAAATCCAGTTTTATAGTTACGTGGCATTCTAGCACAATACCTGCAATCCTAGTTGGCTTAGTGTTGCATAGTAGTCCCACATGTGGAACTATTTAATGATCCATTTACCAACCCTGGACGTATTGTATTGATGCTGACCCCCTCCTCCCCAGCCTTTTCATGCCTGGTGAAAAGTGGGGTGTGTCAATCACAGAAATATCTGGCTATGTCCCTGTAGCCAGATGTCAAGCAATTACATCACCTGCTGAGGTCTGCTGGGGTTCTCCAGAGATCTCAGCAGTTGATGTAACTGTTTTACACCTGGCTATGGTCAAATGTTTCAGAAATCCCCTCTACTCTCCTCCAGGTATGAATGACCGTGGGTGGGGGACTACAGTGGCAATATAGCAGGGTTATCTGTATATTGGAGGGATTTGGTAGTTGTTGAGGATGGAAGGGAAAACCAATTTCTGCAGTGACCAAAACTAGACATATACAAGTGTAATCTTAACTTACACCTGCCTATGCTACTAACAGGATTCTAGCCAATGTCTGTTAGGAGTGGCCCTACCATTAGGCCAAGTGAGACAGCCACCTCAGGTTGGAACCTTGTTGATATAATGTAGTAGTGGCTGCACTCTTTCTAGGGCTACGTGGCCATAGGGAGGAAAGACAAACAAAATCTGCTGGCTCTGAGCATCCTATTTCTACAGGGTCTCAGGGTCTCCTTGATGACCAAAGTGCCCATGATGTTTTTCTCTGGCCACCACTGCCTATGCTGGTATAGCTGATGATTCTAACCTGAGGCAGGATTCTAACCTGAGGCAAAATACTTGGCATTCTAACCTGAGGCAAAACAGGATTCTAACCTGAGGCAAAATACTTGGCATGTCTTGAAAATACAACAAAAGGTATAGAGTTAGAAGCCAAGAGTTCAGGCTAAGATCTCATGATAACCTTCAGGTTCTATAGTTCTGTTCAAGGTTGACCAGATATCTCAAAGTTTAAACAAACTGTGGTTAATAATAATAATAATAATAAAGTTTATTTGTATCCCGCTTATTGCCAGACAATCCAAGCGGCTTACAATAATAATATCTCCAAAGAAAAACCAACCCACCCCCTAATCAACCTCTACTGCGTTCCTCATCCATCAACAACTGATGGGGCCACGAGAGGAACGCAGGAGTCAAGGAACCCAAGGCCGGGGTGATCAGTCTGGGAAGGCCTGCCGAAAGAGATCCGTCTCGACAGCTTTTTTAAAGCTGTCCAGTGATGTCAACTGACGGATCTCATCCGGCAGGCCATTCCAGAGTTTGGGGGCGACAACAGAAAAAGCCCTCTGGGAGGTCACTGCAAGCCTAGATTTTTGAGGCTGCAGCAAATTCCTCCCAGAGGACCGGAGAGCGCAGGGAGGATTGTATGGAAGGAGGCGATCCCTGAGATAGCTTGGACCCAAGCCATTTAGGGCTTTAAAGGTAATAACCAACACCTTGTACTGGGCCCGGAAGCTAATAGGCAACCAGTGGAGGGACCTCAAAACCGGGGTGATGTGGTCCCTCCTAGATGTTCCAGAAATAAGCCTGGCTGCCATGTTTTGAACCAACTGAAGCTTCCGAACCAAGCACATGGGTAGCCCCATGTAGAGCGCATTACAGAAGTCGAGGCGTGAGGTTACTAGTGCATGCACAATGGTCTCGAGATCCCTTACTTCCAGAAAAGGGCGCAGCTGGCGTATCAGCCGAAGCTGATAACAGGCGCTCCTGACCGTTGCATTTAGCTGATTTGTCATCAGGAGCGACGAGTCAAGAAGCACCCCCAGACTGCGAACACAGTCACTGGAGGAGAGTGTGACCCCATCCAGGACTGGAGGTTGCAACCCAATTCTTGGTTTCGGGGCCGCTACCGTGAGCACCTCCGTCTTGTCTGGATTCAGTTTCAATCTGTTTTTCCTCATCCAGCCCATTACCGCCCGAAAACATTCATTGAGAGAGGAGATGCCATTGGAATTCGAGGCCAACAAACGAGACACGGAAAAATAGATTTGGGTGTCATCAGCATACTGATAACACCCAGCACCATAACTCCGTATGATCTCACCCAGCGGCTTCATATAGATGTTAAATAACATTGGGGACAAAATAGCCCCCTGAGGGACCCCACAAGTGAGTTCCCTCTTACTGGAGCTACTGTCCCCAAGCAGCACCCTCTGGGACCTACCCGAGAGGAAGGACTGGAACCACTGCAAAGCAGTGCCCTCGATACCTAACCCCTTCAGGAGGTCCAAGAGGATGCTGTGATGTATTGTATCGAAAGCCGCTGAGAGGTCTAAGAGCACCAGCAGGGTCACACTACCCCTGTCGATGCTCAGACGCAGATCGTCGGTCAAGGCAACCATGGCAGTCTCGACCCCAAAGCATGTCCTGAAGCCGGTTTGAAATGGGTCTAGATAATCGGTTTCATCCAAGACAGCTTGGAGCTGAAGAGCAACCGCCCTCTCGATTACCTTGCTCAAAAATGGCAGCAACGACACAGGCCTATAATTTCTCATATCCAGGGGGTCTAGGGAAGGTTTTTTTCAGAAGCGGCCTAACAGCCGCTTCCTTCAAACAAGATGGAACATATCCTTCCCTGAAGGATGCATTGATGATATCCGTGAGGAACCTCAACAATGCATCCCCCCCTGGACGGCCAGCCATGATGGGCAAGGGTCGAGAGGGCAGGTCGTCTTCCTCAGCTTACCAAGCAGCTTGTCCACGTCCTCGGTACTTACAGATTGAAGCTGATCCAGTATAACTACATTGACGGAGTCGCTGGACGCCTCGCCTATAGACTCTGTTTCAACAGTGGCATCTAAGTCGGCTCTTATCTGAGAGATTTTATCTGCAAAGTAGTTGTTAAATGCGTCACAGCAGGCTGTCACAGGGTTAAGTAAGGGGTTTGGCGCAGGAGGCACCTGCGTCATCTCCCTCACCACCTTAAACAGTTCTGCTGGACGGGATTCTGCAGACACAATACGTGCAGAGGAGAAAGCTCTCTTCGCTGCACGTATTGCCTCCCGATAGGAACGAAGAAAATTCCTATGGTGAGTTCTGTCAGATAAGAGTCAAGTCTTCCGCCACTTACGCTCTAGCCGTTGTCCAACCCGCTTCATCCTTCTAAGCTCTGGCGTATACCAAGGCCTACGGTTGAGAGCGGGATGGCAAGGGCGCTTGGGAGCGATCGTGTCAATAGCCCTGGTAAGGTCGGTGTTCCAAGTATTAACCAGAGCTTCGACAGGATCACTGGCATTCCCAACCATTAAACCCTCTAAGGCTTTCTGGAATCGCACTGGCTCCATTAGCCTTCGAGGGCGGACCATCCGAATGGGTCCACCACCCCCGGTGGGGCAGATACTGGCTCTAAGTTCCATCTTGACGAGGAAATGATCCATCCATGACAATGCGGAGGTACTTACCACCTCCGCCCACGGATATTCCTGTTCTGTACTAAAAACTGCATCGAGTTAAAGTGCTGAACTGCCAGAATGTTTTGGTGCTGTCACAGTTTGTTGACTGGCTATTAGTTTTCTTTATATCAGGAGTAAGCAAATACATTGGGAAGGACAGGCACCAATTTGCTCCCTCCCCAATACCCCCCCATGGGCTTCATAAGCCCTTTGCCAAAATATCTTCTTTACCTTCCATTTATCCTTCAAAAGGGTGACCAGAAGTGATGTCATGAGGGAAAATAAAGTATTTGAGAGCAACTTTGTTTAGAATATGAAAACAACAACAACAAAGAAATAGCGTGCAACAACATTTGATTGTTCTAATGTGTAACCTCTACTAAGGACAAGAGGCTAATGTTAGGACAGAATACAGAGAAATGGAATGGTTTCAAATTAACAAGAGGGTCAGGCCAGCCTGCATTCTACCTATTTAACTTGTACACTTACCATATCATATGTAAAGCAGGATTACACTTGGAGAAAGGAAGTGTGAACACTGGACGAAGGAACAGCGATCATTTAAGATATACAGATGACACCATACTACTAGCAGAAAATAAGAAAAACTTGTAATGATTACTGAAGAAAGCCTAGGAAGAAAACGCAAAAGCCGGTTTACAGTTGAACATCAAGAAAGCAGCAGCAACAACAACAACAACTATTATTATTGTTATTGTTATTATTATTAGACCTTTCACCTTGACCAGATCTATTCAATCAATGATTGAATTCAACATTTATATGAATCCTCTGGATTCAGTGGGACTACTTCAGTTGGGATAACTTACAAGGTCTTGGTTTGTATTGTGGCTTTCACTTCCTCTCCAGTCCTGATGATTCTTTTGCTTCTTGACCCTGCTTCCTAGTTTACCCTCTGGTTCTAATGTTCCTTTTTTGCCCTAACTACTGGCTTGTTTTACTATTTTTGGACCCTTGTTATTATTTCACCTAAAATTGCTGCTATTGACCTAGCTCTAACAGGACTGGGGGTCTAGTTTCTAGGACAGCGGTCCCCAAACTACGGCCTGTGGGCTGAACCTGGCCCGTCAAGGCCTTTGAATAGGCCTGCAGCTGGTCCCGCCACCGCCGTGCATGCGCGATGCGAGGGCGCCATTTTGTGTTCCAAATGGTGCCCGGCGTCACACGTGCATGTGCACTACTCAGCCGCCATTTTGTGTTCCATGCGCGCCTCCAGATGGAAAATTGTGGGGACCCCTGTTCTAGGACTATAAACTAGGATGCTTCTTCCTATGGTCATCTTGTGTCCTATGCTTATTATCCCATACTGATTTTGCATATCACCAGACATAGCTGGATAATAAGTTCCCCTGCTGTGAATGAAAAGGACTCCAGTACAGTGGACACTTATTGGTGAATGCAAGGAAGGTGATTTTCACCAATGTCCTCCTTCAGCATTAGTTCCCATCAGTGGCATCACTAGGTGAGTGCGTGGGTTACAGACCACACTGGGTGACACCCTATGGGGGGAGGAGTAACACCACTTCTGCCCAAATACAAGGGGATATCATAAAGTTTTAATTGTCACCTAGAAGTTATTATGGTATAGTGATAAAATTTTGTCAGTGTCATCATTGGTCCATAAGCACATGATCAGCTCATTGTGTCTTGTATTTTTGTGACAGGTTGTGCCAGGAGTGACTACAGCGACAGAAGTGAGTTAAGAGGGGGGTATCATAAAGTTTTAATTATCACCTTTTTAAACAAATTGACAGAAAGTTTGTCTTGATTTGTAGTTGTTAAACTTTTCTCTACATCAGGGGTAGGCAACCTTTCCCCTTTAAGGGCCGAGGGACTTCAGCTCCCAGAATCCCAGAAGCTATTGGCCAACATGGGATTATTGGCCAACATGGCTGAGGCTTCTGGGAGCTGAAGTCCCTCGGCCCTTAAAGGGAAAAGGTTGCCTACCCCTGATCTACATAGTCACCATCCAGATTTACACATTTTTCCTAGTGTTTCTTGACCATTATTGTAGAAGTCTGCAGATTGCGCCTTAAACCGCTTGTCACTTTAGCCACTTCTGGCACAACCTGTAACAAAAAGAACAGGACACAATGAGCTGATTTTCTCAACATCATGCACTTAGGGACCATTGATGACACCAGCAAAATTTCATCAGTATACCATAACAACGTCCAGGTGATAATTAAAACTTTATGATACCCTGCTCATACCTGTATTTTGGCAGAAACCTTGTGGCATTTGCCTGTATCTCTTTAAAATGCTTTAAGAGGTGGTGGGAGTGAGGTGAACCTCAGTGGGAGAAGAAAGGAGGGGCCACAGAATTGTTTAAAATTAAAATTTCAAATTTTAATATTTTTTAAAAGTTAAAATTTTGATTTTTTTTTAAAAATACTGTTTTTACATTTTCTTTAAAAACATAACATTTTAACCAAATCTTCACTATGTATATGTAAACACATTTAAGTTATGTGTATGATATTGTAATCTGAAGATATAATTTTAATTTTGCAAGGTGTTTATGTCCTAACGATTAGCATTACATACAGTGCTATACATGGGAATTATGATTTACGAGTAATATTAGTGCCATTTTTTTTTAGTAAGTCTTCTGTATGGTGTGAAATTAGAGGAATAAGTCAGTGAGGGGGGGTGACACCATGAGTTACTGCACCAGGTGACACCAACCCTAGGAACGCCACTGGTTCCCATGCTTTTGGGGAGGATGTATACTGCTCCTTGAAAGCAAATTTAGTAGATACAGGGGAAGGAACCTCAATGAAAATCACTTTTCGTCCCCTCTGTCAATTCCATCTGGCCAATGGAGACAACTGATTATTTCAGCTATGTGCTAATACAGGGGTAGGCAACCTAAGGCCCGGGGGCCGGATGCGGCCCCCTGAGGCCTTTGGACCGGCCCCAGGCCGGTCCTGCCACCGCCGCCGCCGCTGCCCGCCATGATGATATTGATTATTGTTGTTATTACTTGTGCTTGGGGTTTTCTTGGCAAAATCTCCACAGGAATTTTGCCATGGATTTTCTGGGGCTGAGAGAGTGTGCATGCATTTTTTTCCAATTTTTTTTTAAAAAATTAAATTTATTTATTTATTTATTTATTTATTTATTTTTGGTGCTTCGGCCCCCCAACTGTCTGAGGGACAGCAACCCGGCCCCTGGCTCAAAAAGGTTGCCTACTCCTGTGCTAATATGTGTGGGCATGTATGCTTGAAGCCACCTGAATGAAACATGTTTGGATATAGTTGTAGTCAGCACTGGAACTAATCATGTCTGTTGAATTTCTGACCAGAAACAAGCTTGCCTGCAAAAGTGAGACACAATGCACCTATTGTCAAGGTGGTATAGGGTGCCATTTCCCCAAATATGCATCCTGTGACACTCCAGAAATTATGCTAATTACATTGAGAACTTTTACAGCTAGATGAGACCTACACAGGCCCAGATTTTGATCACAACCAGTGCGAATTTGGAATTTGGAGACTTTCATGTTAGATGTCTTCAACTCATTGCCAAGCCTCATGTCATTTTAGCTCACAATCCATTCAAGAGAATGAAACTTTTGTGTTGGCCAAAATATAGTTGTATTTAGAAACTTCAATCCAGTTCACAGTTGCAGAAAGTTGTGTTCCACTGCAAACAATGCCATTTCAGCCTGTGTTGCAACATACCAGTTAGCAGCCATAATATAGTGTCACCTGTACAGTGACAAATATAGTTATTGTAACTAGTAAAAAATGAGGTGCGGTGAGTACTGTGAGTTAAGTCTGTTTGATTCAGTGAGACTAACAGCAGTTGCAGACTGCCAGAAATAGTGCAAATTGAGTCCACTTTTAGGGTTAGGATTAGTGCTAGGGAATCATGGGAATTGTTTTTTTTTTTTCTGAGACATTGAGCCTTCTCTGTCAGAGAGCTCTGGTGCCACAATAAAATACAGTTCCCATGATTCCCTAACCCTAACCCTAACCCTAAAAGTGGACTCAATTTGCACTATTTCTGGCAGTCTGCAACCCCCCTAAATAGGATAAATTCAAAATATTTAGTCCAAATATTATTTCCTAGTGTACTGTTTAGCTACTGTTGTGCACTGCTTTGAAAACCTAAAACTATAAAGAAAGGGTGGATGGATGGAAGGAAGGAAGGATTAGAAAGCTGCAAAATCCCCTACCAATGCAGAATATCCAATACTGCAGCATTCCCTAGAGCTGACACCCATTTACAGTTTGCATAAACACACACACCTTCCTGTGCAGAAAAACCACTGCAAAACACAATATTTTTGTGCAGGAATCAATATATTATGCACAAAATATATGTTTCCTGCCCAAACACATGTTGTTTTTCTTCACTCAGGAAAACCACATCTAATCATGTACCAATGTATTTGCCACAGCAAAGTTCTGAAGTGTCAAAAATATTGTGGCAAGTTTTCTTTTCTTCTGTAGGCAGTCTTGAGTTTTGAGACATCCCTTTTCATCAAAGCTGCAAGGCTTAATGAGAATACTTCGTATATCCAATCTTAATGGTTCATCTCCACAATTTCTTTTCACATGTTAGACTATGGATGGAAAAAATAGTTAAAGATTAATGGTGTATGTGTATGTATGTGTGTGTGCGTGTGTGGCTGATCCACTGTTGAGAAATCCCAAACAGGAGAATTCTCCTATGGTCACCTTTTTATTCTGCCCCCCCCCCAAGTCTCTCAATAGACTTGGAGGACTACTGCCATCCTGTCCATCCCAGACTCATCCTTTTCCTGCCTACCCCAATATGGGGGAGGGTGGAAGCTGCCAAGAATTATTGCCAGCTGTATTCTTATAGGCAGTGCACAACACTGCAGCCATCCTCCAAGACCTCTGAAGGGTCCTCTGGAGGTCACAGAGGATGTCATCATCATCATGCACCATTTCCTGGAACATAGCCAGTGATGACCCTCCACTACCAATGTCCTTCCTCTGGCTATGACATGCAATATTGGGATGGGTGCAAGAAGAAGATGAAATGGAGGGACATTTCTCTTCTCTCTCCCTGGTGTGATAGAACTCGATCAGGATCTTCAATGATACTGATCATGCAGAGATGGAAATATAGCAAGGTTGCTCCAAAAGAAATTTTGGTCCTTGAGCCAGATGGGCAAATGATGCTCACCCCATCGTAAGTAATGGTGCACAGAAGCCAAAGTCAGGCAACCTATTGTGGTGGTGGTGATGGGGCGAGATGGTGATGATGATGGTTCACAGCCCTAGAACTCAAGGCAGCTCACAAAAGTTAAAACAGATACTGATAAATGTTCACATTAAGAATACAATAATAAGAAACTGAATAACTATGATTTGTCTGCCTTTTCACAACACTCAAAATTTGTTGCCTGAGAGTTACCTCACTCTGCTGAATAATAAGGCCAGATCTTGGATGGAGACAACAGATGTTCATGTTGGGAGGAAGGCAGAAGTCATGGTCCTCATCGCCTCCCCTTTCCATGCATTCAGGGTCCATTTGTTATCGCATCGTTCTTATGTTCATGTGGTATTGTCCTTATGTTCAGGTTTCAACAAAACAATGACACATACTGAAAGTGATGGCATTTGGATCAATTTCCTATGTAGCTGGATATTTTTTGCTGTTAATTCCTCAAACTGCTTCTCTCCAGATATCAGAACTCAACTTCATCTGTCATAAGGATGTTTATTTAAATTATTTGTTCTGACAGGGAACTAAAATTAATCAGTTTTCTTGCCACTGTAGAAATGTCTTCAGAAACAGAAGCTTTGGACCAGAAGCCATATTGGTATTGGTAGTTTAAGTATGTGACATTTCTTTCAGAAAACCTTTCCATCAATGAATGGAACAGAGGACAGGAAGCATAAAATCACTGCTTCAGAATGAATTGTGTGGTTCGAAAGTCTGTCTGTCTGCCTATCCATTCTTTCTCTTGCCTCACCCCCACCCAAAGATAGATTTACCTGTCTTCATAGAATGAAAGGCTGAGTCTTTCCAGCTGGGACTTGAAGCTGTGATTCCAGAGAAAGTAGGTATTTCAAACTTGATGTGTTAGACTACTAAGCTTTCCCTTATGACTTTTACCAGCCTAGAAGCAGTGGGATTTCTAAATGCCACCTTAGCATTCCTACTGAATCATGTTCCTGCATATTAATTGAGATAAACCTAGTCAAATTTAAATGACCATGGGAGCAAAATCCATTTCCCCCTCAGTAACCAAGCTTTGGAAAAGTATATTTGCTGCATAGTTTCATGACAAAGTCTGACTAATTGGAGAAAACATTTAATGAACAAATCAGAGTGTGTGTGTGTGTGGGGGGGGCACCATAATTTGGAGATATGCTTATAAAGAAGCAGATCTTGTCATAGTGAACTGCCATTCATTGCCAATTTTAAATTGGAATGTTTTAACCTTATGTTTTCTTTCCCATATTTTATTTTATACTTTATCCCTCATCCATGCAGTGATGAGTTCTGATTCATGAGAGGGGTTTCACTTGAAGGATTGTGCATCTTTAAAATGTCTCCTTTTATTCTTCCTAGTCCTTACACATGTAATTTCCCCTTTAATTTGACATCATTTAACGCCACATTACACGTCAATGATGTGATCTGTGAATATTTACAATGTTCATGTCATTTTTATTTTCTAATCCAATTTAAGTGGCTCTGCTTTTTTATGACATCATGAATTCTTCAGCCTTTTTAGTCTTTTTTAGGACTAATTATTCCATCAGTTTCTTTGAACTGCTTCAGTTTTGTCAGTCATTTCCATGCCTTTCTGACTGTAAGGCCTCCTTTTTTGCCTCCTGCTGCATGGTCGGTCAAAACCTTCAGAATATGGAACCTATGAAAGTAGAAAGTATAGCAGTTTCCCTCCACCCACTCCTCTTTTTATTAGTAAAATAAAATTATTAATATATCTTTAATGTTCCACAATTTATATCTTGTAACTTCCCCTCTTCACACATAGAACAAATGGGGGGATTGCCTAAAAGTTGCAGAGGGCATAAATATTTGTTCAGTCTCTCTCTCTCTGAATGTGTGTCTTTCAGAAGAATATTCCTCATTCTGTTTTGAAAAAAAATATTAATGTGATAAGGAGAAAAGTAGACATCATTTCTCTGCCATATGGCTGGTTACTTACAACATGACTCATATTTTGTGCTTCTTATTTTTGCAACCTGAGTTTTATATTCAAAAGAGTATGATGGCTCAAGATTTTAAGTGATTCAGGTTTCTCTCAACCCTTTTATTAATATATAAAGAAAGATTAAATTTATGATCAGAAGTCTTTCATTGTATTGTAGATAAATTCCTGCTCAGACTAAGCTATGATCTACCCCCCACCCAATTACTAAGATTATTTAACATTGCCCATATTGTCTGTTGCTGCCCTCTGTTGTGATGTTATAGAGATCACAAGATTTCTCCTATGCTTTTGCTATTGAAAATATGTTCTCTCTCTCTCTCTCTCTTTTGAAGCTGCTGCATGTTGAAATGAATGTTGGCTGTAAAACTCAGATTTTCACCATGCTTAGTTTCTTTTTGTTCTTTCTGAGAATATATAGCTTTGGCCTGTGGGTGGGGGTAAAGACAAGCCACCTGTGATGAGTCCTGCATTGCTTTAAATAACTGGATAGTCATAGTTAAACTAAAGACCTGTTTTTTGAAAAAGTGAAAGTGAAAAAGAAAAAAGGATAGGGAAGAAAGCTATGGAGTTTATCACATGTGGGAAAATTGGAAAATTAACCCGCATTTGTGATAATGGTTTTCACACGACGACGTGTGCAAAGCACTATTATCCCGTGAATAACCCGCAATTGTGAGAATGATTTTCACACAACATTGAAATGAAACATCATTAAAGTGCTATTATCTCGTGAATAAGCAGGCAAGAAACAACAGTAACTCATTCACGAAATATTCCTGTGAATGACTTTTTGCTGTTTCTTGCCTGGTTATTCCCTGTTCTTCATGGGATAATGGCACTAGTGTTAATGTCATTATAAGCACGTTTTAATGTCAATTGCGCGATTTTCATGGGTTAATCATTGTTTAAACTCCCATTTCCCCCCGTGTGATAAACTCCTTAATTTTAGAAGGGATAGGGGAAAAATATTACAATAATTTCCCCTTAAAACCAGTGCCTGTAGACCAAAAATACAAAGGAGGAGAGGATGGGCACTGTTGACATCTATGCCTGTGTTGGGGAGCAACTACAGCAGGCCAAAGAAGAAATGTTTAGTCTGGGAAAGGTCAGAGGCAGGCTAAGAAGTTTTTGTGGGATGAGTAGTAAAAGGAAATTGAGAACAGAGTTGGAAAAGTTAGTTTGGAGGACTACGCCTGTCAGAATCCCCCAGCCAGCCTGGCCTTGTCATTATCCCAACCCTATTTTTTCCTGAGAGAGGTAGTTCCTGTTACAGCTAAAAACAGGCTGATTGGGACTTGTTACAAGGAATGTGTGGGGATCTGTCTCTACAGACATGCTCTATCTGCTCAGGGAGACCAGACATCTTCCTTTCCTAGGACATATCCTACATTTCAACCTTCTGCCCAGGAGGAATTCCAAAATGGCCTTCATTTTGAGCATGACCAAGAAGCACGAAGTTACATTTATAGTGGTGTTTTATCTGGTAATGCCCTACATTTTTCTCAAATGTCCTACATTTTACGGTGCCTTGTCCTCCCTTCTGTTATGACATCTGGTCACCCTGTCCCTGCTCCTATATTCCTGTAGGAGCAGAGAGGCAGATACCTGAGCCAAAAGTCTCTTGCGCTAGAAGGTTTTGGAGATCTACTGCAGAGGCACAGGTTTTTCCATATGTGCGACTGACTGCACAGATAATCAAATGAAGAAGAACTTCAGTCATGGGATGCAACTGAGGTTGCCAGATCATCATCATCATCATCATCATCATCATCATCATCATCTTTTATTACAGCCATTCAGCCAGCAGTTGCCAGATCAGGACTATCTCAGGCCCTAAGATTTCAGGCCAAAACCTGAGACCTAGGAATGATCTCGTGTTGTCTCAGGAAGTAGGTCCTAGTGATTTCACTAAACTTAAGATATTTAACCTCAACCACAGCTGCACACAATTCACCATTCAAATTAAAAATGATCAAACCACCAAGAAACGAGGAAAATACAGGTGTACACATTTTTTTTATCCCATGCACTCTTGCCCTGAGATTCCTCCCCTTTGCCCTGAGAACTGTAAAAGAGGGACAATATCCTGAGACTCAAGACCAAGCCCTGAGATATGGAAACTCTAACCTGTACATCCCAGCATCCCATGGCCTCCTTGGTTTACTGTACTCCTGAGGATCAGTGTGCAGAAAGGTTCAAATAAAGCCCTTCAGAATTCCTCCTCAGAAAATGCATCTGTGCATCTATCTTTCCTTTCAGGAGATGAATTAAAATTTAACAAAGGTTTATACACACAATTTAAGATGGAAGGATGAGGAGGGTAAACAGAAGAGCTGCCAGGGCCTTCTCCTTTCATATGCTCTGATGATGTCCATATTACCTGATGGATTTTTGGTTTTGTTGTTGTTGTTGTTGTTGTTGTTGTTTTGTTTTTGCAAACTGCTTCTTTTGCTGAAATGTTAAAACTGACTAATCCTATTCATAGCAACAAATCAAAGAGTACTGAATAAATAAAGATCCATATTTTATAAAAGGAATACTAAATCACTGGAGAGGGGGGAAAGGGAGATTTTTGTTGTTGTTGTTAATTTGTGAAACCAATAGACCTTCCTGACAGCTTGAAGGAATTAAATCTTTGTTCTGTTTTCTAATGAAGTTGACTGCTCTCTGGACACAGTGAAAAGGATACTGCAACTTCTTTAACACAAAATGTAGAATATATGAAATCAGCAGTCCTGGCCTTTTCTGAATTAGAACATGAATAAATTGAGTATACCTGTGGTAGAGCAGGACTATCAGTATCTGTGTTGCTTGGTGGTGTCAAGGGCCATTCATCTGGTTCCCCTGAGATCTGTGGAAGCAAGAAGGAGGGGCAGTGCTGGGACAAAGATATATAACAGTGTTGACCACTTGAAGTACATGGTTAACGGCTTAATTATCTTGGTTCAACTATCAGTCAGCAGCCAACTGGCACCATTTAGACATACTTCATAATTTGCTACTGAAATGGCATAATGATAAGGACTGTGTTGCTGGAATTAGAATCTACATTAAGTCTGTTTTAATTTTTCCCCTTAATTATATTTCTAATAGACTGAATATGTGCATGGGTAAAATGGTTAACTAGCTACCTGCATTTTAAACACCACCTGATGGATTTGTTTTGGGACACTAGAAGATAGCTATACTTTGAGTTTGGGTTCTTCTGGATGTTTCTTGACACCATTAACCCAACACAGGCTTTCAAAACCTCACATTTGGAGGAGAGCACAAAAGCAGTTGTTTAGCCACTCTCCATGTGGGACTGCCCGAAACAAAGGAAATTATTGCCCAGACAATTTTATATAGAGAGATTGACTGGATGGGCACTTGCCTTTTACTTCAACACTGACAATAGGAGAGTCTCAAACACCTGCTACCTACCACCTGAGACAGTTGCCTCATCCTGCAATAGTCAGGGATGCCCCTGTCTCCATGCATTGGAGCTGAAATATCTTCATTAGTAACTGTGGCTGCTGTATGCATTTAGGCTGATTTTCTGCCCTGAACACTCTGAACATGTGCATTTAGAATGATGTGGCCATCCTTGAGTTGTTGGACTACAACACCCATCAGCCCCAGAACAGCAAAGCCAGTGGTGAGGAATGCGGGATGTTGCAATGCAATAGCTTCTGGAACGTGGTTTATTTCCCACTCTGATTTATCTGTTTGTCCTCCCAGGCTCAAAATATTGTGAAGGAGTAGCCATATTTGTCAGAATTTCAGTTAAATGTTTTGACTGAAAACCTCCCTCCCAGTCACTGAGTTTCTATCCCCCCCTCAAAACAATGGCTGGAATCCTGTTGGGGAGTTATGAATACATACACCCTGTAGTTACTGTACTAAGTAGTGAATCCTATCCCAATCCCCCCAATCCCTACTAAATGGGGAGCAGATGCTGCAATCGATGGGAATCTGTTTCCCTGTTGATTGGGAAGCAGCTGACACTGTCATCTCCTCCCATGAGTGGTCTGCAGCATGACAGATGGAAGCAGGACCACTGTTGTAAATCCTGTTCATGCTGGAGATCACTTGCATGAGGAGGGTGGGTGCAATCATCAGTCTCTTGTTTCCCCATTGAGAGGGAAACAAACCAACATCAATTACAGTGGCTACTGTCCAGTAAATTGGGATTGGGGGACTTTCATGCATCCCCTAAAATAGGAGCTAGATAGGAATCATGAATACAAATGCTCATGAGAGCATAACTCTAGGTAACAAATTCATCACTTCTCAGCAATATTCTGGCTGATATAATTAATAAAAATGATGGTATGACCATTTACATGGTGGGGTTGTATTTATTGTCCACAACTCTGATGTCTTTTGACATAGTGCGTTTTATAAATATCCTCATGAATGCTTTCACCCCACATTATATTTTATTTATAATGATTTCTCTATGAGGTCTGTTCAATGGATCAATACATTTTTTTAAATAAAGAAAAAAAGAAAGTCTGTGAACTCATGGAAGAATGGTAGCAGCCATTTCCCCTTCTGCTCATCATCTTGGGGCTCCTGCTATTTGTTGGTGCAAGTGCAATTTCTAGACAGAGCAACTACTCTTCCTTGAAGTTTAGCAAGCAGAACTGAGACCCTATCAGAGGTATAACTACTGGGGTAGTAAAATTGGGGGTTGCCCCCTCAAAAAAGAATTCTGCATTGCAGTAACTTGAAGCTTTAGTTGAGCAATTTGAAGTACAATTAAGGCATCCAAAAAAAAAAAAAAAAAAAAAAAAGGACAAGCAAAGTAACCAAGGGAATGTGAACACAGAAAATATATGAGTTCTAGGTGTGTACAATTTCCAGTGGCTCATTTCTTGCAACGTAAGAAATTTGGTACTTGAAGGAAAATTTAATTGGGAGTCAGAATTCACCTATGGGAAAATGCCTTTATTTCCCCTTACATAGCTACCCTCTTGTCAACCTCAAATGGTATCCCACCTCAGTTCTGCCTTCTAGCAGCTGCTTTCCTATCTTCTAGCTTCCAGAAGATGGTTTTCCCAAGTGTTCCAACAGGCTGCTCAACTGAATACCATTTCTTCTGAAGAAACTTGGGGTAAGCTATCCTGATGTTGTATATTTCTGCTTCTTATTTTGTCTAATTAGTCTTAAATAGGCTGTGGAAACCTCAGAAGGGGTGTCTGGTGGCAGTCTGCAATGGAGGAGGGCAAAAAGCTGAGGCTTAATAATAATAATAATAATAATAATAATAATAATAATAAATTTTTATTTATATCCCGCCCCTCTGCATAGCAATCGGGGCGGCTCACAACAATTAAAATACAGTAATTAAGATACATTCTAAAAACCCAATCCCTCCACCCATCCCACCCACCCCTTAAAACAGAATTAAACGTAGAAATTTAAAACAAATCAATAAAATAAGACAAAATTATCAAGTGATAGTGGCAAAACAACAGAGAGCGTAGGGAGGGGATTCAATATTTCTTCCTGTGAGGGAATCAATCCGAGAAGGCCTGCCGAAAGAGATCTGTCTTAACTGCTTTCTTGAAAGCAGTGAGTGTTGTGGTGAGACGGATCTCATCCGGCTGGCCGTTCCATAATTTAGGGGCGGTAATAGAAAATGCCCTCTGCGAGGTCTGTTTAAGTTTAGATTTCGGTTGCTGGAGTACGTTCTTCCCGGCTGACCGAAGGGCACTGGGGGGCTCATATGGGGAGAGGCAGGTAAGAGTATAGGGGAGGGACACACTAGTTTGGATGGAGTTGTAAAACCAGTGAAGCATATTGTTGTGGTTCCCTTGGAGGACCAAGTGCCCCTATGCTTCTGGACTTGGCACTGTTGCCGTTTTTGCATGGAACATTATGTACAACCTTTGTGTAGGTTGGGTTGGAGAATTTAGAGGTCTGGTGTCAGCATCCACCCCACAAGAACCCAGAGGAATGTATCACAAACACCCACCCAGTCCTCTATGATAATAATAATAATAATAATAATAATAATAATAATAATATTTATTTAATACCCCGCCTATTGAAAAACCAATCCAGGTGGCTAAGGAGCACGATGGGGACATTTCTCTCCATTTTTCTCAGCTTCTTTTATGTCCATGGGAATTTTGCAAAACCAGACATGAGGGACAGAAGAAAATAAACTGGTTGGGGCTTCAAAACCAAAACATTCCCCAGCCCTAAAGCACTTCCTAAAGGGCGCTCTGGACTACTCACCCAATTTTGTCCTGTATTTCTGGAGGGTTTGTTGGGGGGTCAGAACAATGCAGGAGTATGCAGTTCAGAGTGGGAGGCTTCATGCAGCCTATGAACTATCACATACCAGTACTGTTTTAGATTATTAGATGTGGATTGATGCAGCGTTTTTGTTGTTAATTTTTTAAAAAACTTTGTTAGTGCTATGTGAACAATTAATGTGCGTCAAGAAAAATGATCCCACCTAAACGTTAGGAAGAACTTTTTTACTGGAAGAGCTATTTGAAAATGGAATAGGCTAACTCAGAAGGCAATGAACTCTCCATTTTTGGAGGTCTTTAAACAGAGGCTGAATGACCAACTCTCAAGAGTGATTTAGTTGTATATTCTTGGATGGCAGAGAGTTGGACTGTATGGCTCCCACAGTCCCTTCCAACTTGATGATTCTAACAGCAACATGAAATAGACTAAAAGCTAGAATTGGAGAATCATAGAGCTATAGGTTTGGAAGAGACCAACTCTATGGGCCATCCAGTCCAACCCCCTGCCATGCACGAACACACAATCAAAGCACTCCTGACAGATGGCCATCCAGCCTCTGTTTAAAGACCTCCAAAGAAGGAGATTCCACCATGCTCTGAGGCAGCATCTTCTACTGTCAAACAGCTCTTACCATCAGGAAGTTCTTCCTAACATTTAGGTGGAATCTTGCGTAATTTGAATCTATTGCTCCATGCCCCAGTCTTTAGCTGCCACATCATATTACTGACTCATGTTCAGCTAACTTTCCATCATCTCCTCCATGATAACTTGCTTGTCCAAAGTCAAATGTCCAGGCTTCAAGGGTATAGCACTCTAATAGAGAAACTTCTTTCCCTGTGGATTGTTTCTCCATAGAGTACATGTGTTTGCCTTCACAGATCACTCTCGCCCTCAGGCTTCTTTCATTTTCAAGAAAATGGTGCTTGTGAAGTCTGGAGAGGAAAAAGCTACAGCAGAATCCCCTGATCTAGAACATTGCCTTCATTTTATCATAGCATCTTAGGTTATTTACATTAGCATTTTAAAATTTTATTTCATGTTTCTTTCCGGCTCCTTCCATTGCTTAGTGCATTTTCAACTATTTTCTCTCAGTCTCCAGAATCTTGCAAAATTTTTGCCTTCCACTTCACCTCAAACTCCCCTGTGCTTCCATTTCAAACAAAGACTTTTTAAAATGAAGCCATTTTGCTCCCAGTACACAGTCGATGCCAACCTAGCAGTTCAAAAGTATGTAAAAGTACAAGTAGATAAATAGGTACCACTTTGGTCGGAAGGTAACAGTATTCCATGCAGTTATGCTGGCCACATGACCACAGACTCATTTTTGACAATCATCTCACCCTCTTATGACGTCACTGAAGTAGACCATTGTTAATAACCCAAATTGGCGGTTGGGCTGGAATTGAGGCCTCTTTCACACTAGATAAAAACTTGTATGTTACTTGTCCCTGAACTGAGGCCTGTGGGAGAGGAAATATATTATGAGGGAATGATATAGGAGAGGGCATCCTCTGCTGTGGCCCCCAGTTAAGGAATAACCATCCCTTACAGGTCCAGTTGGCAACAATAATGGTGCCATCTCAAATCATGCATTTTTATTCAAGCCTTTAGGGCCTAGTAAATTTTATCTAATTTGCACATGCACTATGGTCAGCATTATTTTAAATTGTTTGTTTGTTGTTGTTGTGTCTTTAAGTCGTTTCCACCTTATGGTGACCCTATGATGAACTTATAATGGGGTTTTCTAAGGCTGAGAGTTTGTGATTTGCTGAAGACCATCCATTGGGTTTCCATAGCTGAGTTGGGATGCAAACCCTGATCTCCAGAGTCATAGTCCAGTGCTCAAATCACTACACCAGGCTGGCTCTCTAATTGCGTTAACTGGATTGAAATGGCCTGACTTCAGTCAAGAAATTATTTAATATATATTCAGTCTTCTAACATTATTGTTATTATTATTTATTGTCCTTAACTAATGTTACAGTAAGTTTCCCCAAGATCCTTGGGTATTTATAAGGTGGGGTATAAATATTTTCATAAATAAATACAAACTTAAATCCTTTTTAACTTCCATGGCCCCATCCTGTGGAATCCTGGGGCTAGCAGTATAGGGAAGGTCTTTTAGAATTCTATGAGAAAAAGTGGTTTTCTCTAACTCAGAGGTGGGCAACTTTACTGGTTCTGAAAACCACATCTTTACATCAGGACCCTTTGGGGCTGCAAGGACTGGCAGAAATTCAGGGGGACAAAAAAGAACAAAAGAAGAGAACAAAAGAAAAAGGAGAACCTGCCAGAAGTCCTCTTTGTTTTGGAAAAAAAGTTTGCTTAACATTACATGGTGAAGGTGAGCCCTGTGGATTTCAAAAAGTAATTCACAACAAATCAGGCCGTTTTCCCTGATTTGTTAAAGCATGGGATCTGAAGGGATATGGGGAGAACTGAAGCTGCTACCTAGGGCCCCATTTAGCTGCCTGAGCTCAGCTAAAGTGGATTCATACCAGAAATTTAAATCAAGGATTTTCTAGTTTATAGCTCAGAGGAGGAGTTTCAACAGGTGAGGCTTTCTGAGTCGCTTGGACCCAGAGATGCTATGGACTGAATGGGACTAGACAAAGCATGAGCTCCATTGTTTTGCTAAGTCCCTTTTCTTAAAAGAAACTACAATTGAGAAGAAATAGGCAGCAGGGTGGTCACTTATGCATTGCCAAAAAAAGGGGGGATGACATCAGATGAAAGGGGACAGAAGAAGACATGGATTTGCGTGAAAATGTCACAGACTAATTTACTAATCTGGATACAAATTTGTAAACAATTGGTATCATTTAAACAGAAATACCCTTGGGTGTGTAAGAGTGTAACCAAGTGAATTACTGTCCATTTTCTCCCCACTGAGAGGCAGTATAAAGGCTTCTACTCTCACTCGTCCTGTTTCATTTTCATTTAGTCAAGAGTGAACAGCCCTTCAAATAGAGCAGGGGTATAGAACCTCTGGAGTTTCACTTGTTGCTGAACTACAGCTCCCATCATCTCCCCCCACCATTGTCCAGACTGGCTGGAACTGCTAGGAAACAAAGTACCACTTCATCTGGAACCCTGGCATTTCCCCAGCCTTGAAACAAGGGCTACCTTCAAATGGAGAACTGTCCCTGGTAAGGCAGGGCACATGTCCACCTACTTGGCAGGAGAAGCAAACAAGCGTGTTTAAATGTAGACACACATTTCCACTCCACCTCTTCAAATCATTTGAAAGTCCATTGATGAGGGTATGTTTTTTTTTTAGCAGAGGTTGATATTCAAAGAGGAAAGGTACAATTTCCCATTGCAATGTGACAACAGCTTGTGGCCACTTCGTAGTTCTAAAGAATGAAGTGCAGCATGTAAAGCTTTTGGCTGAAGTACAGATGGAGGTTTGGCCTTTGTTCCCTGGTCCCTTTTGCTCAGATTTCTAACAATATGCTGCAGACGTGCTAGTCACACTCTCCGGTCCTTTGGAAACACTGTCAATGCCTGCTTGTTAGGCTGGCCTATTCCTGCACTTCCGTGACAAACACTTTTATAATGCTTCATTATAATAGGCATCTCAAAAGACAAGAAAATGGAATCAGTCTTTAATTACGAAATAGTCTACCTCTAAAATAAAAAAGCTTAAATAATTCAGTTTGATTTGGTCTAATTAGCCTGATTTCCTAGTATTTAGCCCTAATTATGTGATACATAAGCCCTAATTATGTGGTACGTATACAGTGCACTCTCTAAAGTTAAAGATCAGAACGGATACTGACTTAAACGATAAAATATGTTAAATTATTAATTATAATTAATCTTACAAAATAGGCATAATTAGATTAAGCACTTTAGATATTGTACTTAACAGTGTCACACTTCCCACCCACCCCCATCCCTTCCTGCAAGCATCAAATGGAAGTAGAAGTATCATGGGGAGTGTGAGAAGTGTGAGGATGGTGGTTGTGTTTGTGTGTACTCTTTCTCAGTGCTTTAATTCCTGCACCCAAGGCTTAGCCAGTACTTCAATACTGTCAAAACATCTCTTGGCTTCATGGGGGGGGGGGGGGGAGGTATGTTTGCTTTAACTCATTAAATCCTGTGCTCCAAGGCAGAGTGTGGTTATGCCTTTTTAAACATCTGTTCCTTTTGTCAGTTTGTCCCTTGACTATACTGCAGCTCATAAGCCAACAGAGACACGCAAATGCCCTTTTTATTAAGCATACCGCATGAAGCATACCGTTTCAACGTAGAAGGTATGCAGTTGCTTTAAGAGGTGAAGGGAGAGGGCAGCCATGAGCTCCTGCCATCCTGAGGAAGAGGAACATCTCAGAATGAATGGAATCACATAGCCTGGTGAGGTAGGAAGATGAGGAAAGTTACTTGCTTAGGTTATGACTCCCAGAATCCCTCAGCCAGTATCTAGGAACGAGTGGTTTTAGCTTTAAAGTTAAAATATCCTACATTTTTCTTGAATATTCTACATTTTATGGTACCTTGTCCTCCTTTGTGGTTAGGACATCTGCTTACACTGTGTTAGGGTCAACATACGTTAGAAATGACTTGAAGGCACACAACAATAACAACAGGTGTTTATTTTAGTAGAGTGACTTCTATAAGAACTCAACAGAACAAATCCATAAGTACTCACCAGGATGAATAAATGTGCAAGCAATCTTTTAAAGAACTTTTAGGGAATTTTGCACATTTTGAATTGAATCAATCAACAGTGACTGTGCAGTACACTTGACTCTGGTATATGATGATCTGGTATATAGTGATCATTCACAGCTGCCCACAACATGCATGGAAGATGAAATGGAGAGGAGGGCTTGTCACATATAACACAATTGATGCTTTATTCTTGATGGAAGGGAAGCCCATCAGCATGTCTGCAAATATCTGTATATGAGAAATATATTGGAAACCATGTAAAATATTTGATAACTGAATCAGTTTTATCATTCAGAGGAAATTTGGGGGTGGGGTGGAATTAACATGAGAGATTCCCATGGTTAATGGAAAAGCCCACAGACAATATGAGGGTAACAAAAAGAGATATCATGCAATACCCCTTTGAAGAAAAATGGCTTCCTTTCACTGGCTATACCAAGAATATAAGGTGGGCTAGGCAACCTTTTTGAGCTGGGGGCCGGGTCGCTGTCCCTCAAACTATTGGAGAGCCGAAGTAATAAATAAATAATTTAAAAAATAAATCATAATAATAATTTCTACATACACTGCACACATCATATTTTGAAGTAAAAAATAGGAATAATAGAAATTTAATTTGAATCAGCGGAGGAGGACTGCAGGAAAGGCACCGGGCCCAAGGGAGGCCCAGAGCAGCCCTCCTCGGTGGTGCGCGGGGCTGTTTTGGGCCTCCCTTGGGCCCAGTGCCTTTCCTGCAGCCCCGCATGCCACCGAGGAGGGCTGCAGGAAAGGCACCAGGCCCAAGGGAGGCCCAGAGCAGCCCTCCTCAGCAGCGTGCTGGGTGGGGCGCCATTTTGGTGGCCGCGGGCGGTCCTCCGGTGTGCCATTTTGGAATAAAAAATGGTGTCCCGGAGGACGCGGCAGTGGCAGCGGTGGTGGTAGCGGCGGCAGGACCGGCCAGGGGCTGGTCCAAAGGCTTCAGCGGGCCGCACCCAGCCCGCGGGCCTTAGGTTGCCAACCCCTGACATAAGGCAACACCAGTATCCCATTCAAGATCCAGACTGAGCTCTTCTTTAAGTGACCAGGGTATTTCAGTATTTGTACAGCTGAGTAGATTTGTTAATATTTGTAATTTGAAATTAAAATAAAAACAATGAGAGATCTGTCATCCTTTTGAGAAAGCTCAAGTCAAAACAATTCAAAAAGAGCAAAAGGAAAAATCAAGCATATTCAGAACTTCAGATTAACTATTTGGACTATAACCCCAAGATTCCCCAGCCAGCATGGCCACTGGGGATTCTGGGAGGTTTAGCCAAAAAGTAAATTTTCTGAGCTATGTTTCAAGGGATCCTTTCTTCTGGGCTATATGCAAAATAGTGATGCCTTTATGGGGCCATCTAGGGAGTTATTGCATGCCTTTTTCTTCCGAGCTGGGCACAGGCTTAAACTGTTTAAAATCAGATGTTATTACAAGCCTCCATGCCCATTTTGGAGGCATCACATACCCGATGCAGACTTTGTGAAGTCCCATTCTTTGTGAAGTCCAAGAGAAGTCCGGATTGGGTACATGATGCCTCCAAGCTGGGCATGTAGACACATGATAACATACGTTTTTAAACAGTTTAAGCCCATGCCTAGCTCAGGAGAAAAAGATGTGCATTAATCTCCTAAATAAGGCACAAAATACATTGTGCAAGTTTTTGAAACTCCACTGGCATCACCAGGCAAAAGTGTTAAAATCATTGTTATTGGTTGTTGTGTGCCTTCAAGTCATTTCCATCTTATACAGGAGAAGAAAAAAATGGTGTTAGTGTCATAGGCCTATATTTTGTTTTAAGATGTTACTTCTGATGTCAGTTAAGATGGTCTAAAGGCAACTCCCCTCTTTAGCAATGTGGGGATTAGGAAACAATGGGCCTTTGCAGACTGCTAGAAATAGTGCAAATTGAGTCCACTTTAAGGGTTAAGGTTAGGGTTAGGGAATCATGGGAACTGTATTTTATTGTGGCACCAGAGCCTGACAGAGAAGGCTCAATGTCTCAGAAAAAAACACAATTCCCATGATTCCCTAGCACTAACCCTAACCCTTAAAGTGGACTCAATTTGCACTATTTCTGGCAGTCTACAAAGGCCCAAAGATAAGTAAAATCCAAGTAATCAAATTATATTAGTAATAGAAAAGCAATTCCTCTTAATATGCAAGAGCGAACCCTGTCCTGTGGAGGCTACTGGTCTCTTCCTCAGACAAAGAACATTGAATTTCTCAAGAACCCTCTGTTCTGTTACATCTGGAAAAGCTTTTAGGTGCTGTATAGGTAAAACTTGCCAATTGCAGTCCCAATAAAAGAGGCTGTTGGGGGTAGAAGCCGTAGAGTTAAGTCTCAGACTTTTGGTTCCCTTGTCTTTAGGATACCCCTGTTATGGCTAAATTTGTTATCTTGAACATCCAGGAAACATTCAAGGGTAGTCATGTTGGTCATGTAGCAAAACACAAAAATATCCCAATTCCACAAGACTGTGATACTTTACTGGGCCAACTAAAAAAGCACAAAATACATCATGCAAGCTTTTGAAGCTCCACTGGCTTTACAAGTTCACTTTCCTTTCCCTTCTTGCATTTCTCCTTCTCAACATACAAACAGACACAACTTCCCAAAGAATGTGTTAATTTGTAAAAGCTAATTGGCATAGCACACTGGGCCTTTTGCTTATTTCTAGAATGTCTTTCTTCTTCCACTATAATCTAACACTGTGCCAAACCCACAGGAGGAATTCCCTCTATTTCCGGATTTATTCCCTTAGTTGTAAAGTGATGGATTTCTGCAGGAAATTGGCCTGCCTATTAGAATTTTGATGGCCTTTATTCTTGCCCCTTCAGTCCTGTAAGCTGCTGATTCAAATTAAAAGCCCCAGATGTTTTCATGTATATAGTTTTGTTCATAGGTACAAAAATACTCACTTTTGTATGTTTTTAATTGTATTGTTCTTTTAATTTGTGAGCCACTTTGTGTCACAACAGTGAGCCTCAGATGACATGGAGGTCAGGGTAGTTTTGGGATCAGGATACTCCAGGCTGCCCCTGGGTTATTCTGAGCATAACTAAATACACATTATGACTATAACACTGGAAGAGATGATATACCCCCTTCTGTGATTATATGCACTGTTGAGTTACTTTAATAGCAAAGCAAAGCAGCTTCATTTATATACCGCTTCATACTGTGCTATGGGATGTCTAAGGGCCTAAGCAGACGGGCGGCCGTGGGTTGCCCTGGGAAGCTGTGGATTGGGGCTGAAGTTAGCCAGTACATTACAGTCTTCCAAAACCGCAGTTTTTAAATATATCTCAAAGCAAAGAGAAAAATTGTAAAATTATTCATTCATGCTTGCAAAAATAAAATTTACAAATTTACATCCATACTTACTCCCAGGCCAGAGGAAAGGAGGGATATAAATAAAAAGGAACAAACACTATTTTGTCATTCTTAACATGACAAATGCTCTATTGGTTCAGGGTGTCCTGTTCTGGATACCATGGTTGAAGAAGACAGAAAAATGAAATTTATCCATTAGAGAATAGGGAAGATGAAGAGGAGCTTGGAGAAACCCAGGTGGAAGAAACAGGCTATGTTAAGCTTGGTGAAGGAGGATTGAGAGGTAATGTTTGTTGGCTGGGTGAGGTTGCACTAGCTTTAGGCCAATGCTTAACAGTTTTACCTCACAGCTCCATACACCATGTGTATACACCAATTCTCAGTTAGCAGAATTATGTATAGATCTTTTTCTCTGTTTACACTCAGTGTGGTTAAAAATAGATGTTTTCCCATGTTTTGATCTTTTTCAGTCTGTCTGTTATTCACATTATCCTAACACAAGCCCAATGTGTGAACCAAAGGATTTCTACCAGTCATACAGAAATTATTTACTGAAATCAGGAAAGTACCATCTTCAGCATAGAAAATTAGCAGTCCATATTTTTGCAGAAATATCTACTTGTGGTGGTCTAAAAAAATCCATGAAGGGATCATTTATTTCTAGAGCACCTAATGTGTACTAAGTGTTTATGACAGTAGAGTTCAAAACTTTAGCTGTGTTAGTCTCAGTAACCCATATGCAATCTGAGGGAGTAGGCTGAAGTCTACAAAAGCTCATGTTATCAACTTCTTCCTTTCAGTACATCTCAAAGGTGCTATAAGATCCCTTTGCATGCTAAGTGCTTACGTGTTGGAAACCAATGATTTGGTTGAAACCTAGTACATTTCTACTGAACTTTGTTTTTGTTGCAGGAATCAATAATCTCTAATCATATAGGTTGTAAAAACAGGATATTAGGGCCTTTACAGACTGCCAGAAATAATGTAGCTTGAGTCCACTTTATCTGCCCTGGCTCAGTGCTAGGGAATCATGGGAACTGTAGTTTATTGTGGCACCAGAGCTCTCTGACAGAGAAGGCTCAGTGTCTCAGAAAAAAAACTACAGTTCCCATGATTCCCTAGCACTGGGCCAAGGTAGTTAAAGTGGACTCAAGTTGCATTACTTCTGGCAGTCTGTAAATGCCCTTAGATAGATATTAGAGAGTTTAAATTTTATTGAGATTTTAAATATTTTGTCTGTGAGCTGCCTTGGGTCTCTCTGGGGGAAAAGGCAGCATATCAATGAAATAAATTAAAATGAATAAACAAACAAATAAATTTAATCATTAGAGAATAGGGAAGATGAAGAGGAGCTTGGAGAAACCCAGGTGGAAGGAACAGGCTATGTTAAACTTGGTGAAGGAGGATTTGAGAGGTAATGTTTGTTGGCTGGGTGAGGTTGCACTAGCTTTAGGCCAATGCTTAACAGTTTTACCTCACAGCTCCATACACCAGAGAGACAGTAAAAATCTGGCTGTCATTGGAATCTAATCAAGAAAATCATTAATCATATGGTAGACCTAGTGATATGGTCTGGCACACTAGCAGCTTTAGGTTATTCAGATAAATAGTGTGGTTCAGGGGGGATGCAGACGAGGGCGTCGGAGACGCCCTGGTCCGGACCGCCGCCGGAGTTCAGCCTCCGGATGGCGGCGCATCCCCGGCGCATCTAAAAGGACCAAAATAGCGATCCTTTTAGATTCTGCCGAAAGGCAACCCGCAGTCACCGGCCATGCGGACAGCCGGCGCTTCCGGGTGCGCCCTCAGGAAGAGGAAGAGCCGCTGAACGTGCGGCGGCTCCTCCTCTTCCGGGCCTCGGAGACGGCGCAATTAGCCGTCTGCCGAGGCCCGATATAGTATACTGGGGAAACCTAGAGTACATCTATACTGTAGAAATGATGCAATTTGACACTACTTTAAGTGCTATAACTCCATTCTATGGAATTATAGAATTTATAATTTTACAAGGTCTTTAGCCTTCTCTGTCAAAGAGTGCTGGTGCCTTACAAAACTACAAACACCAGGATTCTGTAGGATGGAGTCATGACAGTTAAAGTGGTGTCAAACTGCATTTTTTTCTACAGTGCAGACACACACCCAGTTTCTAGAATCACTATTTTTTTAGGTTACACTACCTTACAGGGTGGCTGTGAGGATAAAACGGGGACAGAAAATACTATGGGCATAACATATTATTCAGAACATAGATTTCTGGGTAGTTTGTAATAGACTGGCAAGTAAAATATTTTTTAAATAAAGAAAATGCTCTCTATCATGGTTGGCTTTCTGTTAATTCCTTATTACTTAGCACTGGTGTTCCTCATCTATAAACCAAACCAATGGACCAGAGGCCCTTTCATTCTATAGAATTGTAGTGCTATGATTTCATTTTAACTGCCATGGCAACATCCTAGGGAATCCTGGGATTTTCAAATTAGGGAAGAGCAGTTAGAGTTCTCTGCCAAAGAGATCCTTTGATGCCTCTGACAAAACTACAACTCTGTAGGATAAATCCATGGTAGTTAAAAGAGGAATCATAGCATTATAATTGTGTGGTGTGAAAGGGCTCTTGATGTTTCTGCAGCTCTCTCTACTGGACAATTTGAGAATATTTTGTGAGATTCATGTTCTACAGCCATGATGGTGAACCCTGGCATGTGAAGCCATTTCCCCCAACACACAGAGGGTGGTGAGAAGGAGGAAGAGGTGTGCATCTGTTTCTCCTCCTTCCTGGCTGTCCCAAGCCTTCAGCTGCCTCTCCGGAGGTAGCTGAAGGTGGGGACGACACGGCATGGCAGGAGGAGGGGGAGGAACAGGCGTGCACCTGTTCCTCTTCTTCCCCCCTCCCCCAGGCTTCAGCTGTCTCTGGAAAGGCAGCTGAAGGCCCAGGAGGGCGAGGGGGGGGGGTAAGAAGTCCTGTCCCTGGAGGGCGGAAGTCCCACCCCTAGCACCAGGTAACACCTATAGTTTGTGCACTCAGCCTCTAAAAGGTTTGCCATCACTGTACTATAGGAACACAATGACCTGAATTCTACAGGTTAGTTCCAGCTGCAAAAGAGCCACTGGATAAATTATTGAAAGTCTGCCTGTAGGTGAACTCTATTGACTCAGTGGGTCTACTCTAGTTGGAACTAACAATATAGACCAGGCCAATATCTTTCTTTTATTGGCTGCTGCAACACTGCAGAATTAATGCAGTTTGACACAACAATGAACTACAAATCCCAGGATTCCATAGCATGCTCAGTTAAAGCAGTGTCAATTTGCATTAATTCTGCAGTGTGGCAGCAGCCTCAGTCTCTAGTATGCACCCATGATCCTGATGCATATCAGAACCAATATGTGCAGGGACATGAGGTTTAAAACCTCCCTTCCTCTCTTCCTTCCTTCTTTCCAAAATTCAATCTCCCCACATCAGGACTAAACAAAAATCACTGTCACCAATATGTTGGCTTCTCTGTTTTTAAAACCATGATATGGCATAGGGAAAGGGAAACAACCTGAAAGGAAGGCTTAGACCATGTCTACCCATGTATTCTAGCCCTAGTTAGATCAAGGCTACCAGAGCAAAAAGAAAGGAAAGGAAAGGAAACCACAAGTTATGGACTGAATATGGCATTATTTAAACCTCAGACCTTCCAGAGATCTTTGAAGAAAAAGTAATTATAATTGGGAGAAATAAATAAGTATTCAAGGGTAACAAGAATGCTTGCTGTTCTTCTCTGGCCACCTGCTCTAGTTTCACTGCAGTGGCTTGCCCACAGCTACAGCAGAAACCTGACATGAGCAAGGAAAGCATTGATATACTGAGCTGTACTCCTTGCTTGAGAATATCTTACTCTGGGACAGGACGGTACCTATAGATGTGGGGCAGGGTTGAGGGCATTGTCTCCCCAAACAAGAATTCTGTTTGCCATGATAATTTCCTTTTCACTAATGTTAGAATTGCCCAAGCCATTATATTCCCTATCACCATGTATGGATGTGAGAGCTGGACAGTGAAGAAAGCAACAGAAAGAAAATCAACTCAAATTTGAGATGTGGTGCTGGAGAAGAGTGCTGAGGTTATCATGGACAGCCAAAAAGTCAAACAAATGGGTTCTGGCCACTTCATGAGAAAGCACAACTCATTAAAAAAGACTATAATGCTGGGAAAGGAAGCAGAAAGAGTGGAAGACCACATGCCAGATGCGTAGACTCAATCAGAGAGACCCGGGCCTGAGCCTGCAGGACCTGAGCAGAGCAGTTGAGGATGGGGGCGGGGGGCGGGCTTGGAGATGTCTTCTCCGCAGGGTGGCAATGAGTTGAGTCTGATTTAACAACAACGACACCTTAAAACTTCAATCAAACATTTAGAAATAGAGTTTAGGCATGCAGTGAAAGTGGGCAGGCAAAGTTACCAAGGGAATTTGAATACAGTAAATACCTGTGTTCTTGGGTGTGAAGGAATTTGTACGTGTCACTGTCTGCAATGCCAGAAATATGGGACTAGAGTAAATTGGGGGAGGGAAATTTCTGGGGTCAGAATTATGACTTAGGGATTATGGTCTCATTTTGAAACCCCTCCCCATAATTACAGCCCTGGACTAACACCATATTACATGCAAACAAGTGTAAGACCTTTATGCCAGGTTTTAAATGAAAAACAGCATCAGGAAAGGGGTCTGGTGTGTGTGTGTGTACTTAATGGGGTGCATACCTCTTACTGTGTGCCATTTCTGTACTAAGCAACTAAGCAATGCCCCACATGAAGCAATGTTTCATTTGTGTTTGTCTTGCAAATATGTCTTTGAAACTTTATATTTGAAAAGTGATTGGGGGCAGATATGGGAACCATCATTGGGAAAGAACCAACCACTCCTTTCTTTCCAATGTGTCTAACTGTAAATTGCCCTCTTTTCTGTCATCATCATTAGCTGCCCTTATTGTTATGCCCTTACTGAAAATTGTACCTGTTTTCTTCGGTCTTAATATCTGTTTGGGTTCGCAAGATCCCACACTTTTTGACTATAGTGGTCATGCTGGTTGGAGGGATTCTGGGAACTATAGTTGAGAAGTATATTTCCTAAGCTCTGCCCCCACTTGACTTGAAGGATCATGCTCTTTCTTTCAACATACACACTTTCAGCCTGAGGAATGACAAGCTAAGATGGGGTGGGTCAAGTGCACTCATTTTTTTTTGTATTTCAGCACCTAGCATTCCCCACCATTGGTTATACTGGGTAGGTTTGATGGGACTTGTAGTTCAGTGATGTCTGGAATATTTCAAAGACCTAAGAAAAATCTAAGGCCTGATAAAAATTGTTCAAGCATCAGTGGCTATTACTAACACATCAGACACATCAGAAATGGAACCTGTCTTACCATCAGGTCCTAGCATTGCCAATATAACATGCGTTTGCAACAGTGGCCCAAAAAGTAGTGTAACATGGGCATTTGTCTTGTGGGATGTGAACCCAAAATGAGTAGACACTTTGATGTGACCTATCAGAGAACAGACTTTTAGATTGCAGTGGTTCCTAACCTTTGGTTCAAGTTGTTTAGGACTCCAGTTCCCAGAAGCTGCAGCCAGGTTGGCCAAAAGTTGGGAATTATGGGATCTGAAGTCCAAAGCATTGGAGAACCAAAGGCTGGGAATCACTGTTAGGGGTAGGCATCCTCTTTTTAAGTGAAAAGACAAGGAAGCCCCCCAAAGGTGAACCTTTGAAATTGTGCATCTATATTTAGCATTTGGTAGACTGAGTAGGCATGTAGGTCCACCATCCAGTCTTCCTCACCATAGTATATTCTTTTTAAAAGATAGTGATTTTGTTTATAATTGCATCCATACATATAAAGTAGAATATACAACTTCTAAACAAATCCAGATCTTTCTTTATTCCCCCACCCCCCTTCTCTTTTAGTAATGCATAAAATGTCCAACCTAATTAACACCTTCTCCTGTCACAGTTCTGACTTTGGTTTATTGTGTGCAATTTTGCAGGAGTCATTGTTCTTGCTGCTGTTATTAGTTTTCTGCATTGCCTAGAATTCATCTTATATGCTTTGTTGCATACATTAATTTATGTAATGCAGTATATCCTTAATGAAATAATGTAATCCAGTTAAGGAGTGACTCTTTGTTCTGTGATTGCATATCTAAAAGGACTTCAGTAAATGCACGAAGGTCTCTTAAAATCTGTTTATTTTAAAAGAATTTCTACACTACAGTGCTTAAAAAAACAGCCTCTCTGTCGGATTAATGTTGGCTTGATGATTATCTTGATATTAACTGCTTTACTTGAGTAAGCAAAGAAGAAGTAAAATACCAGTCAGACCAGCTGTCAGTTCACTAAGTATTGTACTATGGTTATTAAAAACACCCCAAAGATATACCTTTGTGGTTCAGTCTTTTGAATTGGAATCAGAATATTAATTTAGGTCTGAGCATGATTAAACATTGAAAGGCCCCTTAAGAATTTTCACCAAATTTTCTTGGATTTCTCTTTATTGGGTCTTCCCAGACTCTGTTTAGCATTGTAATTGCTTTGTTCCATTGTTGATAGGTTAAACCACAATGTGATTTTCTCCATGTCATAATGTTTAGGAGGACGGCTCAATGTTCCATGTTCATGATGTGCTGCTGAGGTACAGGGCAGCATAAAAGAAGGAAAGTGTGGCTACATTTGTGTACGCACAGCCTGCAACAAAGCAGGAAAGCTAAAGTCTGTGCACATTGATATTATTATCCTTCATTTGTATGCCCATACATTTAAGATGCATGTTTAGGTTGTCTGAATGTTTAAAATTCCAGAATAATCTGGGTGACTGCACACCAGGGGTAGGCTCAAAAAATGGCACTGAAGGAAGTTGGGTAAATGTCTTATATAACAATTTTACCTTAGGAAGCAGGTCTGGAAAAAACAACTTCATCTAATGCAAAACTCTATTTCTTGGTGTTTACTGAACTGAAATATTTAGAACACCTATTTCATTTGATCAACACTATTTGCCAGTCTATATCTAGGCCAGCATGGTATAGTGGTTTGAGTGTTGGACTACAGTTCTGGAGACCAGGGTTCAATTCCCCATGTCCATGAATTGGCCATGAAATCCACTTGGACAGGTCACATGCTCTCAGCCTCAGGGAAACATAATGGCAAACCTCCTCTGAAGAAATCTTGTCAAGAAAACCCCATGAAGGGGTTGCCTTAGGGTCGCCATAAGTCGGAAATGACTTGAAGGTACATAGCAACAGCAACAGCACCAACAATCTAGGCACAATTCAAGGGTACTGCTTTTAATCTTTAAAACCCTAAACAGCTAAGGTTCCCAAACAGGCTAAGCATTTCATCCTCCGTTATGTTATTCCCTGGCCTCGTTCCCACTATGATTTAAAGCAAATTGCTGTTGGGTTATATGACTTGAAATCAGTTCCGATCCTATTGAGCTCAGTTTCAATGATAATGAAGCAAGGCAAACACAAAACCCCGCTGTTTCCTGAAACTATTTTTTTGCTGGTTCTTTTGAAAATAATTGATTCTAGGAACAATGGATCTGAATTGGATCCTTCTTGAGGGGAGGAACTAATGTCAGAGGAGTGTTTACCATTCTTCCTCAGTTGTTGGGAAATCAGCCATCCCCCTCCCCTCTCAGCGCTGCCTTTGTGCTTGTGGTGTGACCTATGGACACTATATATATATATATATATATATATATATATATATACACACACACACACACACTATATGTGTATATATATATATATATATATATATATATATACATATACATATTTGACAGAATATGTGAGCCATCGTATTTGCAACTACTTGCAATTATGGGCGGATTGCAGCTGAGCGAGGCAAGTAGTTGCAAAATCAATGGATCACATATCCTGTCCATTTTTTTTTAAATAGTTCCCAAGCTGGGCTGCTCAAAGGGGAAATGGTGTGCTTGAGCAGACTGGGTTGCTGAGGGGCAGAGGGACACTCAGTTGCTAAAGTTGCCCCACTCAGCGCCTGGGATGGCCCTGTCCTCACCATGTTGCTGCTTGTGTCACCGATGGCATACAAACGATTGACATGCATTTTGAAGCGGCACAAACTAGTGGGAATGACAATCGTATCAAAAACGAAGCAATTACAAGAGAATAATGAAAATATCAACTTTCATAGTGGGAATGATGGACCTTTTGGAGTTGATTCACCAACATGGAGCAAAGGCGAATCGCAAACTGCTTTAAATGTAAGTGGGATGAGCCCCCTGTATACTCCGTTTATCACCTGAGGTTCTCCTCCAGATTCCTCAGCCATGTGAGTTTCAGTAGCTGACAACAAGGCATGGGGCCTGTTCAGTTGTGGCACCTGCCCTACAGAATGCTCTCCTAGTGGAAATTCGTCAAGTATTGTTTGGGATGTTTGGCCCAAACCTGGTTGTTTAGAAAGGCCTGTTCCTTCCTTGCCATTGATCTATTAAGGCTGTTTCTTTCTTCTAGGTATCTACCCTTCCATTTTCTTTTGTTTTTGTTCTTTTAATTTTTCAACATTTTGATACTATGTGTTTCTTCTTTTATTGGTTTTGGATTTGTTTTGGTTGATGATGTTGGTGTCTTCTGATAGTTTTTGTATATCACATGCATATTTTGTATTGCATGTATATTATATGTAAAGTTATATTTTACTGCTGTTATGTTGAGCTTTTTTAGGCAGGTGAAATATAACAAAATAAGTAAGATCCAAAACACATGACAGAAATAATCCAGTTTGAGATCACTTTAACTGTCCTGGCTCAGTGTTAGGGAATACTGAGAATTGTAATTTATTGTGGCACAGAGCTCTCTGGCAGAGAAGGCTAAATGTCTCACAAAACTACAGTTCACAGAATTCCCTAGCATTAAGCCAGGGCAGTAAAAGTGGTCTCAAACTGAATGATTTCTGCAGTGTGTTTTGGACCTAAGGAAGGAAGGAAGGAAGGAAGGAAGGAAGGAATCTGGTGCCCTAGGGTAGTGTTGTTTCTCCCTGTAGATGACTGGATTGAAGAAGGCATTTTGCAGCAGAATCAGTATATCCAATATTTACTATGGACGTTTTCACACGGGGCTTTAGGAGGACTCAATCCTACCTCCGTCTGGCCCCACTCCAGCTCCATTTCCAGCTTGTTCACACACGCACGGCGGCAAACCCCGCCCCTTCCGGTGCCATCCCTGCGTCCGTCTGGCTCGTCGCTCCGTGTGTTCAAACGCACGGAGCCCTAAGTCCGGCCTCACTCCGGCAAAAAGAACTCTAATTCCGGCTTCAGCGGCGGAAAGGTAATTCCGGGTGGCAAAAGGAATTAGCCTGCCGCCGCCAGAGCCATTCCGGAATCAGCGGCACGAGTCGTTCCGGAACGGCTCCAGCCGGCTTTAGGGACCCCCGTGTGAAAACGTCTTAAGTGTTGAGTTGTATGAAAGTTGGTTGCTTGGAATCAGTAGTGAACGGGTTTATTAAGGAAATTACAAGTCTGCTAGATAAAGAAGAGTAAATTCTGGCATCTATGGCCACATGATGAAGACAAAGTCTGAGGAGGAAGAGGGACAAGCAATGAAGTCACACTTGACAAGCAAATCACTGGTGATCATTCCAGAATTTCTGTAAAAGTGTGAGTGAAAACTGGGTATACTTATTATAGGGAGTTACTATTCAGGACTGACATCATCATCAAGCACCCGGGCACAATCCACTGCTGAAGCCTGTGTGCCTCCTCCACCCTCTCAAAATGCCCCCTACTCCAACATCCCATGCAGTGCCAACTGGCTGTCTTACTGTTATTTGTATTTGCCACAAATTCCCAGAGTGACAGTACATGCTGGGGGCTCTGTAGCAAGTCAACAGAGGAGAAAGTCACAGCTGCTTGGCACTGCTCAGAGCACTGGTGTTGCAACTGCTTTCTGCTATGACTGCCAGGTAATTTCATCAAGGCTCATAGATGGGAAAAGGACCTGCTAGGGGCACATAATCCCAGAACTCTTTCAAACCTGGTGCCAACCCTGTAGCTGACAGCTACAGTACTGTGTTATATCTTGATATCGAGACTTGTTTAATTATTTTAAAACCTTATTATCAGTCACCCTGTGCCCCATGTCAGGATAAAGGAACAATTTCAATCAATCGATCAATATTGATCAGGATTGCATTTTTATCTGTGTAACTTCTTTTAAAGTCTATCTTTTCAATGCTACTGTACCAGTCCAAAAGATGCTCTGCCTTTACTGTCAGCAGTAAAGGTGTCAGCAGCTACTGACAGAATGAGAAGCTTGTCGTGTGGTATGTCAGAGCTCACCTGTGCCTACAGTGACCTTAGAGTGTCTGTTGAAGTCACTGTTAATTTAATGACATTCTTTAATTTGTATTTTAATTGGTATAGACTCTAATTCCATAATGATCAAACAAACTCACACTTCATGCCTTCTGTTCTATTATATCTCATTTCATTAAAGACCAAGATAGTGACAGAGAAGATAGTAAAAGGCCCTACATTAAAAAAAAAAAAAAATCTACATGCAACAATATTGTTATATGGTACTTTAATGCAGGGGTGCCATTATTTATTTAACTAGCCACACTAATTGCCAAACACTTGATACTGTGGAGCTGTTGCAATTCTAACTGGGAGAGGGGAGAGATGATTTGTGGGGAGATAGTCCATGAGGCCAAAAGACAGAGCATCTTCTTGTAAACTACAATTTGAAGACTTTGGCTAACTACAAATTTGATGAGTGTTGTCGAGACTGACGTGAAGCCAGTTAACAACAACAAATGAATAACTATCTGATTAATACCAATGATTCTGAAGATTCACAATTTCCTCCTTCCTACATTACCATTTCCCTTCTGCGAGCTGGAAAATTGTTGTGAATGTGTTGAATGTGAGATAAATATGCTTGACTTGGGCATCTTCTTGAAATTATTTGCAAAATGTGCAGATTTTCATCACTAGATCTAATTGACTTGCAACAGTGTGCGGCATCAGTATGATTATTTGGTGAGTTATTTATATTAGACTTCCTGCAAAGAAGACAGGAGGCTATAGATTGATGGTGACGTCCCTGCCACTTCAATTATGACCCAATGGCTTACTCAGGATGTATCTTCACTTTTATATTCTTATTTGAATGAGCGCCGGCGCAGCATGTCAATGGTCACACAAGGCAGAGAACTGATGAACTGGGACTCCTTACACAGCAGGGCAAAGTTCTGTAGGCTCAGAGGCACTGGAGTCCTGCTGGGAAAGGTATCAGAGTGAGGTCCACTCACAGAACTTGAGCTGTCACTCAGAAACCTTCCAGAAGGTGGCTACTCTCAGTAGGGGTGTAAACTGAAGCAGAGAGCCATTCAGCTGTTTGTTTGTTAGTTGTTGTTGTTGACTAAGATTTTCAATTTTATATATATATATATATATATATATATATATATATATAGGAAATCTGGGATGCATGACCTTTATGCTGCTCTCATATTGTGTGCTTCCAGCCCAGAGATGCAACTGTGAGAAGGGCTTTTAAACATCAGCTCAGTAGGGATGTACTTAAAATGTGCCCAGAGTTAAGCCAAAACCTAGGAGCTTTGCTGAAGATATTGATCCGATCAATAGGTGTAAAGCAAACAATGTGTCTGTTGAACTGATTACCCATTTTTTTGGTTCTATGAATGAGTGTTCTATATCTGCCACTGAATGTTAAATGTCTCTAAAGTTACAGTCAGCCCTTCATATCCATGGATTTTTAATAATAATAATAATAATAATAATAATAATTTTTATTTATATCCCGCCCCTCTGCTAGGCAATCGGGGCGGCGTACAACATTACAAAACGTCAAAACAATAAATCAAATTGAAATCCCGTTCCTCCTTCACCCACCCACTCATCCCCCCAGAACATACTAAACAAATTAAATAACAATGATTAAAAATATACAATTTAAAAATACATAAATTTTCTTGTCATTGTGGTCCTCCGAGTGGAAAAACAGTCCTGCGCAGCCATAGAACACCGCCACTCACTGCGTGGTGTCGGCGGAAGGTGGAAACGGGCGGGTTTTAAGTCCGCCGGTGCTCCTCCTGGCTGCCTCGCAGGTGCGGCGGCTCAAGCTGCTCAGATGGTGCTCTGAGGGCTGCAAGGTGGCAAAAACAGTCCTCCGCGGCCATAGAATGCCGCCACTCGCCATTTTATCCACAGATTCAACCATCCATGGCCTGAAAATATATTTTTTAAAAATATATATTTTTTAAAAAAATCAGTTCCAAAAGCAAACCTTGATTTTGCTTTTTTATTTAAGGGACACCATTTTACTATACCACTGTGTTTAATGGGACTTTAGACAAGGATTTTAGTATTCATGGAGGGTCCTGGAACCAACAACCCCCAGTAGATACCAAGGGCCCACTGTAAAATAAATATCTGTTACAATTATATTTAAACATATCATACAGAAAAACTCTTTAAGCTGCATTTAAGCATTTAGAAGCATTCACAAGTACAATTCTAAATTGGGGCATAGCAAAGTGGGTGGGAAGGAAGGACATTGCCCCTCCCATAAGAATTGTACTCCTCCAATGAAATTGTTTTTTAGTCCCCAAATTTCTAGCATTGCAGTTTAGGCATCCAATAAAAAAAATGACAGGCAAAGTGACCAAGGAATGCAAACACAGAAAATGGAAGAGTTTTAGGTTGAGTTGCAATGCCCCACTCTGCTTTGCAAAAAAATTGTGTTCTGAAGGAAATTTTCATTGGGAGTGGGGAAGACTTTCATTTGGATGTCAAGCTGTCTTGTTTTAATTTGACCTTTTGAAATTATTTTGGTTTGATTACTATGCTGATTTAAATGGCTTTACTGTCTAATAGTTTTGTTTATAGGATTGCATCACCATTGCAGGGTCTGAAATTTCAGGACCCAAACCTGAGATCTCAGGACAGCCCCTGATGATCTCAACAGAGTGCAAGTTTCAGTGATGTCACAGGGGTGTCTCCTGCTGATGTCATAGGAGGAAGGCCCCAGTGATGCCATTGAAACATGATACATTAAGCATCAATCACAGTGGCTCAGAGCATATCAATCAAATAAAGAAGAAAATCAAAGGCTAATGAATTGTGGAAATTTTTACCTGGTTGGAATTAATTTTACCAAGCTCAGCATTAAAGAGACGAGAGAGAGAGAGAGCAGTTCAGTTTTAATAACTTTACTATAACTTCTTTTAACAACATGGCAGTGCAACCAAAGAATACTTTCTGAACTCTGAACAGAAACTACAACTTTCTCCCAGCTGTTTTAACATATTTGCAAGCACTGTTTATAACACATAGGAGTTGTAGTCCAAATTAACATTAAAAAAAACAAAAAAACTTTGCTTTGAACAGAAAAACAAAAAAACAAAAACCAAAAAACAAAACAAAAAAAAAAAAACAAAAAACAAAAAAACCAATGCTTTCCCCAAGCACCATTGTGACATTTTTGCAGGCACTGCTTTTAACAACCCCTGATAATTGTCATCCACTCAAGGAAAATTTCCAAATTCTGATTTGAACCAAACCCCCAAATGTTTCCTGCCTGCTTTTAATAACACTTTTGCAAGTAACACTTTTAATAATACATGGGAGTTGTCATCTAACCAAAGTAACTTCACCAAGCAAAAGGAAAGTTTCCAAAACTCCAGTTTTAATTGGTTGTTTTCATTGCTTTCCTCATTGATCACTTTAAAAAATATATAGCCCAGTTTTTGAATCCCTCTTCATCCCTAAAAAATTGATCATCAAAAGTTTGAAGCGGGGGAATGTTGTTCTTTGTGTTGATGGCGGTGTTACCATCACTGGACTCTTCCTAATTTTTAAATGGGTGCCTGTCTTTTCTTATGACTCTAAAACAGACTCTGGACTCTAGACTCCATTATCCTTGAGGCGAAGGAACACATAGGCATCACATAACCCATCACATAGATGGGTTTTGGAAGTTGCTAATGAAAGACATTAATACCTCTAGAGTCAGGAAGGGGGGAAGCAGACAGGTGGCACGGGGCCGCTCTAGGAAGCTGTGTCGCGGGGCCGAGGCATCCACACACCTCGGCCCCGCGGCGCAGCTTTGCCGCCTCTGGAAGGAGCACTAAAATAGCACTCCTTCCACAAGTCACCAAAGGTGTGCCGCAAAAGGCTTCCGGTGTACCTTTGGCGACTCTTCCGCCACAGCGTGTGTGGACGCTGCGGCGGTAAGGCATCCTTGGAGTGCCGGATGTGCGGAGGGTCCAGCGCTCCGACGATGTCTTGGGGAAGGGGTTGGGGCACCCACCATGCGGCTGCCCCTCCCCTTCCTTGCCCCGAAAATGGTGCTTTGCACCTTCTGCTTCCCCCTGAAGATGGGTGATTTACAAGGCAGGAAACATCTTAAGTTTCTGCCAGACAAGCTGAGATAAGGTTAATTTACAACTCCATTCTCAACCCCTCAGAAACTGCCAGCTGGAGTGATCCTTCCTAGGCAAATTTGGCTTCTTTGATGTAGGACAAATTCCTTTTTCTTCAGGCCAGCTTTTGGCTTATAAATATCTCCAAATTTCTTTGTTAAGTTAGAGAAGAGGAAGAAGAAAAGAGAGAAGAAGGAGGAAGGAGAGTGAGCTAGCCAGAGAGCAAGGGGACTTTACATCTTCCTGTATTCTGCTGCCATGACTTGTGCTGTCTTCCAAGAGCTCCCAGCATATCTTCATCGTGAAAGGAGCAGCCTTGTGTTGGTAATCATCCCTTAATGAAGCCTTTCCTATCATTTCCATAGTTCTTGTATGTGTAAGTGAGTGTATGTTTGCTATGTGATTTCCCCTTGATAAAATATAATTCATTAGAAGAATTTTGTTTCTGCACTCTGTTTTCAGCAACCTCTGTATAAATATGGGAAGCGGTCTTGGAGAGTTGTTTAGTAGCACAACCCAATAATTAAATTTGCTTTGCTTTAAATTGAGCTAATTAAAATTCCCCTAGAGTGGTAACCATGATGATAGACCAGCAAGACAAAAGAGACAGCAATCCTATGCATCTGTTCAGAAGCAAGTAAACTTTAATGGGATTTACAGCATTAAAATGCTGAGAATCTAAGGGCCTCTACAGATGGGCCCTTTGGGCCATCCTGGAGGCAGGGATGGGGAGGGGCAGCCATACATCGGTCACCTCAACCCATCCCCAAAGACGTTCTGATGCCATGCGCCGTTAGGCATGGTGCGTGGCATCAGGTCGTCCTTCCGGCACAGCTTTTTGATGCATTGTGCCCGAAGGGGCACCAAAGACCTGCACAGTGGCTCTCAGAGAAGCCTTTTGCCAGATCCGGATCAGCTAAAGGGAGGATTGAGGCTGCGCTGTCTGGCAGCCTCAGCCGTGATCCTCCACTTCCCAGGGTGGCCCAGGGCCGCCCGTCTGCATCCCCCCTAAGTTATAGTTCCATGGTTTCTTGGTGGGAGGAGTGGCAAAGGCAAAAAGGTGGAGAGACAGAAGAAGAGGGAACGAGAAGGAAGATTATTAGTGCAGCTCACAGAAAATGAAATATGAGAGTGAGAGAGAGGGGGGGATTGGAAGAAGGTAAATGTAGCCATCAGATTGCAGAGGGGGAGGGAGAGAAAAAGGACAAGGGGGTGGGAAAGATGGGAGAAGATGAATGATACTACTAGGATATGTGTGGAAGAAGAGAAGGAAAAGCAGAAAAAGGGGAAGAGAAGAGAGAAGTAGTAAGAAAGGAAAAGGTATTAAGTCAGGAGTTGTGGGCATGGAAGGAGAGAAGACCAAAAAAGGATGAGAGAGATGGGAGGAGAACGGTAGCACATGTTTAATCAGTACTGTAGTGGAAGAAGAAAGGGGATAAGAAAGAGAATGAGTTGGGGAGATTATAAGTGTAGAGAGACATTGGGGGGATTCACACGGGCTAAAAGGGTTGTTTTGGGGTTGACTTGAAGGCATGGTCTTTAGATGATGCATGCCAAAAAAGTGCCCCCTACCTGCCTCTTCCTGTGAAAGTGCGTTCCAAAAAGGAGCCACTTTTTTCTGCTCCTTCGGTGAAGATGTGTACCTTCGCATGTGTGTATGTATGCAGCGACAGCGATGCACCAGAAAACAGCCATATAAATGTACCATCGCACGTGTGGTGTAAATTGACTCGGCAATCCAGAGCATGCACCCTACGATGCAAGCTTTAATTTAAAGTACCCTATGCTTCCAGATGTGGATGCACTGGCATAGGTATGCTTGAATATTAGAACCCTAACCCTAAGGAAGCAGAGGTCAGTGAATTCTTGCATGATATGTGGGTGTATGACAGAACCTGTGAAGATGCATAGGGATACCAAACTTTAGTCAGCTTTGTACACAGAGAGTGACAGACTGTATACTAGCTATGACAGGTACTGTGCAGGTGCACATGGATGTTTTCCTGCACAGATGCACAGGTGTGGAGAGTTGATCCTGCACATGTGCGCCTGTGTTTGAGAACAAACAAAATTAAAACAGCTACTGCCAGCCCATGGGGTTGCTCCATCTCCCTTTGCAGCGTCCTTGGGGGCTGGCGGTGTGGTTGCTGGGGCTTCAATACAGCATCGGAAAAGCTGTATTGACTTCCCCCAGTGTGGCTGCTCCATCCCCATTTAGGGCAACCTCAGGGCAGGCAGTGCAGTTGCTGCAGCTTAGGGAAAAGGCAACTTCAGGTCACCTTTTCCTGCCTATCTGCATAGCCCCGTTGTTGGTGTTATGGCCATCAAGTTGTTTCTGACTTATGGTGATCCTAAAGCAAAACTATCATGGGGTTTTCTTGGCAACATTAACAGAGTAGTGTCATAGCTTCAGGCTGAAAGAATGTGACTAGCTCAACTTCCCCCCTCTGCAGACCAGGGCGTCGGGGACGCCCTGGTCCGGAGCGCCGGCGGAGCTCAGCCTCTACACCGCGGCACTCCTCCGGCGACTCTAAAAGGAGCACCAAATTGGCGCTCCTTTTAGATGTCAGGGAAAGTGCACCCTAAAAGTGGCGGGCGCACTTTCCCTGACTCAAACGCCACGGTGCGTCCGGTCGCCGCGGCGTGAGGTCATCCCCGGAGCGGCGGCCGTGCGGAGGGCCGGCGACTCCGAGGGCGACCTCAGGAAGAGGAAGGGGCACCGCTCGTGCGGCTGCCCCTCCTCTTCCGGGCCCGGAAGACGGCTCAATTAGCCGTCTGCCGAGGCCCTTCACCTAGTAGGTTTCTGTGTTCAAATGGGGATTTGAACCCTGTTCTCTGTCAGTTCTAGTCCAGCACTCAAAATCACTACACCATGCTAATATTACAGAGGGGGAAAGATAGAGAGGATGAAAGAAAAGAGAGAAGGAAAACTGTTTAGCCAGGAGTTGCAAGGAAGCTGGAGAAAGAGGATGATAAAAAGAGAGAAAGAGAGTAAAATGAAATCAAACATTAAAAGAGAAATTAATCAAGTGCCTAAACAGAGCTGAAAAAGAAAGACATTGGTACTAGTGTAGGAGTTTGAGTCTTGGCCTATGAAATAGTGCATATTAAATTGAGGCACTGCCCTGGCTCAGTGCTAGGGAATCATGGGAACTGTAATTTATTGTGGCACCAGAGCTCTCTGACAGAGAAGGCTCAATGTCCCAGAAAAAAATACAATTCCCATAACTCCCTAGCACTGAGCCAGGGCAGTGCCTCAATTTAATGTGCACTATTTCTGGCAGTCTGCAAAGGCCCTAAGGTTCAAATCCCACTTGGCCATGGAAACCCGCTGCATGATTTTGAGCAAGTTGCATTATCTCAGCCTTGGAGAAAGGCAAAGGCTAAATCCCTCTGAAGAAACATTGCAAAGAAAACTCATGAATGGTTCACCTTATTGTCTCCATAAGTAGGAAATGACTTTAAGGCATACAACAAGTACTGAAGGAGACTTTCCTCCCCACCCCACCACACACCATAAGTTTTGGAGAAAATAGAAAACCAGGCCTGGTGAATCAACAATCCAGTTTTATTTAAGGAAAGAAATGCATTTCTGTCTCCCACTCTGACAGATCAGAATCTGGAGAAAATGAAAGCCCTGAGCTCATAGACTCTAATGCGCTTTGTCACTATTGTAAAGTGTATGTGCTGGGAAAATTCCATCAAGCTAACAAATTTGAGAAACGTTTCCACTATAGCTTAGGTGTCAATTGGCCAGGTACAGTCACCTTAAGGTAAACAACCATTCGCAAGTCTTTACTACATAACCCATTCCCTTGGACTCCTAGAGAGCAAGATATATCATGGAGCCTTCACAGTGTCAGCTTGTTGAAGAAGGCTAAGGCAATACAAAAACATTTTGCAGTTAGCCCATGCGAAGCACCATGTGTTTTGCTAACAGTAACAAACTTATCTGTGCCTTAGGCCAATAAAGAAACTGGTATTGCAAGTTGAATAATTTAGGGTAGAATGAGGCAGGTGGGAACAGACTAGGGAAAGAGCAGTGAAATACGGAAACCACAATGAGGCAACCCTGTATGTTGTAGGATCTAGGACTTTGTTGCACTTCTTTTAAGGTTTATAATTCAGACCCATAGATCTTGACTGAACTCTTATTATTATTTATACACATCAGTAACTGTTGCATAAATAACCACTGGAAAACAGCAAGTCTTAACAGTTTAGAGTTGTTTCCTATCTTATCCCACAGCTGATATTATCAATTTTACATAGCAGTTGGAAGCCCAATACACCCAAAAATCTAAGTATTTCTACATTTGACATTAGTTACACAAGTAGAAATCATGCACAGACTCTTCATGCTAAGGTAATAAGATTCCCACAAGTGTTGAATAATGTACCTTATTACTACAGATATCTCCTTTTAGAGAAAACAAATTAAATCCAGTTTGAGAATGGGTGGTTGTTGCTTTCTTTTTCTTTTTTGCTAATTGCAATCTGGAAAATAGAGTTTCTTCCAAGCCTGTTTTTCAAATTGCTTTTGGTATCTCAGCTATATATACAGATTTCAAACATCATGAATCGAATTGCTAGCTGTGTGTGTGGAACTCCAGAGCAAACTGTAGTTGACACTTATTCCATGTTACCCTTGGGCTACAGTTTTGATCACAGACTGAGTGGATTTATCCCTGCCAGCACAATGAATTTTATACTCACATCACAGGAAAGTTTACACTTCCTCGTGCATTTTTCATGTACAATTGAAATACAAATGAATTCATGTTATTGGGTAGCAGATCTGAGACTCTTAGCAGGTAAGACTGGTCAATGTAATATTCAGTTGTGTGACAACATTCCGGCTATACAAAGTGGGGCTATGATTCTGTCTTGGAAGCACATTTCAAAAGTACAGTTCTGCAGAGATAGACGGCATAGCTTGATTGAATTTTACTAACTTCAGTGGAAATTGAGAAGCAGTATTGAGGTAAGTGCATCCAAAACACACACACACACACACAAAAATAAAATAAAAAACAGTACAAGGTATACAAAGGAAGAAGTCTGTCAAAATTAGACCCACTCTTCCAGGAATTCCAGGGACTATATCCACACACAGGATCTTGGAGATACTTATCTACTTCTCTGCCTCCCAATGCCTTTGTAGCTGCATTTCCACCCCCACCCCCACCCCATGGTTGCTGACACCATCTATGGCAGGGGTAGGCAACCTTTCCCCTTTAAGGGCCGAGGGACTTCAGCTCCCAGAAGCCTCAGCCATGTTGACCAATAGTCCCATGTTGGCCAATGGCTCCTGGGATTCTGGGAGCTGAAGTCCCTCGGCTCTTAAAGGGGAAAGGTTGCCTACCCCTGATCTATGGAGTGTTCTAGGCCATTCTGTACTGTTGCCCATTTTAGACCTGTTTTAGGCCTATGGCGATGAGGGGAAAGAGACCAGCATGTGGAAGCAGAGATATCTGTCTACCACAGAGATGGGTAACAGAGGGGGGTTGCAGACTGCCAGAAATAGTGCAAATTGAGTCCACATTTAGGGTTAGGGAATCATGGGAACTGTAGTTTATTGTGGCACCAGAGCTCTCTGACAGAGAAGGCTCAGTGTCTCAGGAAAAAAACAATTCCCATGATTCCGTAGCACTAACCCTAACCCTAAAAGTGGGCTCAATTTGCACTATTTCTGGCAGTCTGCAACCCCCCAGAAAATTCAGCTATTTTTGTTTCCTGAACTCACCTGACAGGCCATAGCCATGCATTTCAACACACCCAAAGTGACATGATGCACTTCCAGCTGCCATTTTGACCATTTCTTCCTATTTTGGGGGGAGCGAGGGGGAGGGTCTATTTTGAGGACAAGGGCTGTGCAACCAGTGATCTTCCTGTCAGTTGTGGATCCAGATAATCCATTTTGTCCAAGAATGTCTGAGGAGCTTATCGCATGGACAAAAACCCGAGTGCATCCCAATGGGATGCTGCCAGGCTGCAAGATGCAGACAGGAATTATCGCATGTAATCGGCTGCTGATTCTGCTGGGTGAGTGCAGCCCAGGTCCCAGGCATGCTTTGGAGGCCACTTTTCAAAGTCAGAAAGCTCCTGACTTTGAAAAGCAGCCTCCGACGTGTGGCTGCGACCTGGGCTGCAGCCGGGCTGCACTCACCCGGCAGAATTGGCAGCCAATTATGTGTGATAATTCCCACCTGCACCCCGTTGGGATGCAGTTGGGTTTTTTTTGTAAATGTGCCCACTTTACACAGTGAAGCACCTTGTCTCCAAAAGGAGACATGATTGAGCAATAGTTCTAACACGTGTCTTGGTCCAAGAAGGTCCTGTTCACAAGACTGTGTACTACACACTCCTTCAAGACAGCAGATAACTCCCCGTCCGTAGTGACTAGCTCCAACCCAACTGATGAATGCACTGCTGTTAGATCGTATCAGACAAGATGGGCAAAGGTAACACTTATATAATGGTTGAAGGGCTGATTCAAGTATGTTGTCCACATTATCAGATTGCAACAGCTGAACCTGATCTCAAAGAAACTGAGCAGATGCAACACTGGATACTTCCTCAGACTCTGTGACAGGTTCTGAGCAAATGTAATCAACTTTTCCCTCCAAGCACCTAACTAAAATCCTACCTGGCTTCCAGTCCACTATTATGCCATCATTGTCTACTTCTTGGTGTTACAGCATAATTGTCATGAATAACAATTGCCAATGGGCTCTAATCAACATTAAAGGGGCACCAGAACCATCTGCCAGGATCCTCCAAATCTGAAGCTGGCTAGGACCTTCCTGCAGGTCACCTGATACTGATCTTTTAAAAACAACAACCCACAGTTACCAGAATCTCACAGTCAGCATGGCTATTGCTGCTGGGTTATGTGAGCTAATAAATATATATATTTTAAATTGTCCTAGATTTATCCCTGATGCATTAGTACACAAGAATAAAAACAGCGAGAGGAGAGTGCTTTTTACTGGACAAAAACAAAAAGGGCAAGCAACCCCTCCACTTTGCTACTTCAGTATTCCCAAGGACAGTCATCTAGGGCCCTGTATGTATGGCCCACATAAAATGACCCCCTCCTGTTCTCTTGACAAGGAGTCTGGATGACACAGGGCTCAATTCCCAAGTCTGGCACAAGCAGTCTGGATGATGTACATCCCATTCAGTGTCAAACCCAAGATATAACCCCTAAAAACAAAATTAAAAAGTCACCAGTTGTTGCGGATCTTTCCAGAAGAACTAGAGCCCTCAGTTGTGATGTCAGGTGGCCATATAAATGCATTCCACTGTGCTGCCTGGTGTGGCTGCCACTGCCATGCAACACTCATTCTAAGGTCAGAACGAGGCATCCAGATTATCTCTTTAATATCTGATTTATCCTCAGTGCACAGAATTAAATAATCCAAATAATTTGTGACTTAAGTCCATTTATTATTTCTGAATCTGTTGTATATGCATTTGTCAACAGTGCCTGGAGTGAACCCCTCTTTGACAAGAAGCTGGTTCAGTTTCTCACTCCATGCTCTGGCGGCCTGTTTTAAACCATAAATGCTCTTTTGTAACTTGCATACAAGATGTTCCTTACCAGATATTTGGAATCCTGAGGTTGTTCCATATAAAGTTGTTCAGTGAGATCGCCATACAGAAAAGCTATGCGAATGTCCAGATGTTGAACATTCTTTTTCTTATAAGCTGTGACAGCTAGGAGAGTTCTGATGGTTGTATGAGTGACTACCTGTGCAAAAGTTTAGTTATAGTCCTCACCATATTTTTGACTATAACTTTCAGCAACAAGTCTTGCTTTATATCTTTGAATCTCCCCTTCTACATCTAGCTTTGTTGTAAAGACCCATCTACAGCCAATTACTCTTTTTCCTTCTGGCAATTCTGACAAAATCCACAGGTATGTAGTAGGTATGTAGCAGTCATGATGGCTTCAGACCAATAGCGTTTAGACATATTAGCTTCCAAAAGCATGGTGACTGCCATCTCCTTGAGAGTTCTGTTCATTCTCTCTGCCACACCATTTTGCTCCAGAAAATAAGCCTATGTAGTCTGATGTTCAATGTTCCTTTCAAAATTCATCAAATTCAGCCTTGACAAATTCAGTGTCATTGTCTGCATGCAGGATCTTTGGTTTGTAACCAAATTTGTTAGAGACTCGATTAAAGTACTCTGAAATTTAGAAAAGCTTGATTCTTCTCTCTGAGAAGGTAAGTGTTTGTGTATCTGCTGAAATCATCAATAAAAGTCATAAAATAAGAGTGATCTCCTGCTGACTTTTGATTAATCAGTCCAGAAAGATAGCATGTAAAAGATCCAATGCCTTGTTGGATTGTCTCTCAGTAACTGAAGAATGTGAAGCTCTTGTGGCTTTTGCTCTCAAGCATTCTACACATTTTTCATAGTTAGGTCATGCTTTGGATTTAAAGCCTCTTGCAAGCTTTTGATTTGCCACTCTCTTAAAATTTCAACACTTTGATGAGCAAATCTGTGATGCCATAAAGTTGAACAGTGTTTGTGATTACATTTGGTCACACTGTTCACAGATGAATGCAAAATCTCCATCTGATAACATCCATGAGATCATAGGTCTGCTCTAAAGTTCAATTTTTTATCATCAGAACCAAAACAGAATTGCTTTCTAAAACTGACACAGTTGCTTCTTAATGTTGTGGTTTGTACACTGTAAAAGGATGCTTGCAAATCCAGTACATAGTAAGCACAAGGGATTTTTAAAGTTTCCATTCTGTCAGGACCAAGTTTTGTTTTCAAAATAACAGTCCCTTTTACTTGACCATTAGCAAGATAGACAGGAAAAGTTACATTAGCATCAAAATCAACAAGCCATTCTTTGTTGTTGAAGTAATGTGCACTTGTTCCACTGTCAATTAAAACTTGGTTTTTATATTTATCTCCAGCAATTTGAAATAATTGTTGTTGAATCAGACCAATATCAATGTGACTGGAAGATTTCTATTTAGGATTAAACACTTCTTTCTTAAAGTTGTTTTTGCTTTTGGTATTCAGTCCCTGACTTTGCAGCTTTTGTAGCTCAGCTCTTGACTTTGACTTGTTAACATTGTTTCTATTTGACTTGGGAGAAAAGGAAGTCTTTTTCAAATCCTCTGCAGCAAATTCTCTGTCTGTTGTTTTTGTATTATAGTTGTCTTCCATCAAGTTTTGCCTGTTTTGAAATTCAGTAACTTGAGCAATTGCATTTTGCAAAGAAATATCTCCTTTAACTTGTAAAGCATTAATTATTGGAGAGTAATATTTTGGAAGACTTCCTAAAAACAGTCCAAGTTTCGCATGTTCTGGAAAAGATTCTCCAGCTGATGTAATTCCAGACAAAGTTGTCATAAATCCATTAATATGCTGATTTAAATATTGAAGATGATGCAACTTGGTGTTAAAAAGTTTGATCGTGAGAGCTGTTTGATTAGAAGTAGTTGGAGAATTAAATACTTTCTGTAGTTTGTCTCATATTTGTTTTGCATCAATTACACCTTGTATATGGTAAGCAATGCTAGGATCTACAGATAAGCAAATATAAGCTGCTGCTTTTTCTGCATTTTCATAAAAATGTTGTTGATGTTTTCCTACTATTGTGGGTCTCTGCCCATTTATTGTTTTAAATAGTCTCATAGTAGTCAAGTGCATTTGCATTTTCCATGACCCCATTTGCAGTTCGTAGTTTAAAAACAAACAATAATGGCATTAATTAATATTTACATAAAATAACTAAAACCTAATCTAACTGGTGATGGTTTGGGTAAAGAGAGATCAATCTCACCATCTTTTATATAGCATGAAAAAACTACAAACTGACTGCTTGAAGCAGTTTAAAATCTTGGGAGAGAGCTGTTAAACTGCCTCCAAGAGTGACAGGAGTCACATGATAGAATGAGAAAGTGGGGAGGGAGGAAGTCCCTATCTAATTAAGAAGGGACAGGAGAATGCAAATATATTCCAACAATTTTTACCTCAGAATGAATGACATGCAATGGTGGTGGTTATACTGAGTGGTGCACATGTGAACAGTTGCCTGACATTGCAACAGGGGGCCTCAGGAATGAGGGGATATTGGGGCAGCTCTGGGACCAGGATACTGGCCCATGCAGACACCCCCTGACCCTGCTTTTGATTTAAGGGCAAACACAATAGAAATGATAAATACAATTGCCTGTCATGCTGAAGGGGAAATCTGCCTGTCCTTCCTAGTAACAGTTTGGGTCAGGCTATCTGAAGACCTTATATTAGCCTGCCTGCTGATCTTCAGGGAGGCCATTCTGTTAGTTCTGCTATTACAGGTGTTTATGATGGATGTGCAGCAGAAGGCGTTCTTGGTGGCTCCTCCCAGGAACCAAAATACCCTTACTAGGGAGACTGGACTTTTCTTGTTAGCCATCTTTTGATAAGCAAAGACTTTTTTTTATTCTGATAGGTTTTCAGGAACTGACTTTTTTTTTAAAGGAAAGAGCTTTTGATAGTGTGCTCTGTTTTTTCAATGAATGTGATTTAATTTTACAGGTAGTTTAATTAACATTTTAATATTTTGTATACTTTCACCTATTTTTAATTTTGTACACTATCTGGAGTCCCAGTTCTGAAGTGAAGAAAGAATATAAATAAACAAAGTACAATAATAAATAATATAGGGATAGTTCTTATTGTAAATTATTCAGTTTTATTGTATTTAACTTGTGCTGAAGTTGCCCAGTTCCAATTTAAAAAGATTGTAAAACTCTCTGAGCTCTTTGGAGGCCACTGGTAGTGGCTTTGAATTTTACAGCAAAAGTGTATTCTGATCGTAAATTCTCAAGAAGGTTAAACATAAATTAGTCATAAAGCTAGCAAAATGGGAAGGTTGTAAGATTTCAAATATTTCACCATTTTTAATCCTTCCCATGTTTGTTTAATTAAAGAAGACTGGGGGAGGAGGAGGGATAGAAGGCTAATTTCTCTCTCTCTTTATCTCCCTCTCCCTTTTTTTAAAAAGTCCCTTTTACTTATAACCTCAAACTTTCATGTGCAAAGCACTATGGAGCACCACAGATCTGAGCTCCATTTAAGACAACAAAGTGGTATTTGATAGTCTGTCTCTTCTGTAGAACAGCTCTCCTTCCTGTCTTTGATGTGTGGATGGTTTATTTAATCAATTATTAATCAAAGTTATGGCATTCTTCTTATATATTTAGGTAAAACTAAAAGACGCCTCGCCTTGCTTTCTTGGTTAAATAAATGTTTAAACAGATTTCAGAAATGCTTGGGTTTTGACTTATAGAGAGAGAGAAAAGAAAGTGAGTGTGTGAGAGAGGAATAATTTCAGACTTCCACTTCTTTATATCTGTCTATATAAAATCTATCTAGTTATCTAGCTATAAGATTTTGGAACATGTATGTCTGGAATAAAAGCGTTGGGGAAGTGAACCATTAATTGTATGATGAGCCCCGGTAGGCAGCATTCCTTTGACAGCCCAGCTTTTGTTGAATCGGGAACACAGGGGACCAATAATTTTATCAGTCATTCCTTTGCACAGGTGCTTGGTTTGGCAGGCAGCCATTTGAGTGTCACACCATCATGGTGTGAGGTGGACAGCTGGATACTTTGTAAAGGGAGAGTTGAGCTGTTGGGAGTGTTTGGCAGTTTAATACAGAGAAGAAGAAGAAATAACTGCTAGAAAAACCTCAACTGCAGCTAATTAGCAGCAACGAACTGTGGGTAAGGACAGTCCATTTTAATGTGCAAAGAATTTTACCATAACCACTGCTCTGGTGGAGGAAAAAGCGCATCAAAGGAAATGCTCCCTTGCTGACCCTTGTGGCAATCTATGTTTCACGTTGCAATAATCCTGTAAATTACTATGCTTTCTTATACAGTAACTTGGAGTTAATTAGTAATTTAACATTCCCCTACACTACTAAATGTCTTTCTTGCATTATATTATGTTGTTTCATAGTCCTACCTTAATGCTAATGGGGTTTTGTTATATTTCCTCAAAACACTAACAGTAAAATAAAACTGAGTGGGGAAATTAATTAGTTTTTCTTTTACCTTTGATTTACCTGTTATTAACAATTAAGTGGTAGTGTGCTTTCCCTCCCTCCTGGGTCTTGTAGAGGTTTCCAAGGTGTAAATCTGAGTGGGTGGTGGATTTCAGAGAAAGAAAAAGAAAGAAGAACAGCGAGCCTCTCTGTGGTAGAGGATCATTACGGGACCTGCAAATTATTTCAAGTGGATTTAGTGCAAGATAGTCAGTTCAGTCTTCTGTCATGGTTGTACAGTTGCTGTTCATTTAGAAGAACTCAATATAGGATTATCTAATCTATACCTAATTTTGTTTGGATGTCATGAGGGATAACATATATAACTTGGAAAAGTTACATTTTTGGATTACAACTCCCAGGGCCCATTGACATCACAAACTTATATCACTATGATCCATTTTTGTTAGCATGGTTACTCAGTGTGTGATGATACACGTCAACATGCAGCACCAGTGCCACCACCTTCCAGAAAGAGTAAAGTAGCTTGTGAGCTGAAGGAGCACCTCTCCCCTTCCAGAAAGAGTAAAGAGACTCTACAGACAGGTATCCCTCAGATGAGGCTTTAATCTTGGTTACTCTATGTACAAGGCTATATACAGCAACAACTTCAAACATCCCACAACCCACCATCAATCCAACACATGTGTCCTGAGGCAACTCCCTTATATACGCAGAATTCCATGTAGCCTTCTGGCCCTGCCTCTTCCTCTGGACACCTGTCACTCATCCATGGTGACTTGGCAGTTTTGCAGCCTTTTCAGTGCTTTCCAGCACCTTGTGTCCATCAGCTGATGTCACTTCCTATGACACAGCACCTGGTGGAAAGTGCTGTGTCATTATGGCTGCCAGTGACCCTTTCATTTTCTGGTCACTTGTGTATCATCCCACATTGGACATTTTCCTTGAGACACTGTCTCCACAATTTTAACTGCCATGCTTCTGTCTTATAGGATCATGAGACTGTCAGTTTAGGGAGGAACATTAACAAATCTTGCCAAGAAAAACCCATGAAAAACCTTAGGGTTGCGATAAGTTGGAAACAACTTGGAGACACACAGCAATAACAGATTTAGAATAATCAGCCAGACAGTGCCTCTAGAGCCTCAACTGACTGCAAATCTCAGGATTTTGTAGGATTCCATAGGATAGAACCATGATAGTTAATGTGGAATGACAGCACTATAATTCTATAGTGTGAATTGGCCCCAAGAATCTTCAAGCTTCCATGCTGTCCATGCTTTTGGGAGATTATGAGAACTGTTATGCAAAAGCCAAACTTCTCTCAGCACTGATATTTTGATTGATTGATTGATTGAAGATGCTTGTCTGAAGTTGAATGTACAATTGTGACTAAGGGCTTGTCTACACAGGCCAAATGAAGTAGTGTCCCCCATTCCTGTCCTTATGGCAACCTGTCTTCCCAATGCTCGGCCAAATACTTGGTTTGAGTGTGGACTATCTTCATGATGTAAGCCCAGTTCCACACCAAATCCACCCTATCCCTTCCTTAAACCAGTTTTTTTTAAACCTACCTTTTTCTCTGGACTTTGCAGGAGAACCCAAAGTAACTTAGAGTATTCTGTCTGGTGTAGATGAGCCCTGAGTCTTCATCACTGAGATAACTAGCTTCATACTCTCTGTCAAGGCTGGCAGAAATGCTATCAAATGTCAGGCAATGTTCTTTATCAGACTTGCCGAAAGAGAACCTTTTGCACAAGTCGCCTAGCACTAAACTAGGGATTTTATGCATACATGTTGAAACCTGACTATTTTTCAGGTAAACGTTAAACCAGGGGAAAAATAAAACTTTTAAAATTCTTACAAAATAAGCAATATTAAAAAGACATAAATAAATTGTGTTATAAACACAGTTGTCCCTCCCTGCTCATGGACTTGGAGTCTGTGGTCTTGCTCTTCACAGGACAGCAAGTGAGGAGGGACAGAATGGCAGTGCGTGCCTGTGTGTGACCCCGCTCCTGTGCCATGGGCACATTTGCCATTATTTTCAATGGGGCTCCTATATTTGTGAGTTCCTATTTTTATGGGGGTGGGTGGGTGAAGGATCATGAATTGGGAGGGACGACTGTAATAGTAACATCACTGAATGATATAGGATAATGTTTAATTGAATGATATTATCTAGATAACTACAACATAAATAAATCTCTGCTGGTCTTTGACCGTAATAAAGTCATTCATTCATTCATTCAACATAAATAAATCATTGGGATTTGTTTCTCCATGCTCGTTCCTTCTCCCCCACTCCCTCCTTCCAATACTGGTTTTCATTTTAGAGAAGTCAGAGCGAAAATGGACTAGAATGTTTCTGAAATAGAATCAGCTTTTGCCTATGTTAAGGTAATCTTGACTCTTCTTCCCCCCCCCCCCCCACCTTATTTCTTCTTCTTTCCCTTTTTATTACTACTATTTTAGTAATAAATATATTGATCTTTGGAGACAGAAAATTAGGGTGCCCATTTATTACTACTATTTTAGTAGTAATAAATGGGCACCCTTATTTTCTGTCTCCAAAGATCAATATATACAGTGGAAGGGGGTTGTTTGTTTGTTCAAATATTTCTTAACAAAAAATAAGAAGAGGAGAGTCTTTCCTGGGGAAGAAAGTATCTGGAAAAGCCTGTGAACTGAACACAAAACATTTCCCAAAGATTTTGTCTCGGGGGACTTTTGCTAAAGGAAGTGTTGCTACCATTTAAAACCCTATTCTTTGCAGCAGGATTTGAACATTCCATAAAAAATTCATCCCTGCTTTAAGAGATTTCTGCTTTTCTGTCCTCTCTATTGTTAGACAAATTGAAGTGTGCACTCTGAAGGAGTGTGGCAGTGAACTGAGAATTTATTTACTCATTCGATTCTAATATTGAGAGAATCTACTCTCTCCGTTCAAAGGGTAGAGCAACAATGCAAGTGACACTGGGGTCACCCAGCACTTCACAGCTACCTGTGAGATAGAATTGTTCTCATGGCAGATAGGAAGTGACTGAAACCTCTTTTTCTCATCAATGTCTATTATGATTGATGGCTCTATGGTTCACATTGAATATGCCCTTTTTAAATAATTCACAATGTCATCATCATAGCACTAGTTTATAACTAGCCTGTTATTTTTACCTTTGTTCATTCACTATCAGAAGGTTTGATAAATTAAATACTGGAGATTTTAGTGGTATTTTAACATAATGAATCATAAGAATTTTTTTAAAAGATTTTTTTTTTAAAAAAATAATCTGAATGCATCCAACCTCCCCCACTCTATGAGCAGTTCTCTCTCTCACACACATCCCATGCTTGTACTTTTTAGTAAAATAATTCGCTGAGTGAGCATTTAATAAATGTAAAGGTACCCTTGCCAGCTATAATAAATACAAAATAAATGCAAAGAAGTGGAATTTCACTATGAAGCACTTGAACAGGATTGTGAAGTAGTTTCACATTTATCTATTGTGTATCATCCACCTAACAAGTGTCTTCTGGGGATGATAACTAATAGTTTCATTTCTGATGCCAGCTGTAAGTCTTGATTATTTGTATCTTTGGAATCTTTAAATTCACTGGGGAATGAACAAAAGGGGCAGCTATTGAAATGGAAACCATTTTAAACAATGAGATATGCCAAAATATTTAACTAAGAGAAATGGATAACTATTTATTTTAATTAATTGCATAAGGAGAGTATGAATTGACATCTTAGCTCTTTAATTTTGTGTGATCACAGAAACGATGCCAATTACTTGGGGGGGGGAGGAGCGGGTGGAATCTTTCTAAACTATTTCCTTGTGTCATCCACACAATCTGTGATATTAGGAGTGTGCATTGCGTTGCCAGCACTTACTACAAACTACATGTTTTTATTTATAAATAAAGTAACATTTATGAAAGATCAAGCAGCAACCTGGCCACAGTGGGACTGGGAGCAGGTGACTAATGGAGACATCTGTGTCTCACACACATTTCTATGGGCTTGCATAGAAATGTTTCTATGGGCTTGCAAAGTATGTGTGTGTGTCCATCCCCTCTTAAGACCCCAAGGAAAGGATTTATTGAGAACTTTTCCAGTTAAGAAAGTAAGCTTAATATTGTAATAGGAATTTATTTGTTATTTAGATAAATTAGTAGGATCTGGTTAAAATGTATGTAAGACATGTGAATGTGTATCTAAGAAAGCTCTACTTCCCTAATTCAGCTAGAGCTTTTATTTCAAAAATAATTAGTTACAATTATAGTTACAGTAGTAGTAAATTGCTGTTATATGGACATTATATACTGGTATTGAAGTTGAGTATCCTTTATCTGGAATTCCAAAATCCAAAATCCTCCAAAATTGGTGGCAGAGGTAATGATACCTTTGCTTTCTGATGATTCATTGTACACAAACCTTAATTCATGTGTAAAATTATTTAAAATTTTGGGTATGAAATTACTCTCAGGCTATGTGTATAAGGTATATATGAAACATAAATGAATTTCATGTTTAGACATGGGTTCCATCTCCAGGGAATTTTATTATGTATATGCAAATATTCCAAAACCCAAAAGAAAGAAAGAAAGAAAGAAAGAAAGAAGATTAAAAATAATCCAAAATCCAAACCACTTCTGGTCCCAAAATCATTTTTGGTACAGACAGCCTGTATTATATATTATTGTGTATTATGACAAACTAACACTTTGCTTTTCCATTTCTTGAACATAACTAGATAGTTCTTTTTAGTTTCTTTTTTTTTAAATGTAAATGCTATAAGCCAACATTTTATGGTGCAAAACACATCGTCCTCCTGTCTACCTGACTATCACCTCAATACATACAACATAGGATGAGGCAGCAACACAAGCCACAGTGGCCTTGAACCATATAACAGTACTTTTCCACCACTGGGTAAGACCACACTTTCATCACTATAAAAGTAACTAAAACATGGTTATAACTTCATTGTTGGAAAAATAATTAATTACAAATAATGAGTTACTTGTAACTTCTAACTTCCAGGCTCTGAGCTCAGTAAGATACAGAACTATTTGGGCTGAATCAAAGGCAGGAGATGCAAGATTAAAAAAAAAAAGAAAAAGAAAAAAGCATGCAAATCACTATTTTAGAATCTTCCCAGAACTACAGGACATGTTGTGATTTTCAAAAGTTTGTTTTAACGATATATATACACACAGAGAAGCAATGGCTGAAAAATGTGCTGACTTGCTTCTTCCAAAGTTATGGTGAAGAATGGGTTTCATAGAATCATAGAGCTGGAAGAAACCACAAGGACCATCCAGTCCAGACCCCTGCTGTACAGAAGTACACAACTAAAGCATTCCCGACAGATGGGCACCCAGCCTCTGTTTAGAAACCTTCAAAGAGGGAGATTCCACCACACTCAAAGACTTCAGCACAGTGTGTTCCACTATCAAACAGCTCTTACCACCAGGAAGTGCCTCCTAATATTTAGACGCAATCTCTTTTCCTATAGCTTGAATCCATTGCTCTGTCTCCTAGACCATGTCTACACTGATGGGAAAACCAGCTTACCACCAGGGCTTCTGGATTTGTGGGAATGATAAGCTGTCCACACAACCCATAATGGGCTGATATCATCAAGACTGTCCACCAAGACTGGGCACACTCTCCCTCCTTTCCATGGCTCATGGGGGCAACGGCCATACTATTGAGCATCAATGTACTGTGCTGATGATATTGTTGTACTAATGTGTGCTTTTGCAATCAATTTGCACATCTGCAAAAGGAATGGCATCAGAGGAAGTGCACAAACTTGAAACTGAAAGTGCTGTAGTGGGGAGCTGAACGTTCCTGGCAGGAAGAAGTCAGCAGTGTGCCCACCTGCTGACTCTTCTCCTCCTGTGCCGACATGCAATTCACACACACAGATGATTCTCCAGAGTTTCCAGCCTGATTCAGAGCAAATGGGGATTTTGACTCTGAAGAGTTGCCCTATATTGTGGGTTGTGCCTATGTTTCTTTGGCCCCATGCTTCATCTAAAAAGGACAGGGCAGGATCAGGGCAGGCATGCTTCTTTTTCTGTGCAGGCTTGGCCCTAGTCTCTGGAGAAAAAAAAGCTTGGTTCATCATCAACATGACATCCTTTCACATATTTAAATGTGACTATCCTTTTGCTTCTCTCTGTGTCAAGTTTTGATCAAGTGTTTTTCATATTAAACCTAGAGATTATTGCAGACTTGAGACGCACCATCATTTATAACCCTCCATATACTACAAACCCACCCTCACCTTTCTATGGAAGTCATGCCATCCTGAAACAGTTTCCCCTTAACATTCCCCGGCCCTGCAGTTCCAGTGTTACAAACTAATAGTATGGCTGGCCCTTCTATTAGGCAGAGTGAAGCAGCAACTTCAAGCAGCAGACTCAGGTTCTCATGGAAAGGCCACAGGTAGTTAAGTGATTTAATTTATTATATTTCTACTGCCTGAGATGGAAAGGGGTGGAGACATTCTGTCTCATATGCCAAAATAAATGGATGAGTCCAAGGTGCTCTAATATACCTTGACTTGAGTAGGGAATCCTTTGTTGCTCTGCCACAGGGTGTATCTGCACTAGAAATAATGCTGTTTGAGCCACCATGCTGCTGAATCCTGCAATTTGTATTTGGGTGAGGTACCAGCACTCTTTGGAAGAGAAGGCTAAAGACCTTGTAAAACTATAAATCCCAGTGTTCCATAGGATGGAGCTACAGCACTTAAAGTGGTGTCAAACTGCATTAATTGTACAGAGTATTAGCACCCTAAAAAAGCTAAATGTCTTAAGTCTTCCCTGATCAAGACTGCTGTTTCTGAAACACTCTCTGAAGAATGATTAATAGTAAACTTTCCTCAGTAGTTTGCAGTTTAAATCAGTGTGCATTTGACAGTTTATTATTTAAGTTAGTGCTCACTTGGTGGTTTATTATTTAGATCTAAAACTGTGAATGGACAAAACGTATTGCTTTGGCTGAAGCCTTAGTAAAATTATTCACTCCTTATGAAAGGAAAAATCCTGTTATGTAATGAACTGTAAGCACAAGAAGGCTGTTTGAATGGTAATTATCTGTAAGTGTTTATGCCCAGCCAGTTCTCCACAGAATGTTGATTGCACTGAGCAGAGCTTTAGCTCTGTGTTGCACATTGCAAAGTGCAAGTGGCATGGAGATAGTTTATAGGAAGTGCCTGCTCCCTGTATGCTTCATTGCAGCCTAATGCACTTGGATAAGCAGACAATGCTGTGCAAAGAAGTCTTATACACAAGTTGTGATTTAACTAACAACTTGTGCCACTTTGTAATCTTCACTCTCCTGTGCCAGCTATAATTTAGGGAGTTTATACATATGATGTCTCTTTACAGTTTCTTTGTGGCATGGGCCTGAACCCAGAAGTCCTGCTCTTTTAGCATTCATTCCAAATTTTCATTCTTGGTATGAATAACTTAGGCTGCATCTGCACTACAGAAACAATGCAGTTTGACAATGCTTTAACTGCCATGACTATGGAATCCTGGGATTTGAAGTTTGTTGTGGTTCCAGAGCTCTCTACCAAGCTACAGATCCCAGAATCTCATTGTATTGAGCCATGACAGTGTCAAACTGCATTATTTCTTCCATGCAGATGCAACCTAAGAGCTTGTCAAAGCTACATAATTTCAAACCTCTTTTAAATCCATGGACTATTTTTCCCTATGCTTGTCACACACTGCCCATACTGAGCAAGCATGTATCTGGTAGCCCAATAAGTTCTTTTTCTTTTCTTTTTTCATAAGTACGTTCACTACCTTTCTCCCAATTCCCCTTTATACTCTTGAATGAAACTGATTAATTTGCAAAGTTTGTATTGAAGTTTCTCTTATGTTACCCGAGAGGATAGAGTTCACTATATGTTGTCTAGACTCTTTGGATACACTGTAAGGTTTCAAGTTGACCAAGGGAAAGAGAGGAAGATAGAACTACAGCACGCCTGTGCCATATGGGGGCTTGCCTTATGCGGCTTTGAGCTTACATGTACAGCAAGCCCAGAAGGACAAAAGATTTCCATACTACCAAAATCGGCCAGCTAAGCACTGCTGAGGGACGGGTGGTGGTGAAGCAGCAATGAAGCAGCATTTTCGTGTGCAATAACACCCGTCCCAACCCGATCCCCTTCCATGCCCAGATTGGGGAACAAGGTAAGTGCAATAATCTCCCTAGAGTGGGACCCAAGGTGGCTCCCAGAGAGTGTCTATTAAACAACCTTTGCAATAAAAAATTTAAAACAATTTTGAAACAATCCCAATAGCATCCAAGATACACAACACACTAGGAGCATCTTGAATGCTCTTGAGATTTTTGTTAACATTTTATTTATTTATTTATTTATTTATTTGGCATGCTCAGAAAACTACATTCACAAGGCTTCTTGTTCATTTATCTGCCCTCAGAGGTTCAGTTTACGTTCTGATCTGGAAAAGGTCTTCTTAAATTAACAGTGATTGATAAGGAGCAGAGTATTATGAACAATAGAAATTCCTATTCCAAGGCAAATCAATTCAAGCCAATTGCTATCTGAGGTGTGACTTTTGATGCCATTTTGAGATCAACATTCCCCCTACATCGAGGCCACAGACAACCTCTGCAAGTAAATAAGAAATCTGCCAATCATCAGACATAATGGGAGACATGATTACTGATGAAAATCATCAGCCCCTTGTCTGCTTTTTCTGTTTGTCTTACCAGAAGTCAAGACAAAATGTTTGAAATGATTGCATTGCAGGTTTTTCTACTACCACAAGTGGTAGCCACTGAAGTGGAATATAGCCACAGAATTCTGCAATGTGTTGTGGTATCAAACCTTGCATTTTGGATTGCAGTATTTTATCAGAGAGTGAGATAGTACAGACATGGAACAACTTTCTTTGCAATTAGCCACCTCTGCACCTCCTGTTGCATCCACAGTTCCTGAAAGTGCATTGGAAGGTTTGGATGGACCTTGGGTATGGTTTCTTAAAACATATAAGACTTTTCCTAAAACATATCACATAATGTATGGATGTGAAAGCTGGATAGTGAAAAAGTGGATAAGAAAAAAACTTCATCTGAGATGTAGTACTGGAAAAGAAGGCTGAGGATATTGTGGATGAGAAGCAAATGGTTTCCAGAACAGATCAGACCAGATCTCTCCCTGGAAGTCAAAATGACAAAACTGAGGCTGTCGTACTTTGACCACACCTTGAGAAGGCATGACTCACTCAAAAAGACAAGAATGATAGGAAATGTATAATGCAGTAGAAAGAGAAGAACACACACCAGATGGCTATACTCAATTAGGGAGCTCACAAAAACTACAAGACTTAAGCAGATCAACAGAGGATTGGGGGGGGGGGGGGCGGGCTTGGAGATGTCTCATCCATAGGGTCACCATGAGTCAGGGCTGACTCAAAGACAGTTATCAACAACTACAATCACACTTTAAAGGCAAAAGATGTTAAAATTTTTACAAGAGGATGAAAGAGATGATGTCAATCGACATTTATGTGTGAAAAATGGGCACATGAGACATCTTTATAGTAATAATAATAATAATAATAAATAAAAATAAAAATTATACCCCGCCCCTCTGTCAAACAATGCCATGTACACTGCTATCATTTAAGCACTAATGTACACACTTTTGGTTTAAGATGATAAGTAACAACATAATTGAATACAAAGAAAATTTGTAGGGGGCCACATAGCACTTTTTATTGCTAATTAATGTCTGTTTGGAACCAAAGCAGGTGCTCAAGTTGCTTAAATAGACAGGACAAGGGGGAAGAGATGAAAGACTCTTAAAACCTTGTTAGAATTAGATGTTATGAAGGCGTATTTATCAATATGAAAAATCTATGAAGAATATGCATTATGTCCTACTTAGACTTGCCTATTTTGTAAGCCTTCTCAGTGTCAAGTTCAAAACAAAACAAAACAACGACAACGACAACAACAACAAAAGATTTTGGCCCTGTCTGCACAGGCCAAATAAAACTTAACCTCCCCTTGTTTCTATAGTGACCAATCTGGATGACACAGGGCCCAATTTTTGGTTCTGGAATGAACTGTCTGGATGATATCCAGACAGTTCAGCAGTGAACCCACTATATACCCCCCTTAAAACATTTTTTAAAACCTCAACTTTTGCTGAGCATCTTCTCAAAGATCCAGAGCCCTCCATTATGACATAAGGCAGTTTTTTCCCAATGTTGTTCTGCCCCATCACTATGGTGGTGTGGAGTAGTACTTGCTCTGAGGTCAGAACAAGGTCCACATCTGTGTGATCAATGCTCTGTCCCTTGTTCTGACCTCAGAGTGAGTGAAGTACCATGGTGGTGGTGCCAGGCTACATAGTGGGATGTGCATGCATACAGCAGCCTGGTGTCACAATGGAGAACCCCAGGTAGAATCGTAGAACTATAGAGTTGGAAGAGACCACAAAGGCCATCCAGTCCAACCCCCTGCCATGCAGGAATTCCCAATTAAAGCAGCCCCAACAGATGGCCATCCAGCCTCTGTTTAAAGACCTCCAAAGAAGGAGATTCCACCATGCTCTGAGGCAGCATCTTCTACTGTCAACCAGTTCTTACCATCAGGAAGTTCTTCCTAACATTTAGGTGGAATCTTGTGTAATTTGAATTCATTGCTTCATGCCCTAGTCTCTGGAGCAGCAGAAAAGAAGCTTGCTCCATCCTCAATATGACACCCCTTCAAATATTTAAACATGGCTATCATGCTACCCCTTAACCTTCTCTTCTCCAGGCTAAACATCCCCAGCTCCCTAAGTCTCTCCTCATAGGGCATGATTTCCAGACCCTTCATCATTTTGGTCACCCTCCTCTGGATATGCTCCAGCTTTTCAACATTCTTTTAAATTCAAAGGAGATCCAGAGCACACATGGAGTTTCTAAATGCCATTTTAAGAGGGGTGCCTAAATTTGGCACTGAATGGAGTAGACCTCATGAGGACTGTTCACACCAGACTCAGGAATCAGGTCCCATGTTTTCTGGACCCTGCTGAGGGGGCAGGGTGAAGCAGGTTTATTTTGCCTATGCAAATTCTTGGAATTTGACTCTTCTGTGTCTGGATCTTCTGACTCTAAATGGTGAGTTATCACAGGGTGCTGAAGAAAAAATTCATTAGAGGGGCCAGAATTCCTATTTAGAGTGGCAATGTCTCCCATGTAATTACACCCCACAGGTGTTTTTCTGCTGTCACATCATTGAAACCCACAGCTTAACCATGGTGGCAGGGAGAATTCTGAGACTAGTCCAAAACCTATTCTTCCCAATGGCATCACTAAGGTTGGTGTGGTAACTCATGGTGTCACACACACACACACCCCCCCGCATTGATCTCCTCCCATTTCACACCATACAGAATCCTTAGTAATACTTTTTTGCACCAATGTTGCTCGTAAATTGTAATTCTGATATACCACTGAATATAATGCTAATAGTTGTGATATAAACAACTAGCAAAATTAAAATTATACATTCAAATTACAATATCATATGCACAACCTAAATGTATTTACATCTCCATAGTGAAAATTTGGTTAAAATGTGCTTTTTTTTAAAGAAATTTTTAAAAAGAATATTTTTTAAAAAATCATTTTTTTTTTAAAAAAAAAGGTTAAATTTGAAATTTGAAATTTTAATTTTAAAAAATTCCTGAATGGCTGCTCCTCTGATATTTCCTGTGCACCCATTGATTAATTACTGTGATCTTGTTAGATGTTGAGTAAATAAATAGGAATAAGGTTTCCCTAGAAATAGCACTGAGGTAGGTCAAACCAGTGACCATGTGAGCTACTCTGCATGTATGTGTGTGTCTGTGTCTACATATCTGACTATGTGATGAACTCTCTAGAACAGTCCACATATCAATGTGACCTTAGTGGAAGAAAGATGCAGTCAGAATAACTGGGCTATGTTTTTTTGAATGCCACCATCTCAGCACTGATTTCCAGTTTCTTCAGTGCCTGTGCAGCAATATGCTGATTCCCTTTAGAACAAAAGTACAGAATATGTGGTGACCTCATGAAATGTAGACCTCTCACATCTAGACATTTTTTAAAATATAAATCAAACACACTGGACTAGTTTGTAGTGTCTGAATGGAAATCTTTAGTTTATGAAAATTATAATTATTTTGATTTTTCCCCCATCCATAGTCAGCTTGAAATGTTGCAAAACTCTGCAGGTGCACACTGGTATAACAAAACCAATGAACAGATGGTGGAAGGTAGCAGGCCAGCTCAAGGGATTAAATGCAAGGCTTTTGAAATTTAAAATTAAAGCTGGGTGATCTGGGGGGGGGGGGGGGGGAAACATGCCTGCCAAACATTTGGGAAAAAAGAGAAGTTCTTTAAGTTCTCAAGACTAGCTGACTTTGATTCAAATAAAGCTGAAAAACAAAACAAAACCTATGCATTTACAATTCTTGACAAGGCCAGAAACAATTGTGGTAAATAAATAAATAAATAAATAAATAAATAAGATGTATTCAGTGATTAGGTTGGCTGTTTGTCACACCAGGACTCTTCATCTTCTTTATATCTGGACTCTTTCTGATATTTAAAACGTCATCCCTTTTATGGCTTGAATATTTCAGACTATCTATAGTTATCAAAACAGCTATACTTGTAGAAACAGCAAAGAAGCATATGGGGTATATTAATAGCTCTGGACCATCCCCATTTATCATTCATAACTCACAATTCTTATAGATTTGTTAGATCTTCACAAACACCTCCTTGGAATCAAATTCTAGTTTGTCATTAGTGGCAGAACTTGGACACAGATTGGGGACATCATTCCCTCATCCCACCCATCCAGATTCCATTACCATTTGAACAAAATGTATAGAAGCATAAAATCATAGAGTTGGAAGAGACCACACGGGCCATCCAGTCCAACCCCCTGCCATGCAGGAACAATGAAAGGACCCAAGACAGATAGCCATCCAGCATCTGTTTAAAAACCTCCAAAGGAGGAGACTCCACCACCCTCCAAAGCATCAGTGTCTTCCACTGTTGAACATCTCTTACCCTCAGGAAGTTCTTCCTAATGTTTAGGTAGAATCTATTTTCCAGTAGTTTGCATCCATTGCTCTGTGTTATATTCTCTGGAGCAGTAGAAAACAAGCTTGCCCCATCCTCAATAGGAAATCCCTTCAAATATTTAAACAGGGCTATAATATCACCTCATCACCTTCTCTTCTCCAGGCTAAATATACCCTCAGCTGCTTCTGATAAGGCTTGATGGTTTCCAGACCCTTCACAATTTTGGTTGCCCTCCTCTGGACATGCTCTAGCTTCTCAACATCCTTCGTGAATTGTGGTGCCCAGATCAGGACATAGTATTCCAGGTAAGATCTGAGCAAAGCAGAATAGCATGGCACTTTTTTCTTCTCTCGATCTAGTCAATATACTTCTATTTATGCAGCCTAGAATTGCATTGGCTTTTTAAGTTCCTTTATCACACTGTTTACTCATGCTCAGTTTCTGCTCTTCTTATTGTTCGTTACTGACAGTGTAATACATATGTCTAAGCTTCAGTTAGTGTAGTGCTTCTCAGGCTATCTGATGTGGAGGACTAGCAGTCCCCCCCCCCCCCCCCCAGTGTGCCAGGAACAAAAATAAAATAAGATAGAAAAAAATACAGTGAATGGGTACAAATATGATATATTTTAAATACATCTGCTGTAATATTTTTTGTCTTGTAAACTTACTGCCAACTAGTCACTGAAGGCTCATGGGCCAGCATGGGTCCACAAACCACAACTTGATTACTATTGACTTAGGGGCAGTTGCATGGATAGGCTATGAGCTGAAAATGAAACTTATCTAAGGCTCCTCCCCCTTCTCCTGTTAGACCTGTTCATATTTATCTGATAATATGCTCCATAGTTCCATCAAGCTTACTTGCCATAGTACTTCATCTTCTTGGAAGCTAAATCATACCTGGTGTACTTCATGGTTCTAACTGGCCAAGAGCCAGCTGAGCTTACACTGTGAAGCTGATGCTAAATCCAAAGTCTAGGGGTGTTGGGAATCATTTAGGACTCCCCTTGCTCTACTCTAAATTTGTGTCAGCATTGTGGCTCTGTCTCCAGGTTGAAGGATGTTTGGATTTGGCAAAACCTGACTCCTCCTTCATGCCACTCCTTCTCTTCCCCTTTTTCGACTCTTCTGCTAACTGATCTTAACCAACAGAGCAATTCTTCTGGCAGATTGTCTTGTCAGCAGATCCCTGAGATCACGTAGCAAAGGATAGTCTTTTGGCTAGTTGAAGAAGTTCATGCCAAATCTGACTGCCAGGACCGCACTGCTTGGCAGCAGTGAGGGAGTAAGTGCCACTAAACCTAATAAGATTTACTCATGAGTATCTAGCCTAGGATAGTATTTTACATAATTTGCAAGCCAGTCAGTCATTTTTCTAGAGATCTAATTATCTGGATGAATTAAACATCTAGTTCGTTTAAGCAAATTAAGTTGCTCCATAGCATGTACTATAAAAGTGATTGTTCATGGCTTCCCTTCTTCTTGTTTAAATGGGAATAATAATAATAATAATAATAATAAAGTTTATTTGTATCCCGCTTATTGCCAGACAATCCAAGCAGCTTACAATAAAACCCGTATAACATATCTCCAAAAAGAAAAACTAATCCACCCCCTAATCAACCTCTACTGCGTTCCTCATCCATCAACAACTGATGGGGCCATGAGAGGAACGCAGGAGTCAAGGAACCCAAGGCCGGGGTGATTAGTCTGGGAAGGCCTGCCGAAAGAGATCCGTCTTGACAGCTTTTTTTAAAGCTGTCCAGTGATGTCAACTGACGGATCTCGTCCGGCAGGCCGTTCCAGAGTTTGGGGGTGACAACAGAAAAAGCCCTCTGGGAGGTCGCCGGAAGCCTAGATTTTTGAGGCTGCAGCAAATTCCTCCCAGAGGACCGGAGAGCGCAGGGAGGATTGTATGGAAGGAGGCGATCCCTGAGATAGCTTGGACCCAAATATAAACTCATTCACACATCTCTTGATTAACACGGGCTTGATTGCAGAGATAGAAGAATTAGTAGAAAGGGTTAACATGGTTAGTTAATAGCTAATAAGCTCAAAATTCTAATTCAATCACACTTGAAGGGAAAACTGTAACAATGTAGTTTATGTTATAAAAAGTAAAGGTATTCCCCATTGACAAGGTTGTCAAGTCATGTCGGACCATAGGAGGTGGTGCTCATCTCCATTATTAAGCCGAAGAGCCAGCGTTATCAGAGACTACTCTGTGATCATGTGGCCAGAATGATTGCACAGAATGCCGTTTACCTCTCATCGAAGTGGTACCTATTTATCTACTTGGATTTGCATGCTTTTGAACTGCTAGGTTGGCAGAAGCTAGTGACAGGAGTTCACCCCATCATGTAGCATCCAGGCCTCAAACTGCCAACCTGCTGATCTTGCAATCAACAGAGTCAGTGTCTTAACCACTTGAGCCACTGAATATATTACCATTGAAATTTAAGCCTTACCAAAATGAAGCTAAAAAATCACATCTGAGATTTTATCCCTACCCTCTTCTTCCTGGTTCAAGTTTAGGACAAAGGAAACAGCTGCATGGGTTTTTGAAAAATCTATTTCTCATCTACCTCAGCACCTCTTTCTTCTCTCACTTATAATCTCAGCTCCTTAGCTCCATCTTTTGTTTAGTTTACTGATTTCCTTGTGGATGCCAGTGAAATGTCCCAGTTAACAAACTTCACATTTCCGTTTCTTGGAACTTTGTCTCATGTCTGGTATAGAGTGCAGGAGGACTATCTGGATTCATAGAGACACTGTCTCTTAATGAATTAATAAATAACTTAATTAACAACTTAATTCTGGAATTAAATTAGTGCTGAAATTCCAACTACCAAATAAATTAAGTTAAAAATAAATTTCATAAAGTTGCCTCTTTGTGTTAGAAAATGTCCAACTTAATTCAATAATTTAATTGATTTTAATTAATTCTTATCTCTACTTGATGAGCTGGTCTGTATCTACCATATTTGAGATCCATCTATTCTCTTATTCTGAAATAGAGCACTTTTCTCTAGCAACCTTTCCTTTGAAAGAGTAAAGGAAATTAGTTTTGAAATAACCATCATAACCCAGGGACTTTATGTTCCAAATGTCAGCTTTATGTCAGAAGCACTGCAACCTGCTCATGGAGCTATTTCAATTTCTCACCGACATTGGGCATTGTTTTCTGATTCCGCCCCCCCATATTATTTTTATGGTCATTCTTAATTGGGAACCTGATGGGAGCATTTAAGTTTACAATGAGGAAAAAAAAGCACCTACTGGCTGGAAAGCAGCACTCTCCAAAGCTTTGATGGCCTTGTTGGCCAGAATTTGTAAGTCTGGCGACCTGTTTGAGCACAGCTCTATTTAAAACAGAAATGACTGGTAATATTGTGCTGTGTTTGCTAGAGCCTTTTGTTAATACAGTAGATAGCATATTAATCATAACTTTATAGTCAAATGCAAATGTGCCCAGAGGACAATTCAATCACTTATTACAGGTGTTTGATCTATTTACTTTCCCTTTTCTTCCCACATCATAAGAAGCATGTCCATTCACAAACAAAACAAAAACTTGAAGGGAGACACGTAGGTTGAACATGGCAAATTCATTGTTCTGCTGAAGGCTAAGGCTTTAGTTAGTGGTGAATGCAGGTGTTGCCCAGGAAAAATACAATCATTGTGAATAGATTTGGAAAGTGAGGCTGCTGTCAGCAGAAACATTAGTGAAATAGCATAATTTTGTTGTAAACTTGAAGATTTTTTTAAAAAGGTACCTTAGTTTTCAAAACTGAATGATTGCATTCCTCCTCCACTTTTGCACCCCTCAAAAAAACACCTGTCTATATTTTGACTGTATATTGCTAAGACTTTAATTCGTGATATTACTTATTGAGAGGAACCTGGAAAAAAATCCACTAGCCTCAGCCCAAATTTGGATCCTTTCAACACAAGACAGATGATTTCAGAAGATTTACTTGGCAGCCACAGGCTGGCAAGCTGAACAGATATAAATTAAGAAGAAAAGGTTAAATTAGAGCAAAATGGGATTGCATCAACATCTATCGACTAAAGTAAATTTTGATCTCAGGCCTTCACTCTGCCCTTTCTTCTTTTTCATTATTGAAAAAAATATAACTGATACTGCAGCAACTTTTCTGAAGACTAGAAAGATTCTCCTTTTTTGTTCTTCTCTGAAGCAGTGGTAACAGACATACCATAATGATTGTTATTATCATTGTTCCTTCTCTTTAAGAAGTAACCAAATGGTGCTCTATCCCTACTTTCTGTGTAGAACTGGAGGATGTTAAAGATGCTGAACCAGATCCACCCAATAGGCTAAGCATCTTAGATGGATCTCTTAAGGTAAATCCACAAGGAGTGGATTTACTGGTTGCCATTGATTAAATGATATCTTCGGTCTTTACTTTCTCCATCCCTTCTGTGCCATTTTGTCTCTTTTGCAATGTCTTTCTATCATTGTAAAATGTTTACCTCCCCACAAAGCAGTAGTAGAAACAACAACACATGTTCTGTTCTCTCTCCCCCCCTGTCTCTTTGTGATTTAAAATGTTATCTTTGTAATGATGTATCCTGATATATTTTGGATTTAGGCATTTTGAGACACACAATTTGTAAACAACCTGGTTGAAAATGTAAACTAGTAAAAGGTAATGTAACGTCATCTGTCTTTTAAAAAAATAAGGAAGAGGGAAAAGCAAGGCATACAGATTTATATTTCCCCCTGAGTTCCTACTTTCCACACCACAATTATTATTTTCACTTACCTTTCTTGTCAGGGATTGTTAGGGTTAATAGAAGAAAGGTTATTTCCTCATTTCTCCCATATTTGACATTACTGTATATATTATGTACACAGTGCATAAGACCCACACCATATGAGACTATCTCATTGCATATAACAGAGAAATAGTGTTTACCATCTCAATGGGAATTTCTGATGGAAAACCGACAATATTTGCAAAATCCAAATCTCATAAATTTTACTATGATTTGTGTATTGGTGTAATTTGCATTGCTGTGATGGAGTGTACTAGTGAAATCTTCAAGACATCAGAAACCTAGATAAGGTGTCAAAGCACTATATCATAAAACTAAACAAGTTCAGACCTGGCAAAATGTTTTTAATTTGTTTTGATTAATCTTTAATATATTCCCAGCTCCACAGTGGTTATGATGCTGACTTCTTTTTTCCAAGAGCTTTCTGTTTGCTGAAATGTTTTATCCCATTGCAAGGATTAGATTGCATGTAATCCTATGAAATGATACTGTCACTAATTTGAAAATTGTTAGGGAGTTAGTGTTTAAGACAATAATTACTACCGTTAATACCTTGCTTTCGATTTTCGTTCATCAGATTTTTAAAACAATTTTCTAAGGGGAGAGAGAGTGAAGATAAGAACCTTTTAGTATAATGCAGTGGAATATTAATATCTGGATTTTGTATATGTTCTTTTCTTTTTCTTTTTCTTTTTACAAAATCTGAGACGCTGTGAAACTAAATTATGGACTAGCACACAAAGAGGCCTAATTTGCCAGGAAGAATACCCAGATGCAAGGAACTTGTTCTTTAAAGCTCTAGAGGAATGCAGTACATTTATCAGCTTTGAGTGGGTATCATTGTGTTTATAACAGAGTGGAGGCACCATGCAATTTTGCTGTTGAAATTGGTTTATATAGATGACTGGTTGCTGTGAAGTGTATGTCAGAGTTCCATGCAGCTGTTATGAAGTAGTACAATTGTCATTGCTTCTTACATGGTTGTTGAGAAGAGCCTGAGAGCCCAGCTCAGTCAGCTGTTGAATAGATAACCCAACACAGTTAACGTGGCATACATTGTAAAGAATTACATGCCTGCTACAATGAGCTTTGGGCCTTTGGTCTAGATAATAATCCTGGTGGGTGTACCACGTGTAGTGGCTGTCTGATCACTCCGATACGACTGATGAAACATAAAGAAAAATGTCAGTCGACTCAAAGAAAAATGCTGCAGCAAGTTTGTTTAAGGTTCATGGTAAAAGGTGGTGGGTTTTTAAAATTTAACCCTGAGTCGACTGAAGGCTGAATTGCTGTCAGACTCAATGCATAACTGGAAGTGGGCTAGGGAATAGGAAGTCATTTGCAGATTACATTGACAGTTTTGTCAGCTGTGACAAAAAGCATTGACTGGCGTCTCTTCTGATCATGGTGGCCTTGTCTTCTCCTCTCACAGCAAACCTAAGACCATGTGTCAGGTTCTGTTTGCAGTGTTTGCCCCTAAGACCCCTAAAAGGGATAAGTGCTTTTGACTTCTTAAGTGCCAATGGCATATCTCATTTCACGGGATAGCATCAAACAGGAATAATCGGAGTGGCAATATGGATTACATTGGGAAACTATAATTAACAGAGTCATTACATTTAATGAGCAACACCACACAGTGACTTATTCAAAGAGGTCACAAGATCTACAAAGTTAGACCACAGAATAAACATATTTTGTAGACTACGTTGCAGCCTTTGTCACCGATACTATCAATACATAGTTCAGCTATTGTACCAATACAATTAATGGTGTGGAGCCACAGACTCTTGCTCAACCCCATCCTAGCAGCATATGCCTCCTGGGGTCACTGCCTCACTACGGGGGGTTGCAGACTGCCAGAAATAGTGTGAATTCAGTCCACTTTTAGGGTTAGGGTTAGTGCTAGGGAATCATGGGAACTGTTATTTTTCTGAGACATTGAGCCTTCTCTGTCAGACAACTCTGATGCCACAATAAAATACAGTTCCCATGGTTCCCTAACTCTAACCCTAACCCTAAAAGTGGACTGAATTCACACTATTTCTGGCAGTCTGCAACCCTCCTTAGTCCAATGATGGCCATTTAAAGCTTTAAACTGCATGACCCTCAGTACTTGAAGGAGTGCCTCTCTCCATTACACACACACACACACACACACACACATGCACTAGAACTGAGGTCTCCAGGAGGAGCCCTCCTATGTGTCCCACCAGTGGGGCAATACAAAAGGACATAGGAGGAGCTCTCCTTGTCTGTGGTGCCCTGATTGTGGAATGCACAACTCCTTGGAGGTCTGACTGGTGCCAATGTTGGTTTTATTCTGACACCAAGCCAAAACTGTTGGGGCACATGTGAACTGAATTCAACATGTGCAGAAGACTTACACTGGAACAGATGTCAAAGATCAGTCTTCACTGTGAAGTTCTATGCAGGTTGCAAATGCTGCAAGGAAAAAACCTCCCCCACAGACAGCTGTCAGCAAGACACAAAACTGCTGGACTCGCTCTTGTCTCACAAAGAAGTTCTTTATTCTTCTGTTACAGACTATGTACAGACTAACAAAGTGCTCCGCCAGTATCTTTATATACAATCACCCACACATGAGTATCCAACTCACCCACTTATATACAATATCCCCTCCTGAGCTATTAGTCCACTCCTGGGATGTCACCCAGTTTCAAGTCACCTGACTGATGTGATTCTGCAGAATTGAAGTTTTCTGACTCTGCCTAGTGTTGCATCAGCCCCCTGTGACTCAAGACCGTTCAAATGTTGAGTCATAATGGCTCCCAACTGTACCAAGGTAACCCTCTCACCTTTGTCCCAGTTTCTTTGCCCCAGTCACATCTATGGCATTTTGCACCGGCACAAAGGACTCCGTACACCTTTTCATTGGGTAATAACTGGCCACAACTTTATTTCTGTACAGGGTCTCAAACAGTTTTTAATAAACAATTCTTACAAAATACCAGGATTTATTCTCGACACATGTGTCCGTGTAGATAACTGAACTGTTATCAAAGTAAACTGCATCTATCACAACACATGTCAAGAACATATGTTTAAATCAAATGCACATCAACAATTATCTCTCCCCCCCACTGAAAATGACGTCATAATTGATCTTATGATGTAAGTAAGTCATGACGTCATCAAGTTGTTTGATGACATCATAGGAAATTTAATTAACCTAATGACATACACCCATCATCAAATTTAATTAACCCAATTTGTAATTTTCAATTAACCGAATTAGCCCCCGGGGGGGGGGTCCCTGCCAGTCCTAAATTGCACTACAATAAAATAACATTAACCAACCTAGACACTGACCCCGAAGTTGTGACAAAGAAAGCAAGGCATTGTAACATGAGAATACATCTCTTTATCCATAGCAAATTCAGTAATGCCAATGTATCAACCCACACTATTAATCTTAATAATATTATTGTTAATATCATTATTATCATTCTCAGGGAGGGTGAAAAACCCAGGGTACGAGACTCTGGGAAAATTCCCTCCCGGCCCCCGAAGGCGACCAGCTGAAGCCTGCGAGTAAATAATATGAACAGCTATTATTTAAGGGTGGGAGGGTTGGGTCACTCGGCTGCAGCGCTGAAAATGGCTGCCACCACATGGTGGCCGAGGGCTAAATAGCCCTCAAATCTCGTGGGTAATCTCGCGAGACCTAAAGCCTTTTAAATGTACATGGCTTTAATAATAATAATAAAACTTTCTTTTAAATGTACATGGCTTTAATAATAATAATAATAATAATAATAATAATAATAATAATTTATATCCCGCCCCCCTGCAGAGCAATCGGGGCAGCTTACAACATTAAAATTTCCATACAGATATATTAATACAATCTAAACAGAACATAAAAATCCCAAATCCCACCTGTCCTTTAAGACGTAAGGGCTCTTCCTCTTATTCTAGGCCCGATGGTGCTGGACCTGGTGTCTCTCCCCCAGATGATATCAGAGGGAGTGGAGGGAGGGCTCTTCTTATTCTAGGTCCAATGGTTCTGGGCCTGGTGTCTTTCCCCCAGATGACATCAGATGTTGTATTGTTGTAACTTTTAGAATTGTTTTAACAGTTTTAACTGTTTGCTTATATTAATTATGGTTTTAATATGGAAATGTTTTAAATTGTTTCAATTTTATACTACCCCAAGATGTCATAAGATAAGATGGGAAAGAAATGAATGAATAAATAAAGGTAGAACCAGTGCTACACTGTGAGACCAGAGTTTACATTATGTGAATAGAAGAGCTCTCTCCATCCAATACATAGAGATCCCAAGGCTAGGTGGTGAAGGGTCTCTCAGAGACAACAGCAGTGGAACCATAACCATTTCATAATCTTATCTGTTTAATTTATATGCTAAACATATCATAGTAAAGCAGGATTAGACCCAGAGGAAGGAGGCATGAAAATTGGAGGAAGGAGCATCAATAATTTAAGATATGTAGATGACGCCATACCACTAGCAGAAAATAGCAAAGACTTGGAATGATAATTGAAGAAAGTTAAGGAAGGAAATATAAAGGCTGGTTTAAAGCTGAACATGAAGAAAACAAAAATAATGACTATAGATGAGTTAAAGTAGGCAATGAAGACATTGAAATAGTTTTATGATTTTCCATACCATGGATGAGTCATTAATCAGAATGGAGACTGCAGTCAAGAAATAAGAACAAGACTAGGGAAAGACTGCTAGAAATAGTGTAAATTGAGCCCACTTTAACTGTCCTGGCTCAGTGCTAGGAAATCATGGGAATTGTATTTTTTTCTGAGACATTGAGCCTTCTCTGTCAGAGAGCTCTGGTGCCACAATAAACTACAGTTCCCATGATTCCCTAGCACTGAGTCAAGGCAGTTAAAGTGGACTCAATTTGCACTATTTCTGGCAGTCTGCAAAGGCCCTATCTACAAATCCACAATAAACTACAAATCCCAGGATTCTGTAGGATGGAGCCAAGATAGTTAATGTGGTGTCAGACTGCATTAATGCTGCATCGTGACAGCAGCCTTCGACTTGGAAAGGCAGCTGTGAAGGAACTAGATAAAATCCTGAAGTGTAAAGATATATCTTTATATCTTTATAGCAGTGGCTCAAGTGGTTGAGACGCTGACTCTGTTGATTGCAAGATTGGCAGGTTGGCAGTTCAAGGCCCGGGTGCTGCATGATGGGGTGCGCTCCTGTCACTAGTCCCAGCATCTTTCAACCTAGCAGTTTGAAAGCAGGCAAATGCAAGTAGATAAATAGGTACCACTTTGGTGAGAAGGTAAACAGTGTTCTGTACAAACATGATGGCCACATGATCACAGAGTAGTCTCTGACAATGCTGGCTCTTCGGCTTAGTAATGGAGATGAACACCGCCTCCTATGGTCAGACGCGACTTGACAACCTTGTCAATAGGGAATATCTTTACCTTTACCTAAAGATATATCACTGAATACTAAAGTTAGGATGATTCCTGCCATCCTTTTCCCATATCTATGTATGATTGTGAAAGCTGGGCAGTGAAAAAAGTTGTTAGGAAGAACAACAACTCATTTGAAATGTGGTGCTAAACAAGAGTGTTGAGGATACTGTTGACCACTAAAAAGACAAATAAATGGTCCTAGAGCAAATCGTTTGATATCTCCCTAGAAGCCAAGATGACTAAACTGAAGCTGTCATACTTTGGCCATATCATGAGAAGAAGTGACTAACTAGAAAATCCAATAATGTTTGGAAGGTAGAATGTAGTAGGGAAAGAGGAAGAGTGCTTTCTTTCCAGATGGAGAGATTCAGTCAAAGAAGCCACACTCTGAGCCTGCATGCCCTAGTAGGGCTGTTGCTGATAGGGTGATTTGGAGGTCTCTCATTTATTGTTGCTATGAGTTGAGGTTGTCATGGGTTGGGATTCACTTGACAGCAAATAACAACAATACCATGTAGACAATGAAGCAAACTTGTTTTCTGCAGTTCCCAAGGTGAGGACACAAACCAACAGATTGAAACTACAAGAAAAAAATTATACTGAAAAACTGGGAAGAACTTCCTGATGGCAAAAACTGTTTGACTTGGCTCTCCACTCTCTGCCTTCAAGTCTGTTGTCAAAACATGGTGACCCCATGAATTTCATAGATTTTTTTATTAGGCAAGGAATACTCAGATACTATACTACACTACTGAAAGATAATCTCTCTCTGTGTGTGTGTGTGTGTGTGTGTGTGTGTGCAGCATCTACAATGCATTAGGACATCATGATTGAGATACTATGGTAAATACTTCAAAATATGACAGTCCATGAAGTTGTAGTAGCCACCTTCATAAAAAAAAAAGGGGGGAGCCTGTCATAACTCTTCAAGAAATACATTTTTAAAGGGCTAGAAAACAGGACTAGGCTTCCAGGGATGTGTGGGTGAGAGAAGCAAGAAAATGGGAGGGTGTTAAGCCATTCCTGCTAATATTTTCAAGAGGAAAATGGGAGAGGGCTATCTGAGGTACTGCAAGCAATCTTTTAAATGTAAAAATGGAGACGGGATTACAGGAGGTTCCATAGATTCCTTTTTGGGCATTAGGTCCAAAACCAGGCAGTACTGTGAAATCATAGATAAAACACAGACACTCCTGCTCCTTCATATGGTAGCCTAGAATAAAGATTAAAGGAATATATGACTCATTTAAATGGTTCTCTGTCCCTAATGAGTGTCTTTCATTCATTAATTTTTAGACTGCAGTTTTAATATTGTCATATCACAATCACTAATAGATCCCTAAAGTGTATGTATGCTGTAGGAAGATGTGTCTGCTTGAATTTAAGCTGCAGACTGAATCTATTTTGCCATATTTAACTTTGCTTTCAGCTAATGTAAACAGAGGTCTTTTTATTTCATATTTCCAGCTGTTAACGAACATTGGAAAAATGAGGCAGGGGACCTAGCAGGACTCACACTTTGAAGGCTTTAATTCTGAAAATAATGGAGTGATTCAGGAGAATTGTAACAAGCTTTAGTGACAGTGTGTCTAAAAAAGGGCATATGGTTGGATCTCTGCTCATGGGATGCTCTCAATGGAAGGAGGTACAGGGGAGATTTTGGTTTATTTCTGGAAAGACACCTTGCAGGATTGGAGGAGCACCCAGACTGGTAATTGAAGAAGACATGGGGTGGGAAATGCAAAACGCCAACTGCGCCCTTATCTGGACATGAGGGATCTGGAAACTGTGGTACATGCCCTAGTAACCTCACGCTTGGACTACTGTAACACGCTCTACATGGGGCTACCCTTGTGCCTAACCCGGAAACTACAACTGGTACAAAATATGGCAGCCAGGCTAATTACTGGAACATCAAGGAGGGAACACATAACACCAGTGCTCAAATCCCTCCACTGGCTGCTGATTAGTTTCCGGGCGCAGTACAAGGTGTTGGTTTTGACCTTTAAAGCCCTACATGGCTTAGGTCCATCTTATCTTAGGGACTGCCTCTCCCCATATGATCCCCCCCGCACCCTGCGGTCCTCTGGGAGGAATCTGTTACAGCCAATAAAGACTAGGCTGTCTCAGACCTCCCAGAGGGCCTTTTCTGCCACTGCCCCCAGACTATGAAAGATGAGATCCGTCTGATTACTACACTTGCTGCTTTTAAGAAAGCGGTAAAGATGGATCTCTTCCGACAGGCCTTCCCAGAATAACACTTGCTGTGAGGGGATGAGTTTTAATTTCTCCAGCTGGCACAGCTGATTCTTTGTCTTATTATATTGTTTTAATGTATTGTTTTTTAACTCTTTTCTGATTTAATCTTGTTTTAAGGGGTGGGAGGGCAGATTATGGGAGGAGGGAATGTTTTAACTTGTCATGTTTAAAATGCTGTAACCCGCCTCGATTGCCATGCAGAGAGGCGGGCTATAAATAAAACTTATTATTATTATTATTATTATTATTATTAAAACAAATGTAGAATCTGTGGGAAATGGCTTCCACATTTCCTCCAACTATTCTGCAAACAGAAAGGTGGTGGTGGTGGGGGGGGGGGGAGATTCCTAGCTCCAACCCACCATGAATTTCAATAGTTCCCAACTAAAAGACTCTGCAGATAAGAAAAAAAAAGTATCTGAAGGTCCCAGGTTTTGCTCCTAAACAAACAAATTTTATTTTGGAGGTCTACAAAACATGAAATATTCCCAACAAACTCCCAACTTTTCATCCCCATTCCCCAGGTCAGTTTAAATTAACCCACTTTTAATGAACTGTTAATGGTAATTGATGAAAGTTAGAGCCTTTACAGACTAGCAGAAATAATGCAGCTTGAGGCCACTTTAACTGCCCTGGCTCAGTGCTAGGGAATCATGGGAACTGTAGTTTATTGTGGCACCAGAGCTCTCTGGCAGAGAAGGCTCAATATCACAGAAAAAAAAAAATACAATTCTCATGACTCCCTAGCACTGAGCCAGGGCAGTTAAAGTGGACTCAAGCTGCATCATTTCTGTCAGTTTGTAAAGGCCCTTAGTTTCTGAAATGTTGCCTGAGTCTAGAATAGATGATCACATGTGATCAGTGGGAAGGGGAGGAGGAAGAACATAAGGGGGAGAGAGAAAGGGAAAACAGATATTTCTAGAAAATGTTTGGATGCAAAGCCATGAATATTCAGGTAAAATCAAAACAGAAGGAACTAGAACATCTCAGTACTTCAAGGGAATGTTTTTACTTTCTAGATAATTTCTAGATAAGTCCTAAGACTGGTTAAATGATGCTATTAAACGTTACAGTGATAATACTTTCTTAAATACACAGAACTCCCATCAATCTCTTGCCTTTCCCATTGAAATATGGTATTTGGCCAAATAATTTCCAAAATACATTTCCTGATTTTTGTGTAATCCTTAATCATTGTGTTGGTCTGCCTTCATCTGTTGTTTCTTATTCTGTCACAATGTTTTCCCCCTGAAGTCTCTATAGTCTTTGTAAGGCAGACAACTTGAAGGGGTCCGGAAGGAAAGTGGATCTTGTTACTTTTATGAAGCCATTTAATCCTTGCTATGATTGTTTTTCAAAAGCCAGATAGAGTCTCAGAAGTCTCTATGACAGGACCATGAGAAGTTGAGGTTCATCATTAGTTATTTCTAGAGGAATAGGCATGCACATTTGTGGCAGAGGAGAAAAAAATATGTCACCTTAAAAACTAACTAAAGTTAGTTTGAAATGACTTGAAGGCACACAACAATGAAGATATATTCTCATTTATGATCATGGCACTATTGTCAAGACTACAAGTGACCAAGAAACCCACCTTAAAAGCTAGTCAGCCATTCAAGGTGGCAGAGATCTTTTCTGCCAATAAGTGGGGAGCTGTAGGATGGTGTGACCAGATCCCTCCCATCACTAAACAGTGCTTCAAAGAGCAGAAGCAAGGGGTCCTGCAGGGCCCTATCATAACTCCTAATCACAGCTTCACTCACTGGCAGGAGAGGGCTGGTCATGTCATCCTGCAGTGCCCTGCTTGGCTGCAAAAACAACCTCTCCCACTTTGGATGATTGGCTTTTAAGATGGTTTCAGAGATTGGATGCAGAGCTAAAGCATAGCTACAACATTGTGGCTATGTGTTTGATGCAGGACCTCAGCCAAAGTATTTAAGTACGATTTTAAAACAATTCTTAAAAATATTTCTGAAATTTCAACCTGGATACTACTGTAAATTAATTTGTGACATTCAGGTCACAATCTATAGGAGAGCATCCCAGGGGTCTAAGGCATTGCAAGTCTCCATTTCTGTCTGGGTGAAGAAGGAAGTTCACTGCTAGAGAATTCCTCATTGTAGTGGTAGAAGTCAGCACTGCCTGTAGTGAGAGAAATCACCAAGAGGAGAAAGCAGTATATTGCAGCCAGATTGGAAGTGCCTTGAGACCACAGGATTCCCCTTCATTCCTTTGAAAGGCAAAAGCAAGAGGCCAATCACAGGAAAGATAACCAATGGGAAGGATTTTTTTAAAAAGGATGGGAGAACAAATGGGAAAATAACTGTTTCTGTACCTTCTATCTCAGGCAGCAGAAACAAAATATGGATTCAAAGAGGTAAATTTTGTATCACAGACTGCTCCCCATCCCACTGACCACACCAAGATGGTTCTGTCTATTGATGGGTGAAACATTTTATTTGAAAATGTTGCTTGTGCATGTGTTCATCTATTTTCATATTAATCTCTCTCTCTCTGTGTACACGCATACACAGGCATACACTAAAGATGTGCACCTATACACACACAAACACACGAAAATGCAAATTTAATTTTCAAAAAATAATAATGGATAACTGAGTTCTAATCCTCTCATTAACTTTGAGTATTGAAGAGTTAAGGATCAGATACTTCATTTTAGAAGTGGCAGAGTTCAAATTTGTAAAGGTATTTTAAGCAGAATGTTATTTTAGGGTGTCATTTTCTTTAAATAACAGACAGGCGACTCACTGGGGATGTAATGCTTCACTAAATTTCTTGTCAAAAATATTTTTTTATTCTCAAATGCAAGAAAGTCTTTGAAAATCACTCATTTTTTGAAGCCTATTTGCAATTTGCAACTTTCTGTATGCAAAATTGTACATGGTTGTTTCCCATGAAAGCTGCATTTTCTATGCAGGAAGCATCATTTTCTATACATTTACTTTGCAGAAAAAAACTGTTTCCTGTGCAAAACAACTATGTATGACTTTTGTACAGAATAAATTGCCTATTACAGTACATTTAAAAGCTGATGCTCATACATCAGATCTTGTGGGATGTGGTTTGAAACTATACTTTATTGCCACACTAGAGGCCATGTTATGTAACCAGCTCCCAATGAGAAGGATAGGAGCTCATCCTGATGGTTGCCATTCCCATGCCCTCAAGGAGAGTGCAAAGTGCTTGTAACTTTGTTCATCCCTGTCTACATAGCAGTACCAGTATCTCTACCAGGACTTAATCTTTTGTAAAGCTAATGGATCTTTCTTGCCTATTCCAGAACAGTACACCCCCTAACCTTTTGCAATACAACAAGGATAGTTCAAAACAATTGATCATAGCTAGGAAATTATACACATACATACAGAACCCCAACCAGAATGAAAGATTGCAGCTAAGCTCAAAATGAGGAGCCTGAGGGAGTGGCAGATAACATCAGCATCCCTATTAATCAAACAGTTTCAGCCCTACAAATTTCACTGTACCATTGGTGGGAAGATCCATGCAGGAGGGGGGTATTTCATTCTTTCTGTCCCTATTAATGGAAGCTTCCCCTGAACTTTAAACAGGAGCTCGCAAGATGGTATTCCATTGGACTCTTGGCAGGTGAGAAAGAGTTAAATTTTTGCCACCCAAAATATTCAGAGGCTACCTATTTACCTAAAAAAAGATGTGTATGTCAACTGCATTCATTCAATTGATTTTGCCTTTAGCTTGGTCCTGAGACTTGTGGGCAGACTTGATGAGTAAGATTTTGAGAAAGAAGCACTGTGGCATGGACTGATGTGGTAGGAGCTGTTTAAAGGAAAGAAACACAGTGTTGTCATGGTTGTTCCTTAAACGCAAGAGATATTTTTATGCATCCTCAGTTCCTATCCAGAATGGTAAAAAGAAAAATAAATGTGTTCTGTTGATAGTTATGAGACAGCTGTTTGAGTGGGCATGTATTTCACAGTTCACTAGGCAAGCCCTCAGTGTTGTTTAATCAGTATTTTAAGATGTGAAGGGGACTTAGGACATTTTTTCACTGCTATGAAGACATTAATCTCTCACAGCTGCACAAAAGGCACATGCCACTACCTAATATCAGTAGAACCACTGAAATGAATGGGGCCTGCTAGTCAAACATCCCACTTATTTCAGTGGATCTACTGTAGTTAGGACCAACTGGATTTAGCCCCTTGTTGCTTTTTATTAAAGATGACATTTAGTACAGGGATGGGAGTTGTGTGGTTCTTCAATGCTGTTGGACTGCATTTCCCATCAGCACTCGCCAGCAGAGCTAATAGATGTCAGAGGAATTTCAGTCCAACAGTAACTTGAGGACCATTTATTCTTCATTCTTGCTTTAGTACTTACAGTCTGTTTCTTGTTGCTCCATTCTACAGTTCACTGCTCTGTGTCTGGAAAACAAAAGCCTCAATCCAACATCCATTTAGCATAGTGTAAATACCTGTAAGCAGACATACACCATGGCAGCAGCTCACAACTCCCATGCAGAATAGCAACATGCAACAGATGTCAATGACTGGGCAACATTTTTCAATGCACAATACATGATGCACAACCACAATGCAACATACAGGATGCACAATCACAATGCAGAGTATAGGATAACATCCATGATGAACAATGGACAACTTGCAAACACAAATTGTAGATGACCATGTTGTCTGCACAATTCTGCTTCCACATGTATCTGTTTTCTAAGACCATTGCCAAAGATGGTCTGCATGCATAACATAACCTACACTTACATATGTCCTTAAGTGAACTCCACCTGGAATCAACCTGATGATCTCCCCTTTCCATATCTACTGATGACTTCCATTTTAGTGGGAGAGTGAATCCACTCTGGATTATAGTGCAAGGTGAGGTAAAGCCTGGAGTGGATTCACCATCCTACTGACATGGAAGCCACCAGCCACTCACAGTTTTAGAGGGTTATAGGACTCCTAAATGTACACACATTCATGGTTTATAAGATGCTTAGAAAACTTTATCAGGCTGAAAGTTTGGATAGAAAAGCTCTCTGAACAAAGACACATAAAACCCTCTCTTGCCTTGAACTGAAAGGGATGTGGATGGCAGGCAAAACTGGATGGTGATGAGGAGAGTGATGTTAATAATCCCTCTAAATTAACAATTGGAATTATTTACTGCATCCCATGAATACAAATGGAAAGAAACCCATTGACTTCAAAAGGTATAATCCGATCAAGCTGTTTCGCCATCCTGGTAAATTCTCTAATTCATGTCTTGTATAGGTACAGCTTCCACTCTGAAAAGCCAATTTGTTTCTACAGTAATCCCATTAGATATAGAACTGATCAGCACATCTGCTTGAATTCTTTAAGCAGGCAAAATACGACTGATTCTACCAAGTGCTCGGGGCGGTGGTGCATCTCACCCAGGGAAAGGAGGGATGGTACTTCCCTCTTGAAAGAAAGTGCCTATGAAAATAGCCTTTGTATCTTTCACAGCCTCACACTGCCTCTCTGCAAAAACATTGTGTGGCTCAATAGTTGTTTGAATCTTTGGCAATACACCTTTACCAGTTAAAGCTCTCAGATTGCCTCTTGTACTGTTCATTCAATAAGTGAATTTGTTTCCACATGTAACCATTATTTTGTTTCCAATGTGAAACACGAATCAAGGAACATGAGAGACACTGCAGACTGGGCCAGCCAGAAAAATCAGCAGTAGCAGAACACATCATAAACCATCCTGGGCACAAAATGCTGTTTGAAAACACTGAAATCCTGGACCATGCCAACAACTACCAGGTCAGAATGCACAGGGAAGCCATCGAAATCCACAAACACTCAGACAACTTCAACAGGAAAGAAGAAACCCTCAAAGTAAACAAGATATGGCTACCAGTCCTACAAAATAAGAAAATCTGTACTCAGCAAATGCAAAGGGAAAACCAAACAGGGTCAGGGGCTTTCCCAGCAGACAATAGCAGACAATTTCCTTGATTGCATATCCTCACCTGGAAGCCATGCCATTAACACAGAACAACACCTATTCAAACACAGAACAATACACAGTTTACATGGGAATAGCAGACAATATCCTGGATTGCATATCCTGAAGCTTGCCATTAACACAGAACAATACCTATTCAATACAGAACAACACAGTTCACCTGGGAACCACTCCTCCCTACCCAGGGTCTCACAGTATATATACACCCATGCTTTTCCATCTCAGTTTTCTCTGAAGATGCTAGCCACAGATGCTGGCGAAACGTCAGAAAGAAACTCTTCTAGAACATGGCCACACAGCCCGAAAAAACCCACAAAAAATTATTTTGTTTGTTTGTTTTAAATTATAGGGCTTCTTTCTACCTTAAATGATAGTCAAGGTAGATTGACAATTCATAAAAATGGAAAAATTAAAACAAAAATCTCCTCAGGAAAAAAAAAATCATTACATAAAATCAATACATATGAATGTAGCAGTTAAGTAATGATTATCAGCAGCTAAGAAACTAACCCAGTAAGTCCAACCCAAGCAGATGGCATTCTAATATGGAAACCAACATCATACAATAAATAGTGCTAAAGTATTTAAGTCCAATTAAGGAGGATGGGTTTTGCCTGGAACTAAAAAGATTGTAGATATACAAATTATCTGTGTCACCCAGGGCAGCTGGTGAAAGGCTTCCACTGATGGTACCAGCAGCTGGAACATTCATGTATATGGGTTTTAGAGCTACTCTACAAAATTTCCTGAGTGCTTGTTCTCTTTCTCCCTCAGAGGCATTTGCTCCAACATTTAGGAAAGTGGTTCTTAACTTTTTCAGGGTCATGTATTTGTTAGAGCCTCCGATGAAAGCTAAGCACTCCCTCTCTAGAAAAATGAACATATACACTATTTTAAAGGATGTGAGTAGAATTTTAAAGGCTGAAAGTATGGGAGTCCTGGTAGCGCAGTGATTAAATGACAGTACTGCTGTCACAAGGTTGTGAGTTCGATCCCAGCGGCTCCAAGATTCACTCAGCCTTCCATCCTTTGGTAGGTTGGTAAAATGAGTACCCAGCTTGTTGGGGGCATATGGCTTACAGATGGTAAACCACTTAGAGAGTGCTGAGTTCACTGATAAGCAGAATAGAAATGTATGTCTTATTGTTATTGCTCTAAGTATATTATTTGGGCACCCAGGTCATGGACCACCTGAAACCCATGGGATTCCCGGGCCTCTCAGTAGAACCCACAGCACCTCCAGAACACCTTTTAAAAACTCAGACACACACTCAGGTGGTTTTTCATCTGAAAACTGGTCCAAAACAACCCAAACTGCTACAAGTACCCCAAACCATCCGTGAACACCCCAAGCTCTCTTTAGTGGTTTTCTCTCTAGTCCCAGAGTCTCTCAATCCCTGCAAAAACAAAACAAAACAAAACAAACCCATACAAGGGTCTTAAAATGATCAAAAATGGCAACCAGAATGACATTATTACTTCTGGGATACCAATATGCAATGATACAGCCATGGGGGGGGGGGGGGGCAGAGGGAAATAGTCCTGTCTCAATGGTTAAGAAGCTGGGATTTAAAATGATGAAATGCAGGCTGTCACCAATACAGGATATATGCCAGTCTCTCTGGATTCATGGCTATACTTTGAGCATTAGGGCCAACTTTTACTCCCAGCTAGAGTAGGCTCACTGAATCAATCACTGAATGGTAAGTCAATACTCACCATAGATTGAATGGGGCTATTCTGGCAATCACGTTTAGATCTATGGTATATCTCTTGAAAGAGTGACCAAAGTAAATGAAAATTACTTCAAGGGCTCCCCTTGCTGCTGATTTCAGCCCAAAATGATGTCACTGGACACCTGGGAGAAGTCTTTCACTACTAGTGGAGCCAGAAAGCACTTGGCACTGTAGGGCAGGAGTGAGGAAATTACCGGTAGGTATTTCAGTATGTTGGACTCCAATTGCCAACGTCCCTTTCACTTGGCCATCATGTGGGAGAAGAGGGACATTGTAGTCCAGCAACAACTAGAGAAGCATAGGGAACTTTACAGACTACTAGAAATAGTGCAAATTGAGGCCACTTTAACTGTCCTGGCTCAGTGCTAGGGAATCATGGGACTTGTATTTTTTTTTTCTGGGACATTGAGCCTTCTCTGCCAGAGAGCTCTGGTGCCACAATAAACTACAGTTCCCATGATTCCTTAGCACTGAGCCAGGACAGTTAAAGTGGCCTCAATTTGCACTATTTCTGGCAGTCTGCATATTCCCCTGACAGGGAATCAGGGTTCAGAAACACATACACATACACACACAGATTTCTATATTTTCTAAGCTGCCTTGTATCAAAGCTTTGGGGGAAAGGCAGGGTATAAATAAAAATACCATACAAATATAATTGAACTATGAAAGAAAACTCAACACCCGAACAGCCCTGTGATATATTACCACAACACTGTTCTGGCAGTGCACAGTGATTAGAGAGTCCTCCTAAAATCATTCACTTGTGATTAGATGGAACTGTCACTCACAAAATACTTTCCTTTATCCCTTTCCCCACCTTGGAGAGCTTGGAGACAAATTTTAGGAGACACACTGACTATCATCTCTCAGATTTGTCCAAATAAGCCTTTGAGATTCTTTCAAATGTACATCACACCCTTATTTTGTGTACATGTACACACCTGATACTGTGATGCCTCTTTCTGCTAATATCATTAATATATCAAGAATGAATAAAATGTTTAGTGGAGGGTACATTAATTATTCTCTCCATCTACCGGTGTTTCAAATGAAGAAATAATTAAATGCACTTTTAATAAGATATGGTTCTGGCAAAGCTGGATCATTTATGAATTGCTAGAGGTGCACTGAGCTGCCTTTACCTAGAGAGACAGAATTTATGCCAAACACCCTGCTGATTGTTCAGGAGGTAAAGAACCAATAGCTGCATGTACAGAGGTTTAATTTAAAGTGTGTTTCTCACTAGGCTGCTCACAACACTTAATTAAACTCTGCTGTTTTGGCAATGACAAATGCTGTAGTGCACAAGGAGCCAGAGCAGCAGTGACTGAGAAGCTATTGTAATTTCTTTCATGTGCACTGGCAGCAGGTCTCAGGTCAGAAAAGAAAGAAGGAAAGAAAAGAAGATTTATTTGAGGTGCTTGATGGAAGTTGCCACTTTTAAACATCTGTGTTAGGTGCCTCAGAATGTTTCCTTATTTTAAGATAATAATTGTGTGTGTTTGTGGACTTGATGCTATTTGGCTAAGCAAACCAGGCTGCAGCCATTGTCTCTTGTCTGCACAAGAGTTTTGTTCACATTGTTGTGTTCACAATTTGATTTTTCTTGGCAACCCTTTGCCATGAAAGTTTGTTTTTCATTGCAATAATTGCCATCTAAGCACATTTACTTGGGAATAAGCTCTCAGAAGTTCAGTTAGACTTCTTTTCAATTAAACATTAATTTAATTGAGCTTTAGTCACATTCACAACAGTGATGTGCACAGTTACTGGTTGTGTCTCTGTAGTGAAATTCAGTCTCTGTACATCCCTGTACATCCCATATGGATATAAGAACAATTATCCTCAGAAGAAAATGAGGTGAGTATACTTTAATGAAGCTGCACCTGATATAGAAATAGTAACCCAGCAACTATAATATGATTTAGATACAATAAAATGAGGAATGGCTGAACCACTTATGTATGGTTTCAATCTTGATTTTATACTGATTTAACTGGGTTCTTTTAATTCTTTTTAAAAATGTTTTCAAAAATGTTTTCCAAGGACAGTCCCAGATAATCTTCTGTCATTCACTTTTCAGTTGTCTTAAAAGTGTCCTAATTTCTCTCTTCTCCTCCCACTTTGTCCTTTTGTCCCTGGCTTACTTCGGTTGCTGTAAACTGAGTTCAAGGTGCCAAGGTGGTTTTTACTCAATTGACTCAATGAAAGGAAAGAAGACGATGGGCAAAATTTGCCCTTCCCAGTAGGCTCAGGCAAAAACAAATTGCTACAGCTCTTCTAGCTTGTGGTTTTTTTTCCTCATTAATATTACCTTTGCCATCTTGACCACATTCTGATGTTGCTTTACCACACATGTCACAGTTTTGCTGTTGCCGAGTACAGAACATGTCTTATGCTGTTAAATTATTAGTTCCTCTGGCTTCATGTTGTCTACAGTGATGAGCAGTGGTTATTCAGGTTTCAGATTGGAGTCTTTTTCTGTGAGATCCTATCTGGAGATACAAAAGATTGGACTCTTCTTCGTGCAAAGAACCACTGTAGACTGCTTCTCTTGCAGATATACTGTATTCTCCATTATATTCACTGCATCTTTTTCACTGATGCAAACTGAAATTTATTCCTTTGAATTGAATGAATTTGTGATGTTCTACTATGGTACATTTTTTTAAATTCTCCTTGTACTTTCTTAGCACAATTTAAGACATAGGTTATAAAAATGATGCCTAAATACTAGTTTACAGAATGTTTCATCAGCTTCTTAAACTGATGTACAGTCCAGAAGGCTTATAACAGTGAATGCTCAGGAATGATCATTTCATGTTGTTTTTGTTAAATATATAAATTATGGGCTTTTTTCTTTTAAAATTCTAATTAACATTTCCAGTATTTTACTCTGTAAGAATAGAAATACAAAAATGTCAAGCAATAGAATATGGAGAATGATTGTGTTCTTCTTATCAGTAAATAATGCATCAAGTTTGGGGGGAGGTCAGGAGGAAGGGAGGAATAGACCAAGAGAAAAGAATTCTATCAATTTTGTTTCAGTTGCTCATGGAGAGAAGAGAAAAGGGATTCTGGCCACCCTGTTCTAGCCTTCAGAAAGAGCTACCTATGGAGGCAAAGTTAAGCAGGGCTGAGGCTGAAGATGATTATCCCTTTTATTTATACAGGGATTGGTAAAGAAACGGCTTAGATGAAATAGTGGTATTGATTTTCTGGCGTTCTTCAAGTGATGCTCCCGCTGGGTGCCAGCTATCAAGCACTTGAGCAGGGCAGGGAAGCTCAGCTCCCAATGTTGGTGTAAATCCTTGGAATTTCTCAGAAAGACTGTTGATCTTTCCGTAAACAGTGCATCAGTTTGGGATGTTTTCTTTCTGAATTCAGCAGATGCTGGTTTCATAAAGTTTGCTGTCTTTCTTAACTCATTGTCATGTATAGATTCTGCAGTGCATATTTAGATAAACCATTGTAGTTTCTTCTAGGAGGGGTAAGGAGGCTGGCTGGATTCAAAAGATCATGTAGGAAAGTAAAGCTTTCCATCTTTTGCCAGGCCTTTTTTTTTTTTTTTTTTGCCTTTTTAACTCATTGCATCTACTAAATATATCCTTTGATCAGTTTTAAGAGCCCCTTTTGCCTCCTGAGACCTCCCCACCCCCAATCCCTAGTGTAACCATTCATAAAAGCAAATCAGAAAGCCATCATTTATGCTTGCGCTATCTGAGACATCTTTATGGCTGCAGGGGCTGATAAGAATCCAGCTTATCTGGTGAGACTGTTCCTTTGCTGCCTCTGAGGAGAGCACTTCTATGGATGGAACGGCAGGAGATCTGGAGAGAGAAAAATCTTATGGACAACAATCCCAGTTACTCATATAATTGATATGAATAAAAAGAATATGTATCAACTGGTATTCTTGATATCACATCAGTTACAAATTACTTCCATCTGTTGTAAAAATGTACTTTTAAATAAGACATTCTTTATCCTATATGCTGAGGAGGAGAGTTTAAGTCCTGTTTAATAGAATTGAATTAGCTGGAATGGGGGGAAAACGGGTTTTACCGCACATGAAATTGCTGCTGCTCTGCCACCCAAGCATCATTCTTCCCCGATCTGGCCTCTGCTGGCTGATTTTGGTACAACAGAAGCTTTCCATACTACCAAAATTGGCCGGCAGAGGCCAGATAAGGAACGGGTGATGGTTGGCTGGCAGCACAGCAGCAATTTAATGTCAAGTAAAACCCATTTTCTCCCATTCCAGCCTGATCCCGTCTCATGCATGGATCAGGCTGAAAAGTGCATGCGATAAACTCCTAAGTCTTTATCCTGGGGCCCTAATATGGAATGTGAAGGTAGTGGCTCATAGTTTTCATGGGCTTTTCTCCTCATTCTGTTTGAGGATCTCTCCACATGCAATACCTCCACATACAATTTGGAGGAATTTGGGGTTTTTTTGTGTGTGTGGAGGATGAGGGGAGCCCTCAAACTTAGAAGAAAATAGAATCATGTTTTTTATCTGCAAGGATGTGCATTATCAAACATGTGAACGTCCATCTTCTTCACCTAGATTCATACAGCTGAACATTTTTGGGAGAAGGAGGGCACATAGATGTGAATCTGCACTGGAAAGTGAAGACAATTAAGTACTGGTGTGAATGTGTGAAAATCTGCAGCAATTTGAAGAATACACTTATGTGTTGACTAGGCCCATGCCAATGGGCTGAGGAATGCATTACAAGTTTTAGCAGATTACTTCACTATATTCATATAGTGCTGCTATTCCACTTTTACTGCTCTGGCTGACTCCTGTTGCATTCTGGGGTTTGTAGTCAGTCCAAACTTTAAGGGATATGTCTTTGCCTCATTCTTTTTTCATTCCCTGTTCCTTCTGGTTGTGCAACTTAGGAAGTGGAATTTTCCACACATCCTTACAGATACAAGACACCCTACAGAAATGATTGATTTTGTATGTTCAACAAGGTTTCCCATAATATTCTTGCAAATGTTAGAAAATGTAGACTAGACAATGCAGCTGTTATGGATTTATAACTGGTTGACCAGCCAAAGCCAAAGGGTACTCAGCAATGACTCCTCTTCATCCTGGAAAGAAGTGCCTCAGGGTCTGTCCTGGGCCTAGTACTATTGGATGAAGGAATAGAGGGCATGCTTATCAAATTTGCAGATGACACCAAATTGGAAGGAGTAGCAGGATCAAAATTCCAAATGATCTTAATAGATTAGAAAGTTGGGCCAAAACTCAAAATGAATTTCAACAGGGAGAAATGTAAGGTACTACAGGAAGAAAAAAATGAATTGTAAAGATATAGGACAACAGTACACGTGAAAAGGAACTAGTCTTGTTAGACCACAAGCTGAGCATGAGTCAACAGTGTGATGCAGCAGCTCAAGAAAGCCAATATAATCATAGGCTGCATCAGTAGGAGTTTAGTGTCTGGATCGAGAGAAATAACAGTACCAATCTATTTTGCTTTGGTCAGGCCTCACATGGAATTCTGGAAAACATCTCCAGAAAGATGTTGACAAACTGGAGCGTGTCCTGAAGAGGATGACCAAAACGGAAAAAGGTCTGGAAACCATGCAGTATGAAAAGTGGCTCAGGGAGCTGGAAGGTTAAGAGTTGACATGATAGCAATGTTTAAATATTTGTAGGGATATCATATTGAGGATGAAACAAGCTTGTTTTCTGCTGCACCAGAGAATAGGACATGGAACAATGGATTCAAGCTACAAGGAAAGAGATTTTACCAAAACATTAAGAAGAACTTCCTGAAGGTAAGAGCTGTCCAACAGTAGAAAGTGCTGCCTCAGAGTGTGGTGGAATCTTCTTTCTTGGAGGTTTTTATACAGAAGCTGGATGGGACTGGATTAGATGGCCCTTGTGGTCTCTTTCAACCCCATCCAGCTTCTGTTTAAAAAGCTCCAAAGAAGAAGATTCTACCACATCCCAAGGCAGCACGTTTCACTGTCTATTTCTATAATTTAGGTCCTTTGCCCATCTTGTTCTTTCCATTTCTGAGAAGAACATAAATTACAGGAGTTCCATTATTTAAATCTTTGCTTCTCTATTGAGTGTGTTCAACATCTTCTTGAAAAGCTTGCAACCTACTCATAGTGGTTACTAGGAACATTTGGTAAAGATTAAAATAAAATGTTCATATAGTGGCTTTTACTGGAGATAGAGAGAGACAGAGAGTGCATGAGTGCATGTAATTCAACCAGAGCCTATTTACCGTACACATTTCTTTTAAAACTCCAACAATAAAACCAGCCCATTTTAAATGGTAGATTAAAAAAAGCTGTGAAATTGATGAATGCCTTTTGGCAAGTACAGTTGAGCTGACATGGGGTTTTATACATTACTGACACTGTCAGTGATTTCTGTGACTGTTGCTACAGCTGGGGTGTTATTATTGCCACATTACAGTACTACTGTTGGGAGGCTATTGCCTAGTCACAGCAGGAAGTGTTCATGGCACTTCATGTGTGTGCCCTGTAGTAATTGTACTGTTTTATTTCATGACTTTAGGGAATCCACAATGAAGAACAGACCAAAACCTAATCTACTGATTTCAGGTTAGTTGGCATGAGGATGCCAAGTGTCCTGATTGTAATTGATTAACTCCAATGATAGAGTAAGTTACCTGTTGTTTGCGAAGGATGGGATTAGGACAGATCAGGGTGGGGAGTGGGATGGCTAAAGATCGGGTTGCTATGCCTCCAGTCTGAGCACAGAGGTGTGTGATAACACCCGATCTGAAAAAAAAAATCCTCAAAGTTTCAGTCCACTCTGGGGCTGGGCAGAAAGCCATGCAATAATCTCCTAAGGTAGGCACTAGGAAGATAAAATTGCAACATCATAGGAGTATTAACTGTTGACTGGTTGTGTTTGATCTGAATGTCTGCAAACTCATGATAATCACATTAGCTGTCTTGATCAACACAACTACGTTCCTGCTTTGATTTGTTTTTTTATTGAATTACCTTGAATGTTCTGTGGCTGGAAAATAAGTTGACTTGAACATATTCTAGTAGGTATTAAATATAGAAAGATTAGTGAAGAAAAAAGTTGTCTATTATTGAAATATGAAGTACAGGAGAAAATGTTATGTTGTTGTTTCTGTGTGTGTTCACAATTATACAGAAGGCAGGTGTTTGTTTCACATATGCTGTTCTGTTGTACTAAGATGTAATGGCATTTTAAGTTTTAAATTTGGTTGTACTGATGCTATATAGCATATGGGATAGACAAAACAGTTTGTCTTAAGCATAACTATCCTATTTTTCTTTCTCCAAAGAAAGCTTTGTATTTCCATGAACACATTCACTATTGTGTATACAACATGATTTTCTTGGTCATGTTTTCTTAGTCAATTCCGAAAAAGGAATTTAGAACGAAATCAGGCAGGACATTATCCACAGAATTTACAATTGTGTGTATTTTTTCATGTTTTCTCTTCAGGAGCCCTTCTAGGAGACCCCCCAAGTCTAGATGATTGGGGCCTATGGTAAGAGAAATTGAGTTAGCAATAGCAAGTACATTTCTATACCACTTATCAGTGAACTAGCACTCCCTAAGCAGTTTACAATCTGTAAGCCAATTCCCCCCAACCAGGTGGGTACTCATTTTACCAACCTACAAAAGGATGGAAGGCTGAGTCATCCTTAGAGCCATCCAGAATCAAACTTACAACATTGTGGCTGCAATACCAGCATTTAACCACTGCGCAACCAGAGTTCCCTATTTGCCTTTTGTCAGAGGCACAATCTAGGGCCCCAAGCACATTTAACTATTTGCCTCAGTTAGGGCCTGAACAGACTGGCAGAAATAATTCCACTTGAGACCCCTTTAATTGCCCTGGCTCAATGCTAGGGAATCATGGAATTGTTCCCCACCCCACCCCCGAAACATTAAGCCTTCCTGTCAGAGAGCTCTGGTGCCACAATAAACTACAGTTCTCATGATTCTCTAGTACTGAGCCAAGGCAGTTAAAGTGGCCTCAAGCTGGATTATTTCTGGCAGTCTATTCAGGCCCTTAGTTAGTTAAAAGTTTATTGATTATTCAATTGGCCATATCAAACAGTTAAATAAAAGTAAAATGTAAGTAAAATGTGAGGAAATACAATACCTAAAATACAATGCATAAAATATAATGGGATAAGATAAATTAGACAAATAAGATCACACACACACACACACACACACACACATATATATTTAAATTAATAGTAATAAATTGTTGTCTTATAATAAATTAAAGGATACTAAAATACAAAACCCCAAATATGTTTAAATAAGTTTATCACCTTTACATGCAACCCCAGTGTGATCAATAAAACATCTTCTCAGTTGAACAGCCCTACCTATAAATTTAACAGTTCTAATTACTACATGTGTATTTCTACCTTGAAGAAAATGGGCTAGCCGTTTGTTACGTTTCCAGTATGTAATACTATCAAGTATTGTCTGTAGGTACTGGGACCTTACTGTGGCATATAATTGGCAGTTAAATAGGACATGCTTAATATTTTCTATTTCAGATGCTCCACAGACACATTCTCTCAATGTATGGCACTTGGTGGAATCATCCATATTTAACCATGAAATCTATCTGCTCAAATCTTGCTCTGGTTAAAGCTGTTCTATGGGATTGGGTCAAGCCCATTATCAGATATTTTTTTCTATTTGAAAAGACTTTTTTATTTTGGGGCAACCATTTGAGCATCCTTGTGCTCGCAAGTGTCTCAATATCTATTTGGGCATTTATATCCACAACTCTTTGTTTAAATATTCCTATGACCTAGTGTCTAACTGAAAATAGATATTGTATTGAAAAATTGAGATGTGGGATAATTTGATAAAGCTGACTAAACCATGAAGTGTGTTGAAATCTGCCCATTTGTTCTTCCAAGTACATTTTTGGAAAACTGTCAGAGTCCAATGAAAGGAATTTCCACCAGTAATTGAAGGCTTTAATTATTCAACTGTAAATTGAATGGATACCTGTTTCAGTTCTTACCGCTGCAGGAGTGTTCCTGTCAGTCCCCAAAACAGTCCTTATGAAAAGTGCTTGATTTTGTTCAAGTGGAGGGGACTTTGATAGCCCCCATAATTCAGCAACATATGTTAGAACTGGTATAATTTTTGCCTTATATACCTTCAGAATGGGGAGCAAGGAAGTTGTGTGATTATAACTAAGCAATTAAATCAGGATTTTAGAACCTACTGTAGCCATTGTAGAACTTTTTAAAAAATGATTAGTCCAAGGCCCTGTATCTGTTAAAAAAAAAATCTCTAAATATGAAAGGCAATCAATTTGTTTTATAGGCTTCCCATCCAAAACCAGTTGTGTTTGGCCCAAGTTTTTCCAAATACCACCACTTTGGATTTGGACTTATTGAAGTTCAAACAGTTTAGGGACACAATATGCACAGAATTTTCCAACAATCTTCTCAAGCCTACTTGGGAATAAGCCATTAGAACCATATTGTATGCATACAGGAGAATATTAATATGTCTATTAACAATCTTTGACATGTGAACATTGGTAGAATGAAGAAATCCTGGAATGTCATTAACATAAAGATTGAACAGCATTAGGGCCAAAATACATCTTTGTCTAACACCTTCATAGGTGCTTATATTCCATGTAAGGGAGCCATTGACTCCAGTACAGACCTTCAAGAATGTATTTGTATAAAAGGTCTTTACCAGTTATAGGATCTGGGTTCCATGTTTAAGTTCTTCCATAAGATGTCTCTATTTATGGAGTCAAATATCACACTCAGGTCTATAAAGGCTTGTGGCGTGCACTCCTGCCACCATTCATCTTTAGCACTGGCTTTTTGGATGGCAGTCCTTTGGGAACTCGTTATCCTATCCCTGCCACCAAATTATGTATACAGGACCAACACTATTTGTTGTATGATGACCCACACCAAAACTTTAAAATGTTAGTAGTGTGCTTTATTTTAAAAACGTAGGCCAAGTGATGTTTAAATAAGAACAATAGTTTATTTTAAAACAGCATGGAATAACTATGGGCTTTTACAGACTGCCAGAAATAATGCAGCCTGAGTCCACTTTAACTGCCCTGGTTCAGTGCTAGGGAATCATGGGAAGTGCAGTTTTTTCTGAGACATTGAACCTTCTATGTCAGAGAGCTCTGGTGCCACAATAAACTACAGTTCCCATGATTCCCTAGCACTGGGCCAGGGCAGTTAAAATGGACTCAAGCTGCATTAATTCTGGCAGTCTGTAAAGGCCCTATAACTTGTATCAAAGCTTGTTACTGTAGGCTTGCTTGGTTACATATAACAACGTTTGTTTCTACTTCACTGCTAATACTTCAGCCACACTGGCTAACAATATCTCTGAAAAGAGAACACTACCACAACTCCCTTCTTTAGAGTCCTGTATGTGTTCCGAGTCCCTCCAGTCTGGACTCTAACTAACAAAATTACAGTTCCCTCAGGAACTCCCCAAAACACAGCCCTCTCTCTGGCTTAACTCCCTGGCCTCTCTCTTCAGCTGTCAACTTTCCAACTCCAACTGTCACCTTGGAATTTTCAAGTGCTCCCAGCTTGAATTCTATTGGTTGGCCCTCAGCTGACTCCTGATTGGCCAGCTGGACATTCAATTCACCACAAGGCTGTAAATAGATAATTGTCACCAGTTGATAATTGTCATCAGTTATTTAGTAATAAGATGGTATAGAACAAAACAATTATCTATTGTGGAGTATCCTGGCCTGCTCTTCCACTAGTATGTTCTTCCCAATTACCCAGTCCTCTATTTTGCTCAAGAGATGTTTTGCATATATCTCCCATGTGTTTTCTTGTTGACCCCGGACTGTTTGTAACTTTTTTTCCCCCACTTCTTGCCCCTGATATTTGTGATTTGTCTGATTCCTGTTCCTTTTCCCTGCACCAATGTTTTTAACCTTTATATTGTAGCAATTTTAACTTTTTTATTGTTTTAACTCTTTGTAAGCTGCTTTGATCATATCCATGGAAAGGCGGGGTAAAAATAAAATGTATTATTATTATTATTATTATTATTATTATTATTATATCAATAAGGCTTATAGGTCTATAGTTTCTAGGATCTTCCTTATCTCCTTTTTTATATATGGGAGCTATGATGGAAACTTTCCATCCTGTTGGAATATGGCCAGTATTGTCTATGTATGTAAACAGTTCTATCAGCAGTGGTGCCCATCTGTCATGGCCAGCCAAGAGCAGGTCTTGGAGGATGAGGAGGAGGATGGGGCCAGATACAATATTCCAAAAAATAGCTGAATTTGACCCTTTTGCTGATTTTTCTAGCTCAAACCAGACTATAGCTGTAGGCTGAGCCTTCTTGGAGACTATTAACTTTTTATAGTTGTGTCTTAGCTTTAATATCTTTGCATGATTGTATGGTGTAGGGTTTCTTTGAACCAGACACATGGCTGCTTTTAGAGTCTTTCTGAGTGAGAACAATCAAGGTCAAACCAATTAGATTATATGGGCTGAGGATTTCTGGCTAGAAATTTGTCTGTTAGATTTTTTAAAAAACATAGAACACAGATTGGCATAGCCAGTAAGAATTTCATTTAGGTCTTAGAGGTAATGACCATTTCCACACAGGACTGGGTTCTCTCAGAGTTCAGAAAACTAGAAACTGCCTCGGTATCCACCTTGGCCACTTAAGCCTCCTATTCTGCCTAACTTCAAGGTTAGCAAGTAGCCTCTTATATTGTGGTATAGGTGGCCTTAGGTCAGAGATTCCATAAAAATTGACTGCAGCTGGTTGGTGGTCACTGTCCTTCCTCACATGAACCTGAATATCTGAGAATAAGTTGGCATTATTTATTGGAACACATATATAATCTTTGCATTCCCAGCATGGAAGGTAAAAGGATATATGAAGCAACTAGCTTTGCCTCCTAAAATATGAAGATTGCATGTGTATATCACGGAGATCAATTTGGAGCCAGTCCTGTTCCTTTTTGTATCTCTAGAATGCCAGAATGGGTCATTTAATAGGTAATTTGTGGTTGTTGTTAACTGCCCTCGAGTCGATCTTGACCCTATGGATGAGACATCTCCAAGACCCTCTATCCTCCACTGCTCTGCTTAAATCCTGCAAACCCATACCCATGATCTCCTTAATAGAGTTCATCCATCTGCATGTGGCCTTCCTCTCTTCCTACTTCCCTCCACCTTTCTCAGCATTATTATCTCTTCTAATGACTCTTCTCTTCTCATGATGTGTCTGAAGTACGACAGCCTCAGTTTGGTCATCTTGGCTTCCAGGGAGGTTTCTGGCTTAGTCTGCTCTAGGACCCATTTGTTTGTCCTTTTGGCTGTCCATGGGATCTTCAACACTCTTCTCCAGCTCCACATCTCAAAGGAGTTGATTTTCTTCCTATCATGTTTCTTAACTGTCCAGCTCTCAAATCCATACATGGTAATAGGGAATACAATGGCTTGTATGATTCTAACTTTTGTTCTGAGTTGTATATCTTTGCATTTTAGAATCTTTTCTAGTTCTTTCACAGCCACCCTCCCCACTCTTAATCTTCTTTTGATTTCCTGACTGCAGTCCCCATTTCTATCAATGTTTGATCCCAGGTATGAGAATTCTTTTACTATTTCTATTTCTTCATTGTCTAGGTTGAATTTGTAAAGGTCCTTGGTAGTCATTATTTTTGTTTTCTTTACATTCAACATTTAGCCTGCCTTTGCACTTTCTTCTTTGATCTTCCTTAGTAGGTGTTCCAGGTCTGTGAGGTGTTCTGCTAGTATTATGGTGTCATCTGTATATCTTAGATTGTTGATATTCTTTCCTCCTATTTTCACTCCTCCTTCTTCTATGTCCAAGCCTGCTTTTCTTATAATATGTTCTGCATACAAGTTGAACAGATAGGGTGAAAGTATGCAACCTGTAGTAGGTAATTAATAGGTAATTTAATAGATAATAGGTAATCCTCAGGTATAATACCCTGGTGTACATAATCATGCAAGGAAGCTTCCACCTTAGCATTAAAGTCTCCCAGTAGGATCACAATTGCTTTAGGATGCTTTATCTTTATCTCTCAAACCATCTTTTCTAATTGCACCCAGATATCAGGTGAGAAACAGGGGTAGGAATGTGAAGGCAAGTATGTGTTTAATAGCACAACTTCAGATGATGTATATTTAAATTGGATAACTAAGAGATAAGAAATGTCCTCTCTAAAGACCAACTGCTTTCCTTGCCAACCCAACTCTGCCCTGGCAAATACACACAATCCCCCTGAGGCCTGCCCATTTTGGCTTAAATTTACATACTGGAATAGACCAGGAGCTATAGCCTGATAAGTAAACTTCTTCACTAGTAGTTAAAGGGCCTTTGCAGACTGCTAAAAATAGTGCAAATTGAGTCCACTTTAACTGTCCTGTCTCAGTGCTAGGGAATCATGGGAACTGTGTTTTTTTCTGAGACATTGAGCCTTCTCTGTCAGAGAGCTCTGGTGCCACAATAAACTACAGTTCCCATGATTCCCTAGCACTGAGTCAGGGCAGTCAAAATGGACTCAATTTGCACTATTTCTGGCAGTCTGCAAAGTCTCTTGGATTGCTGTAATGTCAAACTTGGAAAGAAACTCCAACAGATCTCCATCAGACATTCTGTTTTTCCAACCTACTATATTCCATATTAAAATCCGAATGAAGCCTACTTGTATATTATTTGGGACAACTGTCATTCTACTGGGATCTGTGATTGAATGTTGTGATTCTTTCAGTCAATTTGCAGTTAAGGTGGAATCCAAATTCCTCTAATATCTGAGAAGGCATGTGGATTATAATTTGGCCTGTCTTTGCTACTTTTTTGCTGCTGTGTGGGGTCAGGAAAAGTTTGTAATGACTCACATATATGGTGATATTCATTGGAGAATTGTATTTGCCTCAGGAAGAAAACTCCCCTTGGCTTTGGGCAACTAGTAAATCTTGAACACTTTCCAAATCATTTCTAAGTAACTGGGTGATTAGGCAATAAAATGGCTAATGTGGTAAGTGTGAAAAAAGGCTGGGGAATCCTGTGAATTCGCTTGTGGTGGGACTTCATACCAGTGTTGAGATTATCTGGAGCCACGACTGGAAGGAATCAGAGCCACCTCCTCCTTCTCTCATTCCTTCCTACTCTCTCTTTCTACATATTAAAATACTGCATCAATATGACAATCAACTGCTAGCAGATTTTTTCTACACTGTAGTACTTTTTTAAAAAAATCATTTTCACAAAAAGTAGTGTTTGTGCAAAAATGAATGTTTACGCCCATAATGTTGCATCTTATGCAAAATGCTTTCATTCACAAATATATTTTTTTCAAAAAAGACCAAAAATGCAGAAAACAAACAATCAATCCACCTCCACCCCCACCCCCCAAACAAATAGCATACAAAAACTCATTTGTTTTTTCAGGGCAGAATGAAATTAAGTGAAGGGTCACATTTCTAGATCTAGATTGTATAGGCCTATAGTCTGATTCTGTATGATCTTCTTTTTTTATGATCTTCTTACACTTTTACTGATCTGATCTGTTTATGAAACTGATATGCAAATTTGGTACTTCATTCACTAACTATTTTATAACTGAGTTAAAACTGGAGGATGATTTTAAAATTTAAATCACCATTGTAATAGTGATTTTTATGTAACAGATTAATAGATCTGGGCACAACATTCTTTTCATCTCCACCCAGATGCAGAAGGGTCCTTCGTAGAGTAACTTTCAACCATGAAGTTACCCTTCCATTATCATCATTAATCAATCTGACAAGAAGTTTAATCAAAAATAAATATACTGTGGTTTTCAAGGAAAAAAGTAGTTCTGGGATTATATGTCGCTGTGTTTATGTGTTTAAAAGCCTCACAAATAGATTTTTAAAGGATAATGGTAATATTTTATAACTGAGTACTCTTTTCCATACAGAGAAAAATATTCAGAGACTAGGTATTGGATCTGATGGGAAAATAAGTCTAGATTTATTTACATATTTTCAAAACTAAAACCCTCTGATTCAAAGGAATATGGTGAAAAAACAAGAATAATAAAGAGTGTCCCCGAGCAATATTTTGAAGGTGCTTCTGGTATTGCCAAATAAGTTAATAAAGTAGTCAAAAATCATTTATCTGGTTTTTTCCCAAAGAGGATCCCACTTAATGCTCCATTTAATTTGTTCAAATGTCAAGACACATCAAAAGGGGAAATTTATTGTATTAGTCACTGAAAGAGATATAGTTGGAGCATCATGATATCTAAAGATGATTAATAAAATTAGCTATTGATTTTGCAATGACAATAAATCCAGTTGATTATATTATTCCTCAGAGGGACACTCTTACTTCATTTTGTATTCTGAAAATATTTCTATGTGTTCTCTTGTTAGGATTTCAGGAAACTGGGTACTGCAAAGGAGCAGGATGACCATTAATTTGTTCCCATCATGAATGACTTTCATACTATTGGTTGTATCTACTTTTCTTTCAGTAAAATAGTGAGTTGGCTTCCCGTTCTTCATGGAGTTGGATCCTTTATTAATTTTAAAGCAGAGGTCTTTCTAAAATCAAAGCCTTATATTTAAAATGTAAGGCTTTATGCTTATTACCATTTTTGGGGAAATTGTTTCAGTTATTATAATTTTATTAGGTATTTAAATCGCTCCCAGTTTGCCTGAAAGGATAAGCCTGAAGCAGAAGCAAGAAAGGCACTAATAAAAGTACCACAAATAATAAACATCCAAACAGCCTTTTTGGATATTACATATTTTGCAGACCCAGGAGTAATCATTCTTTCCACATACAGGCATATTAGTTGTATGAACATGTTACTCTAACTCATAAAATGGAATGTAACACCAGGGATTCAAAATGGTGTCCGAATTGCATAGGCTGAATCCACACTGAAGAAATAATCCAGTTTGACAGCACATTATCTGTCATGGCTCAATGTTATGGAGTTCTGGGATCTGTAGTTTTGTGAAACATTTAGCTTTCTCTGTGAGAAAGTTCTGATGCCATAACAAAGTACAAGTCCCAGAATTCTATAGCATTGAGCCATGGCAATTAAAGTTGTGACAAACTGGACTATTTCTGTAGTGTGAGTGCATCCTTAATAATACTTAATTCCTCAATGCTGTGTTGATGTACATTACAAATTAAACTAGTGACCCTAGGGATGGGCAAATTCAGTTTTTCACAGCTTCTTAATTTTCTAATTTTAAATTTGGTATGACCTATGTGTGTGTATGTGTATGGGGGAGGGTGATTAATAAACAGAACTTTAAAATGTATATCAAGAGAAAATGTTTTGGCTTCCAACTTCTTCTGTTGCCAAAGATGAAACTGAGCTGTATAGTTGGTGACAGTTTAGTACACTATATTATCAGAATTCTTAGTGGATGAAAGTATTATCCTCAAGACCATTTTGCATGAGAAAAGAAAGCCAAAATGGATTAGCAAAATTGCAGCTTTCTCTTTGCTTCTCGACATGCTGGTGTAGCACTCCCATCCTTCTTCCTGAGGGAGACGGTCATAAAAACATAACTTTTGCCAAATGGATTTTTTCCAGCACAACAAAAGACATGCTTTTATGACTGTCTTCCTCAGGAAGTCCTTGCGGAGAGGCAAGGAGAAATTCTATTGATTCATATTTCTTTTCTCATGTGATAAGGCCCTAAATTGAGGCCATCTGATTAGAGTTTTTAGTATATAAATATGAAATTTCTCCCCTTTGTCCAAAATGTTTGAAGGAGATGCTATCTCAGTGACATGGACAAATCAGGAGGTCTGTGATGTTCTTAGTTGAAATGCTTGGCCACTGGTTGCTCTAGTATAGGCTGTATAAAGTATATGTGTATTTTTGTGCACATTTTTCCTAATCTATGTTTTTTTTAATGAAATTTTGCTTAAGATACACATTTCTACAATGCATTTTAATGCTATACATACATTTTTCTGTGCACTTCCTTTCTACCATGTAGATTTTTGTATGCAATATTTGATTGGAAACCTTGTTTCAAATTTTGCAGAAGTGCAAATTTTGAAAGATAGCTGTGCTTGAGTTCACACGTTGACATGAAAGTATGAAATCAGGCATGTTCTCATTAAAATATGAATGGAGCAAACTTCTCCTGCATCCTTAGGGAAAAATTGCTGAAAATATACACATTCTTTTGCATCTCACATTTTCTATGGAAATGTGACACACTGAAGAAAGAGAATTCCAGTAAAACATACTCATGATTGCCACATTAATTAATGCATAGTACTGTCAAAGCAGTTATTTTCAAGGGAAGAGATTTATATGAGGCCTCAACATAACCATGGACTATGACACTTTGAAGTCTTGGGGGCTGAGCAGACTGACAGGATAAAGCAGCTTGATCCTTGGTTTTCTGAAAGCGGGTGGAAACCCTGCTGTCTGCACGTCCAGCTCCTATGGCAGGTTGAACACCCACAGGCTGTCTGCACCACACAGCATCAAACTACACTGCTTAGTTATCCCCCCCCACCTTCCCACCATTGCACAAACACACTGCCTGTGACTGCCAATTACCTCCCTCTTCCCACTCAGCTGTCATCTCATTGGACCCCTATGTGACCAGCCACACAGTCACACATGTGATACAGTACACATACAGTGCATTGGTGCATCGGTATGCCCAGTGAAACATTGGCAAAGCACAATCATGGAGGCTCCTTCATACATACCTTCTTCATCCTCCCTTCTCCCCAAGTCCCCCTGTTGGACTGTCTGTTTTGTTTATGTTATAATTACAACCATTGTATTATTGGCAACCTGCACTGTTTGTCGTACTTTCATGTTTTTGTTTTCCATCAGCACCATGCTGAATTTCCTCCCACAGAAAGCTAGGCTGACACCTTCTCTGCTCTCCTTCCATCAGCAAATAAAGACCTTTTAATTTAAACAGGTAATTTAAATAATGATGATTAACTAGTTGAGAAAGATTTTTAATGATCAGTTAATACATTTTTAAAAATCATAGTTGTATTTTTAATGATTTTAGCATGTTTTAAATTATTAGTATTTTAATATGATAGCTAATCTAATTGCTTTTTTTGTTTTTTGTTTTTTTTAAAACTCTTTTTATTATCAGTTTTTTTGTTGCATCTAGTTTTAACCTTGTGGCAAGCCAATGTGGGTCCTATATTGGGAGAAGGGTGGGTTACAAATTAACCCAAAGAACAAATAAATAGTTTCAATTGTCACCAGGAGAGTTGTGCAGTGCTTTGCCATGCAACTCCCACAGAGGGTCTGTGCCTTGCATGTCAGCTGTGTATCTGGAACCATGCCAATGAATACTCCAATATGGCGTAGCATAAATTTCCTATTTGTGCTCAGGCACATAGTTGTGCAACAAACGGAAATGTGCAGTTATTTGTCCCACATTTACTACAGGGGGACTTTGATTTCTCAACCATGAACAGAAGACATCCATTGCACCATGACCGAAAAAGTGCTGTTGTAATATCAAGTGTGCTTCTGTATGTCACCAGTGAGATTCCAGCTTATGGATCCTGACTGACCTCAGAGGTGGCAGGATAAAAATCAGGAGATTACCACCATATACTGAAGAGTGATTGTCATGATTACATATGGGCTTTTAAAAATAAATAAATAAATAAATAAATACTGGTATATAAATGCTGGAAATAAAAAAAAAACCTGTGCCGTGTGGAATAAAATATGAGGTTAAACCAGATATTACATAGGTGTTCTAGGGGTGGAGTCCCTGACATCTCCTTCATGAAAAGCAACTGCACATAGACACAGACACACACATCTTTCACCCTGATCTGGATCATAAATAGTCTCATTGTAGACTGTGGCTTTAAGGTTAAAAATTTCTTCAAAGGGGTGATTTTCAGTAGGAAAATGGCAGAAGGAGAAATGCTTGACCTCTTTCTCTTACACTGAGTTCTCAGTTTGGATCAGGCCCCCACCACTCATTTTGCAAAAGAAGAAGACACCAGGTGTCCCAGTCATGGGCAAAATCATAATCCAGGGAGCCCTTTTAAACACTGGAGATGAACATAGCCTATACTAAGTGATTGTGATATTAAAGTAGGGCAAGCAGAAGTAGTCCAATGTTTTCAGTGGTGGTTCTTTCCTGTGTCCCACAGCAAATCTCCCTATCACTTCAGTGTATTGGGCAGCATTGGCTCTTTGAACAGCCAGAATCCTTTGGGTGAGTCTAAACTAAAGCAATCCCATTGAGTCAATGGTGAGTCAACACATGGTTAAACCAATGGATTAATGGACCTATTCTGGTCAGGTCTGACAAGATTTAGGCCATTGACCTTTTTTTCTACATTGGAGGCAGTGCTTATCTGTAAACCAGATGCTGGGAAACACAAGCAAAAAGGTGCTATGCTGTTCATGTCTTCCTTGTGGGCTTTCCAGAGGCATTTGGTTAGTCCCAGAATGTTGAACTAGAGGGACCTCATTTTCTGATCCTTTAGGATTACTGTTTTGTTCTTCTATCACCATGACAAGCACAATGAAAGAGATTTTGAAGATTAAATTCCATTTGGATTCTAAATTATTTTTACTGTGACTTTTAGATAATCATTTAGAGAGGACACAGACTACTGCAATATATGACAACAGCCAAAATGACGCATGCACAAAGATGGAAAGAGCCATCAGTCCATTTGTGGGATTATATGATTTAGTGGAAGTTGTACAATTTAGTGGAAATGGACAAGTTAACTGAAAGGACCTTGGAGAACTTTTAAAAAGAGGGGAAGATACTGATTGATTACATGGAAAATAAAAGAAGTTTTACAATGACTTTAGGTTTTTAAAAGTGTTATATAAGTACCTTTTCCCAAGGTAAGAACTTTTATTATAGCATGACAGTACACATAATATCTTTTTTTTTTTTTTGCTTTAACTTTTGAATACATTTAGAGAGTTGGATAAGTAATATTAAAGAGCCATTGTTAGGTGGACTAGAATCTCTTCTTGTTTATTGTGCATATGTTTTCCTTTTTATTGTTATTTAGTTTCTAGATGTGTTTGATATGTTTTCCCTTGTATGCCTTTTAGATATAGAAATATTTAATAAACTTTTTAAAAACACCACAATGGATGGAGACACGAGAAAGAGCCTTCTCAATGACTGTCCTCCAGAACTATCTTCCCAGAGAACTTAGACTGAGTCCCCATCCTTCTGTCGTTCCATCACCAGGCAAAAACATTTTATTCCATCAGGTTTTTAAAACTGAAAGTTTGTAAAGAATGGGCTGAGGGTGAGTATTGTTTTATACTGAACTGTTTTAATTGCTTTTTGTCATATAATGGTATTTTATCTTTTTTAAATGTAGTTTTAAAACATTTTAATATTGTCAATAGTTTAACTCCACAAATGTTCTCATTTCTATATATGCTTAGCTATATTGTGTTTTTAAATTGTAAACTGCCCTGAGTCCCAATCTAGGGAGAAAGGCAAGAAATAATAATAATAATAATAATAATAATAATAATAATATGTTCTTATGAAATTGCCATAATCAAATACACAGTTGTAGAATTTTCAGAATCTAATCTAAATATCCATTCCTTTTGAGGATGAGGGTGTGTGTGATAGAGATATTAAACTTTTCAATACAGCTGAGATTTTATAATATGCAGTCCACCAAATTTTATTAGATTATACATTTTTAGAAGGTAGCCCTGTCTCAAATTCTCAGGAATGGGTGAGTTAGAAAAAAGAACAGTATTAGCTACCAATTTGAAATGAATGCTGAAAAAACTCCATGTGGTGATGTGTGTGAAGGTATACCTTGCACACAGACACAAATAAAAAACTATCAGATTTTCCTTATAGCTGTGTTTTGGGAATTGAAAGAGATATTCTCAAAACATATGCTTTTCTGATGTTCTGATCTTTTTAAAAATTCACTTGTGTCAGGGGAATGTCTGACCCTGAGGCTCAGAATATAGAATGTCTCTTGTGGCATGATCATGTTAATGTAAGAACAGGGATAATGTTCCTTTGCAATTTCATGAATGTGTCTGTAAGGCCTCAGGCTATACATACAAGGAATGAATGAACACATCTAAAAGAGATTTCTTCGAGACAATGCACACACTGGGTTAGGAAGGGGTTGGACAAGGAATGGGATTTGTAGTGCTGATAGAATTAAGTAATTCAAAGAAAACTGGTCTTCTCATGCTTCTTACCCTACCCCCCATTATATTCTGTTTTTCCATCTCTCTCTATCTCTTTCCAATTCTATTTGTTACTTCCTTAAGCTTTAACACATAATAATCTGTAATATTACATTATTGGAGTTCTTTTTTCTTTCTTTCTTACAATGCCCTGCTAATAATGCCTAACTTTTGGTTTTGAATAGGTAATGATGTTCTGCAGAGACTGACCCTAGTGTAAAATACTAACTTTGAACAATTAAGTGAAAATGATTTGATTATTGCTATACATTTTACAGTCTCTCTTTCCAGCCTAACTATCTCACAATTCCCCTTTCTGGATTTAGGTTAGGAAATGCCATAAAGGATGTTATTGCTTTGATTAGAGGAGGAACCACATGCCACAGATGTTCTAATTTTTCAGAAAACTGAGTGAAAGATGTCTTAGGTCAGGGGTCAGCAACCTTTGTTGCTGGGGGGCCAGGAGGGGGGGAAATGGCATGGGGGGTTAGGGTTAGCCGCCGTGGGGCCTTCCAAAATGGTGCTTGCATCGTGCACGCATGCGCGCATGATGAGGGCACCATTTTGGAAGGCCCCCCACATGGGGGGGGGCTTCCCTGGGCCTTACAAAATGGCACCCGCCGGCGTGCACAGGGTGGCGGTGGCGGTGGCGGCAGGACCAGCCATGGGCTGGTCCCAAGGCCTCTGCAGGCCGCACCCAGTCCACGGGCCATAGGTTGCCGACCCCTGTCTTAGGTTCTGCAACTATTTGCTAGATGGCCAGGACCACAAGAGTTTAACCAGTTTTTCCTTAAGGTTCTTAATATACAACCATGTCCTATGTGCCCACAAAACATTCTATATTTAACTGTTATATGCAGTTATACATATCACAATTTTTAATTCATTATATTTCACCATTACCTCCACTGCAATTATATATGCTTCCAGCATTCTGCATTTGTCATCTTTTCCTAATTCAGATGAAGCACTGTCTGCCTGATATACGGAAGAATGTAATGCTGATATCTTCTCAAACAGATAACCACTCACTTTTACATATAACTGGACCACTTAACCCATAGCTATTCAAAATGCTCCTTTAATTCTCAAAACTTACATCCTTTCATTCATTACACTTAGTTATTTCCATCATCAGCTTCAGGACCTGATTATGGGGGGTTGCAGACTGCCAGAAATAGTGCAAATTGAGTCCACTTTAAGGGTTGGGGTTAGTGCTAGGGAGTCATGGAAATTGTTTTTTTCCTGAGACATATAGCCTTCTCTGTCAGAGAGGTCTGGTGCCACAATAAAATACAGTTCCCATGATTCCCTGACCCTAACCCTAACCCTAAAAGTGGACTCAATTCGCACTATTTCTGGCAGTCTGCAACCCCCTTAAATCACCATTTGTACAATCTTTTCCTAAATGTCAACATATCTCTAAGTCCATCATTCCAAAGTAGTAGATTTCCAAATATTCTTCCTCTACTTTCCTCACTTCACTGTAACACCCAAAGCAATTCTCGATTCTTCTTGAATTCCGTATATTTTTTTTCATTTGGTACCTGAGGAGTTGAAAGAAATAAGCTCTTTTGGCTGCAGCTTTTTCATTACAATAAGAGATTATAATCTTTTTTTTAAAAAAAATCACAGAAATATTAGTAACCAAGACACAATCTCATGTAACAAGCTTACCATATCTCACTATCTATTATTTAAATAGATTGTGGGAACTGTTATAGGCAGGTATTTTAATGTTTTCTGCATATACACTGGAAATGTGGTATGTTAAATGATTTGTTCCTGTAAGGGAGAATGAATAATTCAACCAGTTTTCTCCCCATTGTCAGATGACTTCAAAAACTAAGCAGTTTTTAAAGAGGTCTTGCAGGGGAGAATGATGTCTCTGGTGTAAGGTAGGGGAAGATCTCTATGCCTTTCTCCTATATAGCATTAAAAAAGTGGGTGGAGATAAGCAACAGTCCATCCTAGTCTGGTTCCCCCCAGATGACATCAGGAGGGTATAGCCTTCCATGATCCTTTCTTGGTTCCCTTGTGCCCATCCATCATGCTACACCAGGAGGGTGGCAGGGAAGTTGAAAAAGACAAGGGACTTTGTAGCCTTCCATGGTCCTCTTTTGACCTCACCCACTTTTGGCATGACGTGTGTGTGAGTGTGTGTGTGTGTCAGTCAGAGCTTGGTGAGGATTGGGGGAACTATAGCATTGCTACCTGTGTTCTGACAGCTGGTTTATGTTTGCCATTGTCTTGACTGTTGGAACATAGGCCATGATTATCCTCTTTGTTTGGTTGTACCCTGACCCTCTGGATTGGGGAACTGGAAAAAGGTATGTTGGGATGCTCTGTGAGAGTAGTCCTCAAATTTATTTAAGGATTTGGGGGGTAGGTGGGGAGAAGAAACACAATTGAGGAAGATTCTCTTCATTGAGTTTTTGTACATTCAGAAAGCGTCTTTCTCATTTTTTCCCCCTCTGAGTATTCAAATATTCTTTTTATTCCTCATACACACCCTCACTAAGTATGTTATATAGGATGGGTTTCCTGCTTGGGAAGCAGGAATATAATCCTGTCTAACATATCCTGGACACTGTAGTTCTGTCACAATTTCTAATGTGAAAGTCTTAACATCTTATGAAATTTCTCATGAAATTACAGCTCTTTGTGGGAGATTGATGGCAGATGGCTGATGGAAGTCTGGCAGGAAAGGAAGCAGTGGGAAAGATTCAGGGGCTATACAGACTGGCACCAAGGGCCAGCACTGGGGTGGAATGGAGGTGTGGCGACTGCACACTGCATGCCCCAACTCCCCTCTGATGCTGGCATCACACTGCATGCCTGATCAGAAGGCAGGCAGCACCACACGATTTCTGCAACACAGCATTTATATGCGCTGCACCAAAGAAATAGCGAAAAGCCATCACCACCGTGGCAAGAGCAGCTTTTTGCCAGTTCTAACAGGAGCATACTTCTTTTAGAACTGACAAATCACCAGATCGAGGTCGCAGCATGCGGTTGTTGTAGCCCCAATCCGACATCCAAAGGGGCGTCAAAGCTGCTCCTTTGGGGCCATCTGCTTAGCCCCTCAGTTTTCTTCCTTTTCTCTAGGATATAAATCAGGGGTTGGCAACATTTTCTTACCTGGGGCTGGTAAGGTCTTTCTCTGGTCTTCTGCAGGCCGAGGGGGAGGGGGAAAATGGCGTTGTATGTGCTCTTGTGCACGCACATTTGCAGTACTCAGGAAATACTGCGCATGCACGAGTGAGTCACGGCCGCCATTTTGGAAAACAAAATGGTGGTTGTGACTCGTTTGCGCATGCACCGAGTTCTGCGCATGCGCAAACGAGTCGCGGCCGCCATTTTGTTTTCCAAAATGGCGGCCGCAACTCGCTCATGCATGTGCAGTACTCAGCGCATGCGCAAACGAGTCGCGGCTGCCATTTTGGAAAACAGGTTGCCAACCCCTGATATAAATTATAGCTCTGAAATAAATATATATATATATTCAGTTATATTTAAAATAATCAAATAATGTGCTGGGAAATTCTGACAAGAGAAATCTTGAATGATGAGAATCTTCTCCATTTGGGACTTACTCTGCACAAAATTTCCACATGGGTTTTCATGCAGGAAACAGCATTTTTTGTCCAGGAAACAGCATATTATTTTCTGTGCAGAAAATGCTGTTTTCTAGACAAATCTGTATTCTGCACAAAAGCCTTTGTGCACATTGGTGTAGGATAAATCCCAAACAAAACTACACAGTTTTTAAAGACCTTCTCACTGCTGAAGGAAAATGTTAAAATTACTCATCCCTACTTTGAAGCAACCCAGGAGGACAGATTGATCTGTCTTTCCTGGTGAAGAACCCAACAACATTCCCTCTCTGAAGCTCTGTTTGTATTTCAAGGGAAGCTAATTATTGGTGCTAGTGAGAGCTTCCCCATTATGACTAGTGCAGCCCTGTAAAAAAAAGGTCTGCTTTCTGATGAATCAGAGCCTCTTTTTAAATGACCTAGCACCTATTATAGATGATCTTCCTGGTGATGAAATGGGCTATGTCCACAAATGTAAAGATGATAACAGGAGTTAAGGGTACATGAAGCTCCAAAGCTGTATTTTGGTGTAGGACAACTGTGTATGTTTATATAGACTGACCATTAATCTATTCTGAACACCTTGCCTGGTAAAGGCCTTGATGTGGTTCAATGTATATTTCCAATGAACTCAAGTTAGGGGGGATGCAGACGGGTGGCCTTGAGCCGCCCCGGGAAATGGAGGATCGAGGCCGAGGCTGCCAGACGCATATGCCCCGATCCTCCCTTTTGCCGCCTGTGAAAGGAGCAGCGTTTTGGTGCTCCTTTCCCAGGTGGCAAAAGGGAGGATCGGGGCAGACATGTCTAGCAGCCTTGGCCTCGATCCTCTGTTTCCCAGGGCGGGCCAAGGCATCTTCCGGCATAGCTCATTAAGACGCTGCGCCATGATGACGTCTTCGATGTAGGGTTGGGACACCTGGTGTGTGGCTGCCCCTCTCCGTCACTGCCTCCAAGACATCACATAGTGCTGTCTGTAGAGGCCCTTAGTTCAGTAAAAGAGAGAATGCCAACCTATTCTATTTCATGTAGCTCCAGTTAAAACTGTATGTGATCATTCCTTAGAGTAAAATACTTTTTTCCAGAAAATGAAAAGGGTATTCATCCAAAAGCTTTCAATAGTGAATAAATTTAAGGAGATTAAAATCTGCTTGTGGTTACACAACAAGCAGAAGGAAAAGCTAAATTCATTGAATGAATTATCCATTCAGCTGTACAAATATGCACACTTCCTTTAAGGCATATGGGCACAGAGGAAATAATGTCATATCACTTATAGAATTTTTCCAGGAATGGGTTGCTGGATGACCAAACTTACACCCAAAAGCTTAAGATTATCTAAGAGTATCTGGCTCTTCTTTCGTTGGCTCCACACAGATTAGAATCATAGCTATGCACAGCGTGTGCTTTTCTTGTGTGAGAAAGAGCTATCTCGAAGACCACATGCATGTCACAGTGAGACTACTTATTTCAAGGTAAAACACAGGGTCTCACAGATCAGTCAGGATTAGAATGACTATTTCTGTATTACCAAATAGAAAAAGGAAAAGGAAAAGAGGAAATGCATAATCACCAAAACAGAGAACACAATTTCACATATGCTAATATGTACAATATTTGAAATAACTGCTCTAATTTGAATAGAATAAAATAACTCACTACACAAGACTGTAACCAGGTCTGCCTAACTGGTTGCCAAGATAATGATTATTTTAGGTCCTCTAAGCACATTTCCTAAAACAGAAGAGAGCTATCTTTAATGTCTACGGCTGGCATTCTGATGAGTGTTCACTAGACTAACACATTTACAACTGTTTGGTATTCATGCTTACAATTATGGCTCCATTACCATAGCTGTAATCAAATATCTCAACAAGAAATTCCTCACTGCTGAAGAGTTTGTGTGGTCTGTGTGTATTTGGAAGAAAGTGTGTTTTAAAGACATATACATATGTAGCAATAGTCCACTTTTTTTCTTAAGCCACTGAGATGAAAGATTCTCCAAACTCATTGATTTGTAGGGCCTATTCTGGTTACATCCTCTTCCACCCAACTTTTTACAAGCAAAAGTGAGTGTAGATTCAGTCTCCCTCATAAATCCCCCCCCCAGTTATTTAAAATGCAAGGAGGTTAAAGAGTTTGAGACAAACCACCCTGGAATGAAATCTCCTGAAGAGATAATTCTTCATTTCTACCCTACCTTCCAAAACCTCACACATTCAGTTTCCTCATCTCTGCCAATCTTTGCACTGGAACCTCATCTCAATCCTCCTCTTCTGGCTTTTTCTATAGGGATCCCTCTATCCCCTGTGACTTTGTGGTTTTTCTGATATGAGAAGGGGGTAGAACAAAAGATCAACTGAACCCGTAGGCTTTCATGGCCGGCATCCATAGTTTTTTTGTGGGTTTTTTCGGGCTGTGTGGACATGTTCTGAAAGAGTTTCTTTCTGACGTTTCGCCAGCATCTGTGGCTAGCATCTTCAGAGAAAATGCTGAAGATGCTAGCCACAGATGCTGGCGAAACGTCAGAAAGAAACTCTTTCAGAACATGGCCACACAGCCCGAAAAAACCCACAAAAAAACTATCAACTGAACCATCCAAGCTAATGGTGAGGTGATGAAGAACTAGGTTTGCCCCATTGTATCTAGGATGGGGCTCCTGTAATTTTAATTCTTAAAAGATGTTGGAGCAAAGTAAGGTACTATAAAGGTCTAGCAAGCAAGGAGATGTGGTCATCTCCTTCTTTGGAGGTCTTTAAACAGAGGCAGATAGTCATCTGTCAGAGATTGTTTGATTTTGAGTTCCTACATGGCAAGGGGTTGGACTGGATGGCCATTGTGGTTTCTTTCAACTCTATGACTCTATGATTCTATGATTCTACCTGTTCTTCCTCACCTTTTGAACCTTAGCTTTCACCCACACCCTTTATCTAAGCTTCAGTTTTACTAGACAGAAGAATGTACAGACAAATGATCTGACAGTCCTTAAAGAATTGGAGAGCCTACTAAAAAGAAGACATGTAACAATGCTAGGTTCTAGGAACCATGCCCCCCAAAGTATATCCTCTAAACCTCAAAAGACCTGTTTTAATGCATATGCATATAAAATGATTTTAACTGTAGTGTGCCAAATGATGTAAATAATACTTAAGAATGGCCTCTTTTATTTGGCTCCATATTGCCTTTATCCAAACTTGATTTTTCACTTCTTGCTTCTGAGGTCTTTTTCATTATTTTCCTTTTTGCAGACATTATTAAACTCACTAATCCTGGAAATCTTAACTGGTACTTCATATCCAATTGGGTTGTGTTTGACCTCTCAAAAAAGCATTTCAGATCCTTGAGAAGTTTAAATTAGTTGAGGACTTGAGTGAAATCTTCACCTGATCCCAAGCCCTGTCCCCTGCCAGCCACCTAAGGGCCTTTAAAAACTGCCAGAAATAATGCAGCTTGAGGCCACTTTAACTGTCCTGGCTTAGTGCTAGGGAATCATGGGAATTGTATTTTTTTTCTGGGACATTGAGCCTTCTCTGTCAGAGAGCTCTGGTGCCACAATAAACTAAAGTTCCCATGATTCCTTAGCACTGAGCCAGGACAGTTAAAGTGGCCTCAAGCTGCATTATTTCTGACAGTCTGTAAAGGCGTTATGTTGTCTCTGATTGGCTGGCCTTTCCACTACACAGCAAAGCCCAGGGCTTCTGGGAAAGAGGAACAGCTGTGGAACATGAAATATGGCAGGCACCCAGGCTCACCCATACCCACGACCTACAGATTTGCACTCCCAATGTGTCAGGAAATGCACTTGTAATGTAAAGACACACATTTATACACACAAAGGCACACAAACATACATATTATCCACATACATTTTATTCTCACATTTCAGGATGATGATGTTCCCTTCCCTGCCTACTGTGATTACAGCATACTTTCCTTCATGAGGTCCAGTTGATTCAAGCTGGAACAACAGAGGAGCTGCCAGCCTCAATAAGCAGTGAAATGGAGGAAATGTATAAATTAAATGAGGTTGGTCTATGCATAGTGATGACTCTGCCTATGTACCATCTTCCTCATTTTGAATTTTTAGGTAGGCATGGAAAGGCATGATTATGTCTGCCAAAGGCCACCAAGTGTGCTGTCTTACTCAGCAAAATTGTACTCCTAGAACCGATAAAACAAATGGGGGAAGAGTGTAAACTCAATGGAGAATATGAAGTTTAGGTGTTTATGGTGAACTATATGAGCACCCTTGAGAGTTATAGCTAAAATGTTGTCCCAACTCCCCACATCCTGCTACTGTGGGGAGCACATGGGTGAAGTGTATAAACACCATAATCAGTTAGATTCTAACCGTGCTCTCAGGAGCCCTTAGGGCTCTGTGTGCACTTCCCAGGTGCTCCACAGCCACTCCAGGAAAATTAAATAAATAAAAATTGCATGAAATGAAAGAATAAGAATATATATTTTATATATACTTTATATATACTTCTAATCGCCATTAACTTGTAAGACATAGGGTAGACTCTTAGGGGCTCCGCCATAGAAATAAGGGGTCAGTGAGTCAGAAAAGTTGGGACTCACTGGGTTAGATATAGTTTCTTCTGAGCAAATATGCACAGATAGGGAATCTTGCTAGTTGTCTTGGATCAAGGCTCTATGTGAGGGTTAAAATATTCCATTGACAAATCCAGCTGGTGGAAGCCGCAGAGGTGGCTAGCGGCGGCAGCAAGAGCCAGGATGACTCAGGGGGGCATAAAAGGCCCGCCCAACTCACCACCACCTTTGGAGGAAGCTGCGGAAGTGGCTAGCGGCGGCAGCAGCAGGAGCCAGGAGGACTCAGGGGGGCATAAAAGGCCCACCCAATTCACCACCACCCCTGGAGGAAGCCACGGAAGCAGCTAGCAGCTGTGGCAGTGGGGCCAAGAGGACTCAGGGGGGCATAAAAGGCCCGCCCAATTCACCACCACCCCTGGAGGAAGTCGCAGAGGCAGCTAACTGGGGCGGTGGCAGGAGCCGGGAGGACTGGGGGGGCATAAAAGGCCCGCCCAACTCACCACCACCCCTGGAGGAAGCCGTGGAAGCGGTTAGTGGCTGTGGCAGCAGAAGCCAGGAGAACTCGGGGGGGGGCATAAAAGGCCCGCCCAATTCAGCCCCCCTGGAGGAAGCCACAGAGGCGGCTAGCGGCAGTGGCGGCAGGAGCCAGGAGGACTCAGGGGGCATAAAAGGCCCACCCAATTCACCACCACCCCTGGAAGAGGCTGCGGGAGCGGCTAGCGGCGGCTGCAGGAACCAGGAGGATTTGGGTGGGGCATAAAATTTGGAGTCTAATCATCACCACCCAGTTATAGAGACTGTGCATTGCCAGAGTCTAAGATGTCTGGACAGCGCACTCTGGGACACTCTGGGTTCTGCAATCTGGGGTCTATAAGACAACTAATTAGATGGAGGGTGGCGGGTGAGATCTGATAGAGGAATTTCTGGGAGCAGCAATCGAGGTGGTGAGGGGCAGAGGAAGATATGGCAATAACAGAGTGGAATCTTATTACAAAAGAAGGCGGATTTGATGTTTGAAAGCGATTCCGCCTTCAGACCACTCTGTTGCCCAAAGTAAGTTGGGGAGCTTACCAACCTCGCCACAGAACCTTACTTTGTCAACCAACCTTGCCACAGAACCTTACCTTGTCAGGTTGGTGAAAAATAAAACTCATATCATCCATGACTTCCTCATGGATGAAGAAGCCGACCTGGCATGTCTTACGGAAACCTGACTGGGGGAGGATAATGCCATCACCTGGAATCAAGCTCTCCCAGCCGGGTATTCTGTTTATGAGAAGGTAAGGGAAAGTGAGCGGGGGGTGGGAGGTGGAGTGGCTCTGGTTCACAAAGACAGCCTGTCCTTGACCACGATACCTATCTTGAAAACAGACCACTTCGAGTGTATGTACCTGAGCCTGAAAACTAGGGATAGTACAGATTCTGTTGGTATATTGTACACCCCGTTGGTTAACTGACTCCCTATCCAAGCTGACGCAGTTGGTCTTGGAGTTGCTGTTGGAGTCGCCCAGACTCTTAGTTTTGTGCAACTTCAATGTCCCACTCGAGACCAGGTGCAGCTTGGCAGTTCATGGATCCCATGACAGACATGGGCCTATCCCAATTGGTTTCCGGGCCAATGTATTCTGTGGGTCATGCCCTCGATGCGGTCTTTAGTACAGAACAGGCATATCCGTGGGCGGAGGTAATAAATAACTCCGCGCTGTAATGGACGGATCATTTCCTGGTCAGGGTTGGACTAAGGGCTGCTGTTCCACCATGGGTGGAGGACCTATTAGAATGGTCCGCCCTCGGAGGCTAATGGAGCCAATTGGATTCCAGAGAGCCTTGGAGGGTTACTTGGATGATAAAGCCGGCGACCCTGTCAAAGCCCTGGTTAATACCTGGAACACCAACCTTACCAGGGCTATCGACACGATTGTTCCCAAGTGTCCTTTCTAACCCACTCCATATCATCAACCCTGGTACACAGAAGAAGAACTCAGGAACATGAAGCGTGTTGAACAATGACTAGAGTGCACCTGGCGGAAAACTCGACTCTTATCTGATAAGACTCGTCATAGGAACTTTCTTTGTTTCTATCGAGAGGCAATACATGCAGTGCAGAAATCTTTCTCTTCTGCATGTATTGCGTCTGCGGAATCCCATCCAATAGAACTGTTTAGGGTGGTGAAGGAGCTGACACAGGCTCTGCCTGTGCCGAACCCTTTACTTAACCTGACAACGGCCTGTTGTGATGTCTTTAACAACTATTTCACAGATAAAATCTCTCAGATAAGATTATAAGATAATATTATAGCAGAAATGACTGATGAGGCATCCAGTAAATCCATTTGTGAGATTAGACTGGATCGGTTCTGTCCTGCAGATTCTGCTGGGTGTCAAAGAGCATCACTGCAACACCCATCATCCACACACTGACAAAGGTTATGGGCCCAGATAGGGCTGACTTTAAACACACGTATCATCACTTAAATAAGCAATCTCAGAAAATAAAATGTTGCACCTACTGGCCCCTCTTTGCTGTTAAAGTCTATACCAGTCACAAGCTCTCAGCCTTGGACTAAATGTTTTTATCAATGTTTTTAAACCTTTGTTGAGCAAATCCTTTTGCTATTAACCTGGCTTTGTAACTCTGTTTGCCATCAGGCATCTTTCATTTTTTTGTATATCCATTTGTATCCAATCACCTTGTGATTTTTAGGTCTATCAACCACTTTAAACATCTGTTTGTCAATTTAACACTTGAACTTTTTGTTGCACTGTAGTATATCATTCTCACTTTCCTCAACATGAAAAAACTTTTTAAATCTTTGAAATTCTCTGGCTCACCAGCCACTGCTGTACAAACTCTTGTTTCCTTATATAACAAATGTGTTTGGTGTTTTCACACTCTATGAATTTTCCTTGGTATAAAATGTATCATTTTCTCTCTCATCTTTTGTTTCTGGACTTGTGTGTCCTTTGTTTTCTGACATTTTTACTTGTTGTTGATCTTATCTGCATTGATTGATCTGAAGTGTTTCCCTCACTTCCAGAGGATTAATGTTTGTAGTTTGTCTGCCCCTCCATTTTTGGCACTTGTGTTTTAACTGTCTCATTCTCAGTAAAACTTCTTTGTTTGAATGTATTTTTTCTCACCTCAATGTTTTTCTAAATTGTTATACTTAGATATTAAAAATTTTCCCCACCACCAAGGTGAAAACTTTAACTGTTTCTTGAATATCTTGAACACATTCTGTAGCTCTTTGGTTCAATTTTCCCTTTTAAAACATTTTGGCACTTATATATTTGTATATTGTCCCCAAAACTGTCAGATACTTTAGATTTAGTGGTTTCCCACATAACATATGAAATGGTGTTGGATTTCTCTTTCTCAGCCAGTTTCTTAAACTGTGAGACAAGAATTCTCCTTTTTCCCGGTCTGTAATCAAAGACCCTACTTTGTAATCAATTTTTTCCCTCATTCATGTTTACTCATTGTTTAAAACTTTCAATTGTATTACTTTTCTGTTTTAAAACTCTGACATATAAAAACTGGAAAAATCTATCCACAATTACTAAGAAATATTTGTTATCACCTACTGTCACACATTTGTCCTTTTTGCTTATGAGCATGGACCAACCTCAACAGGTCATTTTAGCAATTCTCTTGTTCCGGTTTTGTCACAGGAAAAACCTTGACTTTTTCTCTGTTGTAAACCAAATACCTCCCAAATGATTTGTACAATGAGACATTTTAAAATTCAGGACCTATATCCCCCCCAGCTTAAACAAGCTGCCAAATCCTATGTTCCCTAGGATTCTATTATTGATGTGCATAACCAGAATGTAATTAATTCATTTTTCCACAACTGTACATTTAGCATTTGTCTCACTTTGTATAAAATACATATTTTCCCTTTTTATAGTTTTTGTACACACCTCCCCATCTAGGGTGCTTTTACATTTATCTCCCATAAAACTCAGTGTATATCCCCTGACACATCAACTAAACAGTTTTGTAAATCAGATACATATAAAACATTTCAAAGTTTTCTCACCAAAACTTGGCATGTAGACATTTCTCAATTTTTTGACATCTCTTACCCCTCCATCAGCTAGATAAGCATCTTTGAGATTGGAGGATTTCTTACTTTTCAGCAAATCTGCATTATTTATCATCTGCCTGGTTGTCCCAGAATATAGAATCTATTTTGTCCTCAGGTTTTCATCACCTGTTTGAGTCACACTGTCACAGCTCTGTGTAACAGCTGCAGTTCCTTTGTTTTCTCCAAAGTCTCTGGGTTGTTGATTGTTGATTGTTGCAGAATTCCTTGCATTGCTGTTTTCAAATATCCTGCTCTGCCACAGTAAAAGCATATTTTTTTCCATGCATCAGCTGCCTTTCTGGACGCATTTGCCTTGAAAACTTCAGGTGCTGTCCTAGGCTGCCACAAGCGGACATTTTTGGCTTTTCCTCAGGCAAACCGCTTGGCTCATCACGTTCCCGTCTCTGGAACTTTTTGGCATCCAGCAAAACTGCTGCAGCCCCCACAGCATTGGACCACTGTGTAAAACATTCACCCTTACCAGGGATTTTTGTATTTAACTCCAAGAACTGTAAAGTCCTTTGTCCACAGCATTTATGATAAAACTGTGTAGGAATGATGAATTCTCTTGTTTCCCAAAAACCTTTGGCTGAAGAACATCCTCTCCCAAAATTTAACTGTGACTCAGAGAGGCTCAAAAGAATGATTTCTTTTTGGCTGAGGCATCCGCCTCCAGCAATTTTTGCTGCATTAGAACTCCATGCATTGCAATATGCATCTGTGACTCAAGTCCCTGAGCCTTGGTAACCCAGCTGCATCCATTTTAAACAAAATGGCCCTTAACAGAGTCTGTTTGCAGCGTTGCAGAATCCACTGCATTTTACAGCATTTTCCCAGCCTGTCCAGGCTGTGTTCCCCTGCTTCTTACTGTTTGTAGAGTGGAGATTTCTCAGACAACCGTCTTTAAAGAGTTCTGCACTCTGCCATCAGGCAAAACAGCTTAGCAGTAAACTTAACTTACTTACATCTGAAGAAGATTTGAAGCCACCTCTGCTTTTCCAGAAAATGCTGAAGCATGGTTCCTTTGTCCTGGTGCAGCTGAAGTCGTGGATAGGCAGTCTTGCCTCCTGGCCACCTTGCAGACTTGCCATCTGGATTCTTGGGCTCCTTTTCTCCTGGACATCTGGCCTCTTTGTCCTCAGGCAGACTAGCCATCTCTGGTAAACAAGCCATTTCTGGCAGACCAGCCCTGACTGGCAGACTAGCTATATCTGGGCCCATAACCTTTGTCAGTGGGTGGATGATGGGTGTTGCAGTGATGCTCTTTGACACCCAGCAGAATCTGCAGGACAAGCTGGCTGCTGTGATCCACAGCCACTTTGTATCTCTTACCATCAACTGGCTCAGCCTCTCTTCTTCAGGATCCTGTCTTCCTCAGTCAAGAAGACACATTGTAAAGTCCAAAAGCATAGTTTTATTAATGCATATAAGATAACCCAGAAGAATCTCCAGGACAGGTTCGAGCTGGTGAGTACCGATGATGTGGACAAGATCCTTAGAAAAGTGAAGAAGACAACGTGCTCCCTCAATCCCTGCCCTTCTTGGCTGGTCGTCCAGGGGGGTGATGCCTTGATGGCTTTTCTTAAGAAGGCCATCAATGCATCCCTTAGGGAAGGAATCGTTCCAGCAAGTCTAAAGGAGGCAGTCATTAGACCACTCCTGAAGAAACCTTCCCTGGACCACCTGGATCTGAAAAATTACAGACCAGTCTTCCACTTACCATTTTTGAGCAAGTTGATCGAGCAAGCCGTCGCCTTTCAACTCCAAGTGATCTTGGATGAAACCGATTTTCTAGATCATTTCAAACTGGCTTCAGACCTGGATATGGGGTGGAGACTGCCATGGTTGCTCTGGTAGATGACCTGCACCTGAGCACTGACAGGGGGAGCATGACCCAGCTGGTGCTTTTGGACCTCTCAGCGGCTTTTAATATGATAGATCACAACATCCTCATGGAACGCCTGAGAGAGTTAGGAATTGGAGGCACTGTACTTCAGTGGTTTCATTCCTTCCTCTCAGGCAGGTTCCAGAGGGTGTCGCTTGGGAACAGCTGCTCCTCAAAAACAGAGCTAAAATGCAGTGTCCCACAGGGCACCATTCTGTCCCCGATGTTATTTAACATCTACATGAAACTGCTGGGAGAGATCATCAGGAGACATGGAATTGGATGTGATCAATATGCTGCTGACACCCAAATATATTTCTCCATGTCCCAGTCAGCTGCTAAGAGGGGCAGGTGGCGGTTCTCCCCTCAATCAATGTCTTGAAGTGGTAATGGACTGGATGAGGAAAAAACAACTCAAGCTGAATCCAGACAAAACGGAGGTACTTACAGTAGGGCCCCCCAAACCAGGTATTGGGTTGCAACCTCCAGTCCTGGATGGGGGTCACACTCTCCACTAAGGACTGTGTTCATAGTCTGGGGGTGCTCCTGGACTCGTTGCTTCACATGATAAATTAGGTGAATGCCACAGTCAGGAGTGCCTGTTATCAGCTTCGGCTGATACGCCAGCTGCACCCTTTCCTGGAAGTAAGGGACCTAGAAACTGTAGTACATGCACTTCATGACTCGACTTCTGTAATGCACTCTACATGGGGCTATCCTTATACCTAACTCGGAAACTACAACTAATACAAAATATGACAGCCAGGTTGATAACCGGAACATCTAGGGTTGTCAAGGCTGTCAAGACGGATCTCTTCCGGCAGGCCTTTCCGGACTAGTTACCTTCCTTAAATGAATTTTCTTCGGACAATCTTCCCTGTATAAGAGATGTTCCTTACGTGGCCCCATCTTTGATGGAAGGAATATCAAAATCAGGCTTAGTTATCTTGGTAGTAGGTTTTAATTAGTTAAGGTGCGATATTTTAAACTGTTGTGATTTAATATTGTTTTAAGGGGATGGGGGGTGTTCTCTGTATTATATGTTTTATTGTTGCATTTTTAATCTGGAAGCCGCCCGGATTGGTGTACCATTGGGCGGGGTACAAATAAATTTTATTATTATTTATTATTATCTAGGAGTGATCGTATCACACCGGTTTTAAAATCCCTCCACTGGCTGCCTATTGGTTTTCGAGCACAGTATAAGGTGTTGGTGATGACCTTTAAAGCCATATGTGGCCTGGTCCAACCTACCTAAGGGATTGCCTACTTCTATACAATCTGCCCCATGCCCTCAGGTCATCTGGGAGGAAGCTGCTTCAACCGATTAAAAACTAGGTTGCCAGCGACCTCCCAGAGGACATTCTCTGCCACTGTTCCCAGATTAGGGAATGCCTTGCCGGAGGAGATCCATCAGGTAACCAGCTTAGAAGGCTTTAAATAAGCCGTTAAGCTGGATCTCTTCTACCTAGAATAAACTACTCAGTTAGCTCGATCTCCCCCCCCCCGCTATATTTCCCCCCATATCCCCAGAGTGCCTATTGTGCCTATTGTTTTTAACTTTGTTCATGGTTTTAATCTTTGGTTTTAACTGACATTTGAATTTAATGTATTTTTAAGGGGGGGTTAGTGTGTTTATTTATATGATTTGTTGTTATGGGGGAGTTTTGTACTATTTTAGATATAAGCCACTTTGATTGCTATGGCAAAAGGCAGGGTATAAATTATTATTATTATTATTATTATTATTATTATTATTATTATTAGTGTTGCAGTTGGAGTGCAGTAGTTGTTGAGAAAATGTGTAACGAGCAGGAGGTCTCTCATTTAAACTGAGCTTGTTTTCCTAGCTAACTGGTTTCTATGTTGTTTTCCCTGACCATATCTGGAAACAAGGATCATATTCAGTACTGAACTATATTAACTGATGGTCAACTTTAAAACTTTCATAATTACGGGAATTGTATTGGAATTGGAATTGCATCAAAGTGGCTTTAACCTATGGTGACTCCAAGAGCCCCTGCTCATCAGCAGCCCAGCTCAGTTCTTATAACTCATTGCTGTGGCTTCCTTGATTGAGGGCATGCACACATGGACCAAAAGGCATGTGTTTCACACCATCCTATACTGATGATGCAGGCCAATAGCCCCAGGCCTGGATCAGCTAGTCTAGATGCCCATATGGCAGTCCCTGACTAATCATAGCCCAAAAGGACCTTAGTGCAAGGCAAAAAGACTAGCTTTGCCATGGAGTTTCTTGAAAAGTCCATAGCAAGAGCCAGCACACCACATGGCCCTGCATGCCTCTGTCCTGTCACCACTTCCACATCTTCTCTAAAGACCCTGTTACAGACTGTGAAGTTGGATGGGGGTGCCTGGCCACATGTGTAGCCAGGCACCCCATTTCTACCCTTATGGGCTGTGACAGGTGCCTTCAGAGAAGACACAACAGCAGCATCAGGTAAGGCAGCAGTTCCATGGCATGGTGGCAGGTGGATATGTAAACGCCTGTCTGTTGCTGCATCATCCTGGGGATTGACCTGGGTCTGATACTTGTCTGCTTATCCATTGGTAACATGGGCTTCCTCTTTTTCTACTGCCTCCCACTTTCCAAAGCATCATGGTCTTTTCCAATGAGTCATGTCAACTCATGAAATTACCAAAGTACAATAGCTGTAGTTTGTTACTTTTGGCTTCTGTGGACAGTTCAGGCTTCATTTACTCTAGGATTCATTTATTACCTGGCAGTTGAACAAATATATTATATTTTCTGACTGATTTTTTTGACAATCCATAGTATCCATAGAACTGTCTTCCAGCACCTCATTGCAAATGAGTTTATTCTCTTTTTGTCAGCTTTCTTCACTGCCCAGATTTCTTAACCATACATAGAATCATACATAGAACTCAGAAATACAATGGCAAGTGTAATCCTGACATTGGTGTTTAATGATATATCTGTAGCAAATCAGGTCTTTTAATACATATGTCCAACCGCACAATATCAGATAATCCAGATAATATCAGAGATCATTTGTCCAACTACACAGGTAATATTAAGTCATATAATACATTTCTCCACTGTACTCATTGAGCATTGGACTATGACTCTGGACACCAGGGTTCAATTCCCAGTTTGACCATGAAACCCACTGAGTGGGTTGAGCAAGTCACACACTCTCAGCCTCAAGGGAAGGCCATGACAAACCTCCTCTGAACCAATTTGGACAAGAAAACCCCATAAGAGGTTTGCCTTAGGATCACCAAAAATTGGAAACAACTTGAAGGCACATAACAACAGCAATAATACATAGAGACAACACTTTATGAGTTTAGGCATGGAAAATACCCCTTTATCTTTCTGGAATCACAGACATATGGAGCATTTTGTTGTTGATGATGCTATAAATAAGATGGCAGGAATTCAGGGTCAGACTTACAGATGCATAACCTGGAGTAATGCATCTGTAGTGGAACTGTATTCATGGTCTCTACAAACTGCCCACACCCACCAGACCTACTTTACTGGGCTTCAGCCCAGTAAAGGAGAGAGGGGGCTTGTTTTGCTAGTGTTGTTTCCACCCAACCCACCCCATCAACCGATGAGGCTGTAATGATCAGAAGCAGAAGCTACTGTGTCTAGTTCTGGGCACCACAATTCAAAAAGGATGTGGAGAAACTGGAGCGTGTCCAAAGGAGGGCAACTAAAATGGTGAAGGGTCTGTAAACCAAGCCCTATGAGGAACGACTTAGGGAGCTGGGAATGTTTAGCCTGGAGAAGAGAAGGTTAAGAGGTGATATGATAGCCTTGTTTAAATATTTAAAGGGAGGTCATATTGAGGAGGGAACAGTATTGTTTTCTTCTGCTCCAGAAACTAGGACCCGGAACAATGGGTGCAAGTACCAAGAAAAGAGATTCCACCTCAACATTAGGAGGAACTTCCTGACAGTAAGGGCTGTTCGACAGTGGAACACAGTCCCTCGGAGTGTGGTGGAGTCTCCTTCCTTAGAGGTCTTTAAGCAGAGGCTGGATGGCCATCTGTCGGGGATGCTTTAATCAGGAGTTCCTGCACGGCAGAGGGTTGGACTGGATGGCCCTTGTGGTCTCTTCCAACTCTATAATTCTATGATTCTAGTACACCTGTCACATCTCCTTGTTGCAGTCTCACCTGCTGGTGAGAGAAGGGTTGAAACATCATCTGCCCATATCCCACAGTCAGCAGAACACACCCTTTTCTCTCCACACAACTAATGCTGGTAAAGTAGGTTTGGGGAGGCTGGGCCAAGAGACTCTTCATAGCTACACAACTAAGGCAGTTATGTAACTAAAATGCATATAGAATTCCAGTTGGTGTTTACTTTGATCTCTTACACCCATTGTTGTTAAATGACACCTGGGAAAAGAAAGGCATGGGTATTAAGGACAAAGAGGAAGAAAAATTGGACTGAGGTGAAATGATAGTCAGAGCAACAGATGGACTTTGAAATATACTAAAACAATGCAAATATTCAGCAAGGTATTTGCTGTAGTCTTTGATTAAGTATTTATTTATTTATATTTATTTTAGTTACTTCATTTTGTAGGCCACCTTTCTCCCAAAGTGGGACCCAAGGTGGCTTCCAAAATCAGGAAATTAAAATGTTTTACAATAAAATTTAAAAACATTTTTTTAAAAATTCCTGACATTAAACATTATAAAAACATTTTAAAAGCCATGCAAAAGTTTAAAAACAAAACAAATAAAACACACAAATAAAATATTGCTTTAGAGCATCCCTGACTGAAAAGGAGGTGAATGAGGAACTTCTATCTTATAGGTAGAACTGACTTGTTTCAAGGAAGTGTGAAAAATTAGAGGTTAAAATGAATTCAAGAGTTGTTATTTGAGGATAGCTGATAATGTAAGCACAATGAAGGCTATACAACAATATGTTTGTGTATGAGAATGAGAAAGAGAAAGTGAAAAAGAGGGAAAAATTAGAAGGCTGGAATACAGTCTGGGAGTAAAGTAGAAGGGTTAGAAATATGGCTATTATCCCATAAAGCAGATAATGTTTCCTGAATCTTTATTACTTTGAGTGGGTGCTGAACCATGGAAGCTTCTAAGGCAGGCACCCAGGGAGACCTAATTTGGTGGCTGACAGAGACATTAGAGAACATGTTTCTTTATAAAGGTGCTCTTATCTCAGACCTTGCATATGTACTATGGGCTTCTGCAATACCCATGATAAGTAGTGCTTCCTGTTTTGTTGAATGGTACAATAAATAGTCACATAAAACCCATATAATTTGGTGGCTTGTAACTAAATATCCAAGGCCATCTTCTTCTTTGTGCCTTGGTTTCTAATGCTTCCAGGGCAATTTGAGCATCAAATTGATCGATACCACGAGTGCATTTTAGCCTCCCAATGTGGTTGCCCTCAACACTTGTCTATTCTTTCTTTTGTTGTGAACGAACTCTTAGTAACTAAATTCTCATTCTTCTTTGGTCAGTCAAAATATACTCTTCAGAGTATACTTAAACATATGAGCCACCTCATGCTACCAAGGACTGCCATTTGTTTTATGTAAAACTCTAAAGTAGAGGAGACCTGTTTGACTAACTTTGAAAGTAAAAGTGTTAATTATTCAGTGGCAATATCTTAATGTTGCTGTTTAGGCAGGTACCATATTTATCTTCAATTACCCCAGAGCAAAAGAAACTAGGATGAAGACAGGTACCTCTGGAACCATATTTATCATGTAAATAGTTCAGAAAAGGATACTGCCAGTTACATCTTTTCAATACAAAAATGCATGCATTTCACTATTTTGTAAATGCCAGAGAGATGCAGCATCCGTTAGAGTTAACAGTGCGGCACTTTTGTGTTCAGTAGCATGAATCATTAATCATGAGACAGGCCATATTCTTGTACTGCTTCTGCTTTCATTACTTGGCCTAATTAAACAGTTCTCTGAACTGGAATCTCAGATTCCTCTGTTACAGATTATCATTAATTATGGTGAAAGTGCTCAGAGATGTTGGACTCAATTATATTCTGCTCAACCTTGGCACTGTGTGATTCATTGCACAGCCTGCTTTGCAGATGTACTCTTTTCTTATCTTGCACTCCCACTTTTGTAAATTGGGCTCCGCCAGCCAACAAACTAAGAGTTATGTGCTGCGTTTTCATTAAAAACATGTTGGAGAAGCACAGACCAATTAAGGATTCTGTATTTTATATGGAATGATGAAGTGAGCACTGAATTCTGGGAGCATTCATGGAGCAAAGAAAAAGGACTCCAAAACACTACTGACTTTTTGCTAAATATGTGGAGCTCCTGTTCTGAGATTTGTGTTCTGAGAACTTCAATTGGTGATCTTTCTCCTATGGGATTAACATAATTCCATGCAAGAGGATTAAACCATCTTGCTTGTACGTCTGATTTTTTTTTTAAAATTATAAATGTGAGGACAGCAGTATATACCACAGGCCCTTTCATGCTATGCAATAATAGTGTTATATTCCACTTTAACTGCCATAGGGTTTGTAGTTTTGGGAGATACCAGAAGAGCTCTCTGACTGAGATTTCCAATTAAATCTCTCTAAACTGGGGATCCTAGGATTCTATGGAGTAGAATCACAACAGTTAAAGCAAAATCATGGTTTGATAATTGAGTAAGGTGAAGGAGACCCAGACTCTTCCTCAAATGGACTATCTATTATTATGACTCACTGGGGAAGTCCAGGGCTGAAAATCTTGCAAGAGAATAGGATGGGTGAGGAGTTCACCTGTGCTGACATCCTAGGTCTGGAATTATTCTGCTCTTCAAGGAGATTTGGAAAACCATTTTTATGGGCAGTCTTCAATAAAACATGAAAACTGCTTTAAGTTCAGCACAGCCAGAGGGATTGCTAGTATTGTTGGCTTGAGTCTTAAAGAAGCAGTCCCTTGTAGATCTCATTTACAACAATTAAAGAAAGATATATTAACATCATTCAAGGACTGAGGGTTTGTTTTTTTTAACTTCAAGGAGCAATTTCCATATCAACATGTATTTTTTTTAAATAAAAAAAATCTTAATTCACATGTTTCAAAGGAAGATTTTGGGAAAAGGTTGGTCTTTTCCACTAAAATTCCCAGAATGTGGAGGGATTCCTATGACAGCTGTATTTGGATGGCTCCAGGGAATAACAAATAGCTCTCTCATTCTGGGGGTGGGATGGACACTTTGAAAAAGCCTGTAATCCACTCTGTCCTGAAGAGGATCTCTCTTTTGTTAGCATACTTGACAACCCTCATGCTGTATATGGGGCTTCAAATTTTCATATCTGGAGCCAGACATGTTTTAAGAGGTCACAATGATTTTTGGATATCAATATTTCAAGAGTTTTCTTTTTTATGTTTTTTCTCAGATGCCCAGTTGGTGCTGATGTGGGCTGTGTTTTCTTTGGCAAAGCAAATCTGTTTGATAACACCTTTGGATTCTAACATTTTTGTCCAAATCTGTATATGCATGTGCTTTTTAAAACTGATTTAGCTTGTTAAATTGTTTAATATGATTTTAGTATGTTTAAATTATTCTTGACTGTTTTAATTTTTAATTTTTTGCCAATTGATTTTAATATCATACCACCTTGTGACCCCATGATATAGGGTAGCACATAAATATTTAAATGAACGAATGTATAGAATTCCTCAGTTAGCATTGTCAGCAGCCATGATGGCTAGGGGATTATGATAATTGGAGTCAAAATAACTTGTCTGAGCTTTAGCTTCTAGAGTATGTTCTAGAATTGGCAAATGTGTGGTTGTCCAAAGTGTGGAATTCCTCACCAATGGCTATGCTGGGTAGGGTGGCCAGGAAGTAATGTCCCATAACATCTGGAGGACTGCATAATTTCCATTTTAGGATATGTGTGCACACTTTGTTAACATGGCACACTCAGCAGACCTATAGGACCTAAGAATATGGTCTAGAACACAGATCTGCATACCAATTCATATGAATTGCCTCACAGCCAATCATTACTAACTAAGATGAATTCTTCCCAAGAACCCCAGGGTTTCCAAAAATATTTTTGTAAACTACTTTCATCAATAGAATGATAGTGTCACCTAAATATTTAATAGAATGAACTTCTGTGTTCTTAAAAAATAATTTGGACCCCTATTCTCATGAAGCTTTTCTGAATAGTGTACAATTTTTCAAAAAGGTTGTCATGTTAGTATGCTGTAGCAATAACTTGCTGAATCCTGTGATGGGAGAAAGGCATTATATTATATTATATTATATTTAAATAAATAAATAAATAAATAAATAAATACTGCCCTTTTTTATCCCCCCCCCCCCAGCCCAATGACAAAGATTCAAGCAATTTTCACTGTGGTCAGATTATTCTTGAAAAACAAGCAATGTCCTCAACTTGGGCCCATGATTTTCATAGTGCAGCACTATTGTAGTCTACTAATATTTTCCCTAAATATGACAAGAAAAGAGTGTCCTTCATAGTGATTTAGTATAGGGTCTATTATTTTTAAAATTAACATTAGATGGTGGTTGTTTTTGTTGTAATATTGTAATATAAATGCTGAAGAGAGGAAGTAATTAAAATATGAGTTTTCTATGTGCTGTCATTTGTAAAACTAACAACAAAATCCCCAAAAACATTTATTAAAGGGTCTACTGAAACCCCCACCAATTGCCAAATGAACCATTAAAAAACATTTTGAGAACTGCTGGTTTAAACTATGCAGTATGAATATCTACATGTCAGCATACTGACATTGGGGGGGTTGCAGACTGCCAGAAATAGTGCAAATTGAGTCCACTTTTAGGGTTAGGGTTAGAGTTAGGGAATCATGGGAACTATATTTTATTGTGGCACCAGAGCTCTCTGACAGAGAAGGCTCAATGTCTCAGAAAAAAAAAATTCCCATGATTCCCTAGCACTAACCCTAACCCTTAAATTGGACTCAATTTGCACTATTTCTGGCAGTCTGCAACCCCCTCATTATCTATTTTAGCTCTTTTAGATATGTCTAACTTTTACAACAATGCCATTCCTCCTCTCCCAAATACAGAGGGACATTTTGCCACTACCTCCCCTATCATGGGGAGGGAATGAAGACAATTGGCTGTTTTTGCCACCAGCAATGAGGAAGCTGCCATGCATGGGTTGATCTCTGCAATGATAATTCCTGTGTGCCATTTCAGTCCAGGAAAGCAACCCTTCTGCCTCCCAGATCTACCATAGAGCTGCTGAAACCCCACCATCACACCTGTTCATGCCTTGATGAGTCTGGGAAGAGGATTGCAGAAGTGTCTGATTATGTTACTGTAGCTAGATGCAAAGTGATTACATCAGGGTCATCCAGAGGTTTCAGCAGCTGAGATGATAATTTTGCATCTGGCTATGGAAACATAGATGCTTCTATGACACCCCCTCCACCCTCTTTCAGGTACATGGGGAGGGCCTTTGGGAGCTTTATAATAGATTTGGGTAGTACTGTGATCACTTTATAGGGAAGAAATGCATATTAACTACCACAGTGACCAAAAATAGACATAGGTGTAGGGTTAACTTATATTTGAATATGTCACTAACAGGATTCCAGTCCCAGTGTATTAACCTATGGGAACATATATCAGACATAACACAATATATCATTCGGGCCGCCAGCTATTTTGTCCTGATTCTGTTCACTTATCCAGTGTCATGTCCTGCTTCCAGAACATAGACATGGACTCTGACTCAGAGACTGAAGCCATAGACCTGCTGCTCAGCCAGAGCAGAAGGAGGTTCCAGAGACACAGAGAAACCAAAGTGCAGTACTATTTCTGCCAGAATCCTGCCCATTCAGACCACTTATCCCTACTTACCTTAACGGAGCAGAGACAATAAAGGGAGGACCTGATGAGATCCCAGAGGATTTATAGGAAACAACAATTAATTAAGCAGCAGCTGCGTTGAGTTGCTGACATATAAATTTCTTGTCCTGACCTACCCTCCAGGAGTTGTCAGAATCTATCTGACCTACCTGGCTACCTGTTGTGTTCCTGAACTCTGTGCTTGATCTGGACTATGTTTGTTGATTCTGGATGCCATGTACCTGATGCCACTTACCTGACTTGAACATTGCTCAGTTCTGTTTGGGAATTAAGGCTTGTATTTATAAAGTAATTGCTGAAATGTGACTATCAGCTGTGTAGCAATCAGCCTTTGGCTGGTTGCCTGGACTGTGTTTGAGACATCCAATAACCAATATTACTGACCAATCTGCAGTGTGGCCTACATACTCTTTTCAGCAACAAGTGGGGAAAAATCTGCTAATCATAGCCAGCTTTCTTCTTTGAGGCATCATGTGATGAAGGAATTTTCATGCTGGGAGTGTCATCATACTCATCTGGTAAAGGGTCATACTTTTGGAATGTCACTGGGGCAGTGACAGCAATGACTAGTCACCTTATTGTAGTCCATCATGGAGTACCACCCCTTTATGTATTCAATTGAGGATTTTGTTTGTTTGTTTGTTTGTTTGATTCATTCACATTCCTCCTCTTTCCCAACAATGGGACTCGCAGCACTTTATAACTTATTAAAAACAATATTGATTAAAAACTATAAAAAACATGGTTAAAAAGTATAAACATAAAAGTTATTTTAAAAACAATGAAACCATTTACAAAATTAAAACCATTTATATTTATTAAAAGACTATATACACACCACAGTAAAGCACACCACACCACTGAAAGTCATCCCAGTCAGTTTCTAAATGTCTGATTGTATAATAATGTTTTTATTTGCCAGCAGAAGGATATCAAAAAGAGAACCACCCTAGCCTCCATAGGGAGGGAGTTTCAAAGTCTAGGAGCAGCCACTGAGAAAGCTTCTTATTCCCACCAAACATGTCTGAGAAGGTGATAGGAAAGCAAGAAGGGCCTCCCTGCAAATCTTATAGAGCTCTATAATGGGATTATAATTTCACTGTGACAGAATGCAGTAGGGACATTTCCTCATACATGCCTTTGACCTGAATGGTCTTATCCACAAATTGGCCTTATTGGAACGACCTCTAGCATTGCACTGTTTAATGTTAGCAGACCTAGCTGCTTTCCGTCCTGCAGATTGATCTAAGTAAAGGTAAGCCCATGTTGAAATCCAAGTTTTGTTCTGTCTGGATTTGCTAGTGGGACAGGCCAATTATACATCTTCAAAGAGTTTTTAGCAATAATTCCAAATATTGAACTTACCATTTCCTTTGAAAAAGTAAAATGGATATCAGGACATTGCCACATGAGCCCTGTTCTTCCTGTAATCGTGTTAGTTAATCAAAATGAAAACATGCCAGTTTGAGGACTTCCATTATTGTATAACTTGTCAATCATGCAACTGGCACTGCTTCTGCCATCACAGTCTCTTCTACACTCCCTCTTAACCCTGCCTCCTTGCCCTATGCCCTACCTAGCATGCTCTTTCTCTCTCTTTCATGCAATTCCAGAGTTCTACTATTGTGATTTCAATTTTTAAACAAAGAAAATAGTTCACAGCTCAAGATGGCGGTTCATGGTGATAGTTTCTTTTGAGCTGCTGGAGCTCTAGTTTATTCATTTTATTGGTTATTTTAGTAAATCAGCAAATTAGTTATAGTTTTACAGTTTTATCATTTTACATAGTGCTATATTTTACTGAAATAGGGTTTTGAAGGTTTTCATGGTCCACTGTGGCTGAAATAAAGAAAATAAATAGAAAAATAAAACAAAGGCAATCAATTTGTTTGGCAGTAGCGAGGGGAAGGAGGGACAGATGAAAGTATAAATACTGATACTATGGAGATTATCACATGGGAGACAGGATTGGGACAGAATTGCTTCCCCATTCTTTTCCCATCCATGACCCAAGTGAAAGTGATCATGCGAATCACTTTCACATGAAAGCGGGCTGAAATGCACTTTTAGCTGTTAGCTGAAAATGCTTTTAGCTCTCATGGTAATAACGGATTCTTCCATTAGTAAAAAAGACTGTAAATGACAGCGGAAAACATTTTTCCAGCCCGCTTTCATGTGAAAGTGATTTGCGTGATCACTTTCACTTGCGCTTCCCTGCTGGGTCAAGTATGGATTATGTGTGAAAGTCCTTCCCACGACTGGGTGGGAAGAATGGGACAGGGATGGGAGAATGACATCCCATTCCTTGTGTGATAATCTCCTGTGTGGTTGCCAATAGCACAACTGCCCTGACAGTGGCATTTCACACCAGAACACTAGCATGATTGCAAGGTCATTGATGGGTTTCCCCTGTAAAAGGGACATCCTAACCATGTTTTAGAGTCCCAGCAGCCATGGGTTGGGAGCATCACTGTGTGATAAATATTTTCAAAGGTGGTTTTCCCCCAGCTGTAATCGCGGTTTAAAAGCTGTGGGTAGTAATCTCCTTATTTAAGAAATAAATGAAAATTGTATTTTATTTGGAGTTTCTTTGTCATGTGTGCATTTGGCATTCAGCCTTTTCATACATGCACAAATGCACACAGACACATTCATAACCAGGAACAGCACAAACAAAACCAGCAAAATATAAAATACTTGTTGGCTAACTATTCTAGTAATAGTAGTTTAAGTACTACAGCAATGACAGCTAAATCAGAAGGGTCAAATGTAGAGACGAAATAAATATTCAGAGAAAATGTCAAGTTCCACACTAAAAATCTGCATGACATACATTTTAATGAACGGTTTAGATATTTTTAAAAGGATATGCAGGAAGTAGATTCTATGTTCTTTATGACCCATACACCTTGATTTCTCAGGCAAAGTCTAAGCATAATTTGAGGGGGGCACTTGATAGAACTTTATGAAATGGTGCCCCTTCCAAACACATACCATAATCCAGTGATCTCATAATACAATATCACGAGTCAAAGAATTAAAGTTTCTATGTAATTCCTAGACATTGTAATTCTATGTAATTCTTACTGAAAACTATATCAGACCCCACAATGGGACTTTCTACTTCCTCCAACATGTCATTTTTGTTTTTTAACAATATATTTTTATTATAGCATCCAGCCTGAAGCCAAGCCCAACAAAATATATGGCTTATCTTGTAACTTTTTGTCTGGAATTAATAAAGCTTTTATCTTAACCACGTTTTGATTTTTAAAATTCTAATACATCCAAAGAGCAGAAAACATTTTATTGAAAATATGCATTCCTTTAAAAGCTGTATTTTTCTGGCCTTTTTCATTACAAAATTATTAAGGAAAGGCAAGCTAAGACCTTTTTATCCAGGCCAGCTTATAGCAATTAATTGGCTGCAGACTAAGGAGCTTTGGAAAAGTAGGTGCCATACTTTTTTTTTTAATCAACAGGTTTTTACATTGCCTTTAATCCAATTGTCTTTTAATGCTATAATTTGAATAATTGTATCTGGACATTACAAATTTTGGCTAATATCCTGTTGACATAACAATGCTAGTGTAGCAGGGGTGGCATGGGAAAAAAGCCATGGGCACAGTAGGCATGAAGTCGATGAAGCACTGGAAAAATAGGCTGCACAGAGATGGCAGATTTTGCTTGCCTTCCTTTGCCACTGCCATTCAACAGCTTCTACAGGTAGCTGTCCAGCCTCTTTTTGAAATCATCCAGAGAAGGAGACTCTAACACCTCTCTAGGCAATTCATTCCATTGCCAAAGAGCTTTCACTGTCAAGATGTTCCTTCTAAAGTTCAACTGAAAACTACCTTCCTGTAATTTAAAACCATTAGATTAGGACTGCAGCATCATCTTTGTGGCAGCCCTTGAGATATTTAAAGAGTGCAATCATTCTAGTGTAGTGCCTCAACCAGATTTTGCCCTTCCTATTTTTATTTTTATTTGTTTTTAATGTCATTATGAGCTACCATGAGTCCCAATTTTGGCCAGGGTCGCCAGCAATGTGTTGTGATTAATGACTTTGCCAGGAAGATGCTCCTTATAACATCAATCAGGCCTGTGATATCGAAAGGGAGCCTAGATCTAACCTCCCTGGATCTCTAAAAATCTGAGGCATTGGATAGTCCTGATCTGACAACCTAAGTTTTAGAAGAAAGCAAGATATGTATCAATCAATTTCTTCAAAGTTAATTTTCTTGTATTTTTCTCAATACATTTGTGTAGAGATGTATGCAGCTGTGCTGGACAGAACCATGAAAAAACTGGTGTCCCACAGATCTGTGATCATCTGTAGAGAGCCCAAAAAAGTGGGAAGTTAAAAGAGTGAAAACAGCCTGGTTATGGCCGCTACCACTGTAGGTGTGTGTCTTCAACAGATTACCCCCAAGAGAGAAAGAAAGAGAAAAGATGGGTTCCCTCCTTCTGATATATAGAGTTCTAGGGGAGAGAAGGACCATTAATGGTTCTCTCCCCCTTGGATAAGTAATAGTTATTCTGCTCTCAGAACTTGATACTAAAACATTTTGGGCATACTGATCAATATCTCCTATATGAAGACCAGTGCAAATTGGCTTAGCACTTTGAATAGTTCATTTAAAGTTCAGGCTAAACTCCAGAGTAGAATCACTGCTCTATTGACATGAAAGCCACCAGCCACCATAGATGGAGAACCTCAATATTGCTGTAGCTCAGTTTAACCCAAATATTCTTACCTGTCATAATAATAATAATAATAATAATAATAATAATAATAATAATAATAATTTCTATCCCGCTTACAGTTTATAATAATAATAATAATAATTATAATAATAATAAAATTTACTTATATCCCGCCCTTTGGAAACCCAATCAGGGCGGCTCACAACCATAAAACCAATACAAAACCAGACCTGACCCTCCCCCCCTTAAGACAGTATTAAATCTACAAGAATTAAAGTTTAAAAATTCCACAATGCATATATCAATCAATATCCTAACTCACCCACACCTTAAAATAGAATTAAACCAGAAAAAAAATTTAAAACATATAATAGTCAAAATACAACAAACAACAAATTACAACAATCACAGCAGCAGGATTCCCTTTAGTTCAAAACAGTGGCAGGATCGGGGGGAGAAAAAATAGCCTTCCTTCCAGTGTAACTAGCTGTAGAGCATTCAGGGTGGCGAGATGGAACTATAAGCTGCAAAGTGCCCAGTAGCCAAGGGATCTCCATCTCAGGCTGTCTAGAAATTATAATACCAGGGTCACAACTGCACTTCAATGCTAAAGATTTTTCCAAGAAAATGGAAATTATGCAGCAGTGAAAACGTAGTAAAACACCCGAATCCTAGAATAAATGGTCTTTCAGCAAACATGTTCAAATGCCCAGGCTGAGTGGACATCATGGGAAGTTGCAAATAGTCTAGTGGAGTGGATGTCTTGTATACGTTATTGACTTGTGCTGTACTGTGTGCATAATCGAAATAGGGCTAGGTTATCTTAAAGAGTCTTTGTAGAACTGTAATCTGCTACTTGAAATGAGTTACTCTCATCTCATCCCCCCTCTACCCCCCCCCCATCTCAACAATGGTACACCTGCATCTCCTGCAAAGATGGTACTGAATGTCTCAGCTCATGATTTGGCTGGATAGTCCTTAGGGACACTGCTAGATGTTGCTGTCACTTATGTCCTTGCCATATAGTTTGTCTTTGCAAATTTCTTGTTGACCCACCTCTGCCACACATACCACACATCCATTAGTGCATTGCAGTGTTACCACTTCACTGATGCACATCACTCTGTATGAAAGCACGTTGAAGTCCTTTGTAGCATTGAATATTAATGTATTTAATGTAGCCAGCTATCTCCAATGCAAAACATATGATTTTTTTTTTAAAAAAATTGGTTTCATGCTCCCCTAGCATTAATATGTTATTTTGGTAGCATTCTGAAATGAGGTGTTTATATATGTATGTATACATAGTCACAAAATACCTGCAATTTTGTATGGGTGCGTCTGTGTCAGAGACAGAGCTGAATTAGAGCAATACTCCCAAAAGTTTGAAATGTAAGCCTTTTGGCTTAACAGTTTGCCAGTTTCATATCCTGCCGTAGTTGCCGATTTAATATATATGAAAATCAGTAGTCTTGTATCTCTGCATATGTGCCTTTTGTAATATAATTTTGACAGATGGCAAGCTGGATAAATCTAGCTCGTCACTATATAAAATCTTGGCTTGGCTTGCACTCTACCCAAACTTGTTTCCAAAGGGTTTTACGTTTTTCCTCTTTTTTAATTTTTTAAAAAAAAGACTGCTTGGGGGCCTGATTTGTTTTTATTGTCCACCTCAATATATTTTTGTCTCCAATATATTTTATATGCAAGTTATTCTTTAAACAAACCAGAAGGAGAGAGAGAGAGAGAGTGGAGAGGGAAAGAGGCATATGCATCTACATAATACCGTTGACTATGCTATTCTGCGTCTCCCCTTATTAAAAATAAATATGCTACCCAAGCCCTGTTTGCTCCATCTAAAATTCTGAGAACAATATCTTACTATGGGGGGGGGGAGGGAAAAGGGGGAGGAGGAGGACAGGAAGCAGTCCCCTCTTTTTCCAGCTCCAGATAGACTGCTCATTGAAAATGTAATACACTGCTGCCATGTCACAGGTCAGCTGGCAAATGGCAATCTGAATTTTAAAAGGAATATGAATAAAATTCTGTTTTATTTTGAAAATGAACTTTGTGCCCTCCATCATGAATCCAATATATGTCTTAATCTTCTATGCTCTTGAAGCCTGCGGCTTGCTGGCTGAGTCCTTTGACTCCTGAACCTAATAAGGAAATAGGTTGTTTTCTCATCCTAGTCTCATTTTTAGAAGGGCTGAAACAAACAGTCCCTATTTCAAATGTAATTGACAAAGCATAAAAACATGTGTGTTATATAATTTTGGGGTTCATAGCGGAGCTCAGGGCTGGGATATTTTATTTTAAAATTTGATTAAGATGTTATACCTCTGGAAATGATGCTGTCAGGATTCAGAATCCAAATTTACCAACTGTTCAGTTTCATGTTTACCTTGGAACTGTACATGTCAAGCTGATAAAAAGATGAAACAGATAATAGTACACTCCATTGGGGACCAGTTTCATTTAACCTGAATATTATTCATAGCAGACTGTTGACAGCTTTGTCATTGTGGAGAAGAAATAAACGGTGTGTTACATGTTCAGTGTATCTTATATTACATAAGAACATTTACTACAATTTATTTATGATTATTTCATCACTTTTTTCATGATCAAGTAGGGATGTTCATACAGTTCTTGGTTTTAATTAAATATATTTCACTTTGAGAGCTTTATTGCAATCTGGGCAGATCCTTGTATTTTTCCAAGTTCACTAACCATGTGCCATGGGTGATATAATTTTCCCATTGTTCTTTTACAGGTAGCTATGAGGAACTGTAAATGATCCTATCCCCACCATTCATGCAGGGGAAAATATTGTTAGCTACAAATTTGCTGACAGTAATTTAACTTAAGATGATCAAGGCTGAGTCTCCCTTATCTGGAAATCTGAAATATTCCCAAACCCAAAATTTTGTTCATGAGTGGCTGAGATAGTGACACCTTTGTCTTCTGATGGTTTAGTGTGCACAAACTTTGTTTTATACACATGATTATTAAATATTGTATAAATGTATCTTCAGAATATGCATATAGGATGTGTATGAGACATAAATGAATTTTGTGTTTAGACTTGAGTCCCATCTCCAAGATAACTCATTATGTACATATATGCAAATACAGGTATTCAAAAACATTTTTTTAAAAAAAATCTGAAACCCCAAACATCTTTTGTCCCAAACATTTTTGATGAGACAGACTCAACCTATACTATTTACTATGGGCATGATCCAGCAACTGTCAAGCACTTTTAGATTATATTAATTTTTTTCTCTGCTTACGAAATTCCCAAAGATATCTCCTTGCTCCTCTCAGAAACAGAATGCTGGACTAGATAGGTCTTTGGACTTATCCTGTAGTGCTGCCCCAGTGTTCTCACAATTGCAGTGGGAGGGAATGTAAGCAGACTTGTAAATCTCCCATTAAAACCAATGGGATGTTAAAGTATTTAGCTGTGAAATGAGCTTTGCACTGTATTCCTTCTGCAGTAGGCACAACAATAACTGGATTGACCTTGCTAGACTTCTTCTTGAAAGTCTGTGAAGAATGGAATGTACCTGGCTGTTGAATAAAGAGAATGGACAAAATGATTTTTTTAGTCTGATGCATGGTTCAAGCCATGCAACTCTTCTTCAAAAGCAACATATAGGGCAGGAGTCCCTGGACTTTTTCATCCGGGGGCTGGTTCGCTGGCCCTCAGATCTTCCAGGGGGGCCGGTCATGCATGCGCATGCGCACAACTCCGAACACCATTTTGGAATACAAAATAGTGTTTGGCAGCATGCATGTGCACGCAACGACAATGATGCAGCAGCAGGAGACCTTGTAGGCCGGTAAGAAGGCCTCGACGGGCCGGGTCCAGCCCGTGAGCCGTAGTTTGGGGACCCCTGATCTAGGGATTGTAACCATGGTTTCCTTTCATTGATGGCAACACCCTTTGATCCAACAGAGGGGTTCTGCTAGTAGAATGAGGAGAGATACAATTTTTGTGAATACCTTCTCTGCACTCCCACTGCCTTGAACACTATTCTGAAGGTTCCCCTAACTGTGTGGGCTAGATTTGGGAGAGATTATTCTGGGAGTGGGAGAAGAGTAAGTATTGTATACCACATTCTCCTGAGCAATAATTAACACTTTCTGGAATGCCGAAGGAAGAGTATTATGTCATAATCTATTCATATTCCAGAAGTCATGCCAACAAGTAATGAGCTCTGGGAAACTTTAAAAATCCATTTTTGTTTTTAAAGTTAAAAAGTAGAATTCTGAAATTTCTCCTTTTTCCTTTTTAAGTCAAAAAAGAGGGCATAAATAATAGTAATTTTAAAACCTGAATATTAAATATTGTAAACAAATAATTCAAATTTTGTGTTGGGTGGGTCAAATTGTTGCATGATGCTCTAATTCACATCTTGATAAAGGTACCCTGAAAAACTTTCTACATGAATAGGCAGAAATTTTAGAATTAGGAATAAATATGAGTTGGTTGCTGTTTTGCAGATGGGATTATGGTGCTCATGAATAAATATAATTAATTAAAATAAAGAATAGCTGCTGGGATAGTCATGATGGTAAGACCCACAAGTTTGACAAAAAAATAAAAATGTTCTGAAGACAAAACATTCTTGCTATTGGGCTGCCTGACTGCTCCTCCTTTGCTGCCTCTCTTTCCAGGGACATTCCTCGGGGAACCATGTTACCATTGGCATAATTGCCCTACAGCTGTCCTGTATTTGTCATTGAGGGTACAGACTGGGAGCTAAAGCTGTTGTGTTTTTCCGAATCCTCTGTGTTTCTAATTAACTGGCCCAAAAGGAGGGATCCTAGTCCAAGACAACAGCCACCAAAGTTTCTGCTGGGGATACTGGGGGAGGGAGAATCTTTTGTTATTCCAAGTTCACAAACTATTTTCCATAAATGTTAAGCAAATGTAATGTGAGAGCTGGAACTGAAGATGGAAAGTGTAGCTGTGGGGAGAAGGAAAGAAAACAAAAACTGAGGCTCCCATTCAAAAAATAAAATGGTTGTGCAAATTATGGTAGCCTTTTTGAATGAGAATGGAATTTGGTTATGCCTATATTCCAGTGACAGTCTCTTTTCTTTGGTAAAGCACTATCTGACATGTCCACCCCATGTTTGCTATCTGTAGATATTTTTAGTGTGAATTCCCAAAGCTGGAATTCTGAGTCCACTCTGCACCCCATCCCCACCAAAGTCATTAAATTTGAATCTCAGGATTCCACATATATTGTCTTGAATACATCAGGGGTAACCATGTTGGCCATATAGCAAATCCAATAAAAAATCTATCAAGCAGTGAGACTGCAGATATGCCCCTCCATACCATTTTAACCAAGAAGAGAAACATCAGAATGCAGGCCTATGACTAACATTTTCATTTCCCCCCCCTCCTGTTTGGTTTGTAACATGTTGCCTGATGAAGAAGCCAGTGTGAATTTTCGAAAGCTGCAACATGTATATTGTGCATTTTGGTTGGCCAATAAAGGTATCACTGTTTGGTGGATTTTTGACTGGATTGTCTTGAATGTTAACACCTATCAACTCACCAGCCAGACACCGGATATCAGCATCAGGAGTTATGGAAGTTTTTGACAGTTAGCCCGTTAGCCCACAAAAGTAAATTATCTTTGTTGGGGCTGTGCTGCTATAGAACTATCAAGTCTGACAGCTTATTCTCAGATAGGACCTCCCATCTAGAAGTACTGCGTTTCTGGGTGAAGAGAGATATAAAGAACCAGTCACTGGTGGTGGTTTGTAGCAATAGCAATAGGATTTACATTTCTATATCACCTAATAGTGTCTCAGCATTCTCTAAGCAGTTCACAATTTGTTAGCTAATTGCCCCCAACAAGCTAGGTACTCATTTTACCAACTTATGAAAGGATGGAAGGCTGAGTCAACTTTGGAATCCTGGGATTGAACTCACAATGTTGTGGCTGCAGTTCTGGCATTTAATCAAATGTGCCACCAGGTCTCCTGGTGTATGTGTGTATGAGTTGAATGCCCTACCAATCATCATATCTATCATCTATTTATTGATTTGCTACATTGACACCTTGATATTGGGTGTATATATTGTGCTGTTAGTTCATGTGTTCTGGTGGAGGGAATGGGGTGCTCCCATTATTATAATCTCAGTATAAAGTATGACATTGAACTGAGCATTCCAGGTAAGAGAATGATGGGACAGATGCTTGATACCTGTCCAGTGTTGCATTCCTTCCCTGTGGTGCTGCTACTGAACACCATCCATGACTTTATTGTGAATGACCTGGTATGCATTAGAGAGACCTGGGTGGATGGGTTTGGTGGATTGGATCTGTCTTAGCTTTGTCCACTTGGATATTAAGTACAGTTCCAGCCTACACTTCAGGAGAAGGAATAGCAATAGCAAGTACATTTCTATATAGTTTATCAATGCACTTAAGCACTCCCTAAGCAGTTTACAATGTGTAAGCCAATTGCCCCCAACAAGCTGGGTACTCATTTTAGCAACCTCAGAAGGATGCAAGGCTGAGTCAACCCTGAGCCCCTGGCTGGTATTGAACTTACAACCTTGTGGTTTGTGAGTATGTGGCTACAGTACAGGCATTTAACCACTGCACCACCAGGGCACATAAGTAATTGCTGTCATTTGTAAGGATTCATCTCCCTCACAAGGAAAAACATTTGCTTAAGCTCCAGTTTGGAGAATTTGTAACTTGTGTTAGGCCAAAGTGACCAAACAATGATGCTACTTTTGTATCACCTAGCCCCCTGTCCAACAGCCTCCTTGTGTGAACTGGCCAAAGTGGTCTTCGAGGAAGTACAAAAGAACACTGGCTACCATGACTGTGCTAGGTTTACCAGGCACTTCAAGGAGAAAGTAGCATACATTCAATAGACATGCAAATATCCAGTCCCCCATTTGCTTAGTTTTCTTGGGATTATTTTCATTGTTGCATCTTGATGATGTGGACAAGACACTTGAATCAGTCCTTTCCACCTCACATAAATTTCATGCTCTTGCTGGCTACTTGCTCTGGGTAAAAGAGCTGCCTTATTGGTCTTCCTGGATCTGTCAGTGGCTTTTGATACCATTAATTGTGGCATCTTACTGCACTTTCTCTCAGTCTGAGCAACAGCCTCCTCTGAATGAGGTTAACAGTCTCTCCCTGCTATACCCAAACCATCATCAGTTAGGATAGGATTTAGTTTGTTATTTATTTATTAATTAAAATAATTATTATTTGGTTTTTAAACTACAAACTGCATGTTTGTCATTTCTTGGAGTAAATCTTTATTCTTTTGAAAGGCAGATTTAGAATAAATACTTTGACCCACACCTTTGCTGTTTCTGCTGATGAAAGCTGAACTCTAACAAGTTTAACTTGCATATTTGCATAATTTTGTTTCCCTTTGAAAGGGTTAACATCCTGGAAAACTCAAATTGCACCCTACAAAAATATCAAGCAACTTTATATTCTATTTTAGCCACTTAGAAAAACACACACACACACACCGTATTTATAGTCTGTTTTTCGAGTTTTAATTTCTGGTTTGAACCTTGTAAACTAGCCTCAGGTTAGTATACTTTCTCATAGTTCCTTTCATATCTCTCTGCAAACGACACAAATAGAATACATTTGTTTTGTATGCTTTGCATACTAAATGTAAAGGTATTCCCTATTGACAAGGTTGTCAAGTTGTGTCCTACCATAGGGGACGGTGCTCATCTTCATTACTAAGCCAAAGAGCCAGTGTTGTCAGAGACTACTCTGTGATCATGTGGTCAGCATGACTGCACTGAACACTGTTACCTTCGCACTGAAGTGGTACCTATTTATCTACTTGCATTTGCATGCTTTCGAACTGTTAGATTGGAAGAAGCTGGGACTAGTGACGGGAACTGCCAAGCTGCTGATAGGTGCTGGTAACCTCCCATCTGGATTTCTGTAATGCGCTCTACATGGGACTACCCTCATCCTTGGTCTGGGAACTTCAGTTGGTACAAAATATGGCAGCCAGAGTGGTCTCAGGTACATCGCAAATAGACTGCATAACTCCTGTGCTAAAATCTCTTCTCTGGCTGCCTGTCAGTTTCTGGGCCCAGTATAAGGTGTTGGTTATGACCTTTAAAGCCCTAAATGGCTTGGGTCCAACTTATCTTCGGGACCATCTCTTCCCATATAATCCCCCCCCTGCACACTCCGATCCTCTGGGAGGAATCTTTTACAGCCAATGAAAACTAGGCTGTCGACAACCTCCCAGAGGGCCTTTTCAGCCACCGCTCCCAAATTATGGAATGGTCTGCCGGATGAGATCTGCCAGTTGACAACTTTAAGCAGCTTTAAAAAGGCTGTTAAGACAGATCTCTTCCGGCAGGCCTTCCCTGATTAGATCCCCCAGCCTCAGGAGTTTCCTTATCCCTTCTTTTTCTTCGGCTACAATTACTGCCCCGCCTACTATTTGTTTGTTTGTTTTTGGATTGTTTTTTAACTGAGTGTTTTAACTATCTTGTTTTAATGTCAAAATTGTTTAATTCTTTTTTAAGGGGTGGGAGGGTTGTGGGATTTGGATTGTATTTTAAAATTGTATGAAGTTTTTAAACTGTTGTGAGCCACCCCGATTGCTTGACAGAGGGGCGGAATATAAATAAAATTTATTATTATTATTATTATTATTATTATTATTATTATTATTATTATTATTATTATTTTGCAATCAACAGAATCATAGTCTTAACCACTTGAGCCACCGCATCCCTCTATACTGCCTTAATTTTTTTCTTTGCTGAAAAAAAGGAATAATATTATTATTAATAATAATAACAATAATAATAATAATAAGTAGTAGTAGTAGTAGTAGTAGAGGTAAAGGTTGGTGCAAAAGTAATCAGTGGGGGAGGAAAGATCGTCTGGCTCTAATGTAAATCCCATTTGGAGAAAATGAAGGTTTTGAAAATATGCAATGCAAAGGAAATACTTTACTTTTATCCTCACAATACTTGCATCCTCCTTTTGGAGAATATTCTCTTTCCCACTCTGCCTACCCAGCAGCTTGAGCATCCAGGATGCGGCATCTGCTGGGGCAGAGATGATATTCATTCAGCCTCATGCAGCTGGGAAGCAAGAGCAAGTGCCTAAGAGAATCAAGCTTTACAACTTGGAGTGGGAAGGAGGGGAGAGGAGCAGGGCAGTTTTTATTTGTCTTGCTGCTTCTGCTGAAGGAAACAATTAACATTTTGCTTTTTATGATGTCAGCTGAGTAAATCAGCATGGGCAGAAGAAAAGTTTGAAGAATATTCAGTAGTTGTGGGATTGTGTCTAGAAACTCTACAGTACTATGCATTTAAAGATTTTAATATATTAAGAACAGAGATGTAAAAAACAACTTTAAGAGGTCATGGCAGCATGTTCATTTTTTATTTTGTTCTTTTCAAATAACTATACCACCTCTACAGGAATTAGAGTAAGGATGTTATTGTTTTGCAGTTCAGAATTTAATGGGGTCCCTTGTCTCAGCATACAGTAAATACCCCCAAGTTCATGCTGGTGGATGTCATTGTAGGAGTTGCAGCTCTTACAAGGCACCCTATGTGATTCATTCCTGACACAGTGTGATGACATTCAGAGCCAAATGACAGCAATGGAGAAATATCATCAAATGAAATCCAAGTCCTTTCATTACTTACTCATTTCTCTTGTTCTCGGTAAACAGCAAGTGAACAATGGTCTGGACAAGCACGGAGGTCACCTAATGAGTCTTTCCTATTACAGTGAAAACTTGCATTTCTATTGAAATGATAGCAATTATTTCTGATACACATCAATCCATATATATTAGCACACACAAATATTATAGCCAGAATCCTATTGGGAACATGCACTCACATAATGCATGGCTATGGCTGCTGCCACACTGCAGAATGAATGCAGTTTGACATCACTTTAACTGTTATGGCTCCATCATATGGAATCCTGTGATTTGTAGTTTGTTGTGGTCCTTTACATTTTGTAGATCTGCTTCTTAGTAAAGTATATGAGTATGCATATGCAGTGAATCAGCTCCAGTTTTCTATAGATATGTTGGAAGGATCACTGCTGCATCATAAATGGGCCATGCAATGCTTTGTAAAAAACACTAGAGACTTGAGACCCATTTAAAAATGGGTATGAAAATAATGATGAGGTTTTTAAAAATGGTAAACTGAAGCATGAACAGGATGAAATAAACAAAAGATTGGAAAAATGAGAAGATGCATTAAGGGAGAGGCTGGTCATTAATGACTTACACATTAACAAGTCCTGCAAAGAAGCCTCTCATATCCCATAGTTTCTGCCAGACCATGCACAAGACTTCTGCAGAAGACTTTCTTGCAATGGGAACAAAAATTGCTGAAATTATTCATTGCTACATTTGAGAAGAAAGTTAGTGAAGAATTATATCCCTGCCTTGAAGCCATATATTCTGGCAACTGAACTGTAGTCTCAAGAATATGCCAGCTTCCTGGAAACATACAGTTAGCTAAATTCCCCTTAAGATCAGAGATTTTGCTAAACTGTTTCTGTACAACTCAGTCGTTGAAATGATCATGATCATTGCTCTATTGATTGGAATGGTGGGCTAGGATTTGTTTTTCAGCAAAAAGTGGAAATAATTAAGAATGAATGATTCATGAATCCTTTTCTTTATATCCTGATGGCTTTCAGGCTGTATCTTAGGCTCTGTTCATATATAACACTAAATCAGTGTCAATGTTTATATTGACTGGTCTTGGGTTCAGGTATTCTGTTGTCCCTTCTCTTCCTTCAGGGCACCTGCAGGAAAGTGATTGGAAGAATTTTTAGTGTTTTTGGTTAACAGCATTTTTGTCTGAACCCAAACAACTGTCTAAGCATTATGGTGTATTGAAACAAGTCAGTTTGAAATGTTGATTAACTATCCTGGCTTATATCAATAAATTATAGTTACTCCTAAGTAATGGAAGTTTCTGGGTCAGGAATACCAGCAGACTACAGTTAGATGAAAATAAAAGTTTATCTTTCTGATCCCCTAGATTACATACAGGTGGAGGAGGAGGACAAAAGAACAAAGATTGGAACCAGAGCTTGAAAAAGTTACATTTTTAATTACTCCTCCCCCATGCTACCAGACACTATGGCCATCTCCTACATTCCACCAAACAGCATGACCAATGTTTCTAAACTCTGAGGACCACATAGCTTAAGTATCAAGTATATACTGGAAAACTACATTTTAACACTATGTGAGAGAAAGACTGTTGTCTTGTCTTATCAATATGTAAGCCTTGGAAAATATAAACCTCAGAGCGTGAAATAGGAAATAGGAAATAGGGCACCTGCATTCAGAGACAGAGAGAAATCTGCATCTATCTCTGCACTGTCATTTATTGACCTTAAAGGTTAAGGATATATCCTAATCTTGGCCAGGAATTAGTTTTTCCTTTTATATCTGGTATATATATATATATATATATATATATATATATATATGATATCATATGGGCTTAGCGGATAGTATGTTGCAGGAAAGGAAGAAGAAAAATAAAACCAAATGAGATTTTAAATGTGAGGCAGAAAATGAGATCATTCTTCCCAAGTCACATTCACAAGTTTTTTCTCATACTAACCTTTATGTAGCGAGATCTTGTAGCACCTTTGAGACTAACTGAAAGAAAGAAGTTGGCAGCATGAGCTTTCGTAGTCTACGAAAGCTCATGCTGCCAACTTCTTTCTTTCAGTTAGTCTCAAAGGTGCTACAAGATCTCGCTACATAGTGATTCTACAGACTAACATGGCTATATCTTTCAGTTCTACCTTATATGTGTCTGCTTGTGTCTTGAGATCTGGGGAGGCCTCTACTACTTTCCCACTACTTTCACAGGTAAATCTGGTGGGAACACTCTGAAAGGCCTCCTGGGTGGCTGCTCCTGGGCTATGAAACTCCTTTTGTAGAGAGGTTAGGCTGGCACTCTCCTTGCTATCCTTTCAGAGGCACCTAAATATCTTTTTATTTCAGCAGGCCTTGAAGGACTGACTGCTCATGTACTGTGCTATTTATATGAGGGGGTATCATAAAGTTTTAATTATCACCTTTAAATTTTTTTGACAGAAAAGTTTGTTTTGATTTGTAGTTAACTTATCTCTATGTAGTCGCCATCCAGATCTACACATTTTCCCAGCGTTTCTTGACCCTCTGAATACTGTTATTGTAGAAGTCTGCAGATTGCACCTTAAACTACTCTTCCACTTCATGAATGACATCATTTGTGTTGTCAAATTGACGACCCTGCAATGGATTTTTCTTTTCTCAGAACAAGAAGAAGTCACTTGGTGTGAAGTTGGGAGAATACGGCGGATGCTCCAAAATCTCAAAGCCACATGCCCTTGCTTTGTTAACTGCAACTTGAGATGAGTGAGCAGGTGCATTATCAGCTAGGAGATGAATGCCTGTGAAGAGCATACCACAGCGTTTGTTTTTCAGAGCATCTCACAACTTGTCCAGAAGATTGCTGTAGTATGTCCCAGTGATGGTTTGTTCTTTTGCAGGGTAATCTGTGAGAATGACTCAACGACAGTCCCAAAAAACTGAGAGCATAACCTTCCCTGCTGACTTTTTCACCTTTGCCTTTTTTTTGGAGGGGGGGAGGGGAATCAGCATGCTTCCACTCCATGCTCATGGTTTTGGTCTCTGGATCATACTAATAGATCCAAGATTCATCCATGGTTACCAGACAAAAAAAAATCCTCTTCATCCTGTTCCAACAGTGTTAACATCTGTCTTGTTTGTTTCTGGAAAGAGGTTAGCAAGTGTGGAACCCATTGCGCAGACACCTTAGACGTGCAGTTCATCATGAATAATTTCCCACACACTACTATAATTGAGACCAGTTTCATTCATGATCATTTGGATGGTTGCTTGTCTCTCTTCCAGTATTAAATTCCACTTTCTTCATGGTGGCCGCATCGTATGTCAATGATGGTCTTCCAGGTCTTGGCTCGTCTGTGAGGGACATGTGACTAATTTGGAAATTCTTTTTCCACCTCACAATAGTGTCATAAGATAGGCAATCATTTCCATAAACTACCATCATCTCATCATGAATTTGCCAGGCAGTATTACCCTTGAAATACAGGAACTTTATCATGCTGCGAGCCACAATCTTCTCCTTTTTACACTTTAGTCACTTCTGGCACAACCAGTAGCCAAAACAAATGTATCCATTTAGCTGATTTTCTCAACATCATGCACTTAGGTAGCAATGATGACACTGACAAAATTTCATCAATATACCATAATAACTTCTGGGGGTAATTATTACTTTATGATACCCCCTCATAATTGTTGTTCTTTATAATGGTCTTTTCTTTAACTGCTTTTAATTTTATTGATTATATTTTAATTTTTGTGCAATGTAAAGTATTAACTGTATCTTTTTTACTTTTTGTAAGCTGCCCAGAGTCCCAGGTTGAGAAAAAGGTGGGATGATACTGATGCTGTTTGAAGATATTTAAAAAGTACTTCCAGGACAACTTTTGTGGGAGAAAACGAAGTCTGCCCCACACATCCCATGCCTCTAGAATAAGGCTACACCACAAGGTTGCATTTTTCCAAGTGGAGCAACTGTTGCAAGAAATAGCAACTCATTGGATCACTGCAGCTGTGTCGTTATTTGAAGCGGTAGAGCACTGACATCCTAAGAATGAAAGAACAATTCTTTTAAGAGGCAATCCTGCAGCTGCTTATTCCATAGCCCCGTTCCTCAAATATCTGAAATCCTCACAATTGCTTTCTTTTTGTTCCCATCTCTTAGACCCTATTCATATTTTTTGTCACAAGAAAAAAACAACTAATCAATAATGTTGCACTTCAACCCTGTCAGAATAATTCCCATTACAATACATTTGTACTAAGTTTTTTTTTCTTTTTAAATAGATGTAAATTGGGTCACTATTTAGAGTGCCTCATGTGGATTTCTTGTCCAAAATTAAAGCTTTTTCAGGGGGCAGGGGGCTGTTGTTGTTGTTCAGAATGTTTTCTTCAAAACTCATAAATATTTAACTTTTGCATTTTTTTAAATTAAATTTTTATTCATTCCAATATAATACCAATATTTACAATGAATATTTTCTCTTCATTACCATTATTAAATGCATGTAATTATAGTGTATTATTATAACAGGTCAGATTAAATATTTTAACTTCCCGGATTGTTACTTGGTTTCAGGACTAAAGAAAAGATGTCTCACAGTTCCCAAAAATAAAAATCGTCTGCCTGTTTCTTGACTTTAGTCTTTACTCTCTTTCAACGTATATTGGACTAGCTTGGGATTTATTTCATTTTATTTTATTTTATTTTATTTTGTTATGACCATCGTTTTTTACAGTATTTCTGTAATTTTTCCCAGTTTTGTCCATTTCATTCCTCGCGTTCATATCCATTGTCTTCATTAATCTATCCATTTCTATATTGTCTAGGGATTTAAGTAGCCAGTCTTCAATTGTTGGTATCTCCTTTGTTTTCCATTTTTGTGCAATTAGAATTCTGGCACTTGTAATCATGTATAACAGAGTTTTTGAATGTCTTCTAGCTTCTTTATTCAAGATTTTATCTGTCATATTTAAGAGATATATCTCAGGTATCATTTGAAATTTTATCTCAAAAATTTGTTCAATTTCCGAATGAATTATTTCCCAAAGCTTTTTAATTTCAGGGCATTGCCACCACATGTGAAACCAATTTCCGATTTCTTTGTTGCACTTCCAGCACTTATCTTCTCTTTTTTTTATAAATTTTTGCTAATTTGGATGCCATTAAATGCCATCTGTAGACCATCTTTAAATAGTTCTCTCTCAAACTTTGACATTTTGTGAACTGGAATGTCCTCCTTCTGGAGTGCTGCCAAACCTCTAAGTCAATACTTCTACCAATATCTTTTGCCCAGTTTATCATTTCAGCTTTAACAATTTCTTGTTCTAACTTTCTGTCGAGAAGTATTTTATAAATTTTTGAAGCTTGTTTTGTCATTTTTCCTTCTAGGGTTTTGTCTAGTTCATTTTTTTTCCAGTTCAAAATTGATATATTTTTTTTTATCTACCGTAACTTAAATCTTTCTGTTAATTGGTGATAGATCAACCAATGGCTTTTGGCTTTAAATTCTTTTATTTCATTTGGATTCTTCATAAAGTACTGATGTTGGTTATCTTTTTTAAAGATGTCTCGGTATCTTATCTAGTTTGTTCCTATTTTTGTTCTTTCAAATAGTGCTTCCTGTGGAGGGAGCCAGCCGGGTATCTTAGAGTAAAAAATTGGCCTGATTTGTTCCCATGTTACTATGATTGATTTACGAATGAAATGGTGTTCAAACATTTTATGCACTTTGGTTTTGCCATACCATAAGTAGGCATGCCAACCATAGCGCAAATTGAACCCCTCAAGGTTCAATAATTTTTTATTCTTAAGTTCGATCCAGTCTGACAAGTACACCAGGATATTGGCTTGATAATATAAATATAAGTCTGGCAGATTACAACCACCATTCATTTTTGTATCAGTTAATGTTTTCCATCTTACCCTTGCCTTCTTACCTTCCCATAGAATTTTTAAAAGTTCTTTATTCCAAACATCAAATGGTTTTGTGTTCGTTATAATTGGGAGGTTTGCAAATAAGAAGTTAAATTTGGGTAGGATAGACATTTTTATTGCAGCCATTTTCCGCAAAAGGACAGTTTTAGCTTCGCCCAGCTGCGCAGATCTTTTTGCACATTTTTCCACATTATACTATTTTTTAAAAGAAAAAATATTTATTTATTTTGCAATTGCCACTCTCTCTGCTGCTGGATAAACTCACTTTGATTTTGATTTTGATTTTTCCCTATAATGACTGTGATCAATTAGGCATCACATCATATATGCAAATGACATCTCTGTCTTGGCCAATCAAATCTGGGATGGATATAGTTGGCAAGTACTGCTTCCTGCTTCAGTTGCAGGGGCCTTTCTAACCTACCAGGTTACTCTGCATGGGAAGATGCTTTCACCTTGATTTTGATACACTGCTCCCCAAATTACTGACATTTTAATAATATTAAAAACACTGATGTAAAGCACTTTCCACTCCCCTCCTGGTCCTTTGGTCTCAGCCCTGCTACTTAGCCTTTTTGGAATGAAAAGAAACAAGTTTTAGTTCATAAATACAGTCAGCCCTCCATAGCCACTTTTTTTTTATCCACAGATTGAATCATACACAGCTTGAAAATATTTTAAAAATATATACATTCCAATCAGCAAACCTTGATTTTGCAACTTTATGCAAAAGACAGCATTTTACTATGCCACTGCATTTAATGGGACATAAGCATCCACAGATTTTGGTGACCACGGGGGCTCCTGGAACCAAACCCCAGTGGATACTAAGGCCCCACTGTAATATCCATTCTTATACAAAAATAATGTGCTGCTCTTAAGTAAGTGTTTGCAACTTAAAATGCAGCCCCAGCTTTGTGGCAGTGATAAACAGGCAAAAGCCGCATTTCATGAGCCTGCTATTTATCATTTTTTAAAACCACTCCCCCGCCCACCTTTGTCCACACGCTAAAGTTTGACTGACACTAATTTCCCGAACAAGATACCCTAGAAACTGCAGTTTATCTCATAAAATCATAACAGACAGGGTTTGTGATGTCCCCTCTGCAAGATTCTTTATTCTGTCAGTTTATAGCATTTGAAATGACGGAAGGAGATGCGTTCCTTTCATATGCCAGCTAGGAGAACAGAACCTGTCACCAACAGTGTAATGTGCTGTGTATTATCACTCTGACTGATCCAGAGGCCCAGAGACTGTCATCTTTTTAGACTGTACAAGTCAACACAAATAAAACTGAGGAGGCAAATGATAATGTCTGAGATAGATCCAGGCTCATTCTGGCCATTACTTTTTATTCAAACCTTAGAGATGACATGATGTGAAAAATGAGCCTGTGTCTAGTTCAGTGCCCATTAGTCTGTGAGCACATTATCTTCCACTTTTCACATTGAATCTCTCTGTACACACTGTGGCAGTTATAGCTGTGCCGCCCGTCACTGTAAGAGGATTTTTAGTACCTCCCCCTATCCTCTGTATATAGCAAATATTGCCCCTAAAATGATATACAGTATAGAAGGGACTGTTAAGTACATTTTTAGAAAGTGAGGTTTATAGCCATTTCATGCCAAATTTCCTTCTTATCGCTTGGCCAAATTAGATAGCTCTAGATATCTTCCGTCAGGATGTTCATAAATGTGCTCAAATGGTTTTTGTCATACTCTACACATTCTGAATGCCTGAGAGCCACAATTGTACAGCCACATTGAGGTATCCAGGCCTTTTGAGTTCATTTCAATTCCTGGAAATCTGAGGATTTATTTTCTGGTATCTAGATTAAAGGGTGAGTTTTGTTACATATACTCTGTGTCTGAGCAGATATGTGTGCACATATGTATACATGTGGCTTTGTTTTGTATTAATAATAGATTAAAAATAGGATAATGATTATTATGCCACTGTTGCTTTGTCCAGAACCATAAAACAAACACATTTGTTGCCTGCTGATGTGGAGAAATCAATTCATTGCTCCTATCATTCCTTAAGTATCATATTATTTTGTCCTGCGATAGCAACTTGCACAATGAAAATTCTCCTCCCAATGACTGTATTGAGTACACAAGGAACAGACCTCCCGAAAGATGACAAGTGATGCTTTGTTACCTTTGAAAGGAACAGAACTAAAGTATGTAGCTGTGTGTGTGTAGTAAATGACTCAGAGTGCATCTACACTGTAGAAATAATGCAGTTTGATATCACTTTAAATGCTGCAACTTCATCTTATGGAAGCATGGGATTTGGAGCTTTATAGAGTCTTTAGCCTTCTCTGTCAAAGAGTGTCAATGCTTCACAAAATTACAAAACCCAAGATTCTGTAGAACGGAGCCATGACAGTTAAAGTGGTATCAAACTTCATAATTTCTACAGTGTATATGCAACTCGGCTTCCTGAGGAATTTTGAGCACAGTTATTAATACAATCAATACGCAAGTATTATTGGCTTTACTCTCTAACCTAACCTTTAATGACTCCTGCCATCTCCAAAATATGCTTGAATTACCTGCAGGAAGAATTATATGCATATTTTAAAAGTTCTCCTGAGGATCTAATGCTAAGCATTGGGTTGTTATGGTTCAGTGGTTTAAATTACAATGCATATAATTAAAACAACTTTAAAGCTGTCAGCATTCCATCTAATTTGAAAGACTTTGATTAGCTGATGTTTCTTACAGTGCACCCTTAGTATATGTGGGGGATCTGTTCCGGATCTCCCCCCCCCCCATGTATGGGAAAAAATGTGGGACCTCAAAGATCCAAGCTGTGCATGGCAAGCCCATGTATGGTGTGGGTGCGCTGTAATATTATAGCACACTTGTTGTGCCATGAATTTGTATTACTGTAGCATTGGACAATAATTCATTTATCAATTTTGAAAGCATATACAAGTGGCAATTATGATCTAAAGTATTAAGATCAAGAATAGCTAGCTTGTGTTATTATCAAAAAATCATTTTATTCCAAGAATCCACAAATTTAAACTACAGTGTTTTTTGTCTGTGTGGTAATAAATGTGGACATCTTTGAATCAGGTAAATAAAATTTAGATTATTTCTCAAAGAAATATGTGACAAAGATTGTGAACAAATCTTGGCCATTTGAAACTGTGGGATGTTTCTAGTGTCGTATACATCAGCCTGTACAACCCATACCTGTGAGTATAGAATCATTTTCTAATGCAGGATTGAAGAATATGTTGTGGTACTGGAATGGATTCTAGCTCATATGAGTTATATGACATAAGTGGATATGTCCCCACCTCTGAATCTCTCCTTAAGTCTCTATCACTAAAGCCCTCTCTCAGTTATCATCATGGCTTCTCTTTGCTGATTCAGCCATTTATCTCTCTTCTGCTTCTCTCTGCATGGAGAGAAAGATTCTGCCATTGTCTAGTGGACCATCTCCTCCAGGTACTACCCAAATAGTCTACTGGCTTCTTCCACTGCTTGCCCCAACTGATATGATGAGTGGTTTGCAAATGGTACTCCACTGGGTAACCTTGGGCAAGTCAAAGATCAAAAAGGTCAAAGATGAAAGTGCAAAGGCATGCTTAATGCTGAACCTAAACAAAACAAAAATAATGACCATGAAGGAACTCCACATATTCAAGCTAGATAGCAGATACAGCCAGGAATCTCCCTGGAAGCCAAGATGAGGCTCTTGTGCTTTAGCCACATCATGAGAAGGCATAACTTTGCTAGACAATAATGCTAGGAAAGGTGGAGGGCAATAGAAAAAGGGGAAGACTACACTTCAGATGGGTAGACTCAGTTAGGGAGGTCATGGGCATAAATCTACAAAACTTAAGCAGTGCAGCGGAGGATAGGGAGCACTGATATTTCTCATCCGCAGGATCACCATGAGCCAGGATGAATTATGGGGCAGTTAACAACAAAAAATATATTGCTGTATAAAAGACTATAAAAATGATGAACATAATAAAAGCAACAAGACAAAGTACAAATAAGTACAATCATCACTGGACCCATAGCAAAATATAATGTTATCTGATCCTTCAGGGAAAAGATAGGTGTAACATAAACGCCAAACTCAAAGCAGGAAAATACAATGTGTCCACAGGATGTGTATTCCACAGGGAAAGCAGTGCAACACTAAGCATTCTATGGCTGCTCCCAGACTGCGGAATTCTCTTCCATGGGAGATCCAGTTGGCCCCCTCCCTGCTCTCTTTTTACTGGCACGTGAAGATGTTTGTGTGTGTGCAAAGTGGTGTGTTGTATATCTGAATATCTGTATATTTATATAGGTATTTAATCTTTTATTGAAACAATGTTTTAAATTTAAGTGTTTAGTTTTTTTAGCTGTCTTTAATTATATTTTATTTCTTTCTAACTTTTGTAAAGTAATGTTTTAGCTGGACTTTTTTGAAATTATTGTAAACCACCTTGCATCCCATATTGGGAGAAAGGTGGGATTTTTAAAACTAAATTCTGTGTTCTGTGTCATTGTGTATGAACAGGAGACTGTCGTACTTTGGACACATCATGAGAAGAGAGGACTCTGGAAAAAACTATAATACTGGGGAAGGTGGAGGGAAGTAGGAAGAGAGGAAGGCCACATGCTAGATGGATTGACTCTATTAAGAAGGTCATGGGTATTAAGGGGTTGCAGGAATTAAGCAGAACAATGGAGGACAGAGGGTCTTGGAGATGTATCATCCATAGGGTCACCATGAGTTGAGATCGACTCGAGGGCAGTTAACAACAAACAAAAAATCCCACATCTCATCCCCCCGATGACAAAATGCATTGACCCAAAGATAATACATGACTTGATATCTTCAACAGTGTGAAATGAAGAAGTGATGGAAGGTATGAACTTGAAAGGTTTTATACATTAAAAAAACGGTGGCCTGTTCTAAAAGCCATCATTATGTAATCTATTTCCCCTTTAGCACAACTTTCAGTACAGTCCTATGCACACCTACTAAAAGTAGATCTCATTGCTTTCAATTAGGTTTACTCCTAGGTAAGTTGTGGATATAGGATTGAGGTCTCAGTTTGATGAAAATATGCCTTTTCTAAAGATACATACTTTGGAATTGTTTATTTTGACCAGTGTTATGCACAATGCAAAATAATTGTCTTTTTTAAAACAAAACAAAACAAAACAAAATAGGTTATCAAATTACAGCTGAATTCTTTCCGTTGAAGAATATTGTGTTTCTTTAGAGATCTTTATTGTAAAACCTACTGAACACAGGGTGTGAGAGAGGGCTTTCGACTTTTTTCTATTTCTACACTCCACATTGAAGTATACAGTAATATCGACCACAGACGCTCTAGTGAATCTTAATTAGGCATATGCAGATAGTTCAAAATCTATTCAAGATGGATTATCTGAATGAATGCTAGTAAATTATCCTTTTATTATCCTTTTAGTGTCTTCTGGGGAGATTCAGTAGGATACCATCAGTGTGATGATTTCACTACTGTGGGTAAGAGCAGAAAAGCAACAAAAGGATAAGAAAATGGCACACAAGGGATACTATCAAGTATATCTACACAGTAGCAATGCACAAACTGTTGTATTATATTGGTCAGGAGCAATTGGCTCACATTCTGATCTATAGTGAAACCTCAGCATCCTTGGATAATGTCTTGATTGGTCTCAGTTGGTGGTAACATAATTTAATGGAATGTGTCATCTAAATTTGAGAATGTATTCAAAACATACAGTTATGTTTATTCACCCTCTCATCATAAGGATCTATAGAGAGGGATATAACAAGAAAAAGAAGAAAAGGGTGATCTCCTTTTGTTTTTCAGCCCATTCTGTTCCCACCCACATGTTCCAAAAGACATGGTATGGGGATAGAACAGAAAATAATATTTTTACAATCTGATTGTGCAGAAATATAACTGTGTGTCCATCTGTATCTTTCAGTATGTGTGAGTGTATCTCAGTAAGGGTATGGGAAAGTGCATGTATGAACAAGAGAGGCTATATATGAATGTAAATGTACTTCTATGAATGAAAGATGCCAAGGTGGCTTTAGGAATAGAAAGTGAAAGAGAAAAAATGGCAACATGGCAGAGACATCTATGTGTAATTTTGATTGCTTTCTTAGGATAATATAAGTATGGCAGCACATGGCAGCTGTTTAGATGGCAGAGCCTGGAACATTACATTTAAATAAACTGTTGAACATGTTAGATGTTGCTTTCACCCATGCTGATGCCATTCTTAACTGACACCTTGAAGCCATCAGTAACTGTATAGTGTACGCTAATGCTCAGTTGTGCATTGCTTTAGCATGCCAATATATTCATTTCTTTTAAAAATTAGTTTCCCAACTCTCATTCAGGCATTATGAGAATGTCCTAACTTATACCTTTTGGGTTATGCTCCTTGTTTTAAAGAATTGTTTGCCACATGCAAGCAGATTTTGACATGTGGCTTTTTGTTTTGCTTTGTGGCTGTTCTAGCTTGAGCTTTGAAAGCATCACAGAATCCTTCATTACATCTTGTTGGTTTGTTTAGTCCCATGAACTTGGCACTATACTTAACGCAACTGTTAGAACTTTGGTATATAATGTCCAGTACCAGAGAGCTAGAAAGCATTTCATTGCTGACTATCCAGATTGTTAATCCACTGCACAGATGGCTCTGCATAAGACAATGTGGGAGAAGAGTGTCTTCTTAAAGCCAATTAAATAGAATCCTTGTCCAAGAAGGATTTTCAGAATGCCTATGCATGCAAATTTATGATGTGTTGCACTGCACATTTAGGTGCTTCTGCTTTTCCCTTCTTTACCACTGGCAAAAAGCAGCACAATCCCCTGCTTTGTGGAAGTTACCAGGTTATGTGTGTTCTCTTTCCAGAGTGTTACACAAAAAAAAAAAAAAAGGGGGGGGGGAGAGAGAATTGCAGTTGACTAATAATTGTAGAAGCTGCAAGTGTTTTGGTAGAAGGAGAGGACAAAGAGAGATGAATAAACATGCTTCTTACAGTAATAGAAGTTAGGTGCGACAAAACAGGATCAAGTTATCCAGTTTCTTTTTTAAAGCATTAGAGTTGTGCATTTGTAGTATATCATATAGACTGGCTCACAGTTTATGGGAAAATGTTATAGCCACCAAATTTGCATGGTGCTCAGTTTTAAACTGAAAGTACTCCATTCAGCATTGTGCAAATGGACTTCTGTTTGTGCAGCTAGAGATCTCATTTGTTTTCTTCTTCTTTCCACAATCCTTATATCCTCACCTGATCCTTTCCAAAGGGTCTCCAAAGTTCCAGCATAGATGTAGGGGATGAGCAGGGGACAAAGAGTTGTTTCCACTGTCATTTATTTATATAGCACCACCAGTGTACATGACACTAAGTAAAACAATATGTTTAGCTCAGAGAAGAGAAAACAGAGGTGATAGGATGGTCATTTTTAAATATTTGAAGGGATGCCATGTTAAAGATGGAGATGTTTTCAGCTGCTCCAGAGACTAGAACATGAACCAATGGGTTCTCATGGCAGAAAAGCAGATACAGCCTAAATATTAAGAATTACCTCTTGAGAGTAAATGCTGCTCCACAGTGGAATAAACTGACCTGGAGGGTGGCGAATTTCTCCTTCTTTGCAATTATTTAAACAGAGGCTGGATGACTATTTCTCAGGAGTACTTTGACAGTGTTTCCTTCATAGCAGAAGTTGCACTAGATGGTGCTTGTTGTCCTTTCCAACCTGTGATTCTGTAAAAAAAACAGCCAGCCTTCCCAAAGGTATACAATCTAACACACACACACACACACACGTAGGAAGGAGTAATACAATTAGGAGTAATACAATTATGAAACTATGCAATGCAATTGTAAAACTATTTATCTAGATAGAAATACAGTACAAACCCATACAATATATAAAGCAAACTGAAATACATATAGCCAAAATACAATATATAAAGTATATAAAGTATAATACTTTATAAAGTATAATACAATATATGAAGTATACAAGATTATAAAATAATCTTAATATAAAATCCCATACTAAGCTCTAAAATAGAATTAAAGAATGTTGCAGGGGGCTGAGGATTAAAAATTAGATCACATACAGCTCCCAACTGGGACCTCTCTAGCGCATCATCAACAAACTACAACTCATTCTGGACTATAGTGCCACTCTTTCAAGGGCTCTTGGTGGCAGACCTTTACTTGCCTACAGACAGCCTCCAAACCTCAAACCTCATCCACAGGAAGACACATGACACAGATGGGGACACAGGTACTAAGCCTAGCTGTAAACCACGATGCCAACTTTGCCCACACATTTATCCAGGAAATGTCATCAGAAGACCTAATGACATCACCCACAATATTAGGGGTACCTTCACATGCTCATCTTCCAATGTGATTTATTGCCATACTATGTAATCAATGCCCATCAGCACTCTACATCGGACAAACAGGCCAGACCCTGCACCAGAGGATAAATGGACATAAATCAGACATTAAGAATGGGAATGCACAAAAACTGGTGGCTGAACATTTCAATCTCCCTGGGCATTCCATCACCATCCTCATGGGGCCATCCTACACTCATCTATTCTCTTCACCTATAGGCTGGTTTCTAAGGCCAAACTGGTCTTGCCACCTCATTTTCATAACTGATGGCTATATCTTTGTCCACAAACAACCATTGTTAAAACTGGACTTGCTGTTTCATTTGCATACGCAAAGGATTTTAAATTTGAATTGACATTCTCACATACCAAGGTCATATATGCATCTGTCCCTGGCTTCCACTCCACCAAAAGCATCTGAGGAAATAGACTGAAGTCTATGAAAGCTCATGCTGCCAACTTCTTTCTTTCAGTTAGTCTCAAAGGTACTACAAGATCTCTCTACATAATACTCTATATACTGAGCATAATAAAACTATAAGCTCTTCCCTCCAGTTGATATAGAGTGGCTGGTACACCTGGTTTAGGATCTAAAACTAATTCGTCTTCTCAGATTACAATTAACATTCAGCATCACCTGGTAAAATGTTTAGGGTAGCACTATGCAATTGCTGATGGAATACTCTGTCTTGAAGGTGGAATTCTGTGCATATTTATTCAAGTCCCATTATATTGTAAGAAGCAAGGCCCTCCTATATTAAGAATACTCAATTAATAAAAAGGTTTAAACACTTTAGACATAATTGTTCCCTTGGATATTTTGGAACAAGAAAACTAAACATTTGGTTTTTTTTAAAAAAAATAACATTTTAAGTTTCATCCTAATGAGAAAAAAAAGCTCATTTTGCAATGCATTAACATTTTGCTCAGTACAGTTGGGTCTGTCCATCCTTGGCCTGCTTGTACTTGCCCACTTGCTACACCACTTGGAATAATCCTTCTTGCTTATTAGGCAGTAAGTAATGAAGGATTTAGCAAACTTCTCCTAAGAAAGCCCCATCGAATCTCCTCAAGTGAATGGATAAGATTACATTACATGCATTTTATAGATGGATGCAGTTACATTGGGGAGAAACTGGTGAACTCTTTGGATGCCATCAGGGTTTTGAAAAATTCCCATGTGGAAAAGAAATAATTTTACTGGTCTGATATTTGGGTACAAAGACTAGACTAGAGGCTAATTTATACACTTTATAAGTTGAAGTGTTCCAAACAAAAGACAATATGTATATCTGGATGCACTTGGGTGACTATAAATTACACTGAAAACAAACACTCTGTGATATATATATTTAAAACCTTTAAAGCCCAATCTCTTTCTATGTGCCTCCTGTCTATTGTTAGTTTCTTATTCTCTCATAACCTATGAATAAATTTACTATTCAGCATATACAAAACATTCTTAGAATAATTTAGTATTTATATGTCTCTAATTTTCTGTACATGAAAGAGTCCCTTTTTATTATGTTGTATATACAAGATCTTTTGCAGCATTTGATATATATGCATAATATGTACAAGTTTCCTTCACAGAGAAAAGCATAATTCACCTCAACACAAGATAGAGATGCATACAGTTCATATTAAGTTAGATTTTTCACCTTCTATTTTCAGAAAACAGCTACATTAGCTATCACACCTTTTGATAGAACAATCACTGTAACAGTGCTACTGCTGAGTTTTGAAACTTTGGTTTTGCAATATAAATTTATCTAGCTACCAGTGCATTTCCATAAAACCTTTTTGACCCCTAAAAATAGTCCTCTGGTTAAAATATTAGAAATGAGACTATTGCAACCTTATGTGGTTGACTATGCAATCTGTACTTCTGAGAACTCAGTGATCCAAAAACCAAATTCTGTAGTGGCTTGTCTTTGTTGCTAAACCTGAAATCCTTTGAATAGGTGTGTAATTTGCAGAAAAATGTCCTCACTCCCATTCTTATATCAGCTAATTTAGCTGAGAATATCTGAGTTAGAAAAACCCATGTATGGCCCAGGGGCAGGCATGCATCATGTAAATGGGACCTTTGAAAAAGCAAATTGTGAGTCCAGTTGTTGTTGTTGTGTGAAAGGAGAGCGAGAGAGAGAAAGAGACCCAAGTACCTCTGGGTCCCACCACCAGGAGAACAACGCGTTTATTTCATGAAAAACTAACCCAAGAAGACACAATTTTGTGCATCAATGAAGTAATACTGTAGCACATAATCATGTGGAAGGACACACACACACACACACTGCAAAGTGACCTGGTGATTTTCCAAATCCTTATCTCTGCTCCCTTATAATCCCATAATATAATTGTGAGAATGCAGACTTGCACAATAATTATGAGCCCAACTGTGAAAGATCAACAACACTGATTTCCCTCTTGTAATTCTCTTACACTGCTCACATATTATCACCTATTTCTAATTTGAGACACTCATGTTTAGCTGCAAGAGGTATACATATTTGTCATGGACCTCAGCTTTTCTCATTTCAATTCTTTATTTATTTTATGCATAAGGCCTCTCCTTTAAATCTCTAAATATGAGTTTGTTCTGGTTGTTGTCATTGCTTGGACTGGAACAGGCCAGCTAGCCTAGGTTCATACAGCTGTACAAAGTCTAACCTATATAGACGAGTATCCCGCCCAACACCTTCCCTCCTGTGAGCCCGGCATCAGCTGTGTCAGCGAGCCTCCCTAGAGAGCGGGCGGTAGCTTCAAAAGCCGCCTAGTTTCCACCTTCTCCAGGGGCAGGGCAGCTCAGGAGGACAAGCGGAGGACGAGTATCCTGCCCAACACCTTCCCTCCTGTGAGCCCGGCATCAGCTGTGTCGGCGAGCCTCCCTGGAGAGCAGGCGGTAGCTTTAAAAGCTGCCCAGTTTCCACCTTCTCCAGGGGCAGGACAGCCCAGGAGGACAAGCGGAGGACGAGTATCCCGCCCAACACCTTCCCTCCTGTGAGCCCGGCATCAGCTGTGTCAGCGAGCCTCCCTGGAGAGCGGGCGGTAGTTTCAAAAGCCGCCCAGTTTCCACCTTCTCCAGGGGCAGGGCAGTTTCCACCTTTCGCCGGCACCACACTATGAGCGACGGCGTCCTATGGCCTCGGAGGACTGTTTTTGCCAACTTGCAGCCCTTGGAGGCCCACAATGGCAGGAACTATGTATTTTTAAATTGTAAATTTTTAATTAATCTTATTTAAATTGTTCAGTATGTTTTGGGGGGATGGGTGGGTGGGAGATGGAGAGATGGGATTTCATTGTGATTTATAGTTTTGAAATTTTATGATGATGTACAACGCCCCGATTGCTTGGCAGAGGGGCGGGATATAAATAAAAATTATTATTATTATTATTATTATTATTATTATTATTATTATCATTATTATTATTATCGCACAGCAAAATAAAGCATCCTATCCCCTATGGGATAGGGTCGCAGTTCAGAAAGTGATTGGGTATTATCACATTCTAAAAGGCTGCTGTTGCTGCTGCTGGGCAACTACGAGTCTCCCACTGAGCTGGCCGATTTTCAAATACAGAGGCTTCTTGTGGTTGAAAATTGGACAGCTCAGCACAGCTGGGAGATGGGTTGTAGTCGGCTGGTGGCAGTGGTGGCCTTTTAGAGTACAGTAATACCTGATCACATTCTGAAACACAACCCTATCCTGTAGGGGTTAGGACGCTTTATTTTGCTGTGTGATAATCTCCATACAGTCAGATCTCTGTATCCACAGATTCAACCATTCATGGTTTGAAAATATATATAAATTCCAAAAAGGAAACCTTGATTTTGCCATTTTATATAAAGGAGACCATTTTACTTTGCCATTGTATTTAATGGGACTTCAGCATTCACTGATTTGGGTATCCACAGGGGGTCTTGGAACCAAACCCGAGAGGATACCAAGGCTCACAATACATGGTGACCAAACTGAACTCAGTAAATGTCCTAATTTTTCTGTTTGCCTGGGAGTCCATCAAATGACCAGGGAATTGCCATGCCCTTAGTAGATCACAGGTTATTCCTGGCAGGCTGTAGCCTGTTCAACAGGTCTCCAGTTTTGCCTCTTTAGAGCAATGAGAAATTAAATGATCTTCTTGACTTAATAAGGTTCACTGCAACAAAAGATAAAGATTATTAGAGAAAGGTGGATTTTTTTCTGCCCACTGAAACTAATAATTGAATTTGTCCACCCAGGCTGGACACAATGAGTATAACAAGGCTTCCTGATCCAGCAGTGACCTGGCTTGAGCATCAAGATCTTCCTGAGCTCTAATGTGTTCTAATAACTGACAGATATTAGACCTTGCCTCCTGGCTTGCTCTGGCTACAGACTGATCTCATGTTTTCTGGTTTCCGCTTGGTACAGACTGTTTTGCCCACAACCCAACCCTGACCCTTTGGATAAAAGTAACCATAGCACCCTTATGATCAATGGGTCTAAGGCTGAACCAGCCTTTCTATAGTGTGGAAAACACATTTAATCATTGGTTCAAATTATGAAAGAAATGCAGCAACAATATTGAGAGAAATCTATACGAAGTAGTGAACCTGAATGAGAAATTGATGCCTTATTTATTAAATAGCAATCATCTCCATAATACGCTGGAAGAAAAATGATGAACCACTCCTTCAGGATCTCGAGGAAGGGGGGATATTACACTTGACACTGTGATTATTGATAGCCATGATAAAGTTCTAAACATTGAACAATGAAAAACCCAAAAGTAATACTCAAAAAAATAGTGGAGTGAAAGTGGAAAATTATGGGAAGTGTTAGGGATGTTTCATCTCACTATCTCTGCCTTGTTATACTATCAGACAAATGTAAAATACGTAGACTAGATAAATGTCTTATTAAGCCTTTCATTGATTTTATCTGAGAATTTGGAAGTGTGTGTGAATAATGAAAAATGTGAAAACATTTTTATCATATGATGCAGATGGTGGTAGGCAGCTTTGACAAACCTTTTTGCTACTAACTACTTAGATGAGGTAGCACAACTTGATGCAGGGCTGTATGATAGCCATGTATTTAAAACAATAATTTGTAAAACGCACAATACATTTCTAAAATAACTTTATATTAACAAATCCTAGGACTTTTCCATGGTGAAGAGGGGTCCTCAGCAGATGACTCTTGCTGAGGGTCATATCAACTTGCACTGGCCCTGGGTGATCAAGCACTTTGAAGAATATAGACAGATGTCAACAGGCAGATGTCAGGCAAATGAAAGCCAAAGGAGCTATAATCTGGTGGCACAACTGGAATACTTCCCAGAACTAAGCCATGCCCAGACTGAGGGAGTAGAGGAAATCAGAGAGAAATATCTTAGGCAGCATCAAAACATTTGCCTTCTGGTGGCAGCTGAATTTCTGAGCCATGGCCATGGTAGATTGTTATCTGACACTCCCAGTTTTTCTTTCTAGTAGTAGAGCTGAAGAAAGTTACTGTTTTGGTCCATAGTTCCCTGAATCCCTCAACCAGCTGGGATAAAAAGCATCCCTTGGACCCATTCCCACAGAGTGTGTATATTGAGTCCCTCCACAATTCCTGCTGAGAAAAAAAGAAACATAATTGTGGCTGCATACTGTGTGTATTAAAGGTAAAGTGTACTTTGCCCCTAAAAGTGAAACTTGCTATGGGAAACTGCAGTTTCCTCTTATGCTTATTGGGATCTCACTTAGCCTTTTTCCACCCTCCTTGTTTCCTCCAAAATCTATCAAGGATGGAAAAAAGAGGCAGGGTGTAAGGGAATTGGAAAAGGCTGTAGTTGGGAACAATGCTAACCTTCACTCACCAACAGCAGAACAAAAGTGGCTGGATGAATTTTCCCATTGTGTGTGTTATTAACTAGACACATGCACAAAGCATGAAAGTTGCCAATGTAATTTCAAGAAATACCACTACAAGCAAATTTGCAGTAAGATTAGCAAAATTTATTGAAGGGCTTAGTACCTCCCCACAAAAATCTTGCCATTTCATATACTATTTCATATACACAGTTGCTTTCTATGTAGGCTATTAATCACTTTCCAAGTGGCCTTTGTCCTGGACAAGTGATAAAGTATGTGTGCTGTGTGTCATTTCTGACTTATGGTGACCCTAAGGCGATCCTATCATGGGTTTTTCTTGGCAAGTTTGTTCGGAGTAGATTTGCCATTGCCTTTCCCTGAGGCTGAGAGAATGTGACTTACCTAAGGTTACCCAGTGGGCTTCATGGTCGAGCAGAAATCAAACCCAGGTCTCCACAGTCCTAGTCCAATGCTCAAACTATTAAGCCAAGCTGTATCACATGTGATGAAGTGATGAAGAATAGGAGTCATTTCATATTATACAGTTTTAGCACTATGATTCTACATTAACTGTTGTGGTTCCATCCTGTGGAATTCTGGGAATTCCAGTTTAGGGAAATCAGGAAGGGAACCTCTCTGGTGGCTCATCAAATAACACAACCCAGAATTTCATGGGATGTAGCCAGTGCAGTTGAAGTGAATTCACAGTGCTATAACTGTGCACCATGAAAAGGCCCTGAGAATGCAGATTGCTGGATGTTTATTTCACCCAGGCTGATTATTTCTTTTCCTGACCAACTGATGGGAAAGGAAAAACCAGGACTAGAGAATGTGTGGTCCTCTGGATGTTGCTGGGCTACAACTCCTATCATCCCTCACTAATAGCTATGTTGAGCAAGGCCTGATGGCAGTTGCAGTACTAACACCTCTGAAGGACCATATATTAATTGCCCATGAGGTAAGACCTATCCATATCAATAGTGAAGCTATGAACCCAAGGATATGTGAATGGGACTTTATTTTCTTTAACCAGAAAAACTGGGGGCAAAAAGTGCTGTGAAAACTATGTTCTTTGCTTGCTTCTTGACCAATGGGTCTGTAATGGCATGCTTAAAAATGTTGGTGTGTGGATGATGAGTGTTGTAGTGATGTCGTTTAGCACCCAGCAGAGTCTGTAGGACAAGCTGGCTGCTGTGATCCACAGCCACTGTGTAGATTTGCCATCAACTGGTTCAGCTTCTCTTCTTCAGCACACCTGTCTTCCTCAGTCAAGAAGACACATTGTAAAGTCCAAAAGCATAGCTTTATTAATGCATATAAAAAGTAAAAATAAGATAACTAAGTAAAATCCATTGTGATGAACTTGTCCAGTTCAGCCATGTAAGATTACATCTTTAACAATCCCAAAAGCATTAGGATCCAACGTATTGCAGTTAAAACCACTGCTGCCAACCACACACGTGCTCACATCTTGAACAATAAAACAATTCTTAGACAAAGGACTCTCTAGGCCCATCCCATACTCCACCTTCTAGGTGTTAACTTTATGTTAATTGGATAATGTCTGTATGATGTATGTTAACCCAGCCTCTTGTTGTCCATCATCCACCACGTGAGTAACTTTCCCAAGCTAACGATGTTTACGTATTTGATATATCTTTGTTATCCATAACAAAGTCTGGTTCCATTAGTTTTACCTCTGGGAAAGTACATTGTTGATGTCTCTATTACCACCTGGTGTTGATTCACCCTGTTTCTCTAAATATTGTTTGTGCCTTGTCTAGAAACTGTTCTCAAGTGGAAAATTACAGACACACACACATCTTTACATTTCACCTTTGACTATATATCCCATTCATATCCTAACAATCCCCTCTTGAAATGTATAGATGTGTGAGATCACTATTATTGTTGTTGTTATTAAAACCATCTAAGCACAATGTTTGACTCTATATATTTAAAGTGACATCTCAATCTGTTATAACCATTGTTAATGTTGTTTTATCTCTAAAACCCTTTGTTAATATATCTATAGTGTTGTGTCTTTGGCTTTAAACTCTAGACACACAATTTTATTTTTAAACCAGCTCTCCCTAGCATTTTGTTATAAAACTCTAACGTATCTTGACCTATATTTTTAACATTTTTAACACCTTTGTTTTTGTCATAAAAATGTATGTCTGTGAATTTCTATATATCACAACTGACAACTCACAATTTAAATCTTATAACTGTTTAATCTATTTTATCTCATTTAATGTTATATATATTTGTCTTATCAGCACTTAAAACTTTATCAACACTTATAACTATATATCCTTATTTTTAATCTATCAACACTTAAGCTTGTCTATATTTAAACAACAATCTTTAAACTGACCATCATATCACATAACTTTAAAGCAAATGAACTATCTATAAAACACTCTTATTTTAATGTGGCTATTTTAAATCACAAACCTCTATTTTTTTTTTAAAAAAAACTTATTAAATGTTTTATTGTTGTCTAATTTATTATCTTAAAACAATTGTTTTTTTAAACACCTATAACAACAAAATTATAATCTATTATTGTCAACTATAAACATTAAACCTTTTATAAAGCCTTTCTATATCTGGATATTTAAAACTCTCTGTAACTTTATTTTAAACAAAACCTATTGACTTTAAACTTGTCACCACCTCTGTACTTTGTAAATCACACTTTTTAAATCTTTTTTTATGTTGACTCACTAAACACATTTTATCAGCAGTCTAGTAACTTCAAAAAATAAAATCTCAAAAATCAAAACCTTTTGATATCACATCTCTCTAGACAACTTTTTTTATTATTTTTTTAAATCTCTTGAATCTAAACAACCAAAGCTGTCATCTCTTTGTGTTAACACATCAGCATTTAAACAAGCAATCTCAAAACCAAAATGTTAAACTTACTAGCCCCTCCTTATTGTTAAAAGCTTATTTTAGTCACAAGCTCTCAGCCTCAGACTGTTTTATCAATGTTTTTAAAACTTTGTTGAACAAATCCTTTTTGTTATTAACCTAGCTTTGTATTTTTATTTGTCATCAGGCATCTTTTATTTTGTATATCCATTTATCTTGTGATTTTTGTCTTTAGGTCTATCAACCACATTTTAAACACCTCTTTGTCAATTTTAAACACTTAAACTTTTTGTTGTACTGTAGTGTATCATTCTCTCTCTCTCAACAGGAAAAAACCTTTTAAAACTTTTAAAACCTCTGAAACTCCCTGAAACTCCTTAACACTGTCTGAAACTCCTTAAAACTCTCTTTGAAACTCTCTGGCTCACCAGCCACTTATGTATAAACTCTTGTCCTTTGTATAATAAACTTGTGTGTTGTTTTTACTTTTTATGAATTTTCTTTGACATAACATGTATCATTTTTTTGGACTTGTGTGTCCTTTGATTTTTGTCATTTTACCTTTTAATGATCTTGTCTGTATTGTCTGACCTAAAGTGTTTCTCTCACTTTAAAAAAAAAAAATTAATGTTTGTCTATCTTTTGTGTGTTGTGTGTCTCTCCATTTCCTGACACATGGATCTTTAACTGTCTTATCTTTAGTAAAACCTCTTGTTTGAATGTATCTTTTTTTCAACTTAGAATCATAAAGTTGGAAGAAACCATAAGGGCATCCAGTCTAACCCCCTGCCATGCAGGAACTCTCAGTCAAAATTTGAATGTTTTTTTTTTTTTTACAATTGTTATTATTTTTTTAAACATTAAAACTTTTTTCCACCATCAAGGTAAAATCTCTAACTGTTATTTTTGAATATTTTTATAACACCATCTTGACACTTTGGTTTAATTTTTTTTTTTAAAACATGTTGGCACATATATCTTTGTATATTATCTAAAACCTGTTAAATATTTTAAATTCAGTGGATCCCCACATAACATGTGTAACAATGTTGGATTTTTTTTTCTCAGCCAGTTTCTCAAACTGTGAGCCAAAAAAATTTTTTTTCCTCCGGTCTGTGAGCAAAGACCCTTTGTAATTAATTTTTTTTTTCATTGTTAAAAAACTTTCAATTATATCACATCTCTGTCTTAAAACTCTGACATATAAAAACTCTGGAAAATCTATCCACAATCACTAAGAAAATATTTGTTGTTATTCAGTAACACACATTTGTCCCTTTTTGTTTAACAGCAACCTCAACAGGTTATTTTTGTAATTTACTTGTTTCGGTTTTGTCACAGGAAAAACCTTGACTTTTTATTCTGTGGCAAACCAAACATCTCTCAAATCATTTGTATAATAAAACATTTTTTAAAAATTTAAAACCTATATTTTACCAGCTTAACCAAACTCTCAAATCTTATGTTTTTTAGAATTTTATATTGATGTGTATAACCAGAATGCAATTATTCATTTTCCACACCTGTACATTTAGCATTTGTCTCACTTTGTATAAAACACATATTTTTCCTCTTATAGCTTTTGTACACACCTCCCCAGCCGGGGTGATTTTAAATTTTTCTCCCACAAAACTCAGTGGCACACCAATTAAACACCTTTTGTAAAACAGGTATACATAAAACATTTTCAAAGTTTTTTTTTTACTAAAACTTGGCATGTAGACATTTTTTAATTTTTTTTAACATCTCTTACCCCTCCATCAGCTAGATAAACATCTTTAAGATTGGAGGATTTTTTTTTTTTTAGCAAAACTGCAACATATGTCCCAGAATATAGACTCTTGTCTTTAGGTTTCACCTGTTTGAATCACAGTCTCAGCTCTGTAAAACAGCTTGTAGCTTTTTTGTTTTTTCCCAATGTCTCTGGGTTGTAGATAGATTGTTGATTGTAGCAAACATCTTTGTATTGTTATTTTTAAAACTCTTGCTCTGCCGGCAGTAAAAACATCAATTTGCACTCCGTGCATCAGCTGTCTTTTTTTAGGACGCATATCTTGACCTCAAGATGCTGTCTCAGGCTTTCTCCCAAGCCTATATTTTTGGCTTTTTCAAGCAAACTGTTTTTTTTGGCATTCTCTGGCCTCTTCAAGCAAACCGCTTGGCTTAACAGATTCCCATCTTTTGGAACCTCAGGCCTCCAGCAAAACTTTTGGCATTTAGCAACACCGTTGCAGCCTTTGAACTTCAGGCATCTTAGCAAACCTGCTATAGCCCCACACAGCATTGACCACTGTGTAAAATTTTCACCCCCACCAGGGATTTTTGTATTTTCCTCCAAGAACTGTAAAGTCTTTTGACCACAGCATTTGTGACAAAGTTGTGTAGAAATCATTCATTCTTTTTTCAGTTTTCAAAACCTTTGGCTGAAGAAACATCCTCTCCCAAAACATAACTGTAACTCAGAGAGGGGTAACAGAATGAGTTTTCTTGGCTTAGGCAACCGCCCGTGTCCAGCAATCATGCTGCATTTTAAACTGTATACATTGCAACATGTATTCTGTGACTCAAGCCCCAGCTGTTTCCATATCAAACAAAATGGCCTTTAACAGAGTCTTTTGCAGCTTGAACAAAAACAAAAATTTTTACTGCATTGAACCCGCAGTATTCTCAGCATTTTTAGGCTTTGATTTTTTTTCTTCTGTATCTTACTGTTTAAAGAGTGGAGTCCTCAGACACTTGTCTTTAAAGAGGTCTGCACTTTGCCATCCGGCAGAAACAGCTTAGCAGTAAACTTTTATTTACATCTGGAGATTTGAAGCCACCTCTGCTTTTCCCAGCAACCGCTGAAGCATGGTTCCCTTGTCCTGGCACAGCTGAAGTCGTGGATAGGCAATATTTGCCTCTTGGCCACATTGCAAACATGTCATCTGGACTCTTGGGCTTTTGTCCTCCTGGACATTTGTCCTCTTTGTCCTCTGGCAGACCAGCCACATCTGGCAAACAAGCCACTCTTTTGGCAAAAACAGTCTTAACTGGCAGACTAGCCATTTCTGGCAAAACAAGCCTCGTCAGCCAGACTAGCCACAATTGGCAAAAACAGTCTTAAATGGCAGAACAGCCATAACTGGCAGAACAGCCATAACTGGGCAAAACAAGCCACAGACTGGCAAACAGGCCATAACTGGCAGAAAAGCCATAACTGGGCCCCATAACCCTTGTTGGTGTGTGGATGATGAGTGTTGTAGTGATGCCGTTTGGCACCCAGCAGAGTCTGCAGGACAAGCTGGCTGCTGTGATCCACAGCCACTGTGTAGATTTGCCATCAACCGGCTCAGCTTCCCTTCTCCAGCATCCTGTCTTCCTCAGTCAAGAAGACACATTGTAAAGTCCAAAAGCATAGCTTTATTAATACATATAAAAAATAAAAATAAGATAACTAAATAAAATCCATTGTGATGAACTTGTCCAGTTCAGCCATATAAGATTACATCTTTAACAATCCCAAAAACATTAGGATCCAACATATTGCAGTTAAAACCACTGCTGCCAACCACACACGTGCTCACATCTTGAACAATAAAACAATTCTTAGACAAAGGACTCTCTAGGCCCATCCCATACTCCACCTTCTAGGTGTTAACTTTATGTTAATTGGATAATGTCTGTATGATGTATGTTAACCCAGCCTCTTGCTGTCCATCATCCACCACGTAAATAACTTTCCCAAGCTAACGATGTTTACGTATTTGATATATCTTTGTTATCCATAACAAAGTCTGGTTCCATTAGTTTTACCTCTGGGAAAATACATTGTTGATGTCTCTATTACCACCTGGCGTTGATTCACCCTGTTTCTCTAAATATTGTTTGTGCCTTGTCTAAAAACTGTTCTCAAATAAAAAATTACAGACACACACACATCTTTACATTTCACCTTTGACTATATATCCCATTCATATCCTAACCATGAAAAGGCCCTGAGAATGCAGATTGCTGGATGTTTATTTCACCCAGGCTGATTATTTCTTTTCCTGACCAACTGATGGGAAAGGAAAAACCAGGACTAGAGAATGTGTGGTCCTCTGGATGTTGCTGGGCTACAACTCCTATCATCCCTCACTAATAGCTATGTTGAGCAAGGCCTGATGGCAGTTGCAGTACTAACACCTCTGAAGGACCATATATTAATTGCCCATGAGGTAAGACCTATCCATATCAATAGTGAAGCTATGAACCCAAGGATATGTGAATGGGACTTTATTTTCTTTAACCAGAAAAACTGGGGGCAAAAAGTGCTGTGAAAACTATGTTCTTTGCTTGCTTCTTGACTAATGGGTCTGTAATGGCATGCTTAAAAATGCTCACTCAGGTTGGCATTGCTGATCCCAGGTGCTGTTTTGTATGACAATACTGGAAGGTGCAAGTTGTATGTGTGATCTATTTTCCCCCCCCCTAGTAGCATTGCTTTACCCTATGGGATGCAGGTAACACCAGGAGTGCCATTCGGTGTGTTTTCCTTACTGTTTGGGTCAAACATTTCCACAGCATTTCCTCTGTCCCTGCAGCAGCCATGCAGCCATACAGTGTCAATGCTTGGAAGGATGGGCACAAAAATTACTGGAGCTCTATATGGACTATGAACCAGATGTTGCCCACCAGGGTACATGTAGACTGCTCCACATCCACTAAGTCACATACATGGACAGTGTAATGAACAAGCTAACCTCACTCCAGGAACACAAACCTTCAGCAGATTCAGAAAAGCTTTATTCAGTAAGTGGAGCTGGTCAGACACATAATTGTTGTCAGGACAGAAAGTTTTCCCCCAGTTACACAGTATACTTAGAGCACAAACAATTCATCCATTACTTAACCTGCATCCCATTTGTCAGCAACTCAAAACATACTAACTTCTCTGGTCTTACTGCTACTTCTTCCCCCATTACCAAGCTCCAGGTTTTCTCACAAGAACAACCTTGGTAACTTGCAGCTCATACTTCCTCACCACTTTGCTCATCATCCCAGGATACAAATGATACACAAGTCCTTTCTTTTCTCAGCTTCACCAATAGGATACCATACCCCCACCATCCTGTATTATTATGCATGCACTCAAGCATAGCAGTTAAGCACAGGAGGACTATATTAGACCATGATCTTGACAGACAGACAACAACTCTCCAAGATCTCAGGTAGATGTTTTCCTTAGCTTCACCTGGAGGATCTGGGGGCTCAACTGAATACAGGTTACATGTGTTATTCACATCAGCAGCCTGTGGGAGGGAGAGGTACATCATGCTTCTGTTGTGGAATGAGGTTCTTCTGCTGCTCAGGACAGGGAATGCTGTTGGCTTAGCTGATGTCTAAGCCACAAGCCTCCCTCCATCTGTCCCTTGTACCATATAGTCTTCTTTTCTCCCCTCCTGTAAAACATAAGCTCAGTTGTCAGGCATACGCTCTGGGAATTTTAAAAACACATACCATGAATATTAGTTTGCACATTGTTTTCCTTGGAATAAAGTCACACAAAATATTTTTGGGGTGAAATGCATTGGGTTATTTGGAAAAATATGAATGGTGTTGTTGTTGTTTTTTAACCTATCCTGAGACTTCATCTCTCTTTCTCTCTCTATCTTACATTGGACTGGAATAAGGAAAGGTGTAGGCCATACAAGCCAAAGATAACAGTCAGCATCATTCCACCAGAAACGTTTTCTGTATTTCCTTAGACACCAAACTATGAGGAATAATGAAAAACATTGGCTCCATTCTGACATATCATTTCACTTCTCCCCCAAGAGCCCTGTGCTTGGAGAGAGTGAGAAGGTAAAGACACTTCCAGGTCAGAAGCCAGAGCCATTAGTCACAAAACTACAATCCCTCCCCCCCCCACCGCCGCTTGGTATATTCCTTTTATAGAGAGCTTAGAAGAGGACATACATCCAATTATTTCCAAATGTGTTCCCACAAAACTCTGAAGCTTTGGAAAAGACCCTTCTAGTTTTAGGTGCATCTACACTATTCAATTAATACAATTTGACACCACTTTAACTTCCAAGACTCCATCCTTCAGAGTTCTGGCATCTGTAGTTTTGTAATGTGCCAGTACTCTCTGGCAAAGAAGGCTAAAGTCTTTGTAAAACTACACATCCCAGGATTCCATAGGATGGAGCAACAGAGCTTAATATGGTATGAAACTGCATTATGGCTTCAGGCTCCTTTGGTTTTGGGTTCAGACTGTCTCTGAACTGAATCTGCATCCCTAGCTTTGAATGTTCCAGAGATAAACCTGCTTCAACAGGTTGGATTCTGAAATATTCAATGAAGTTCCAGATTTTTAAGATTACAGGAAGAGCTGCAACATTTATAAATCCAACCTTTGTCTAAGGTTGAAGCTCATTCAGAAGAGTGGTAAATTCACAACATATTGGCCATATGTTAGCATGAGGAAAGTGGGAGATAAAGGAGACTGGGTGGAAGAATTATAAATAATTAGGAATTGATCTTTCACACATGTTCGAAAGATGTGACATCGCTATTTTAAGCATACAATAATGATTGGAAATAAACTTTTAATGATGTTAGTCCAAATGCCAAATATTTCAGTACTGGGAATTTTAGCACTGCATGCCACAAGAACATTTTCTGCTGAGATAGAGCATAATTGCTAAAAATACATAGTTCTTATAAAAATGGAAATGAACACATGGTTTGCTTGTCCAAAATTAGTACAACAGATTGTACAAGCTAAGCTGGTCTGGAAGAAACTGTACTTTAAACTATGGATGCAAAACTCTGAATAAATTCCTAGAAGTCTGGCTGTTTACTGAAATTTGCACATTACCTCAAATATGTTCTAAAAAGGTTTTTCCATTTGTAGCTGTACAGATCTTTCTATGTTGTCCTCCAATTTAAGACAGAATATAACAGAAACGATGATGGATTGGATCCAGTGTTTGGGAGGTTACTTGAAAAATAAATTTCCCCAATTACTCACTGTGGTATTGGAAAAGTAATCTGTTGCCACTAGTCATTATGATGTTTAAAAACTAATTTATGGCTTTATTCATTCTGTTTCTTGTTCCATTTCAGATACCTTTAATTAGTTTTTAAAACATGCTTCCAATACCATGATTGGAATGGTGCAAATAGCCAATGCCATGACTAACAGGAAAATGATCCCCTCAACCTTGCTTTCTATGGCTGGTGTCCTGCTAGAGGCATAAGCAGGTGTAAGTTTATTGTATGCCTGGATATTTTTCTATTACTGCAGAGGTTGGTATTCCCTCCTGCAGCAACCAAAGCCTCCCTTCTGCCTGGGCCTACCATGGAGATGTCACTTGTGTGTGAAGGAGAGTGGAAGGGCAATTACAGAAGTGTCTGGCTGTGTCCTTGTAGCCAGATGCGAAATGATAACATCATTTGTTAAGGCCTCCAGAGAACCTTAGCAGACCTCAGTTGCTGATATGCACATTTTACATCTGGCTTCTAAGATTCCCCCATCCCACTCTCCTCCAGGCATGAGTGGCTGTAGTTGCTGGCTTCTATTATAGATGGAGAGGATGGGAAATGGTTGAGTGAGCTTCAGTTTACATTTGGAACCACACAGGTCTGAAGCAAATGCGTGAAGAGGTTTGTGTGAGTCTGGCCCTGCCTGCATGGTTGAATGATCTGCAATTTGCATTTGGAACCACACAGGTCTGAAGGCAGAATATAACAGAAACTATGATGGATTGGATCCAGTGTTTGGGAGGTTACTTGAAAAGGCAATGTGTGAAAAGCTTTGTGTGAGTCTGGCCGTGCCTGTATGGATCAAATAATCTAGCCTCTCCTTGTCCTTTCAGTAGGGAGTCTGGATGACACAGGGCCCAATCTCCAAGTCTGGAATGAAGAGATTGTATGGCGTCCAGTCTGTTTGGTACCTAACCCAAGGTACCCCTCTTAATCTAGTATTAAAAAAATTCTGTTTGCTCTGGATCCTCCTAGAAGCACCACTTGCTCTGAAGTCAGAACAAGGCACCCAGCCATGTAAGCAAGGCTGGACACTTTGTTTGGACCTCAGAGAGAAGTGACCCATGATGGCAGCACGCATGCCAGGCAGCACATCAGGATGTGCATGCGTACAGCCACTTGGCACCCAAATGGAGGGCCTGAAGCAACAGGGGGAATGTCTGAGCAAACCTGGTGCCAGGATACTGCAGGCAGCCCCCTGAGTATCTTGGTCAGTGCAGACAGGACCCTTCTCACCACACACACACACACATAAACACACACAATTTACATAGAGTATAGTATATATTAGGATGCAGTGGCTCAGCAGATAAGATGCTGACTGTGACGATTGCAAGATTGGCAAGTTAGCAGTTTGAGGCCCAGGCACTGCATGATGGAGTGAACCCCCATCACTAGTCCCAATTTCTGTCAGCCTAGCAGTTTGAAAGCATGTAAAAGTGCAACTAGATAAACAGGTACCATTTCAGTGGGAAGATAACAGCATTCTGTGCAATCATGTTGGCCACATGATCACAGAGTTGTCTTTGGCAATGCTGGCTCTTAGGCTTAGTAATGGAGATGAGCACTGTGCCCTACAGTCAGACATAACTTGACAACCTTGTCAAAGGGGAAATCTTTGCCTTTACCTTTTATATTATATATACAGGACATAATCTGTTTAATGCTATTCAGCAATTGATTTAAAAGATCTGCTGTAGTTGGGGCTATGAACAGAAGGGGTGGGAATCAAGTGGACCTTCTTATGCTGTTGTACTGCAAATCCCAGCATTCCTCATGTTGGCTGTTCTTACTACAGCTCTTTAGACTTGAAGTCCAAAATCTGGAGGGCCTCATGAATTCCATCCCTACTATTGGTAGCCCCAACTAGAATAGATCAATTGAATCAATTGTTGTATGGTAAGTCAATACTGGGGTAAATCCAATTAATTCAATGGGTCTACTTAGAGCTTTGACAGCATATTTTATTCAAATGATAGGTGAAACAGAATATGGTTTTGTTTACTGCCTGCTGGGTGGGGTGTTTCAGCTTTTTCAAAGTGGAGTGAAATCACCTTGCTCTTCTGACATCTTAGTTTATGGTAAATAATTATCCTTGCTCTTTTCCCCTCCCACAAGGCAATGAAACTCATTTGAGACATTGGCAAAACTATCAATCTGATTGTTTGGCTTTTGGAGAGGACTTTAAAAATAAAATAAAAGGGCTGTGGTCCGTTGGGGATGTCCAATAAATGCCTCAGTTGAAAGAGAAGTTATGTGATATTTGCATAACTCTGATAAAATGAATTTTAAGAACTTCTCCAGTGTTGTTACATGTAAATTTGATGATAAGGTCAATAATAGCAATGTCATTAGAACACTCTTAAAGACAGACTGTCTCTAAAGGGCTTCCCAATACTGCAATATAAATTAGATTACAATCCATTATTGAGTGTTGCACTAAGACATTACAAAACAGGTTCTCTAGATAAAAGTGTTTCATCATGTCTATTTTCCAGCAAATATAACAGCATCTTCCAACATGGCTTTATATTTAAAAATAGCAGTGGCATTCCCTTTGTCATTTAGCAAGATTAAATAGGGATTTATTGCTTATATCTACTGGGTTTCACATCCATTATGGATTATGCAATATAACTTCACTATTACTTTCTGCTGTTTCATAGGCTCCAGTTCTCCAAACTCTAAACAACACAGAAACTCTCTCTCTGTATATATGAGTAACAGGCTTTCAAAGTTGAATAAGCACCATGATTGAACCACTATCCTCTATTTGTGATTTACGGGTCTAAAATAATATTTTATTATGGCTGTGTTTGGTTTCACAGTAAAATCCTAAATTATCCTGTTAAAACTGGTAAGAAATGACTTTGTTGTATTTGCATTTGCAAAGGCACAGAGGCCTGAACATCCTGCAACTTTATCAATGGAATCAAATCTGAAAACTGGGTATTTCAAACCAACTCCATCTGTAATATAAAACCCAATCTAATGCATGTTTTACAAAGACCCCATAGATATTTGTGCTCAATCAAGTCCTATACTATCCAGTGGGACTTTATTCCCACAAACTGTGCAGCTTTACAATAAACACACAGAGTTTCCCAACCTGGTGCTTGGGTCCATGTTGGTGAATGGTGGCAGACCAGAACATCATTGTAGTATGGTCCCAATCCTCGGCTTCATTTTTCCTTGATGTATGAGATTCATCCCAATATTGTGAATCTGAGAAATGTTGATAATGTTTTGTTTTGTTTTTCATCTATAAGTAACTCAGCTTTTAGCCACTCCTTGTACACTACACAATGTGGCAAATCCTTGCAAGTAGTGTATGCCTTGCAAGAAAACTAGTGTTGGAGAGATAGTGGGTAGAGCTTAGGCTAAGAGTAGAAACAGTGGTGAATTCACAACATTCACTGGGGAAATCTTGAAGATGTGTGCTATCTTTTAGTTTATGCTACCGCACAGGAGTATGCCAGTCAGTCACAAATGGCCCTGGAGAAGGAGGAAAGTGAGTTCTGCAGGGGGGGTTGGACATTGCATGCTGGAAAAAGTGGGTTCCACCATCCACAATGTTTGGTCATTGCCAGATGAAGATAAAGGGTACTTCCCTCTACAATACACCCCCAAAGCCAGTTCATGTGACTATCCTTCAGTTGTGGCTGTGTGTGTCACAAACAGGTTGCCAGATTATTTGTTTATTAATTTATACATTTCTTGAAGTTATTTACTTAGATTTTATTCCCTCCTTCCTCTAATGAGCTGACGGTAGTGCCTCTGTTTTTTCCCCTGCTCACTTCTATCGAGACAGCAACTCTATGATATATGTGAAGCTAAATAGGTGATAAATGTCCCTACGTTTCCCTTAGCGAGTTTCACATCTTTGTGGTGCCAATATGTAATTAAACACAAAAGTCAGAATCATATAAGCCATTGTATTCCCTATTGCCATATATAGATGTGAGAGCTGGACAACTAAGAAACAAGATAGGAAGAAAATCAATCCATTTGAGATGTGATGCTGGAGAAGAGTGCTGAGGATTCAAAAAGACAAACAAGTGGGTAGTAGAGGAGATTAAGCCAGAAATCTCCCTGGAAGCGAAGATCACAAAACATAGGCTATTGTACTTCGGACACATCATGAGAAGGGAGGACTCATTGGAAAAAGACAATAACGCTAGGAAAGATGGAGGGAAGTAGAAAGATATGAAGGTTGGATGCTAGATTAATGGACTCTATTAGGGAGGTCACAGGTATGAGTTTACAAGAACTAAGCAGAACAGTGGAGAACAGGGAGTCTTGGGGATATCTCATCCTCAGGGTCACCATGAGTCATGATTGACTCGAGGGCAGTTAACAATAACAATGAAAGCCATAGATATCCCAGGTCCCAGTCAAAACACTTTAGCCATTTATACAGTACATGGCAGATTGTGGTAAAAGCTGTACACAACATTCAAAAAAGCAGAAAGAACACCCCATGTCTCTATCGAAAAATCTTATACACTCTACTTGGTGGATGGAGGAGCAAGGTTGCCCTATACTCTACCTTATTTGGTTTCCGACCCTTCTTGATCATTTTAGCCTTTAAGGGTTTCTAAAAACGTGTCAAGAGGTTTCTTCCAATCATGGATTTATAATAATTATTGCAGTCTAATCATAATTTGAAAAATGGATTAATTTGCTTAATTGATTAGAAAACCTGATTGGGGCCTGAAAGAGCATGTTGGTTGCCCATGGGAATAAAAGGATTGCTCCATTTGCAAGTGGAACATTCAACATTAGGCAGATAATGATAATCTTTACTTACAAAAATAAGTAAAGACCATGAAAGACCAAAGAGAAAGTCAAGAAGGAAAAAACAACCCACAGTAGGTGGTTAAAAGGAATAAAAATGCCAGGATAGTGGTTTCCATGACAATGCTTCATAGAAAATGACACTAGGGGACCATTCCCACTTGCATTTAAGTTGCATTGAAACCGGGTCTCTGAATCAATTCAGGCCAATGTGTAGTTCCCACTATAGAAGTGTATTATTTCATTATTCCATGAATTCATGTCTTTTTTGACACAATTGTCATTCCCAGTTGATTTGCACTGCTGTCAATCAAATTGCAGCATCAGTGGGGAGGAGGAGGTCTCTGCAGCGCTCATGAGTGCTTCCGAGGGGGCAATACTGCTCTTCTCCTCCTCCTTGGTGGGCAGCGGAAACAGGTCCAGCAGTGACAAGGGTCCTACTCTTTCTCTTCCACCTTCGCTGCTGCCACTGCTGTCCAGCCACTCTCAACAAGAGGAAGAGCAAGGCATATCCAGAGAAGGGGGAGCCTTGTCCTCCTTGGCAGTAAGGACATCAGATCACCCTGCTTATGGGGTTGGACTCAAGTTTTAAAAGTTTGGGGCTCCATCCCCTCCATACACCTGTTGGTGTTTTCCCCCACTCTCACAACCATTGTTTAAATGGAAAGACTGGGGAAATGACTCCAGGTCAGGGTGATCAGAGGTTGTCCTCCTTTCCTAGTGCACATCGTCCATTTGCACCTTCTGTCCAGGAGAAATTACAAAGGGTCCCCCATTTGTATAAAGACTAAGAAGCATGAATTGACATATATATATATATATATATATATATATATATGAGTGCTTTTAGCGCCAGAGGCCTTGCGCTCGCATTTACGGCTGGCATCGCATGAAGTCACTGGGACCCCAATGGCAAGGGATTTGGGCCACTGAGGAGCCACTGAGAGAGGGAGGGGGGAGGGGGGAGAAACAGAGAGGAGAGACAACAGAAAGAAAGAGATGGGGGGGTGGGAAGAGTTGGTTTCTTTTCCCAGCCAAACCTTCAACTCAAATGGAAGACCTGCCAGCAAAAATGGGAGACATCGCACACACACACACACACACACACACTAAAAACATGCATATAAATTCATGCTTCTAGGTCATGCTCAGAATGGAGGACATTTTGATATTCTTCCTGGACAGAAGGTTGGAATGTAGGATGGGTCCTGGAAAAGGAGGATGACCCTAAGGCAACCCTATCACAGACTTTTCTTGGCGAGTTTCTTCAGAGGAGGGTTTGTCATTGCTGTCCTCTGAGGATGAGACAGTAGGACTTGCCCAAGGTCACCCAGTGGAGATTCAAACCCTGGTCTCCAGAGTCCTAGTCCAATGATCAAGGCACTACACCAGCCTGGCTCTCTACTCGGATGTAAATCCCCCTATTGCAATGGCACTTACATATGGGTAAGTGGCTATTAGGACTGTGGTGTTGGATTCTATAGGAACCCAGAGCTCACAGAGGGGGCTTTCTAGCTAAGCAGGAATTTGAACCCTGGGTCCTTTGCTGGCTGGGCCTCCTCAGGGCTTTGATGGGCCTGAGGCAAGGGCTGATCTCCATGCCACCACCATTCAAGTCAGGGCCAGTGACCTTCAAGCAGCCTCCTCCTTGCCAAGGGGCCAGCCTTAGCGGCACTGCACTGGGACTTGGCTTTTCTGTGAATGCGGAAGTAACCCCCAAAGAGACTCCAGAGCCCAGGGCCAGGGTGGACGGATGCCCTCACCACAAAGGAGGACATGGCACCACCAAATGAAGGACCTGACAGCAAAAATGTGGGATGTCACACACACACACACACACACACACACACACACACGCTAAAAACACACTTATAAATTCATGCTTCCCAGTCATGCTCAGAATGGAGGATGTTTTGGTATTCCTTCTGAACAGAAAGTTGGAATGTAGGACAGGTCCTGGGAAAGGAGAGGAGAAAAAATGGCAGATTTCCCAAAAACCAGGGGCAAGATGGGTTACACCCTCATTAGTCCCTCCCTTCCAGTGTGAAACTATTCAGAAAGAAACGTCAGAAAGAAACTCTTCTAGAACATGGCCACACAGCCCCCAAAACCCACAAAAACCTATGGATGCCAGCCATGAAAGACTATGACTTCACATTGGAAATCTCTACGGGGAGAAACTGTTAATGTAGAATGTATTGTGAGGAAATACAAGCACTGAATCATGAGATATCCAGCAGCTCTCTTTCCTCATACCCCATTTTGTATTTCTGTTTCTATAGTGGTTATTGTCAGTAGTATTGCCACTTGGAGGTATATAAAAGGCCAGATAATCCATGGTGAAGCTAGAACAAATGCTGAAGGATCTTCATTAGCTAAGAGCCCCATGTTGTTGATTGTATCTCTCTCTCTCTCACACACACACACACAGCTTGTTTTTGAGAGAGAAATCCTGGTAAGGAGGGGGCTCTGTAGATATCTCTCCACTGCCTACCCAAGTATTATTGGCTTAGTTTGGCCATAGGTGCATGCCCCCAGGGAGAGCCAAGGAAGCACAAGTTTAGTACACTTATGTTATCCAAATCAAATTTAGGAAGCTGCTACACTGGGCCTCTGGCCAGCTAGACTAACTATGAGGCTAAGCAGACGGCGCAAAGTGCTGTCTTCAGAGCAAGGAAGGGGAGGGGCAGCCACACGCTGGGCGCTCCAACCCCTTCCCCAAAACGTCCTCGGAGCAGCCGGCCCTCTGCATGGCTGGCGCTCCGAGGATGCCCTCCCGCTGCAGCGTCTGCACACGCTGCAGCGGGAGAGTCGCCTAAGGTGTGCCGGCGGCCTTTTGCAGCACACCTTCAGCAATTTGTGGAAGGAGCGCTATTTTAGTGCTCCTTCCAGGGGTGGCGAAGCTGCTCCACGGGGCCGAGATCTGCAGCCCAGATCTGCAGCTTCCTGGGGCAGCCCCGTGCTGCCGGTCTGCTTCCCCCCTATGACTAGCAGCAACTAACCAGTTTTTGAGTTTCACATCTTTTCCAGCCCTACCTAAATGTGACAAGGATTAAATTTAGCATCTTCAGCACCACTGCACACTTCTGCAAGGTAATATATACAAGTATTCCCCCTCTCACACAAAACATGCACCAAATAAACCTACATAGTTATTAACCAAGTTGTTGTTGTTGTTGTTGTTGTTGTTGTTGTTGTTGTGTGCCATTTCTGACTTATAGAAACCCAACATGAACATATCATGGAGTTTTCTTCACATTATTAGGTCAGATGTCACTTACCATGCCTTCCTCTGAAGCTGAGCAAGTGTCATTTGCCCAAGGTCATCCTGTGGGATTCCATGGTCAAGCAGGGATTCATGTCCTGGTCTCCACAGTCATAGTTCAATGCTCAAACTATGCCCATTGTATACATTTCTGAAAGAAAACCAGAAATCACAGGAAACAATTTGAAATGGGTAGAATTGTTTCTTTCTTTCTTTACTGCATTTATTTATCACATCTTGACCCACCAGGGCCCCTGTGGTGTAATATGATGAGTAAAACACATTTAAATAAAGTTAAGTAAATAACTAAAAACAAATTAAAACTTCTCTTTAAAAAATAACTCTAAAGCTAGACAAAGAGTTGAGAAACCAGCTACAGCAACATCCCTAATTTTAAGATCCATAGGCCAAGCCAAATGGCAGCATCTTCATGTTCCACCAGAAATTACTGCACTCATTGCATTCTGAGCACTTATGGGTACTCACAACAATTTCTTGACAGGGATTATGTGTGCACATCTTGACAGGTGTCAAGATGATGGAATTATACATGGTGTGGCCAGTAGTGGGTTACATTTGCCTAAGATTGGCAAGACATAATTAGAATTTAGTAATTTGGTTTCTAATCTGTCTGCATACATTTACCATACTATAACCACATATATGTTTGTGTGTGTGTGTGTGTGTGTTAGCTTGCCTTAATGCCCACTTTTACAGTTTCACAGGTTTATTGCAACTGCTTGAGTTATTTGTCTCAGTAAAAAGGCCTTCAGTATAAATTTAAACAGAGACTGTTGGCCTTGACCCTGACAAGGAAGCTTTCAGAGAACAGAATTCTTCTTCTTTCAGTCTCAAAGTAAAAAAGGAGGAGGGAACTCCTCCCAAATATCTAAGCATTAGAAAGCCAGGCTTGTTAGCATATCCTCCAACTGTCCCAGTTTGGCAGGGACAGTACTAATTATTTCTCCAACATACAACTTTTCAGCTGCTTTAAAGATGCCCCAGTTTCTTTTTTCTGCCCTTTCCCCCTTTCCCCACAGTTTACTTCAGTTGCTGCAAAGTAGGTTCACAATTAATTCAGTGGGGGGAAAGGCAGGGGAATCTTGCTCGTCCCAACAAGCTCAGGCAAAATCAAACTGCTGTAGCCTATCCTTGCTTGTGTGTTCGTCCTCATTAGTAAGTTTTGTCTTCTTGACTGCACTCTAATGTTGGCCACACATGTTCTAGTTTTCATCTCTGAAATGTGGGAGAGTGTGTGTTAGGGTATATGAACCCCCCCCCCCCACACCTATGAGAGCCTTCCTTTGTCCCAATCTCAGAAAAGGAAAGGCTGCAGTGCAGGCACAGGTACTACCTCCATCTAAGGCAGTGTCAGACTTTGAGTGGGTCTACACCAGGGGTAGGCAACCTTTCCCCTTTCAGGGCTGAGGGACTTCAGCTCCCAGAATCCCAGGAGCTATTGGCCAACATGGGACTATTGGCCAACATGGCTGAGGCTTCTGGGAGCTGAAGTCCCTCGGCCCTTAAAGGGGAAAGGTTGCCTACCTCTGGTCTACATCAACCAGAATACTCTGGGCTGCTCCCATAGTATTCTGACCATGGAGCTGCACTGAATTCCCCCATTACTTCTACACTCCAGAGTGATGCTGGGCAGCTGTCTACATATTCATCCCACTGTGTCACCCACTGCTGCAAGCTGTTCATTTTGAGGTTGAAAAAAAGACACCCAGTATTGATCACATGGCTGGGCATTTCATAGTGCTCTAAGGATCAGCGTGTTTCTGTGTATGTGTATGTGCTTTTGTGTATTGTGTATGTATATCTCAAATTGGATTGGGACAATGTATTCAAGATTTATGGAGATTACTACATATGGCTTATAAACTATAGTTACAGTAGAGAAACAGCACCTTTGGTAATACTTATCACACAATGTCGCCTCCACCCTATAGCTGCTGTGTCACCTTTGCATTGATGGGAGATGTCAGAATAGGACAACTCAGCTCCCAATAACCACGAAAGCATCTTGTAGTGATAGAAAACCAAAAAGATATTTATTCAGGAATTGGGACAGCAGTCACCCATCCGGGGTATGTGTCAGAACTTGCATTCTTCCTCAGGAACCTAGCATAAGAATCCCCTTCCTTGGATTCTTTTGATCCCAATCAAAGCAACTTTTCATGTCTTCTTTTGTTTCTTCCATGTTTATCAATCAGTCACCATTCAGGAAGGGAGGAAGACACCTCTCTGATGCAAGCCAGATCCTCATACAGGAAAAGCAGGGTCATAAGACCATAAACTTACATCCTATCGCCATTTGCCTTCCTGTTTGTTCCCATGCCCATAGCCCCCAACTAATTAATATTCAATACATTTCAACATTCTCTATATCAATCCCCACGATATCTCATCAGATTGTCACAGCGCTATATCGTTATACTATCATATCATAACACATCATGACAAAACCATGGACATGGTCTGACAGGGGAAACATATCAATAAGATTCCAATTGATATGCAGTCCCATTAATCCTAGGGTGTGAAACATTGCTGTTGGGATAATTGAGATATTGCCAGTCACATTGTGTCACAGTCTCTTCCTCTCCCTTCGTTCCTATCCCCTTGCTATTCCCAAACAGGCTTGTTGTCTTTATTTTCTCCTATTTCTTTCTCACCCCCCCTTTTTTAAAAAAAATTAAATCACATTAGCAGATCTCCAGAACTGTATCAAAAAGTAAAAATTAAAATAAATTTTAAAAACACCTAAAGGCATGCTGGGTAGAATATAGGGCGGGGGGGGGGGTTAAGGGGAAATGTGGAATAGAGCATGATGGCAGAAACAGTCCCAGTTGTGCTATTGGAAAGAGGTGTGATAATGGCTGCTCTGAAAGTGGTATGTTTCCATTTACATTAACTAAGAATGCAAGAATGGGGCTCATCTGGTAATGCCCAAGATTAGGAACAGGCAACATTTGGCCATCCAGATTTTGTTAGGTGGGAACTCCCATCTAGAATAGGTGAGGATGTAATAGTGAAGGATAATAGGAGCTGCAGTTCCCTTTCCTTTCCTTAACTAATAGTAGTTTCAGGGGTAGAAATTGGTATAAATGGGATGGATGGGCATTAACCCAAGCAATCTGTTAAAATAATATATTGTTCATGCTATTACCTGTGAAAAACTCTTGTCTTAACCAAGTGCAAAGTTTGGTCATATCAAACAATGAAAGGAATACAATGAGTAGGAAACAAAACCTCACTATCTAATTCTGCTTGTTATAGGCTTTATTATGCTGTCTTCTTAAATGTAACATGTCTAAGCTGCCACCAGGCAAGAACCCATTGTGAATAAGCTGTCAAGTTTAATTAGGTAGTGCGGGCTTTCTTTTTCTTTTTCTTTCTTAAATGACCATTTACTTTAAAGGAGCTTAGTCCTTATGGGCACAATTCAGCCAAAGTTAAACACTTTTATTCACATTGACTTCAATGGGAGAGTTACACGTATGATCAAATCTTTCCCATTGAGATCAATGGGACCTGTTTAAAAGAATGTCTAATGTTGGTTGGAGCCTGCCTGGAGCTTGTTAAAGCAAGATTAGTATGTCCAATTGGATAAAGCAGTCTTAATATCTCTTGGAGTAATTAAGAATTATATAAAATTACTTCATCTCTCTGTGAACTCCAGACTTAAATAGAATATTTATATTTTATTGCCATCTGGCAGCCCCCTCTGATAAATTGTTTAGCTCCTCCTCCTATGGACCTGGCTATCAAACCACTGAGTTCTGATACAATCTAGGTTTCCTTTTCCTTAGCTGCATCTACACTGCAGGAATAATCCAGTTTGACACTGCTTAACTGCCCTGACTCGGCAATGGAATTTGGGGAATGGGAGTCCCTGCAACAACCAGGCACTCACTTAATATTTTAATAGCCACAGACATTTCACAGGTGAAAATCAGGACGTGTGTGGTCAAGCAATGTTAATGCGGTTGAGATGGCAAAAGTTATTAATGAGAAAGAGCAGACATGCCAGGAGATGCTGCAGCAGTTTGTTTTTGCCTGAGCCTGCTGGGAAGGGCACGATGCCAGCTCCTCCTCTCTTCTTCCCCATGATGGGTTGATTGAGTGTAAACTACTTTTATGTTTTAAAATCAGTTTGCAGCAACTGAAGTAAGCCAAAGTCAAAAAGGGAAGGTGTAAGAAGGATAGAGAATTTTAATTACACATTTTTAAAACAGAGGATAATTAGGGCTGTCCCTGTCAAATCAGGAGAGTTGAAGCATATATGTGATATGCAACTGGCCAATATGATCTGAACTGGAAACAGCATGGAATCACTGATACTGCCAACACTAATAATCATAATCATAATCATAAAATTTATTTCTATTCTGTCCCTCTGCAACACAATCGGGGCGGCTTACAATCATAAAACATCACAGCAATAAAACATCAATGTCAACACCCTAACCCACCCGCCCCTTAAAAAAGTATTAAACTAATGAATTTTAAAAACATAGTGAAAGAATAACAAAAAGAAGGAATATATCCAATACAGTTTCACGGCAGATTGGGTATTCAGTGGCAGCATAAGAAAGGGGGGAATTATTTAAAACTTTAGGCCGGGAGAATCATTCTGGAAAGGCCTGCCAAAAGAGATCCGTCTTGACAGCTTTTTAAAAGCTATCTAGAGTAATAATAAGATGGATCTCATCCAGCAGGCCGTTCCATAATGTGGGAGCGGTAGCGGAGAAGGCCCTCTGGGAGGTTATCGTCAACCTAGTTCTCAATGGCTGTAGCAGATTTCTCCCAGAGGACCTGAGTGCACGGGGGGGGGGGGGGGATCATACGGAAGGAGGCGGTCCCGGAGATAAGTTTGACCCAGGCCATGTAGGGCTTTAAAGGTCAAAAACAACATCTTCTACTGTGCCCAGAAACTAATGGGCAGCCAGTGGAGAGTTTTTAACACAGGTGTTACAGGTTCCCTTCTGGAAGTACCCGAAACCAATCTGGCTGCCATGTTTTGAACTAATTGCAGTTTCCGAGTTAAGTACAAGGGTAGCCCAATGTAGAGTGCATTGCAGAAATCCAGACGAGAGGTTACCAGCGCATGTACCACAGTCTCAAGATCCCTACTTTCCAGGAAAGGCTGCAGCTGGCGTATCAGCTGGAGCTGATAACAAGCACTCCTGACCGTTGCATTCACCTGATTTGTCATGTGTAGTGGTGAGTCTAGGAGCACCCCCAGACTGCGAACACAGTCCTTGGAGGAGAGTGTGACTCCATCCAGTACTGGAAGTTGTATTCCTAGACCTGGTTTCGGGCCAGTAACTGTTAGTACCTCTGTTTTGTCTGGATTCAGTCTCAATCTGTTTTTCCTCATCCAGTCCATTACTGCTTTAAGACAATCATTGAGACGAGAGAGGCCATCTGAAGTCAGAGCCGATGACCGGGTCATGGAGAAGTATATCTGAGTGTCATCAGCATACATATGACATCACGCTCCATGCCTCTGAATGATCTCTCCCAGCGGCTTCATATAGATGTTGAATAGCATCAGGGACAGGATGGCGCCCTGGGGGACACCACAATTAAGCTCTGTTCTAGTAGAGCAACTATCCCTGAGCCTCACCCTCTGGGATCTGCCCGAGACAAAGGAGCGGAACCACTGCAGAGCAGTGCCTCCAATTCCTAACCCTCTCAGGTGATTCAAGAGGATGGAATGATCTATTGTATCAAAGGCTGCTGAGAGGTCAAAGAGCACCAACAGGGTCACACTACCCCTGTCGATACCCAAGCGGAGGTCGTTGGCCAGCGCAACCATAGCAGTCTCAACTCCATATCCTGTCCTAAAGCTAGTTATATTTCCTGTATTGGAAGTAGAAATGAGTTCATAATACTCATAGGCTCTCCCTCCCTACTCTGTTTGCTGGCCTGTTGTTGTGCCTTTGTAGTACCCCTTGGGGAAATGATATTTTTGAAGACTCTTTGGGTCAGGCACCTGAGAAGGGGAGGAGAGATCTGTTGACTATTATCTCATTCATAGCAGTCAGGTAAATAATAATAATAATAATAATAATAATAATAATAATAATAATATACAATTTATTTGTATCCCACCCCTCTGAGAATAATCGGGGTGGCTAACAGTTAAGAACAGACCCAAATACAATTGACCCAAATACCCTCCCCTCCCCTTAAAACAATATTAAACTCAGACAAATTAAAACCATCCAAATTAAAACAGACAATAAACAGCAATGAACTGACACTTCAACTATTACAAGAAAAGCAGGGATGTTCTTTTAAGCTAGGAGAGGATTTCTGGGAGGGCTCTCCTTAGATGGAATTCCTGAAGTCGGGATCACTATTCCAGAAAGGCCTGCTGGAAAAGATCTGTCTTGACAGCCTTTTTAAAGCTGTCTAAAGATGTCAATTGACAGATCTCATCCAGCAAGCTGTTCCACAATCTAGGGGCAACCACAGAGAATGCCCTAGTTGCAGAAAGGTATTAAGTAGTGTGTGTGGGGGGGAGGGGAGTATGGCCTTTACGCAAGTATAGGCCTACTACCCAAGTTCTGTGAGCAGAAGTCCAATGTTATACTGTAATTTGCCTGTCACAGTGGCATCACCAGGCTGGTGACACCTGATGCTGGGGTATGGCCAATGGTGGGGGGCAGGAGCGACCCACCCCATCCTGTCCTCCTCTCCCACTGCCATGTTCACCTGCCACCCTTGCCTCTGCCTACATTATATTCCTTTCATTAGGGATGGCAGCCATTTTTGAGCTTGAACTGAGCGAGTAACATCGCTCTGCTCTTTGCTCTGGCTTTCCTTGGCTTTTGGCCTAGCACTTCATTTGGCTTTGGTTATTTTTGGCTTTTGCTTACTTTTATTCTTGCTTGTATCGGGTGCTCAGGTATCGTTCCTTGAGCAACCTGTGGGGGGTGAGTTAGGTCTTCGGGACGGTCCTCCTGGGCCTGTTGCACCTCTGCAGTCCGAATTCTTGGGGGTGTACACCTGAGGAGGGCCCTGCTGAGGCATCTTTCACCGGGTGTGTGGACTTGGTACTGGATTCCAGGCCCAGAGACGCCCCAGTGACCCCGGTCTGGTAAGGTCGGGACCCCATCGCTGGTTCAGGAGGGTTGGTTACACTTCTCCCCAGCAGTGAGTGTGTGGAAGATGGCAGTCTCTGGGTGAGGGATCCGCTAGGACCCTCGGTGGACATCTTTTCCCCTTGGTGGTTGCCAGTGATGCTTCCTGGCTGTTTGCGTCTCTTGTGAGACTTGGGAAAGGTTGGCCTGTAGCCCTGGTGGTAAGAAGACGGCAGTCTTCAGGTGAGGGCTCCGCAAGGACCCTTAGTGGACACCTTTCCCCTTGGTGGTTGCCAGTGACACTTTCTGGCTGTTGCGTCTCATGTGAAAATTGGGAAAAGGCGGCCTGCTGGCCTGGTGGTAATCATCCATGGTTGGGTGATTTGGCTTGGGCCCGTGTTCATTCACTGAGGTTAAGATACCACGTAGTAAGGCCCAATCCAAGAGGCGCGCGGCTTCAGCCGTGCCTAGCTCAGGTCACTCTGCCTCAAAAAGGCCTTCCCAGTCTAGCTGCAGAGACGGTGAGATGTCTGCCCAGGTTGCACAACTGGGCAAAACTTTTCAGGCTTGTGTGGCACTTTGCAATCAACTTGCACAGAAGGAGCTACAGGCTACAGCCACTAGCTCGATCGCCAGCCCTTTGGGTATCAGTAACACTGAAGTGTCACTTCCTTTAGTGGCATCTGAGTCTCAGGTGGCAGATTCTACACTGGGTCCATCGGTGGTTTCGCCTGTGGAGGCCAGGCATCCCACTATTGCCGATGTGTGGGATCTCCTGAAAAGAGTCCCGGGTGTGGGGACACAGGGTGCAGCTGCCCCTGTGTTCAAGCAGCCTACTTTGGCTGATTTATATAACCTCTTACAAGGGGTAGTTTGTCCAGGTGGTGCAATGGAACAAACCAGTGGTGAACAGAGAGGTGATCAGGCTGCTGCTGCCTCTGCTGTGTTTGACACCTGAGCTGTTGCGGGGCCACACTTTGGGGGACCAGTGAGGTCAGTTGGCGAAGCTTCCCAGCAAGCTTCAGTTTCAGGTTTGTCTTCTAATATTGCACATGCTAATTGGCCTACCTCGGTATGGGCTCCAGGTAGCCAGGTGGGTCAGGGTGTAGCTTTGGATCGGCTCAACCCTGTGGTTTTGGATGCATCCATGCAGGTGCCTGCAATTTCACAGGTCCCTGACACTCGGGCGCAAGGTGGTCAGCCTACGGCTGTTGCTAACACCTCTGTGGTGTCTCTTTCAAGTGCTCCTTTGTTATCTGGAGCGGTGGGGAACATGGAATCTACACCTTACGCTGGAATGTCTACACCCCTTGGTTCACACCCCCTTTCCACTAAAGAAAGGATTTGGAAGGGAGAATATATTGATTTATTTACTTTGACTTTTAGGGATCCTGAGCCGAGGATCATGGTAAAAGATTGTTTTTAGTTTTCCAAAAGAGTTTCAGGCGCTCAAACGCCCTAAGCTAGAGCGCAACTTTGTTAATTGGATTATGGGCTTCACTATTTACAGAGGTGTCATAGAGGAAAAAGAGCCACTTGGATCCCCTGACTTTTCTAAATATCAGGAGATCATGATAAAAGTGTACACTAACTGCCATCACAATTCAAGGGGTGCAGCATGGCTCCAATATGATGAGCAGTTTAGGATGAGAGCGGCACAGGATCAATCCTTGTCTTGGAGGCATGTTCAGTCTGAGCTTTGGGCTGATGTTATGGTGGGGCCTCCCCTTCGAGTAGGCGTTATAACGGGTTTGTCCTGATGGTTACCATGCAGAGAGTGCCAAATGCAAGGCCTGCCACTGGAGAGAGAAGGCAATTTGGTTTAAGCTGGGAGTTTAATGCTGGCAAGCGTAAAAGACAACTCTGCAGGTTTGAGCCCAAATGTAACACCTGTGGGGGTGGCCACCCTGGAACTTCCTGTGGTAGAGGCAAAAGAACAGGAGTGGGTACTGTCCTCCAGCCACCTTGGCCTGGGAGAAAAGGCCTCATCACCAATTAAGTTAGACACTATGGTGGCGTGGCTAAAGGTTTACCCTAATAAGAAGGCTGCTATCTATTTATTTCAGGGGTTTTTCCTTAGGCTTTCGTATTCCCTATACAGACCCTAGGTTATTCATCGCTATGCACCCAATGCTCATTCTGTGAGGGAGTTGCTGAGTGTTGTGAGGGAGAAATTAGCTAAGGAAATAGCTGCAGGAAGGATTTCGGGACCTCATGATCAGCTGCCTATCCCCACGCTTCACTTATCTCATTTGGGTGTAGTTCCTAAAAAAGCCCCTGGGAATTTAGGTTAATTCATAATTTATCATACCCAAAGGGTGAGTCGGTGAATGATTTTATTGATCCTGGGCTTACCTCTGTTAAGTATTCATCTTTCGACTCAGCAGTTAAGATGATTAGGAATTTGGGCATGGGAGCCCTTTTAGCTAAGTGCGATATTAAGTCTGCATTTAGATTCCTTCCTGTACACTCAGATGGCTTTGACTTACTGGGTTTTCAGTTTGAGGGAAAATATTTATTTGACAAAGCCATGCCAATGGGGTGCTCGATTTCTTGTTCAGCTTTCGAGACATTCAGTACCTTCTCCATTGGTGTGCAGTTAAGCGGACTGGTAATAGAGCCATAGCACATTATTTAGATTATTTTTTTTAATTGCTGGGACTCCTAATTCATCACAGTGTAAGGATTCTTTAGCTCAATTTCAGGAATTAATGCATGAGCTAGGTGTGACAGCAGAGGAAAAGACCGAGGGTCCACATACTCGGCTTACCTTTTTGGGTATTGAGATTGACACCATAGCTGGAATTTCTCGTTTGTCTAATGAAAAGCTAGTGGCTATGAGGCAGCAAGTTGGGGCCATGTTAGGAAAACAAAAAGCTATGTTTCATGAATTTCAATCACTTACAGGTCTTTTGAATTTTGCTGTAGGGTTGTAGTTCCGGGACGAGCATTCTGTGCAAGGTTGTATAGGGCTACTGCAGGAATAGTGGCCCAGCATCATCACGTTAGAATCACAAGGGGCATTCATGAGGATTTGAAGGTCTGGGACTTCTTTTTGGAGCAATTCAATGGCATATCATTTTGGAGATCTGAAATGCTGCTGAGAGCAGACTTTCAGGTGCACTTTGATGCTTTTGGTGCCCATGGCTTTGGTGTTTATTGGAATGGCCAGTGGGCTGTAGAGGCTTGGCCTTCTGCATGGGTCAAAAGTGGTCTGACTAGAGACCTTATGTTTTTGGAACTGTTTCCTATAGTGGTGGCTGTGCACTTGTTGGCAAGCCAGTTTGCTAACAGGGCTGTCTGGTTTTGGTGTGACAACCAGGCGGCCGTGCATGTGGTAAACTCTTAGTCTGCCAAGTCTCCTAAAGTTATGGGCTTGGTAAGGGCAATGGTGATGCAATGCTTGAATTATAATGTGTTATTTAAAGCTCAACATGTTCCTGGTGTGCTTAACCCTTTGGCGGATGCCCTTTCTCGTTTTCAGCTCTCCAAGTTCCAGCAGCTGGTTCCTGAGGCGTCGACACACCCGTTGGAGGTACTGGTGTTGCTCTGGAGCCTTGGAGATTAGAAGTTCATAGGGCAATTTTGAACTCCATTGCCCCGTCTACACGCAAGTCCTATCAAACAGCTTTGAATTCGTTTAATAAATTTTTACAGGAGTTTCGGGAGGATCAAAAGTGGCCAATCGAAGTTGACTTGGTCCTTCATTTTATAGTTTATCTTAAGCATGCAGGACTTTCATCTGTCACTATCAGGGGCAGGTTGGCCGCCTTGGCATTTTACTCTAGGGCAAAGGGCTATTTTAATCCTACTACTGACTATAGGGTCAAAAGAGTGGTGGAGAGTTGGTCCAGAGAAGCCCCTGTCACAAAAGACTCTCAATGGCTGATAACTGGACCTCTCCTGGTTAAGTTATGGGATCAGTTAGCCCATACATGTTATTCACCTGGGGAAGAGGCTTTATTCAAAGTGGTATTTGCTATAGCAATTTTGCTGCCTTAAGAATCAGTGAGATTGTGCCTGCCTTAAGAATCAGTGAGATTGTGCCTGGATCCCATAATGATATATCTGGAAAGGCACTGTCAATTTCTGATATTATTTTAACAGAACAGGGGATTCAAATCCACCTTAGGTGCTCAGACTGACCAGTTAGCAAAGGGTCAGTCTAATTTCTTGGCTAAAGTGCCGCAAGGTCAAATTTGCCCAGTGATAGCGATGATTAACTACTTGAACATTAGGCCTAATGTGGCTGACTACTTGTTTATTCACCTATCTGGTTTGCCCTTAACACAATTTCAATTTAGGGCTGTGTTAAAAGAGACTGTAAGGAGGGCTGAGTTGCCTCAGGAATGTTTCTCCTTGCACTCCTTTCGTATTGGGGCAGCGACAGCTGCGGCCACTCATGGTTTGAGTGAAGCCGATATTTGCAGAATTGGCAGGTGGCATTCACTTGCATTTAAGTCCTATGTTAGGCAATCAGGTAACCAGACTCCTGATAAGCCACGTTAACTTGTTTTGTTTCCTTTCAGCTGGCTTTTACCGTGGCAATATATGGATCGTAGGCCACAGCCTGGTCTTCTGGGTGGAACGCCACCTTTTGGAGAATCGCCATGACAATACGTTGGGCCTTTTACACATTGGACGCACTGAGTGGTTTGGACAAAGGGGCAAGATGTGGGGATCTCTCCTTCCTCTTATTATTCAGCTGGCACGTTCGCGTTCACAACTCCGGGTTTTGGTGGTACACCTGGGGGAGAACGATTTGGTTTGGATTCTGTGCTTGCAGCTGGCTAAGCAGATAGTCAAGGACATGCAAGAAGTCCAAAAGATTTTATTGGGCACTGTGATCCTTTGGACCAAAATTTTACCAAGGCGTTGCTGGCCTGGAGCGCTGAAGGATGCGACAATTAATAATGTTCGGCGCTGGCTTAAGCAGCTCTCTAAAATGGGCAGCTTTTTAGTTGAGCATGGTATTAAACTTGACCAGCCACAGCTGTACAGGGGGGATGGGGTCCACCTCTCTCCAGAGGGATCAGAAATGTACGTCACAGCACTCTCTGACCAAATTGTAAAAGCGGTCTGCGGGGGGGGGGGGGAGAGGGAATGCCTTGCTAGGCTGGCCCACTCTTGTGGTGGGTAATGACCCCCACCCCACAGGAAAATTAATCTGGCTATTTAAATTAACTGGGGTAAAATTGACATAAGACAAATTTAAAGGAAATGACATATGCAGTTAAATGCATGACGTCATTAATTGCATGATGTCATATGACGTAAGATGACATCATTTCCAGAGGGGAGGGGTTTGTAAATTTGTTGATATTATTGTTTACTTATTTTGTCACGTGTGGTGAAGGACCTCCCATTTGGGGGTTACACCTTCACCTACACACGTGACAAATTTGTTAATGTTATTGGTTTTGTAAATAGACCCTGTACAGCTAAATAAAAGTTGTGGCCTGTTTAAACCCAAAAGAGAGGCATCTTGTGTCCTTTGTGCCAGTGCAAAGACACCCCCTGACATGTCGGGAGGGGTTTCTTGTTGTGCTGGCCAAATAAGGACATGAGAAGCCTGGTTGGTCAAGGCGCACAGGGGAATGGGAACACCTGCATGCCTTGTCCAATTGGGTTCTTTGGTTGTTATTCCAAGTCTCATGGTGCTACTGGTCTCATGAGACTTGGGACAAGAGTTTGTTCTTTATAGCTCTGTGCTGCCACGTGCAGGCAGCCATTTTCGAGCTTGAAATGAGAAACCCATCCCACCCACCCTTTATTATGAAGTTATAAATCATTACTCTCAGGCTTAGGCTGGTCACCTTTGGGGGCCGGGAGGGAATTTTTCCCCAGGGTTCTTCACTGGGTTTTTCACCCTCCCTGAGATTATTAATTTATTTTGATTTGGGAATAGGTCATGGTGTGATAAATTATTTTCTTCTTGTTAATTGCCTTGTCACAACTTAGGGATAGGGTCTATTATTTAAAATTGTTTGTTTTGTACTTGGGGGTGGGTAATGACCCACACCCCACAGGAAAATTAATCTGGCTATTTAAATTAACTGGGGTAAAATTGACATAAGACAAATTTAAAGGAAATGACATATGCAGTTAAATGCATGACGTCATTAATTGCATGATGTCAATTCCGGAGGGGAGGGGTTTGTAAATTTGTTGATATTACTGTTTACTTATTTTGTCATGTGTGGTGAAGGACCTCCCATTTGGGGGGTTACACCTTCACCTACACACGTGAAAAATTTGTTAGTGTTATTGGTTTTGTAAATAGACCCTGTACAGCTAAATAAAAGTTGTGGCCTGTTTAAACCCAAAAGAGAGGCATCTTGTGTCCTTTGTGCCAGTGCAACAAAGCAGCACAAACTGCAAATACATTCCGGGAGACAATAGTGTTTCCTAGAAAGATACAAAGTGTGCAGCATGTTCTGCAATGAACAGGTTAGTTATGAACCTTAGCTAACACATCTTTACACAGCCAATATTAATTTTACACAAGGGTGCATGTCTGGAAATTCAATATGGTGCTAGACAATAATAATTTCCTGCCATTAGATCTGGATTCATCAATTGACTACACTCCTTGGAACCCGACTAAGATCTATTGATAGATTGTTTTAGGACATGTAAATGTCAATGGATTTATTTATTCCATTTTAAATGCATAAAGAAGTACTGTATAGGACATTTGGGTTTTTTTTCCAAGTGCAAGGATTATATAATTGATTTTTAAAATAAAAAATGGAGTGCCAGATAATAATAATAATAATAATAATAATAATAATAATAATAATTGTCCACACCTGCACCCCAGACTTCCAACCCACTGCACTTTTACAATTTGTAAAACTAGTCACAACATTTTACAATTCAGGGTAAAGCCATTGGCTTTTTTAAAAAAATGGAATCCTTGAACCAAATTTATACATTAAACTAGTCTTATTTCTCTGATTTAACAACTTATTCAATAAAAAGTTGTACCTATTATAATCTAGCCTTTATCCAACATGACTTTTATATCAATTTCCTTTGGAAAAGAAGTTGGTAAACTCCTGCATCATTCCTTTCAATCATATAATTTGAATAATTTTCAGAACATAGAAGCCCTGCAGCAAAGCCTTTAAAAGTGCTGAGAATTGCTTTATCCATGTAAAAAGCTAAATAAGGACCATATAATTCTGAGTTATTAACATATAAATGCAAAGGGGAAAGTGTTCACATATAGGTATTTTAGAGAGAATAATTGTTTCCTCACTTTAACAAGGTCAAATAAAATAGAAAGAAATAAACTTTGGATCCACTTCAGTTCACACTGTTATGCATTTGTCAATACTCCTGTAAGTAAACCCTTAATAAAATTGCTGAGGGTATTAGGAAGCAGAAAACAATAGCCAGTGAAAAGTGTGTTTCGATGAAGGCTGAAAGCAATAAACAATCATTTACTCAGACTCCAACACAAAGATCAGATATAGCCGCATTATACCTGAGGGTATCATTTTTAAAGTTATGTGCCATTCACGCATCAAATATGTAGAGTTGTGACACATTTTAAAACAACGTAGATAAAGTGGGGAAAGTTCAGAAAGAATGTTTTGAGAATTCAGTCCTTAGACATTGGTATGCCATACTTAAGATGGTTAAATTTGTCCCAGTTGCTTTTTCTGGCATTTCCACACCCCATCCCCAAAAGCTTCAGTTTGCACCATCCTGTTTTCCTGTTGGTTTGTGAATTGTTTTGAATCCATGTGAATGGGCATTCTATAGGCACAAATATTTGAATGCATTTTTTTCATGTTTCCTCTGCCATCATTTTTGCATTTTCCACTTATATATGACATTTTCCCTGATGTACACATTTTGTTTGCAATTTTCCTTAATGGAAGTATTTTTGCAAGCACTTTCACCTAATATATATCCTCTTGTAGTTATTTACCCTGAGCTATGCATTTTTGTACACAATTTCATCTAAGTCAGCATTTTCTTTTTTCTTTTTGTTATTTTGAGCAGAGAATTGTCTCCCCAAAAAAAGAATAATTGTATCCTGATTTGGTTTCTAGTTTAGGAATTATATTACATTGATTCTTATTAAAATGTAAATGAAACAAAAAATTCCATAGGAACTGTCTGGTGAAAATGACTATGCAGGTCTTAGGGAACCTGCATCTCAAAAGGCCTCCCCACAAGAAAAAAAGACAGAAAGAACGAATAAAAGCAAGAAGGAAGGTATGATTCCTGACTAGAAATAGGAAATGTTTCGATTAGGATAGCTAGTTTCAAGATGGTTTTCTCCCATCAGGTCCTGTTCTTGCAGATTAAAGAAATTAAGCTATGGGAGTGAAATGTTGGTTTAAAGATTAGGGGAAACGTGTAAGGGCATTTTCAGGCCATAGGATAATCAGCAATAAATTGCTGTGGTGTCACTGCAATTAGCATGACCTCTGCAAGTGATAAGGATAGGTTAGGATTAATTACATTAAGCTTGCTGTGATACAGGAAGTTGGAAAAATATAACCAAATACAGGCCTTGCTGATTTACTACTTCGAGAAAATGAACTTCCACATTTCAACCATACTCCCACTATGCACTGTTTAGAAGAGACTGACATCAGCACATAATTGTATATTACAGGTCCTTCACTGAGTCAAGAGGCAATAATTAGGTTATCAGACTATATTGACTTTGACACTATTTAATGTAGAATGTTTGGAAGGAAACAAAAGAGGGAAAAGATAAATTAGAAAACAATAATAATAAAGCCAGAAGAGACTTTCAAGACTACCAGATCCAATATACTATAACATTGCCAGCCACACTGGAGTTTACTCAGGCAGCTGTTTCCATTAGTTATACCTATGGAAGAGGACCCTACATGGGACACCAATTTGGGCAGCAGAAAAAGGACTTCTTGATAACATTTTCTTCACATGCAACTATTGCTTAACAAGTAAGGGAAAAGTGAAGGTCCTAATTCAATAAGAAAAATATTTGAATCAAGCACAGTGTTCCACTAGCAAGAATAGGAGATGATCCCTGTCCCACTGGCACATGGTCAAGTATGAAATATGAGTGGTGGAGGAACATAGTGACAGAGGCTCACTGAAATGTACAGCTGCAAGCTAGTGGGAAACAATAAAGCAACTGCAGCAACCAAACTGAAGTCTTCTGAACAATATGTCCAATTTCCTTTTACATAGATTTCATGTAGTGAGCATTATCTGACAAATCTAGGATATAGGTCTACCCTCTAGTGAAAATATATAATGGAAAGCTATGAACCATTTATTTAAATTGATGTGTAATCTTTGTCATCATCAGTGGGAATCATCAAAGAGGGATCCTAAGTGAAACAAATGTTTCCATTTACATCAAGAATTTGAAATCTGTCAGGTAGAAGCAATGGATGTATTTAAAACAAATGCCACCCACCTTTCTAAAGGGAACTGGTAAATCACTCCTATATTTCAGTGCATTTGCATTTATGAAGTAAAAGAAATAGTCTGGGAAGCCTGGATAAACACAATTTGTGTAATAATTTATTATAAAGTAAGTACTTATGCTGGGCTCTAAAACATTCAAAGATAAACGACCATATAATATGTGAAATGCTCTCCCTCTACCCCACCTACTCTCTTCTCTCTCACATAGATTTGTAGACTTTGTATTTTCTGTGAAGGAGAAATCAAAGGCCAGAACAAACAGTGTTTTGATATGGCTTTGAAGATGCTAAGGGCTTCTAATGGAGAAAAGGGAGGCTTACAGGCTGCAAAAAAGCAATGATTGACATGAACCCAAGAAAAGTTTACCTTTTAAATGAGTAAGCACTAAGAAGCTCCAAAAGAATGGCTCATGGTGAAGGAAACCATTTTAGGTATGGTGGATCTCAATTCTACTTTGAGTGATCAACATCCACCCTTTGAATCAATGACATATTTAGAACAAAAGGTCTGTTCATGTTTGTAGTGAAAAAGAAAGGTTTGTTTTATTGAGAATTGTAACTTTTATCCTTTATCCTTGAGGTTTCCCTTTTGTCTCCTTGAACAACTGTTTTCTCCTTGCAAAGTGTTGCCTATGAATCCCATACAGTTATGGGAATGACCATTCCATTTCCAGCAATGTTTTTTAATGTTGTTCAAGGAAAATGCATTGGTACTATCCAGTTATTTGCTTGCTATTATTTTTCTTTTATTATATAGAAACACATAAAAAATGGGGAGGGGGGGGGGACAGGAAAACATACAATAAAGAATTTTTGCCAGTTATTCATGCATTAAACACACATTAATCCAGTCTATGGTCAAAATCCTATTGGTTAGTCCCAGCTAGAGATGACCCGTTAGATTTACATATTGTATTAAATTGGGTAACTATTGCAAATTTCACAAAGCTACTGCTTTTGAAAATTAAAAAATTAGAAGCATTGGATGGCTTGTTTGCCCAATTTTATTTCATTTTATTTTATTAATTTATATACCACTTTTTTCCCGGAAAGGGACCCAAGATGGTGCATGAGATAAAATAGGTTAAAAACTTTATAATAAAAATTAAAAACAATTAAAATCATTTTGCTAAAACCATATGAAATTACATACAACATACAAAAATTATAAACATAAATAGAGCACACACTCTGCATAAATGCCTGCCTGACAATAAATATATATTAAATTCTTCCTGCGCTTGCTATATATGCACACACTGGCTGAAATCCTACTGAGTGCAGTGTAACATAAGAGTTCTGCAGGTGGAATTCCACTGCAGCTCTCCACTCACCATCTCAGGACTCATGGTTTTAGTGTGATGGCCATTCCATAGAACAGCCATTCCATAGCTGGTGGAGAGTGGAGTAGATGGGAATACAGAGAAACATCTGGCTATGCCCCATAGCAAGACAGAAACTGCTGATATCTTCCACCCAGATCAGCTGGATCTCAGATGTTCCTACAGTTGCACAAGTTAATCATATCAGGTTTTCATCTCCCCCCTCCGGATAACTTTGGGCCTTTGCAGACTGCTAGAAATAGTGCAAATTGAGTTCACTTTAAGGGTTAGGGTTAGGGAATCATGGGAACTGTATTTTATTCTGGCAGCAGAGCTCTCTGACAGAGAAGGCTGAATGTCTCAGAAAAAAAAAACAATTCCCATGATTCCCTAGCACTAACCCTAACCCTTAAAGTGGACTCAATTTGCACTATTTCTGGCAGTCTGCAAAGGCCCTTAGATGTTGAATTGGCTACTTCAAGCTATTGTTTGGTTTCTCAGTAAAGTTCTAGTTGATAAGGAGCTATGTGCCTCTGGGGGCAATCCTATAGGATAGCATAGTCTTGTTTCAAAAGTTATTCCTGTACAAAAAAGATGACTGCAACTGCAATGTACCATTGCTTCTTTGAGAGTGCAGCCAACAGCAATCATAGAAGAATTCAAATGGCAGCTTGCTACAGTTGTCCTGTGCTTCTCTCAGTTCTAGAAAAAAAAATTAAATGGTCTACTCAGCCTGGTGCATTAACTGTGATGGGCCCTGCTGGACTTCCAGTTATTTTCCTGACTACGCCCAATGCTGGTGCCTTGAAAATTCAAAGCCCATGTGTTTCCAGAGCAAGGGTCGTCAAATTCACATGAGCAGACCCGAGGCAGTATCCAGCTTGAATGAATGAATGAGGCTTATTTGGATCATAGATTAAAATGTATAAAAGACAAATAACTAGCTATGAATCTGCTTCTGCTCCTTTTTGCACTAATCTCTCCCCCCCACCTTTCCCATGGAAAAAGAAGCCTTGGAAAAAGATATAAAGGAAGGACAAGAGTGCAGATATGATTAAAGATCTACAGACTAGCTAAGAAGAAAGTGCATGAATAATTTTTGTTAGAGAAACTTCATCTGATGATAAGATAATCACTTAAGATGCTATACTATATTTGCTACACGACATGCTAAGAGAAATTTAGAAGAGGATTGTGGGAGGAGTATAGAACTGAAGTCACCCTAAGAGTTTCAGCACCAAAAAAAGTGAGAGAACATATAAACAAGATGGAGAACTTGAATGTGGGCCCAAACTTCATCATCAGTGTCTCCTGTTGTCTCTAGTGTCTCCAGATCTTTTTTGTTAAATGTTGTTCCATGCTTGTGCAATTCCTAAAACCATTTCAACCTCCTCAGAATCCAGTGTTGCACTAATAGCCAATGGTTATGACAAAGGGACTTCTATATTTGATATTGATCTTTTAATTTTCTTTCCTCTATATGGTAATTTGTTTATCTATTTATTTTATTTTATTTCTTAGAGTGTACGCCGTGGGCAGGCTTTTTTATATTTGTAACTTTTTTACTTTGTACAGCGCTGTGTATAATTACAGCGCTCTAGAAATAAAGTTTAATAATAATAATAATAATCATCATAATAATATAACTTTCAATATTTCACAGATGAAAACTGGAACACATGTGACCAAGCAACATCAGAGTGTAGCCAAGATGGTAAAAGTTATTTATGAGGAAGAACAGACAAGCTAGGAGAGGCTGCAGCAGTTTGCTTTTGCCAGAGCCTCCTGGGAAGGGATCCAATGATGCCTGCTGACTCTGCCTGTTCCTTCCCTCTCCCTCTATTGAGTTAATTGAATGCAAACTACTTTTACACTTTGAACTCAGTCTACAGTAACTGAAGTAAGCTGAGGAGAAAGGAGGAAAATGTAGGGAGGACAAAGAAACTGGGACATTTTAAAGCAGCTGAAAAAGTGAGAATGGCCTGAAACATATGGGCCAAATGATACAGATTCTAGCCATGTTTGGGCATAGCATTCAGATGACACATGCCCTAAATGTGTCTGGAAGCCATGCCAAACCTGTGTCATCTGAAAAGAACTGGGCCAAGAAGGAGTGGAAAGAATCTGCTCCTTCCCATGGCCCGGTTCAGGACTGCAGTGGGGGCCCAGATTGGTACTGGGCACATGTGGTTGCTGTGGTCCCGGGAAGAATGGCACCAGTGTGGCCTTGCTCTAGTCTATTCAGCCTGTCTGTTTCAGGCCATAACCAAGGGTTAATCAGGACAGAGCCAAATTGAGACAGTTGAATGTTTTGGACTTCTTATCTTTTGCTCCTCTTGTAGCCCACTGACTTGCCTGGATACTTGATCTGACTCTCAGGGCCACCTGTAACAAATTTTGAGGGTAAAAAGGTACTGGGGAAACAGGAATCCCAGAAGCAGTTCTGTCAGTAGATTCATAAATGGATCCTGATACAAGTCAATTCTGATTACATCTCCAGCATCATGTATTGTTTGGCCCTAATTATCGATCTGGGATCTCACATGGCTATTGAACAGAGATTCTGCTCTATCTTTCAATAAATCTTTTTCTGATATGTGCTAGCATTAGAATATTATTTTGTATGGGCAAATCTTTCCGTTATCATTCTAAATGATGGCAGAAAATAAATGGCAAAAAAATACTGGGAGGACAGTTTTTACTGTCCATCTTATTTAAATTCCAAGGGAGAGGCAAGTTTGTTGTCTATCTTGATAACTCATGTGGATCTCATCTCAGTGATCTTTTAGAATGAAGACATTCATTAAGCATTTATCCTGCTGTCCAGCACCTAGCAATGTCTCAAGTCATGATGCAAGGTGTCAAAGTTATTGTGAATTTCCTCTGCAGCATATCTCACCTCCTGACAATGTCTGAGGATGATAGAAATGCTTTAGCTACGCCTCTTTATATGTTTCCCTCACATTTTAAGGAACATTTGAGATGTGTAGCTTTTCTATGCAGATCTCAAAAGCTCAGACTAGTAAATATTGCTGTGTGCTTATATTTGGTACTTATTTTTTATGTAATGAAGTGAGGAAGGAAACAACTGCATAGTATGGTGTTTCATCTTTTAAGTTCCCCATAAAATCTATGTATACATAACCTTAGTGCTGACATTGGTTGGGATCCATACAGCTATCCAAGCTTTCAAATACATTTGAGTTAGGTTGTATATATTCATTTATTTCTTGAAGAAGAGAAGGGGGAAAATGCAAATGTTTTGTCTCTACCAGATGATCTTACACAATTTTTGTACATATTTCAATGACATTAGATACTTTTAAACTAAACATTTACAAAGGTTTCATTGTCCAAATTCTTGGCAGAGGGGGTATTACAAGATACACAATCCTATTGGTGTCTCACACACATGTATGTTTCCCTATAGAGGTGGTTGGACATGTTTTTCACATGGGGAACATCTGTATCCAGGTTACAGAAGAATAGTTGAGCATACAGTACATGCAATGTGGATGTGAATGCAAATTTGGTTGTGCATCCCACACTCAAAGGTTGTATGGCACAATCAATGTGTAACTCCCCATACTGGGATTTAAGATATGCAACCCTAATGTAGCATCTCTATCACAATGAGTGCACAATATACTGCACTATTATAAAAGTTCAATGTATCATGGCTTTATCCTGTGGAATCCTTGGCTTTGTAGTTTTGTGACATACATAGAATTCTATATGAGACATCTCTAGTGTTCTAGTGCAGGAGAATAGCAATAGCAAGTACATTTCTATACCACTTATCAGTGCACTTAAGCACTCCCTAAATGGTTTATAATGTGTAAGCTAATTGCCCCAACAAGCTGAGTATTCATTTTAGCAACCTCAGAAGGATGCAAGCCTGAGTCAAGCTTGAGCCCTTGGCTGGTATTGAACTCACAACCTTGCAGTTTGTGAATAAGTGGCTGCAGTACAGGCATTTAACTATTGTGCTACCAGGACTCAGAATAGAACTACAATTCCATAGGATGGAACCATGACATTTAAAATGGCATCAAACTATTGTAACTATGTAGTGGAGATACACTCCATGTCTTTCTGACAAAAGAGATCTCCCCCCCCCACACACACAAATTACAACTCTTTCAAAATAAAAATAGTTTGCATAAAATACATTTTTGCAGCTACTGCTGTGATTGCTTTTCCTTTTCCTCCTTTTCCTGCTGCTGAAAAAGTGCTGGTGACTTTGCTCTCACACAGGAGGAAAAATAAAGTTGGACAATTATTTTTCAAGTAGATGAGAGCATTTGTGAATATTTTTAGAGAAAGATACCCCCCGATGAGTCGGGAGGGGTTTCTTGTTGTGCTGGCCAAATAAGAACAGGAGACGCCTGGCTGGTCAAGGCGCGCAGGGGAATGGGAACACCTGCGCACCTTGTCCAATCGGATTGTCTGGTTGCTGCTCCAAGTCTTACGGTGCTACTGGCCTTGCGAGACTTGGGACAAGAGTTTGTTGCTTATAGCTCTGAGCTGCCACGTGGAGGCAGACATTTTAGAGCTGGAACAGAGAGACCCATCCCACCCACCCTTTATTAAGTGATCATAATTTGTTACTCTCAGGCTTAGGCTGGTCACTTTCGGGGGCAGGGAGGGAATTTTTCCCAGGGTTCTTCCCTGGGTTTTTCGCCCTCCTTGAGATTTATTGTTATTAATTAAATTGATTTGGGAATGGGTCATGGTGTGATGATTCTTATTGTTTTGTTAATTGCTTTATCACAACTTTGGGATAGGGTCTATAATTTAAAATTGCGGTTTGTAATTTGGAGCAGGTAATGACCCCCACCCCACAGGAAAATTTAATCTGGCTATTTAAATTAATTGGGGTAAAACTGGCTTAAGACAAATGTAAAGGAAATGACGTATGCAGGTAAATGCATGATGTCATTAATTGCATGACGTCATATGATGCCATATGATGTCATTTCCGGGGGGAGGGGTTTGTAAATTTGTTGATATTATTGTTTACTTGTTTTGTCATGTGTGGTGAAGGACCACCCATTTGGGGGGGTTACACCTTCACTTACACACGTGACAAATTTGTTAATGTTTATTGGTTTGTTAATAGACCCTGTACAGCTAAATAAAAGTTGTGGCCTGTTTAAACTCAAAAAGAGGCGTCTCGTGTCCTTTGTGCCAGTGCAATAATCTGATCTAGTCCAATGGATTTTTTTCTTTAAATACTGCCACCACTCCCACCATTCTATGAATGATTTTGAAATTTCCTTGTTTTAAAAATCTCCATCATGATCAGGAAAGGGACATGAAACAGGCATCTGAAGAGTAGAGCAAGAGTTTTTGAAAACCTGCCGGAAGTAGGATGCTACTTGAGACATTTGCTTCAGGGAGCATATGTCCTGATCAGAACCAAAATGCAGATGGGAAGTCTTTTTTCAGTCACCTCATTCAAGTTTTGGGATTCCCTGCTCTGTGGAATCCATGTGACATTCTCTTTAATGATGTTTTGTCCCCCTGCAAAACAAAGATTGATAACATGGTTGACTTTAAACCACACTGTTGATATTTTCAGCCATGGAAGAACTTTCATACTGCATTTGGCAGGTTGAAATGAGTTCCAAGATCCTATTCCATTCTGGTGGAGTGGAAAGTCTTCCTGGTATGGTTAGAATGGGAAAAGATGGTGTCACGCACCAGAAAATAGTGATGTCAACATTGATGCAGAGAAGACAGTAGGAGGGGAAGGAAGAGATGGAAGAAGCTACCCACTACCCTTCAGAGGCCAGGTCTGAGCTGTCCATGTTTGAATGCCAGGTTTTGAATGCCTTGGAAAAGTTATTTTTGAGAAACAACTAAAATACTTTAATGTAACTATAATAGTAATTAACTGCCTGTGGGTGTCTTGGAATAATAACTATAGTTAAGCATGCATTTATTGTCTAAAACACATCCTTTGATTTGTCTTTCTTCCTATGCCACTCTTTGTCAGTGTGGACAAATAGATGTGTTTCTCCATATGGCAAGAGGTCAAAGGCATATGGAAAGAAAAATATTCTGGGTTGGTCATTGAGCCAGGTCTTTATGGAGTCTAACATCTGGTTACCCACTAATTATTTTGCTCATCTAGAACTATATGCCAGAACAGTGGTTCTCAAGCTTTGGTCCTCCAGGTCTTTGGAACTCCAACCCAGAAGTCCTATTCAGCTTGTAGTGGTTCCCAACCTGGGAGTTGAAGTCCAAAACATCCAATGTCCCAAAGTACCAGTGGGTTAAAACTCCAGTGTACCATGATTTGTTTCTTTTAAGAAATACATCTAGACAGCACATACACAATAAAAAAATAATATATGATGAGCAGCTTTTTCTGCCCAAGATTCTGGAAAACCACTGGTGGTCAGAGCAATATAGCCAAAATTGAGTTAGAATCAGTGGTTCCCAGCTTTTGATCCTACATTTGTTTTGGACTTCAGTTCCCAGAAGCTCCTGCCAACTTGACCAACAGTTATGATTTATGGGAACTGAAGTCCAAATTGTTTTGAGGACCAAAGGTTGGGAAGCACTACAAGAATTGTGGCATGAGGCAACCTCCTATGTTCCTGTATGTACAACTGCCACATGGTATAGTGACGTGTTGGAGCCCCACACAGATTTCTGCAGTAGTGACTTCCTAATGGGTTTTAGGAATTCTGTGGTGTCCCTAGATTCTATGAAGTACTAGGAAACTTTCAAGCTTCTGCAAACCTTTTATAATGCTGGAGAGAAATGGCATTTCTTGCTGTGTGCCTTTTTGTTTAAACAGAAGATAAAAGCAGATTAAGTCATTATATTACAGCACATTCACAACAAATTAACATTCAAAAGTTTCCTTCCCACAGGTAAAGCTGTAATTTGGTGTGCAATTTGTTTTGGTTTCCCACTGACTCGAACCCCAATGAAGAAGAATGAAGGGGCTATATAAAAGTAACCTCAGGTGCCCAGTCTTGAGTTTAGACAGCCAATACGTAAAAGATACTTTAGCAAGTTCATAAATCTTGGCAGAAACCCAAAACTAACATAAGTAGCAACATTCAAGGGGAAAAAACAATCTGAAATGTTATGCCAGATCAAGGCATTATATTTTGTGTGTGGCAAGTAATTGGATGTTTGCTTACACTGCATACAGAGACTCTAGTGCTCTGTGCTAAAATTAGTGATGATAGACAAGCCTATCATGCTTACAACTTGAGCTTCATTCTTTTTTTTAAACCAATTTGTGCTTCTCCATATGGAGGATAAATACAATGAATATTCCTAATGCTGGTATAAATGCAGGAGTTGGGTTCTTCAGAATCACTTACGGTTAACTTCACTGGTAACTAAGATTTGTAGAGTCAGAAAGACTCAGACAGAAGAATAGATATGTGGGGGTTGAAGGGGAAATTTGCAATGATGGGGAACCAATTTAATATTTACCTTTTAGTATGCTAAGATTCATATGATAACATCATCACCTCCAGTAAGCCAAATACATGCAATTCTTCACTTACACACACATAATAATTGTTATTCATGTGCAAAAGATAAGCAACAACATGTTCTACACTAAGCTCAGCTCTACATACATAGAGACTAGCAGAGAAATTAAGCAGACTTGTGGACTATTTGGTAAGGATAAAAGAAGTACTCTGACAGAAAACATAATCAAACTATGGAATTTACGTCATGAGACATAGTGAGGGTTTCCATCTTGGAGGGCTCTAAAAGGGAAGGGGAAATTAATGGAGATTAGGGCTGAGGGTGACTATATATCACTTCCAGTATTAGAGGCAGTTGTAGTTATTGTTGTTGTGTACCTTCATGTCATTTCTGACTTATGCTGACCCTATGGTGACCCTATGGGTTTTCTTGGCAAGATTTGTTCAGAGAGGGTTTGCCATTGCCTTCCTCTGAAGCTGGGAGAATGCAACTAATCCAATGCCACCCAGTGGACTTCATAGCTGAGCTGGGATATGAACCCTGGTCTCCCAGAGTCCTAGTCTGACACTAACCACTACATCATTCTGGCTTTCCATTAGATGCAGTATGTCTCTGTACATCAGTAACTAGGAAAACAAAATGGAGGGTGTAGTTGTATTCTCATCCCACCAGCTAGTTCCCCACAGGCAACTGAACTGCCACTATGAACAAAATGATGGATTAGATAGGTCTTTTGAATGAACTAACATTGATCCTATGTCCTTTCTTGTGTATTAAACATTGCTCATTCTCCAAACACTGTCCAAATGCACATCTCCAAGTTTCTTATAAGAAGGAAGAGGGTTTTTTTTTAGTATTGGCACCTTCAATGGGTGCAAAGAAGTTATTAAACACGTCACAGTAGACTGTTGTTGGGCTAAATAAAAGGTTCTGCGCAGGGGGCACCTGCGTCAGTTCCCTTACCACCCTAAACAGCTCTGCTGGATGGGACTCTGCAGACGCAATATGTGCAGAGGAGAAAGATCTCTGCGCTGCACGTATTGCCTCCCAATAGGACCAAAGGAAGTTCCTATGGCGAGTCTGGTCAGATAAGAGTCAGGTTTTCTGCCAGTTGTGCTCTAGTCGTTGTCCAGCCCGCTTCATTTTCCTAAGCTCTGGTGTAAACCATGGCTTACGATTTGGAGTGGGATGGCAAGGACGCTTGGGAGCAATCGTGTCGATAGCCTTGGTAAGATCAGTGTTCCAAGTATTAACCAAAGCTTTGACAGGGTCACCAGCATTTCCAACCATTAAACCCTCCAAGGCTTTCTGGAATCCAATAGGTTCCATTAGCCTTTGAGGGTGGACCATTCTAATAGGTCCACCACCCCCGGTGGGGCACATAAAGGCTCTTAGTTTCACCTTGACCAGGAAATGATCCATCCATGACAAGGCAGTGGTTTTGATAACCTCTGCCCTGCTCCGTACTGAAGACCGCATCAAGGGTATGACCCACACAATGTGTGGGCCCGACAACCAATTGGGAGAGGCCCATGTTAGTCATGGTTTCCATGAACTCCTGAGCCGCACCTGTTAAGTTTGTCAAACTGGTCTCAAGAGGGATGTTGAAGTCACCCAGAACTAAAAGCCTGGGCGACTCCAGCAGCACCTCCGAGACCAGCTGTGTCAGCTCGGTTAGGAAGTCTGCTAGACAATGGGGTAGTCATAATTCCTCATTCTCTGATGCCGAGCTGGGTGTCCTGCACCTGTTTAAATGCCCAAGCTGCAGGAGCCCAGCTGATCTTGATTGCTTTGGCATTTCTCATAAAGCCTCCTTGAATGCCAGAGGCCCTCCCTTTCTGCTTAACATTGGCTGAAGGTAGGTACTGTGTCCTCCACGCCTGAAGGCCCTGCTTTCAGAAGGCTTGGCTGCTGGAGCTGGCAGAGGCACATTAGGGTCAGGCTCAGGGTCAGGCTCCACTGCAGCTTCAGACACAGGTCCCATTTGAGGCTTTGGCTCAGCCTCCTCCTTGTCTTCCGAGTTCTCCAGCTGTCTGGGCATGACAGTGACTAATAATCTCAGTACAACAGCCATCCAGCAGTACATTTGAAACCAGAGAGTGGAATTACTTCTCTTCTCTAGATCAAGAGAAGTAATAATGCCACTCTATTCTGCTTTGGTCAGGCCTCACCTGGAATACTGTGTCCAGTTCTGGGCACCATAATTCAAAAAGGATGTGGAGAAATTGGAGTGTGTCCAAAGGAGGGCAACTAAAATGGTGAAGGGTCTGGAAACCAAGCCCTATGAGGAACGACTTAGGGAGCTGGGAATGTTTAGCCTGGAGAAGAGAAGGTTAAGAGGCTATGATAGCCTTGTTTAAATATTTGAAGGGATGTCATATTGAGGAGGGAACAAGCTTGTTTTCTGCTGCTCCAGGGACTAGGACCCAGAATAATGGGTGCAAACTCCAGGAAAAGAGATTCCACCTTAACATTAGGAGGAACTTCCTAACAGTAAGGGCTGTTCGACAGTGGAACACACTCCCTCGGAGTGTGGTGGAGTCTCCTTCCTTGGAGGGCTTTAAGCAGAGGCTGGATGGCCATCTGTCAGGGATGCTTTAATTGGGAGTTTTTGCATGGCAGGGGGTTGGACTGGATGGCCCTTGTGGTCTCTTCCAACTCTATAATTCTATGATTCCTATGATTCTATGATTCTAGGGGGAACCTAGAAGTATTTTTCAGTCCAAGTCTGTGTAGCAGCTTAAAAAGATACCTGCTTTAGTGGCCTCCACCCCACCCTGTTTTTGCATTGTTTTATTTGTGTAGTAATAATAATAATAATAATAATAATAATAATAATAATAATTTATTCATATCCCGCCTTTAGCCTTGGCTATCAAGGTGGCTTACATAAAATCAATTACATAAAAACCCTTACAACAATATAAACAACACAATTTATCCCCCATTAAAAATACCTTAAATTCCATCTCAGCATTAAAATTTTAACAATAAACATAATTTAAAAACAATAAGTATTCTGGGACAAAGTCAAAATAAAAATGTCTGACAGGGGAGATCAAATTAGGTGAATAGTTTATTCAGGATAAGCCTGCCAGAAGAGATTTGTCTTGTTGGCTTTTTTAAAGCCATCTAAGTTGGTTATCTGATGGATCTCTTCCGGCAAGGCATTCCAGAGTCTGGGACCGGTGGCAGAGAATGTCCTCTGGGAGGTCGCTGCCAACTTAGTTCTCATTGATTGAAGCAGCATGGGGCGAATTATACGGAAGAAGGCAATCCCCTAGGTACGTTGGACCCAGGACATGTAAGGCTTTAAAGGTCATTACCAACACCTTATACTTTGCTCAGAAATCAATAGAAAGCCAGTGAAGAGATTTTAGAATAGGTGTGATGTGATCACTCCTCGATGTCCCGGTGATCAACCTGGCTGCCATATTTTGCACTAGTTGTAGTTTCAGAGTTAGGTATAAGGGTAGCCCCATGTAGAGTGCATTGCAGAATTCGAGTCGTGAGGTTACCAGCACATGTACTACAGTTTCTAGGTCCCTTACTTCCAGGAAAGGGCGCAGCTGGCGTATCAGCTGAAGCTGATAACAGGCACTCCTGACTGTCACATTCACCTGATCTATCATGTGAAGCAATGAGTCCAGGAGTACCCCCAGACTGTGAACACAGTCCTTAGTGGACAGCGTGACCCCACCCAGGACTGGAGGTTGCAACCCAACACCTGGTTTGGGGGCCCCTAACGTAAATACCTCCGTTTTATCTGGATTCAGCTTGAGTCGGTTTTTCCTCATCCAGTCCATTACCACTTCAAGACATTTATTGAGGGGAGAACTGCCATCTGCTGTCATAGCAGCTGACCGAGACATCGAGAAATATATTTGGATGTCATCAGCATATTGATAACACCCCGCCCCATGTCTCCTCATGATCTCTCCCAGAGGCTTCATATAGATATTAAACAACATCGGGGGCAGGATGGTGCCCTGTGAGCCAGGAGACCTTCTCAACGTGTCTGGATTTTAGCGCGCCCTTCCCAAGATGGAGAAGAAACCTTGCTTGGAGACGTCCGTTCCCCCTCTCTCACTCTCTATGGATGTCTTTCTAATGATCTGACGTCACAAGACGACCATCTTCACAGACGCCAAGGAGTCCAGCCCATTGTATAAGCTGAAAAGAATTGTTGAGGGGATTCAGAAGAACAGAGATTGTACAAAGAGGACCAGCTGTTGGATGACACCAAAATTCTTGGAGACTGTGGCTTCACCAGTCAGACAGCATGACCCCAGGCCCCAGCAACAGTTGGCTTGGCCTTCAGAGCCAGTGAAGATGCCTTTGAGCCCATCCACATTGATCCCTTCTCCAGTCCCCCAGAGCTCCCAGATGTGATGAAGCCCCATGACTCTGGCAGCAGTGCAAATGAGCAAGCAGTGCAGTGAGGCCCCAAGGGCAGCAGAGTGAGCTGCACAACCTACGGTGGCCCTCTCCTCCCTCCCCTCATGCACCCTTCTTGTGTCCTTCAGTGTGGAGAGAGACATGGCACTATTCCTTCCCACCAGTCCATGGTCCCCTTTTCCTCCATCCCTCTCTAAGCAAGACTACACACACACCCAAGCCCATCCCCACTCATCAAGCAAAGCTCTGATTTCGCTTTGGTTTTGAAAACAATAAAGGTTCCGCTGTTTTTTTCTTTAAAAAAAAAGATAACACCCCGCCCCATGTCTCCTCATGATCTCTCCCAGAGGCTTCATATAGATATTAAACAACATCGGGGACAGGATGGCACCCCGTGGAACACCACATTTCAGCTCCACTTTTGAAGAGAAGCTCTCCCTGAGTGACACCCTCTGGAACCTGTCTGAGAGGAAGGAACGGAACCACTGGTTCCGTTCCTTCTGGGTCACGCTTCCCCTGGGTCACGCTTCTACCAGAGTGACCATGGCAGACTCCACCCCATATCCAGGTCTGAAGCTGGTTTGAAATGGATCCAGAAAATCAGTTTCATCCAAGATCACTTGGAGTTGGAGGGCGACGGTTCGCTTGATCACCTTGTTCAAAAATGGTAAATGAGAGACTGGTCTAAAAATTTTCATATCCAGGGGGTTCAGGGAAGATTTGTTCAGGAGTGGTCTAATGACCGCCTCCTTTAAACTTGATGGAACAGTTCCTTCCCTAAGGGATGCATTAATGACTGTCTTGAGAAAGGCCATCAATGCATCACCTCCCTGGACGACCAGCCAAGATGGGCAGGGATTGAGGGAGCACGTCGTCCTCTTCACTTTTCCAAGGATCTTGTCCATGTCATCAGTACTCACCAACTCAAACTGATCCAATCTAATCTCAAAAACGGGCTTGCTGGACACCTCATCGGTCACTTCTGCTGTAATTCCAGCATCTAAGTCGGCTCTTATCTGAGAGATTTTATCTGAAAAATAGTTGTTAAAAGTGTCACAACAGGCTGTTGTCAGGTTAAGTAAAGGGTTCTGCACAGGGGAAACCTGTGTCAGCCCCCTTACCACCCTAAACAGTTCTGCTGGATGAGATTCCGCAGACGCAATACGTGCAGAGGAGAAAGATTTCTGCGCTGCATGTATTGCCTCTCAATAGGAACGAAGAAAGCTCCTATGACGAGTCTTGTCAGATAAGAGTTGAGTTTTCTGCCAGATGCGCTCTAGTCATTGTATAGTCAAAATGTATAGTTGTTTGAATTGGTCTTATTGTTTTCCACAATCTTTCCTCATCTTATTAAATAAAGTCTTGCTAGAAAATATGTTTGGACATTAATTATCATTAATATTCCATTTTAAAAATTCAACAATATGTTCTTTATGGGTAGATAAAATTAGAAATGCTACACACTTGAGTTGCATATGTTTAAAAAGTTTTATACTAGAAAAAATTACATTTTCCAAATGATGCAATTCTATGCAAGCCACACTGAACATGTGAGAATTTATTTCCATGTAGTGTAGTAGCAATTTATAATTTATAAATGATTCTTAAATTAAGAAAAGAAATCATTTGACACGAGATCCCAAACTCCAAATGCTTTACTGACTGTTGATCAAGAAGTCTCAACAGCAATGTAAACTCAGAAACCACACATACGTATTATATTACGTGTGATTAAATGTACAAGCATGTAAAATAACAAACTGTATACACATGTTCACAGACTGCATCTGTGTTGAATGTGACATGTGAATGCTCTCTCCTTCTCTTTGTTCCTTCACTTCCCCACTGTTATGTTCTCAGAAGGATCAGGGTATGGAGGGAAATCTATGTCCACCATCTTGGATCCTTTTGAAGGCAATAAATAAAGCGGTGTTTTGTCATTTGTACTTATTATTTTCTTACTTCTTTAATTTGCCATTGGAAGACATGGATACAAGGTAGTTTGTTGTTGTTGTTGTTGTTGTTAGCTGTCCTTGAGTTCACTTTGACTAATGGTGACACTGTGGCAACACTCCAAGTCTTCCACTGCTCTGCTCATTTCCTGCAGACTCATGCCTGTGTTCCCCCTAATTAAGTCTAGACATCTGGTCTGCCTCTCCTTCACCTTCTTCTATCTTTCCCAGCATTATTGGCTTTCCCAATGAGTCATGCCTTCTCATGATGTGCCCAACATATGACATCCTCAATTTAATAATTTTGGCTCCCAGGGCAATTTCTGGCCTCATTTGCTCAAGGACTCCCCCCGTTTTGTTTTGTTTTTTTATAGTGGTTTCAAAAACAAATAAGCACAGCAATGTTCTGTTTCTTGGCTCAATAAATGAATTATGAAAATAGTTGTTAAGGACCCAATATAGAAGTTTTCATTTTATGCTTTGGAGATAATAGTCTTTCCTTATGGCAAAGAATCCAAGATCATTAATTTCAAGATCCTCCAAGTTTAGGAAAGTAATAATCCCCCTATATTCTATGCTAGACGGGCCTGTGTTCACTTTTGGGCACCTCATTTTAAGAAGGATATAGACAAGTCACAAATTATTTCAGACCTTGACCTTGACTTTTAAATAAGACTCATATCATCCAGGATCTTCTCCTGGATGAGGACGCTGACCTGGCTTGCTTTACAGAAACCTGGCTGGGGGAGGATAGCGCTAGCTCTGGTGGCGCAGTGGTTAAATGCCTGTACTGCAGCCACTCACTCATAAACCACAAGGTTGCGAGTTCAATACCAGCCAGGGCTGAGGCTCGACTCAGGCCTGCATCCTTCCGAGGTCGCTAAAATGAGTACCCAAATGTTGGGGGGCAATCAGCTCACAGTTGTAAACCGCTTAGACATCCCATAGCGTGATATGAAGCGGTATATAAATAAGCTGCTTTTTGCTTTGCTTTTGCTATATGGGTGCAGGCCCTCCCAGCTGGGTATTCTGTTAGTGATCAGGTGAGGGGAAGTGGGCGGGGGGTGGGTGGCGTGGCTCTGGTTCATAAGAACACTTTGACCTTGACCAGGATACCTGTCTGGAACATAGCCCACTTCGAGTGTATGTACCTTAGCCTGAAGACCAGGGATAGTTTGGGGATTCTGCTAGTTTACCGACCACCCCGTTATCTAGCAGACTCCCTGACCGAGCTGACACAGCTGGTCTCTGAGCTGCTGTTGGAGTCCCCCAGACTTTTAGTCCTGGGGGACTTCAACATCCCGCTCGAGACCAGCCTAACAGATGCAGCTCGGGAGTTCATGGAGACCATGACAAACATGGGCCTATCCCAATTGGTCAATGGGCCCACACATTGTGCAGGTCATACACTCGATGCGGTCTTTAGTACGGAACAGGAATAACCGTGGGCAGAAGTGGTAAGTACCTCCGCATTGTCATGGATGAATCATTTCCTGGTCAAGATGGAACTTAGAGCCAGTATCTGCCCCACCGGGGGTGGTGGACCCATTCAGATGGTCCGCTCTCGAAGGCTAGTGGAGCCAGTGCGATTCCAGAAAGCCTTAGAGGGTTTAATGGTTGGGAATGCCGGTGATCCTGTCGAAGCTCTGGTTAATACTTGGAACACCGACCTTACCAGGGCTATTGACACGATCACTCCCAAGTGCCCTTGCCATCCCGCTCTCAACCGTAGGCCTTGGTATACGCCAGAGCTTAGAAGGATGAAGCGGGTTGGACAACGGCTAGAGCGCAAGTGGCGGAAGACTCGACTCTCATCTGACAGAACTCGCCATAGGAATTTTCTTCGTTCCTATTGGGAGGCAATACATGCAGCGAAGAGAGCTTTCTCCTCTGCACGTATTGCGTCTGCAGAGTCCCGTCCAGCAGAGCTGTTTAAGGTGGTAAGGGAGATGACGCAGGTGCCTCCTGCGCCAAACCCCTTACTTAACCCTGTGACAGCCTGCTGTGACGCGTTTAACAACTACTTTGCAGATAAAATCTCTCAGATAAGAGCCGACTTAGATGCCACTGTTGAAACAGTCTATAGGCGAGGCGTCCAGTGACTCCGTCAATGTAGTTATACTGGATCAGCTTCAATCTGTGAATACCGAGGACGTGGACAAGCTGCTTGGTAAGCTGAGGAAGATGACCTGCCCTCTCGACCCTTGCCCATCATGGCTGGCCGTCCAGGGGGGGATGCATTGTTGAGGTTCCTCACGGATATCATCAATGCATCCTTCAGGGAAGGATATGTTCCATCTTGTTTGAAGGAAGCAGCTGTTAGGCCACTTCTGAAAAAACCTTCCCTAGACCCCCTGGATATGAGAAATTATAGGCCTGTGTCGTTGCTGCCATTTTTGAGCAAGGTAATCGAGAGGGCGGTTGCTCTTCAGCTCCAAGCTGTCTTGGATGAAATCGATTATCTAAACCCATTTCAAACCAGCTTCAGGACAGGCTTTGGGGTCAAGACTGCCATGGTTGCCTTGACCGACAATCTGCTTCTGAGCAACGACAGGGGTAGTGTGACCCTGCTGGTGCTCTTAGACCTCTCAGCGGCTTTTGATACAATAGATCACAGCATCCTCTTGGACCGCCTGAAGGGGTTAGGTATCGGGGGCACTGCTTTGCATTGGTTCCGGTCCTTCCTCTCGGGTAGGTCCCAGAGGGTGCTGCTCGGGGACAGTAGCTCCAGTAAGAGGGAACTCACTTGTGGGGTCCCTCAGGGGGCTATTTTGTCCCCAATGTTATTTAACATCTATATGAAGCCGCTGGGTGAGATCATACAGAGTTATGGTGCTGGGTGTTATCAGTACGCTGATGACACCCAAATCTATTTTTCCATGTCTTGTTCATCGGCCTCGAATTCCAATGGCATCTCCTCTCTCAATGAATGTCTTCGGACAGTAATGGGCTGAATGAGAAAAAAACAGATTGAAACTGAATCCAGACAAGACGGAGGTGCTCACGGTAGCGGCCCCGAAACCAAGAATTGGGTTGCAACCTCCAGTCCTGGATGGGGTCGCACTCTCCTCCAGTGACTGTGTTCGCAGTCTGAGGGGGGGGATTCTTTACTCGTCGCTCCTGATGACAAATCAGGTTAATGCGACGGTCAGGAGTGCCTGTTATCAGCTTCGGCTGATACGCCAGCTGCGCCCTTTTCTGGAAGTAAGGGATCTCGAGACCATTGTGCATGCACTGGTAACCTCACGCCTCAACTTCTGTAATGCGCTCTACATGGGGCTACCCATGTGCTTGGTTCGGAAGCTTCAGTTGGTTCAAAACATGGCAGCCAGACTTATTTCTGGAACATCTAGGAGGGACCACATCACTCCGGTTTTGAGGTCCCTCCACTGGTTGCCTATTCGCTTCTGGGCCCAGTACAAGGTGTTGGTTATTACCTTTAAATCCCTAAATGGCTTGGGTCCAAGCTATCTCAGGGATCGCCTCTTTCCATACAATCCTCCCTGCGCTCTCTGGTACTCTGGGAGGAATTTGCTGCAGCCTCAAAAATCAAGGCTTGTGGCGACCTCCCAGAGGACTTTTTCAGTTGTCGCCCCCGAACTCTGGAACGGCCTGCCGGACGAGATCCGTCAGTTGACATCACTGGACAGCTTTAAAAAGGCTGTCAAGATGGATCTCTTTCAGCAGGCCTTCCCAGACTAATCACTCCGGCCTTGGGTTCCTTGACTCCTGTGTTCCTCTCATGGCCCCATCAGTTGTTGATGGATGAGGAACGCAGTAGAGGTTGATTAGGGGGTGGGTTGGTTTTTCTTTTTGGAGTTATGTTATATGGGTTTTATTGTAAGCCGCTTGGATTGTCTGGCAATAAGCGGGATACAAATAAACATTATTATTATTATTATTATTATTATTATTATTATTATTATTATTGTCTCCTGTGATGGTGCTGGATATCTCAGTTGGATATGGTGAAATCACAGTGGACCCTTGGTAGCTGTTGGGGTTTGGTCCCAGAACCAAAATCCATGGATGTTCAAGTCCCATTATATACAGTGTAGTAAAATGGCATCCCATTTTATATAAAATTGCAAAATCAGGTTTGCTTTTTGGAATATATATATAGAATATTTTCAAGTTGCAGATGGTTGAATCCGTGGATACAGAATCTGTGGATATGGAGGAGTAATTGTAATGCCCTGTAAAATTAATGAATTTGTACAAAATTCATTCTTTGTAACCAGAATTAAGCTAGGGATGAATCAGAATTAAATTTCTTTTGACTTTTTTTTTTTAAAGAAAGATCTTTCTATACTCCCAACTTTCTCTATAAATGTGAAGGAAAGAACTTGACAGGTTTTTTTTTATTTAAAATAGGAGAAAAGCAAAGTGACAGAAAAGTTAAAATGGGCTTATAACGCTTTTGGTGCTAAGCTCTTAAAAGTTTGTCTTTCACACCTGTGTCACTGGGACTGAATTAGGACTCCTTCTTCTTTTTATTGATAGGCTGCCCCCTTTTAGCAGCTTCACCAAAGTTGGATCTCATATCGTGTTTCTCATGCTGGTTCTGATAGAGGGACTAAATATCCTAAATACCCAATCCTGTCTGATCATGGAAGCTAAGCAGGGTCAGCCCTTGTTAGTACTTGGATAGGAGAGTGCCAACAAATATCAGGTACTGTAGGTTGTATTTCAGATGAAGGAAATGGCAAAACCACATCTGAGTCTGCCTTACATAAAACACTATAAAATTGACCATAATTTGACAGCCGACTTGAAGGCACATACTCAGACAATGAATTTGGCCAGAGGAGAATTTTGGTCAGCTCATTTTTGACAAGAACTTCCCTCAAATTGCATATTTCTTCATAAGCACAATGGAAAGAACTTGCAATTTTAAATAAATCATTCCAGCATGAGAGAAAACAAAATTGACAGATTCCTCCATATTGCATTTAAATCCTAGTAGTCTCTTTCAGCATAAAGAGAAGCAAGCAAAGCAGCTTCATTTATATACCGCTTCATATCATGCGATGGGATGTCTAAGCAGTTTACAACTATGAGCTGATTGCCCTCCAACAAGCTGGGTACTCATTTTAGCGACCTCAGAAGGATGCAGGCCTGAGTTGAGCCTCAGCCCTGGCTGGTATTGAACTCGCAACCTTGTGGTTTATGAGTGAATGGCTGCAGTACAGGCATTTAACCACTGCGCCACCAGGGTTAAGAAACAAAGGAATCTTGCAGCATCCTTGACACTTAGGAATAAATATTCTAGTATAAGCTTTTGTGGCCTGCAGTCCACTTCATCAGATGCAGAATGGGTCCAAGAAAACATATGCTAGAAATTTAGGATACCTTTTTAAACCAAATTATTCATGGATTTAAACCATATTTTTCATAGGGTCTAGAAGAGCTTTAGCTTACAAAACAAATTCTTGGAGGCGCAAACACTGTGAAATGTTGCAAAGTAGTTAAATGGCAATAATATCTGGCAATATTTTTTAAAAAATTAAACCCAAAAGTTAACAGAAAACATTTCTATCACAGAATTCTCTTGGGGATGGATAAAATGAAAGCAAAATCCACAACTGGGTGAGAATGACAGCAGAATGAGACAGTGAAAATTAAAAGAAAAAATGAAAGTGTATGTGTCTCTGTGTGACATGATAATCAAAGCACAATAAAGATCAGTAAAGACTAACTTCTTTCTTTACTAATCTCACACTTTTGGTTAGATTATCAGCCATTGCATGGCATCAGCTTTGCTTAGGGATATTTCTTTCTCTCTGATGTGATTCCATGTATGAGATCCATTCTCTGTGTCTGTTTTCACCCCTCACTGTCTGATGACTCTCAAGCCTGCTATGCTGCCATGGGAACGTGCATGAGACAGTAGGCTTCCGTTCCATTTATTCCCTTTCATCCTTTTTGAAAGAGAAGAAATATTTTTTTCTGTGGAGGCTGGCATGAAATTGTGTCCAATTTACAAATTTTCACTATTCTGATAATGATTTTTGAGCCAAGGAATACTAACCATGATGATTGAGTGCCAGGGAGAAAAAGTACATATTTTGAACTTCCAAGTTCACACATGCACACGCACACACACATGTAACTATACTGTTCTTCCACTGCTTCAATGCTCCTATATTTTCTGGGAACACCACAGAATTTGGAAGCAGCTCAGCTCATCAGATACATTAATAGTCAGAGCTGTGAAATATTGCTGTTATTGCATATTGAATATAAAGTGTAGATTGCTGATGGAGTTTATGCAAACACTGATATAAAAATAACGAACCTGTGCCATTACAAAGAAGAAGAAAAAGATCAATATTAAAGCATCAACAACTGTTTTCACCACCATCTCTTCTCTTCTCCTCTCTTCTGTTTTCTTCATAGACCTGATTACATCTCTGATCAGGTCAGTCACTGCTGTGAATTTGTATGTCGTGTATCATCATTAATTCTGTAAAGAAATCTTTTATGGCACTTGACACACAGACCAAGGGTATTCTTCACCCTTAATTTACTTAGGTGTGCATAAAGTCAGGTGTACACAAGAAAAATATCAAAGATGAATGTGGAGATACTGGAGGTATTGCCTTTTAGAAATGGTCATAGATGTTAGGGACAGCCCTTTGGCAGACCCAGGCAACTGCCTCAGATGATAGATGCTAGGGAAGCAACACAATCCCAATTCTTCATCTTGTGCCATTTAGCCTTTCCCTATCTTGGAGGAAAGAGCTGTGTGTGCCACACATCCTGTCTTGCAGCCCTGCAACTGGTCTGATAGAGTGGAGGTCCTATTCTATTTCTCATATTGAAGTGACATTCAACAGCAACTGTAGTCAGCTACTGTAAATGGGGGCACCATGTCCTTTGCCTCAAGCAACAAGTCTTAGAGCAAAACATATTTGATTGCTTTTATTAAATGGTTTGATAAAAACTGAAGATCCAGGGCCCTTTCACATTACACATTTGTAGCACTATATTCAATTTTAACTACCATGGCAACATCCTATGAGAATCTATGTAGTTCAGTCAGAGGAGCTCTCTGGCTGAGAATTCTAGGTGCCCCTCCCTAAATTACCAATCCTGAGATTCTATGGGATGTTTCCATGACAGTTAAAGTGGAATCATAGTGCTATAACTGTAGTGTGTAGAGGCTCCAGATATAGCTCAGGACTTCATAAGTTAATAGAGCTGTGAAATATTGCTGTTACTGCATATTGAATATAATGTTACATTGCTGGTGGAGTTCATCCAAGCACATCTGCACTGGGTTTAGTTGTCTTTCTGTGTCCTAAGGATAAGCCATTGTTTTACTCTAGGAAGCATCCTGGTTGCTCCCAGGCCGGTGGGGCAGTGAACCTACTCTGAATTGTAGTTCCAACTTGAAAGTAGTTTATCAAAGTATTGAACCTATTTTAGGGATAGAGTTCAGCATCTTGGATAGCTCATTTAAAACCCAGAGTAGATTCATCATTCCATTGACTGGAATCCTAGCTTGTCTATGTTTTATTTTTCTGTATTTTTCACTCAGAGGAAACAATCAAATCTACTGTTGACCTAGAATCCTGGCTTGTTCTGTGTCTTTACTTTTCATTCAGAGGAAACAATCAAATCTACTGTTGACCTGGAATCCTGGCTTGTGTCTCTATATTTTTTACTCAGATGAGACCATCAATTCTACTCTTGACCTGGCTTGTTCTGTGACTATATTTTTCATTCAGAGGAGACACTCAAATCTACTGTTATCTTCTCACATGCTGCTCCTGAGTAGAAGGCTTGACCTGTGGAAAATGAAGCTGTCATATAATATTCCAGGATAGGTATCACCACACCGCTGCTTCATTGCTCATGGCTGTTGACTCTACTTTTTGTCTCCTTCACTCATTGCCACAGTTCTGCATTTTAATAATCATCCATTATTTTCACTCAGACTTTAAAGTGCAATTCCTTCTATTTATGCACAGAGTGGTACTTATGACAAAATATTAAGATGACCTAATCAATAAATACACACAACATTTCTTCCTCCATCTTCTGTACTCTTTCATTTAGCATCTCATATTCATAGTACATTTTGTTTCCTACTCTAGTAGAAAAATAAGAGTTTTCTATGGCATGCCTTCATCTTGTTTCCATGTTACATATGCACCCATATAGTACATTGAACTTCCATGTACTGAGTCTTTATTCAGGAAGTCATGAGTCATGACTTTCTGGAAAGGGCACAGGGAGATTATTTCAAACTGTAGTAATAGAAGCCCAGGCACATCTTGTTGAAATTTTCTTTTCTGCCATTTTACATGTGCTATGTCTGTTGTGTCTAGTGATGCAATGTAACCCTGTCTAACCCCACTTGACATTATGCTGACAAAAGTGTCATTCCTTGCCAATTGCAAATGTGAACTATGCTGCATTATGTAAATATTTTTTGATCCCACCATGTCTTCTTAACACAACACATTACTCCAATTTCTTTCCTTCATAGTCATCATAGTCTATGGCTTTTTCTTAAAACAACACATGTAAAACAACAACAACAACACAAATTACAAGATGTCTTCATCTTCATTCTGATTATTATTATTATTATTATTATTATTATTTTATATTCTACTTATTTCCCAATAATGGCACTCAAGAGAGTGGCAAATTTAAAAGCAATATAGATTTTTAAATATAATTTTATTAAGTTTTAAAACATAGTGCATACACATTTTAAAAAACACAAATACACATAAAACATATATAAACTCATAACCCTAAACTAAACCCCAACTTACAGAAACATAACCCTAAACTAAAATAAAATGAAATAAACTACCCCATCTCTCCCTAGTGTCCCCAAGTCCCTCCCCCTACATAAAACTATGTCAAATAACAATCAATGTATAATCCACATAAACTCAAATTAATACATTTAACAGAATTAACACAAACTAAAATTGACTTTCTACTTCTGAGGCCTAAGAGTATTAATGCTCATTATCTTAAATTTCTCTACTAATTCATTTTTATTTTACTTCAGATCTAAAAATCTAAACAAAATTGCTTCAAAGCAATATAGATTTAAAACTATTTATAGTTTTCTTATGTCTTAATCTCATTTTCATTTTCATTTTACAATATGAAATCAAAAAGACTTTATTAACTCCCTTAGGTTTGACCATATAATTCCCCCTGCAAGCCTCATAAAATAAATCAGTACAAAACATTGAAATGGAAACTGATCATTTCTGTGGCAGAAGGATAGTGAATCTGGGTTTTAGACTGAACTTTAAAGGAATTATTCAAAGTGTTCCTATCTACAAAATAGGTTAAGAAATTTGGAATCCTCCTTAAAACATCAGACTGAAATCTGGAGAAGATTCACCTCTCCCCTGACATGGGATCCATCAGCTGCCATTAATATTGCAGATAAAATATCCATGTTTGTGTCACAGATACTTTCTAAGTACAAAAGTGAAAGCTAGATAAATTAACCATTTTGGTCACAAGCCAAAATATGATTAATAAAGAGTAAGTATGCATAAGTTTACATCCAATTAATCAGTTGGATCATGTATACTATCACATGTATGTGTACCAGTATTTTTGGAGTGCAAGTGGGGGATACCCCTGTTTGTGGGTATGCCATAGCCATCTAGTTGGTCACTGTGGAACAAAATGCTAGACTTTTGGACTTGATAGGCTACTGTTTTGTGCACAGGCCTATGATGTCAATTAACAGTTTGTGATTTGGCCTAAATCTATTCTGCTTGCCACCAGATCACTGAGCGTTCCTGTGATAGCATAGCTGTAAAGTTGAACACCCACTCACATACTCTTCTTCTTCCAATGAAAACTCTTATTTCTACATGGTGAACAACCAAGAAGGTTATCTGTACACATGCATCATCCTTGCTGGCTAAGTGTGGTCAAGTGAATGTTGCATCCCACTGAACTGAATAGGATTGACTCCAGCATAATATCTTTATAGGGGGCATTGCAACATATGCAGAGAGATGTTTCAAAAGTGTTGCAGCATCATTTCACCAAGGATTAGTCAGTCTGTCATTATGGTGATTTCCTTTCCTGATATGCACTGTGACAAGCTAGTGCAAAAATACACACACTGACACACACACACACACACACACACACACACAAGATGTGTGTCCAAAAGTAGTGTTTATAATGAGCTGTGTTAAGACTAACAGAAATGACACTAAAATATGTTGTGCCTTTTTGACTCTGGTGATGAAAACTTTGATTTGTAGTATGTAGTATTTAATGGAGCAAGTCTGATGAATCTCCAAGAGGAACTGCAGCTGGTTACATTGGCGGTATCAGAGATGATTAATCTGTTCTATAGACATGAAGACCCATAAATAAATAATGCAGAGAATCGCATCCCCCTATCCACCTCACCTCCACATGCCTCTTCAATGTACAGAATTAAGCATGCTAGTTCAAGGTGTCTTAACTTGAACCTGAAGCATGTACAAATCAAAAACATTATCATATGAACTGTCATCTTCATTTTTTAGCTGAGAGAGAATGTTCCCATTTTATTGTCTTCTTGAAATTTAACTCTAAAATCAAGGAACTATCCTCTACTTATTCTATGGAACTCTGTAGCTGAGCAGAAATGGCATAGATGGGAATAATGAAGAGTTTCATGAAATAAAAAAGATGAAAAAAACCTTTAATAAAGTGGAAGAACTTGTGGTGATAGTTTCAGTGTAAGTACAGATTCTCAGTCAAATTAGAGCTGATCAAATAATAAGTTACACCAATATTATTTTATTTTTCATTTGTTTGTTTTTTCTAAAAATTTGCTAATCCTTTAAAAGATATCAGTTCTTTATCTTAAAAGTGTATACCCTCAAGTACCCTTTTGCATTCATATCATTTAATAGTTCCAGGATTGGGAGGCAGGATTTTTTTCAATTTTTTTTTTACAATATTAACTATTCCAATTTTTGTGCATTTTCATGATTTTATGCCCTTGACTCTAAAACTCAAAATCCATTGTGGAAAGGAATTGGCATTGTGTGATATTTGAAAAAAACACGCACAATTATTTTTAAAAAATGATCAAGTTAACTATACTAACATTAAAAGATCCAAACTGTGACACTTAAACAGTGTTTGGAATTTAACTAGCCAGTTAAATAAAAAAGGTATCGCTTTTATACAAAAATAAAAGTAGTGAGCATGTAGAATTATTAGATTATAAATTCATATATGGTGACTGGTGTTATAATTTCTGTGTTGCAGATCATATTTGAATTGCTAAACAAAAAAACTATATGAACTTATTTCAATTCAATACATTTGCCTTCTTATTTAAAAAAACAACAAGTAAACAGTGCTTGTTTGCCACCTTTACAGTGGTAACCTTTTTGTGATTGTGCTGCTCTATATTTCTGCATAGCATAATAAATATATAACATTGCTTTTTGTAATCTACCAGAGCTTCACCAAACAATGATGGAATTTGCCAGGTGTTTTATTGTAAATTTGCCCTAAAATTCTGCATCAAAAGAAATCTGGGATATTACTTTCTAGGATTATTCAACAATAGTTCAATTATCAATGCTCATTCTCCCATAGGCCGTGGTAGATAAATGATATCTGCAACTATGTCCATAAATCCTTACCAAGGAATCTGATTGATCAGATAGATAGACAGATAGATGATAGATATCATATGGTGACATAACTAGTACACTTTCAAGTGAAATTTTATTCACTCGATATACATTTAAGACTACAATGAATGAAAATTAAATCACATTTGTAATCTTTTTGCCTTTGTGCAAGGAACAAGATATATCTACAGCACTTTCTCTGTAGAAAGTTTCATCAAAATGGTTAACTCTTTAAATACAGCAACTGCTCACCTTTGAGGGCCAACATAATTTGATGTCCCTCCCTCTCCCACATTTTTGACACTGAAAAATATGAATTAATGTAAACATGTGCTGAGCAACCCAGGGAATGCGTCATACGATGACATCTGAGAAAACTGAAGCAAGACACTTCCAAATCACAAAAGAAAAAAGATTTAGTGGTTTTTAAAATTTTATTTATTTTTTAAAGGAACAAAACAAATAAAAAGAGATCTTGCCAGACGATGTGTACTGTAGCTATATTACTCACTGTGTGCCAAAATAACTGGCTTTGAAATCTCACAAAAGGCAAAATATTGTACAGTGTTATTTGCAATTACTGACAGTATCTTTGCCACCTGTGTGTGTGTGTGTGTGTGTGTGTGTACATCTGCAATGTGTACACACACTTGTGCTCTTCAAAGTATGCATATGAAAAAGCCAAACAAAAGCATGAACAAATACGTGTTCTAAAATTAAATGCAGAAAACTTGCATCCTAAACTACTTGTATTTAAACTCGTGGGATTTTGGGGCAGAACAAATACATGTGTTTCGATTTCTGTAATGGAAAAAGTAGTTAGAATAAGAGATAAAAATGAGGACACTGTATTTAACTGATGCAAGAAAAAAGGTACTATTCAACTGACTATGAAGCTCTTTGAAAAATAATCGAGGAAATGCCAGTTAAATCTAAAGCTGCCCTTATAACCTAGTCTTAAAATAACTGGTTTGGCAATACGGTTCTCCCAAAGAGATACAAATATCCCCAGCAACATGTTTAGGACTGGGATGTGAATCTGAATTTTACTGTGAAATGTTAATGGGGAGCATATAATAAAATATATATATATGATGTGATAATTGTGCCCTGACTATGGTTGACTATTAATCTGGAGGCCTGTGTACATCCATAACAAAAGAAATATCGTGTTGGCTTTCTATAGCTGTAAAAAAAAAAAGTTTGGATGTCAGATGGCCTCTGATATATATATATATATATATATATATATATATATATATATATATACACACACACACACACACACACACACACACATATACATGGAAAGAAAAGAACCCTCTGTTTCCCCCTCCTTTCTTTTAATATTTTTTCCTCTTTCAGGATGATGATCGCCAGAATCTAGCAAGCAATGTTTTAAAAGTGGGGGGGGGGGGGGTGGAATCTGGCTGTAAATGTGCACAATATTCCACATTATATACATGTCATTTCTGAGTACTGTTGGAACGGTGCAGTGTCAAATCTGTATGACAGATTGAGGTGAAATCTGGGAAGGGAGAGCCTGTGAAGATGGAGCCTTGACTGAGTCAGGCACCCTATAGAATTTATCCTGCAGGCTATAAGTAACCAGTTTCATCACATAAAAGGAGGAGCGGAACATGGATAATTGTCTGCTAATTTAACTATCTCATTTGGCGGCACCATTATTCACATTTTATTTCAGAGTAACAATGCCATCTAGTGATTAAAATCTAAAAGATAGAATGAAAGAGAGGGAGAGAGAGAGAGAGAGAGACTGAGAGGGAGAGAATTATTGTTTTCAATTCCATCAGCTAGTAGATGGATGCCAAGGTGCTTCACGCCTTATAAAGCTCTTCTTCTTTCTTCCCCTAATATTTTGATGATTAATCAGCTGTAGCATCTAGGATGCAAAGCAAACAAATGTGAAGGGGGGGAGAGAAAGTACTGCTTTTTTTCTGACAGAAGGGAAACCTTTTTTGTATGCATAAGGTACATTATAAAATAAAACACTAACTGAGAAGTCTCCATTAGCCCAAGAGCTAAGATTACTTTGGGGACATCTGAGATCTGTTGATTCAGGATAGTTTTCAAAACAGTTCCACCTCAGATGGGCTTTTATTTGTTTGATTATTTCTTTACAAAAAGGATGCATGCACAACACAAGGTCTCTCTAGGAAAATTCAAGCTTCACTTCCACCCTTCTGTGTTTTCAATTTTCACAGTGTGGCTAACAATTCCATGCCATGAAAGGAAACAAGTCATTTTAGTCACAGTACCTCTTGGCCCTGTGTAGCGGTTCCTCACTTCTGGGTTAGGAAGAGCAACACGGCAGGCAAACAAGCTGGCACTGGAAAGAGTGGGCTCTCACTGTTACCAAACAGCTCAGACAAAGGCTATGAACCCTTTGATAAATTTACTTTATGTGAGAGCTTAGGAAGATTAAGTACACTGGGATTCTGCAATGACTTTGTGTGTGTGTGTGTGTGTGTGTGTGTGTGTGTGTGTGTGTGGCAAAATAGACAGCTTGAACTCTAAAAAAAAAAAGAGGATTCAGTCCTATTGAAACATGGAGAGATTTATCAAGGACCTGTCTGATGTGTTCTTTGCATGTTTCTCCTTCATACAATCAGACTGGTTTTTCAGAGAAAGAAAAGGCATACAGCATGTTTGTGTGTGTGTATTGTGAAAAGGTACATCAGAGAGAAAAGCAGTGGTTGGAACTAGCACATTGTTATCAATTACATTCTGTGTGTGTGTGTGTGTGTGTGTGTTAAAGAGAACTTAAATAAAAATGTAAAGTACAATTTTCCCACTGACACTTAATATAATTTTAGGGCCTTTTCTCTGGGAACAATATGGGAAATAGTATTCATTTGCAGCATTTTCCCAACCCCATTCGACTTGATGCCCTCACCACGTCTTTCACTCTATGATGGGCAATGGCTGAGAGTAGCACAAAGTAGAGTATATAGAAAGAAGAAGAGGAGGGAATGAGGGAGGAGCAAGAAGAGGAAGCCCAGCAGTGTGGCAACTGCAGCTTGAACTCCAAGGGGATGGGTGAGAATAACCCTCCTTTATTCTTTCTCATAGCCATGGTTCAAATAATACTGGTTAATTTTCAATTGTTTCAGCAGTCTCTTTTGGAGTTATTGTGGGCTAGGACTGATATGTCTTTGCAGTGCAGAAATAATGCAGTTTAACACTATAACTGCTATGGCTCAATGTTATGGAATTCTGGGATTTGTAGATTTGTGAGGTATTTTGTCTTCTCTGTCAGAGAGCTCTACAAATCCCAGGATCTCATAGGATTGAGCCATGGCAGTTAAAATGCATTATTTCTGCAGTGCAAATTATACCTTTGTTATTGGGTTTGTATTCTTAGTTGGACTGTCTAAATGTTGGACTGGGGCTCAAGACATTTTTCTGCCAGGGACAGTAGACAAGAAGTCCCCCTCTCTGCAATTCTGGACAAGGAGTTAGGGAAGAAAGTGATCTGTTATGTTTGATAGCTGAGTTTCTGTCTGTCAAGATGGAGGCCCTTCATCCATGACAAAGGCAAGGAGGAGCAGGGGAAGAGTGCAGAGCCTTGGTTTTAGTTGGAACTATCATCTGAGAGAGAGCTAGCCAGTGTGGTGAAAGAAAGTAGAAAATTCAGTCTAAGCCTAACTTTGTCACTCATATCTGGTTATACTATCTTTTGAATCACTCCAGTGTGAGAATAAATGTAGCAAAGTGCCAAAATCCAATTTTTAATCCCATCCAGGGTGAACCCATTGTTTCAAAGGGACTAGTAAATGGATTGTCATGGACTGTAGCAAGTGTGTTACTCCCCTGTCCCAACTAGATGTTCTAAAAGTGATCCTTGTTTCCCACCTGTTGTTCATTTGATACATAAATAAGTGCTTTTTTCAAGGTTAAATAAATTTTAGCATGATTTTAAGGATCCTTCCTTCACTGACCTCCCCTATGATGCCTTATATTGTATCATATGACATCGGTTATAACGATCAAATGCATTTGCAGATCAGCCAAAAAAGGATGAAAAAGAGAAAGTGGCTACCTGAACAGATTTTGGGAATATATTATTATTAATAATACTGGAGTACATGCAAAGTCATAGAGAGACTTTGGTACATATCACAGTATGATTTTATAAGAAAAAGGGAGCCTTGTTAGTTGGGGCTTGGCCTCCATGTGTCTAATGTGTATATGTGAGGCAAGACGTTCCCCTCCCAACTATGTATCTGTTTAACTGTATTGAAGTATATCTGTAATCAGCCTACTGATCTCATGTAAATGGCACAAAGGAGCAAAGCTCCTGGTTGTTTTGAGTGCTTCCTATACATGTTGTAAGCAAGTTCCTCAATGCATATAAAGTGTGTGTGTGTGGGGGGGGGGGGGGGGGCTAAGCTCGTTGTGTCCTAACCGATCCAATTTTTTTATACTATGTGAACAAGGCTGGATTCTCAAGTACACATAGTTGTTAAATCATAATATAATGTGTACAGTAAAATAAAGTTTGGAGTGGACACCCTGGGAAATAAACTAAACAGTTCTACTTGCCTCTTCCCCTGCTGATAGCAAATACCTCCCTCCTGCTTTCATCAAGACTTCTGAGGCATGGTCTCAGAAAACACATAATGCAGTAAATTTGATGGAGCTAACAAGGATTTGGATGTTATTATGCAATGAAAGCAGGATATACATTCAACAGATAAGTAAAGTAATATCTTGTGTGTATATGGACACAGGAAGAGTGTACTCTAGGGATCAGTTGGGTCCATTTTTCAATATATAGGCTTTCAATATATAGACCATGAAGGTGAAGCTCATACTGGAGCTGTGGCAATAATTTGTGAGAGAAGAGAATTTCATTTGGTTCCCATCTGCACTCCTCAAACCAACGTGCAAACTAAAGCTCAGTAACCTTGCTATTTGGTATGTTGTAACTCAGCCTTCCCCAAGATGGTCCCCTTCAAATATGTTGGCCTATAACTCTTATCAGAATCTTATCTTTGGACTGTAACTCATATTTTGCATTGTAACGCTGAAGTTTCCCCCTAAAGATGTGAAAATGTATAATAGGCACTGCAATGAGGCTTTTAATGAAATCTAGTTTATTCTGACAAGCTGCACTGGCTAAAAATACAGTTGCTGGTGTATTTTTTTTAAAGTTTAATTGCATTTTTAAACTGAATTCTAGACAGTTCCCAAATATTTTAGGGACTGTGAGTCACCATAAATATGTGTTTAATATATTTAGGACCAAAACAGATGGCCCTGAAGGGGCGGCTTGAAGCCGTCCCTTTCAAAGACGGGTTAGGGCAAATACATGTCGTGGCCCCAATCTTCCTTGAAATTAGCCGAAAAAGGACTGGCAAAGATTTGCTCCTTTTTCAGCCAGAAAACAGCTGGCTTTTCATGTCCCACCACGTCTCCATGGTGGTTTCATGACACTCTGGCAGTGTGCAGTGTGTAAGTGCTGCACCACCAGCATGTCATGAAGCTGCTCATGTCTGGGCAGCTGGGCAGCTTCAAGATGTCTTGGGGGCATGTGGCATCTAAACACCACATACCAAAGCTGCCAGGAAGCTGGCTTTCCCCCGAAGGACAGGACAGGCACTTTCAGCCTGAGCCCTTCAACATTTTCTCAAATTCATTAAAACTTACTTTTTAAAAAATGTTCATTCCAACTCTATTGCAGTGGCAGGCAAACCCCACTCCATGGTCCAAAAGCAGACTTCTAGTACTTTTGGTCAGAACCACCAGGTTTACCTCATACACCTTGACTATCCTTGATCTACACTGTTTGCTCATTCCTACTCTGGATGTTTTCATACAGAACAATTATAGCAGTTTTATACCACTTTAACTCCCTTGGTTACAACTTATGAGATCCTGGGATTTGTAGTTTAGTGAAGTTCTGACAGAAAATTGTAAATACTCCATAAAACAGCAACTCCAGGATCCCATACATTATAGCCCTGGCAGTTAAAAGTGATATCAAGATGCTATGCTTAAGTTGTGTGAAAGGTACCTAAATCCTGAAAGTACAATATTGCTGGACTGAATCATGTACAAGTTTAAGGAGAATGGCTGCTTGCAAAGGTGTCTTTCTTCCTCTACCCCTCAACTGTGTATGGAGGCAAAGGTAAAAATCACTCCTGAATTGGCACTCCTTTTGGCTCTGGCTATGTCCATTCTTGGAATGTGGACTTTCCCCTTCAAGTCAGTTTCAAGTGAAATAGTGTGCATCTCAACAGGAAGAAAAGATCCCCACACATGTTCTGTTGGGTCATGCTGTTATTTTAAATAAGCAAAACTTTCAGAGAAATGGGGTGGGGGTTAACATTGGAGAAGTACCACAGGTAGATAGAAGAAAAGAACTGACATGCAGCAGAGAGAAGGATGAGTCCCAATGTGAGAGAACAGAAGGTGGGAGGAAACCCGTAGAATGAGAGATCTCTTTTTACCTTTACTTAATATGTATATGTTGATGCTACATTATCTGGCTGGATCCTTTGCAGTTCTGGGATTTGTAGTTTGGTGAAACTCTTTAGGAGCTCTCTGGCAGAGAATGCTGAATTCACTTCCTTAAACTGCCAAATCCCAGGATTACATAGGATGGAACCATGACAGTTGAAGTGGGATCATACTGTTATAATTTGTGTAGTGGGAAAGAGGCTAGAGCTAGCATAGGGGCTAAGCAGACGAGCGGCCATGGGCCGCCCCAGGGAGCTGCACCGCGGGACCGAGGCATCCCCACACCTCGGTCCCATGGCGCAGCTTCACCGCCCCTGAAAGGAACGCTAAATCAGTGCTCCTTTCACAAGTCGACAAAGGTGCGCCGCAAAAGGCTGCGGTGCACCTTCATCGACTCTTCCACTGCAGCGCATGTAAACGCTGCAGTGGGTGGTCCTCCTCGGAGCACCGGCCGTGCGGAGGGCCAGCTGTTCCAAGGACGACCTCGGGAAGGGGTTGGGCGCCGATCGTGCGACTGCCCCTACCCTTCCCTGCCCCCAAGATGGCCCAATAAGCCATCTGCTTAGGGGGATAGTCTGAGTGCTCAAAATGAAAGAAGTAAAGAAGGAGAAAAGAAGGAGGTGGATTATGGAGCTAATAGAGGTGGGAAGAGGATGGAATGCAGGTAGGAAAGGAGGAGAGGGTCATAGTCAATTTCTTGTCATTTTTCAAAGTAGTCAGATAAGATGTAAGAACCACTGTGGTGCAATAGGTAGACTATTGGACTGGCAAGGCCCAGATTCAAATCCTTATTCATTCATAAAGATCCCTGGGTGACCAATGGCCAGTTATTAGCTCTCACCCTAAACTACTTTAAGCAGTAGTTTTAAAATAAAAATGTTTCCGTTTCTTTTTTGACCCATTGTCTGAAACTGTTTTGTAAAGTGACTTAGGTCAGAGATCCTACATGTGCTTAGTGAGCAGAATGCTCAAACCGTTGACCTCCACTCCACTTCTTTCCTTTTCCGCATACAAGTGACCCAACTGCTGCTGGTGCATGCCCCTATAACCATTAGTGGCTGGGTGAGAATGGGGGATATATGAATGCACTTGTGGAGCAAGTAGCACAGAGACCACTTCATCCTTGCTGATCTCCAGATGTTTTGGAAGGGCTTGTAATTGGAATTGTAAAATAATGTTCGGCTCAGTTTCTAATAATAGAGAAAAGAGTAGTAATTCCCTTTTACCTCCTCTCTATATTTGCCAAGGGTAGACAAAATGTAAGTCAGAATCTACTGGAAGCTCTCCAGATGTTTTACTGTTGATATCCAACAATTTTTAGCTCCACAAATGACAGAAAGTAAAATTGCAAGAGAAAAAAATATCTGACATGATCGTGTGCTGACAAATTATCTCTAAGCCACTGTATTCTTCATTTGTAAACCAGAAGTATCAACGGGTTGTTTTTGGCCAAGGGGATTAGGTCCTATCGCATGACTTTCCCCAAAAAAACCCACCATCCATGTACAGCCAGGCTCCAATGCAGGTCCCTTAACTCATTTCAGCGGCCTTTTTTTCAAAGTTGGGAGCTTTCTAGCTTCAAAAAATGGCCACTGAAGTGAGTTAAGGTACCCAGGCAGTTTTTTTTGGGGGGGGGAAAGCTGTGTGATAGGACCCAGATGCAGCCTGAATTAGACTTGAATTTGGGAGGGTAAGTCACTATTTCAAGCTGTGCAATATTCCCCTTCATCTTTGATCAGCTCTATTGGTCAGTATAAAACAGTTATGTCAGAATCCATGGTCTCTGGTAACTCAGACCTAGCTTTTGTATGTTATCCATATTTTGTATGGTTTATGGGGTGCATAAGGTAATTGACTCTGTTATGAACTACTAATTTGTGTCCAGCTTCCAGTTGTTTCTTTCTTTCTTTCTTTGCTATCCCATCTTATTCTCCACATAGGCCCAAGGTAGTTTACAGCACAGATTAAAAAAACAAAGCACAGCTAAAATCTTTTAAAATTTGTATTTATTTATTGGATTTATATCCTGACTGTCTCCCAAAATGGTATTAAAGGCAGCTATGAGATTTAAGGCTTAATGATAAACAAGTTTTAAAAACAATGAAACAAGTGAACCTTTTAAAACACCACTAATTTTAAATAGCATAATACAAAGACAAAGACATTTAGTCTGGAAAATCTGTATGCAAAGGGATTTTGAAGTATCTTTGAGACTAACTGAAGGAAAGAAGTTGGTAGCATGAACTTTCATAAACTTAAGCCTACTTCATGCATCTGAGGAAGTAGGCTCAAGTCTATGAAAGTTCACACTACAGCTTCCTTCATTCAGTTAGTCTCAAAGGTGCTACAAGATCCCCTTTTAAACAGTATAAAAGCAATTCAAAATATGTAACAGTAAAATAGTATTACTATTCTAGTAAAAAAATAAATATACCCCACAAATCTTTCTACTCTTGAGTTATAATGTAAGTCTGGCAATAACTGTTATAAAATGCAACAAGGGAGTCTGAAATATAAATTGCAACAAAAATAAGACAGTGAGCCTATATATGATTTTCTCTCTAGTTTGATCTTTTGTGCCCATGAAAATTGTACTGTGAGGGCATCTCCCACCAAATATGGCTTACAAATATTTTAGAAAATAAATATTTGAAGTAGAATATTCAAAAAGTAGGAAATAGTGTGTCATGCAAGCGGAGGTTTTGTAACACAAATAAAAACGATATTTTGACTAAGTGGTTACTTGTGCACCCACAAAAGTGGGGGATTCCTCAGAAGAGGACAAAAGTGAGCATAAATTTGACACATGCAAATATATATATAAAGATGCAAATTTAGGGGGAAAGTGCTATAGTTGAAATAGAAATATGAAACTAAGCAGGAATAGTAGTAATAATAATAATAATAATAATAATAATAAATTTTATTTGTATCCCACCCCTCTGTCAAACAATCGGGGCCATTTACAGCAGTTAAAATTCCATACAATATATTAAAATACAATCCAAAAAATCCCAAACCCCTCCCACCCCTTAAATCAATATTACCATTAAAACATGCTAATTAAAATATCAAAATAAACACAACTCCTTAACAAACAAACAATAACAGACAAAGCAGCGATTGCAGCCAAAGGTGGGAGAGCAAGAGATGAAAAGACTGCAGAGGCCGGGAAGTCTAGTCAGGAAAGGCCTGGCGGAAGAGATCGGTCTTAATAGCCTTTTTAAAGCTGCTTAACGTTGTAATCTGACAGATCTCATCCGGCAGGCCATTCCATAGTCTGGGAGCGGTTACTGAGAAGACCCTCTGGGAGGTTGCAAACAGCATTGTTTTTATAGGCCACAGCAGATTCCTCCTAGAGGACTGGAGTGCGTGGGGTGGATTGTATGGGAGGAGGTGGACCCAAAGTTAGGTTGGACCCAACAGCAAGGCAAAGGTGAGCATAAATCTGGTATATGTTAAACTATATGTACAGATCCAAATATAACAATAATTGCTATAGTTTAAATAGAAATGGAAAACATCTCACCTTAATGAGGAAGACCAGTTTAGTTTGCTTTCATATGACTGAACACAAGTTGATGGGCAACTTCAAGACCTCCTTGCTTTCCCTTCTGATGGTTCTTCATCTTTAGACTAGACTTCATCTGGACAAACCTTCATATAAAGGTTACTTTCAAACTGATGACATTCCTCTGTAAAATAAGACAAATGACTATCCTGCGTCTTGATGTCCATCTGTATGTTTTTTTGAATGTTTTTGCATATTCAGAAAAACTATGCTGATAATATAGAAACCATTATACTAACACCACTGTCTCTGACCCCCTAGGAGATTATTTTGAACCATATCAAGTTGCTTGTGGGTGTAAGGAACTGGAATGGAACCTTTACTGGGTTATATGTCTAATTTATCTAACAATACATTTAAGCAAACTTTTTTTACAATGATGTAAAGTTCAATGCTATTATTTCTCAGTTGGGAAAAGAGCAGTGTTTTAAGTTAGTGAGCTGATAGCAATATTGATGAAGGACAGAAATTTAAATGTGAAGTACTTCAGCTTGAATGTATCTTCAGTTAAATAGTGCAGAATTTAAGAAGGCAGAATTTAAAATGGATGGCTACCAGATCTTTCTCACCAATGGGCATAGGTGTTTTGCCTCATGAACACTGGCTTTCACATTTGGTCATTTGGATAATGTGTTCTGTATCAGAACAGTATCCTTGAGCACTTTATCCAGTTCATACAAATAGTGGACATAATGCAGTCTAATTCATTTGGTCATTATATTGAACATCTTAGTTTTATGGAGCCATGAGCCATGAGACAGAGACTGGATCTGATTCTGTATCTGAACACAAATGAGCTTTACAAGTGCTGATCTGCTTTTCAGGGTTACATCTTCCATAGGATGCAATTCTTCACTGATTTCATTCTTGAAAGAAAAAAACCCAACTAATTTTATCTTCAGCATGTAGAGAGATCTTGTAGCACCTTTGAGACTAAGTGAAATAAATAAATTGGCAGCATGAGTTTTTGTAAACTTCAGTCTACTTCCTCAGATGCATTTGGAAGAGGAAATAGACTGAAGTCTATGAAAGCTCATGCTGCCAATTTCTTTCAGTTAGTCTCAAAGATGCTACAAGATCTCTCCACTTACTGATTCTACAGACTAACATGGCTATATCTTTGAATTCTTTATCTTCATTAGTTTTCAAAGACTGTTTGCAGTTTCAGACATATTTCATGCATAATTGATGCATGGTATTTTTGTGTAGGAAAAAAACACAATAAAACAGCATTATGGTTATGAAGGTTTCATTTGTTTCCCCCTTTTCCCCTAAACTCAAGATAGCTTACCAAAACTGAAACAAATACAGATTAAAAACACTTATTATGTATGTTCTGGCTCATTTCGTATTGAAAAATAATTGTGTTTCTTCATCCTTCTACTGCTCTACTCTACCTTTGTAAATTCTCCAATCAACCAAGAAAGAAGGGGAAATGATAACGCCATTATCCTGTGGCTGGAACAGAAAAACCATGTGTCTATATTATAATCAAATGAACTTGATTCTAGGATTACTACCATACTATTGCCTGAACCTTTATGAGACCACCTGTCAACCCCATCTTTGTTTCTTTTAAAAAAAAAAAAAAGATTTTGCATATTTTCTTTTAATTGAATGGATTTAGTGTAGTTCTTTTTAGTTCCTAGAATTCAAAGGATTTTATGAACAGCCCACTAGCTAAGTTTTCAAGCATGATCATGGATTTCAGGCAAAGAAAAGATCAAAGTATTTCAAGTACTGTTATTTCTTCTGGGTTGCTTTTCTCATACATTTGCCACTTCCACCTTATTGCCACATAGACTGGTCTTATTTTAAATATCCCATTAAAACTCATTCTGTAAGGCTATTTTTAATTCTTGTATTGCAGAGGTATTTTTAACTCATCCAGCTCATCATCTGAATCTGAGCTGTAGAACATGATGCCCAGACATTGACGGATTACAGACCCCATCATACCTAACTATCTACTGGGTTTTGTTGAGGCTGATGGTGTTCAAGAATAAGGACCACAGTTTTCTCAACCCTGATCTAAATGCTCATGCAGCAACCATGCTAAATTAACTACATGCTTCATAACACAAGAAGTGGCTCTAACATTGTACTGCAAAAGGCTATCTACACAGCTGCCTAAGAAGGAATAGAAATAAACTTGAACATAAAACTTGCATTTGGTGTTTAATCTCCTCACCAACACCACATACCTTCCATTTGTTTTGATTTTAAAAAATCCTTATGGACATTTTGAGATGGAGGTAGAGAAGATAATTCTATAAAATAAAATTTCTTCAAAGAACCCCCCCCCTCCAACCCCTCTCTATGTGTCTCTGCAAATTTTTTATGCTGCAGCTCCATCTAGCAGTGATAACTGGAAATTCATCGTCTTGTTTATGGAAGAAGGAAACAATGGCTTTCCATGGAGGAAAATAACAAAAAGGTGAAATTTGCTAAATAGATATAATCAAAGATGGCTATGATGGGACATCTAAAACTATTAATGGCACAAGCATTACCAACAAGACAACACTCACTGAAATTGGTAAACTACTGATTTAAAGTAGAAGACAACCAAAAATACCTCACAAAGCTCACTACCCTTGTGTACTGAAAAAGTTAAAAGTTAAGTGAGTTGAAAAGGAAAAGATGAGGGTAAACTGTGTCTGTTAGCTGAGATCATCAGCTGATGCAGTATGTGTATTCAGAAATATTCAGTTTTAAAACTGGGACAAGAGATGGGTGTTCTTAGAACTCCTTGTACATTCTTTTTTCTTTCCTTATTTTTTCCCTAAGTCTTATTCTAACTGTCATGTTGGATAACTTTGTAAAGATATAAAAACAATATAACCTCTTATTACAAAAGTGATGTATCTTAGTTCTCCAAACATCTGATGCTAAATGATGCCTGTAGGAATGTTCCTAAAGACTTCTCTTCAGCTTTTTAAAAGCCCATACTGTAACTTAGGGCCTCGGCAGACGGCTAATTGAGCCATCTTCTGGGCCTGGAAGAGGAGGGGCAGCCGCACGAGCGGCACCCCTTCCTCTTCCTGAGGTCGCCCTCAGAGTCGCCGGCCCTCCGCACGGCTGGCGCTCCGGGGATGACCTCACGCCGCGGTGACCGGACGCACCGTGGTGTTTGAGTCAGGGAAAGTGCGCCCGCCGCTTTTAGGGCGCACTTTCCCTGACATCTAAAAGGAGCGCCAATTTGGTGCTCCTTTTAGAGTCGCCGGAGGAGCGCCGCGGTGTGGAGGCTGAGCTCCGCCGGCGCTCCGGACCAGGGCGTCCCCGATGCCCTGGTCTGCAGAGGGGGTTAATGTACATTCTATAACCTAAAGCCAATGTGAAGTAGAGATGGGAGCAGAGTATGCAAAAGTTCCCTTTTGGGGCTACACCTCCCATAATCCCACACAATGATTTCAATTAACTTTTCAGACCCCTGAATGGAAAAATCTGTCACTTACATTTTCTGGTGCATTTTAAACCCAAAGACCATGTCAGAGTGCTTTTTGAATGTTATAAACCTCAAGTTCTTTCCAAACTAAATATTAAGAAATCCATGATTTTTTTTTTTAGTAAATTCTAATTAAAAGTAAAAACCGAAACTCTCATGTTTATTAGTACATAGCCCCATGCATGCGGGAGATTTTCCACTAAGGTACATGTAATAGGGTTACAAAGCAAGGCAAGCTATTCATTGACTTAGGAACCATTTATCAAGGTTTTTAAAACTTGTCTTCTTTCCTCCCATTTGAAATTTCTCAGAAGATACTTTTTTGTGTGAAGGAAAAAAAGCCCTGATATTATCTTTTTGTCATCTCCCTCCATCCCTATGAGAAAACAAAACTACTTTGCAGAATTTTCTGATTATTCTCCACCAGTTTGTGTTGCTGGCCCCTAGTTCCCAATCCAATCATCCCCACATATTTCTGGAGGAAAATATTGGTATGTAGCACTGAAGCAGAGTGGTGGCCAGGCTTCCAAAAAAGGTAATATTAATTACTGATTTTACAAAAAAATAATAATAAATTGATTGATTGATTGCTTCATCATAAAGAGTTTAACAGTGGTGCACTTCCACAATAAAATATTGTTGATTTTGTGTGTCTTCAAGTTGTTTCTGACTTATGGCAGCCCTATCAAAGGGTTTGTCTGGCAAGATTTATTCAAAGGAGGCTTACCATTGCCTTCCCCTGAAGCTGAGAGTGTGTGACTTGCCTAAAGTCACTCAGTGGGTTTCATGGCCAAGCAGGCAATTGAAACCTGATCTCCAGTATCATACTCCAACATTCAAACCACTACCCCACAACATAAAGCATACCACGTGCAAAATTAAAATGTAATATTTGTGTTGTCCATGAGACAGAAGGTCGGTTGGACTATACTGTGAAGCTTTCTGATAATAGCTTTGTTTTCCATTTCTAAAAATAGAAATTGTTGAAGCTTACCAAATACCAGAAGAAAATGTACCACAAGTGTGTGATACAATGCTAAATGTCCTGCTCCATAAAATGATGGAATGGACCTCTACAATATGTGGTTCTGCCAGGTGCTCCTTGGTAGATGACCTCAAAGATCAAATGCATTTGCAAGAAAGAAGGCAATTTTTCTGTAACCAGATCCCAAGTCAAAATTCCTGCTGTCATTTGAAAGAATGGAGGGAGGAATGTTCAGGGGCAAAGAAAGCTGGACTATGGCCACTGCTAATGGTGAACTTTTCCTCTGAGAAACTCCTAGAGAATTTCTTCTTTTCGTGGAGAAATCTGGAGTAAGTCCACAAATTTTTCTGTTCACTAACACAATATTTTAAAGCATTAGTGTACAATTCTGTTCTTAAAAATGATAGTGGATCAACTATTTTCATTACTTTGCTACACCATTGCACTGTCCTAGGTGAATGAGAGATCCTATTGGGTTTCTCTTGCAAATCATTTTTTTTAAATGAGTGCAAAGAGATATTTCTCTGCCTTGAAAAATTCCACAGAAAAACAATAATTAAATATTGTAATTTTAGATAGAGCAAAGTATGGTACATAATTTATACTTACTTATGAACGAACAATTTATATAACAGTAAAATGGAGAAATCAAGCATTATTTTTGTTAGCTTTTGGTGAACACGTACAGTACAAGTGATTGATCTGAAAACAAACATAATGAAATGTTAACATTTTCTAATTTAATTTGAAATTCATAAATACATTGTCTTTGAAGTTATGGCTTATCTTATTAAAAAGTTGTCTTCTAAACTCTTCCAGCCAGCTATAATACATTATCTTTGCAGTAATTTAATATGATGTTTGCAAAGCATCTGATGTATGAGGCATATGTACAAAAGAAAGAAAAAAACAGCGTCCTCAGCCACAAATGACTTCTTTTTTGTGTGTGATTACCTGATGTAATCAATGGAGCAAAATTCTTATCATTAAAAATTATCATTTTGCAATTTGTCCACCATCACAGTGTGCTTCCAAACAGTTCTCACAGTGGCTTGGTTTAGAGAAAACATTCTTAGAAAGGAGATTATCATATGGGAGAGGAAAGTGTCCTCCTCCTGTGCTTAATTCATGTTAATCACGTGATCAGGGGAAAGATTATCACACACTCCCACACATATCCTATCTTTCTCCCTTCTGAAAACAGTAATGGACTCGTCACTGAGTATTAATGGGAGTTCCCGTTAATACCCAATAATGGGTCCATTACTGTTTTTTGGATGGGATACGTACATGGGGGTGTGATCCCTGATTGCGTTAATAAAACGAATTAAGCATGTGAGGAGAACACTTTCTTCCCATGAGATAATCTCCAATGATATACCCATGATCTAAAAAACATTGACAGCTTAACTTAAAAAAAGGTGGCCAACTTAATTCATCACCAGAAAAGAAGAAAAGAAAAGACTCACTTAAAATCAGGACAAAAAGAGGACAGATTTGCATTAAAATTAAACATGCAAATTCCTATGTATAGATCATATTCAACAGGAACTGCTATAATATAAAGAGATCTAAAATATGTACTATCACATTGAAGTGAGATTGCAAAGTGTAAACCTATGTGTCTGCCAGTCTGCTGTACAGGTACTGACTACTGACAGATGATTCTAGGACCCCTCTACTTTGCCATCTTGTGATTTTTTGTGGTGAATAATAGCCCTCCAAAGAGAGATTGTATTCAGACAGAGGCTTGCCCTCAAAACAAACCTTAAACTAGAGGACCATCACCAGTAAAGTAGGTTGTATGTCCACATTAGAGCTATGCCTCTGAAATACAATAAACACAGGAAAAGAGTGAGACGCAAGCAGCATGAAAACACAACCCCCTTTTCATAGCCCGAATACCCAGAACACTACCCCCTATTTTTTAAAAGAAATCAAAGAATGCGTGAAAATCACCCAAACTGCTACAAAAACACACCAAATCAGCCGGGCTTTCTTTGCACCCTGACAAACTACAACACACACACACACACACACACACACACCATGAAAACATCAAGGCAAAAACAAAAATGTAACAAAACAAGAAATAACCTAAGGTTTTGTGTTACTTTGTGCTTCTTGAAGGAATCAATAAGTAATTTTAGCAAGTTGTTCCCACAGCAAGAAAGTCCTTGAAAATTGCAGTTTGTGAAGACTGTTAGAAATTTGGGACATGTTCTATAAAAAAATTGTATACTTTTATGCACATAAATATTCATTTTTCTGTGCAAGAAAGAGAGTTTTTGAAACAGAAACATTATTATGAGAACATTCTCATTAATTCAGGATTATATTCATCAGGGTTGTCTGACATTTGAGAAATACACTTTTGGCCATTTTCAAAATATTTTTGAATATTTATTTGTTATGGCTGACTCATGCAAGGCCTCAAAGGCAAAAACTGAGCATAGTAGTCTACTCTGCCCTAAAATACTGATTCTAGTCTCCACACTCATGCAATTTCAATGGTCTTTTTTTTACGTGTTCCCATATTTCTCAATGTTATGGACAAGACTGAGGCTAAAGATGGAACATAAACTGCAAGGATAAGTCTGTAACATTGGTTCCTGGTATTTTGATACATAATGTTCAATTGTCCCAATTGAACATGTAAAAACTTTGTGCAGAAAAAGTTCCAAATTGCGAATAGTCTTCAACAACTGTTTAAATCACTCATTTCTTTCTTGAACATAAACTTATTGAATAATTGCATCCCTGAGTGAAAGCTTTGGTCATGCTTAGAGAAATTTTTCAGTTTACCTTCATCCACAAGCACAAAAGTTACCCATCATTTATGCTGCTTAGAATGTGGAAGTTTTGTGTGCTTTCAAGCAATTAGTAATGTAATTCAGTGTAATATCTACTAGTGTCTTGGTCAATGAACATGGGTCAGAACTGAATGAAGAGTGCATTTGAGCTTTAAAGACCCAAATTATAGCAGCATTTGACTGTAGTGTAGGTTCTTACTTTTCTTAGTAATCAAGTTGGGAAGAAAGCTGAAGTGCAGGTTGTTCCAAAACCAGATTTTGCTTTTAGAGCTAGGGTGCTTTTATTTAAGTAATATGTGAAGAATATCTCCCTCTAGTGTTTATAAAGCTGCATTTCTCAACCCCAATTGAAATGTACTGAAACGGATGTTTATAGATTATTTTAAATATTCTATTTTTTCTCTTATGTTTATATTCTGCTTTTTCTCTAAAGAGTTCAAGTCAATGTGCATAGCCTTCTCCCCTTTATTCACGCAGCCAGCATCAGAGATGGATCAGACATCTGTAGACATTGTGTAGGTCACCCACATAAAGTACATCTTCTATCCATGTTACTTCCACTGAAATCTCAAAATATCCATATATCTGAGCAGCTGACCAAGCAGAATAACAATCCTATGTATACCAGTGTGGCATAGTGGTTAGAGCTATGACTCTAGATACCAGGGTTCAATCTCCACTTTGCCACAGAAAACCAGTGGGTGACCTTGGGCAAGTTACACTCTCATTCTCAGAAAACCCCATGATAGAAGCCTTAGGACTGCAGTAAGTTGGAAACAACCAAAAGGAACACAACAACAGCAAGAATGGGGGGATGCAGATGGGCAGCCCTGGGCTGTGTGTGTGTCTCCCTCTCTGCATGTATGCACATGCATAGAAATGTTATTTCCTGCACAGAAAAGGCAGAATACATCCTGAACACCAAAATTTTTGCCTAGGATCTAGATTCTCCTTATTAGGATTTCCTGACACTCAAAAAAATAATGTTTTTTTTTTCAACCATTCTTTCAAATATTTTTGAATATTCTTTTCATTTCTAACTTTGACTAGCAGTTGCACTTTTTCCAGTTGCACAGCAATGGTCATGGAAGACAGAGGAAATATCTCGGCTCCAAGCAGTTTGCTTCTCCAGTGCTTGACTTCCTTTATGACTGCAGCACCCATTGCCTTTTCCTTCCTTTTGCCACTACCTGTTGTTGTTGTATGCCTTTAAGTTGTTTCCAACTTATGGTGACCTTAAGGCAAAACTATTACAGGGTTTGCTTGGCAAATTTCTTCAGAAGGGGTTTGCCATTGCCATCTTCTGAGTATGAGAGAGTGTGACTTGTCCAAGGTCACCTAGTGGGTTTACAGGGATTTGAACCTGGTCTGCAGAGTCATAGTTCAAAGCTCAAACCACTACACTAACACTGGTGCCACCACCTACACCAGTGTAACTATAGTGGCAAGGTATGGCAACAAAATCCAGAAGGAAACCAGGATGGTAATAGATGACTTCATCAGCCCTGTTAATCAAAGAATCCAGGCATTTCGATTTTGTGAGCTCCACTACAGCACCGATCAGTCATCTGACTAAGCTTGTGCATTATCTGCCCCTGCAATCCATGGGATATAAAATATCTTAACTTAAGTGGAATATTCTTCTTTCTTTTTTAAAGCAAGCATGGATTGGTATAGTGGTTTGAGTGTTAGACTCTGGAGGCCAAGGTTCAATTTCTTACTCAGCCATGAAACCCACTGGGTGACCTTGAGCAAGTCACATATTCTGAGCATCATGGGAAGGCAATGGTAAACCATCTCTGGACAAATCTTGCCAAGAAAACCCCATGAGAGGATTGCCTTAATGTAGCCATAAATCAGAAATGACTTGAAGGTATACAACAAAAGCAACAACAATGCATCCTTAATGTCAGACTCTATGCTCCTTACTCATACAATACATGTTCCTTTTAAAATATAAATAGAAAACTTTATTAGAATGAATTCTCCTGAAGCATGGCCTTTAAGGGTACTACTCTTGCTTTCATTTTCTAACTGATATCAACTATGTTAGAAACATTTCTCTAGTAACCCCTACAACGTACATGGAGTGCCATTGCTGGCAAGATGTTATCGGTTCATTTCTGCTCTGAGAGCATTTTTGAAGAGCAGGGAATAAATAGAATAAAATAAATAAAGAAGCTCCACATGCGCACAGAAGTATAGAACTGACAGAACTATCCCCTCCCTCTGAAATGAATGAAAAGCTCACTCATGTATGAGCTCTATATCTGCAGTCTCAACAGAAGAACTCGTCAAACATTTGCAAATCTGTAAATTAAAATTGTGGAAGAAGAATGGAAGTGACTAGGAAGAACTGTAAATGGTATGGCTAAAAGGCTTCTCACTGCCATTAATTCCAATGACTTCTCTTAACCGTGTGAAAATGTTTGGCATTTTAACACTTTAAGTTAAGTACCTCCAATGTGCATTTAATTTAGATTTAATAACACCATTTTTTCCCCTTATGGAAACTCAGTCAATTATTGAAAGCATTTCTTGAGGTTTAGCAATTATTTAAGAGGTGCATTTACAGTAATGTAATTAGCTCAAAAAGCATGTTCATAGAAGTAGTATATTTAAAACAACTTTAAATATTTGTTAGTGAAAAGGAAATATTTTATTACAACTCTAATTTGGTAATATTGTCTAATAAAATTTCAGCAACACTTAACAAAGTGGTTTATTCATATTACCAGGGGGCATTCAATTTTGGAAAACACATACACAAACCCACCTCAGCAAATGTTCCACCTCTAGGAGAAATGTAGCTAATTTAAAATTATACAAGCAATAACTTATTTTGATCCTGTAGTATTAAACAGTTCAGAAAATGTATTTTATGAGGTTACTTTAATACATAAGCATTTCAGATCATCTGAATCTTTTATATTTTGTTTTATGCCACCATGAGATCTGAAGATATGGGGACATATAAATATTTTAATAAATACATTTTGCTATCAAAATAAAATTTGACATTTTGAATATTTTGGGGGGCGTATAGCAGATTTCCATTTGGAAGAGGAAGTAGCCTTCCTTTCTTTTAATGTGTGCTTATGTATGGCAACCCCATAAATTTCATAGGGTTTTCTTAAGCAAGAAGTACTCAGCCATGGTTTGCCATTGCCTTTCTGTAAAATATAGAACCTGGTACACTTGTGTGTTTCCCTATCCATGTATAAACCAGGTCTGATCCTGCTTAGCTTCCAAGATCAGGTGGGATCTGGGCTCTTCAAAAGATCTTTAAAGATATCCATCAAGCTGTTTTCTTTGCAGGGGTTGATCCCATTTTGCAGATGGGCATTCTATATCCAGTTATTTGGCTGACATGCTTATTTCTTTTAAAAAATTCTACAAAACACCATAGATTTCCAGTGTACAATCGCCCCTCTGTTCTAGCGGACTTGAGGTCCACAATTTTGAGTATTCATGGAGGGGCAACCTCCGTTAAAATCAATGGGGCTTGAATATTGGAGAGTCTCCATTTGTGTGTGTGTGTTCCAGAATGGATCCCCCCCCCCCATGAAAACAGAGGGCTGACTGTACTGTCTCTTGACAGAAATGGATGCTGTTGTAAATGGCTTTCCAAGAAATTTCCTACAGCAATTGAGGACCTGTTTTCAAAACAAAACAAAATATAGAGTTTGGTTTGGTTATAGGAGATTATCGCATTAGCTTCGCTGCTGGGATAGACCCAGGATATAACTTTCTTAATGTGGATCTTATCACCCATCACCAGGCAGTATGCAGTATGCAACCCAGGCTTCTCCAGGCTTGTCCCACATCTTGTCCCACATTCCACATTGGGAAATGCAATAAGATCAGCCTTAAGAAAGTTAAATCCTGGATCTATCCTGGCAGCAAAGCTAATGCAATAATCTCAGCAGCAGTAGCAAGAACCAATGTATTTCCACAAAAACACTTTAGATGCAAACAAATCTCTACATCTTTTTGCAAAAACATTGTGCAACATAAAAATAATTGGAAAATGTGTAAAAGCTCTCATTTTATTTTCTGTGAGGAAAAAAGTGGGGTATAAATAAAAATAATAAGAACAACAGAAATCAAGATATACTTCATTCCCCACATTCCCCTTATCTACTCTATAAAAAAGTGATATGATTATTCTGACAAGATTTGTTTTTGAAAAACTCATGTTGGGTTCTAATCATCACAGGACTCCTTTCTAATAGCTCACAGACTGGTTGTTTAGTGATCTGTTCTAGAAGCTTTCCTGGGATTGATATCAAGCTGACTGGTGAGAGTTGCTCAGGTGTTCTTTTTCCCATTTCTTGAAGAACAAAAAGGGAACAATCAAAAGTAGGAAAATATTTGACATCTTATCTGCTAACATCTCTCCTGTACTCCAAAACTGCTCAAAGATTATCAACAAAGGGGGGAAGCAGATGAGAGCTTCCCAGACGCCCTGGGCCAGCGCGCTGCAGAGCCGCAGCCTCCGCACCTCGGCGCACCGGCGGCGTCCCTGGAAGGAGCACTAAATCACCGCTCCTTCCTCAAGACAGGGAGAATGCGCCCTAAAAGCGTCGGGCACACTTTCTCTGTCTTTTCCGCCGCAGCGCGTCCGGTCGCTGTGGTGGGAGGTCATCCCCGGAGCGCCGGCCGTGCGGAGGGCCGGCGGCTCCGAGGACGACCTCAGGGAGAGGAAGGAGCGCTGCGCGTGTGGCTGCTCCTCCTCTTCCTGGCCTCGGAGACAGCTCAATTAGCCATCTGCCGAGGCCCATCGACTCTGAGATTACACCTACAAATTTCTAGAGCTGCATGAATTGCATAGAAGTTCATCCAGTCCTGGAAACAGACCAGCTGCTGACTAGGGCTGCATCTAAACTGCAGAAATAATGGACTTTGACAACACTTTAAAGGCTGAATGCTATGGATTTGTATGGGATTTGTAATTTTGTGAAGATATAGCCTTCTCTGTCAGAGAGCTCTGGTGCTGCAACAAACTACAAATCCCAAAATTCCATAGCATTGAGCCATGGCAGTTAAAGCACTGTCAAACTGCATTATTTCTGAAGTGCAGATGCAGCCCAGGTATTCCTGTACTACCTCATTACCTATTCTGGACTGTGATCTCCTTACTGCATAATTTGTTCCATTGTCACCAAGATGAGCACTGTATTCCTTTTGAGAGAAGACTGAAGGAAATTATCCTTTGAGCAGTACCTTGTCTTCATCCTCTACACCAGGGGTAGGCAACCTTTCCCCTTTAAGGGCTGAGGGACTTCAGCTCCCAGAAGCCTCATCCATGTTGGCCAATAGTCCCATGTTGGCCAATAGCTCCTGGGATTCTGGGAGCTGAAGTCCCTCGGCCCTTAAAGGGGAAAGGTTGCCTACCCCTGCTCTACACTACTTTCTTGTTCTCCATTGATATTTATTTATACTGTTCTCTTGTTCTTTCGCTTGTTTCAGGCAAAGTCCCCCAAACCCTTTTTGTTATTTTTTACCTCTTTAGCCAGACTGAGATCATTTAGCTTTTAGCTTTAATTTTAGTTTTTCTGACTCTCCCCTTATCAATACTGGCTATTTATTTGCATTCCTCTTTGGTGATCTCTCCTTCTTCCATTTCTTGTACATGTTTCTTTTAAATCTCAGTTCATCTGAAAGATTTTTATATATCCAACCTTGTTTCTTTAGACACCTCACACTTTTCTTTCTATTGGAATAGTTAGCAACTGTGTCTTCAATGTCTCTCCTTTAAGAAACTCCCAGTATTACTTTAAACATATTGAAGTCAATTTTCTTAAAGTCCAGAATCGAAGGGTGAATCTACACTGTAGCAATAATGCAGTTTGACACCACTTTAACTGCCATGCCTCAATCCTACAGAATCCTGGGATTTTTAGTTTTGTGAGGAGCCATCACTTATTGGCAGAGAAAGCTAGACCTTGTAAAACTACACATCCCAGGATTCTATAGGATGGAGCTACAGCATTTTAAGTGGTGCAAACTTCATTATCTCTACAATGTACACGCACCCTATGTATGAATACATTTGACATGGCATCCCCTTCTTCTGTATAACAAACCCCAAGAGAATAAGTTCAAACAAAAAATCATAAGATTATTCAAACACCAGGTATCCACTACTTCCACTCAATTGACCACTACTTCATTAATGGTTAAGATAAGGTCCAAGATCTCCTTGTTGCCTCCTCTACCTTCTGGACAATGAAATTTTCAGGAAAGCAAGTGAGGAATTTGTCCCTCCTTTTCATATGATGCAGTGAGGCAGTGGACAGTATAAGCCAGTGCCTGGGTGTGGAAATAGACTAGGGGCCTTTACAGATTGCCAGAAATAGTGCAACTTGAGGCCACTTTAACTGTTCTGGCTCAGTGCTAAGGAATCATGGGGACTGTATTTTTTTCTGGGACATTGAGCCTTCTCTGTCAGAGAGCTCTGGTGTCACAATAAACTACAATTCCCATGATTCCTTAGCACTGAGCCAGGACAGTTAAAGTGGCATCAAGTTGCATTATTTCTGGCAGTCTGTAAAGGCCCATACTAAGCCTGCAAATCATGTAGCCCAGAAGGGGGAAAGGAGCAGGGGAGATAAGAAAACTGGAACTTTATCTTTTCCATAAGGGAATGGTTTTGAAGAAACTTGTTATCTCTATAATCCATGCTTCTTTTGACTGGGAAATCATTTTGTTTGTTTTTCTGTATATCTAGAAGTATAGGGGCATAACTTCAGGTGTGTTTCCCATAAGTACATGCTTTCAATGAAGAGCAAACATGCTGCAAAAGTTATTACACTGCTTTACTTTACTGAAATGCACAGGCCAAATAAAGCAACTTTTGGCCACTTTGGGGGCATGGCATTTACGTCATCTCCCCCCAAAGTGGCCAGAAGCCACACCAAGGCCACCCTCCCAACCTAAAAGTCAGACTAAAAAGAAGTTGATTTGGATCGATTCTTGGCCAGAGTGGTTTGGGTCTGTGCTGGTGACTTGTTTTGGGAGCAGGCTGTACTGTCACCACAGTCCCGGTCTGATCGCAGCCAGAGCAGCCAGAGACCGCTTCTATGGGGCCGTCTGCTTTGCCCCATCGACACATAAAGAATGTTTTCACTTTTCTCATCCATGATGAGAAAGGGAGTCTCAAGATATCTCAACCTGCTATGAGTTTTCGTGCATTTTAAAAATTACTTTATTTCTTAGTTTTATGGTCCGTAATACTATACATTGTATATAATAAATCCTTACTAAATATTACCATAATTATAGTACATATTTTTCAACCCCCATCCCCTCTCTCCTATCCCTCTGATGGCTATACCCAAGTAATTTAGTATCCAGTACCTATAATGTCGAATATCTAATTAATAATGTTTCTAACATCATTGTACCTTTCTTGATCCAACAACCCCTTTTCCCACCAGATCATTTCCTTTATTCAACCATTACATCTTCCTTTTCTCTCCCTTAAATAATATAATGCAATTAATTTCCCCCCACATTGTTTTTCCATCCTAAAGCTATTATAGCATGTGCCGCTCTTAAAAAGCTTTTTTATTAAGTAATCATCTGTCTTATTCAATTCCAATTTTCTTAAATTCAGAGTTAAACAATTCTCCTTATCAAAAAGCAATCTTCTGTCTTATTCAATCCCAGTTTTCTTCAATTCAGAGTTAAACCTTCTTTTCAAATAACAGGTTTATTCTCATCATCTGTTTATCTCTTGTACAAATTCTAATCCAAGTTTTTGTACATAGGGGCTTGTTGTTGTTTTGTGAATTTTGTGTTGATTTTTCAACACAATCATTTTGGAGCTTTTTTGGCAAAACATTAATTAATTCATGTTTGCATAAAATAATTGTTCTTTGAGCAAAATACAGTTTTCACAAAATATGTCACATTTCTACAATTTTTGGCCAAAAGAGAGAACTGAAATTCAAAGAAAAACATTGAAAAATGTGCAAAGTCTCTTGTAATTTCACCCCACAAGGAAAAGGTTTTGAAATATTTCACTCTTGTTCATAAGGATAAAAAACAACAACAGTAATATAGTGGCCCATTGTATACTTTGTGTACCTTGACTTCAGAATGGCTCTGATAAAGTCTCTCACCAAATACCAAAGTAAAACTAAGTCCTAAGTCAGTCCTCTTAATTTTCAGTTGCTGGGTGGAGAAGGTAATGAGAAAAAGAAGATACAGAGAAGGATGCATAGACCATTCCACCCAAGGATCTTTGTGGGGCTGGTGTTATTTAACTTTTTAAATAAAGAGTGAACAAGTGTGGCAGTGTAAAATTTGTCCATTTCAGTTAATCTCTTATTAAAACTCTCTTTCCCCAAGTTCTTTTCATCCAAGAAGAAACTGGCAATCTTTGGTCATTTTCCCCTCAGAAATGAATTCTTCTCACTAGAAGGTTGTTCACACACTATATTCAGGTAACTCACCCCACATCCCATCCCCTACAGTCTCCTTCAATCAAATTTGCAGGATGGTTGCTTGTCAGAAATTTAAAAGTTGATTGAAAAACATGAAGCCCCCATGTGATTTGACATCTTCAAACAGACTCAAGATTGCTCCTTGGTATGGCATGATCAAAAATAAACATGAATTGAAAGACTATTTGATGAAAATGGATAAATTTCCCCTGTGTGCCTTTATGATGATCACATATCAGGTAATAATGACACCTGTGGGTGTGTTCTAAATCTTTTGAGGTTTTCAGAGCTGTGGAGAAAACAAAGTTGAACATTTGTTTAGTGCTTCTTTAATATAAAAAGGAGAAATAGATGGGGATGAGGGGAAAGAATGTGAGGCACTTTTAAGACCTTTTTTTTTTTTTTTGCCTGAGCTTTAGTGAATATAAACCCACTTCTTCAGATCCTTACAAAGTCATAATATATACTCAGATGTTTATTTACTCAGTTGTGGAAGTAGGAAGGAATGTAATAGGATCCATAAAGATGCAAATAATGATTCCTGCCCTAAATGTTCAAAGGGCTGCATAAGGTGATACAGGTCTTTCAGATCTTTACAGTAGTTAGTTAGTGCTGATGCGTGAAAGCAATAAATCTGCTTACCAAATATCAATTTCTTGGGTGAGAAGAATTTTTGTTACATAGTAAGGACTCTTATATTAATATATGTAGTGTGCCAGGAAGCCATTGTCTTTGTTCAAACTTCTGTTAAACGGTAAAGGTATTCCCCGTTGACAAGGTTGTCAAGTCATGTCTGACTGTAGGGGGCAGTGTTCATAAGGTGAAGAGCCAGTGTTGTCAGAGACTGCTGTGATATCATGTGGCCAGCATGATGGCACAGAACACTGTTTACCTTCCCACAAAAATGGTACCTATTTATCTACTTGCATTTGCATGCTTTCGAACTGCTAGGTTGACAGAAGCTGAGACTAGTGATGGGAGCTCATCCCATTATGCAGCACCCAGGCCTCGAACTGCCAACTTGCTGATCTTGCACAGCATCTAACCACTTGGAATTGTAAATATAATTCAATTCAGCTCTTTCTCTTTTTAGTCCTCCTTTGTAATTTCTTGTTCTAGGATCGTGATCTATAAATCTCTTACAATATATCCTAATATACATATATAGTCCTAATGAGGAATCTGTACTCAGGACAAGAGGCTACTGTCAGGACCAGGGGTAGGCAACCTTTCCCCTTTAAGGGCCGAGGGACTTCAGCTCCCAGAAGCCTCAGCCATGTTGGCCAATAGTCCCATGTTGGCCAATAGCTCCTGGGATTCTGGGAGATGAAGTCCCTCGGCCCTTAAAGGGGAAAGGTTGCCTACCCCTGTGCTAGATGGATGGGCTTTATTAAAGAGACCATGAATATGAATTTGCAGGAGCTGGACAGAGAAGTAGAGGACACGGGTGGTGGGGGTGGTGGGGGTGGAGATGTCTCATCCATAGGGTCACCATGGATCAAGATCGATGCAAAGGCAGTTAACAACAAACAACAAAATATCCAAGAAGGCTGAAATGTTCTGTAACTTTTTTGGGGGTATTGCCATCTTTAATATCAGATTTGTGCCCATTTATCCTCTTGCATAGAGACTGTCCTGTTGTCTAATGTAGAGTATAAGGAGCATTGCTGGCATAGGGTGGTATGTATCATGTTGGAGGAAGAACAAATAAATGCACCTCTGATGTTGTGGGTGATATTGTTGGTCCCCATAATATTGCTCCCAGAATAGATGTGAGGAAATTGTTGGAATCTGAGTTTGTAGCAGGGTCTTGTCCCTGCATTGCCATCCATGTTTTGTGTCCTGTTGTGAGTGAATAGCTGTTCAATATTTGGAGACTGTCTTTAGGCCAATAAAGGTCTGACTCTCAGTGCTTGTGAAAGGGCTGTATTGTTCTCCAAAATTGGTTGTAACTTATTTATGTATGTTTACGATTTCTTTCTTTCTTAATTCCTTCTGGAAAAAAATGTCTGACCAGGAAGAGAGAAAAAGGTTGAATATTACATTGAAATTGTACAGCCTGGTAACAACTTAATGAAACTCACTAGTGACAAAGATACATACTATTAGATTTGTAGGGCCCTCTGATTTGATGCTGTTATCCTCTACAAATAATATTTTTAACCATAGAGTTTCACTGTAACATACATTTGCTCTGTTGGCCATTTCTCTTCTTGTCTATTGTAGTTCTGCTTGCAATATTTCTTGGCTAGATTTCTGTTCATGCAAAGAAACTTTTTTTTTTACCATACTTTAAATTGCCCTTTAAAGAGGTATTTGTTAACTAGCAGAATACCATTAAACAAAACGACCACCAAATCAGCATATTATTTTCATCCTTCCTTTCTCTCACAGTCTCCTGCATATATTCTTTGTTATGATAATAATTATGATCAGGACTTGTGGCTGAGAGCAAGAATTAGAATCTGCACTGGACCACTGAGAGGAGCTCTTGTCAAAATTATTATTATTTTAAACAGTCAGCTCAATGATCTCCACAGTTCAGAGGGTTTTCACTGAAAACAAGTACTCTTTACAATGATGAAAGTCTTTGTTTCAGAGACAAATTTGTCAAGCAAAACTAGATTCTGACTACTAAAGGACTTCTTTAGTTCTTGATGTGATGCTGAATGCATTATGTTTTGCACAAAATGTTACTTTTTGGATGTTTTCTGTAGATCTGAGGCATATTATGCAAATATACATAAAACAGCCAAACAGTACCATTTTGTGTGAAACCCAATGCATACAGGTTTCATACAAAATGTTACTGTTTCAATCAAGAGCAGTAGGTGCAAATATAATGGGCCTATGTGTTGTGTGCTTCAAGTCATTTCAGACTTATGGCGACCCCAAGGAGACTTTATGATGGGATTTTCTTGGCAAGTTTTGGTCAGAGGAGGGTTTTCATTGTTTTCCTCTGAGGCTGAGAGCTTGTGACTTGCCCAAATGGGCCTAAATACACCCAAAGGTCCCAGATTCAATCTGATCTTAGAAGCTAATCAGGGTAAGCCCTGATTAGTACTTGGATGGGAGACTATCAACAAATACCAGGTATTGTAGGCTCTATTTCAGACGAAGGAACTTGCAAAACCACCTATGTGTAGCCCAGGCCAAACGAAACCCTATGAAACTCATGGGCTAGACATATGTTGACAGGAGACTTGAAGGTATGTGTGCGTGTGAAAACATATAGATGAAAAATATTCAGGCAAAGACAAATAATTTCCATTTTTTTCTTCACTATGGAGCAAATGAACATTTCTACACAGTCTTTGTCTAGTATTCATGCATCCTGAAGTGTTTCAGGAAATTATTCTGTGTAGAAATACATGTGAGAGGTTTTTGCATGAGAATCAAGGTTTGTTATGGAGAAAAAAATTACAAAAACCTCTGTTTCCAGTAACATGTGTTTTTTGTGCTATACCGGTGTTTTCTATACAAAATATCAATCTTGAACAAGAGCAACAACAAAAATCTTGCACATAAGTTGTGCAAAAACAGAAAATTTGTGCAACAAGCCATGAGATATGTTCAATCTTCCACAAAAAGTAGCTATTCTTCATGCAAGATTGGTGTTTTGGGGAAAGTTTATTTTATTTTATATTATTGCAAGATTCCTGCTTTTGCACACACACTAACAAGCTATCAGCTATCTAGAATTGAAATAACTAAGGAGTGTTTGTTTGTTTGTTTTTGCACACATAACCAATTGTCATACAAAGATTACATGTGTATTTTTGAGTAGAAGAATTTCCCAGATAATAAAATGAAAACAGCACAAAATACTACTGGAGAAAAATGGAAAACACACACACAAAATGCTATTGTGTTATTCTTCTTGGTCATATTACCCAAGTGTCAGGAAACCAACTTTTCAACTGGGAAATGTATAATAGTGAATATTATCACCATACCTAAGATATAATGTTGTTGTTTTTTTAAAATGTGTATGGATGACAGAGTCCTGACAGCATTACAGGGGCCACTATTGAATCTTCTGGGGCCATATTAGTGGGGTGGGCTGTTGTCACAAGTAGAATAAAGGAGATCAGATCAGGACACACCCACTGACATATACGGTATACCCTTTTATATGTAACTTCATTCACAGTCTCTAACACATCCCTTTGATTCCCCTTTCTTTTCTTCACCTACACATTCTCTCTCACTCTGAATGATCTTCATCAGGATTGTGGGGGGTGGGGTGTAAATTCAAGCTAGAGGACCATTGTGGCCTAGTGGTTTAAGCACTGGACTATGACTCTGGAGAACAGTGTTCGAATCATTGGGTGACTTTGGGAAAAGCCATACTCCCTCAACTTCAGAGGGAGTCAAAGGCAAATTTGAACAAATTTTGTCAAGAAATCCCCATGATAGATTAGCCTTAGGATCACCTTAAGGCAAAAATGACTTGGGCATACAACAACAACATTAAGCCTGATCTCACTCCCAACTAGTCCAGTGTGGGAAAGATTGCTGTCATTAGCACTAAGAAGACAGTGATCTTGAAGAGGATCACTGGCATGTCTGTGTATGTTGTTGTTATTACTATCATCATCATTTATTTATATAGTACATTCACTGTACATGGTGTCTTACAAGAAAAAGAATGAGGAAAGAAAACAGTTCTCTGCCCTCAATCTAAAGGAAAGACACAACACACATAACACACAAGGAAAGAGGATGGCAGTGTGTGTGGTGGTGATGGGATCAAGTGCATTCTTCTGTAGCAGTTTGGATGGAACATCATAAAGGCTCACATGAGATTTTTTTTTTTCATTTTCATCAACTAGTCTTTCAATGCATGTTTATTTTTGATCATGCTATGCCAAGGAGCAATTTTCTCCCTCCAAGGTCAGGGAGTGCCAGTTGGAGGGCCTTCCATCAGCCTCTGGGCTTAGGCATGGTGGAACCATACCTGCCTCTTCTTTTCTCACTCTGAGGCCAGTGCAATGGCAGTTGGGATGGATGGAGGGCCCTTCTTCTGCTTCCAGGCCTAGGCATGGGGGAACTGTGCCACCATGTGTGTTTGTTTTGGGGGAGGTCACTCCAAAACAATCTTGAAACTGTGAAATACAGAATCATTTCAGATATTTGAAAGAGGCAACAACAGAAAAAACATGATGACATCTTCCCATGCTTCTGCAACCTATTTGTATATTTCTAATGGGGTGATACATGGTTCCCTTCTCTCCATCATTATTCATTTCCCTCCATGGTAACTGGGAAGGGGTTCTGAGAGTTTAATCTAAACACTCTTCAAGGCTCTTCTTCTGACCTAAACTACACTACCAGGGACTCCTTGGGTCTTGTGCTGTGAGAAAAGTGGGAATATAAAGTAAATAAATAAAATACCACTTCCCTTTTCTCTTTCTTCCTCTAGCATCCTGATAACAAAATTTGGCTGTTGTATGGAGATGAGTCAACAAAGCTCTAGCCTATATAAGAATTAACATGAAACCGTAATCAGTGGCCTTTAATTTTTGTTTTAGAATTGTAATGTTGATGATCCAAAATTATCTGGGCTACAGAATATCTGAAAACTGATCTGAATACAGTTAAATGGAATAGAATAAAAAGTCAACTCAGACTTTTCTGCATTTCTGTGGATTGACCATGAGGTGCCACTGCAGCTACAGTTTACAATTTTAAAAATTCATCCAGCAAGTCTCTTTCTGAAGCTGCTTCTTCATGGATTCTTCTTTCAAGTACCACAAGGACATCATCTAACATTTCATAAGACTATACATAGTTTTCCTTGTGTATTTGGGGGAGTTGGCAGAAGGTGGTGTCTCAGAAAATAAAGAATCAATTTCTACTAATTGGAAAAGTAAAGAATTTATTGTATTTTCCTTGACAAGACTCAGCAGCGAGAGATGAGTTCAGAATAAATAAGAACTGACCTATCTCATTTCCAAGTGCAAACATTTATTAATGTTCTGAAATATGCAGTGATTTGATCCCTCCCTGAGTTTTTGAAGTATCAGGTCTTCAGTTCTATGCAGCTCATTTTTAAATAAATAAAGTATCATCATCATATATGAATGATTCTTCATAAATGAAATACTGCTTGTAGTTTTTAAAAAAAATCCCATTAAGTAGGAAGTTAATTAAAAGATTGCAGTCTAAATACCCCAGAATTCAATGTAATGGTAGGTTAAGGGAAATTCTGTGGGGGCTATCAGTGCTTTATGTCTTGAAATTGATGGGAACTATCATCAATATAATTCATGAGAGATATAGCTACAATGATGTAGCTACAATCCATCTCCTGATCTGACCACCCAAAACTCAGAAGCCAGGCAGCTGCACTAACCAAAGGAGTTCTGAGGCACCATCAACCAGGGCACTAAGGGATGATAAATCCAGCCCCTGCTTGCCAATAAACTATGAAGCAACAAACAGTTGTGACAGTACTCCACAGGGGTCCCTGGAGCTGTTTGTTGGACCATGGCTCGGTAGGGGGCTGGATGCATCATCCTTCATTGCTCCACTCACCAGTACCTTATCATTCCTGTTGGTGTGACTACCTGCTGTTTAAGTTTGGTTTTGTGGGTCATTTACAACGATGCAACAATTGTAAATATGAAGTTGTAAGCTTAGCTTGTGACACTGTAAGTACTGTAAGTACATTTGTCCATTTCTCTCTCTCTTTTTCTGCAGCTTAGCTAAAAGTGCACCACTATCTGCTATAATTATTAGATACCTGTGTATTGGGTATCAAGAGCCAAATTCATAATTTTAAAACATTTTTGATACAAGATGGATAATGTTACCAAAAAAAACCCTCTGATTAAACTGATAGCGAATCACCTATTAAAATGACTCTAGCATGCTGATTAGCTTATGATTCAATGCGATCTCTCAACGACTGAACTCAGCTGTTTTACAGCAAATATCATCAGAACAATATCATCAAAGAACAACCAAAGAGGCCTTTACTAAAAAATATTTATCTATAAGTTCACCATGGTATTTCAAACTTTAATATCCCTGTGAACATGTACATTATTTTACAGAACTGACATTTGGAAAACTGTGGAAACTTTTCCCAAAGTTATGGTGAAGTTGACAGTAATCCTGAAATAGAGGACCTTGGTTGTGATATTTTGGCCAGTTCCTTAGAGAGTTTCTTAGAGAGTGACAGAAGAATGTTTTTTGTAACTTCAGTAGAGAATTATGTTTCCTACTATAGCCCATTGGAAATAATTTTCTGTCTCCTAGTTGACAAGGACAAATATGTGACTTGGGGTATAGCTCTTTGCTATTGTTTCCAAGATCAGATGAAGATATATAACAGAAATTGCTGCCATTTGTAGTGGGAGTTGACTTATACTATAAAACCCATTTAAATGGACCAATATTGAATTATTTTAACTTTCGTGCTTTGGGTACTATATACAGTGGGCCCTTGTTATCTGCTGGGGTTTGGTTCCTGGATCCCCCATGGATAACAAAATCCATGGATGCTCAAATCCCATTAAATATAATGGCATAGCAAAATGATGTCCCTTGGAAAATCAAGGTTTGATATCTGGAATTTATACTTCATTCAAAAAATATTTTCAAACTGTGGATAAGGAGGGCTGACTACACCATGTTTTTTAACCTGTGTATTTTCTGCTTCCTTGTTTGTTATGCAAATACCATTGGCCAAAAGTGTACATATTTGTTCTGTGGACAATTTAATGGGTTGGGAGGCAGACAAGGTAGATTTAGGATCTACTTGGAGACCTCCAGAGGATTTGCAGAAGTTCATTAATCAGAATGGGTGAGGTTGGCAGGGATCAAATTATGTTTGAAAATATTTGTGTGTGCGCCCCAATTTTGGTTCCACTTCAGTTTCTAGATGGAATATGGTTTCAGAGGCACCTAGTTTTGAAATATGATGTCTACCTTCCTGAGGTACACCCACTTGCAGGTGTTGGAACTTGCCTGGTCTTGCAAGCCTAATGTCAGCCCACCTCTGTTGTATATCCACCAAATATGTCTTATTTACACACTAAAAGTGCACATCGTACTCAATATAGCATAAATGATCTGTCAGTGACTGTTTGGTATGAGCTTTGCTAGGTTAGACCACTTAATTCAGTAATCTTCTGCAAAAATACCTGCATTCAGCAAGACTAGGTGGCAGACCATTAACTTAACTTCTAGATGTATTAGATTTTGTAAATAATGACGTCTTTAACAGCTTGATTTGATCAATCTGAGATATGCTTCATGGAGAACTATTACCATTGCATCTACAGAATCTAGTTCTCCTTGGAGTCAGCTATTTTGGATCTGATCCTAACTAACAGGGAAGACCTAGTTAATGGGGTGCAAGTGGTTGGATCCTTAGGTGGGAGTGATCATGTCCTCCTGGAGTTTATTATACAGTGGAAAGGAGAAGCCAGGCATAGTCAGACACGCATTCTAGACTTTAGGAAAGCTGATTTTACTAAACTTAGAGAAATACTGAGGGTGATCCCATGGACAGGAATACTAAAAGAGAAGGGAGTTCAAGACGGATGGGAGTTTCTCAAAAGGGAGATACTGAAGGCACAATTTCAAACCGTGCCAATGAGGAGGAAGAATGGGAGGTGTCTCAAGAAACCAGGATGGATAACTAAGGAACTTGCAACTGAACTATGTTTTAAACGGAACATGTATAAGAAATGGAAAAATGGGGAAATCACCAAAGAGGAATTCAAACAAATAGCTAGCACGTATAGGGTTAAAGTCAGAAAAGCTAAAGCGCAGAATGAAATCAGGCTTGCTGGAGCGGTTAAGAACAATAAAAAGGGCTTTTGGGGGTATGTCAGTAGCAAAAGGAAAAAGAAGGAAATGGTAGGGCCACTGTGTGGAGAAGATGGCAAAAAGTTAACAGGGGACAGAGAAAAGGCAGAATTACTCAACACCTTCTTTGCTTCAGTCTTCTCAGAAAAGGCAAAGGGTGCTCAACTTGAGGATAATGGAGCAGAGGACAGAATAGGAGAATTTCATCACAGAATAAGTAAAGAGATAGTACAGAAACATCTGGTTAATCTAGATGAATATAAGTCTCCAGGACCAGATGAATTACATCCAAGGGTATTAAAAGAACTGGCAAATGTAATATCAGAACCATTGGCAATAATCTTTGAGAATTCCTGGAAAACAGGAGAGGTCCCAGCGGACTGGAGGAGGGCAAACATTGTCCCCATCTTCAAAAAGGGGAAAAAAGAGGATCCCAACAATTATCGTCCAGTTAGTCTGACATCAATACCCGGAAAGATTCTGGAGCAGATCATTAAACAGAGAGTCTGTGAACATCTGGAAGATAATTTCATAATCACAAAAAGTCAACATGGGTTTCAGAGAAACAGGTCATGCCAGACAAATCTGATCTCTTTTTTTGATAAAATTACCAGCTTGGTAGATGAAGGGAATGCTGTGGATATAGTATATCTTGATTTCAGTAAGGCCTTTGACAAAGTTCCCCATGACATTCTTGCAAGCAAGTTGGTAAAATGTGGGCTAGACAAAGTAACTGTTACATGGATTTGTAATTGGTTATCTGGTCGAACACAAAGGGTGCTCAACAATGGCTCCTTTTCAACCTGGAAAGAAGTGACCAGTGGGGTGCCACAGGGCTCTGTCCTGGGCCCAGTGCTATTCAATATCTTTATTAATGACTTGGATGACGGTATTGGGGGCATAGTTATCAAATTTGCAGATGACACCAAATTAGGAGGAGTAGCTAATACCCCAGAGGACAGGATCAAAATTCAAAATGACTTGAGCAGACTAGAAAGTTGGGCCAAAGCTAACAAAATGAAATTCAACACAGAGAAATGTAAGGTACTGCACTTAGGGCGGAAAAACGAAAAGTACAGATATACGATTGGGGACACTTGGCTGAATGAGACTACCTGTGAAAGGGATCTAGGAATCCAGGTGGACCACAAGTTGAACATGAGTCAACAGTGCGATGCAGCAGCTAAAAAGGCCAATGCAATTTTAGGCTGCATCAGTAGAAGTATAGTGTCTAGATCAAGAGAAGTAATAGTGCCACTATATTCTGCTTTGGTCCGGCCTCACCTGGAATACTGTGTCCAGTTCTGGGCACCACAATTCAAAAAGGATGTGGAGAAACTGGAGCGTGTCCAAAGGAGGGCAACTAAAATGGTGAAGGGTCTGGAAAGCAAGCCCTATGAGGAACGACTTAGGGAGCTGGGGATGTTTAGCCTGGAGAAGAGAAGGCTGAGAGGTGATATGATAGCCGTGTTTAAATATTTGAAGGGATGTCATACTGAGGAGGGAACAAGCTTGTTTTCTGCTGCTCCAGAGACTAGGACCCGAAACAATGGATGCAAGCTGCAAGAAAAGAGATTCCACCTCAACATTAGGAGGAACTTCCTGACAGTAAGGGCGGTTCGACAGTGGAACACACTCCCTCGGAGAGTAGTGGAGTCTCCTTCCTTGGAGGTCTTTAAGCAGAGGCTGGATGGCCATCTGTCGGGGATGCTTTGATTGGGAGTTCCTGCATGGCAGGGGGTTGGACTGGATGGCCCTTGTGGTCTCTTCCAACTCTATGATTCTATGATTCTATGATTCTATGTGTCGTATAAACAGCACACCTCCAATATGTCCAGAATCTACTTCTTTTGGCCAGTGTGTTTTGGGCCTTGGATACCTAGTTTAAAGTCTAAAATAAAACCTAGTGTAGATTCATAGCACCCTTGATGTGGACACCATAATCACTGCAGAAATAATCCAGTTTGACACCACTTTAACTGACATGACTAACTGCTATTGAATTCTGGGAATTGTACTTTGTTGTGACACCAGAGCTCTCTAATAGAGAAGGCTAAATGTCTTATAATATCCTCGTACTAAGATTTACTCTTTGGGATTTAACTCTAAGTCAGGGGTAGGCAACCCTTCCCCTTTAAGGGCCGAGGGACTTCAGCTCCCAGAAGCCTCAGCCATGTTGGCCAATAGTCCCATGTTGACCAATAGCTCCTGGGATTCTGGGAGCTGAAGTCCCTCGGCCCTTAAAGGGGAAAGGTTGCCTACCCCTGCTCTAAGTAAACACAGACTGTAGAGGATTGCACTGTTAATCTCCCACACTAAAATCATTGTGAATACCTCCATGCATGTTCACTATGGATGAAAATCTTTGCATTTGTCATCCTTGCATGTAAGAATTAATAGCTTTTATAGTTTTCTCCCTGTTGTGAAAGAAAAGTATGGTTTCTTCACAGTCCTCAAAAGGAGATCCACATTTCATAAAGCTTTGGGGAGGGGGATTATTTTGTGCTGTTGTGCTTGATAGTGCTTAACTCTAACTAGATTGTGGCCTAATGTCTGCAGTTTCCCAGACTCCAACCCCATGCACACCCATTTGGAAATCAGACTCACTGAGTTTAATGGAAGTTTCTTCTCAGCAAACCTATATAGCATTGCATGGTGCTGCCAGTGTGCTATAATGGTTAGAGTGCTGGACTGTAATTTAGGAGATTGATGTTCTCCTCCCCACTGAGCCATGAAATTCACTGTGTCATCTTGGGGCATTTGCTCTGTCTCAACCTGCCTACTGAAGGGTGAGATAAAGATAAGGAGAGCTATATATTCATCTTGATCTCACTGGAAGTAATATTGCTATCACTACATTTATTTATATCCCTTTTTTTCTCAATTTGACTCAAGGTGGCTTCCAACAGTAAAAAAAAAAAAAAAAAAAAAAAAGATTAAAAATCCCCAGTATATAAAAGTTAAAAATAATTAAAATATCAAAAACATTAAAATTATAGTACAGCTTGAGTATCCCTTAGCTGGAAATCTGAAATGCTCCAAAATCCAAAATTGTCAACATGAGTGTTAAGATAGTGACATCTTTGCTTTCTGATGGTTGCCTGTTTCATGTGCATTTAAAAATATATATATTGGGTATAAAATTATCTTGAATCATCAATATGTATATACCCAATATGTGTATAAGTTGTATATGAAAGTTTTTAATCTATTTATTATAAGTTCTTTGTGTGTGTTCGTGTGTTTGTATGAATCTTACGTGCACTTTTATAAAAGTTAACTTTGGCTGTTGAAAGACTGGATTTCCTAGTTAATTATGTCAATTTCAGTACTTATTTACCAGTACTGCACTGTGTGCAACCCAATGTTTCCCCCCCCCCCCCCACTGCTTCAAACAAACACCTACAATTTGGCATTAAGAATTACCTGGAGAAATTTTCCTTTCTACAGCCCATGCTTTAATTCCATTTGAAAAAACAAAACGTTTCCTTTCATTTTGGTTATAACACCCATAGGCTCTCATGAAAAACTAATTACATCTGTATATGATATTCCTTCACTAGGGGAAGATTCTGAACAGCCCAGTATGAATCTCCTGCAGCATATCCAGAAAACAATGGGGCCCATGCCTTTTAAGCTGTACAGCAACTCTGAACCCAGCAGTGTACCTAAAACATTCTTTTAAATCTGATTAGAGGGCAGTGTTTTGCCATTGGCTAAGTATCAAGAATTTTTAAAATATATATATTGCAACAAATGTTGCCTTGCCAATGCTTCCTGTGTTCACTGCGGGAATGTTTAGAAACATGAGACTTATTCAGGTTTCATAAAAAAACTGATGAAGTTCAATTCATGAGGAGAAGGAGTATGCTAACCTATCCCATTACATCTTCACTTTGTTGCATGAGAGACAGGACAATGGATATTTGCTGAAAAGAGAAACTTCTGTAATTGTAGAGCTCTCTGAATAATCAGGAAACTGGCATTCCTTTTCATATGAAGAACATCCGTGGGCACAGCCTTCCTACATGTGTTGTGAATGACAGAATCTATGAAAGGAGGATTCATAGATGCCACCTCTCCTTATATGTGGAGCCTGAATAGAGTCATGGTAAATATTAGGGCTGGCTCACCTCTCAGACTTCAGATGAGAAAGTGAACCCAATATGGTCAACAGCTCCTTACTCATCCTTCTGTGGGAGGGAAGGGGATATATCAGTCTGACCACTGGCCTGTTGAGCCAAGGCATTCTATGTACCTGCTTTACTAATCAAACAAAGCTGTATCTCTGTGTCTTTCTTTACCATTATATTAATCCAGGATTGCCAGACTGTTCAGTGACTATATTTCTGAATAAACAAACATAACCTGGAAGGGAGGAATGTAGAAAGATTGTAATTAGAAATGCTTTGTCTACATCAGGGCTAGGCAACCTTTTTGAGCCGGGGGCCGGGTTGCTGTCCCTCAGACAACTGGGGGGGCCGAAGCACCAAAAATAAATAAATAAATAAATAAATAATTTTTAAAAAAAAATAAAAAAAATATGCATGCACACTCTCTCAGCCCCAGAAAAGCCATGGCAAAACCCGCTGTGGAGATTTTGCCAAGAAAACCCAAGAACAAGTAATAACAACAATAATCAATATCATCATGGCGGGCGGCGGTGGCGGCGGTGGCAGGACCAGCATCTGGCCCCCGGGTCTTAGGTTGCCTACCCCTGGTCTACATCATAAAAAAAAAAGTAATGCTATAGCACTTAAGAAAACAAGAAACTGTGCTCGTAACACAGAGAATCACATACACATGCATGCACACACATTTTACGCCTTAAATGACAGGCACTTCTAGTGAAAAACAGGTGGTCATTTCACCAAAATAACTGAGCAAGTTACAGCTTAAGGGGAATGAGAAAAAAATATTTCTCCCCCTCACAAACACAGGTGCACATGCAGTTCCAGACCAGGTGGATTCAATTTAAGCCTAACAAAATATGAGAAAAGCATTTATGCTAAGTTCTTTCTCACAAACACTCTTGCATAGTCAGCTCCCAAAAAGAGAAGACTGTCTCTTTTTCTTAAATAAATGCATGCACACAAACAGCTCTAAAGTCTTCACAATCTCTCTCAATCCCTGCAGCAGCCTCTAACCTAAGTAGGGGAAAACCAGGAGGGTATATAGATTCAGTGGTATCACATACACTTTCTTGGTTCTCATCCTGCCCCCATGCATTCTGAAACATCTTTTACACTTTTACAAAGTATTTCCAAAAGCCTGGGCATGCTTTGGGTAGTGCAACCTGCTCTAGAACCCATTCAGCCTAACACAAGCTGATCTAGATCCATTCTGGATTGGATCAAATGAGACCAATCCTCTGTGGAATTTATTTATTTATTTATATGCTGCCTTTCTCCCTGGAAGGACCCAAGGCATCTCACAGATAAAACATTTAAAATCTCAATAAAATTCTAAACAATTAAACATCTACACCCAGTATAAAGTCACATAAAATATACAAAAGTTAAAAACAAATTAAAAACCCACATGCTCCATAAAGACTGCCCTACTATGTCTCAAGTGGTTAAGATGCCAACTGTTGATTGCAAGATCAGCAGGTTGGCAGTTTGAGGCCCAGGAGCTGCATGATGGGGTGAGCTCCTGTCACTAGTCCAGCTTCTGCCAACCTAGCAGTTCAAAAGCATGCAAATGCAAGTAGATAAATAAGTACCACTTCTCAGTGGGAAGGTAAACAGCATTCTGTGCAATCACGCTGGCCATATGATCACAGAGTAGTCTCTGACTATACTCGCTCTTCAGCTTAGTAATGGAGATAAACACTGCCCCCTATGGTTAGACACAACTTGACAACCTTGTCAATGGGAAATACCTTTACCTTACCTTTATCCATTATATACAAATACAAATTCAGGCTTGGGCTGTACGACATGCATAGTGCTAATCTAGGTGATACCTATTTATCTACTTGCATTTGCATGCTTTCAAACTGCTAGGTTGGCAGAAGCTGAGTGTAGTGACAGGAGCTCACCCCATCATGCAGCACAGTGCTAATCTACCTGCTACATTTTCAGTAGATTGGAAATAATGGAAAAAAAGCCAATCATCTTCAGTGTGAAAGAAATGTTTCCAAATATACAGTTGAATTTCCCACTGAGACCAATTATCTTAAGTATTTAAATCTCTCTATTTTTTTAAAAAAAAATTACATTGTAAGATTTAATTTGTTGGATACAACTGCTATTCATTCTCTAAGGATTTAATTATAGTTTTGCCTCTGGTATAGGGCAGAGGGTGTGCCACATGCATTCGTCTATACAAACTTGTTGAGATAAAGTTTGTGAAACATAGTTTCCCATGGTTTTGTTTGAAAATAACTCTGCTGCAACCCATGTGGAAGAATTAACACAGGGTGATACCAAAGACTTTAACTGCACAACACCTGTTTTGATATCCACATGTGATGAATAATACCATAAGGAAACTGAAATGATTCAGTTACCAATGTCCTTAAGAATTTATTTAAAATACAACTCCTTGTTCCTTGCCCATTTTTATGGAGACACAAGACAGAGTGAGGTCCTATCTGTTTAATAAGATGTACAGGAAAATGGAAAGTCAAAATCTTGGCTTTTCTGGCTCATTGTTATCAATTGCTTGGCCCCAGGCCCTTTTGCACTATTATTGCATTATGATTCCAATTTAAAATCATGCTACCTTGGCAACATCCTATGGAGTCTGGAGAAGCTCGCTGGCTGAGAATTCTAAGTACCCTTATTTTCTTGCGTATAAGACTACTTTTTACCTGCAAAATCTGTGGCTAAAGTGGGGGGGGGGTTGTCTCATACGCCGGATATAGGGATAATGAGGATAGAGGTGCTAAAACTCTATATTTTGACTGGAAAAATTGGGGGGTCGTCTTATACGTGGGTCGTCTTATACGCCGGAAAATACGGTACCTCTCACTAAGCAGCAAATCCTACAATTCCACTGGATGTTGCTATGGCAGTTAAAGTTGAATCATGTGTGTCCGTGTGTGTTATGTGTTGTGTGCCCTTAAGTGGGTTTCATGGCCAAGCTGGGAATTGAACCCTGGTCTCCAGAGTCATAATCCAACACTGAAACCATTACGCCACATTGGTTCTAAAGTGGAATCATAGCATTATGATTTTGTGCTGCTCACAGGTCCCAGGGCTCTTCAATATGTTTTCTCACATCATCTGTTTTTCCACATTGATTAAAGACCTCTTATGTGTGAAGAATGTGGATTTGGTTTTTTTGCATTCGTTTGTTTTGTTTTTTGCATGTAAAGCAGGGGTAGGCTGTGAACTATGTGCTGCCCCTTCAATTTTCTGTGGCTTCCATTGTGGCTACCAAATCAGTCAGATTAGGGCAGGGGTATGAACTTCAGCCCCACTGAGGTTGGCAAACCTGATACAAAACATGTGTGCTGCTTCTGAGCTATAGTTCTTCTTCTGTTCAGATGCATTAGTGACTTGACTTACTGATTTTAATAAGACTCAGGAGGTAATTGCATGCAGCTTTTAAATCAAAATTACAGTTGGAAAATAGTGTCTGGCTATACATATCACATGATGCCTCCAACCCTCAGCTGCTGTGACTCTGAAGCATGGTTAGGTTATCTCTTTTCATTGACAGGGGAAACCCATCAATAAGCTGAAAATTCTGCATTCCGAGGTGTGAAACATCACTGACAGAGCAATTCCAATATTGGCAGTCATGTGTTGTCAATATCTCCATCTCTCCCCTTGTTCCCCCTCCCTTTCATTATTCCCAAGCTACCTGATTACCTTTAATTTTTTTTCTATTTTGTTGTTCTTTATTTTTTAAGACTTAAATCATATTAGCATAAGTCCAGAACTGCATTAGAAAATAAAAATAAAATAAACCCAAAAACAATGCTGTGTAGTGCAGGGAAGTGGGCTTAAGGGGAAGTGTGGAAGAAAGCACGATGGTAGAAATAGTCCAAATCACATGATGGCAGAGATGTGTGATAATTGCTGCTCTCAAACTGGTATGTTTCCATTTTCATTAACTAACGCAATTGTAGTGAGAACAGGGCTCATGTTGTAATGTCTTCAGTGTGTTTGTTATCACAGCAAAAATGAGTACTTAATTATTTCTTTAATTCTTTAGTACTCATTTTTGCTGTGATAAAGAAATAAAAACCCCTCATTTTTGCTACAATAGTAAGCACACAGAGTTCTAAATTCTATTGTTAGTCCTGATAAGAGTAGATCCACTCAATGAATTAGATTTCTTTACATACTGGCTAAGAAAAACTGATTCAGTGAGTCTACTCTGTTTGGATTAATGGAGTCTTACTAAATTTAGTGCAATATGCTTCTGAGCTTGGCAGGGACTCCAGCACTGAGACAGAGTTTTTAAATTCTTAATGTCCTTGGCCAAGACCAAGGCCTTGCTCATTATGTCTTCTAATACTGCAAGCATTAGACCAGGGTTAGGGAAAGTGTTCTTGAATTCAGCTTCCCTTACTTACGCTGCTGTGGACTAATGGGAATTGCAATCTAACAACATCTGGAGAACTACATATGTAACTTTATACATCCTTTACTAGAAATACTTGTCATCTGACAATTTCCAGATTTGATGAGTGCAAAGGGTACCAGATGAATCAACTCTGGGAACTGTAAGGACTAAAAATAAAGAAAGAAGTCATCAGAGGTTGAAAATGTGTGGTGGACAACTATTTCCAGAGTATTCATTTTGCTTTGCTTTCAGCTGATGTTTAATACAATCTTCTTGGAGAGAAACAAATAGCCATAATTATGAGAGACAAGTGTCAAAACAATATCTTAGACTTTTCTGTTGCACTTCAAAAATAATACAACCAGTTTATTGCAAAAATGGCTAAGCTCAACAGAAAAACAAAGCTAGCTCCTCAACCAAATTATCAATACATTTTTTTTGCCTTGAGAAACTTTTAAATGGCCTAAAATCCTTGAAATTTTTTTTTTATAGTTCCTAATGTTGGAGAATATAAAATTGGGTAAAAATATAGTAACTAGTGATAAATGAATGAAATCAAATTTCTGAGTGCATACATGGCTGTTATTTATTAAAATAAAAAAAAAATCTACCTAAGTTTGATAAAGCTCCTTTGTAATGACCAATTCTAGAATCCCATACTGGTTAGGGATTCTGGGATTTGTAGTCCCCCAAAAAACTTGTCCAAATTCTGATTTCTCTCTGCAATTTGGGAATGGGGGTTTACAGGTTTCCTACTGCTGATCTTTGTTGTACTCCTACTCTGGAGAGCCTCTCTCAGTCTTTAATTTTCCAGAGTAGGGGGCGGCTACTAAAATGAGAAGACAAAACAGAGAAACGTGTGGAAATGGAAGCCAGTCTTTCATTATTTATTATTTATTTAAAGTATTTCTGTATTGCCTCCCCACTCAAAAGACGATGAACAAATAAAAACCAATTGAAACAATAGAAAGGTTAAAAAACATTTTTAAAACACATTAAAATAATCTTTAAAAACTCCTAAAAACAATAAAAAATAATAAAATCCAGTTTTGAAACAGTTAAAACAGTAATACCAAATACTGAATGCCATGCTGAACAGCACTATTTTGGTGGCCCACCTTAACAGAACTTAACAGCCTAACTTGCTTGGGTAGGGAGTTCCACAGTCGACCAAGAAAACTCTGTTGTGTGTACTCACCAAACCAAGTTCATGAAGTCATGAGACATGCAGCAGGGCCTCCTTTGAAGATCTCAAAGTTTTGACAGGTTCATATAGTATGAGATGGTCTTTCAGATATCTTGATCCCAAGTCATCTAGGGCTTTGTAGGTCAACACCAGCACCTTGAAAAGAGCTCAGAGCCAATTGGTAGCCTTTGTAGTTTTTCCAGGAATGGTCAGTGGTGTTCCTGCACTGGTGCAGGGGGCAGGGCTTCCAGGGGCAACACACACTCCCTCCCCCCATGCCACCCTGTCCTTTTCCTAATGAGGAAAAGGATGGGATGAATAAATACAGAGAAACTCGGGCATGGTGCAGGGATGGCGCGAGGGGTAGGATCCTACATGTGGGAGTACAGGGATAATGCAGGGAAGTGTGGGGATGGCGTGAGGAGTGGGAGCACATGTGGGGAGTATGGGGATGGCGTGAGGAGTGGGAGCATGCATGGGAGGAATGTGGGGATTGTGTGGGTATGGGAGCATACACAGGGGGAGCATGGGGATGGTGTGTAGGGGGAGCACTTGTGGGGAGGACCCAGGGGAGCACAGGGGGGAGGGCCCGACCAGGTGTCACCATCCTTCTGGGGTGTCACTCAGTGCAGGCCACACCACAACACACCCCAGCAACATCACTAGGACTGGTGTTGTATGGTCTCTAAAATGTGCACCTGCCCATTCATACTCAACCTGGCCACCAAACACATTGACTATGCATTATGTCGAGCCTTTTCATCCAGCTGAGTATTCAAAGAATTTTACTTTTGTTAATTATCATAGGGTTTGTTTTTTTAACCAAGACCAAATTTAACGCTTTTCCCTCTGAAATGCTCTGATCTAGATTTGCTGGTGTCTCTTATACTGCAAGATTATGTCCCTTCAATAATCAGAAAGTAGAATCCATGAAGGTACCTTCTTTTGTCTTGTTGTGTCTATAAGTAGGCTTGACACCACATGATTAATCCATCAATGGTGAACCTGCCAGGAAAATCGGGCAAATTTTATGTCAGATTCTTATTAGAAGATACAATTACCTGCATGACCTTGGTGGTTGCCAAGTTTGTGTCAGAGGCAGTCAGGATCAGAGAACAGCTAATGCCTGTACTAGAGGAAAATGTCTTAAATAAGCTCTTTCTGTATGAATCGAGTAATTGTTCCTTGTGCTTCAATTTATTTTATATGTAGTGAATTTATTTTTGCTGGGTCTCTGGACCATTGAAAAAAAGAGTTGTTGATGTTGTTGTTGTTAAAATGCACACCTGATACCAGTCTGGCTACTGCATTTTGCACTAGTTGCAGCTTTTCAAGTGCAGCTCCACATAGAACACATTACAATAGTCTCAATGAGAGCTAATTAAGGCATGAACCACTACCTACCCCAAGAAAAGGCACAGGTGCACCAGCTGAAGCTGGGCAAAGGTGCTCATGGGCACCACAGTAACCTGATTTTCCAAAAGCAGTGCTAGGTCCAAGAACACCCCCAGCTATGAATCTGATCTTTCAAAGGGAGACCTGCCTCATCAAGAATAGGCTGTGATCCCAATCCCAGGTTGAAAACCCCATAGGCTAATGACCAAAAGGCTGAACAACAGTTCCTCAGCACCATCCTCTTTAGAAAGACAAGAAGCACTGCAAAGCAAGTCCCATATCAGCCAAACAACCCAGAAGGAGACCCTGGTCAATGGTATCAAATGCTGCTGAAGGATGCAGGAAGACCAATAAGGAGTCATTCCCCCTGATGAACTTCTGGTATAGGTCATCCTCCAAGGCAACCAAGGCTGTTTCGTGTTGGAATAGTAACAAGCTCTACACTTGAGCCATTATAGGGTTAATGACCATTACAGGGTTAATGGAGAGCTACTGAGAAACACAGATGATCTCCAGCTGTAATGGAGAGCTACTGAGAAACACAGATGATCTCCAGCTCCAGCTCTAATCAACCTGAGTCTTAATAAGGCTGGTTTTGTAGTGAGCTCTCTCTCTCCCTCTTTTGCTCACTCTATTCTCAGCCTTCTTTTCTGTGCTTGTATTATATAGTTTATATTATTATTATTTGCTGTTTGTGATTGTTTTCCATTACTACTATGGTTTACTTTGTATCTATTGTATATGTTGATTTTGTATGATTCTGTTACATAGTTTATTACCCTTTTAAACATTTCTAGATAAAGTTTTATTTATAATACTTTAGTCTCATTTGGTCTCTTTTCAAATCCATTGTCCCAACATTTCTGTCCCATAATCAAGCCTGAACCCAGATTGGAATGGGTCCAGTTAACCTGTTTCATCTAGGAAAGCCTGGAGTTGTGTTGTCCCCACTTGGTTTAGGGCCTTAGTTAGAAAGGGGAGATAAGGGACTGGCTGATAGTTACCTAGGGAGGTCGGGTTTGAAACATAACCCTTATTCAAAGAAGCATTTACAAATGCCATCACCAAACTGGCCAGTCTTCATCTGGCAGTTTTAATTAACCAGGGTGAACTTGGGTCTAACAGACAGGTTGTTTGGTCTCACCTCTCCAGGCAACTTGTCCACATCATCATGTTTAACAACCTGAAACTCATCCATTAAAACTGGACATATCAGATATTATCTTCAATATGGAGTCCAAATCTGAATGAATTTGAGGCATTTCCCCTGCAAAATATTTAGCAAATTTGTCATAGTGCTTTTCTGAGGACTTTAACTTCCTAAAACAGTTGTGCTGGAGAAGACTGAACTGATAGAATAGACAGAAGAACTGTTTCATTGCTGTCTTCACTGCTATCATCTACAGAAGATAGAAATATTGTTTCTTTGCTGGAAGATAGACAAATTGTTTCTTTGCTGTCCTGACTGCTGTAAAATAGGTTCTAAAATGTGTCTTAACTCATGCTCAAACAATTCATCCTGAGTCTTTCTCCATGGTAACTCTGGGCCATTGCAGATTGCTAGAAATAGTGCAAATTGAGTCCACTTTAACTGCCCTGGCTCAATGCTAGAGAATCATGGGAACTGTATTTTTTTCTGAGACATTGAGCTTTCTCTGTCAGAGACCTCTGGTGCCACAATAAACTACAGTTAAGCTGCAGTACTTTGTGGTCTGATGGGGTTCTATTAGAGTAGCCAGGGATTTATTGGTCAGATCAGGGGTCCCCAAACTATGGCCCGCAGGCCGGACCCAGCCTGTCGAGGCCTTTTTACCAGCCCACAGCTGATCCTGCCGCTGCCACCACCACTGCTCACGCGCTCAGCTGCATAACATTTTGTATTCCAAAATGGCATCCAGAGTTGTGCATATGTGCCTGGCGTTGCACGCGCATGCAGACTACTCGAGTGCCATTTTGTGTTCCAAAATGGCACCCAAGTAGTGCGCATGTGCATATGCGCACGCCTTCACCCCCCGAAGATCTGGGGGCCAGCGAACTGGCCCCCGGATCAAAAAGCGTGGGGGCCCCTGGGTCAGATAGTGAACCAGAAGGAGAAACAGCCATGAGATGACTCTCCCTGCTTCTCCTCCATTGGCTTGTTCTGCTAGAGCCAAGCTCTTCCCACTATCATTGGCAATAATAATGATTCCTTACTGATGCATCAGTATCTCATATAAACCCAAAACAGATGAAATGAGGGGGGAAATCCATGAATTCCATATGATTTAATGGGGAAATGATGTTGCTTGTTTAGCTCTGGACTCAATCCATGGTGCCCGTTTCATGAAGCAAGCAGCCTCTCCAAGTGCTGAAGTGGAACCACAGACAAACTTCCTTGGTTTCCTCCCTCCTTTTCAGTGAGAAAGACTTCTCAGTTTGTACATCCTTTTGCACCTGTAGCATTTTCCCATCCACTAAAGTGAGTTGGAAAGCCTTTGTTAAATGGGAATCTTTCTGTGTTCATGCATGTGTGTTACTGACTTTATATTACCCATATTGAAACAGTTCTGACTTGCATAGGTTGTATTATTGATCATCCTAAATTATATATATGTATATAACAACTGATTTGAAGATTATTGAAAAAAATGTAAAGGTAAAAAGCACAAGATAGGTTTACAGCTGAACATTAAAAAACAAACAAAAATAATGACCACAAATGATAGACATAATTTCAAAGCAGATGATGATGATGGCATTGAAATGGCTCAAGATTTTCAGTGCATGGACTCAAGGCCTAAGCAGACTGCCAGAAATAGTGCACATTAAATTGAGGCACTGCCCTGGTTCAGTGCTAGGGAATCATGGGAATTGTATTTTTTTCTGGGACATTGAGCCTTCTCTGTCAGAGAGCTCTGGTGCCACAATAAATTACAGTTCCCATGATTCCCTAGCACTGAGCCAGGGCAGTGCCTCAATTTAATGTGCACTATTTCTGGCAGTCTGCTTAGGCCCTCAATAATCAAATCAGAGCAGAGACTGCAGTCAAGAAACCAGAAGAAGACTAGGACTTGGAAGGGCAGCTATGAAAGAACTAGACAAGATACTGAAATGCAAAAATATATCACTGAATACTAAAGTTAGGATTGTCCGTGCCATCATCTTTCCCATTTCTGTGTATGGTTGGGAGAGCTGGACAGTCAAAAATGCTGATAGGAAGAAAACCGACTCATTTGAGATTTGGTGCTGGAAGAGTTCTACAGATACTGTGGACTGCTAAAAAGACCAATAAATGTCCTAGAGCAAATAAGGCCAAAACTCTCCCTAGAACCATAGATGTCTCAATTAACGTCATATTTTGGCCATATCATGAGAAGAAAGGATTCACTAGAAAAGACTATTGTCTTTTGCTTTGTAAAGTGAAGAACAGCAAGAAAAGAGGAAGACCTTATTCCAAATGGACAGATTCAATTAGAGAAACCAAGGCCATCAGTCTGCAAAAGCTAAGCAGGAGATTGAGGATAGGGCTATTTCAGGGTGTCTCATCCATAGAGTCACCATAGGTTGAAGTCAGCTTGAGGCAGTCAACAACTTATTTTGCTTCCATGCCCAGAGAATGCTCTCCTTGTCAGAAAGTCACCTGTGAAGAGAGTCCCTGAGATGATACAGAGGGGAACACATCTAGTTTACTCAGATTCAGAATGACTGAATTAGGAAGTCATTATTGATTTGTGCATTTTCTGCATTTCATTTTCCCCTGACTCCACTGATCATAGCCCATTTGCACTTGACTAACTATTTTTTTTTTTTAATTTTTTTTATTAAAAGACTAAAAAGACTAACTATATATATAATGATGTGTCAGCTGATGTACCATTTGATGCCTCTGATGAAGTCACCCATAAACAGTTGTATCATTTTAAAACAGCTTGCTTTTTCACAGGACTGTCTTGTTTTGGCTGCAACAACTAACACAGCTAACCCTTGGGAATTATTCCTTTTCCTTATCGGTTACATGTTTGTCAAATTGTACTTGTAAGTTTGCTTTCTCTTCTAGCTGGCAGTTTCTGCAAGATCTCAAGAGTTTCCATTTCTTTTTATAGTACACTATTATTCCTCTGAAGCTGATCCTCATCAAACATGACCTTTCTGAAGGTTCACATTGCTCGGCTATAAATTAAATACGAGGAACCTGGTTTGAGATTAGCACTGGTGTCAATCAGAAATCTTGTCTAGCACGTCTGCTCTGTAGCAGCCACAGATAGGACATTAAGAAACTCAGCAGATGGTGAAAACTTTGAAGTCAACTGATTTCCCAGGAACTTCCATTTGCAGCACCATAATGACCCTTTTCTTTCTGAACACAAGAAATTAGTTAAATTAAAAGTCCAACAAACTCCATCTGTTAAATCCATAATAAATGTAATTAGTTACCAAACCCAAAAATGGAACAAAACTTGAATGTGAGTAAATTTCAAAAGATAAATACTTGTAATATTCTACATATGAATACATAGTGAAAAATAATGATATAATTAACATACTGCTGCTATCCATACATGATTATCCTGTATTCCTATTGGGAATATTTTTGTTGTTGTTAAGAGGTATTTTTGTTTTGTCCTCCGTCAAAGAATTAGATGTGTTGCATTCAGATTTAACTATTGGGAGGCCCCCCCCACATTATTGTTATCATGTAGATTGAATAGTAGGCATCTTGGTTGTAGGTCCAAAACTAATTTTTTATACTTGGGAACTGGGGAGCCTTGCCAGTAACTTTTGTTTTCTTCCAAAATATGTTCATAAGAACTTATTAGGAATGTAATTACGGTATTTGCTAAAATATTTACTGGAGTAAATAAGGAGTAATTTTATTAGTTTTTGTCTCACTATGAGAAAGTCTCTGAAAACTGTGCAGTTTACCAGACATTCTGTGAAAAATTCACATCTGGGTATAATTGCATACAAAGAAATATTTTCTGTGCTCAAAAAAGTTTTCCTTGTACAGACTAAGTCCAGAGCAAGAGCCAGCATGGTGTAATGATTTGAGCATTGGACTACAACTTTGAAGATAAGATTTGATTCCCTGCTTGGCCATGAAAACCAAGTGACCTTGGGTGAGTCACACACTCTCAGGGGGGTTTCAGACTTCCAGAAATAGTGCAAATTGAGTCCACTTTAAGAGTTAGGGTTAGTGCTAGGGAATCATGGGAATTGTTTCCCCCCCCCCCCCCGAGACATCTGTCAGAGAGCTCTGGTGCCACAATAAAATACGATTCCCATGATTCCCTAACCCTAACCCTAACCCTAAAAGTGGACTCAATTTGCACTATTTTTGGCAGTCTGCAACCCCCCTCAGTCTCAAAAGAGGTGATAGGTTTACCTTAGAGTCATCATAAGTTGAAAATGATTTAAAGGCACATGTCCAGAAAACAGAATTTTCTGCACAGAAAATACTGGTGGTATTCAGTATTGCAGTTATGGATTCATAACCTAGAATGAGAAATTTGTAAGTGATCTGCATTCACTAAGACTACATAGTCTTACTCTTAACTTATGTAAATGCCACACAGCCCACATTAATGGCTAGCCACCAGACTGGGCAAAGGGGGTCTGGTCTGTTCAGCTTCCAGTTAGGGTGCAAGGAGGAGGATGTTTCCATCCCCTTCCCGCTACATTAGGCTGCAACTTGGAGGATTGTATGGTTCCCTGTTTTGAATGATTCCCCGCTTTGAAAGGGAGACATGTTTGATGACATCAAGAAGTAGCTATGTTTTCTATGACTGCATTTGCACTGCAGAAATAATCCAATTGACACCACTTTAACTGCCATGGCTTAGTGCTATGGTATCATGAGACCTGTAGTTTGCTGTGGTATAGAGCTCCCTGACAGAGAAGACAAAGGGCCTTTGCAGACTGCTAGAAATAGTGCAAATTGAGTTCACTTTAACTACCCTGGCTCAGTGCTAGGGAATCATGGGAAATGGATTTTTTTTCTGAGACATTGAACCTTCTCTGTCAGAGAGCTCTGGTGCCACAATAAACTACAGTTCCCATGATGCCCTAGCACTGAGTCAGGGCAGTTAAAGTGGACTCAATTTGCACTATTTCTGGCAGTCTGCAAAGGCCCTAAATGTCTCACAAAATGACAATTCCCAGAATTCCATAGCATTGAGCCATGACAGTTAAAATGGTGTCAAACTGGATTATTTCTGCAGTATGGATGCAGTCTATGATGCAGCAGATCTGGCAGAAGATTTGTGTAATGAGGTGTATTTCTTCTTTGTTTTCATTGACAGCTGCACACAATTATGGAAACCAGAGGTGCAATGCATGAATGGTCTTGGCTAAGATGAAAGTATACATGGAAATATATAGAACTAAATGGCTTGATAGTTAACAGACAGCAGCAATCTGCACTGTTGTTGTGTGCCTTCAAGTATTTCTGACTTATGGTAACCCTAAAGCGAACCCATCGTAGGGTTTTCTTGGCAAGTTTCTTCAGAGGGGGTTTGCATTGCCATCCTCTGAAGAATGTGACTTGCCCAACATCACTCAGTGGGTTTTCACAGCTGAGCTGGGATTCAAACTGTGGTCCAACCCTCAAACCACTATGCTACACTGGCTCACAATCTGCATCATACCATTTACCAAAAGAGTATATTAAACATTTTATTTATCATAAGCTAATTGTTTCTGATAACTCATGAGATGTGTCTAAGCCAAAATAAGGATGGATAGTTGTGAGTACATTCTATTGGACATGCTTGTTATCTTTCAAGAACAAGCAAGCTCATAAAAATGTTTCAACACAATAAAAGCAAAGCAAAACAAAGCAGCTTCATTTATATACCGCTTCATATCACGCTATGGGATGTCTAAGCGGTTTACAACTGTGAGCTGATTGCCCCCCAACAGTTGGGTACTCATTTTAGCGACCTCGGAAGGATGCAAGCCTGAGTCAAGCCTCAGCCCTGGCTGGTATTGAACTCGCAACCTTGTGGTTTATGAGTGAGTGGCTGCAGTACAGGCATTTAACCACTGCGCCACCAGGCATGTATCTTAACATTCTGACATGCATCCCAGCCAGAGCTTGAAGTGATCAGTTCATTAAACCATTAATTCACTATTTTTTCTAGTGCTTTTACCTGACTTTCAAGATTCTCCAATTAACACTAAAGTTAAACATTCAGTGAATTAGTTTATTAGGAGTTGTTAGGATTTGTTAGGGTGTTGCTGTTGTTGTGTTTAGTAAAATGGACAGGGCCAACTGCCTCAGCAGAAGAAATGCAGGTTGAGTTTCCCTTATCTAAAATGCTTGGGACCAGAAGTGTTTTGGATTTTGGATATTTATTTATTTATTGGAATTTGGCATGCTGGAATTTCCAAATACATACATAATGAGCTATCTTGGAGATGGGACCCAACTGGTAATTGTTCTGATAATGTTAATTGTGTTGTGATTTGTTTGATATTTGATCTTTTAATTTTCTTTCCTCTATATGGTAATTTGTTTATCTATTTATTTTATTTTATTTCTTAGAGTGTACGCCGTGGGCAGGCTTTTTTATATTTGTAACTTTTTTACTTTGTACAGCGCTGTGTATAATTACAGCGCTCTAGAAATAAAGTTTAATAATAATAATAATAATAATAATAATAAGTTAAAACATAAAATTCTTCTATGGACACATGAGCTAAGAGACCTGAGTTCCTCCTGGCCTGGTGTCATCTTGTCTGGACAACTCAGGCCATTAGATCCAGGCCGGGATCAGCCAATCCAGTCACTAATCCAGTGGTTCCATACCAATCCTGGCCCAAAGGAGCCTTAGTGTGGATTAAAGACCCACTGTTTGCTGAGGAGTTTCATGGAAAGTCCATGACAACAGCAAGAACATCACATGGCCTTGTGTGCCCCATACCGCTGCTGCCATTGTGCCAGCATGCATGCCCATCTGCTCTGGCCCTATGCTTTATATACACCTTCAACACATAGCCAGAAAGTGATTTTATGCAATATTTTAACTTATTTTTTATTTATTTACTTCTTCCAGATCTTAATTTTTTAATTAATTGTGTGCATGAAACAAGGCTGCATCCATACTGAAGAAATAATCCAGTTTGACACCACTTTAACTGCCATGGCCCAATGCGTATACCCAGAATTCCATAGCATTGAATCATGACAGTTAAAGTGGTGTCAAGTTGGATTATTTCTGCAGTGTGGATGCAGCCAAACTGTACAGAAATCAACAGTTTTGCTATATCAGCCACCCATATAATTTTTTTTTAATACTTTGAATTTCAGGATTCGGGATGAGGGAGACTCAACCTGTACAAGATTTGGAAGAAATTGATCACAAAACTTTGTTGTTCAAATGTAGATATGGATCAACACAGCCCACCCACTACTTAAGAGACTGGTCTTATACACTAAGGAAATACTTAAGCATGCTTTCCCCTTTTTGCATCTCTCTGTATTGGGAACAGATGCAAAAGCAAATAGTAGCTGTGTGTATGTGTTGAATAGACAAAAGACACAACTCCTACCATCCCCCTGAACCATGGATTTAACTTAAACTAGTATTTCTTAAAGCTACTTTTAGCACATTTTATTTTTAAACAGCACAAAATCTGAAGCACACATTTTAAAGCCATGGGTGATGCCACATTTAGTTTGACCCTGTGTCTCATTAGAAATCCCACATTTTTATCTTCTGAGCCCAGAGACTGAATTCTCAGGGTAATTTTTCTCCTCTTCAGAGTCCAATGGTGTTTGAAAAATGTCTGATATATCCATTGGTTGTAATGTCTTCCAACTATATGGACCAATGTCCAAATATTTTCCTGAGTTGCCAACATGCATCTGAAATACACCTTTATATGGTTTGGTCTTAAATATTACTTGTCCAAATACCACCAGGTAGAAAAGCAAAGGACAAACGTCATGAATATTACAAACTTTCTTGCCAGCAAAAGGGGGGAAAATGCTTCCATTGTTTCTATCCTTTCTCATTCTTTCCCTGCCACAACTTTCTGTGCTTGGGCCACTGGTGGGAGATGAGATGCAACTTATTCCAGCCTAGAGTTGGCACAAGTTCATGGCTTGAATAGTAGCTTAATAGTTGCCACAATTGTAACCACCCAGTTTGGGAAGTCGAATCCTTGACAAACTCTGGATTCTACTTTTGGAAGTTGAATTCTTAGTCTTTAATTATTATTTTTTTAAGTTTGAAATTAACCTACTTGGGGGGGTTCAGACTGCCAGAAATAGTGCAAATTGAGTCCACTTTTAGGGTTAGGGTTCATGCTAGGGAATCATGGGAATTGTTGTTTTTTTTCTGAGACATTGAGCCTTCTCTGTCAGAAAGCTGTGGTGCCACAATGAACTACAGTTCCCATGATTCCCTAGCCCTAACCCTAACCCTAAAAGTGGACTCAATTTGCACTATTTCTGGCAGTCTGCAACCCCTTTTCTTTTAAATTTGAGAGGATAAGTTGAAAAGTATTCTCAATATTTGGAAAGGCAATTAAAAATAGACAGCGGGGCTAAGACTTTGATGTAGTAATCTGAGGTTTATCATTATTCCCTTATGAATAAGGAATAAGGTTTTTTTTATTGAAATGTGTTATAATGTATCCAAATGAAATCTTTTTGTCTTGTTGCCTCATAATCCTGGATGTGTCTAATGAAATCTTAATGTTTTGTTATCCTTATTAATGTGTATAATTTTGAAACTGATAAACAAAGATACCCAAATGTCTCACTCTAGATTACAATAAGCATCACCCCTTGATTTCTCTATTGCATCTTTCTTACACTGAGGTCCAATCTGCACTGTAGAAATAATGCAGTATGGCACCACTTTAACAGCCATGGCTCAATGCTATGGAATTCTGGGATTTGTAGTTTTGTCAGATATTTAGTTTTCTCTGTCAGAGAGCTCAGATGCCGCAAGAAACTACAAATCCTTGGATTCCATAGCATGGAGCCATGGTAGTTATGGAGGTGTGAAGCTGCTTTATTTCTTCAGTGCACATTAGACCTGAGTCAGACCACTTGTCCCTCTAAAACAGTTTTTTCAACACTGCCTGACAGGAGCTCCCCAATTTTCAGGGAACAATCCAGCCTAGTCCTATGCAAGGATAATGCAAGGATAGAATAAGAGACTTTCTGCATGCAAAGCTAGTGCTCTGCCATTCAAATATAGTGCCTTTCAAATGATATCCTAATGGAAATCACTGCTAAACACATAAAGAGCCCTGGATGTCAACTCCCAATCAGAAATGTGAGTGGCTAGAAAGCAACTTCATATGTTCAGAACCTTTGGCATTTTGTCTTTATGTGGAACTTAATGATGACAAATGTTTATAATTCACCTCCTCGATGCTTACTGAATTTACAGTCTCATCCCACAGTCTATACACTTCCTGTAACTGCTTAGCAAGGTTTCAAAGGGTTGTTTTCTCTTAACAATGCTCCATCATGATGCTGCTCCAAGATCACTGTTAGAACTGCTCTGGTCTAGGTTAGGAGACAATAAGGTCTGATATTGCCATCTTGCACAACCTCTCATAAGATTATACATAATACAGACAAAAGGGTCTACATGTAATGTCTACATTAACCACTGAAGGCAGGGGTGTGGCTTCCAAGAGGATGGCAATGACAAATGACAAATCCCTTCTGAAGAAACCTGCCAAGAAAACCCCATGATAGGTTTGCCTCAGGGCCACCATGAATCAGAAATGATTTGAAGGCACACAACAACAAAAACAAAAACAACCCCAAGGGGGTCAAAAATCTGAAAAATCTGGGGGGAACCAGTAGCATTTTCACCATGTTTTTGTCGTCTCTAAGTCATTTTATGCCCAGAAGAAGCCCTTTAAAAACAACAACAATCAGAAGTTAAAACAAAAAAGGAAACAAATATGCAAAACAATAATCAATAATTACCACTCCCAGTCACCTAGCTATAGGTAGTCACACTCCAAATGTGCATCGATTCTAGTCCAGTTTCAGCTCCCAGAAGCCTCAGCCATGTTGGCCAACAGTCCCATGTTGGCCAATAGCTCCTGGGATTCTGGGAGCTGAAGTCCCTCAGCCCTTAAAGGGGAAAGGTTGCCTACCCCATAGCTATAGGACAAGTTTATAAGTGTTATTAAGAACATGTTTTCTGTGGATATATATCAAATTCAGTTGAAGCCCATAATCTCAGCAGTGGAAGGAAGCAATCTTATAGTGATCCAAGTGCTGTGATGAAACAGGCTGTCTGCTTCCTGAAGTTAACAGGATCAAAAGGTGACATTGAAAAAGCCTTATGGGAGTTTCAGGCTTTGGAAAGACAGACAGTCTAGTACCCCATATGATGCATTTTGTATAGAATACCCCACTGTCCTCCTCAACATCATCATGAGGGCAGAGGAGAGAAGGAAGGGGTGGGAAGGAGTGGAATTAAGTTATTGTCTTTGAATCCTTGGTTATGCTTTGGAAGGGGGATTTAATTTAGTTAAAATATTCGCCCCAAAATTCTACCCTTTGCTGACTTCTACAACACTGAGTTTTATTTTTCATTTAGTATGGGGGTGGGTATGGGATTGTATGTAATGGTGTGTCATGGCATAGGCTCAAGTTCTGTCTTGCTTGATATATAAGAATAAAATATTTTTATTCATGAGGAACTTTACTTCACTAATGCTGAAATCCATCTTTCTATGTATGTCTGGGCATTTTGTTCAGTAGATTTTTAAAGCGTGTTCATGAAGAAAAGATTGTTAAAACGTGTTCATGAGATCCGCCAATTGACATCTTTAGACAGCTTTAAAAAAGCTGTCAAGATGGATCTCTTCCAGCAGGCCTTTCCAGAATAGTTTATTCTGGCCTCAGGAATTCTTAGGGATTCTCAGGTTTTTCCGGGAATTCCTCCTAGCGACTCCTTTGGTCACTGTTTTCTGCCCCCTCTTCCTATTATTAATATTGTTGCAGCTAATTTGCTGTATTTTGTTCTATCGATTTTTAATTCTATTTGATTTAATATTTTTTTATGGGGTTAGGGAGTGGGTTGGGATGGGATTGGGATGTAATGTATTTTTAACTTGTTACCCGCCCCGATTGTTCTCAGAGGGGTGGGGTATAAATAAATTTTATTATTATTATTAAACAAAAAGTAAAGAGAGAGGTAAAGAAAAACAGCAAAGGGTGGGGGATGTGCCAGTTAAGAACATTCTCATTTTTTTAAAAAACAAAACTGTGGAGACAGAAGACACTCAAAGTCTAACTAAAATCTTTTAACAATGGAAAACAAAACAATGTCCCACAGATCGGAAATGTTCAATATACATTCCAAGCCCCATGAAAGGGGACATCAGGGATTGAAGTAATCATCAGACCATTGCATTAATCTTCCATACAAGCAAAGTGATGCTCCAAATTGTGGGGTGCAATTTTAGTTTCCCAGAATGTTAATCCTTTTAAAGGGAAACAAAAATACAAAAGTATGAAAGTTAAACTTGTTAGAGTCCAGCTTTCATTAGCAGAGCAATAGAAGTGTGGGTCAGACTATTATTTTAAATCTGCCTTCCTAAAGAATAAAAACTAACTCAAAAATTACAAATATGTAGTTTGTGGTTTAAAAACAAACAATAATGGCTTTAATAAATATTTGCATAAAATAACTGAAACCTAATCTAACTGGAGATGGTTTGGGTAAAGAGAATCTAACCATTTTATAGATAGTAGGAAGAAACTACAACCTGACTGCTACTGTTACAAGCAGTTTAGAATCTTGGGAGACAGCTATTGAATTGCCTCCAAGAGTGGCAGGAGCCACATGTTTAGATAGAGTGAGAGAGATAGAGGGAACCCCTGTCTAACTAAGGAGAGACAGGAGAATGCAGTGCAAAATTCTTCCAAAAAAATCCTACAACATTTTTTTAAATTATATATGGAGTGACAAATGCCAGATGTCCAAGCTGAATGCAGATCATGAAAAATTGTGGATTGCTTTAAAAAACAGATGTGCCACAACATTTGATTGTCCTCATGCATAACCGGTACTCAGGACAAGAGGCCACAGTCTAGACAGAATATGGAAAAATGGAATGGTTTCCAGTTGCCAAAGGTGTCAAGAAGACTGTCTTGGTTTTAAGAGTGCAATTTTTACGAAAGCTGTTTCGACAGTATGGAGTTCTGTGTGGCAAAAAGGAGGAGGAAAATATGAAATTTTAGTTTCCTTGATTAGAAGCTAGGAAAGCTACTTTAGAATCAGCAAATGATTCTGCCTTTGATAAAAGAGGTCATCATATGGTTCCTTCCTTAGGATATAGTATAATAAAACCAAAATTTATGATATTGCTTGACTTGCTTAATCAGGTTCAATTTTTTTTTTTGCTTACCTCTGTATAATTTTTTTTTTAAGGCAGATTGGACTGAAAGGCTTCACTGGAAACATTTTTTCCAGGAATGTCCTCAGGACTAAGTGACACCTTTCTGCTTATCCTGCAAAAACCAATTGTTTAAAAAAAACGATAATGCAAGCATCATATGGAGAACTTAATTATAATGTACCTATAGGGGATTTTTAAACCTAAAAATGTTTTTAAAATTATTTTTGTTTTGTTTTACAGCCAATATCAAAGTGTCCTTCTGTTTTATAATAACAGGTTCAAAGAACTGATATTCTAGAGTTATAGATACAGATTTTAATGATGGAGAACTAGAACATGAAACTACCAGGCTGAAGCTTCACTCTTAAACATATTTAGCAGGGAATCAATGTAACTAAACTCAGTGGGATCTATGAATGAGTAAATATGTTTAGGACTGCACTATATTAATTTATTTTACTATGAGACTGAGACTGCAATTTGTGTGTATAATATTACTCTCACATAGGCACACACACATACAGGAATTCATTTTTGAATTTACTTCTAACAAACATGAATACGAACAGCTTGTTCATGGTATAGTAAATAGTTGGGAAGTAATGAGTTACAATAGCTGTTTATTGGTAATTAATTCCTTTCCCTCCATTCAATGACTAAATTAAATTAAAATTGTAACTTACAAAAGGATAACTTTGTTGCTTTTGCAGTGCAACTCTAAGTCTTGTACTGAGGTAATGAATAGGTGCAATATATTTTTAAACCAAGTAAATAAAATGTATGTTTTCAGAAACCTAGTATAGTGGTAACTACTTGGGAACCTGCAACTGCATACCACTTGCTTTTCAAAAGTCACTTTCCAAACCTTGGTACAATCTTTATGGTATTGCAGAAGCCTACTAATAACAGCAATATTAATGTTCTCCCTAAATGATTTGTTTTCTTGATATTGTAACTCTTTCATGTTGCTAAATTAAAATGTCTGTGTACCTAAACAGCTGGGCTAATGTGAAGGAAACATTTTTTGTGCCAGTTACTTTATGGGTGAAAAAATAGAAGTGATACAGTGGCTTTGTTTGTTTTGCCTTTTTTTTTTTTTAACTTTTACTCTTTTGTCTGAGATACTTGCAAAGAGAGTCCTCTGAATAGTAAGTACAAAAGTGCATTTGCAGTGGGAGGGGAGGCATTGCAAGAATTAACACCAGGACACGTAATTGGAAGCAAAAGGTCACAACTTTATTGAGTACAGCTGACAGGTAGGGTTGGCCTAAAAGTATGCCGTCTGGATCTGGCATCATGACCAGGCCTCAGGATGACTAAAGGAGTAACTGACTGATCGCACATTCACATCAGTGCAAGTTGGTAGCCCTGTTGGAGGACAAAGTACAGCAGCTGGAGGCGCGGGTAGCTACACTTCAACATATTAGGGAACAAGAGGCTTTCCTTGACAGAACAGAACAAATGGTCTTGGATGGGGAACACACAGAGGAAGTCGCTGGGGAAGAGAAGGTCACATCACACACACAGGAGGTAGAAAGCTGGAGGAAGGTCACACGCAGAAGTAAGGAGACCAGGGATCGTACTGGGAGCTTGCGGCTACAGAATCGATTTCAAGCTCTTACTCTTAGCAAGGAGGACGCAGAAGAGCAGCATGGACAGATTTCAGAGACAGAGCAGGGGACCCTGGCAGTTCCACCACAGGGAACAGTCACTGCTAAGCCTCGGAGGAGGCATGTGGTCGTGGTGGGGGACTCCTTGCTGAGGGGGACAGAAGCAGTGATTTGTGGGCCTGACAAGATGTCTCGAGAGGTGTGTTGTCTTCCTGGGGCAAAGATCAGAGATGTGACAGAGAGGCTGACAAGACTGGTCAGGCCTACCGACCGATACTCCTTCCTTTTGGTCCACGTGGGAACGAACGACACAGCAAGACACAGCCTTCAGAACATCAAAAGGGATTACGAGGCTCTAGGAAAGAAGCTGAAAGAAATGGAGGCACAGATTGTCATCTCGTCTCTTCTGCCAGTTCAAGGGCATGGTCCAGGAAGAGAGAGGAAGATAGCAGATGTCAACAATTGGCTCCGCAGATGGTGTCGTCGAGAACGATTTGGATTCTTGGATCATGGGCTGCGGTACCATGAGGGCGGACTCCTGGCAAGGGATGGGCTGCATCTCACACCAGTTGGAAGAAATGTTTTTGCCAACGGTCTGAAGAATTTGATCAGGAGGGCTTTAAACTGAACTGTGTGGGGAAGGGAGACAACGTCCTGGAAGACAAAAGGACTGGAGAAAATAGTCAAACTGTCATAGAGGAAACAAGGCAAACAGTACAGGGACCCAACAGTGTGAGGCAAAAAAATGTGCACAGGCAGCAAGTAAAGGGGACACATGGTTTTAGATGTCTCTACACAAATGCACAGAGCATGGGAAATAAGCAAGATGAACTTGAACTCCTAGCACAACAAAGCAAATATGATATAATAGGCATCACTGAAACCTGGTGGGATGAGTCTCATGACTGGAATGTAGAAATAAAGGGGTATAACCTTTTCAAGAGAAACAGGACAAACAGGAAAGGAGGAGGAATAGCATTATATGTCAGGGATATTTACACCAGTGAAGAAATCCAGGACATCAATCCTGGAAGCCAAGTGGAGAGCATCTGGATAAAAATTAAAGGGGAAGGAAACAACAGGGATGTTAGTGTGGGAGTCTACTACAGACCCCCAACTCAAACAGAAGAATTGGATGAAGCCTTTCTAGAACAGATGACCACACACTCAGAAAGGAGAAATATAGTAGTGATGGGTGACTTCAACTATCCGGATATTTGCTGGAAGTCAAACTCGGCAAAATCCTCAAGGTCTAGCAAATTCCTCACTTGCCTCGAAGACAATTTCATTGTTCAAAAGGTGGAAGAGGCAACGAGGGAGTCAGCTATTTTGGATCTGATACTAACCAACAGGGAAGATCTAGTTAATGGGATGCAAGTGGTTGGATCCTTAGGCGGGAGTGATCATGTCCTCCTGGAGTTTATTATACAGTGGAAAGGAGAAGCCAGGCATAGTCAGACACGCATTCTAGACTTTAGGAAAGCTGATTTTACTAAATTTAGAGAAATACTGAGGGTGATCCCATGGACAGGAATACTAAAAGAGAAGGGAGTTCAAGACGGATGGGAGTTTCTCAAAAGGGAGATACTGAAGGCACAATTTCAAACCGTGCCAACGAGGAGGAAGAATGGGAGGTGTCTCAAGAAACCAGGATGGATGACTAAGGAACTTGCAACTGAACTATGTTTTAAACGGAACATGTATAAGAAATGGAAAAATGGGGAAATCACCAAAGAGGAATTCAAACAAATAGCTAGCACGTGTAGGGGTAAAGTCAGAAAAGCTAAAGCACAGAATGAAATCAGGCTTGCTGGAGAGGTTAAGAACAATAAAAAGGGCTTTTGGGGGTATGTCAGTAGCAAAAGGAAAAAGAAGAAAATGGTAGGGCCACTGTGTGGAGAAGATGGCAAAAAGTTAACAGGGGACAGAGAAAAGGCAGAATTACTCAACACCTTCTTTGCTTCAGTCTTCTCAGAAAAGGCAAAGGGTGCTCAACTTGAGGATAATGGAGCAGAGGACAGAATAGGAGAATTTCAGCACAGAATAAGTAAAGAGATAGTACAGAAACATCTGGTTAATCTAGATGAATATAAGTCTCCAGGACCAGATGAATTACATCCAAGGGTATTAAAAGAACTGGCAAATGTAATATCAGAACCATTGGCAATAATCTTTGAGAATTCCTGGAAAACAGGAGAGGTCCCAGCGGACTGGAGGAGGGCAAATGTTGTCCCCATCTTCAAAAAGGGGAAAAAAGAGGATCCCAACAATTATCGTCCAGTTAGTCTGACATCAATACCCGGAAAGATTCTGGAGCAGATCATTAAACAGAGAGTCTGTGAACATCTGGAAGATAATTTCATAATCACAAAAAGTCAACATGGGTTTCAGAGAAACAGGTCATGCCAGACAAATCTGATCTCTTTTTTTGATAAAATTACCAGCTTGGTAGATGAAGGGAATGCTGTGGATATAGTATATCTTGATTTCAGTAAGGCCTTTGACAAGGTTCCCCATGACATTCTTGCAAGCAAGTTGGTAAAATGCAGGCTAGACAAAGTAACTGTTACATGGATTTGTAATTGGTTGACTGGCCGAACCCAAAGGGTGCTCAACAATGGCTCCTTTTCAACTTGGAAAGAAGTGACCAGTGGGGTGCCACAGGGCTCTGTCCTGGGCCCAGTGCTATTCAATATCTTTATTAATGACTTGGATGACGGTATTGGGGGCATAGTTATCAAATTTGCAGACGACACCAAATTAGGAGGAGTAGCTAATACCCCAGGGGACAGGATCAAAATTCAAAATGACTTGAACAGACTAGAAAGTTGGGCCAAAGCTAACAAAATGAAATTCAACACAGAGAAATGTAAGGTACTGCACTTAGGGCGGAAAAACGAAAAGTACAGATATACGATGGGGGACACCTGGCTGAATGAGACTACGTGTGAAAGGGATCTAGGAATCCAGGTGGACCACAAGTTGAACATGAGTCAACAGTGCGATGTAGCAGCTAAAAAGGCCAATGCAATTTTAGGCTGCATCAGTAGAAGTATAGTGTCTAGATCAAGAGAAGTAATAGTGCCACTCTATTCTGCTTTGGTCCGGCCTCACCTGGAATACTGTGTCCAGTTCTGGGCACCACAATTCAAAAAGGATGTGGAGAAACTGGAGCGTGTCCAAAGGAGGGCAACTAAAATGGTGAAGGGTCTGGAAAGCAAGCCCTATGAGGAACGACTTAGGGAGCTGGGGATGTTTAGCCTGGAGAAGAGAAGGCTGAGAGGTGATATGATAGCCGTGTTTAAATATTTGAAGGGATGTCATATCGAGGAGGGAACAAGCTTGTTTTCTGCTGCTCCAGAGACTAGGACCCGAAACAATGGATGCAAGCTGCAAGAAAAGAGATTCCACCTCAACATTAGGAGGAACTTCCTGACAGTAAGGGCTGTTCGACAGTGGAACACACTCCCTCGGAGAGTAGTGGAGTCTCCTTCCTTGGAGGTCTTTAAGCAGAGGCTGGATGGCCATCTGTCAGGGATGCTTTGATTGGGAGTTCCTGCATGGCAGGGGGTTGGACTGGATGGCCCTTGTGGTCTCTTCCAACTCTATGATTCTATGATTCTATGATTCTATGATCTCCACCCCTTGTCACCAGGGGACACTGACAGGAGTTGCCCCCACAATGGCAACACCTCAATGCTCCCAGAACCCCCAGGTCCCCAAGGAACTCTGCAGCACCAGAAGTCATGCCCACCAGATCCACTACCTATGCTACTGCCCCAAGAAAGTTGTGAGAGCAAACCACCACTCCTAGCAAACAGAGGGAGGGAGGGTGGGGGATTCAATGGCAACTATTGCCTTGACCACATGGCCTTAAATAGGCCCACCAGCCAATCAGGCAAAAGGGGATGCTGGGAATCCAATCCTTTCTGGTCTCCCAGCCAACCAGAGACTTCCCCTCCGCCAGTTTTGATCAATGGGGAGGTGCTTCTGGCATGTTGGGAGATGTAGTCCCACCCTGGACAGAAGTCCCCCCCCATGAGGCACCAGTAGCCAATCGGGGGCTACAAAACAGCTCCAATACCTGCTGGGAGAGCGTCAGGGCTTGTGCCATGCCAGAGAGGCAGCACAGACCTGCGGCTCCCCCACCAGCAACCAGGCCAGCCTGGTAAGTTGTGCGGCCCCATTTGGCAGCATAATATGTCTAATTTTTACAGCACACACCTAATCAAGGCTGGCCCAGGACATCTGGTTCCTTGATAAAGGACAAAATGATGACCATCCTTCATGGATAACAGGATGGCATTCATATTCCATCCTACAAACAGAGACTGATCAGAATGTAAGTCACATTACTAACTTTAGTACTGAGGATGGATTAACATCCCACACCATAGCTGAAGACAGGTCAGTTTACAGCAGGGACCGGCAACCTACGGCCCGTGGGCCGGTTAAGGCCCAGGTCCCCGTACTTACCGGCCCAGGCAGAAGGTTGCCACCGCCGCCGCCGTGCACCGCCGCCACGTGTTTTTGCCGCTGTGCGGCTGCGAGTGGCAGCCACCATTTTGATTTTTAAAATGGCGGCCGTGACTCGTTTGCGCATGCACAGTACTCCTGCGCATGTGCAAACGAGTCGCAGCTGCCATTTTGAAAATCAAAATGGCGGCAGCGGCGTGTGCGGCGGCGGCTGTGCAGCAGCGGCGGTGGCGACAGTGCGCGCAGGGGGTGCATGCGTGCACGCATGCGCCAACATTCCCCCCCCTCGGCCCAGCGGCGGAAAGGACTTCGCGGCTCCCGGCTCAAAAAGGTTGCCTACCCCTGGTTTACAGGGTATAAATAGGATGTATTACAGGGTACAGATAAGATGTACAAATAGGACTCTGGATGAGGAAATTTCTGGAGAACCTGTTCAACATTTCTTACATGTTGATTTCCTGTTTAAACACATGGCCCTAATTTCAGTTCTTTAATTCTCATTCACTGTTTAAACTCAGCCTTGGAAACCAAATCTTGAAAGGCCAGGGAACTCATAACCTCCTATTTATTTTGTTTATTTTCTAGCAGCTGTGATATTTAGATTTCCATAGGATAATCATTAACCATTGTTAATGACTGTAAAGTTTCAACTGAACAAACAGTTGACTGTTTAATGTGAAAGCAAAGGATTTCATGGCCAGCATCTATAGGTTTCTGTGGGCTTTTCAAGCTGTGTGGCCATGATCTGGAAGAATCTATTCCTGATGTTTCACCTGCAACTGTGGCTGGCATCTTCAGAGGTTGGTGGCATGGAAGTGTGTGGAGTATATGGGACCCTGTTTTGGGAGGAAGTGGTTTTTACATGTTAATGGTGGAGTTAGCTCCACCATTAACATTTAAAAACCACTTCTATGCCACCAATCTCTGAAGATGCCAGCCACAGTTGCAGGTGAAACGTCAGTAATAAATCCATTCAGAATGCAGCCACATAGTCTGAAAACCCACAGAAAACTATAATTGACTGTATATCTTTCTGGGTACACAAATGTTCCTCACAGCTGTCTTTGAGAAACTATGCCTTTTCTGTTTAGCATCAAACACACCATTCTGTATGAATGAAATAATCAGTCTCTCTTTCCATGAATTTTTTAGGTATCACCTAGGTAGTTGAGGTACAAGAGCTGTTGAGTAGTTAATTCTGTCTAGGTCTGGCACCAGTTAGCCAACAAGGGTGAAACAAGTAGGTGGTTGAGAGTCTAGTTAGGAATTGTTATATAATAGGTCAGTAGTTCAGATAAGTGAAGCAAGCAAAGAGTAAACTGCCCTAACCTTTTCAGTCCAAATGTTACGAAAACATGAATGTTGAAGATAACTTCAGTCACCAGGAAAGGATAGGGTTGCAAGCAACAGAGATGCTAAGGAGCTGTTGGGAGATTTATGGGCAACTTTCTGAAAATACCAGGTGCCTAATTAATCAATGTCTCCTATTTAACAGCTGTGGGAGCAGCACAAACTCTTCTTATCCTTTCATCATTCAGCAAAGGATGGTGGCATGTCCTGAGTGCTTTCAACATCTGCCATCTCCTGCTGTGAAGCACCCCCACCCCACACTGCCTCAGTCTTCAGGTCCCAGGACTCAGAGAAACCATCGTCACCAGGAGTGCTAAATTCCTGGATATCTGAGGCCTCCATGTCTGAATCATCCAACTCCAAAGGATAAGTTATGACATTGTCAGATCATCCCAAACATACCCTCCAAATTTTGTGAAAATCTATGCATTCCTTTATCATAGAATTATAAAGTTGGAACAGACCACAGGGGCCCTGCACCATGAAGAATGGAAAGATAAATAAACAGAAAACTTAATTTTATTTTTTTATTTATTTTGGCCACAACACTATATTCCAAACCAGACTGTCCCAAACATACCTCTAAAGTTGGTGAAAATTCATCCAGTTGTTCTAGTCTGATGTGGTAACAAATAAAAAGAAGAAAATTACCGTATATGTGTTTGTTCCTTTTTATCTTTTCTTCCTCCTAGTGTTTTTGGCCTGTCATTTTGTTGAAATTCTGCCAAAAAAAAAAAAAAAAAAAAAAAAAGAAGGAAAGAAAGAAAAAAAAAAAGGGGGGGGGGCTTTATAGTAAAGAATTGTTTTAAAAATCCCTATAAACTCCAGTGAGAGTCTTGTAAGACAACTAGTAGCAGAGCTTGCTTTCCAGTACTCTTTTAAACTTTTTTGAACTCCTCCTATGCAGCTACATGGCCTAAAACCTTTAAACTAGAATACTTGAAATGTAATGTGATGTTTTTAGCTTGAAATGGGTTGATCTGTCCTCAGCTTCATGCTTTTAAAACATATATTTGAACTGGCCTCTTGCTGTTTTAATGGAAACAGATCTTTTTAAAAAAAACCTCTAAACTCTGCACAGGTCATGTTAATGTTCAATTTTACCTGCAGGTTTGCCTTCACTATGCTAGCATTTGCTTGTTTCTGTTCTTAGTTCACAATTGTGTTGTTAAACTGAAAACTCTCTTACAGTAGACATTAGACACAGGACTAGAATGTGATAAAGAAACCAGTGTTTTCATTTAGTTGCTACTACACTCGCATTTGATTGAAAATCTCCACCCACCTCTGATATATTTTCTGCTCCTTGGACTTAATTTCTTTTATTTCTTATAAAACATAGTTATTACCATATAGACAGATCTTACCATGCCAGTCCCGGGGCCTGATGAGAGACAACATGCCAAGGATTTCCTGAGAGGCCAAGAGGATGGCTAATCGACAACAGCTGAGCCATGCCGATATTCCTTAAAAGGAGCCAGCTGCTTCACTTCAGTGTGGCTGATAATCCATCCTGGAGATTCATGCTGCTACTGTGTTTCATATCTCTTGAACTCTGGTAACTTGAATTGGACTCCGGTTACTAGATCGTTGGAATGGAATTTTGGACTATGTCTGTGCTTATCCCTTTTGGCTTCCTATTATCTGACTAGGCTTCGCAGTCTGTACGTTTTGTCTCTTCTCTGCTGGGACTCTTACTCTGACCTCCTGCTCACTGCTCATTGCCAGCTAAAGTAAACAGGACAAATCTAAGGCTCATGCAGTTATCGTATACATATATGGGATGCAGTGGCTGAAATGGTTAAGACACTGACTGTTGATTGCAAGATTGGCAGGTTCGCAGTTTGAGGCCTGGGTGCTGCATGATGGGATGAGCTCCTGTCACTAGTCCCAGATTCTGCCAATCTAGGAGTTTGAAAGCATGCAAATACAAGTAGATAAATAGGTACCACTTTGGTGAGAAGGTAAACAGCATTCTGTGCAATCATGCTGGCCCCATGATCACAGAGTAATCTCTGACAACACTGGCTCTTCGGCTTAGTAATGGAGATGAACATCACCCCCTACATTCAGACACGAATTGACAGTCTTGTCAACAGGTAATACCTTTTCCTTTTATATTAGTATAAGCAAAGCCTATATCATAAGTTACTCACCCACATGTCTCTTTGTTTGATATATTGGAACTATCTTCCTTTTGGTGGTTTCCTACCTGGCTGTAGTATATAACACATTGCTTGAGCCAATCACATTAGTCTTTCACATCTGGCCAGCAGTCTCTGTATAAGTTGTATGTCAATAGGGTTGCCATAATTCTCTGGCAAATGTAGGACAAAATATAGGACATTCAAGAAAAATGGAGGACATGGCCAACTAAAAACCAACAATAGGGCCCCTGGGCCCCCAGAAGGCCTGCCCGCTGCCTGGCTGCCGTGCCAAAAGTGCAGGAAAGGTGGCGGTGGCAGCAGTGGCCTTAACCCCCCCAAGCCCCCCAGTGAGGGCCTCCTGGGCTCCCAAGCCTCCAAAAGGCCTCCCTGCCCTGCTGAAAGTGTGAGAAATGCGGTGACAGTGATAGAAGCCTTAACTCCCCCAAGCCCCCAGTGACTCCCCTCCCCAGCCTCCAAAAAGCCTGCCTGCCCCACTGAGACTGCAGGAAAGGCGACAGCAGCCTTAACTCCCCAATTCCCTCAGTGAGGGCTTACTGGGCTCCCGGGCCTGCCTGCCTGTCTGCCTGCACTACAAAAGGTGTGGGAAAGGCAGTAGTGGCAGTGATGATGGCTTTAAAAGCACCACCACCACCACAGTGAGGCCTTACCGGGCCTCGGGCCTGCCTGCCTGCCTGCCTGCGCTGCAAAAAATATGGGAAAGGCGGTGGCAGTGGCCTTAAAACCTCCCACTGCCCACCCTCCCTCCCTCCCTCTCTCCTTCGGGAAGAACCAGGCCTTCTCCATCCGTCCTCTGCCTTCCCCTGTTCTTTAATCACCTGTACTTTGTTCCTTCCCAGCCTCAAATCTCAGGGTGGTGTGCTCCCGTCTTCCACCGATGAGAGAGACAGTCACCCAGGCCAGGCCAAAGGAAACAGGAGGGCTGTATCTGGGGGTCTGGGGCCCTGCTGCCTCATCACTCCTCATCATCTGCCTTCCCCCTTTAGCCACAGAGAGCACCAGGTGGGGATCAACTTTGTCCACAACACAGTGAAGAAGGAGATGCTGCAGAAGGAGGTGGAAGTGCTCCAGGGGACCATGGCTCTCCTCTGGAGGATGAGAGAGTGGCCATCTTGACCACTGCCTGAGGTCCCAATCTCAGGCTGAGGAGCAAGTCATGTGAGGGAAGGAGTCAATCCTGTCTTGTTCTTTGCCTGGGACAAAGCAGGAATCTAGGATTGGAAGGTCAGAAATGCCCAGCCGGGCTGGGACATTTTTTAGACATTCCAATCTGGGATTGTCCCAGTTTCCCAGGACATATGGCAACCCTATGTATCAAAGATGTCCAAAACACTCACACACCAGGTTGAAGGTTCTCACACCTAAGTTGTCACACATATTTTTGCCATGTGCAATCAAAGCACCATGAAAAATAGTTTCTCTGCAGCTCAGAGAGTGAAAGATGCCACAGGTGAAGTGTCAGCCAAGCATTATGCCCTCAATATCTTGTAGGCTGTTTCCCATACAGTCGGCCTGCTGCATCGACAGATTCTGCATTCATGGATTCAATCAACCATCAAAAAAATATTCACACAGGGGAAAAAAAGTCCAAAAAGCATACTGAGATTTTGCCATTTTACATAAGGGATGCCATTTTACTATGCAATTGTATATAATGGGACTTGTGCGTCCAAGGATTTTGGTATCCACAGTGGATTCCGGAATCAAATCCCAAAGGATATCAAGGGCCTACTGTACTGTCTGAGAGATATACAATGATGTTAGGAGTTTTAAAGCAGAGGATTCTTTGTTTATTCATAATAAAGAGATTACTCTGGTCCCACTACTGCACTTATTAAATTCAGTATGATATCTGTCAACAACATGGAGTGTAAGGATAATTCATATTTTATACAGAATCTTCCACTCATGTACTTTTGGTGGCTTTCCTCTCTCCCCTGCTGAATACATGTACATGCCTTCAGTACATCAATAAAAACATACAAAGTAAGCATAAAAGAATCCATTATATGCTGCTTTTGTCTAAATTAACCTGCTCATTGAACCAGAGATTCTGGTAATTTGAATGCAGAGCAAGTTTGTGCTTGCAAGTACCTGGGGAGAGATCTATTATCATGAACATATAGCTAGAAGGAAAGGAGAGTTTAAAATATCTTTGCCTACTGCTTAGTGTAGGTCAATCTTTTTATTTTCTCTTAAAATGGGTATGGGAAACCATAATGATTTCCTGTGGATCAGATCTTTCTCTCCTGCTGCTTGATTCCTAGAGAATTTTCTAACTAAATATCTAAACCAGCAAGGTGCTGAGAGAGAGAAGAATAAAACAGAATGAAAAATGAGAGTCCATTGCTGGATATACCAATCAGTGTGTATCTTAAATATGTATCTGAAGTCAGCAAGATGTATATACCTATAATATATTTATCTGTCTTGTAGCCTTGTAAACCTGTATAGAAAAAGGAAATGTTTATTGCTTATCTTTTGCCAACCAATGAGTATGCAAAGGGATCTTGAAGCATCTTTGAGACTCCATGAACTTGAAGAAGTAGACTCAAGTCTCTAAAAGCACATGCTACTAGCTTCTTTCTTTCAGTTAGAGAGTGGCCATCTTGACCACTGCCTGAGGTCCCCACCCCCACCCCGTGAAGTAATAAATATGTAGAGAAGTCTCCTGTTCCTTGGTCTGACAGATTTTTAAAAAGATAACCTTTTTATTCCAGCAGGCTTTTGAGAAATGATAAGAAAAGGACTTTTTCTGAGTGTACTGTATGGCTGTTATTCTTTACTTATAAAGCAGTGTTTAAAATGTTTTTAATTTTAATGTTGAATGTGATTTTAATCATTACCACTTGTGTGTTTTGGGCGATTTTCCTTTCCTTTCCTTTTCCTTTCCTTTTTTGTTTTGTTTTCTGAGCCACCTCCTCAGCTTTGGAAGAGAAAGTGGGTTATAAATAAAGTAACAGAACAGAATATATTATAATATGCTCATATATAATATTTCAAAGACATAGCTTTGTTAATCAGGAAAATGAGTATGCAAAGGGATCTTGAAGCATCTTTGAGACTCCATGAACTTGAAGAAGTAGACTCAAGTCTCTAAAAGCACATGCTACTAGCTTCTTTCTTTCAGTTAGTGTCAAAGGTACTATAAGATCCCTTTGCATAAATAATATAGTATAATATAATAGAAGGAGGGTGCAGTTGCACTCAGGGTGTATTGGTGGGTCTCTCATGGACTTCTGGTTGCCCACTGTGTGAACAGACTGTCAGATTAGATAGGCCTTTGGTCTGTTATATACAGGCATTCACTATGGCTTTCTTCCTGTTTCACAGGGTTCATCTCCCTCAATATGATAAGCTATAATAATCAGTTGCTATAGTAGATGGTCTTAAATAAAAACATTGGACATCTTTCCAATTTAGGTCATAAAGCATTTACCACAGGAAGAAAATGGTGCTTTTAAAATCATTTCTGTAGATAATAAAACATGTTTTCTAAAATTCAGGTTTGGGGTAGAAAGAGAATACTTAACTTCTAATTTCCTGAGTAACTGGAATGGTTCACTCTCTGACATACTAAGGGAAAAATATCCCCACCCCCACCCCGTGAAGTAATAAATATGTAGAGAAGTCTCCTGTTCCTTGGTCTGACAGATTTTTAAAAAGAAAACAAAACAACCTTGTTTCTCTGCTTGGTTGGCAAAAGATAAGCAATAAACATTTCCTTTTTCTATACAGGTTTACAAGGCTACAAGACAGATAAATATATTATAGGTATATACAGAAAGTTCCAGAGGTAATTTGATTTCAATAAGATATACATCTTGCTGACTTCAGATACATATTTAAGATACACACTGATTGGTATATCCAGCAATGGACTCTCATTTTTCATTCTGCTCCTTTGGTTAGTTTTAAAACTTTCCCTTAGTATGTCAGAGAGTGAACCATTCCAGTTACTCAGGAAATTAGAAGTTAACCTTTTTATTCCAGCAGGCTTTTGAGAAATGATAAGAAAAGGACTTTTTCTGAGTGTACTGTATGGCTGTTATTCTTTACTTATAAAGCAGTGTTTAAAATGTTTTTAATTTTAATGTTGAATGTGATTTTAATCATTACCACTTGTGTGTTTTGGGCGATTTTCCTTTCCTTTCCTTTTCCTTTCCTTTTTTGTTTTGTTTTCTGAGCCACCTCCTCAGCTTTGGAAGAGAAAGTGGGTTATAAATAAAGTAACAGAACAGAATATATTATAATATGCTCATATATAATATTTCATACATAACCATACTGATTGTGTTTTTCTGTTATGTATTAACTGAAATATTTATATCCCATCCAATATCATAGGCTATCAGGATGGTGTACAATAAAATAAATATAACCAATTTAAAAACAGTTTTAAAAAGTTTAAAAAAAACAAGCAAACCAAGAAGAATAATGTGACAGGTTAAAATCATTGAAAACATTTTAGAACAATTTAAAACTAAAACAGAATTAAATGAAATTAGTTAGTCTAGTTGGTATCAGCATGATACCAGTGCTAATGCCAATTAGATGTCTTACGAGTGAGTATGCTACAACTAGGTCACCATAGTAGAGGACACCCTGTCTAATGTCTTCCCAGTGTATTGCTCCAACTGGAGGGACACAGTACCCATTAATGGCCCTAACCTGATTAGTAGCCATGAAGGCCAGTCTCCTTTTAAGGCTACTCAAGATTAAAGCCATAAAACAGTGTATTCCACAGTTTAACCATGTGATGTGTGAAGCCATGGCCCAATTCAGTTAAAAATAACAACAACACCTATCATGTTAACATGTACTGTAAGAATTTTTTTTCATAATCAGAATCCTGTTGATGACATACAAAATTTGCCATTTTTCTAATTTGCCTGTGTATGCCCTTTCCCCCTCACTGTAGATGGAGGCAGAGCCAGCATGGTGTAGTGGTTTGAGCATTGGACTGACTGTGGAGATCAGGGTTCAATTCCCTATTTATCCATGGGAACTCACTGGGTTACATTGGCCAAGTCACACATTCTCAGCTCCAGAAAACCCAGTGATAGATTGACCTTAGGGTTGCCATAAATTGGAAGTGACTTGAAGGCACACACAACAACAACAACAACAACAACAACAACAACAACAACAGATTGAAGTATTAAACACCTCCATTTGCAACAACCCTCCACACCCTTTACTTACTGTCAAGAAATATCTGCAACCAGTCATGCCCCTTAGCCATTTTGGGGGGAAGCAGACATATGATTGGTGCTCCAACCCCTTCCCCAGGTCGTCCTCGGAGCAGCCGGCCCTCTGCACGGCCGGCGCTCTGAGGAGGACCTCCCGCTGCAGCATTTGCACATGCTGCGGCAGAAGAGTCGGCGAAGGTGCGCGGCAGCCTTTTGCGGCGCACCTTCGGTGACTTGAAGGATGGGCAGCTGTGGGCCGCCCCGAGAAGCTGCGCTGCGGGGCCGAAGTATCCCCACACCTTGGCCCAACAGCACAGCTTCGCCACCGCTGAAAGGAGCGCTAAATTATATAAAGGCTGCGGTGCACCTTTGGCGACTCTTCCACCGCAGCATGTGTGAACACTGCGGTGGGAGGTCCTCCTCGGAGCACCAGCCGTGCAGAGGGCCGGCTGCTCCGAGGATGACCTGGGGAAGGGATGACAGCCACGGCGAGTGACAGCCGCGGCAAGTGACAGCCGCGGCGAGCATAGCTATAGCTGCGCATGTGCTAGAAGATCATTTCTAGTACATTTACGGGATTTTCTCACTTGTGTTAACGTTAAATGCGGTTTCAGCGGGAGCTTACTGTAAATTCGCAATTAAGGTAATTACATGTGAAAGCCATTTGCGGAATCAAGGTTTATTTTCGGTTTATTTTCGGGATGTCTCATTTCCACTTTATTGTCGGTTTGTGGCCCATGTGTGATAACGTCCATTGTCTCCTTCTCCTGCAATGCTTTTGGCATGGCGGCAGTGGCTTGCGAGGCCTAGCAGCCTCACTAGACCTTGCTTTGGGTTGGGTTGGGGGGGTCGGGGCCTCCTTAGCTGCCACCTCCTCCTCCTCCTCCTGCAGTTTTGGTGTGATGGCGGAGGCTTGTGAGGCCTAGCAGCCTAGCTAGGCCTTGCTTTCTGTTGGGTGAGGGGTCGAGGCCCCTTCAGCTGCCTCCTCCACCTCCTGCCGCACTTTTGGCACAGTGGCAGTGGCTTGTTAGGCCTAGCACCCTTGCTAGACCTTGCTTTGTTTTGGATGGGGGCTTGGGGCCTCCTCAGCCACTGCCACCTCCTCCTGTCATGCTTTTGGTGGCTTGTGAAACCTAGAAGCCTTCCTAGGCCTCACTTTGTGCTGGCTGGTGGGGTCAGAGCCTCCTCAGCCACCGCCTCTTCCTCCTGCCACACTTTCGGTATGACAGCGGTGGCTTGCAAGGCCTAACAGCCTCTCTAGGCCTTGCTTTGTGTTGGATGAGGGGGTTGGGGGCCTCCTCAGCTGCTGCCGCCACCTCCTACCATGTCTTTGGTGCAGTGGCAGTGGCTTGTGAGGCCTACCAGCCTCTCTAGGCCTTGCTTTGTATGTGTGTGTGTGGGGGGGGGGGAGTCAGGGCCACCTCAGCTGCCTCCTCCTCCTACCACACTTTTGGCATGGCAACGGTGGCTTGTGAGGCCTAGCCTCCTCAGCCACCACTGCCTCCTCCCCCTTCTGCACATTTGGTGCGGTGGCTTGTGAGGCCTAGAATCCTTGCTAGACCTCGCTGAGAGCTGGGGGGGGGGCATCAGGGCCTCCTCTGCTGCCTCCTCCTTTCCTCCAGCTCTTTTGGCATGGTGACGATAGGCAGCAGGGAGGCAAGAAAAGGGAAAAACAATGTTTCCAGCAAATTACAATATAAGCTGGGCAGATAAGTTGTAGGGCAGGGGTAGGCAACCTTTCCCCTTTAAGGGCCGAGGGACTTCAACTCCCAGAATCCCAGGAGCTATTGGCCAACATGGGACTATTGTCCAACATGGCTGAGGCTTCTGGGAGCTGAAGTCCCTCGGCCCTTAAAGGGGAAAGGTTGCCTACCCCTGTTGTAGGGGGTTGGGTGTCCTGCCCATATTTTACACAACTCCATAGAAGCTGGGGTTGACCACCTTTCAGTTGATGTTCATTCTATTATAGAGAAAGTGTACAATTATTTTTCCATATACACTGGCAGGGTTGCATCACTTATGGAATATTGTGAGTTTGTAAATGTAACATACCAGGATCTCTTGAATCATGTAAAAACTAGGTGATTAAGTATGTTTCCAGCAATTGAGAGGTTCTTACAAATGTTTGAACCATTGAAGTCCTATTTTTTGTCCCTGGATACATGTCCAGTTCATTTATACTCTTTTTTTCACTGATGAAACTGAGGAGGCCTATTTTTGCTTCTTACATTCACAAATGAATCTCTTTCAAATGGCCATGAGCAGAACTGAGAGAAAAGGCATTTCAGTTAAGGAAATCAGAATGATTTTAGAGCAGAGGTCGGCAACATTTTTTGCCGCGGGCTGGGGGGGGAATGGCGCTGGGGGTTGCCGCGCTTACGCTTGCACACATGTGCACATGCTTGCCCCCGTGTGCACACATGCGCATGATGCCCACCATTTTGGAACGCCTAACGGTGCCAGCGCCACGCGCATGTGCACGGCGCTGGTGCCATTGGGTGTTCCAAAATGATGGTCTGCGTTGCGTGCGCATGCACACGACACGGAGCGCCATTTCGGAAGGCCCAATGGCGCCAGCGCTGTGCGCATTTGCGCAGTGCTGCCACCATTGGGTGCTCCAAAATGGCGCCAGCCACCGTGAACATGCACGTGAGAGTGCGGGCGCCATTTTGGATGCCAAAATGGCGCCCGCGGTCATGCGTGGCGTGGCGGAAGGACTGGCCACAGCCGTAGGTTGTTGACCCCTGTTTTAGAGGATGTAATTAAAACTTTGAAAGAAAGGCATAGGGGCTGTACAGACTGGAATAAAGAGCCGACTTGGGGGCAGAGTGGGGGCTTGGTGACTGCACACTGGTTGCCCCGACTCTACCCCTATTCTGGTTTCATGCTGCATGCCCCACCACATGGCAGGAGGCATCACAGCACCCCTTTGGCACAGTGTTTACACACACTGTGCCAAAGGAGCACAGAAAAGCCACAGCAGCAGCAGCAAGGGTGCCTTTTCTGCAGCACAAAAAAGAGACACTTTTTGAGGCTTCTTTTTGTGCTGCAGTACTGCCAGATTGGGGGTGTGTCATGCGATTGCCTCATCCCCAACCCTGCATTTCCAGGGGTGGCACGGAACCGCCTATTAGGGGCGGTCTGTCGAGCCCCATAGTCTACCTTTTGTTCCGGCAAAGTTAGAGACTCTGTTAGCTGGTCTACCTGAAACAAGAGCTGTAAAAATTCAAAATGAATTCATGTCATTTTATCAAGAAACCATTAGTTACCTGTCAAAATTTAGTGAGTCTCTCTCTAAATTCAAACATTTTGATTGACTACTTTTGAAGACATTAGTTTTGTGGAAAGAGGCACAATGTACTACATAAAAATAGCTATTGTGGGATCCATGAAGAAAGGTTGTTTGATCAGATGACAAAACTAAAGTCATTTCTAACTAGCTTGTTGGCACACAAGAGGTGGGTCTTATTTTTTAAAAGCTGTGTTTCAGAAGTACAGTATTCTGAGCTTCTGAAGATAGCACAATTTTACTTCTCTCTTCCAGGGCATAATGCCAATGTAGAGAGAGCTTTTTCACTGATGAATGCCCAGTGGACTGATGAGAGAAATAGATTAGCTCTGTCATCTGTTTGGGCCATTCTGAACATACAGTACAACATGGCCAATATATATTGCTCTGAATTTTACAAACTGATGTGCAGTGAAGAAAAATCAAAGTAACTTGCTCAAATACATGCTTCTGAAAAGTACAGTTAGTGAAAGAAACCTTAAACCAAGGGCATAACTACTTTTTAAACCACTTTAATATGGAATACAGTCATGTTAAATATGCAATACAGCCATGTTAAATGTTAAACCATGTTAAATGTTAAACCTAAAGGGTTTGTTATGGAATCTGCAACTGAAATATGCAATAAGCCATGTTAAATGTCAAAATGCGGTGTATGTTTTTGGGTTTTAAAGTAACAAACAAACAAAACCAAAATATACAATAAATCCATGTTAAATGCCAAAATGTGTGTGTGTGTTTGGATTTTGGCGGGGGTGGTGGTGGTTGTTGATAGTGGTATGTTGGCTAGAAAACATTGCCTTCTGTCCAGGAAGAATCTTTTCATTGCCTTCTGTCCAGGAAGAATGTCAAAATCTCCTCCATTTTGAGCATGACTAAGAAGCATGCATTTATATTAATGTTTTTTTTTTAAAAAAAATTAATGTTTTTGGCTTTTAGTTGGTCATGTCCTCCATTTTTCTTGAATGTCCTACATTTGAAGGATGTAAATTTTGTCCTATATTTCTCCTAAATTTTGGCCTAAATTTTGGAATTATGGCAACAGTACTAATGCCAGCACAATTTTGCATGTGAACATAGCACAAAGCTGTGCACAACTGTCCACTAAGATTCAGAGCAATGTGCCAAGGCTCATAAGCAAAAATGTGAGCATGCACAGAGTGGAATTTCTTTCATTTTGTGCGTGCTTAAATGCATGCTCAAATGAGTCACCAGAACACTTTGCAGAGATAAGAAAACAAAAGATATGTTATTTAAGAATGGAACCCAAATTTTGGTATATTGTTCTTTTGATTCTCTCTATGCTGTCCCAACTTTATACCATCTTCAACAATTTATTAAATGCTTACCATTTATATAAAGTATTATTTTGTAAAAAGCAAAACTCATTTGCAAATAGCCAATGAAACAAATTAGAACTGGGATATTTTTTATGGAGAGCTGTACTAAATTATTATGGAAAGCAGGCTGATCCCAGTCCTTATATATAGGTTAAATTTAATTAAATTTGCATATATTTACTATGCAGTTCATTAGTTATGAACTATGAAGCTTGAAACATTCGTGTGTCATTAACTCATTCTCTCTTTCCCTGCCTCTGTCCTTTTGCTCATTCTTTACTAAGAGGAAACCTACTACTACACAGATTTCTCCCTTTGCTTACAAAGGATTATTACCATGTTTGGGGCTCAGTATCAACACTTGAACAACAGGAAGTATCTCAGCAGGTGGCATCTCTCTCAACTCTTAGAGATGAGAAATGCACCCACTGAAATTCTGGATGCCATGCAACTGAAGTACAGACAGATTGGTTGGTGCTGTTCCCATCCTCATATGCTAGGTAAATTAAATTACTTAGTGAATTTCTCTCTGTTATGAAACCATTATAAAAATACTAGGCCTTCTGCCCTTTACAAGGAACTCAGAAACACTTTCTTTTTGTGAAGCACAAGCATGAGAGCTAGCGGTTTTGTTAAAAAGCATACTCTCCAACTGTCCCAATCTGACAGGGATAATCTCAACTAATCCTTTGTCATCCCACATTTTCAGACTCTTTGAACATGTACTAGTTTCTCTCTCCTCCTATTTTTCCTATTTTCTTTAGCTTGCTTCTACTGTTGCTAAGTTCAAAGTGCAACAGTAGTTAGCACTGAATTAAGTGGGGAAGACTGAGGAAATCTTGCCCTTGCCTGTAGGCCAAGGCCAAAGAAACTGCTGCAGCTTCTATTAGTTTATGTGTTCTTCCTCACTAATAATTTTTGCCACCTTGACCACATTCTAGTAATGGTTGTCCTTTAGTTTCAAGATATTCTTCCTTCCTCTATGTTGGAGGGAACATGCTTTGAGATTCCATCCGCCCTGATATACATGACTGTCTCTTGGACTAAATTATATGTATAAACTGTAGTGGCTTCTTCTCTCCCCACCATTTCTTTTACTTTTTGTGTTGCTAGGCAACATAGGTTCATACTAAGCGTGTTCCATAGCATGCTTTATCACCAAAAATGGGCTAAAATAGGCTAAGAAAAATTCTACATTGTTAATGAAAAGTACAAACATGTTACACTACAACTAGGGCACAACATGGAGTAGATGTTCCCTTGACCTAACATGAACTATGGGGGGATGCAGACAGGCGGCCCTGGGCCACCCTGGGAAGCAAAGGATCGCGGGTGCTGCTACCACATGCAGCGGCCCCAATTCTCCCATTTGCCAGCCCAGAAAAGAGTGGCAAAATGCTGCTCCTTTCAGAGCTGGCAAAAGGGCACCCTAAGAGCCACCGCACAGCTCTTTAGCATCCCTTCCGGTACAGCACATCAGGATGCTGCACTGGAAGGACGTCTTGACATTGCGTGCTGTGCATAATGGTGCACAGTGTTACGTCCTCAGTGTGGGGTCCTCAGCGTGGTGTTGGGGCTCCCAGCATGCAGCTGCCCCTCCCCATCCCTGCCTCCAGGCCAGCCTTTTGAGCCAGTCTGTAGCAGCCCTAAGTTTCCCAAACCATTTCTCAATACAGTACCAGCTGAGTTTCCCTTATCTGAAATGCTTTAGACCAGAAGTATTTTGGATTTCAGGGTTTGTTTGTTTTTTGGATTTTGGAATATTTGCATGTACATAATGTGTTATCTTAGAGATGAGAACCAAGTCTAAACATGAAATTCATGAATATTTTGTATATATCTTATACACAGAGCCTTCAGAGCCTGAAGGTAACTTTGCACACAATATTTTTAATAATTTTGTGTATGAAACAAAGTCTGTGTACACTAAACCATCACCATGCAAAGGTGTCAGCCATCCATGTGGACAATTTTGGATTTTGGAGTATTTTGGATTATGAAATTCTGGATTAGGGAGACTTGCCCTGTACAGTGATACCCCAGTTAATGAAGTAGATGAGTTCCTGGGCATCACTTCTCTGACAGAAAATTTGGAACCAGAGGCTGAAATAACATGGAAAAACTAGGGATAGGTTTCTACACCACAAAAAGAAGAGCAGGTCAACTTGTTTCTGCAAACTAACAATCTGTGCACAGTGAATGAAATAACCAGGTCAAGTTATGCCTTGCATAAGTAAATAAAAACATTTCAGACTTTATAGAGAACACCTGAGGATTTGTTGCAAAATGCTTGGGTTACTTTTTATTTCACCAGTCTCTGCTTTTTTTACAATTTCCATTTTGATGGGCAAACTATGGTGTATGGTTTTCCAACATGCTGGGGGAAATCTGGTGAGGAGGTTTATCTGCTCTCCCCTTTTCTTTCTTTTTTGTTGTTCGCACATGTTTAGTAAGGGATTCTGGAAAGGGCTGTTGTTTACATTGCCTGTTTTTGGCAGCCACCACTGACTACAATAGCATCAGTTAGAGTAGAATTCTATACTTTTCTGTACAAACTGTATTGCATTGCTTATTGCAAGAACACTGCTGCAACCCAACACTGAAGATCTGCATTTTTTTTTAGCCCTTCTTCACCATTCTCCCAGGGCTAATGCTGCTGAAGAAATAACAACCACTTCCATGTACACAGAGGACAAGGAGGAAAAGGGGCTGGACAGGCATAAAAAGACTGTTAAAAAGGAGCTTTGCTGAGTTATACATTCACACTACAAGCTGAGAAATCAGATGACAAAAAGCCTACCTCTAGCCAAGACTCTATGGAAGACTAACAAAACCTGTCAAGATTTCTGGAATTTATCAAATGTTATCAAATTTTAAATGTATAAAGATGAACTATTTCTTACTTTTCCTGTCTTAAAATGATCCGTGCTCAAACCTACTTATCACACTGCTAAATTTCAGCTCTTGAACTCAAATTTCAGCTCTAAGCATAACCTGATATATTTCCCTCTCCAGATTTCTGGTTACAGAAGCAGAATGCAATTCATCCATCTTACTATTAAAATACAGCTGCAATTGGGTCATCTTATTACTGTGCAATAATCCTGGGATGAGAGTTTGAAATCAAAACAAACACTTTAGAGTGGAACAGCTTCATAAAGACAAATAACTTCCCTTCATAACATGACAACTTCAAGAGCGGACATCCCTTTAGTACAATAGGTTGACATTATAGTTCTGTATTTTGTCTGTGTGCTGCTTGACACCATGATGTTGACCAGGTGCAGCAACAATGTGACACTCCCATGACAATGCTCTGCACTGCAGGCTGTCCATAACTCTGCTCTCCATAACTATTTCATCCCTTGCTGATGCTCCCTTGTTGATCTTCTGAATTTCAGTCTGCAGGTTTCCCCTGCTACCTCTAGCCATTATGTCCCTTACAGCTAAGGTTGTACTCATTCTCTAGACCAGTGATTCTCAACCTGAGAAGCTCTAACTATTGTTGGACTTCAACTCCCAGAGGACTCAGAGACTGTGGGGGCAGAAGTTTAACAATATATGGAGAACCACTGCCTAGAGATGACCTTTTTCTATCCTGATGCCCTTATGATGTTTGGGACTATGATTCCCATCACTACCCAAACAGCATGCCATATAGCTGGAAATAATGTAATCCAATAAATCCAGAGAGCACTGCTGAGTTGGGTTGGATTTCTATAGATTAAATTCTACTTCTAACCTTTTCAGTGTAGGGTCAAAGCTTCAGCATCAGGTCAATGTTCTAAAAGATGCTTCCAACATTCCCTATCCCCCCTCTTCCCAGCCTTCACTATCTTTATAAACCAGTTTACTCCCTCTTTCCTCCTGACTTTCCAGTTTGATCAACAACAGTTGCCAGGAGGGGGTATGTGTGTTGCCCAGACCTGACCTCTCTATTCTTTCATCCCATCTCAATGAACTTTCAGGTATCTGCTACATGTGGAAAACCATCCAGTCTAAAATATTTTCTTCTGCACAGTGCCACTGCACTGTATAATGGTCTATTAGAGTATATTAGAGTCTATTAGAGTGCAAACACTGCTCAGACGAATTGTGTGTGTGTGTGTGTGTGCATGCGTGCGTGCAAGGTCAGTTAAAAAAGAATAAAGGATAAGAATTCCAGCTCATAGTAGTGATCCAGCCTAGAAGTCTTAAACAGTATATTCGTTTTCCATAGTTCTTGAGAAGAAATTCAGTCAAAAATGAGTCAGTTTCTGCATTTAGAATGAGAGGAAATTGGGGGGGGGGCAATAATTTAAGCATATAAATCTGGTATTATTATTTTGTCTTTGGTGCCTTCAGGGACTATGACAATGGACTATACTTTTAAGGCATTTATATAGTTACCTTCACCTTATCCTAAGGTGGTTTACAATGCAAATTAAAGTAACAAAAAATAAGGCAGAAAATACATTCAATTCAAATCAAATAGTAAATAGCACAGTGAAAATATCAATTAAAATACTAAACTGTTATATAATTTTGTATGCAGTATTTAATAGCAGTAAATTCATTAATAACAACCTTGTGAATCAGCATTCATGCTTATTAATGAATGTCTCAATTTAGTCTATCCTACTTTAATAGAATGCAAATAACTTACAATTTTAGGAAATTACAAATCATCAAGGTATCTATAAACAATGTCTGCAATTACTAAAATTAAGTACAGAAATAAACTACTATGCAAATAATTCAAAGAATAAATTCTTTATTGCAATAATTAATGAATTATCAAATGTAGAGAGCCTACTCAAATGCCTCAGCCAGTGAATCTCTCTAGCTCATCTACAGAGTTAAGTCTGCAGGATGGTAACTTTTCTTACAGTTGGTGTTGATGCCTAGTGCTTCTCCCTCTCAGTTACAATTTTTCCAATTCTCAGGCATGGAAGTCCAAAAGCAAACCCAATAGGAATTTTGGGAAAAGATTTTTCTTTGAGTTTCTAAGCTGTTGCCACAATGATCAAAAGTAAAAGATAGGTATACACTTTCTTGCCCAACTTTAATAATATGAACCATTGCTTTGAGACAGTGATGAAATTCTTCACTAAGGGCTCATTCCCACTTACATTTAAACCGGTTTGTGATTCGCTTTTGCTCTGTGTTGGAGAATCGATTCCAAAAGGTCCCTGGTTCCCACTATGAAAGTGGATCTTTCATTATTCCCTTGTAATCGCTTCTTTTTTGGTACGATTGTCATTCCCACTAGTTTGTGCCGCTTCAAAATGCATGTCAATCATCTGTGCGTCATCAATGATGCAAGCGGCAACACGGTGAGGACAGGGCCACTCCAGGCACTGAGTGGGGTGACATTAGCAACTCAGCCTTCCTCTGCTCCTCAGCAACCCAGACTGCTCAAGCACACCATTTCCCCTTTGAGAAGCCTGGCTTGGGAAATATTTTTTTTTTAAAAATGGACAGAATATGTGATCCATTGGTTTTGCAACTACTTGCCTCGCTGAGCTGCAGTCCGCCCCTAATTGCATGTAGTTGCAAATAGGATGGATTGCATATTCTGTCATACACAAACACACACACACACCACAAGCACAAAAGCAGTGCTGGGGGGAGGGGGATGGCTGATTTCCCAAAAACTGAGGAGAGATGGTAAACACCCCTCTGCCATTAGTCCCTCCCCTCCAGTATGATCCAATTCAGATCCTTCATTCCCACTTGTTGAACACACTTCAGAATCAATTGTTTTCAAAAGAACCACCAAAAAATTAATGTCAGGAAACAGCCTCGCTTCATCATGATTGAAACTAAGCTCAGTAGGATTGGAACTGGTTTCAAGTGGGAACGACAATCATATAACCCGACCAGCAATTCACTTTAAATCATACTGGAAATGAGGCCTAGTTTCTTCTTGAAGTTAGCAGCAAGTAATTTCAGCATTTTTCTTCCTGCTGTGAGAAAGTCTTTGAAAACCTGTAGTTTTCAATGCCTATTTGCAATTCAGCATTTATACTGTGCAAAATTTGCATGTTCAGGTTTTACACAGAACCTGCACAAGATGCAGAATTTTCTGTGTAAATAATAATATTCCAGTGCAGAAATATTACTTCTGGTGCAGGAAATGCTGTTTTCTATGCCAGTCATGTATGTGCAAATTTTATGCAGACTAAGGGGCTTTGCAGACCGGCACAAAGGGCTAACTTGGGGGTGGAGTTGGGGTGGGGCAGCTGCACGCCAGCCACCCTAACTCCACTCCAACCCTGTCCTGATACCACACATCTGTTCACATGGCGCATGGCATCAGGATGGCCTTTTGGCACAGTGTGCGCACATGCTGCATCAAAAGGGTGCAAAAAAGCCACCACTGTGACTGTAAGAGCAGCCTTTCGCTGCCCCCAAAAGGAGCAGCAAAAAGGAGGATCAGGGCCATGGTGTGTGGCTGCTGTGGCCCCAATCCACCACTCCCAGTGCGGCTCTGTGCTGTCCCTTTCAGGCCATCTCTATTAGCCCTAAATCCTCAAGTAAGCATTTTCTCCAAAAGAATTAATATTTCTGCATTGAAATATTATTTTTGACACAGAAAATGCTACTTCTTGCACAGAAAATGCTGTTTCTATGCAAAACCATCTTTTGCAAATTTCACACAGAATAAGTCTGAACCATGAAGATTCTTGTCAGTCCAGGTTATTTACATCAGGATTTGTCAACACTTGAAAAATATGTTTTTCAACCATTTTTTTTTGGGGGGGGGGGAGGAATATTTTGGAATATTGTTTTCATCCCTACTTTGAGGGCTCTCACTTTCATAGTCAGTTTGCCTTCTTTTCACCACTTCCCTGGTAATATTACAAACACTACATAGATACAAACCATCCGACACAAGCCACTCTATAGAAATGTTTAGTCTTGACCTTGACAAGTTAAAATTACCAGTAGATAGGAATCTCTGTCTTTGATAATATGTAAGCATTGTCTTTTCCTGAAGATAATATTTAGCTCTAGTGAGTGTTTAGCACACATTACTCAGCCTGAGCTTCATCCTAAGTAGCTACTCTTTTCATAACAAAGCTCACCTATTTGCCAGTATACTAAATGTTCTACAAGACTAAAAGCATGCTGTCTTTATGCCCTACAGCAATAATTCCCACCTACATAGGAGGAGAAGAAAGAGGAGAGAAATGATTCGCAGATACATCTGGAAAACACTTAAATTCTGATGACCTAATTCAGCTCCCTTTCTCTGCTCCCCCTGGGAAACATTTTTTTCTTCCTTCCAAACTTTGAAGACAGTGAGAAAATGATGAAAAATGACTGGAGAAGGAAAACTGCACAAGTGCTATAAATACAATTGGAAATGGCTTTATTTTAAATCTTGTCACAGCCGAAGACTGAGATGGAAACTAAAAGGGGAAGCAGACGGGAGCTTCCCGTGCGCCGCGGGACGGAGCGCCGCTGGACCGCGGCAGCCGCACCGCGGCGCACCGTCGGCGACTCTAAAAGGAGCACCAAATTGGCGCTCCTTTTAGATTTCAGGGAAAGGGCGCCCTAAAAGCGGCGGGCGCACTTTCCCTGACTCAAACGCCGCAGCGCGTGCGGTCGCCGTGGTGTGAGGTCATCCTCGGAGCGCCGGCCATGCAGAGGGCCGGCGACTCCGAGGGCGACCTCAGGAAGAGGAAGGGGCGCCGCTCATGCGGCTGCCCCTCCTCTTCCCTGCCCGGAAGACGACTCTATTAGTCGTCTGCCGAGGCCCAAAGACAAAGTGTACTGGTTCAAAATCATCAGAATACAATGAAGTCTATTTTCTGATTTGGAGATTAAGGTGGAATTGGGAATCTATAAAATATAGAAAAACAAACTCTTGAATAGCACCCATTTTGTTGTTACATTCTGTGTAGTAGGAATAGGGAACTTTTTTTTCTTGTTGAGGATTGATTTCCCTTGGAGATAATCCAAGCCACATGCTATCAATGGGTCTGACCAAAGCCAGTGCTGTGTGGGGCTAATAATAAACATGTAAAAGGATGTCTTCTTCATTGTGTTCTTCATTTGGAAAACTGAGATGTACAGTAGTGTAAAGTAAAAGTATAAAGAAGATAAATCTGCAATGTATTTTCCTACCCTTTAATTGTTTTTAGAGTATTCCACCTCCCCCACCATAACTAGAAGCCATGAAGACAAAGGGTGTGGCCACGAAGATAGGATCCCCTGAACAGGAACACTAAAAGATGATGGCATGTTTTTATCTCACTCTCTATTACCTATTACAATGGGCCGTTGATATCCGTTGGTGTTTGGTATCAAAATCTGTGGATGCTCAATTCTCATTAAATATAGTGGCATAGTAAAATGTTATCCTTTATATAAAATGGCAAAATCAAACTTTGCTTTTTGGAATTTATATATATTTTTAAATATCTTTTGAATATTTCCAAGCCATAGATAGATGAACCTGTGGACACAGAGTGGTGAGTGTATCTCAAATTTCCATGAGGGAGAATTTCAGATCATAACTGAATCCCATCAAAACTGCTGGCTCCATTTGTGATCCATACCATCCTAATTGGGGTGTTATGGCTCAGTGGAGGTCTGTTTTTACTTATTCTGACAAGGCCTGCATTGTTACAATCTCTTCTATGTTTTTCTTCTTACCATCTATTACTTGTTACCTTGAGTTTCCAGATCTGGGGATTGCAGATCGAAAATAAATTCTATCAAAACTGAAAAGGAAATCCAATATCAAGCTTCAAAAATTCAACTCTGCTTCTTATTATCTCACCTTACCACTTATCTTCCTCAGTCTTCTCTGCCTCTGTTTTACCTCCGAATCCATGTGATTTATCCAACCCAATCTTTATTGTGAAGTCACAGAGCATTATAACACAATATATTCATAACACAAAACATGATGTAAATGGTAACAATATAAAACAGAGGTCAATTCAGCAATTTTTTTTTAAAAAAAAAAACATAGTAGACTTGGCATAATTATAAAAGAGAGACAAACCCCAAGTATTATATATGTGTCTGAAACATGATTTTACATATCTTAGCAGTAGAGAAAAAGAACTTTGCAACAATTTATGTTACATGTTTATTAGTATCTGTGAAGAGATAAACCAAATTCTGTTCAGAAGGTCTTCCAGGAAAATTATATAAAAGGGGTGTAATTTATCTTAATCCCATCTCTGAAAAAATTAGAAAAAAAAATATGAGGTAGAGACTCTATTATAGCTTCATGCACTGGTTGATGCAGTAGGTCTACTCTAGTTGGGATTGCAGACTTGGAGTCCGAAGTATATTATTCTTCTTACCATAGAATTCAGAAGTGTATTATTAAATAGGAAACTTCATGAGATTGTATATTGTATATCTCAGGGGTAGGAAACCTTTTTGAGCCGGGGGCTAGGTTGCTGTCCCTCAGACAATTGGGGGGCCGAAGCACCAAAAATAAATAAATAAATAAATAAATAAATATAAAAAATATATATTTTTAATTTTTTAAAAAATGTTAAAAATATACATGCGCACTCTCTCAGCCCCAGAAAAGCCATGGCAAACCCCCTGTGGAGATTTTGCCAAGAAAACCCCAAGAACAAGTAATAACAACAATAATCAATATCATCATGGCGGGGGGCAGCGGCAGTGGGCCTTAGGTTGCCTACCCCTGGTATATCTCAATTTGCTTATTTAGTTTAGTTTTGTTTTTTTCAAAGGAATTTGCTATCCAGGTCACAAAAGGAGGACTCTTGTAAGAGGTTATAAGAACACTAAATATAAATATATAAAACTTAACTTGTTTGTCAAAAAAGATATACTTAACAGTCTATAAGGTAGTATTCAGAACTGAGAAATCAGAAGATCTGTCTGAATGAGAGTGGATGTGATATCAGAAGGTTTACTAGTGGCATTCTTTATGTGTTCTGCCCCCCCCCCCCACATGAAAATGGTGGCTTGCAAATATTTAAGCGCCATTTAAAATAATGGCATGCGTGCCCATGGCATGCATGCGGGGTTGCACGTGGATGAGCATGGCCATTAAAAATATAGTCCTTGTCCTTCCCCATGAAGAGCGAGACCACGGACTCCAAGTCTGCAAATGGTGAGGGCCAACTATATTGGTTTGAGCATTGGACTATGACTCTGGAGGCCACCTGGACTGTGCACTTCTCTTCATACCCCACCTCAACATCTACCTAGCACTGGCTCAACTGCTTATTCCTCATCTCCAGGTGAAACAATTCTGTACATTGCTTTTGTAAATATACCAACAAGTGTTTCCCTTCTCTTACATTCTTCTGTTAATATTGGTTATTGATATTCAGATTGTAAATTCTTTTGACCAGAGACCTCTAGTTATCACTTTTAATTACTTCTGTGCATTGAAAGTGGATGGATAAGTAGTGCTATTAGAAAACTTGATTGAAATGCATTGCTAATGACAGTAGTCCATTAAGAAGGAAAAATCTCTAAATAAATGGCAGTGGATCATAACATCTGTGACCATAATGTCCTCCTCATATTTTGGAAGTAGAAAAAACATACTCCAGCCAGTCTTTGCCTTCTAGTCATGTCTGGCAACATTGCAATCAGAACCTGCTGGTCTTTCTGAATGTTCCCTGTTTACATTCAGCAAACAGCTGAAGCTTCGTCGTCTTTTCTTTTTAATTGGCAGCTCAACCATAACAAATGAAACAAAAGTTATATTTAGAGCCATGAATAAGTCTGCATTATGAGGGAAAGAACATACAGTACAAAAAACCAGAAAACTTCATTATTTTGCAAAGTGCATTATTATTTACCTGGACATTGAATTGCCATTTAAAACTGTGCCAGTGAATTTTGGCAATCATTAAAGCTGATGTACCTTGGTGGTGATGGTGGTTGTTTTATAAAAATATATATATCTTTTTTCCCCCCATGTTCATAGTTAATATGAAGTATATGCCTTACACTGCTTCAGTTACTCTCAGCAACAGATAAACTGAACTTTTACAGCATCATTCCCCAACCTGGTGCCCACCAGCTTTTAGGAGTACATCTCCCATAATTCCCAAGCAATGCACCCAATGTAGATGTGCAACATTGGGAGGCATTTTCACAGTGCTTCTTATCTTTGAAATGGTGGAAAGAATTTTCCTGTCTCCTAGGTGTAATGGTGTAATGAACAGACATAAACAAATAGACAAAGCCCAAACATAAATCAGGGTAAATCTGCAAAACATTTTTCTATTCTTTGGTGGTTGTGGTGATGATGATGATGATGATTTATTTTATTAAGATATTTCTGTCTCAGGGTGGCATAAAGATAAAATCAATGCTAACAGGATAAAACAATTCAAAACAATTAAAATAATATAGACTAAAATATGTTAAAGACATTAGCAAATTAAAACAGGTTTAAAAGATTACAACAATTTTAAAAGACTGCATACTATTTGAGGCAAATCAATGAGGTCCAAAGGTTTTAATAAATAGTAATGTTTTTATTTGACACCTAAATGAAACCAGTATCGGTGCCAGTTGGGCCTCCAAGGAAAGGGCATTCATAATTGGGGTGCCACAACTGAGGAGGCCCTCTCCTGCATTCTCATACACTGTATTGACTTCATTAATGAGACACAGAAGAAGACTCCTCCCAGCAGATCTCAGCCCTCTGATGGGCACTTACTTATAGGAAGAGATGCTCCCTCAACTGTCAAGGTCCCAAGGCATTTAGTGCTTTAAATGTCATCACAAGCACCTTGAATTCAGACCAGAATATTGGCAGCCAGTACAATTCTTTAAGGACTGTCATTATATGATGTCTATATGATATTCCAGTCAGCAATGGAGATGCTGCATTTTGCACTAGCTGCAACTTCTGGGGCTTTATCAAGGGCAGACCCATGTAGTGTGCATTGTAGTAGTCTAATCAGGAGGTTATCAGTGCTTGAACTACTGTGTTAGGTTATCTCTTTCCAGAAAAAGCCATAGCTAGAGCACTAATTGAAGCTGGCACCAAGCACTCTGAAACACGGAGTCCACTTGCACCCCCAGTGACAAGGATGGATCTAGGAGTACTCCCAAGCTATTCACCTGCTCCTTCAAGGGGAGTGTAACCCCATCCAGGATATGCTGTGTACCCAATTCCTAGACTCAGGAACCCACATGCCACAGAGCCCCATCTTATTGGAATTTACCATCAGTTTATTTATCAAGCACATTACAGCATTCAGGCACTGGTCCAGCATCTGCACAACCCAAGCTGACTCCAGTATAAAGGAGAAGTAGAGCTGGGAACCATCAGCATACTGATGGCTCCCAACATTAAAGCCCTTAATGACCTCTCCCAGCAGCTTCATATAGAATAATAGGAGGAATAAAATGGACCTCTTGTATGCAGCCATACAAGAAGTTTCTAATGCTACACTCTGGAACTGGCCCTAGATCTAGTAGAACTATTCTAAGGCAATGCCTGCTACACATCTGACAGGACAGAATAAGACAGGACAGGACAGTAAGATATCATGCTGATCCAGGAAGGGTAGCACTTCCCCTTCCTTTGCCCTTTGTTTGTCAAAACAAATGTTTCAGTGTCATACTTTGGCCTGGAAAATCTGGCCCAGAAAATCTGGTTCCTCCAAGAACACCTGAAGTTGCCCAGCCATCAGATGCTCCCGAACCTTGACCAGAAAGAGGGTATTTGCAATAGGGTGGTAGTTCTCTGGGTCAAGGGAGGATCTCTTCAGAAGAGGTTATACCACAGTCTCTTTCAAAGCAGTAGACTCTTTCCCCTGATAGATTAAAGCAGGGGTAGGCAACCTTTTTGAGCCGGGGGCCGGATTGCTGTCCCTCAGACAATTGGGGGGGCCGAAGCACCAAAAATAAACAAATAAAAAATAAAAATAAAAAAATAAAAAATTTAAAAAATGTGCATGCACACTCTCTCAGCCCCAGAAAAGCCATGGCAAACCCCCTGTGGAGATTTTGCCAAGAAAACCCCAAGAACAAGTAACAACAACAATAATCATTATCATCATGGAAACGACTGGAAGGCAGACCCACAAACAACCAGGGATGCATGCACACTGTCTCAGCCCCAGAAAAGCCATGATGGCAAAACCCCTGTGGAGATTTTGCCAAGAAAACCCCAAGAACAAGTAATAACAATAATAATCAATATCATCATGGCAGGCGGCAGTGGCGGCGGTGGCGGCGGCGGCGGCAGGACTGGCCCTGGGGCCGGTCCAAAGGCCTCGGGGGGCCGCATCCGGCCCCCGGGCCTTAGGTTGCCTACCCCTGGATTAAAGTGTTTACTACCTCTTGAACCCACTCATTCAATCCCTCCCTGCTTATAGCCAAGATAAGTAAAACTCAAGCTTACATGTTTTGGGATGGACAAAGTCAAGTGGATCAAGTTGGAATGGACTAAGTCAAATTATTACAATATATTACTCTATAATCTTTTCACATTGAAAAAAGCCAAATATGCAGGTGAAGGAAGTGCATATTTGACTTTCTCCTATAGGCTGTGCCCTGTTTTGGTACTTGCAAGAGCCCAGTCATGTGAACCTCTATTTTCATTCTTATTTATTTCTTAAATTATATATAGCTCTTCATTTAAAATCACACAATAAAATCAAATTGAAAACACACATCCAAATAAATTAACACCCCTAAGGCTATAACATTAATCACATCCCATTTGCAGTGAAATATTATGCCACACTGACAAAGATCTTCTCCATCAGTTTCAAAAGCCTGAATGAAAAGGTGAGTCTCAGCTGCACTGAGTTACTAGGGATAAATGGTAGACCTTTCAAGATAGTGAGTCCCATAGCAAAGATTCCACAACCAAAATGGGAACCCCAAGTAATTTTCATATGGGAAGGTCCAGAAACAAATTACCAATGAAACCCAATAGGAGTCAATCTTACTGAACTGTTGAGCAAACATGCATAGAGTTGTTCTGTGAGTGAGTTCAGTGGGACTTACTCCGAGAGAAGAATATATTGAATCTCAGCCTCTAGGGAATGTTTTTTAATCTAGATTCATTATGATTTTTATTAACAGCCCAAATCAAGAACAAAATCTTTTTAATTCCCCAGTGATTCCCAACCTATTACCGTACCTGTCTTTCTAGTAAACCAGGTGTGTGTGGAAGACTGGTGACTCCTATTTCATCTTTAATCACTTAATAATAACATGTAATTCACACATTTCAAAAGACCACATTTCTGATCAATAAACAGATTAGTAAAACAATTTACTTCCTTTTAGCACATGCAACCTTTCAAGTTAATTGACAAGTAATTGTGCAATGTTGTAACTTTTCTTTATAGAACAATTAATCTCCTCATGGAAAAGAATCTATGCTGTTTTCTGAGGGTTCAGTCCAGCTTTTGATAACAGGTTTCTTTGAAAAATATTGCCTTACTTCCCCAGGCACTGTATATTACCTGATTAAATCACTTAGCAGACAAACAGGGATACATGAATTTGTATATACAGCTGCATTAGTTTCTTTCCTACCCATGTCACTGTTGCATATGTACTGTCCCAAGTCACTTCCAGCCAGTTTATTTTTGCATTATCCTCTTTTTTAAAATATATATATATATATATATTTACATATTTTACATTTAAATTTACATTTAAATATTTTACTTACAGTATTGTACAAAGTGATCCAAGGGTTCCCTTGAAATAACTGTTGTTTTTAAAGGTTCCAATATGCTGTCAATAAGATAGTAGGCATATTATTTCTAGGCGTGGCATACAGCCCTGCCATGTGTCTTTAAAATGAGGGTACAGGTGTACCTGGATGAAATGGGATGTGAGGACATCCTGTGTTTCCTAGGAACATTGAACAGAAGGGAAAAAGATGTCTGACCACATGAACCCATAGTGGTTGCCATCTTTTTACAATGTCCCTGAAAGGACTAACACATCACCACTGCTATCAATGGCATTTAAGGCCCCATCTTTGACATGTTTGGCAGGAGATGCATGCTAGGTATTCCTAGCAGTTATGATCTGAGTTGTTTTAAAGTTTTTTTTCTTTTTTGCAAAACTTTAAAGGCAGCCCTGATATCATAACCCATAGTCCAATAAATTAAAATATTTAATGTGAATTTTATATTATTTTATTGGTACATATTTAAACACTACACTGTCACATTTCATAGAGATGAAAAATGTTAATAATGGCATTTCTGCCTTTTTCTTCTCTTCTCCTCAATTCAAGGTAAGAATGTCCTCCTGACCCCCAGGGACTGCACCATTGCCACATTGGTTGACCTGGACGTGACGCTAACAGGAACCTGAACTCACATCCCACTGGTTCAAGGTTTGTTTGTTTGCAACATTACAACAATTTAAAGGAAAACCATACATCCAGACTGATTTTTAAGTGGAACAACAATGCTTTTTGACTGAGAAATGGAAAGAGGCATTAGGATTTTTTTTGTAGAGTTCATGGGGCTTGTTGCCTGCAAGATTCAAGCCAAATGTCCTAAAGCAAGGGTGGGCAAAGTATGGCATGTAGGCTGCATGCCATACTAGGCACTCTCTTAAGTATGGTCCTTGGAGTCCCCCCAAACCTCCCAAAGCCTCCTTATAAAAAAAGAAAAGATCAGGCTAATATTTGGGATTTTTTTTTTACCCCAAACACTGCAAAAAACAAAACAAAACCCAGATCACCTCCAAATGTGGTGGTTTGCTTCTCTCAGCTTCCCAAAGCCCTTCCCAATCTCCCTCCACCCCACCCCTCTGTGATGAACAGAAAGACTGCAGGGAGCTGTGAAGACCAGAAGACAGCTGACTGATCCTGAAACAGCTGGAATCAGTCAATGAGAGAGCAGCTGGAAGGAGATAAATAGCTCAGGCAGTGAGGGATATAGTCAGAGAGTTAGGAACTGTGGAACAGAAAGCTTGGAACCTTTGAGAGTGTCAGTTGGATCTGACTTAGGGGGGAAGCAGATGGGCGGCTCCTTCCACAAATCGCCAAAGGTGCACCGCAAAAGGCTGCCGGCGCACCTTCAGCGGCTTTTCCACTGCAGCGCGTGCGGACGCTGCAGCGGAAAAGCATCCTCGGAGCGCTGGCCATGCGGAGGGCCAGCTGCTCCAAGGACGTTTTGGGGAAGGGGTTGGGGCACCTAGCATGTGGCTGCCCCTCTCCTTCGTTGCTCTGAAGACGGCGCTTTGCGCCGTCTGCTTAGCCCCTCAGACAGAGGTATAGTGAGGCAGTACCCTAAGCCAGAGGCTGTGGAGTGTTCCTGAGGGAACTAATGGCCTTTGCAGACTGCCAGAAATAGTGCAAACTGAGTCCACTTTAAGTGCCCTGACTCAGTGCTAGGGAATCATGGGAACTGTAGTTTATTTTGGCACCAGAGCTCTCTGACAGAGAAGGCTCAATGTCTCAGAAAAAACCATGATTCCCTAGCACTGAGCCAAGGCAGTTAAAGTGGACTCTATTTGCACTATTTCTGGCAATCTGCAAAGATAAGAGTCAAAAGAGAAAAGAACTCTTTGTGGTTCAACAGAGCTCTAGTGTAGAGAGTGTCTGGGTGGTTAGATTGTAATCACAGAAACAGCTGAAAGATTATATTTGAATTAGCTACAATACACTTGAAACTGTAACTAGGTAATATTATTAACAAGTTTGAAAACCAAGAAGCATGTCTGTATGTTTGAAACACAATAAAACCATCTTCTATTTTATAAAAACCTATTTTGGCCTCTGTGTGAGAATTCTGAATAAACACTACTAGTGTGTTATTAATAGTTATTGGTCTGGGAGATGAAGCCAGTCATATAAAATTCTAAAAGAGAGAAATAATCAAAGTGGCAGGAGTGGTTCATCACACCCACCCCCAAATCAGAATCAAAAAATGCCTTCCATGTCAGCCAAAAAAGTGTCGAAGTAATGTTGTGTCATTTCTGTTATGCCAAAGTGTAGTGGTGCAACCCACTGAACAAGTATAGGGGGGTTATGTCCCTTGCCTCATCCACAGTTGCCCATCCCTGCCCTAAATGGTCCACTGACAGTCATTATTTTAAACACTGGATACAAATTACAGCTCAAATGGATTGTTACAACCAAGCTAGGTGGAGTGGCTTAGAATTACGATTAATGGTTCCAGGTGTATTTGATTTGATTACATTTATCCAGACAAGCTTGTGCATGTATGCGTATATCTTCCTAATGCTACACTGCATCATAGAAAATAATAATTAAAAAAAATTCCAACAGCAGATGCCAGTTATATAGTCAAAATAGGTTTGAGCAGAGGAGGAGGGGGGAAAAACCTGCCATATGCCTCAGATGTTGCATGCAAATTACAACCTTTGCAGACCACACCTGAGACATCTGGCAGCAAGCATTAGTGCAGTAGCCCTTGGAAGGACTTTGCCCATACCCCCAAGGGTCTTTGTGCCATTCCTCCTGACACCGTTCTAGGCAATACTCCAAGAGAAAGGAGACCTATAGATTTCATTACAAGATAGAAGTAATGCTTGTAATGGTCACCTCACCTTCCCGGCATGCTTTTTTGAGCTCATGAGTTCTTCTCCAGGTCCAACACAGTAAAACCTCACCAACATCTCTAATTATGATGCCTCACTATTTACTATTATTATAGTAAACTTACTATTTACTAATGTTGTGATAAATTATCCTAAATGTAATACTGAAGAGAGGAATTATGGGTCTGGGTGGATCTACTCAGCAGAGGGAGAAACTGATTAATGGTAAACAGGAGAGTCTGCTTTTAATAGAATGGGGATGGTTTGTTTTTCCATCCTCATTATCATTTGTCCTAGTTTCTTTTCTGCATGAGAGGAGTTTTTTCCCCATTAAAAAAAATGCCACAAGCATGGATTAATTTTGTGCTGTTTCTCCTCTGTAATCTTTGTTATTGTAATGTGAAGGCGCCATAAGCAGGAGTGTAAAACAACACTTTTAAATGATGGGAAAAAATCATTTTCAGAAGGTATGTTTTAAATGATAATGAGGAAACTGTGGAAATATAATCTGTAATTGCCCTGCTTTACCTTTTGAGGGAGAGAACTGAACAAGGTATTTGCTTTTTTTAAGATGATGCAGCAGCACACCTAAGACATATGGTGTTTGTGTGTGTGTAAAAAGGAAAGAGAAATGTTAAAAAAAATTGTACTGTCAGTCCTGTAATGTTACCCACAAAAGACTCAGAATGTAACCACATTGCAGAAATAAAGCAGTTTGACACCACTTTAACTCTCATAGCTTCATCCTGTACAATCCTGAGATATGTAGTTTGATGAATGATTCAGCCTGGTCTGTCAGAGAGTTCTGGTGCCTTGCCAAACTACAAATCCCAGGATTCTGTAGGATAGAATCATGACAGTTAAAGTGGTGTCAAACTGCTTTATTTCTACAATGTGAATGCACCCACATAATGTGCTGGAAATATTACTTTAACAGGTATAATACCTGTTATTTGGACACTAGTTGGTGCTGCACACTACATTTTAAACAAATATCTGCCAGCTATAGGCACCACTGAACTGTGAAACTGAATTTTAAAAATTTGATTCTTAGAGCAGCAGAGAGGTTTGCTGAGTCTAAAGAAAAGAAATTCAGAAAATGGAACAGTTAAGAAAGGATGGTGACCCAACCAAAGAGACCAATCTTCAGTGCCAAAACTGATAGAAATTTAGGACAGCTACACAATAATGGCAGTGGGTGAATGAAGTGAGATAGTGGGATGGGAAACTAAGGGGGCTGTGCATGGATGGATGTAGTTGACGTTGTAAACTTTACAAAGTTTTTTACATACAAAAATGAGTAATATGATGACTGATGTGAAAAGGTCTGAACAAGAATATGAAAGAACATCATTTACGACTTGAATCAATGATAATGAATGACAGTGATTAATTTTTTCACTGCTGAAAAGTAAATGGAATCAAATTGAAAAATTTGCTTTAGCTACAAGTTAGAAAGGAGACAACTTGGACACCTATCAGGAAGAACTGAGGTGCATGGAGTTAGCTTACATGTGGAGCCAGATGGTAGTAGTCATGACATCTGCAAAAATTAAAGGAATTTCATCCTCTTTGCAATGGGCAGTGAAGGCTGTGAAGACTGTTAAAGAGAAGAAGGTGGAGGAAGACAAGGGAAAACTATGCTTTCTCATAGCTGGTTGCCAGGAGCAGCTGTGCATCCTCCAAACTGAGGTAGAACAGGCAAAGATGCAACAGTGCCTTTGTTTCAGGGCAGTGCCCGCCTTCTTTGCTTGTCTATAGTAAGTGGGGAACTTCACTTGGAAACCTTCAGACTTGGGCATCTTGAGCTGATGCAAGAGGAAGCTGCTGGCCAAATGCTGGGGCACCTGAGCCATTTGGAGCTGTTGAGACTCTTGCTACAGAAGGAGAAGAAAAATCTGCAACAGATGGGGATTTCATTGAAGGAGATGTTGATGATCCTGAATGGACTGCTGTCAAAGTTACAGGATTGGCAATCCTGCTTTGAAGATTCAAGGTTCTCCATTAAGCAATGCTCACAAACTCTGATAAACCCCAATGATTTCACCACCTTACTGCTGTGGGAAATGTTGCATAAGCACAGTCAAGAGAAGCAACTCTTCCATTCCAATGAGACCCTAGCAAGTTGAGCCTCACAACTGTGGCAGCAACTAAGGATGCTCCAAGTGCAGCTAGCCACACCACTCACCCAGCTTCCTAAACTGGAGTCTGAAAACAAGGTCCTGCACTGCCTGATGTATGGTGACTCCAAACAGCTAATGCTTCACACACAGGAACTCTCAGAACCTTTGGAGCAGTTCAGCACCACATATGCCAAACTCTACCAAATGCTAATGGACACCCTGAGTGACTTGAAGGTCAAATGCAAATCCCTGCAGAGACACTTTCAGAAGACTGAACACAATCTCTACATGCACTTCTTCAAAAATCCAGACCATCTGAAGGAGCTGGTAGATGCTCAGAAGCAAACAGTGGCATCTTCATATGTGTAGATATAGTCAGCACCAAAACACAGGAGTAATAGGGTAGGAAGTGTGATGGCTTGCTCCAAGGACACCCATCTTATTGTAATTTGAATTGGACAGGAAGGTCTTTAACATTTTCTTAACAGCATAAGCTTTCATTTACTGACATGTCCTTTCTGCAGATTATCACTTGTCTTCTGGATCCTAAGAATTTATGGGACCTCAACTATGATGTATTCAAAGGCCCAGAGGGCCTTTTCTGCTACCGCTCCCAGACTATGGAATGGCCTGCCGGACGAGATCCGTCTGATAACCACTCTTGCTGCCTTTAAGAAGGCAGTAAAGACGGATCTCTTCCGACAGGCCTTCCCAGAATAATATAGTCCGCTGGGAGGGACAACTTGCTCATTGGCCTACTGAGTCCGAAGTGTGTTTTTAATTCAATTTTGTGCTGTTTTAATATTTTCTGGTTTAATCTTGTTTTAAGGGGTGGGTGGAGGGATCATGATTGGAGGGAATGCTTTTAACTGTGCTGTTTTAAAATGCTGTAACCCGCCCCGATTGCCTAGCAGAGGGGCAGGCTATAAATAAAACTTATTATTATTATTATTATTATTATTATTATTACTTTTTGTTGTTGTGTGCCTTTAATTCATTTCTGATTTATAGTAACCCTAAGATGAACCTATCATGAGGCTTTCTTGGCAAATTTCTTCAAAGAGGTTTGCCATTGACATCCTCTGAGGCTGAGAGAGTGTGACATGCCCATGGTCACTCTGGGTTTACACAGTCAAGCCAGAATTTGAACTGTGGTCTTTAAAGTCATAGTTCAATGCTCAATCCACTACACCATGCTGGCTTTATGTAGAGAGACTGAACAAAGCCATTCTGTCAGTGCAGTGAAAATTGCATTTCCCATTTCATCAGACTAAAATGCTTATCACCCAATTTGCATGATGGGAGTTACGCTCCAAAACATCTCAAGGGCAGAAGATCAGTCAGGAAGGGAAGGCTATGTTTTCTTTATGAATGATGGAAGTTCAATGTATGTAAAACAAGGCAAAAAGCAGGGAAACATGAGTACAAAGCATCAACTGTGTGACAATAAATAAGACTCATGTTGTGAATGGAAAATGATAATAATGTGCAGTGGGAAAGCCTGTGTTCTCCAAATTGTCTTTGGGAATCATTCACACATATTTCCAAAACCTTTTACATAAAATGTGGTGGCAAAAAGCAGAAGACCTGATCTTAAGAAATAAACAAATCTGACACTTTAGCATATCATTGTGAAATCTACATCCCTAAATATATTAGGGAAGTGTGAGAAATCTGATTTCAGTCTGTTTTCAATAAGCTTGGCTCAAGTCTGCACTTGTATGCAGGGTGGGTGCAATTCATGCTCTGAAAGCCTCACATTAATAGATAGCACTGAATGTATTTTGAGAGGGGATACACACATTTCAAATGTACATAAATTTTGGTTAAACACACTTCAGATGACATTAGGGACATGATCAAATAATGTGTACTACAGGAATAGGCATCAGTGGCCCACAAAATAGATGTGGCCCTTGGTGATTCCATGTGGAGATCCTGCCAAAAACACTCAGCCCCAAAACTCAGGTTTTTGGTCACTGAAAAACCACTCATGTTGGACAGTTTATATTGTTGTTGCTGTTGTTGTTTTCTTACCCCTAGTCAGAACCCATTGCAGTTTATAAAAAGTTAAAAAACTCATCATTCAAAATTCACAAGTTACACAGGTTAAAAACAAGATTAAACAATCAAAAACCATCTATCATTACACACAGAGAGAGAGAGACCCCACCAGCACAACAATTAGTAAGATCCAGTGCATTGTTTAGAGGAGACAAGCCTTACACAGTCACTCATTAAATGCCAGTGGAAACAGGAAAGTCTGTACTTCTTTTCAAAAAGAAAGTAGGGAGGGTGCCAGTCAACCCTCTCTGAGAAGGGAGTTCCAGACCCTGGGGCAGCCATTGAGAAGGCCCTTTCTTGTGTTCCTGCCTGATGATGTACCTGGGAGGGTGGTGGGACCGCATGCCACGGCTCTGATCCTCTTTTTTGCTGCCCCAAAAGAGCAGCAAAATGCCACTCCTTTTGGGGGTGGCAAAAGGCTACCCTTAGGGCCATAGTGGTGGCTCTTTTGTGTCCTTTTGGTGCAGTGTGTGTGCACACTGCACCAAAAGGGCACCCTCCCGCCACACACCAGCGTGCAGTTGCCCTGCCCCAACTCCACCCCTAGGCCAGCCCTTTAGGCCAGTCTGCATAATCTGGCTCAACTCTTTGGAATAGAAGTTTCCAGACACTCTTCAAAGGCAACCCCATGCAGAGTGCATTACAGTAATACAACTGGGATGTAACTAAGGCATGTATCACTGAGGCCAGAACTGACATCTTCAAGGAATGGACGCAGCTGGCACACAAGCTTTAATTGTGCAAATGTACTCCTAGTTGCCACTGAAGCCTGAGCTTCAGAGTTAAATCCAGGAATGCATCAAAACAGTGGACCTGCATTTTCAAAGGGAGGATAGCCTCATCCACCAAGGCTGAAATCCTATTGGCAGATCCGCCTTTCAAATGACCAGAAGCACCTCCATCTTCTCTGGATTAAGTTTCAGTGTGTTCATGCTCATCCAATTTGTTCACCCATTACTGATGACAGGGGCCAATTTACAACCAAAACAGCTTGCTTGGTTTGTAGTGAAAAGGAGTAGTGTAGTGGGGAATTTCTCTCTCTTGGACCAATGTGTAAAAGACCACAGACCATTCAAAGCAGTTCAACTAGCTGGCTCCTTGCAGGCACAATAAAGACAGAGAAGAAATTTGCCTTTGCCCCCTGCATTGCCCCAGAATAGGTCCTCAGATAAGCTTTAGCCTGTGTTCAATTGGATCTACTCCAGGTTTTCTGCCAACATCACTCTCATTACCTTCTCACTTGTTTGACTGCCTCTAGCTCCCTGGAAAACCAGGGGGCAGGATCGGCTCCATTCCATGAGAGGGAACACTCAGGATTGATTGTGTCCATCATCCTTGCCCTTTCTCCATTCCAGAGGTTGGCCATGGCCTCAACAGGATTACGTATCAAGGCAGCAGAAAACTCCCTTAGAGCCATCAGGAATCCATCCAGATCCATAAGTCTCCTGGGGCAGACCATTTAAATAAGTCCTTCACCCCTGCAGCAGTTCTGAGTAAGGGCCTCGGCAGACGGGAGGCCGTGGGCCGCCCTGGGAAGGCGCGCCGCTGGACCGAGGCATTCTCATGCCTCAATCCCATGCCGCACTGTCGGCGCCCCAAGAAAGGAGCGCTAAAATAGCGCTCCTTTCATATGTCGCCGAACGTGTGCCGCAAAAGCTTGCGGCGCACTTTCAGCGACCCTTCCGGCGCAGTGTGTCCGGATGCTGTGGCGGGAGGTTGTCTTCAGAGCGCCAGCCGTGCGGAGGGCCGGCGGCTCCAAGGACGACCTCGGGAGGAAGAAGGGGCGCCAAGCATGTGGCTGCCCCTCCCCTTCCTTGCGCAGAGGATGGCTTTTTAAGCTGTCTGCCGAGGCCCTAAGTTCAAAACACACCAGGTGGTGATCTGTCCATGACAATGGACCTAAAGACAGTCCCTCTGTCACATTCACATTTAGCTCTCTCACTAAAGAAAACAAGGTCCAGAGTGTGCCTCACAGCATGAGTATTTGATATTATCTGAGACAGATCTATGGTTGTCATGGCAAACATGAAGTCCTGAGTTGCTTCTGGCAGGTCTGTCTCAGCAGGGATGTTGAAATCCCCCATCACTACAAGCTGTGGAGATACCAACACCAAGACCAAGACCACCCTAGCTAGCTCAGGCAAGAAGACTCTTGAGCAGAAAGGTGGGCAGTACACCAGTAGAATCCCTAATCTGTCCTGGTTACCCAGCTTCAGATAAACACATTCAAACTCAGAAAACTGTGGGATAGGACACCTGGTCAGGGAGATGGAGTTTCAACAAACCATTGCAACTCACTGCATTAAAAACTATTTCAGCCCCCACCACCACCTCCACGAACCAGTCTTAAAATACCTGCAAGATAGGGTAAAAGTAACAAAATGTCATGTCATGTTTGATAAAATACTCCCCCAGATAAGCCAAAATGGACTGCAGCCCTCTGGAGGAGCCCAAAATGATGTCCTGCAGTCCTTTGGGCTCCAGAGTGTGCCCACACCAAGAGCCTGATTTGAAATCCCATCCTGATCCTATCCTGAGGGCGAACCTCAACTATGACCAGAACAGAGGTGGAGTGTCTGGGCCTTTAATGTGTATGTGTGACTTCAAGTCACATATCGACCTGTGACCACATGTATGTAATGGGTTTTCTGTCAAGGAATTCTCAGAAGTGGGCCAACAGCACCTGGTATTCACTGGCAGTCTCCCATCCAAGTAGTAAACAGGGCTGACCCTGCTTCTAAGATGAAACTAGATGTGCCACCTTTAGGGTAAACTGGAGCAGGAAAGCCCTGAGCTTTGCCCTTATTCATCCATTCTCCCAGCCAAAACACAATGCAGAAATAATCCAGTTTGAGACTGCTTTATCTGCTCTGGCTCAGTGCTAGGGAATCCTGGGAATTGCAGTTGATTGTGGCACCAGAGCTCTCTGACATATATAGAAGGCTACATGTCTCAAAAAACTAGAGTTCCCAAAATTCCCCAGCACTGAGCCAGGGCAGTTAAAGCAATCTCAAACTGGATTATTTCTGCAGTGTGTTTTGAACCCCAGTTGCCTCCTGATAAATTACTTGGGTCCAAAGGCTATCCCAACCATTAGGGAGAATGAAGTGGCTGAGGAATGGTAGCAAGTGGTTGGAGGAAAAGAGCTATATATGCCACAGGAACTACCATACTGGCTGGTTTTGTATGTGGATGAAAATGGATGGGAGAGGAACAGCTTTGCCCTAAATTTACCTAGAAATTATGCTACAAATGGAGTACCTGAGATCCTTTATATGGTCTTATTATAATCCCTGTCATCTTGACCATTGGCATCCTGGCTTGGATTGATGGAAATTGGAGTCCAACACACCTGGAGGACCACAGTTGTTCTAGCCTTGTTCTAGCTGGTTGATGGGTGAATGTGACTTGCATCTGCATAAATATATTTAGACTGAAATCCTATCCATGCTAAGCTGGGAATAAGCAGGAATTTTCATTTGGGTATTCAGTGCTACTAATAGAAGCTCATCAAAAGAATGAACATCTTTTCAGTTATGTATCTTCCCTCCTTGGGGGCGGGGGGAAGGATTTTAAGTTGCACTGAATATAGTACTACATTATTGTAAGTCTTCAATTCATTTCTGACTTATGGCGACCCTAATCTATTATGGGGTTTTCTTGGCATGATTCATTCAGAGGGGATTTGTCATTGCCATCCTCTGAGGGTGAGAGAGTGTGACTTGCCCAGTGTCATTTAATGTGTTTACATGGCTGAACTGGCATTTGATCCCTAGTCTCCAGACCATATTAAGCCCTTTATTAAGCAGTATTTAAAACTGGAGTGTATTCATACTGCATGAGTATAAGTATCTGACATCACTTCAACCACCATGGCTGTATCCTATGGACTCCTGGGATTTATAGTTTGGGAACGAACTGGGAATTCTCTAATGAATTTCCCCAAAGCCCAGAATTAGAACTCTTCAAAAATGGGCCATTACAATCAAAATGGTACCAAAGTGTTATAATGGTGCAGTGTAGATTACACCCATGATTTTTAATTTTGCCTCCTGATGATTTCAGAAAAACTGCCATGGCTGCATCTTGAGATTTGTAGTCTGGTGAAGCACCAGCCCTCTTTGGCAGAGAAGAATAAAGACCTTATAAAACTACAAATCCCAGGATTCCATAGGATACAACTACAGCACTTAAAGTGGTGTCAAACTGCATTACTTCTGCAGTGTAGATGCACCCAAAGAACAATAATGATGTAGTATGTCCTTGGTCTCTGCATGGTGCAGTTAACACTGTGACTTTATATTTAAGTGTTGCTCTGATTAAGAGAATCAACAACTGCTCCTCGGCTAGCTTGTCTTTACTTAGATTATTTAGAAACAGTTAGCTAATTTGGGCAACTGGTGTTGCTAAGCAAACAGACTACTCTTTTTTGGTTTCCTCAGTTTCATCAGACGCAACAACACTACTGTTAAGGCAAATACCAAAATCCTTCATTTCTGCTTCTCCCTCATTAAATCATGGAAATCTGTCCTGGCCTATGAAATCATATACTTACTACTGAAAACTAAATTAACCTTTTCCTGATGAAATAGGATGATGAGAGGTCAAGAACGTCAAGTCTCTAAATGCCACCTGTTAGAGCTACAGACTTTACTTTTGTTGCTAATCATATACTTCCTTCTGTACGATAAAAGACAGCAGCTGCCCATTTCTGATTGTTATATGGACTCAGCAACCAGGCTGTTGTAACAAGTCTGCTTCAGTCTCTGGCTTTTATTTACTTTTTTCAAATCATTAGTTCATTAAAAAAATATACCCGGGCTCATTCTTTCATGACGTTAATCCCTTGTTATTAGGATTTATGAAGGTTGGGAAAGGTTGGTACATGAAACCACTGTATATTGTATGGTAAAAGCAGAATGCTTTCTCATTTTACCAGGCTGCATCCCTACTGCAGAAATAATCCAGTTTAATCCCACTTTAACAGCCACGGCTCAATGCAAAGGAATTCTGGGAATGGTAGTTTGTTGTGGCACCAGAGGGTCTGGTGATGCCCTCTGAAGAAGATTGGAGATGCCCTCTGTCAACTTGTGCATGTATGGGACTTTTCTCTCAAGTTATGTATAGTTAGGTTTGGATCCTTGAATTCTGTGAGTTACACACACATGTAACTCCATGGTTCCCCTCCTGAAAATTTCCCCCGTACAGCTTTTGCAAGCCTGGCTGACACAATTCTGGCTAGCAAAGTTCAGGAACTTCTATATGGGTTTTACATCATCAGTTTTGCATCATCAGACCTCAAAACTTTAGATAAGTCATAAAAATGCCTTCCAGAGACAGGGGTGTCACTAGGAGGTGCAGGGTAAGGGGGTGTGACACCACTGCTCCCCAAAAATCTGCCTTTTGGCAGAAATGGGCTGTGGTGTTCACCTGCATCACTTTAAAATGCTGGAGCTCAGTGAAAGAGATGGAGGAAGGCTCAGTGGGAGAAGAAAGGAGGGGCCTTGGGGTTTTTTTTAAAAAAAACAACTTTTAAATTTTAAATTTTAAAATTTTAATTTATTTTTTAAATTATTCTTTCCATATTTTTTTTTAAAAACTACACCTTGCTAAATGTTCACTTTAACCACATGAAACTGTGTACATGTAAATACATTTAGACTCCGCGTATGATATTGTACTTCAAAGGTATAATTTTAATTTTGCTAGTTGTTTATGATAGGTGGGAATTATGATTTATGAGTAACAGTAGTACAAAAAAAAAAAAACATTACTAAGGTTTCTGTATGGTGTGGTATGGGAGGATGTCAAGGGGCAGTGAAACCATGAGATATCACACTGGGTGATGCCAACCCTAGTGATGCCACTATCCAGGGATAATTTAAACTTGACTGACCCAACTCTGAGTTCTCCACTTTTACATTCCCACTTTAATTTCTTTTTGCCTTCTACATAACATTCAGGATTCTTTGAGAGTCAGAATTGTGTAGTGGTTTGAAGGTTGGACTAGAAATCCCCACTTGGCCATAGAAACCCACTGGCTGCCCTTCGGCAATTCATACACTCTCAGCCTCAGAGGAAATTATTCATCCATGACAATGCAGTGGTTTTAATAACCTCCGCCCATGGATATTCCTGTTCCGTACTGAAGACCGCATTGAGAGTATGACCTGCACAATGTGTGGGCCCGACGACTAATTGGGATAGGCCCATGTTTGTCATGGATTCCATGAACTCCCAAGCCTCACCTGTTAGATTTGACAAACTGGTCTCAAGTGGAATGTTGAAGTCGCCCAAAACTAAAAGTCTGGGTGATTCCAACAGTAACTCTGAGACCAGCTGTGTCAGCTCAGCATTTATTGTTCCCCTCTGAACCCACCAGGAGCCCCGGGGCAATGCAGAACAGATAAAAGCATGTACAATATTAAAGCAACTTTTAAAAGATAATTTACCAGACTGTTAAGACAGCCAGAGCTGCTACCCATGTTTTTAAAGACTGAAGGCCATGTGAAAGAAGACAGTCTCAGCTGGCCACTAGAAACTCAGAAGGGAAGGAGCCAATGTGACTTCCATGAGGTTCAACATTCAGAAAATCCTATTAGAGAAAATCCTTTTGGTGGGTATTAAATAGATACCCACCAACCTAGCCTTGAGGGATGGTGAGATGCACAGAGTGGGGTCTGCTTGGGATCTCAGATTTCTGGCAGTTTCACATGGAAGGCGATGGCCTCCCAGATATCCTGCCCTTTAGGGTTCTATAGGTTAAAAGCAGCAACCTACAGTTAGGCAAAGGGACAGCTGAGCATAGCAATCAGTTGGCCTTCCCTAGAAACATTGGACCAAACACTCCTGTGCATTTGGAAAATATGGTAATTTCCAGCCAGTGCTATCAGACAGACAGATGTTTGTCTTCTGGCAGACTATAGACGGGCTCTCAGTGCAAAACCCCTAGCACATTTGAGCTAAACTCCCAACATCCCAGAAGGAAATTCATTCTCTGAATAGAAATAAATAGTCTGTATTTGGAAATAGAAGCAGTCTGTAGAGTCAGCAGGGCATAGTGGTTTGAGTGTTGAAATACGACTCTGGAGATCAAGGTTCAGTTCCCTGCTTGACCGTGGAAACCCATTGAGCAACCTTGGATAAGTCACATGCTCTTAGCTTCAGGGTAAGGCAATGGTAAACCTCCTCTGAACAAATTTTACCAAGAAAACCCCATGATAGAGTTGCTTTAGGGTTGCCTTAAGCTGAAAATGACTTGAGGGCACACAACAACAATAACAGATGGACATAGAAGAATGTGTTATGAGCAAGTAGCTTAGTTACCACTTACTCCCCAATCATCCAATATTATGCTGATGAACTTTTTCAAAGCTAAAATATAAAGTCTTTAGTCATGTGAGAAAGGGCATAATGTGGGTTTGATTATCACTGACTGCAATGGCAGATGGCATCAATGTAAGCAAATACGCATGTGCGAGCAGAGACTTACACATCCACCCACATATAGAATATTTCATAAGGATTTATTTATTCATTTATTTTCTTTATATCCCATCTTTCTCCCAGCATGGGATTCAAATTATGAATTTTAAATGTTAATTTATACTTGCAATGTCCCATCAATCTTCCCTTAATACGTGGCATTATTTTTGCTACTGAGCAGAGAAAATATAACTCGGTGATAATGCTAAGCATCTATCACTTTTCAGCCACCAAAGATTGTATCTTTCCAATAGACAGTCTTTTTATCTAAGTACATATTTAATATCCGATACTCTAAATAGCTATCTGCAATGCAGATAACAAAGCATTTGTATGCAAAGCTGAAATGTTATTATCTCTTTCTTCCTTTGCAGGAGCGTTGATTTTATCTCCCCACATACTGAGCTGTAGCAGAAAATTATTTTAGGAAAAAGCATATACCAAAAGACCCATTTTAAGGACATCTCAGAAATATTCTGGAACCTCTCCTCCAAATTGAAGGCGAAAGTCTTATGCCTGTAAATGCTTCAGCTTAGCTGGTTTCTTGACCAAACCCTTTCTTTCAAATCAGGTTTTCTATTTTGACACAATAGTTTGCTTTAATTAGGCCACTGGTGGATCCATTTCCGGTCACAGAGAATGCCACAAAAGCTATGGTGACATTTTAAAAAACAACAACCCTGCAATACCATCAGTAAAAGCTACTGGGCGAAAGGTAATGCTTGATTCTCTAATGGTATGCACACACTTGAGCTCAGGTGCAGAAGGTACCATCTTTTCTATAGCAATAGCACCTTCAGGGCCAGTGATAATTGTTGTGTACATCCTTTTAAAAAACAAGAGTAGAAGGCCTCAGTGCTACTAGGCTGTGTGACGGAAAGATATGCTTTCCCTTTGAGACAAAAGCCATTAGAAATAAATACTCAAAGGTCAGGACAATCCTGAGCCAGTATGACTGGATAAGCAGTCAGGTTCAGTTAAGGTATTTATTCTCGGTCTAGAAATAAAAGATCATGTGTTATAATAGATAAATAGTTGCATTTGAAGTCATTCAGTAGGTACTGCTATTTCCCATAGTCAAAGCAACAATATTATGCCCATCCTTTTCTCCTCTCACTCTGTTTGCTTTAAGATCCAGGCTGAAGTTCTGAGAGCTAAAAAATCTCTCCACAACTTTGTCATATTTTGATCTATCCTTACAAATGCATTTTAGGTTCTCCCTGAACAGGGAGAGAGAATCAGCAAACATCACCCCACCCATCCACCCCCAATGACAGGAGTGCTCTGAACAAAATACACTCAGGACGTTTTCACACGCGGGTCTCTAGCAACTAGCATCATTCTGGAATGAATGAAAGCAGCATCATTCCGGTATGCTTCTGGTCGCGCAAATGTAATTCCCAATGAAACCAGCATGCAAAAGAACGGGGATGATGCCGCAATGGGACGGGGAATGGGAGGGGGTTCTCTGTGACATCGTGTGAACACAGGGGCAAAGGATCCGCAATGGGACAGGGATGCGACGGGGTCCTGTCTGCTTTAGACCCCATGTGATAACGTCCTCAGAGAGATTACTTGTACCAGCATAAAAGAGCTGTTGCTGCTGCTGCTGTTCTCATGTCTTTGTGAAAGAAAACAAGATGGTTTATGCTCCATGACCTACATGTGTCCACTGCATATTAATAATAAGAGAGATTTGCATTGACTATTTTCATTTTATTTTAATTTGCCAATCAAAATGGAATATTGTGTCTCATTTAGTTAATTGTTTGTATATGCTTGTAGTCAAGATATGCCTGTTACATTATTTCATCTGTAATATAATGCTTTGCTCATAAAAGTCGTAAATGCCAAGGTTTCCTAGCAACACACTCAGGATAAACTGAACAATATTAAAGTTCTTAAAAGAGTCTACAAAGCTCTTTCTGTACAAAGTAAAATTCTGTGTCAAACAGCATATATTACACTTACATATCTATTACTTGCTTTCATTTTTTAAAATTAAATCTCTTTTTCTTTGTAAAGGTTAACCTGAGTATCATTCTTAGAAATGTGTAGCCATTTTCAGTTTCTAAGATGTATAGCATTTGATGGGAACTAGGTGAGAGACAACTGTGGACTATAAAAGGCAGGGAGGAACTATTTGTGTAGATCTATCTGTAAATCATATTTTTGACTGCCTCTCATAGAATGCTCAAGGTGATATACAAAATAATATGATTAAAAGCTGAATGAGATAATTCTGTCATCACCAGCTAACCGAAGGACAATAAAGAGGAAGGTAGATACATAAAATCATCTATTCATCCACTATCAAGGTTCTCAGAGCTCCACACCTAGATTATCATTGGCTCACACACACACCCTTTCCATTGACTTTTCCTTATTCGAAACATATGAAGAGTGTTGTGATTCAACAAATTGAGAGAAAAGCTGTGGGCAGACCATATGACAATTCAGCTTTCCACAGATGAGATAGAAGTCCAAGCAAGCCTGACCCCAGAAGGCAGCATCAAGCCTGGTCATGTTGTAGAAAGCTCAGAAGCAGTAGACGGATTGTTCAGGAGCTCCAGTTCTGCTAAGATGTTCACCATTATAGGGCTTCTACATTTGATCCAATGAAAGGGATAATATTGTATATCATAGATTTGGAAACCATAACAGAACACTGAACTACATGAGCTCCTTTCTAAACCTAATATTCTGTCAGTAGTGATAGGCATAATATCAAAACTGATATATTTAACAGTAAATTGAGTATAATACCCTCTTTACATTACCATACACAGAAACATTTATTCCATCATATCTCATCAGGTGTTTTGAAATGAATATTCTCATAATCAATCATAAAAGCAAGGCAATAACCAATGCTTTTTACTCAGATGTCCTTAAACTATGAGATGAAGCCTGCCTTATCTGGGATCAACACAAAGGAAGTGGATAATGGCTTTAAACCAGTAGAAATATTCCTACGATCTCAAGGCTTTCTCTTCCAACAATAAGTGACTTTGGGGAACTTCAAATTGGTCATGTTTGTAATCACTCCATCCCCAGCAACTTTTAATCAGATAGATCATTTCTTTCCACACAGAAGCTGTTGGAAATCAATACTGTAAGAAAGGAATATTGCATCTTCAGAGTTTAGAAAAGGGTTTTCTTGAATTACAGTTGCCATAGTCCCTCAGCCAGCATTTATCCATAAATAAATAATAAATAAATAAGAAAAAGGTCTACACACATTTTCTATTTGTGTCAAAGTTGGGTTGGATCACAGTCATCATTTCTATATTCCGCAGTTCTTAACCAGTGTACTGGGGGCTCCTGGGGGGTGCAATGCCCTCACAGTGGGTCTACAGGGTTCTGTGCCCTACTCACCTTCCATGCCTCTTTCTCCCATGGTCAGGGTGCACTTGGAGATGCCGGGCACAGCAGCGGTAAGGAACCTGGGAGGATGGCCCAAGCTAGAAGCAGAGATTAGAGCCTCCTCTTTCTTCTGCTGGGCACTACTGCCACTGCCATGCTCCCCAGTGGATCCATTCATCGTCCTTGCCTCTTTTTCCCACAGCTGGAGTGTATGTGGAGGTACCAGGTGCAGAGGAGGGAAGGAGCCCAGGAGGGTGACCTGGGCAAGTGGTTGAAAGTGGAGCCCCCTCTCACCCTCCCTCCTGTGTTGGGCATTGTTGCCACTGCCATGCTATCCAGGGGGTTCAGTCATCCTTCCTGCCTCTTTCTCCTTGCTACCTCCTTTCCTCCTGGTAGAACATGGTGTAGATGAAATTTAGGCTAATCAGGAGCATTCCAACACAGAAACATCAAAGCAAGTTGTGAAAAAATTGTACATGATGGAGCAAATCTGAGGTCTTTTTGGATTTGGAAAGTCAAATTCCTATAAAACCAGCATACATTTTTTTAAAAAAAGTTTTTATTCTAGGCCTGTATTAGTATGAACTGGAAGGGTAAACTGTGGGAGCTTGTGGGGGGAAGGGGCAGTCCATCTCATCTAGAATATCTGTTCCTTATTTCCTTTAAAATTTCCTTTAAAATTGACACACATCAATTTTTGCTTTCATTATGCAGAAAGCACACACTTCTTTAGGTATACTGCTAATATTAAGAAATAAAGATTGTATAGTTTTCCCAACACTCAGAGGAAAGTGTATAGCTCTATCACAGAGTGACTGAGCCTTTCAGGTACCTTCAGGCACTTCCAAAAGATGGGAAATACTTAAACCAGAGACTATTCAATAGAACCCATAGATAAAAAGAGAAATTTCTCAAAATACTGTGAAATTTCTTTATTGAGGTGTTTCAATTTTCTCCCCCCCCCCCCCCCCCCCCAATGGCATGTTCAGACTTTTAATATGTTAAGGCCTTCTTCAGGAATCCATAAAAATGAACAACACCCAAGTGCATGAATATAACCATCATATAATATTGAGAAGCATTCAAATAATTGTACATTGCATTATAGCTTCTACATATTTACCCAAAGAAAAATCGGGATAAAAGACACTCTAATACAACTTACATGGAAATAGAAAGTTGTGAATTTTATGTTATGAGCTTATGTTCTTCAAGCATGTTGATAATGTTCAAAGGCACTTATATCTGAATCAGACTCAAATGGAAGGAGTCTGAGAAGGCTGGATCTTTTTGTTTACAGATGTGCAAGAAATCTTAACTCTTCATTATGTCTTAAAAAAACAGACTTTTTAATTTTAAAATTCATTCTATTCATTTTTATATAAATACTGATCTTTTAATCTCTAGTACTTATCATCTCCACTGCCCAGAGTATTAAGTCTATTACAGAATAATGGCTGGGTTCCTGTTTGCTAGTTCCATCACAGAATCAATTACTAAATAGTGAGTCAACACATAGCTAAATCCACTTGAATCAATGGCTCTGTTTTAGTCAGAATAAATAATAGGATTTAAGATTAATTTTGTTCCACAAAATGAAACCATATTGTGATATAGTATGAGGAACGTGGCCTACCAAATCAACACAGGGTGAAGGGTTGGACATTTTACTGGATTACTTTATGGATACCAGAATTTCTAAGCATTGTCACTGGGGCTATAGAAAGCATAGTGGCCACATTCCACTTGAGAAATATGTACTGGACCATTTTAAGTTGAAATACAATAATTAGGTTTCACATGAATAGTCAACACAGTAATCTATTTATGTCAAGAACAGGCAGGTGTTCACCTTTTCTTCAATAAGTGGCTTGCTTTGCATATAATGCACACTGACAAGAAACTCATTCACAGTATTAGTGGATTGCCCTTTTTCCATTGTCTGCCACAGCATCCTCCTGGACATTGTGCTTCACTCTTATTGACAGTGTATTATGAAAATAGGTCTATAGTGGAGTGTAATTTCACAGTACATATAGTGAAAAATTGTGAAGTTTATGATGAACTGATATTTTAAGATAATTTAAACGTTTACTAAAGAATGAGAAGAAGGACTATAGTTTTGGTATTTGTTTTTACACTGGTAATTTTCCTTATTATTTGATTTTTCTCTGGTAGTTTTATGATGAACATAAGCTTACCTGATATTAAGCCCAACAGAACCCAATGGAGTAGACCTTAGTATGCCAGACTGTCCTCTCTTTATATTGGCATCTCACAGAGGTTTTCTTTAACATTAAAAAACATGCATTTTAAGAACACAGATTAATAATAAATTATTATCATGATCCATAGTATGTGAGCAGAAATTTCCCTTCCCCTCCATGAAGGAAGCATTTTGTGGATGCAATTAAATATGATCTTGTGTAAATATTTGTAATATTCCTAACTGTTCATAATATTTCAAATTTTGCTGTTATATGGTAGTAGTAGGGTGATCATCATCACTGTTGCAGTAATTGAGAATTGGCTGTGTTTAATGAATTGATAGTGAAATGATCCAGTTATGGTTAATGACAGGAAATAGTTCTGAAACAGCTGAAGATTTCTGTTGATTTGGATCTCCCATGGATACTATCAATTTGTCAAGAAACTGCAATGATTTTACTGAAATGGAGCTGAAAAAGATAAGCTGGATGATAATGTATATGACTGAGGAGATTATTTCACACCAAATTCCTACCAGCATACAGGTGGGTTGTAACTGTCACCAACGGATCTTATCGTACTGCCCCATGCTCGGGCAGTAGGCAGCGTGTATCCAACCCAGGCTTCTCTGGGAGTTTTTCAAGAATGGGAAAATCATGTTCTTGAAAAGCTGTAGGAGAAGCCCAGATTTGATGTGGGCTGCGTACTGCCCAGGCCCAGGGAAGTGCAATAAGATCCGTCAGTGACAGCTACAATTCGCCTGTATCCCAGCAGGGATTTGGCGTGCAATAATCCCCTGAGACACAGTAGTCCATGCATTGGGAACTTCCTAATTAGACCACTGCAATGCACTTTCCATGTGGCTTCCCTTGAAGACAACTCAGAAACTGCAGCTAGTGCAAAATGCAGCAGCTAGACTGCTCACTGGAATTCCATTCAGATATCACATAACAGCTTTTTTTAAAGGAATTATACTAGGTGCCAATATGTTTCCATTCTGAATTCCAAGTGTTGGCAATAATATTTGAAGCCCTAAATGGTTTGGGACCTTGATACTTGACGGAGCACCTATATTTCTCTATGCCTGCCCAAGAACTGAGATCTTTTGGAGGGTCCCTCCGCCACGCCTCATCAGTAGGGAAAATACTTTGTGGGAGAAAATGGGAGAGTGCCTTTTTTGTGGTGGCACTCTAGTTGTGGAATTCTATCCCTCTGGAGGCCCAGTTGATGTCAACGTTGAGATCATTTCTGTGTCATTAAAACTTAGCTTTTATAATAGCCTTTGGGTCAAACTGATTTTATCCAGGCTGCATATGTTTTATAGTTTTATAGTTTTATCCATGAGAAAGAAGTTTCTTGATGTATTCAAGACTGGCTTTAAAATTATCTGTTTTTAAATTGCAACACTGTTTAATATATTTTAATTTTTTAAACTTTTCTAATTATTTGTCTTACATTGTTTTTATGGTAAGCCACCCTGAGACCATTGGATAAAGGGTGGGCTATAAATGTTTTAATAAATATAAGAGAAATATAACTCTCTAATATTTTTTCAAAAGATTGTTACTGAAGGGGGGGAGGGGGTTTGTTGTATATATCTGTGTTTTATGGATCTGTATATGTTTTTAAATTGTAAGCCGCCCAGATTGGTATTCCAGAGGGCGGGGTATAAATAAATTTTATTATTATTATTATTATTATTATTATTATTATTATTAGTGAAATAACTGAAGTGGTATGTAGAAGACAGAAAAGTGTGGAGAACACGACATGAGAGACAGTGAAAAGCTTCACCTATGTTTGAAAAATTTGTTTCCAAGTTTGGCTAAAATAATAATAATAATATTGCTACTGTGGGAGCTTCTAACAGTCTAGGGACAAAGATACATCAAGAAACTTCTTTCTCATGGATAAAACTGTCCCAGCCTTAATATCAGCTTTGGAGAACAATCCACTTCTAAGTCCAATTTCTGTTAGGGAAATATCCGGTATTGATGAAGGATGAAGGAGCTTATCACACCATGCCATTTTCTTGGGTTTTCAATTTGAAAACCGCTGCAGCTGTAATCACAAGGATAGCTGATTGTTGACAATATGTATCATACCCATGTCACATTTGCACTGTAATATTGTGATTTGCACATTTTTGCATCTGCATTAATGCTGCTATCACAACCCCATTTCCCTTGCTTTTTTCAACATTTTTTGATATCTCTTTCACACTAGTCAGTTATTTCAGGTTGTCCTGCTCAAAACTGCTTCCCTTTCTGGTATAATAATGCTATTACAGCACACCATTTTTACATCACATCCATCCTAGATCAGTGCTTGAATCAGTAGAGGAGACACAGGAATGAAAAAGGCTCATACCATCCCCACTATTTTTATATCTGTACCCATGAAAAATGAAAATGCTCAGTACATTAATCAGGTGTTTCAAATAGGGTGTTCAAAAAGCACTTCACCTATATGGCATACTTTACGGCATACTATTATTGTGCTATTATGGCATGGCATCATACCACTATTACACTATTAGCTTTTCAAAATTAATGATAATTAAAAATATATATATTAAAAGGTAGCCCTGTCACAGAAAACTGTGGTGCATGGCATTGCAATAAAGCAGTAGAGAGATCTTAAGAAAACTACTCCCATGCAGCACAGGCATCTGTATAGTGATTTTAATGGTAAATAGGTCAAAATTGCACAGTTATTGCACTATAACAGCAAACTGTGTGTGTGTGTGTGTAGTCTGAAAATAGTTTGAAGAGTGCAGAGCATAGAAAACACAGCTATTCTCTTGGGAGGTCTTATCCTCCTTGCCCAAGTGCTGGAAGTAGTGTGAGGTTTCCCCTGGTGGAGATTTCCTTGGAAATCCCCATGGGAGGGACAACTAGACCATGCTCACTTATTCATAGTTCTAACAATGAAATGGAATGAGACCTGCTTTCAAACTAGCTACCAAATTGTAGCAAAAACAAAAACAAAACCCAGATACCAAATTGTAGCAAGAGTATTTCCACCATGAAAGAAAATCTCATTCCTAACCACTGCACAGCACAGTAGTACAAGGAGAGCTGCAACATCAGGTGATAAGACTGAGACAAAAGGAGTACTAAACCAGTGATGTGACAGTATAAACATGTGGTATGATAAGGGCTGAGGTCTTCTCAGTGATCGCACCAACATTATAAATTGCCTATCACTGGGAAATTTCATTTTTCCCCCTCCCTTTCTTTTTTCTCTTTCCTTGCACCTCATTCAGGTGAGTGTCCAAAACGAATTTATTTAAGCTGACCTAGTGTGTTTGAGTTCCAAACTAAATGCTGTTTCTAGGAATGCAATTAACATGTCCAGTTAATTTAAAATAATAATAATAATAATAAATCAGCAACCCACTAAGGATTTTTTTGCAGCATTAGGACTACAGAGAGTTAGGTTGTTGGAAGTTCAATCTTTTTAAATCCCTCTCATGTTTCTAGTGACAAATCCCTGCTGTGGACAGTAAGGGCCTCGGCAGACGACTAAAAGAGTCGTCTTCTGGGCAGGGAAGAGGAGGGGCAGCCGCACGAGCGGCGCCCCTTCCTCTCCCCGAGGTCGCCCCCAGAAGCGCCAACTGTCCGCACGGCCGGCGCACCGGGGATGACCTCACGGCGCAGCGTCCACATGCGCTGCGCCGTTTGAGCCAGGGAAAGTGCGCCCGCCTCTTTTAGGGCGCACTTTCCCTTACATCTAAAAGGAGCGCCAATTTGGTGCTCCTTTTAGATGCGCCGCAGGAGCGCCGCGGTCCGGAGGCTGAACTCCGGCGGCGCTCCGACCCGCGGCGTCTCGGGGGCCTCCGTCTGCTGAGGCCCTAAATTTCAGAAAGAATAGCAACAGAATATGGGCTGCTCTTTTTCTTTTTTTCTTTTTCTTTTAAATACCCTTTTAAAAGGTTAGAAAGTAGGTTGGTAAATGAATTCCGGAATAATTAGATGCTACATTATTTGTTTTTGAAAAACCAAAACTCCCACAAAGATCAGATGGTCTAGGCATCAGAAGAATTTTATATTTCCTTTCTCCTTTGGAAAACACTGGTTTAATTGAGGCACCCTGTGCTACTAGAAATTATGCAGAGGATTTGTCTTACTAAAATGGTGTTGCAAAGGTGATGGATTGGCCTAGTGCTCTTCCATGTAATTAAATCAGACTTCATGGTTTCCTAATAAGCCCACAGATTAATTAGGAAATACACTGTTTTCTTCATTTGTAAACGTAATTTCCTCAATAATGAACATAAAGTTTTACACTGAAAATGGACACCATAAATTTGTCCCCATTTCTGAGCTCCCTCCCCTTTTCTTGGTGGCACAACAAAGGCAACCATCAATACCACTACACTTGCCCCTTCATTTTTGTTGGGGATACATTCTGGACCCCCCCCCGGCAAAAAAAAACAAACCTTGTGCATATTCAAACCCCATTGTCTTGAATGGGTGCACACTCCTGTGTGCGAGCTGTGCATGCACTGTGGGCATGCACACCATTTTAGCCAATTGCGATCACTCCTCTGTGAGTAATCAGGACTGCACATTTCAAGTCTGCTAAAGTGGAGAGGCAACTGTATATTGCTTTTCATAGCTTATTATGGATCTTGAGCACTTCAATTAGTCCTAACATATAGTCAGTAATCAATTTTGACTTCTGGGCACTTCCAAAAGCTATAACTTTCATTTTAATTGGTTTTAGCTCTTTGCATGATCAAATGATAATTTCTGGCTTATTTTGTAAGGCTTAAAAGTATCTCCATTGCGACTTCCCACTCCAGTGATCCTTACGTGGCCCCATCTAAGGATGGCGAGGATTACTGCCGTGGGTTTTGTTATTGGGTTTTAATTGTTTTGTTGATTGTGGATTTTAAATTCTGTAGATTTAATACTGTTTTAAGGGGGGGGGGGGTTGGATTGGATTATTGTATTGTTTTTATTGTTGTAAGCCGCCCTGATTGGGCCTCCAAAGGGCGGGATATAAATAAATTTTATTATTATTATTATTATTATTATTATTATTCTAAAATCTCATCTGAGGATGCATCTACACTGTAGCAACAGTGCCATTTGACACCACTTTAACTGCCATGGCTCCATCCTACAGAATCCTGGATGTTTAGATTTGTGAGACAGAGAAAGCTAATGACTTTGTAAAACCACTAATTCCAGGATTACATAAGATATAGCTACATCATTTAAAGTGCTGTCAAACTGCATTATTTCTACAGTGTAGATACACAGCAAGTTTCACAGGGAATCCTCTTCTGTGGAAACAGGGAGTGAAGTTCAATGGCTCCCTTCCATCCATGGTCCCAAGGAGAGCTGGTGTACATGCCCCCTGCTTGGAAGCTGATCAGCTTCTCTTGTAACCAACAGTATTTGAGGTTCCCTGTTTTACTTTCTCCCACATTTGGATTTTTTGAAAAAGAATCTTAAGTTCCTTCTAACCTGTTTATGAAGACATTTGTGAATACGGTATTTACTTATTGAAGAAAAAAGGAACAAAATTCTCACTTTCCAGATCCAATGTTGTTGTTAAAGATGAGAAGCCTGTCCGGGGGTGTGGGGGAGAGATGGCAACCTCAACTGAGGACCACAAATATGGCTGAACATATAGAGAGACTTAATGCCATATTTTGAAGAGCGAAGCACTCAAAGCCCATTGTCTGGATAGGTGAATGTGTCTATTTCAGTTTCTCCAGCATTTCTACATATTAATCTCAATGAATTCTTCCTCATGAATTCATTAAGAAAATATGAAAAAAAATTGGAAAGTTATTGTTAAAGCACAAACTCAAGTGAATTCTCACGTTTTCCACTTATAACTTTAATGGAAGTATGCCAATCCTCCTGCAGTCCTTAATCTACTTCAGCTGTTAGTAAATCCAGACAGTGGGCTACTCTGACATTTTCTGTAGAGATTCTGGCACCACCATAAGGCTATCAGGTCTTATTAGTATGTGATGTTCAGCTGTAACTATGGATTCCAATTATTTCCCAGGGGAAAGGGCACACCTGCACATTCACTGAAAGCAATTGAGACAGCAGCCAGCTGCATAGAGACTACTCTGGGTTTACATCACAACTTCAGGATTTCAGCTGAAATCTTAAAATGGAGGTGACATGTCAGAGTATAATATTGCTGAGGGGAATTACACCTGTGTATCTTCCTGATTGCTCCTGCTTAGTCACTTTGACATTCACATACATATTTTTATTTCTATTACTGTATATCCCATGTTGCTTTTTCCTTAACAATCCCCTTCGAAATAAAATATTGTATGTGTCTTACAATGTCATTCCAACCATTTGTGTCAGTCTTTCATGTTTTTCCGCCGTCAATGCTTTTGTGAACAAATCTGCTATGTTGTGTTTCTATATATCTCAGTTCTATTTTACCCTTTTGAACCATGTTTCGCACATTTTGATATCTTACTCCAACATATTTTGTTCTGTTCTTCAAACTTTCAGTTTCAGCCATTGCTATGCATGACTGTGAATCTTCCAGAATTTCTACTGGTATCCTGTAACTTTCATTTAAATCATTTAACAATTGCTCAACCCACTGTACCTCATTCACTATCTCATTTAAAGCTGTGAATTCTGCTTCAGTCATACTTAACACTACATTAGTTTGTTTTCTACTTTTCCAGACTATTGGACTTTCACTGTACTTAATTATCATTCCTGTAACTGACTTCTTGTCTCCTAATTCTGATGCAAAAGAACTGTCCACATAAATCTGAACTACTGTTTCTAATTATCAATTTCTTATCTAAAGTTCCTTTCAAATATCTTAATAAGTGTTTTACTGCTGTCCAGTCTTCAATTTTTGGATCATTAACCCTTCTGGACAATACATTTACAGCATATGAAATGTCTGGTCTGGTGTGGCAAGATATGAATTGTAAAGATCCTATTATACTCCTGAATAAAGTCTTGTCTTCAAAATCTCTAGTTGTTTTTTCAGATACAAAACCAGTTGTCATTGGAGCTCTTACTATTTTAGCATTTTGTAATCCACACTTTTCAATCAAACTTTCAATTTTCTTTCTCTGACTTAACAAACAATGTCCTTCTTCTGTCCATTCAACACCAATACCTAAATAAGACTTCAATAAACCAAGATCTTTTAAGACAAACTTTTCAGACAATTCTCTTTTTACTGATTCAATTTCCTGTTTTGACTTTGCTGCCACGCATAAATCATCTACATAAATCACTAACACTATGTTTCCTTTTGTATAGACACAAGCATCTGCAATGCTCCTTTTGTATCCTAGCTTAACTAACTTGTCATTAATGCACAAATTCCATGCTCTGGCACTTTGTTTTAATCCATACAATGCTTTTTCAATTTATAAATTTTCTGACTACTATTTTCTTCAAAACCTTGTGGCTGCTCCATAAAGATCTCTTCATCTAAACTAGCATTCAAGTAGGCTGTTTCAAAATCAAAATGTTCTACAACTAAATTTCTTTTTGCTGCTACAGCTAGAACCATTCTCAGACTTTCTGGCTTTGCAGTTGGAGAATATGTCTTATCATAGTTCTCATACTGCTGTTGTGCAAAACCCTTAGCTACTAACCTAGCTTTATATTTAATACTTCCATCTGGCATTTCTTTCTTTTTGTACACCCACTTACAACCAATTACTTTCTTGTCCTTGGGTCTGTCAACAACTTCAAAAACATCTTTATTTACCAGACAACTAAACTCATCATCCATTGCACCAATCCATCTTTCCTGTTCTTCTCTAGACAAACTTTCCAACTCTTCAAAACTTTCAGGCTCTTCCACTGCTAAACAAGCTCTTGCATTTGTCACAACAAACCTATCTGGAGGCTTTCTAACTCTGTGACTACGTCTGGGAATAAACTCTGCTGATCTGCCTCTTTCATCCTCACTTTCTGTACTGGGAGTTATAGTTCTATGACTAAATCTCTTGTCTTCAGTCATTCTGGTAGTAATGGGTCTAGATTGTGTCTCATTATCAGAAGAGCTACCACTACTGCTAGTTGATGCTTCTGGCTTAACTGAAACCCCTCCGTTTCCTGAAGTTGGTTCAATTTGTGTTTCTGGCTCATTTGAACTTCCTAACCTCAAGAAAACTTCTTTATTTGCATGCAGTTTGTCCCAACCGGCATGTCTCTCAAAATTTGCAGACCTAGAATACTGCACTTCCCTTCCACCTAAATGAAACTTGTAGCTGTTTCCTGAATACCCCAAAAACCTAAGCCTTCTACTTTTGGGTTCTCCTTTCTTCCTGAAACAAGCTGGTATGTAAACATAAGCAAACTGTCCAAAGACTCTCAAATACTTGTAATTTGGCACTCTCCCATACAATACCCTGTAGGGAATGTCTTCAATTTCTGAATGATACAGTCTGTTACTAATATGTACTGCTGTCAAAGTTGCTTCTGCCCAGAAACTATCTTTTACCTCTGCATCTGCCATCAAACAAGCAGTTATCCTTTTTATATCTTGTATTCTATTCTCCGCTAAACCATCTTCGTTAGGACAAGCGGGATTAGTAGTTTCATGCCTTATTCCCACCTTTTGAAACCAATTAAACAATTGATTACTTAGAAATTCTCCTCCTCGGTCACTAACAATGGTGCCTACTCTAATATCAAATTGTCTTTCCACCATTCTCACCCATGCTTTTAAACTTTGCCCAGCGTCAGATTTGTTTTTCAATATTCTTACAAAAGCAAACCTTGTAAACCTATCAACAATTACTAGGTAATATTTGCTTCCCCCTAAAGACAAACAATTAGCTTGGGCAACATCTGCATGTACAAACTGAAATGGTCTTTGAGCAATTCTTTTGGTTTTCTTGGCTACTGGAAAAGCTCGGACCTTTACCTGATTGCATACAGTACAATCTAAGTGATTTTTGCATTCAGCAACTTTTAAATCTGGACACATACTGATTAACTTCTTTAAACATTTGAAACTAGCATGACCAAATTTTCTATGGAGTTCATGTATACAGTCTTTGTGAATTGGACTATTGTCTATGTTATTAGCATTTTCAACACTGTAGCTATCAATATTGTCTTCCAAATAGTAAAGTTTATCCTTTTTCAAGCCTATGCCTCGCAATTCCCCATTCAGTTTTATCTTACACATGTTCTTTTCAAAAATGACTGTGTAGTCTCTGTCTGTTAATCTGCTTACTGATAACAAATTATTTTCTAACTCCTTTACATGTAACACATCATTAAAGTTTTCCTTTAGCCCTGGAATGAAAACTGTACCCGTTTGATTTACAGTACTGAGCTCTTTCCCATCAGCCAAAACCACAGTATTTACATTAGCTGATTTTCTATTACTTATCAAATTAATATTGTTACACATTGAAGATGATGCTCCTGAGTCAATTAACCATTTACAATTAGCATTTTGTTTTTCCTTAATCATGGTTGCAAACCCCTTTTTGTTACCACTGTCCTTCAAAAATGGAGGTTTGGACTGTTTTTGATACTGCCGCGGCTGCCATCTGCTCTCCTTTTGCTTGCTTCTCTCAGCAGCGAATTGTTTACATTGTCTCTGTAGATGACCAATCTTTTTACAATAAAAACACCTCCGTTGCTCCCTTGTATAAGCTGCTTCTTCCTGCTTTCGTAGATCAGGTGTCGTTTGTTGTTTTGGCACAGTCCTCAAACTTGCTGAGTCATTCTGCTCAGACTTTCTTCTCAAGTTCTCTTCCAATATTCTGGCAACAATTAAGTCTCTGTTCAGCTCAGCTTCTGGCAAATTTTGCAAGCTATTTGTAATGTTGTCCCAAGAAGAGTCTAGCGATTCTAGTAAAATGTAACACTGCTGCTCTTTGCTAATTTCCACTCCTCTCAGTTCAGCTTGCACAAATAAATCTTGCATTGTTTTTAAATGTTCTATCACACACTGTCCTTTAGTCATCTTTTGTCTGTAAATTCTTTTAGACCAAAGCATTTTTGCAAACGCAGTTGAAGGTGTGTGTAATCTCTGCAAAGTATCCCACACATCCTTGGCGGACACTTTATTTCTTACGTCGTTAATCAAGTCTTCTTCTAGCATGAGATAAAGACATGCTTTTGCTTTAGCGTCTCTGTCTCGAGTGGCTGCATTAGCATCAGCTGCCAGCCCTGTTTCAACTGTCGACCACAGAGACTCCTTTATGAGTAGAGATTGGGCATATATCGTCCAGGTAGAGTAGTTGTTTCTATTTAATTTACTAAACTTTAGTATCTCCATCTTAATTTGTGCAGTGACTCAATTTGACACAGTCCTTCTGAGTATGCACAGCAGACAAAACACAAAATGATTTACTCACAAAGCTCCACAAAACTTTCTTCCACTCTTTGGAACTTTCAGCTTCTGTGGATGCTGGTTGCTCTAGTATCTGGGCCCATAACCCTTGTCAGGGATGATGGGAGTTGTAGCTCTTCACCTCTGGCTCTAACTCACCACCTTGTTATGCAACAGAGCTGACCAGCTTTGATCAGTGGTTGATGCTTCTTTCCCAAGCAGCAGAGTTTCAGAGAATAGGCTGAAGACCCTGACAAACTCTCCAAGCCTTCTCACTCTTCATCCTGAGATGTCTCTAAACTTCTCCAGGATTCTTCTGGCTCTTGTATCTTCCCTCAAGACACCAGACAACTCAGTAGTCTTATATACAAGATCTACTTTATTTTACTATATACATAAATACTATATGCCCTACAAATCACAATCTCTACACTTCACAATATCTCCAAAACTACTCCAAACTACACCACAATGTACATTAGCAAACATTGCAATTTATAGCCATTGTTAGACACCACCCACCAGTCAGTTTCCACCCAGTGGGTGTGTACATACATCTTGATTGGTCCACATAGATCATCCCATACCTAAGACCAACCCAAGTGTTTCATCACTTTACCTTGACCACTTAATGAGTCTCAGGTGTTTGCAATCTATCACAGGTGTTCTCAATATACCTTCTATAACTTTGTCCTTGGCTCTCAAGGCTTCTTAATTATATTATCTTTTTCACCTGTGTATCTTCCTGATTGCTCCTGCTTAGTCACTTTGACATTCACATACATATTTTTATTTCTATTACTGTATATCCCATGTTGCTTTTTCCTTAACAGATTAGGCCTTCACTCCCCTACCCCTGCTTTCTCTATCCACCTTCCCGTCAGTGACACCCTGTCCTGGACATACAAATAGGCTGCTGCCACAGTACAGAATTAATTCAGTTTCGTACCACTTTAACTGTCATGGCACGATCTTACAGAACCGTGGGATTTATGGTTTGTTATGGCACCAGAACTCTCTGACAGAGAAAGCTAAATATCTCACAAAACTACAGATCCCAGAACTCCATAGCAATGTGCCAGGGCAGCTAAGGTGATGTCAAACTGAATTAATTCTGTAGTATAGATGCAGGCATGGAAATGTCTGGCTTTCAACCACAAATTTTACTAGGTGACCTTCCCCTAGATCATAAATTATGTGATCTGGTCATTGTAACCTACATTACAGGGTTGTCGTAAAGACAAAACGAGGAGACCAGGACATTATCTTCCTGGTCCTGCTCCCAATTTGCAGAGAAGCCAAGTGCTTTGACGACTGTGTTAGAAAGGTAGCTATACCTCCATAGAAAGACATTACTGTGGTTTATACCTCTTAATATTGAACTTTAATAACTTGGAAGTTAAATAGTAATTGCAACAATGGTGTTTCTTTATTGATGGACCAACCCCTTCAGTTTATATAACTGAGCTAAACTCTCTTGAGTTTCAATCTCATTAATAATCACATTTATAAATCCAAATTAAGACTTTGGGAAAACATTCTAGAGATATTAATTAGGACATAGAATTACCAATACTTTGATTCTTGAATGAGATAGATGAAGAGTTTGTTTCTGGCTTAATGTTTCCACTCAGTCTTTTTTCTGTAAAGAGAAACATTTCATTCCCTCTTTCAAACTGCAGTGTGTGTGTGTGTGTGTGTACTAGTTTTTATTCTGCTACATAGCAGCAGCCCCTAGGCAAAGGTATTCTTAGTTACACCTTTCACCTTATTTTGTTAATGATATCTGCCATAATGGGCAGCCATCCATTCATTATTTTTAATCAGAGCGAGCTATGAGTCCTTCCTCAGACTTCCCTCCCCACAGGACACCATGGTTAGAGGCAAAAAAAAGAAACTCTGGTCTCTACGTGGCTGCCTTCATGTCTACAGAATAATAACAGCAAGAAAACAGGGATGGAGCTTCCTTTAAGAAGGTATTTGCCAATCAACTGCTTGGAGGGTTCCCAGTTGAAGAAAAGTATCTTGTACTAATAAGTGCATATCCCAACTCAACAGGAGTGCCAATTTGTGGATCATGACTTTGGGTGAAAGGATGGATCCCATGTACCAGGTGGTGGGACTGTTTCTCTGTCTCAGGAGCCCATATGGTTTTCCAAGGCTCTAGTATAGCACATGGAGAACAGAACAGAACATGGAAAAACAGAATGGTTCCTGATTGGCAAAGGGGTGAGGTTAGGCTGCATCCTTTCACCCTATCTGTTTAACTTATATGCAGAAAATATTATACGAAAAGCAGGCTTGCATACAGAAGAGGGAGGCATGAAAATAGAAGGAAGGAGCATCAACAATCTAAGATATGCAGGTGACACCATACTACTAGCAGAAAACATCACAGACCTAGAGCAACTACTGAGGAATGTCAAGGAAGAAAGTGAAAAAGCAGGATTACTGCTGAACATAAAGAAAACAAAAATAATGACCAAGAAGTTATCCATAAATTCAACCTAGACAATGAAGAATTAGAACCAGTAAAAGATTCCCTGTACCTTGGATTAAACACTGATAACAATGGCGACTGCAGTCAAGAAATCAGAAGACAACTAAGAATGGGAGGGCAGCTATGAAAGAACTAGAAAAGGTCCTCAAGAGCAAAGACATACAACTAAGCATGTTTCCCATTGCCATGTCTGGATGTGACAGTGAGACAATTAAGAAAATGTATATATAAAAAAATTCATTTGAGATATGGTGCTGGAGAAGAGTGCCGAGGATCCCATGGACAGCCAAAAATAAAAATAAATGAGTCATTGAACAGATTAGGCCTGAGAGCTCCCTGGAAACCAAGATGACAAAACTGAGACTGTCATACTTTGGCCACATCATGAGAAGATAAGGCTCATTAGAAAAGACCATAATGCTAGAAAAAGTGGAAGGAAAGATGAAGAGAAGAAGACTACACACTAGGTGGATGGACATGGATCTGCAAGAACTGGGGACAGTAGTGAAGAACAGGGAGTATTGGAGATGTCTCATCCACAGGACAGCCATGAGTCAAGATCGACTCAAGGGCAGTTAACAACAACAACAAAATATAGCACAGGAAGCCAGCTAAATGGGGGCAGTCTAGTTGGCTGGCAGAAGCTGGAGCTTAGGAGTAAATCCCCAGGTGAAATTTTCCTCCAGTCTCCAAATGTCTAGCATTGCAGTAACTTAAAACTTCAGTTGAGGATTTAGAAATACAGTTTAAGTATCCAAAGAAAAGGGTCTGTAAGAGTAACATAACAGAGTTTCTGCCTGTTACTCATTACTGGGTATGTCCTGACTGAACAATCAAAGGGGCCATGAGTGGCCAGGTGCTGCACCACCTTGGGAGGTGTTGTGCAGGTAGTAAAGATCTACCAAAAGGGAAAGGAGAGAAGAGAAAGAGACGGCAAGGGTTTGTGGGAGGCACACTGAAGAGTGGAATTAACACACCACTGACATGGAATCCACCAGCTAGACTGGGTGATGCAGGGAATATTTCAGGTCCAAGTCCTTATAAATTGTGAATGTGGAAGCTTTTGGTTTCATTTGAAAATTACAAACTCCTCCTAGGCACTCATACCAGTATATCTGCATCTGATGACACTTGGATGCAAAGGGGATGGAGCTCCTGTTCTTTTAATGCTTGTACAGCCAAGGGAATTTCATCCGTGCACATCAAGCTGCACCTGCCATAATAATTTCCTTTTGCTAGAACACCAATAATGTAATGTCATGTTTGTGACATTGTGCTGGCTAGGCTCCTGTTTCTTGGCGCCAGAATAGATGGAGGCCTGAAGTTCCCTTAAAAGGTTATATAATGCTCTTCCCAAAAGCATTTAAATTGAAAAATGCAGCATGAATGATGTTTGCAAGGAAAATATGTGAAAGGTGTGTGTGTGTGTGTTTCTAACAAGATCTGTTTGCACTGAGACAAACTGGTAACTTCTTAGAAAGGCTAACTGTCCAATTATACAAAGATATTACAGAACCTGGCAATTTAGCAGGGAGAAGAGCTAACTGCTTGAGTTTTGCAAACATCTGTAAATGAACCTTTAATTCTAAAAAGGTATAATCACACAAGGAAATTGTAATTCTACAGCTGGAAACTTGACTGGCTTTACAACTCTTCTGTAAGGAAACCATATTAAATGTCTGGCTCATTACTGATGATGCCAATTATCTGGCTGCAACAAATAACAGTGCAGAAGAAGAGGCTAAAATAAGAGAATTTTCATTTGTGATTTCCATTAGTATTTGATTTAGAGGAATCTTTTTACCTCTAGGAGCCAGAGATGGAGGTGTAGACTCAAGTTTCAACTTCTGTATTTCAATTTTTTAAACTTCAATTTCTTTCCATCCTGAATGTGAAGAAATTTGAGAGTTTTTGTAAATTCTTCAAACATGAACCAATCTGAAATTCTCCCCATTTGTATTGATTAAATTCAATTGGACACTAAGCACAGAGAGGACCATGTTGGATGTGTCTGCCACACAAGCATTAGAAATGAACAGCCTGTTAAAAGGGAGGAAAGGGGCTGGCAATCATAATACAGAACTCCATGGTTACAGGGATTCAAATCCAGGCTTTTAAGATTTGGGCAATCTAATCCCTGGGTTGGTCAATTCTGGTTTCTCCCACCATTGAAGTGTCTTTCCATCTTAAACATGACAAGAATGTGATTTTTGTCAAATTGTTATTGAAACCAAATTGAACTTCTCACCCATCACTAGGATCAGTGTGTGCAATTTGCACTATGCCAGTGGTACCTCAACAGTATCAACATGTCTCATCCCTTTCTCTTGTTCCCCAAGGGCAGCTGGCTGTGCTGATTCAGTTATCCTTTCCCTTTCTTGGCTTGAACCAGTACTGCTTATATATGAGGTACAGATTCCAGATCTATTCCTTGCAATGTGATTTTTCTCCAGACAAAGGGTGCCCAATACCTGTGCAGCAGAAATGTGCTGTTGACACCATGGACGTTACCACACTGGCCCTACAGCAGCGTCATTTCAGCCTCACTTCAGCCTCGTTTCAGCCTCGTTTCAGACTTTTTTTCCGTGTGTTCTCACGACGTCGCAGCAAACCCCGCCCTTCCCTACCTCGTTTCGGCGTCATTTCAGCTTCGTTTCAGTCCTTTTGACTTCCGAGAATTTTAAGGAATACACCCGAGCGGTCGGCACTATACCGGAATGACGCTGATCTCGGCATAGGTATAAACACGAGATCCTTGTCATTCCGGTATAGTGCCGACCGCTCGGGTGTATTCCTTAAAATTACGGCCGATGGTTCCTTGCGGTATGTGGGAGAGGCGAGGCGCTGGGGCTGCCGGGGGACCAACACCTTCCCCACCAGCACACCTGGAGCTGGAGCGCAGCCGGGAACTTGTGGTAAGTCCACTGCCTTGCCTTGCCTTGCTTTGCCAGCGCCAGAAGAGAGGGATCCCCTCCTGGACCCCTTGCCTTGCCCTTCTTTGCCAGCGCCAGGGAGGGATCCCCTCCTGGACCCCTTGCCTTGCTTTGCTTTGCCAGCGCCAGAAGAGAGGGATCCCCTCCTGGACCCCTTGCCTTGCCCTTCTTTGCCAGCGCCAGGGAGGGATCCCCTCCTGGACCCCTTGCCTTGCCTTGCTTTGCCAGCGCCAGAGAGGGATCCCCTCCTGGACCCCTTGCCTTGCTTTGCTTTGCCAGCGCCAGAAGAGAGGGATCCCCTCCTGGACCCCTTGCCTTGCCCTTCTTTGCCAGCGCCAGAAGAGAGGGATCCCCTCCTGGACCCCTTGCCTTGCTTTGCTTTGCCAGCGCCAGAGAGGGATCCCCTCCTGGACCCCTTGCCTTGCCCTGTCTGCGCATGTGCATGAACATCCTTGCCGGATCGAGGTAGGGATCTTTCAACTTGTGTGGGAACAGGAGTTCCGAGCCCCCAGAGCGGAACCATTCCGGAATCTCACATTCCTCACTGATTCCATTCTAGTGTGGTAATGTGTTCCGCTTGCCGGGCACATTCCGGAATGAGCCCAAAATGGTTCCGAAATGATTCCGACCAGCTTTCTCGCCGCTCTCTTGCTGCAAGTGTGGTAACGTCCCATGTCTGTTATGGCATTGTCTTCTACATCCACTACCAACTCCACATTGACAATCAGTATCTCCATAGGGGAGGGCTGGATTTGAAGATACTGGATTTTGCTGCACATGGAAAACTTTAACAAGAGGGAGGCAAGAGACTGGGACTTAACTCTTTGAGGTTTCTACCTCCAGAAAAGGCAAAACTCTTTCATTGGACTACAGTTGACAATGTTTACCAATACAGCATCTAAACGTTTTTCCAGATGGAACAGAACAAATACTCCTTGAGAAATTCAATATTCTCTGCCTAAGAAGGGAGCAGTTAGCTCTGCACAGGACAGGGACAGATGGATATCAAGGGAAAGTACTTTTCTATTGCTAATGGAGTTTTAATTTTATTTAAAAGATAAAGGTAAAGGTATTCCCCATTGACAAGGTTGTCAAGTCATGTCTGACCGTAGGGGGTGGTGCTCATCTCTGTTACTAAGCCAAAGAGACTACTTTGTCAGAGACTACTCTGTGATCCCACAGAATGCTGTTTACCTTTCCACCAAAGTGGTACCTATTTATCTACTTGCGTTTGCATGCTTTCGAACTGCTAGGTTGGCAGAAGCTGGTATTAGTCACTGGAGCTCACCCCATCATGCAGCACCCAGGCCTCAAACTGACAACCTACTGATCTTGCAATCAACAGAGTCAGTGTCTTAACCACTTGAGCCACCGCATTCTGTTAATTAATTTTATTTGTTAGTGTGGTTATGCAGCTCATGATGATCCACGTCAATGTGCAGCACCAGGATCACGATTTTCTCAGATGCAGGCAGTAGCTTGTCAGCTGGAGAAGTACCTCTCCCCTTCCAGACAGAGTAAAGAGACTCTACAGACAGACATCTCTCAGATGAGGCTTTAGTCTTAGTTCCTCTATGTACAAGGCTATATACAGCAACAACGACAACCATCCACATTCACTATCCACAACCACACCCACCACAATCCACAACTACAACCACTATCCACATCAATCCACATGTGTGTCCAGAGGCAACTCCCTTATATAGCCAGGGCTCCATGTGGCCGTCTGGCCCTGCCTCTTCCTGTGGACACCTGTCACTCGCCTGAGTGACTCTGCAGTTTTGCAGCAGTTGTCTGTGCTTTCCAGCACCAGGTGACCATCTGCATGATGTCACTTCCCATGACACAGCATGTGTCAGCATGACTCAGCATCAGTCAAATGCTGTGTCATCATGGCTGCTGCTATTCCCCACATTGTACATTTTCCCCTGGGACTCCTTCCTAACATTACTGCCTGTCTTTTATTGCCCTTTGTTCCAAATTCTCACATGGCCAAGAAGGAACAATCTCTGCCTGCACTGAAATCCCTCAGTACCACCTCAACTGACAATAGAGTAACATCTGAGACAGAATGTAGACCTGTGTCTCTCTGTGTCTTTACCATTTTCCCTACTCGAATTATTTTTTAACATCTTTACTGGATTAAGAAGCCAGTGAAGTTTCAGAAGCTTGCATAATGCATCTTCTGCATTTTGGTTTAGCCAATTGCTCTTTTGTGGATTTCGGATTTTGTTATATTTTCCTGTATGACCAATATGTCTACCCCTGAACATGCTTCCATGGGGATGATGATTACTATTATGATGCTATTTATATCTCACCTTTTTTCCTAATCTGCAACTCAAAGTGGCTTGCATAAGTTAAAAGAGATACAGCCATTATATATATTATAGTACAAAAGTTGAATTCAGTAACTCTTTGGGAAGGGAATTACAGAGCTTGGGAGCAGAAACCAAAATTTCTCATGTTCTCACCAGATGTACCTGTGAGAATGGTGGGAGACCAAAAAGACATATTCAGCTTTCATGAAGCTTGGAGCCATGTATGATCATATTTTCAGGCAATGAGGAAATGTACAGTCAGAGAGCTGTAGACAGATAGGCTTTCCCAGGCCACCTACATGAAAGGCATAAATGTCACAGGAAAGAGCTAGGGAGCAGGGATGTAAAGAAAACCCACTTTTTTCCCTCCTCCCCAATGAGAAAAGAATGTGTCAGCACAATTAGACACTTCAATGAAAAAGTGGTCAATTGCTGTGAGAGTTTTTTTTTTTTAATCATTTTTGTTTTGGAGTTTGTGTCTTGTGTTTTGTAAAATACTGATTTGGATTTGATAAATTTGGTTTTTATGTGAAACACCACATTTCTGTGCAGAAAACTATTTTACTGCAGTAAACTTAATTTTACACAAGTGACACTGCAGTTTGTGTGAAAATGTTGGGAGGAGGGGGTTGCACACAGCCAAGGGCTGTTGAGGGTTTTTTTAATTTTAGTTTTTTTACACAAACAAAAAATCATTGGAAAAAAATGTGCAAAACTCTTGCAATCTTGTTTACTAGGAAGAAACCTTTTAAAATTATTTTTCTTACATGCATGAACAAAATAAGAAAATATTTACACCTCTAGATGGGAACTATGTGAAGTACAAATATGGTGTTGGGGATAGCTCCACAAACAGCAGTATTTATTTATTTGTGTGCTTGCTTGTTTGTTTCATATTCTACTTTTCTCCTAATATAGGGACTCCAGGTGGCTAACAGCAAATTTAAAACAATACAAATTCAAAACAATACAGAAACATTTTAGTATAATATAAATATATTTTTTAAAAAATTATAAAGTTTAAAACATTAAACATTCAAATAGTAAAATGTATTAAAAATTTTATACAAACCTTAAAATCTGAACTGCACAGCATTTAAAAGCCCAACCCTCATTTGTTTGAGATGATGCAAAAATGTTATTATCAGATCAAGTAGTAAAACTCCTCCTGGATTATACTGCTCACATTATCTGTAAAGGATAGCTGAACTGAATTACCCTCCATAACAATCTAGCAGGTGCATAGAAACTAGAAGTCAGGGCAAAAATTTCATTCCAAGTTATTCCCTTATACAGTTTTCCATGGAAACTATTCATCAGCCCCCGCTGCCATTGTACTTGAAATAGTGTAATCCAGGTACAAATCTTCAAATTAAAAGTATATACATGTATATATGGAATATGAAAAATTTCAGTACTAGGTATTCTATAATTAAAGTCTTCTAAACTAATTTCTTCTCCCAATATATCACAAAAGACAGATATTAAATGAACACACCTTTAAGAATTTCTAAAATTGGAATAGACTTATGCATGAGTGCAGTCTTGGCTCTTTAAGATAACAGCAGATATTATTTGAATTATCAGGAGAGGAAGTTTCTTTTTGTTCAATGTTTTATAAGTGTCTGCTTAATTGAGGTATCCATCATTATCCTTAACTTTCCTCTCCTCCAAATACTTTTACATTCAAATTAATTTCACTCTTTCTCACCCTGCATTGGTTGTAAAAAACTCTATGCTACAGGGTTCCAAATTGAAAACAACAAAGCAACTCCCCAACTTTTTGCAAAATAAAGTTTCATCTGCTGTAGCTTAATTGGATTCCTGACTGATGTTAGACAGATGCTTATTAAAATTTACACTATTTTATAAATAATTAATTAGTAGGTGTCAGATAAAAAGCACTTTCTCCATTAATTAAAGGGGTTTCTTTTTAATAATCTTGGAGGACTTCTCTCTGAATTACATATTTTTAGTTTTTTCTTGGCTTAATAATATTTGAAAATAAAACATGCTACAAAATATAGGATGGATTATCAGGGCTATTTTGTTTGTTTGTTATGGTCCATACTTCTTCTACTCACTCTTTCCCTGCTGTGATCAAAACAACATTCATTATCATTTCAAACTAAACAATACATTTGGTATGTATTTAGAAGAGATGTCCCTTCAATCAGTGAAAATTGTTTTGTGTAAATTTTTTATAACATATACATTTCTTCAATTGTGTATCTTGCATCTAGCATGCTTTGATCAGTGATTGATTATTGAAAGGTAAATGCAGGTTTAATCTGATTGTGGAAGTTGAGTCTCAATTTACACTGCTCCACTGACAACATTTCAAATGTATGGCATTTCTCCAGAAATAAATAAATAATGTAAAGTCTCACCTAGGTCTAATCTGCACTGCAAATATAATGCAGTCTGACATTGCTTTAACTACCATGCCCAATGCTATGGAATTCTGAGATTTGAATTTTGTGAGATATTTAGCCTTCTCTGCCATAGAGCTCTGGTGCCACAACAAACTACAAATTTCAGGATTCCATAGTATGGAGCCATGACAGTTAAAGCAGAGTCAAACTACATTATTTCTGCAATGCTGATTAGACCTTAGAATGGCTATCTCTCCTATTGCATCTATGCAGTTGACCTATGTTGCGGTAGGACTAAGGAATTGAAGTCTTGATATTGCCAGAAGGAAAGAGTTTCCTTTGCCTGCTTAGACGTTGGGTGTAAAGAGGAGGAGGAAGAAACTGGAATCTTGGGATTTTGGTATGGTTGGAAGGAAGGGTTTCCTTTGCTTATTTTAGTGCAGTTGATATAGGCTCTCAGCCAACAATGATTTCTGTCAACATAGCAGCCTGTGTCAGAAAAGCCCTTAACTCTAGTAAATTCTCTTTGAATTTAGATATGAAAAAAGGAAAATTGTTGTGCTCAAATCCTCTAGCTCTCTAGCAAACTTTTCTGTCTATTTCTTCCTGCTGATCCTTCCGCCCAAAATAATTTCCTTCACACATCCTTTCTCCCTCCTTGTAGCTTTATCAGAACACCTCTTACAAAGGAATTTTGTACTTGCAACTGTATTGAACATAGTGAGTCAGGCTAGAACATACTGAGGGCCAATACAGATGGCCAAAAGAGGTGGCACAGAGCCAGCCTTGGGAGTGGTGGATCGGGGCCACAGCAACCTCATACCGCTGCCTCGATCTTCCTTTTTGCCACCCCTTCAGCTGCAGTGGTGGCTTTTTTGCATCCTTTTGCATCCTGATGCCGCACACCATGCAAACGAGCGTGCAGCATCTGGATGGGAACAGGGTGGAGTCTGGATGGCTGGCATGTGTCTGCTCCACTCCAACTCCGCCCCCAGGCTGGCCCTTTGTGCCATTCTTGAGTCAGGTGAGTCCAACAGTAGGTATTAAAGAATCAAATTAAAAGACAGAAAATGGTAGTAATGAAATAGCTATTCTGCCACCATGACTCTATGGACGTTGCAGGTGGGGTGGATTGGCAGGATAGCGTTGGCAGGATAGTGTGGGAAAGTGAGAATGTTTTGGTTACCAGTGGGCACCATAGGGGCACATTTTGGGTGAAAGGGGGTTCTGTTATAATAAATGGTTTTGATTGGGTTTTGATATTAAGATTCCTTTGGATCTCTGTCAGAAGCCCTAGGCTGGAAAGGGCCTCCATCGCCATGGGCTCAAGGTGAGCACATCACGTAGGCACTACAAGCCATTTGCAGATCAAAAGGCCAGGCTTAGGAGCTGCAATGCAGGACATTCACACCTGAAAAGATTTATGAGCCAGTCAGGATGTGTCCTTAAGGTGAGGAAAAGTAAAAAAACCTACATCCCATCTCCCCTCTTCTGGAAATTGTCCACTTCAAAGCATAGCAATCGGAATCCTTTGATGTTCAATAGCAACTCTTCGCTTCTAGGGTTTAAATACTCCCCAAAATCTCAGGGAAAAGGGGGGTCTGGATAGATTTCATGATGGTCCTGTACCATTCATGATCTCTAGCTAGAGTCTCTGGCTCTACCTACTGTTCTTTTCCGTTGAGTCTATTCATTGTTGGAGCAACATCTTTGCAGGTAATAATCACCATTAGAAAGCCTTGTGTTCCTATCCAAGCTAACTACTTTACTCCTCAGTTCTTGTGTGTGTGCATGTATGTTAGGGTGTCTTTGTATGCTTGAATCCTCAAATAAAGCTTTGTTTCTACATCAGTCTCTTCTCTAGCCACCTCCGTAAACATAGGATAAAAGATCCCATAGAAGACTTGGACTTTAGTAATTCCCCAGGTTCAGAGTCTTCTCATTACAGTTCCTTAAAATGCACTCTAGGTTATATGGGACTTGACTGTGGGAAGAGGAATGACTTGTGGGGCTACCCTGGGCCTGGCCATCTCTCAAATTCTATGTCACAGTATTTGGGGAGAAAGGATGGTTGAAGAAGGTCTTTCTGGTCAAATCGGCAATGATTGCTTAGTGCTAGAGAGATCTGGGAACTGTAGTTTGTTTTGGTACCAGAGCTCTCTGACAGAGAAGGCTAAATGTCTTACAAAATTACAATTCCCAGAATTCCTTAGCATTGAGCCAGGGCAGTTAAAGTGCTCCCAAACTGGATTATTTCTGCAGTGTGTTTTGGCCCTGTGCTTAAAACACCCTTCCACATAACTAAGCTCTTCAGTCAACTTATACATTCTTTATAATGATTACTCCACTGTTATATGAGCCGACATTACAATACACTCAGTGACCAAATGTTAACTCAATACGATTGAGAGCCAGATTATAAATCCTCAGGGATAGGAATCTGTCTACTTTGCTTAAGTAAGATACAGGTTGAGACACCCTTATCAGAAATGCTTGGAAGTAGAAGTGTTCTAGATTTTGGATTTTGAAATATAATTCCAAAGTTAGTATCCTCAGGGGTTCCATTCCAGACCACCACCACCACCACACAGATGGAAAAAAAACACACTCAAGTCCTGAGGTTTTTAATGGTTTTTAATGGTGGTGGTGTGTGCGCAGCTGCTCTGACATGGCTGCATGTGCACAGCCATTATGGCCAATGGGGCTTGACATTTGCAGATGCTTAAATCCATGGATAGGAAGCCTGTGGAGGACTGTATTTGTAGTCTTGGAGATGAGACTCAAATTGAAACATATATCTTATACACATAGCCGGAAGATAGTTTTATACATAATATTTTTAAATAATTTTGTGCACAATGTAAACTTTGTATACATTGAAACATCAGAAAGCAAAGGTGTCACTATCACAGCCATCCATGAAAATAGTTTTAGATTTTAGGGTATTTCAGATTTTGGAATTCTTGATAAGGGAGATCCAACCTGTATCTTGCCCAGTCATAGTATTTTAGCGCTAGTGGAATAAGGGTCTTTCCTACCACAGCCCACTGTATCTCTGAAAAGCTGCTTCAGGGTTTTAGTGGCAGTGCCAGATTTATGCAGAAGTTAAGCTAAGCAAGCCACAGCTGTTGTTGTTTGCCTTCATGTCATTTTTGACTTATTGTGACCATAAGGTAAATCTATCATGAGATTTTCTTGACAAGATTTGTCCAGAGGAGGTTTTGCCATTGCCTTCCTTTATGACTGAGAGCAAGTGACTTGAGGGACCTTTAAATTGGGGATGTGAAAATCTTTTCTAATTTGTACATTTATATGCACAGTTCACCTAACCTACGTAACTTTTTCCAATGGAACAAAGTGTGTGTGTGTGTGTGTGTGTGTGTGTGTGTGTGTGTGTGTTCCCCAGAGTTACATTCATCTATTTACATTTTAAAATATATGCATTGTTTTGTGCTGAATCTTCTGAAAGGAAACACTTACCTGAGCAGTAGAATCCAAAGATATGGCCATGTTAGTCTGTAGAATCAGTACCACCTTTGAGACTAACTAAAGGTCTCTACAGACCGGCCCAAAGGGCCAACCTGGAGGCAGAGATGGGGGGGGGGGCAGCTACACGCCGGCCACCCCAACCCCACACCAAGGACGTCCTTCCAGTGCAGCAGTTTGACATGCTGCACCGGAAGGGGTGCTAAAGAGCCACGCGCCAGCATTTAGTGCGGCATTTTGCTGCCCGTAAAAGGAGTGGCATTTTGCTGCTCTTTTCTGGGTGGCAAAAGGGAGGATTGGGGCTGTGCAGTCCAGCAGCCTCAACCCTGATCTGCCGCTTCCCGGGGCGGCTCTCCACCGCCCCTTTGGGCCCGTCTGTAGAGGCCCTAAAAGAAACAGATTGGCAGCATAAGCTTTCATTCTTCAGTCTACTTCCTCAGATGTGTACATACTTACCTGGGCAGTCAGTATTGTGTACCAAAGAGAACCCAGCTGGTCAGCCATGATTGCTCTGGCTGATGACCTCCATCTAGGCATTGACAGAGGAAGTGTGACCCTGTTGGTGCTTCTAGATCTCTTGGCGGCTTTTGACACTATAGATCACAACATCCTCTTGGAATGCCTGGAAGAGTTAGGAATTGGGGGCACTGCGTTGCAGTGGCTCCATTCCTTCTTCTCAGGTAGATTCCAGAGGGTGATGCTTGGGGACAGTCGCTCCTCTAAAACGAAGCTTAATTGTGGCATCCCTCAGGGTGCCATTCTGTCCCTGATGCTAATATAATAATAATAATAATAATAATAATAATAATAATAAATTTTATTTATACCCTGCCCCTCTGCATAGCAATCAGGGTGGCTTCCAACATAAAATTACAATACAAGAAAATCAATCCTAAACCCCAGCCCTCCCAACCCTTAAAAAGTTATTAAACTATACAAATTTAAAAACGATTTAAAGCAAATTACACAGATTTTCTAATTAATAAATTAAGTACGGCAGCAGAGAATATAGTAGTGGTTGAAAAGGTAAAGGGAACAAGTTCCCCGACTTGGAAGACTAATCAGGAAATGCCTGCCAGAAGAGATCCGTCTTGACTGCCCTTTTAATGCTGTCTAAAGTTGGTAAATGACACCCAAATATACTTCTCCATGTCTCGGTCAGCAGCATTGACGACAGACAGCATTTCTCCTCTCAATCAGTGTCTTGAAGCAGTAATGGATTGGATGAGGAAAAACAGACTCAAACTGAATCCAGATAAAATGGAGGTACTTATAGTAGAGGCCCCCAAACCAAGTATTGGGTTGCAACCTCCAGTCCTAGATGGGGTCATGCTCTCCTCGAAGGACTGTGTTCACAGTCTAGGGGTGCTCCTAGATCCATCGCTTCAGATGACTAATCAGGTGAATGCGACGGTCAGGAGTTCCTGTTATCAGGTTCGACTTATACATTAGCTGCTCTCTTTCCTGGAAGTAAAGGACCTAGAAACTGTAGTACAGGGGTAGGCAACCTTTCCCCTTTAAGGGCCGAGGGACTTCAGCTCCCAGAATCCCAGGAGCTATTGGCCAACATGGGACTATTAGCCAACATGGCTGAGGCTTCTGGGAGCTGAAGTCCCTCGGCCCTTAAAGGGGAAAGGTTGCCTACCCCTGATGTAGTACATGCACTGGTAACCTCATGACTTGATTTCTGCAATGCACTCTACATGGGGCTACCCTTGTGCCTAGTCTGGAAACTCCAATTAGTACAAAACATGGCAGCCAGGTTGGTCACCGGAAAATCTAGAAGTGACCACATGACACCTATTTTGAAATCACTTCACTAGCTGCCTATTGGTTTCCAGGCACAGTACAAGGTGTTGGTTATCACCTTTAAAGCCCTACATGGCTTGGGTCCAACCTACTTAAGGGATCGCCTACTTCCATATAATCCACTTCGCACCCTCAGGTCCTCTGGGAGAAATCTATTGCAACCTATCAAGACCAGATTGACTTCAACCTCCCAGAGGACCTTTTTAGCTATCGCACCCAGATTGTGGAATGGCTTGCCAGAGATCTGTCAACTTAGATAGCTTCAAAAAAGCTGTCAAGATGGATCTCTTCCAGCAGGCCTTTCCTGAACAGAATTCCTTGGCTATAAACAAACCCCCTTACATTTGTATTATGCTGCCTTTCTACCCAATAGACCATTTGTTATTAATATTTTAATCAAATTATATTTTTAAATTGTGCTAAGTTTAATTCTTTTTTAAGGGGGGGTAAGATATATGATCATATACTGTTATTATGTATTGTATTGGTCCGTTTTAACATGTAAGCCGCTCTGATTAATATCACAGTAGAAAAGCAGGATTCAAATAAAAGTTTTATTTATTATTTATTTTATAGTATACAGACAGAAATGGCTGAATTATAAACTACAACTGGATGATCTGTAAAATGCAAACTTCTTTTTTTAACCCATCGGGGGGGGGGGGGGGCTTAGGTAGAACAAATTCCTTCTTGTGTACAGACATGATGTAGTAGAAGCAGAAACCATTTCAGCCCTGGTGGCGCAGTGGTTAAATGCCTGTATTGCAGCCACTCACTCATAAACCACAAGGTTGCGAGTTCAGTACCAGCCAGGGCTGAGGCTCGACTCAGGCCTGCATCCTTCCGAGGTTGCTAAAATGAGTACCCAGCTGTTGGGGGGCAATGAGCTTACAGTTGTAAACCGCTTAGACATCCCATAGTGTGATATGAAGCGGTATATAAATGAAGCTGCTTTGCTTTGCTTTGCTTCAGTTCTGTCTGCTACCATGCAAATACCATTTGTAACAACTTCTCTTAAGCTCAGAATTACTGTTTTTATATTTTTTTATTTTACATATAATTTCCGTTCCCTTTGATTGCAATCCTTCACCCAACCATTCATGTGTATAATGGTATGCCAGCTGATGGAAACCATTATGTAAAATAACTGTAGACCACAAAAGCTAATGCCAGTTAAAATATGTTAGTCTTTAATGTGCCAGAAGTCTCTTAGTATTGGATTCAGCTTGTCCTGTTAGTGGCATACATAAACATTACTCCAACGTATGTCTGCATATGCCTTTTTAAACTGTTGTAAAGGTTAGTATTCTCTTCCTCACTCCACAACAACTCCTCTAGAATAATTGTTTGTTTGTTTGTTTGCTTGCTTGTCATCCCACTTTTCTCCATATGGGACCCAAAGCAGCTAAATGGGCTATTGCTTTACTGTGATAGCACCATTCCATGGCCATTCAATGGCTGGTGGAGAAGGAGGTACCTTTCATCATTGAGGACAAAGGAAGGGAAATGTCATAGAAGCAACTGGGTATGTCCCCATAACCAGGTGCAGAATGATGACATGATCTGCTGGCACATACAGAGGACCCCAGTGTATCTTAATGAATGATGTCATATGTATGCATCTGGCTTTGGAGACATAGCCAGTTGCTTCTTCAATCCCCCCCTCCCCAATTCTCTCTGTGTGAGGCTACAGTGGCTAAATGGTGAGTTCAATGAGGATTAAGAGGAGAGGCATGGCATAGTGCCACTTGTGGAACTTTTATACTATGTTCTGTGATACAAGCTCTTGGCCAATGTTTAAAGGGTTCAAATGGCGCCTAATAGTGGGTTGCAAAATCAAAGTCAGGATGTTTTTGCAGGCTTAGATCAGCTCAGACTAGTTATTGGAAGAAAGTGAGGTGTGGTTGAAGAATAACCAGGTGATGTTGGAAGATGTTGGAAGATGTCAACAGCACTTGAATGTGAATTGCTGGTCCCCCAATATTTTGTAGACCTACTGCATCTAACTGTTTTGAGAGAACAGCTAGTTCTGGACTTTCCAGCCTACCACTGAATGAACTTAAAGGCAATTCACAATATTTAACTTTCAAGAACTGCAAAAATTGGGATATAATGAATTAGCTACTTATTCTGGGTTGTTAAGAAGAGATAATTCACAGTATGGACATTCCTATGTAAAGAATCAAGGCATTATGATTTGGGCTACTGTTATCCTGATGGTGAACTGGAAACAGCTGAGTGATAGTTCCTGACTCATCCTCAGTAACCATCTATTGGCGAGTCTGGATTACAATTAACACATGAAGAGATTTGCCTTTTTATTATGTCAGAATGTGCACCAAACTGGGCTCTTTTTCATTTGACAGGAACTATTGGTTCTTAATGTCAAATTGATTTAGGACTGACATGTTCTTCATTTTTATAAAATTCACTCTTAGTAATTTATGTAGAGGTTTAGCATGCAGAGTGGATAAACAGAATATTGCACAAATCTTGTGCAAGGGTTAAGTAGAACTGTTATTTACCATCTGTCATATTATTTATCATGAGTACTTTGCAACATAAATGAAAAATAATCCCCCTAATTGTCATGTCCTTAAGATAGTTTCAAGCTTAATCAAATTGGGTTTATCAATGAAATGTCACTTGAAGGTTGAATGTGTTCAGGTTTGTTTACTACTGCCACCTGCCAAGTTCACTGCAAAATGAATTAATACACTTTTAAAATCTGGGAGCCTGACAGAGCTAAGTCTGTGGCATTATTAGCTTACATAATTTCAAGCATTCAAGGTGATATTCCAATGACATTAAATACTTATGTGGCTGTAAAATTTGCAGTGTAAATGAATGTGTTAGATTGACAAGAAGTATAAACCTTATTAAGAATTGAATGCTTCAACAATTCAGTGAAAGCAACGCAATAGAATAATTAAAATAAAAGCACAGTGTGCTCTACTAGACTAGGGAAAATTAACCTGGTACCCTCTAAATTTGGCAGGGGCTACAAGTCCCATAATATCAATAATCTATCATGCTGGATGAGACTGGTGGGACTAAGCTGTAGTCTAAAACATCTGAAATGTGCCAACTTGCTTATCTCTGAATTACATAGAGTTTCAGCTTCAGACTCAAACTGAGGGCCATTCCATGGTATTTTGCTGTCTGAGGTGGCAAATGACACTCCCTCACTTTACATGAAAGTGCTAGTATCCAAATTATTTTGCAGACATAAAGGAGAAAACCCAACAAGCACCTCCCTCCCTTCTCTCATACAGTAAGAATGCAATAATAAAATGAAAACAATTTTCTTTCTCTTTATGACTTTCAAAGCCAAGTTCCTGAGCTGGCTACTCAGCCATGAGGGTCACAGTGCAGCCTATGAAAAGCCACTATCTATTCCAACCTATCTCAAAAGGATGTACTTTGGTCCTCTGCATCTTTTCTTGAAGTCCCATTTAATTACTAATATGTAGTGTTAAGACTTCCCCCTTAAACATAATAGCTGGAACTTCTAATCAGCTTGGGTTGCTTGCAGTAACTGGCATTTCTGGTAATTCCTTCAAAGAAAAAAAAATACAAATCAGTTCAAAAGTTCTGTTCTGCTTCATAATCAAGGATAACACAGCTGCAGAAAGCAAACTTCAGTGGGCATTTTTGCTGTTCACTATCTTCTCACATGTACAAAAAGCTGGTGGGGGGGAGGGAAGGACAAGAGGCTACTGTCAGAACAGAACACGGAGAAACAGAATTGTTCCTAATTGGCAAAGGGGTCAGAAAAGGCAGCATCCTATCACCCTACCTATTCAACATATATGAATAGAACATATTGTAAGGAAAGCAGGCTTGGATATGGAAGAGGGAGGAGTGAAAATAGGAGGAAGAAATATCAACAATCTTAGATATGCTGACAACACCATAATACTAGCAGAAAACCTCACAGACCAGGAACAGCTACTAAGGAAGATCAGAGAAGAAAGTGCAAAGGCAGGCTTACTGTTGAACATAAAGAAAACAAAAATAATGACCACAGAGAACTTACACACATTCAAACTAGACAATGAGGAAATAGAAATAGTAAAAGAATTCTCATATCTGGGATCAAATATTGATCTGAACAGGGACTGCAGCCAGGAAATCAAGAGAAGATTAAGAATGGGGAGAGTGGCTATGAAAGAACTAGAAAAGATCCTAAAATGCAAAGATATACAACTCAGCACAAAAGTCAGAATCATACAAGAATAGTGCTGAGGATCCCATGGATCACCAAAAGGACAAACAAATGGGTCCTAAAACAGATCAAGCCAGAGATATCCCTAGAAGCCAAGATGACAAGACTTAGAGTGTCATTCTTTGGACACATCATGAGAAGGCATGAATTGTTGGAAAAGACAATAACGTTAGGAAAGGTGGAGGGAAGTAGAAAGAGAAGAAGGCCACATATCAAGTAGACCATGAATATGAGTTTGCAGGAGCTGGGCAGAACATTAGAGGACAGGGGGCCTGGAGATTTCCATAGGTCGAGACAAACGTGAAGGCAGTTAACTACAACTAATAGTGGGGAAAGCCACCTGGCTTTACAGGCATCGTCAAATAACTAGTTAGTCCTCTCAACTTTGAGAATACCATTCTTTATGTGGGGAAGGTATCTCTGTTCCCCATTCCTCTGCCAGCTCAACCCATTCCTAGAATTGGAAGACCTAAAGATGGTAGTGCACATACTGATAACCTCAAGGCTGGGTTTTTGCAATGCACTGTACACTGGGGTACCTTTGCACCAAATTTGGAAACTTCAGATTGATTGCTAGTACACTGAGGAATGAGCATATCCCACCAATATTAAAATCACTCCAGCAGCTGCCAGTTGGTTTCTGGACAAAGAACAGAGTGTTGGTTATCATCTTTAAAGCGGCACATGGTTTGGGTTCAGGTTACCTATGGGATCACCTCCTCCCATATAATCCACCCTGTACATTAAGATACATTGGAGGACATTTATTTCAACTGGCCAGAACTAGAGTGGCAACTGTCACCCAGAGCACATTTTCAACGGTCACCCCTAGACTGTGAAATGACCTTCCAGGAGAGATTGGACAGCTAAATATGCTGTCTGAATTTAAAAGAGTATTAAAGACCTATCTCTTCTGACAGACCTACCCAGTCAATTTTAAACTAGGGATTTTGAATTAGTATGTTTTTAATTTTATGCCTGGGTAATTTTAATGTTTAATGGTTATCTTAGTCCTATGTTTATGTGTTTTAACCAATGTATTTAAATGGTTTCATTTCTTTAGTTATATATTGTATTTTAATGGGAGAGAAGCAGGCAAGAAAATCATCATCATCATCATCATCATCATCTGTGAATTTTTATTTATAGCTTAATTTTTCTCCAAATCCCCAACCGGTCCAAACAATACTAATTTTTTCAGTGTTTTCTTGCATGTATTCCTGAACATATCCTCAGTTTAGCTCCATCACTGGGATTACTCACTCATGCTAGTTAAAGCAGAATATGAATTAATTACGATGGAGTAAGTTCACCTTCCTCTCCGTATCTCTCTGCCTGTCTCTCTTTAACAACAACAGAAACCAACACATTCTAGTTTAAGACCTGTGCATGCTTAATTCATACAATTTACAAGAATTCCACTCCATTCTGAAGAATAAGGGTGAGCATCTTGGTGACCTCCAAATATTGTGGACTAAAATGATTATCAGTCCTAACCAGCATGGTCAGGAATTATGGGTGTCCAAAACATTAAGAAAGCACCTTGTTACCTACCTCTACTAGACCACTGTAGAGCTGGGGCAAGGAACTATAACAGCCACAGGGGCCAGAGTGTTCACCAGTACTCCATCAGTAGATCATATGATATCATGCACTCCCTGCTATTAGACACTAGAGCTAGGGGGGTGTAGTGCACTGAACTATGACTCTGGAGGCCAGACTTCAAATCCCTGCTTGGCCATGGAAATCCACTAGATGACCTTGGGCAAGTCACACACTCTCAGCCTCAAGGAAGACAAAGGCAAATCCCTTCTGAACAAATCTTGGCAAGAAAACCCCATGACAGCTTTGCCTTAGGGTCACCTTAAGTTGGAAATTACAATCAACCCTTCCTATCCTTGAGGATTCCATTCCGGACTCTCATGCTGATGTCAAAAATCATGGGACCTCAAGTCCCATTGTTTTAATGGTGGCACACTGCACATGTGGCCACTGGGTAGAATGGGGTGGGGCCATGCACAGATGCTCCAATCTGCAGGTGGCAAACCCACGGATACAAAAGGCTGACTATAGTGAGGGCACAATACAATCCAGAGATGCCAGAACAGCAATGGCAGTCCTTTGACCATTCCTCTCCTTTCCTCCCACTATTCTCTTCTGTTTGAGGTAAGGTGTATGTGCCAAAGGCTTTGTCCTAATCCCCTAAATAAGCCTTCTGCCCTCCACTTCCAGCTATAGAAGATAGTATTCTACTGATAGCATTCAGTCAGATAATTTCAGACAGTTTTCTATATGTGGGGAAGGGATATCATTTTCTCAGGTAGCAAATTGCCTTAGGCCAGCCTTCCAGCTACTCTAACTGAAAAGTTGGTTCACTTACTTCCAAGCAGATATAATTACTCACAGATAGATGTTCTAGTCTTTCCATTAAAAAATAAACAAGGGAGGCTACGTTCATCATTAATGTAGACAGTACTATCTCAGCAATATAAAAAAGTTACTAAGCAAAATGTTAGGTGTACACTTTCTAGTGCAAAAGATAGAGAGGTTCAGCACTAATACCACTAGGATTAGGTGCAGACCACTTTTCCTCCCAGTATGTCTTTTGAAAAGCTTCAAGCAATTAAAGAAAGAAGTAAAAGAAAAGGGAGATAGGAACACAACCAGAACCATAAATGCTATTGCTCAATGATTAGCGTGCAAGGATAAAGCGAATTGCTACACTAATCAATGCAGCCGACTACAAAAAAGGAAGGAGAACAGATCTCTTCTACAAGGCCCAAGAATTCAAAGAATTCAAATTTAAACCAAGGGTCGGGTTGCTCTATGATCAGATGAGGAATCTAATACATGACCAAGATGGTGTGTGTGTGTCTGTGTCTGTGTATGATGGAAACAATACACAGAAGAGATATATAAAATTTATTTATTTATTTATTGCATTTATACCTCACTCTCTCAGAGCGGCTTATAGATAGTTAATTAGAAGTTTCCCTTCCCTCAGGCTTATACACAAAAGGAGATGGGAATGGTGGCGGGGAAGGGGAGTAAGTCCAGTGATTCTATCCCTCAGAGGCCTGAACCATGGCAGACAGCATGGAGGGAGTGCTCTTCTTCTTACTTTAGGCTTGGCCTGATAAAGCTGGGCCTGCCTTTCGCTCTCTCTGAGGCCGAATGATGTCAGATGACATGGAGGGAGGGCCTTCTTCTTTAGGCTAGGGCTGATGGAGCTGGGCTTGCCTTTCACTCTCTTTGAGAGCAGATGATGTCAAATGGCATGGAGGGAGGGCCTTCTTCTTCAGGCTGGGCCTGATGGAGCTGAACCTGCCAAATGAATGTCACCTGGGAAGAAAAAAACTATGAAAATAAACTCCAAATTTTTGAAAATGAGATGAAAGCTGCACTTAAAGCAATTGGAAAGAATAAAGCAGCAGGAACAGATGACATACCAATAGAACTGCTAAAATCCACAGATACAGAATCAAATTCTAACTAAAATATGCCAACAAATATGAAAAACAAAACTCTGGCACATAGACTGGAAGCAATCAATATATATTGCTATTCGAGACACAAAAGACTACAAGACTATTGCACTAATTTCTCATACAAGCAAAGTCATGCTCAAAATTCTGCAGCAAAGACTCCTACCATAAATGGAGTAATGAATCCCAGAGGTGCAAACTGGATTGAGGAAAGGAAGAGGCACTAGGGACCACATAGCAAACATGGTGGACAATGGGGAGCATCAGAGAATTCCAAAATAAAATGTACACATGCTTTATTGATTGCAGCAAAACCTTTGATTTCATAGACCACAAAAAGCTATGGGATGCTTTTCAGGATATGGGAGTGCAACTACATCTAATTATCATAATGTGTAACCTGTATTCAGAACAAGCTGCTACCATCATAAATGAATATGGAGAACCAGAATGGTTCGCAATTGGCAAAGTGGTCAAGAAAGGCTGTATACTATCATTCTAACTATTCAATCTGTATGCAGAAGATATCGTATGCATAGCAGGTTGAGATTCAGAGACAGGAAGAGTGAAGATCAGAGGAAGGAACATTAACAACCTAAGATATACAGATGACACAATACTACTAGCAGAAACCAGCAAAGACCTGGCAAAATTTCTGAAGAAGTTCAAGGAGGAAAGTTCAAATTTAAGATTAAAGCTGAACATTAAGGAAACAAAAATAATGACCACAGAAGATCTACAAGAATTCATCCAAGATAAGGAAATTGAAATAGTCAAGGAATTCTCATATCTTGGATCAAATATTGGTCAAAATAAAGACTGCAGCCAAGAAATTAGAAGACTAGGAATAGGAAGGACAGCTATGAAGCAACTGAACAGGATCCTAAAATGTAAAGATATAACTCTGAACACCAAAGTGAGAATTGTTCAAGCCATTGTATTTCCCATCACAGATGTGAAAGCTGGACAGTGAAGAAAACCAAAGAAAGAAAATCAATTAATCTGCGATATGGTGCAGGAGAAGTATACTGGGGATACCATGGATAGCCAAGAATACAAACAAATGGATTCTAGGAAAGATTAAGCCTGGGCATTCTCTAAAAGTCAGGATTACTAAATTGAGGTTGTCATACTTTGGCCATGTCATGAGAAGGCATGGACACTGGAAAAGACAACAATGCTAGAAAAGCTAGAGAGCAGTAGAAAGAGAGGAAGACCGCATACTAGGTGATTGGATTCAATCAGAGAGGCCACGTCTGTGAGCCTGCAGGACCTAAGCAGAGCAGTGGAGGACAAAACATCTTGATATGTTTCATCCACAGGGTCACCATAACTTGAAGTCAGCTTGAGGGCAATTAACAATGGACTTTATCACACGGGGGAAATCCCATGCAGAAACGAGATTTAAAAGCTGGAGAAAACCCGCAAAAGCGGGTTGATTTTCACACACATCACTGTTAAACTGTTGTTAACCCAAATAGAAAGTAATCAAAAGCCACTCCTTTTTAATTTCGGGATTTTCCAAAAGTAAAAAGAAGCAACTTTTGACAACTTTCCATTTGGGTTAACAACAGTTTAACAACGATGTTGTATAAAAATCTACCCTGCTTTTGCAGTTTTTTCCTCAATTTAAAACCCCATTTCTGCATGGGATTTCCCCTGTGTGATAAAGTCCAATAACATGTCCTGAAACATATTGTGTTGGGGGGGGGGGGGAATTACACACACACAACAAGTTGCAGGGATATATGTTGAATTGTCAATACACGACATGTGATGAGGAGAATATGTGCTATCTAATAATATGACACCATTTCTCAGAGAACAATTATTTGTACTTATTCATCTAAGGAATGCTTTAGTTTCACAACAGTCAAACCTTGTGTAATAGCTGGGGACAAGCAGTAATTAGTACACATGAGGCCAACTCTGGAAGAAGTTCACATTAATTAAAGCTCTAATTTTAATTTTAAAAACACAACAGAACACTTTATTTGAAGGGTATACCAGCAAAATATTGTTGTGACTATCTGATGAAAAAGTTTTACTTATATAAATGAAAAGAATCCAACATTCACAGAGGTACCCAATATAAACAGTGATCAGTTTCTTCACAAGTGAAACAAAAATTAGATTTTGTATTCCTATAAATATAACACATAACTGGATGTGCTATTTTAGTTAGTGGCAATATATAACTCCTTGAAATGCCAGACCCTTGCTCACTGTATTGATTTTTACATGTACTAGGCACAAAACAGCCAATCCTCTTACATCTAGATGGCTGGTTTGTTTGCTTGTTTAGTTTAGTTTACATCTTGCCTTTCTCATTGCAGAGGACTCAAGATGGGTCCCTATTGTATCTGTAGAGGAATTCTTTTTCTTACATATGTCTGGAGGCTGCATGCTTGGTATGTGCTTGTTGATTCTGCCCAATCCTTTCTATGATTCTCTTGTCATATGTTTGTCAAAGAGAATGACAGAGATTCACAAATGCAGTGGTAATGGGCCTGTTTCATTAAAACAGGGATCAGAAACATAGCTTGAATTGATATCATTGACCTTGTCTGCCCACAAACTTTCAATTTCCTTGCCTAACTGACAGTCAAGCTAGCACTTTGTTTATACTTACCTACCCACCTTTCACCAATAGCACACAGTACTGGTGATATTTTTGCCAACTCCCTAAAGGACATTTCTCTGCTCCCCTTGCCTTGGCCAGCCATTGTCCCATCCCTGTTTTTCACTACAGTCCTTTGTGGGGTTCCTTCACCTTCTATATCACTTGAGGCCTATTTCTGCAAAGCTTTTTATTAATCAATTATTCACTTCTTCCCTTTTCTAGCTATAAAGATCTCCACTTAAGAGGTGAGCTCAAACGTTAAGTCACAGGAAATGTGTTAAGCTTTAAGGTGCCTTTAGAATGACACAGGACTCCATCTCTGTCTGTCCCTTCTGCTGTCATCACTGAAATCTTCCTAGTGAACCGTTATTATATCCAAGCTCAACTAACTTACCTCCCAGGAGCTACACTATTGGTCTGTTATAATGTCATGAAGTCCAGAATTCATTACTTCAGAATACAAAGGTCAACAACTCAAAATACTCACTTACATTGTGATCATGAATGTTAATCAATCAATTAATTAATTTCATTGGTATGCCACCTTTCTCCCAATGGCTCCTAGAAAGAGTCAATTAAAAAACCTTCAGAATAAAATTTTAAAATAATTAAAATCATAAAACAACATAAAATCATTTTAAAGCATACGAACAAGATAAATAAAACATCCTAATAAGAAGTTTCCCCTCCCTCTTACACATTAAAGCCTGCTTAAATGAAAAGCTCTTTGCCTGACGGTGAAAGGAAAGGAGGGAGGGGGCCAGCCTTGCCTCCCATGGAAGGGAGTGCCAGGTGATGGGAGTCACCACTGAGAAGGCTTTCTCTCACGTCCTCACTAAGCCATGCTGTAATGGTGGCAGGACTGAGAGAAAGCTTTCTCCTGATGATCTTAAATCTCTGGCAGGTTCATATGGGGAGATATGGTTTTTGGGATAGTTTGGACCTAAACCCTTGAATCTCCTTCTTGCTTGGGCTGTAATCCCAATTAGAGAATTATTCCTCCCTCCCATTCTCATCCACTCATTTTTCTAGTTGTTGCTATAATGGCTTCTGTGAGGAAAGCAGCATAGAAGGATGGATGTGCCTCTCATTACCAAATTGTCTTTATCCTAATGTCTGAAGCTTCTCATATGCCAGGAGTCCCTGTGTAATTTTTCCAAAGCTACTGACAGTTGCTATGAGATCATTGAAGCAGTTATATTTTCCAAGACTCATGACACCCCAAGATTGTGCTGTATTAGCATTCCATAGGAGGCAGAAGAGGAAGAGGAGGAGGAGGAGAAAACCAACAACATAAAAATAACAAATCTCATCAAGATTATCATCCACTTCCACTGCTATTAGAGCAAACATTGAAGAATGAGCTCTGGGTTATGGCCAACAATTACAAAATGACTGGTGAAATGCATGCAGAATCCATTATACAGTCTATTCTACTGTGTCATCTGTTCAAAGCAGTAAAATCTAATTACAAGCCTGTGGTCACTCATGCATCTCTGTAGAGTGCTTTGTTTTCTGTATTTGTGTGATAAGTTAAGTTTTATTATATAAGTAGATACTCAAGGACAATTTGAGTCAGGGCTGGCTCCGGTGGGTAGGGGGGAGAAATACTCTGTGGTGCCTCCACCTCCCTCACTTCCCATCCAAGCACATGCTTTTTGGCCGTGGCAGCAGCTGGGTCTGAAATAGGGATGTGACAATAATTCATTCCAGTTCCCTAAACATATGGATCTTACTTTATGGATTTTTGTTTTCTCGAGCGCTTTAAATTTCTGTTTACGAACTGAGTAATTTGTCATCTTCTTGTGCCAGGTGTGAGAATCTTCAGATGGTTCATTTGCAAATGAACTAAGAGGAGCAAGAATGTCAATTTGAACATTTATGTTCTGGGTAGTTTTATTTGTTTATTGCTTCATTACTAAGCTGAGCAATTAAACAGCAGGAGTGCAATTGAGTCTGTCTCTCCCACAGGTCAAGCTTTGTTGGTGGTGTGTGCCTTCAAGTCATTTCTGACCTAAGGGAAACCTATCACAGGATTTTCTTGGTGAGATTTCTCTCACCAGTGGCATCACTAGGATTGGTGTCACCTGGTGTGGTGCCGCCTTCTTCCCTCTTTTCTATGTCTCCCGGCAACACCTGGAAAGGGCTGCATCCATAACAATCAGATATCATCCATAACAATCAGAATGGGAACTATCTATTTAGCATAGCCTCTTTCTAGCATTGTCTGTCTCCATTATCATGTCTGGTTCTCAATGAGGAACTGCAGAACTGTTGTTAACAGTGTTCTTCAATAGTAGCGACTGCAAAGCCGTCTGGCTTTTATCTGCTCTTGGCTTGTTCTATATAGCTCCTACCTTATCTGTCCCAATGACATAAGAGACACTAATAGGTCTCCATTTATCCAAATGTCCTTTTCTCCTTCAGATTCTTGGATATAACATAAACACCCTAGGTGCACTTAACTTTCATCAGATTATATTAATCAGCTTTAACACAAAACTTGCTTTGATTTACATATTGGTCAAGTAAAATTGTTTTACTAACATCTCAGTATTGATAGTTATACTGTCATTCTGGTAGGAACTAGGTTGTCTCCAGGTTCTTGGTAAGACACACAGTCTACAGTACACAGAACTTTGTGCTTCATATTTTAGACCTTATATGCCTTGTGAATCTATTATTCATGTTTTCTGTGGCTTACATTTCACAAACTTTAACCCAAATCCGTGTACAGACTTTATCAGCTTGACCATATTTTCATCTGAATATTAAAGATTATTATCTTCACTTTGTCATTTCATTAAAAGACATAGTTGTGTCATCTGGAAAATCAATATGCAAAGGGATCTTGTAGCACCTTGGAGACCAAAGACTGCCAGATATAGTGCAACTTGAGGCCACTTTAACTCTCCTGGCTCAGTGCTAGGGAATCATGAGAAATGTTTTTTTTCCTGGGACATTAAGCCTTCTCTGCCAGAGAGCTCTGATGCCACAATAAACTACAGTTCCCGTGATTCCTTAGCACTGAGCCAGGACAGTTAAAGTAGCCTCAATTTGCACTATTTCTGGCAGTCTGTAAAGGCCCTAACTGAAAGAAAGAAGCTGGTAGCATGAGCTTTCATAAACTAGAATTAATAAAAGGAAGTAGACTCTTGTCTATGAAAGCTAATACTACCAGCTCATTTCTTTCATTCTCAAAGGTGCCACAAGATCCCTTTGTCATGTCATTTTCATGATGAAAGTCTTAGGTCCAAAACACACTACAGAAATAATCCAGTTTGAGACTGCTTTAACAGCCCTGGCTGAATGCTAGGGAATTCTGGGAACAGAATCAGGATCCTAAGCAGGATCAGCCCTAGCTAGTAATTGGATGAAAGACTACCAATGTATAGGTACTGTAGGCTATATTTCAGAGAAAAGAGCAGGGAAAACCACCTGAGAAAAACCTTATGAAATTCATGGGGTTGCCCAGAATTCCATAGCATTGAGCCACAACAATTAAATTTGTACCAAACTGCATTAGTTCTGCAGTGTAGATGCAGCCTTACAAATGGCCTATTCCATTTCGTTCAGTTCAGATTTTACCCACAGTCAGTGAGAGAAATCTAGCTGCTTTCATAAAATAGAACTTCCCCCCTGGAATCTAATAAAATGGATAATATTGCTACATCAAACAAATAATGAAAAACAACAGACTCCATGGAACTTTAAACACTCTTAATTATATTCCAGGGTTACTCTGCTCTGTTGCTTCTCTCCTCCTTCACTCCATGGCTCCTTTGATTTCTGTGCAGTCTTTACAAGGAGTTCTGCAAAACAAACTCCAAATGGATTATTCTTGAATTGCTAAATTTCCTGTAGCTTGGTAGGACCAACCCATGAAACTGCAGGCCTATTGATAATCAATGAATCTTTACTAATACTACCTCTATGCTGGGTCTGAGACTTCTTTCATTGGCTTAAACACACTCAGGTGGTAGAAGGCCTGTTTTTCCAAAAAAATATTGGGCAGACACATTGTTCTACATTTTGTCCTGGAACACCTGAAAACCAGGGTAGTATCTGGGAAAACTGGAGGTTTGGCAACCCTCAGAGGCTGTCTAAAATGAAACAGTCAAGACCAATTAGATGCCTATGAAAAGTCCATAGGGAAGACATGAGGGCAGTAGCACCATCCCACTCATTCTGTTTTTGGATCATATCCATAATAACTTATAGAACCAACATAACCTCATAATGCCGAGGGTTTTTAAATGCATATTGATTTATATTATCCTATTTTTTTACCTTTACAAACCACACTTTCCCACTAGACCTGTGAAAATTTAATATTTGCAAAATGATATGAAGATTCATACCACTACAGAGACCCTCAGAATTGTTATTAAATGAGTTTATTAAATACTCCTTTGAGAAATTGATTTCTCAACTTGGATTCATTTAGAGCTCCCAAGAAGCCTTTAATAGCCATTATTTTTTTAAAAAATATATATATTTCAAAAAAAGTGCTTAAGAAACAGCATATCTTCCCCCTCCTTTTAATCACTGTTTATAAGGACTGCCTACCAGCCAAGTATGGGATGTACAGTCATTTTTTTAAAAAGAGAAGATCTTTTACAATTATTGCAATAAAGAAAGAACTCTATGGTAAACATGATGGTATGTTGGTGAATTTATTAAGTACCTTTAATTTAGCCAACAAGGGGATCTTCACATTATACTATTTCAAAAAATTTCAGATTAGACATTTAGAAAAGAGCAAAAGGCCTTGCTGCTTCTATTTGTTTTGCTCTAACCCTTGAGCAACTTTCACACAGACTTAGGCCTCGTCTGTACTAGGCAGGATACTCTAGGGGCAGCCTGGAGAAACTTGGCCTCAGAACTACCCTGATTTCTCCCTGCTACCTGGCTCTCCATTTCTGTGCATTGAGAGCTGCCTGGTCCATCTGCCACTGCCATGGGTTGCTCACTTCTGAGATCAGAACAAGGCACCCAGTGATGATCACAGCAGACACACCAGGTAGTTCAGTGAGATGCTCCCCTATGTGGAAATGGAGGACTGTGGATCTTCCCATAAGAGGCAACCTTTCCCCTTTAAGGGCTGAGGGACTTCAGCTCCCAGAATCCCAGGAGCTATTGGTCAACATGGGACTATTGGCCAACATGGCTGAGGCTTCTGGGAGCTGAAGTCCCTCGGCCCTTAAAGGGGAAAGGTTGCCTACCCCTGATCTAGAGTATGATATATGTTTTTAAAATCCTGGTTAAGGATGCTATACCCTGGTTCAGGAGTATGTTCAATGCACCAGACATCACCAGGAATGTTTGCACTAGAACTGGGGTTTGGACCATGTGTCATCTGAACAGGACACCACCAGAATGAGGGGGGAAAGCAAGTATTGGCCTATGCAGACAAGGCTCAAATTTCTTGCATAAATACCAGAATATTGGGGAGATAATGGGAAAGTTAACCCAGCACTGAGAGCTGCTGCATTATTTGTGAAGACATCTCTTTGTTTCTACCAGGGAAAGTGGAGAAGAACTGGGTTGCAAATTGATCAAGGGGAATGTGAGTCATGCAGCCTAGTGAAAGTGGTTATCCTGCCAGGCTTTCCTGAGTTCTTCCAATCCTATTCTGCTCCTATAATTACTAGGCAAACTGTTGGCATTTCTCAGCATTCATTGGTTAAGGCAGGGGTAGGCAACCTGTCCCCTTTAAGGGCCGAGGGACTTCAGCTCCCAGAATCCCAGGAGCTATTGGCCAACATGGGACTATTGTCCAACATGGCTGAGGCTTCTGGGAGCTGAAGTCCCTCGGCCCTTAAAGGGGAAAGGTTGCCTACCCCTGGGTTAAGGTATCATAAGCAATGAGAGCTGGTTAATTATTAAATGTAGCAATCCTGTATGCACTTATTTTCATAGAATCATAGAATCATAGAGTTGGAAGAGACCACAAGGGCCATCCAGTCCAACTCCCTGCCATGCAGGAACTCCCAATTAAAGCATCCCCGACAGGTGGCCATCCAGCCTCTGCTTAAAGACCTCCAAGGAAGGAGACTCCACTACTCTCCGAGGGAGTGTGTTCCACTGTCGAACAGCCCTTACTGTCAGGAAGTTCCTCCTAATGTTGAGGTGGAATCTCTTTTCCTGGAGTTTGCACCCATTGTTCCGGGTCCTAGGACATTATCACACGGGGGAAATCTGTTGGTTAATCCACACAAATCCCAAACAAAAAGCGAATTTGAGCCTCACGATTTCACACGACATTGCATAGAAACTGACATTAAAGTGGTGTTATCTGAGATCTTTTTAATTCCGGGAGTTTAGAGGAAATGCATTTGCAAAATTACAGTAATTTCGCATTTACTGTAATGTGAAAATCAAATTCACATCTATTTTCCTGGAGCTTGCACCCATTGTTCTGGGTCCTAGTCTCTAGAGCAGCAGAAAATAAGCTTCTTCCCTCCTCAATATGACCTCCCTTCAAATATTTAAACAAGGCTATCATATCACCTCTTAACCTTCTCTTATCCAGGCTAAACATACCCAGCTCCCTAAGTCGTAGGTTTTGAGTAGGTTCCTTTGAATTTCCATTCATTTTAATTTAAGTTTGAGTTTGAATTGAATAAGTTTAATTTGAGGACTTCTAAGCAGACATAGGATGCAGTGGCTTAGTGATTAAGATGCCAATTCTAAAGATCGGAAGGTTGGCAATTCAAGGCCTGAGTGCTGCATGATGGGGTGAGCTCCTGTCACTAGTCCCAGCTTCAGTCAACCTAGCAGTTCAAAAGCATGCAAATGCAAGTAGATAAATAGGTACCATGTCAGTGGGAAGGTAACAGTGTTTGGTGCAGTCATGCTGGCTACAGGACCACCAGAGAAGTACTCGGACAACGCTGGCTCTTTGGCTTAGTAACGGAGATGAGCACCACCCCCTATAGTCAGTTACGACTAGACATTCATGTCAAGGGACTACCTGTACCTTTTACGTTTCTAAGGACCTAAGCCAGGGGTAGGCAACCTTCCCCCTTTAAGGGCCAAGGGACTTCAGCTCCCAGAATCCCAGGAGCTATTGGCCAACATGGGACTATTGGCCAACATGGCTGAGGCTTCTGGGAGCTGAAGTCCCTCGGCCCTTAAAGGGGAAAGGTTGCCTACCCCTGGCCTAAGCAGACAGCTTATTGGGCTGTCTTGGGGGCAGGGAAGGGGAGGGGCAGCCTCATGATCGGCGCCCCAACCCCTTCCCGAGGTCGTCCTCAGAGCAGCCGGCTCTCTGCATGGCCGGCGCTCCAAGGAGGACCTCCCGCCACAGCATTCGCACACGCTGCGGCGGAAAAGTCGACGGAGGTGCGCCGCAGCCTTTTGCTGCGCACCTTTGGTGACTTGTGAAAGGAGCGCTGATTTAGCGGCATGGGGATGCCTCGGTCCCGCGGCGCAGCTTCCCAGGGCGGCCCATGGCCGCTCGTCTGCTTCCCCCCTATATTGGGAGGAAGACAGAATATAAGAAAATTAATAATAATAATAATAATAATAATAATAATAATATGGCCAGAGTTCATGAATGCTGAATTGGAGGCAGAGTCTTCCTTCAATTAGAGAGCATATGTTTTGCATGCAGAAGTTCCTTGATTCAATAGAATACATTTGTCAGTGCAGCTGGAAAAGATTGTTGTCTGCATTCCTGTAAAGTTGATCTTCATCTTTGTATTGATATAAGAAAGGCAAATGATACAATCAATGGCAATGTAAACAACATTGAGTAGTTCTTGTTAACATAATACAATTGACTGGTTCCTGAATGAGCTTTTAAGGGAGCCCTTCTTTCATTTTCCAGTTGTAGTTAAATTGCCTTTTGCTTGGTTGTGGCTTTAATATGGCAATCTCTTTAGTTGTTTTTTTAACATTATAACTTATTGACCAAAATCCAAGAGCTGTTCCAAACTCAAGCAGACCCAGAGAATCAATTGCTGAATGATAAATCAACACTATGTAAATCCCTTTAATTCAATGGTTCTACTTTAGATGGGACTAGTAATTGGATTCAATCCATGGTGTTTTTAGTTGTATCTGTTGAATCCAATTGATTCTGATTCATGGTAAACCACCATAGGTGTCACTGCTGGGGCAAAGGTGGATATAAAGCAATTAATTAAATGAATACATACATAAAAAATATCTTTGCAGTTCATTTATTGGAACATGTTTTTATGATGGAAATCGCTAGCTGAAGTCTGGAGTGTTATAATATTTTTCTAAAGCTATGCAAAAATCAAAAAAAGAAAAAAAGAAAAAAGAATATACTCTCCACACCATTTGTACTGAAAAAGATAATGATGGATATATATTGGAGGACTTTTTAGAATCATGGTAAATAAATAGCCTGCTCTCAGTATAACAATCTAAATGAAACCAATCCTTCAACTTTGCTTCTTTCGCCTTTCCTGCTTTATGACTCATGCTTGTAATTGAACCTACATGTATGATACCAATAAATGGATTCAACTACACTTGCAAAAACCAGAGTCTTTGATATTTTGATCTGAAAGTGGTTTCCCTTTACAAGAACATGTCGTTTCCTTCCTTTAATGAAGGACAAAATCAGAGGAAGAATTTTGATCTGGAAGCTTGTGTACATTTAAATCATGACAGAATTATAAATGTGTGCTTGTACTGCAGGCCCAAACTGGATACATTTTGCTGGTAATCCTCTTCTCCAAACAGCCCTTCACTTAAAAGTTTAGCCTGGGCTGTTGCCACATGGCAGGATTAATGCAGTTTGACACCGCTTCAACTGCCATGGCTCCATCCTATGAAATCCTGGGATTTCTGGTTTATTATGACACTAGCACTCTTTGAGAGAGAAGGCAAAATAGCTCACAAAACTTTAATTCTGCAGTGTAAATGCAGTATAAGTGTAGTTGCAGTCTCTATTATTAAAAGCAAAGATGGTGGGTAGAAGTTTGGCACTTCAAAGTTTCACCTGGAGAACTTCAAATGGTTGAGCTTTGAGGCCAGAATTTCTTAATGTTATTACGTTAGGAAGCACTAAAAGAAATTAATTTCAACCACTTCTTGAGGGAGAGGGATTCAGATGTACAACTGATTCCATAATATGGACTACATGTATATTCTGCCTGGCACTACAGCCTGGGCAATCAAATTCATTGCAACTATGGGTGCATCTACACTTTAGAAATAATGCAATTTGCCCCTACTTTAAGTGCTGTAGCTCCATCCTCTGGAATCCTGGGATTTGTAATTTTATACAATCATTAGCCTTTTCTGCCATAGAGTTCTGGTGCCTCACAAAAGCCTAGGATTCTGTAGGATGGAGCCATGGCAGTAAAAGTTGTGTCAAACTGTATTATTTCTACAATGTTGACGCAACTAGGGGAGTTTTATGTTTTATTTTGCAGTACATCACATTCAGCCTAGGCCTAAATATGTTTCATTTTCCTGTATGCTAGATAATTTATTATGAAACACCCAAGCCAAACACCAAGGAAATCAGCCATAAACTACATCTAAGATACATTCTTCTGCTTTGATTACAGGGCATATAACCTTCAGATGGCTCCCCAGATTAAAAGACTCTTTCTGTAATGTTAAGTGTCAGGAAATGTCTTCTGTTTACCTGGTGGGCCACATGCAGGCATTCCTTTGAGAGAAGAGAATGTATCTTTGGCTGCAATCATGTTAATGATGTCATACATTGCTTCTTGCTCTTTCTTTTGTATGAAGACCCAGAGAGTAAATATATGTTCCCCTGATGAAACGCTACAAGATACTGTGGAAAATAATCAGAAACAGACATATATCACCTATGTGTTAGCATTATGTGATGTGGCTTACAGAGGTTTTTGTATTTCTTTTATTAGTTATTTCAGAAGTTCATTTTTTTTTAATTTTAATGAATTGTCAATATATCTGCTCAATGGACAATTTGTTATAATGACATTAATTGTTAATACCACCGCTGCATCTTTCCCCCTCAGCTACCTTCTGGTACAAGATCCCCAGCAGCATGCATTGGTACCACATTTACTCACGATAACTATCCAATGATCCCAGTTACTCACAAATTTTCACTTTCCTTTATGCTGTTATAAACAGAGAAAGGGCCTACATATTGCCCATTAGTTCAGTTTGCTGAGGAGAGTAATAAAGGATGTGTGGGTGGCTATTGTCTTAGTAATAACTAGAAGTGATGTTGCCAAACTGCAGAGTCATCTGGTCTAAAATATATTTTAATGATCAGTTATATTTCAGACTTAGTGCAAACTGTCTCTGAATTTTCTCTGCAGCTCACGGTACAGAACTTTAGCCTTTACATTTTCAGAATGCGCTTTTAGGTCACAATTCCATGCATATTTACCAGTGACCAAGCCCCACTGAACACAGTATGACTTGTTTCTGAGTAAAAGATGATGTAGGATTGCACACTTAGCTTAAATCTGTTTCCTCCACTCCATGACACTTGGACTCAGATAAAAAAAAGATGAGAAGTCGTAGGCTTTCATGGCCGGCATCCATAGTTTTTTTGTGGGTTTTTTCGGGCTGTGTGGCCATGTTCTGAAAGAGTTTCTTTCTGACGTTTCGCCAGCATCTGTGGCTGAGACATTGCAGACTGGGCCAGCCAGAAAAATCAGCAGTAGCAGAACACATTATAAACCATCCTGGGCATAAAATGTTGTTTGAAAACACTGAAATTCTGGACCATGCCAACAACTATCAGGTCAGAATGCACAGGGAAGCCATCGAAATCCATAAACACTTTGACAACTTCAACAGGAAAGAAGAAACTCTAAAAGTAAACAAGATATGGCTACCAGTCCTACAAAATAAGAAAATCTGCACTCAGCAAATGCAAAGGGAAGACCAACCAGGGTCAGCAGACAACAGCAGACAATCTCCTTGATTGCATTCCTCACCTGGAAGCCATGCCATTAACACCAGAACAACACCTACTCAACACAGAACAATACACAGTTTACATGGGAACAGCAGACATATCCTGGATTGCATAGCCTGAAGCGATGCCATCAACACAGAACAATACCTATTCAACACAGAACAACACACAGTTCACCTGGGAACCACTCCTCCCTACCCGGGGTCTCACAGTATATATACAACCAGGCTTTTTCATTTCAGTTTTCTCTGAAGATGCTAGCCACAGATGCTGGCGAAACGTCAGAAAGAAACTCTTTCAGAACATGGCCACACAGCCCGAAAAAACCCACAAAAAAAACTATAAAAAAAAGATGACATTTTAAGGCAACGGGAGATGGTGCAGCCAACATTATGAGCCTGTTAAAGTGGTTGTAAAATTGTGATAATGTTGTACTACATTTATGATTATTCTAGAGAGGTAGGGGGGTTGCAGACTGCCAGAAATAGTGTGAATTCAGTCCACTTTTAGGGTTAGGGTTAGTGCTAGGGAATCATGGGAACTGTTATTTTTCTGAGACATTGAGCCTTCTCTGTCAGACAACTCTGATGCCACAATAAAATACAGTTCCCATGGTTCCCTAACTCTAACCCTAACCCTAAAAGTGGACTGAATTCACACTATTTCTGGCAGTCTGCTACCCCCCGTAGTCAGCAATAGAAAGTCAATCTCCATAGTATTTTTCCATGCAGTACTCACTGACAGCAGGGAAGCATAGCCTGGCAGTAACACTGCCAAGTGATACTTCCTTAGTATACTGCAGGGGTAGGCAACCTTTTTCAGCTGGGGGCCGATCTGCTGAAGTCCTCCCTTCCGGCAGGCCGGGGGGGGGGAATGGCGGCACGCATGCTGCCGCTGCTGCCGCCACATACGTGGCACCCACCATTTTGTTTTTCAAAATGGCATCCGTGATGCATTTGCGCATGGGCAGGAGTACTGCACATGTGCAAACAAGTCACGGCCGCCATTTTGTTTTGCCAAAATGGCGGCCGTGACTCATTTGCACATGCGCAGTACTCCTGTGTATGCACAAACATGTCATGGCTACCATTTTGAAAAACAAAAGGGCGGGCGTGATGCGCACAGCCGCATGGTGGCCAAAACTCGCAGCGGCAGTGGCAGGCAGTGGCGGCAGGGTTCGGCGGGGGCTGGTAAGCGAGGGGCTCTGGGCCAGAACCGGCCCGCAGGACGTAGGTTGCCGACCGCTGGTATACTGTATATACTTGATAAGTCAAGGACAGATTGGGGGTCCAAAGTTGTGGATTTTGATATTATCCATGGATACACTGGGGGTAAAACCTAGGGGCATGTAACAAAGAATATAAAGGATGAAGCAAAGGAAAACAAGGCACTTACAAAATTCCAGCAGGCACAACTGTTTGTTCCACAAATAAAATTCCAACAGGCATAACTAAGCCTGGATGATGAGACAGCAAGGGGAGGGATGGTGCTTTCTGGACAGATTACACTGTCGCAGGGGTAGGCAACCTTTCCCCTTTAAGGGCCGAGGGACTTCAGCTCCCAGAATCCCAGGAGCTATTGGCCAACATGGGACTATTGGCCAACATGGCTGAGGCTTCTGGGAGCTGAAGTCCCTTGGCCCTTAAAGGGGAAAGGTTGCCTACCCCTGCACTGGGGGATGGTTCCTTTTTATATACAGTTGACCCTCCATATCCACAGATTCTTCATCCATGATTCAAGTATCCATGGTTTGAAAATATTCCAAAAATATATGATTTCCAAAAAGCAATTCTTGATTTTGCCATTTTATATAACGGTATCCCAGTATTTAATGAGACTTCAGCATCCACAGATTTTGGTATCCACCAAGGTCTTGGAACCAAACCACGGTGGATACCAAGGTCCCACTGTATATATAAAAAGAGTTAAAGTACAGTATTTAAATTGACCCATAGATAGTCAACTCAGTTTTTTTGGGTTAATTTTTTGATTAACATTTCTAGACTTATACATGGTATATATGGTAGTTTTACTTGTTGCTTAATGGTCAACGTTTGTTGAAGAAATAGTTCAGACTTCAGACTTTAGCAAATCAAATATGTACACAGACTCACTTTAACAAATCCCCATGCTGACAAAACAGACCTTCAGTTAGTTCTCTGTGATGTACAGTCTAAAATTCTAGGGGTGGGTGGTTTTTTCAAAAAATAAATAAATCCTGCATACCAATAAAATAAAATATAAATAAATAAATAAATAAAATAAAAAAAAATCCTGCATACAAGAACAATCTTATGAGAGGAATAGGCTTGGAGGGGTACAAATACCCTGAAAGATAATGGTCAAGATTCTAGATATTATGCATTTTTAAAATATGCTTGGGGTAGTTGATGAGACAGATATATCTGCTCTCCCCTTTTCTATCTGTTTTTGTGTTCATGCATGCTCAGTGAGGAATTATGGAAGCAGCTGTTATTTATCTTACCTTGTAGGCAGGCACATATGGCCACAACAGAAGTGGCTAGAGTAGAATACCACTCTTTTCTAGCTCAAGCTTTATTGCATTGCTTACTGCAGACACACTACTGTACTTCAATACTAAAAGTCAGTGTTTCTCCAGCCCTCAGTCACTACCCTCCAGTACTGATGCCACCAAAAAATATACATTTAGCCAAAGGACAAGGAGAAAGGGGATGCTGACTAGTGTAAACAAGACTTTTTACAAAGAAGGTTCTTTGTTAGAACCTTTGGTAATTGATGTATACCTGTATATGAATACTGACACGGCTTTCCTTGCAGTGGTGTTGTGATCATTGTGGACTCTTCCTGCCCCACTGTCTACACTGGATGTGATGCATCAGCAGACACAGACTTGGAGTAGTTGGTAAGATGGAATCAGACTTTTACACATAGGCCTATATCAAAGTATGTCATTCAGGAAGCTAAAGGCATTGTATTAGAGCAGGGGTAGGCAACCTAAGGCCCGGGGGCCAGATGCGGCCCCCGAGGCCTTTGGACTGGCCCCAGGCCAGTCCTGCCACTGCCTCCGCCACCACCACCCGCCGTCCCCCGCCGCCGCCGCCCACCATAATGATATTGATTATTGTTGTTATTACTTGTTCTTGGGGTTTACTTGGCAAAATCTCCACAGGGGTTTTGCCATGGCTTTTCTGGGGCTGAGAGAGTCTGCATGCATATTTTTTTAATTTTGTAATTTTTTAAAAAATATATATTTTTATTTTTATTTTTTTTTTTATTTTTGGTGCTTCGGGCCCCCAATTGTCTGAGGGACAGCAACCCGGCCCTCAGCTCAAAAAGGTTGCCTACCCCTGTATTACAGGGTGACTATTTTCGGTTACACAACAATAATATCCCACAGAATTTTTATTGTACATGCAGCTGTGTAATGCAGTTGAACATCCCATTGTGCAATCTTTTTGCCCAACCACTTGTACCGAAAGAAGTATATTCCCATGCAATCTCTCATTTTACTACCATTGTGTATGTGTGTATGTGTTTTCAAGTCACTTGTTGACTTATGGTGACCCCATGAATTTCATGGGATTTTCTTAGGCAAGGAATACTCAGAGGTGGTTTTGCCAGTTCCTTCCTATGAAATATAGCATACAGCACCTAGTCTTTGTTGGAAGTCTCCCATCCAAGTACTAACCAGGACTGACTATGCTTAGCATTCAAGATTAGATCAGATCTGGCACCTTTAGAGTATTTAGACCCTAAATCTTGCAATAGGTACTGGGGGAGAGAGACCATTGAAAATAACTACAGATTTAGAACAGAAACCCCATTAAATCTTTGTACAGGATCCTGAAGTCACTTACACAAAAGTTAGCCATATCCATACAATCATGTTGATCCCTCATGGATGATTCATGGCTTTATATTCAAAATGTGTTCATTACAAATAATTGCATTTGAGACAGTGAAGCTAAGGTGAAATTACTGCCTGTATTGTCTGACCTGAGGAGACAGTTTCACAAATGCAAGCCATCATTTAATATTACAGGATTATAACAGGCACTAGATACCTGAAGGCATGAATAAAAAAAATCTCCTATATTTATAGCTCAACTTTTAGTCCTAGGAGGCCATCAAGGCATTGGCATCGAATATGTAGAATAACAATTTCTCTTCCCTTCATCCCACCCTGCAGTATAGTAGCAACAAGTACAAGATATCTGTCTTTAAAAGGATTATGAAAATCACACATGCATCAAGAAAGGAAAATCAAATGCAAACATAAAATATGAGTTTCATATCATTCATTCATGATGGTAGTTAATAATAGCAGCACATGAAGCATTGTCCTTTATAAAATGGTTTCTATAGCAACAGCAAATAATTACTTGAATCGGGCTGGTTCATCTTTGCTCACTTGCACAGAACAAGGTGGAACATCACAGAAGTCAGAATTCTTTAATCCATGTGCTTTCTTACTGTAAGCATGACCTGCCTTTCTTAATATAAACACATGCATATCATTGCCCAAATTAATCAGTTTATGTAATTCCTTGTATTTTCACAGATGACTATTTCAGCCATTAGAGGTTCTTGTTCAAAAGTAAACAAACTCCAAGGAGCCAGGTACAGCTGTCAAAAGCCTTTGGTGACATACACTGGCTTAACCTTCTTTTATATCAGTGTATGCATTTTTTTTGGATGTTGCAGAAGAAGTACCTTCTTAATGTACTTCAATAATGATCCCCTCCCCAAATTCAAGCACAGCTAGATGAGACTGGAGGACCTCTCATGACAAATTGGTGGCATGGCAGGAGGCTTGTGGATGCCATCTGGCTTTAGTCATGCAACTGGGGAGAAAAAAAAAACAATAGTTGTTGCTCTTCTGAACCTCCAGCACACTCCATCTGATGCAAGGAGGGCCCAGAGGAACTTACTCTGGCAGGAATTTATGCTCTGCCAGTGCTCAAACAGGATTTTGGCCTACGTTTTGTTAGAGAATAAGTGAATGAATGAAAAATAAAGTGATAGACAGAAGGAATGATTATTTTTCAACTTAGGAGGGGGGGGGAAGACCTTGTATTTGCTGGAGCATTTTTTTCAGGACTTAAAAAAAAATCAGTACGTACATGAGAGATTCATAGTAATATGAATAAAAAGATATTTCCTTCCAAACACAAACACAGCTAGCATAAGCATCTCTGGAGAACATAAACAGGTACAGGTGTGTGCCTGAGGTAAGATGAAAAAAAAGAATATGCAGAATTGCATGCATGGAGGGAAATTAATCAAGATGGAAAGAACATTGGAGAATATCCGAAAATGGTCAGAAAATGTGTTTCTGCATTGTTGGGAAACCATGATGAGGAAAGTCTTGGACTGACTTCATAATTCAGGACTTGTTCTGTACAAAGTTTACACATGGTATTTTTGCACAGAAAACAGCATTTTCCGGGGGCGGGGGGGAGGGGAAGCACTTGCAAAATTTGTTCATAAGAAATCCCAGATTTTCTGTTCAGTAAATAGCTTCCTCTGCAGAGAAAATAATATGACATGAAAATAATATAATATGGCATGGGTGTGAATTTCATTTGAATTCATTTTTTCATCAGACTATGGAGCCATACAGCCACACATGACATCTACAATTTCATATTTGCATCTTGAATAAACCCTGAAATCCAGGCTACATCCCCACTGCAGAAATAATCCAGTTTGACACCACTTTAACAGCCATGGCTTAATGCTATGGAATTCTGGGAGCTGTGGTTTTGTAAGATATTTAGCCTTCTCTGACAAAGAGCTCTGGTGCCAATTTAGACCAGTTTCACACTGAAAGTTTTGAACAATCATTATTAGGTTCTCTCTTTCAAAAAGTGAAATCTGGGGTTGTGGAAATTTTACCAAGACCTTGGAGGCTGTGTAAAGTAACCATGAGGAAACACCATCAAGAACATGTGTTTCAAATCATATACCTTGCCTTTCATCACAGAATACTTTAATAATGCATAATTGCATTTAGCCATTTTAAACTGATCAAAAATCTTTTGAGGGAAAACAGTTTAGATAAATTTAGGATAATCATATGCAAGTACATGCCCTTCAAAAGCCACAATTAAAATATATTTCTAATAGATGGTTGTGATGTCTAATGTTTTCCAAATGCCATGACTAAATCATTTGGAGCATCCTACTAGTTATTCAAATGGCAGGTGGTGTGTGGGTAGTTGGTTTACAGAGAAGCAGCAGCAATAGTTAGAAAAGCATGACAGGGAATGAAATTAAAAATGAGCCAGTTTTTATTACTTCAAATCAATAAATAATAATAATAATAATAATAATAATAATAATAATAATAATAATAATAATAATGATGATGTCTTGGTGAGGTAATACTATAACCTAGCTGGAAGACATGAAGTCTTATACACATATTCTAGGATACTGCTAAGAATAAATATCAAAGAAATAAATCAATGAACAAAATGTCTGTAGTTATGCAGTTTGTATAAAATATTTGAAGGATTTAGAAAGCATGCCTAATTAAGACATTTTGTTTGTTTAGGATTCTGAATAAAGTCCCTGATCCAACTATCCTCATGGACAGGAGTGTGTTACTTATATCCTGCCTGGAATTGGAACCAATGTGTTAAATTTAATAAATGTGGGCTAGAATGTAAAGTACTTTTTCACAGCAAAATTCTATTTAAATGTGGTGGAATTTCCATGGGAACAACATGGTGCTGGTAAAACTTCCATTTTCTACATTGTTCCCTCCTTCATCATCTCCTATGTCATCCCCATAAGATATTTTTTTCACTCCATGGTGGGTGGGATAGTAGTGAGCAAAGCAAAGTGCAATGGGATCAAAGAACAAGATGGAGGAAGGAGCAGGAAGTCAAAGCCTTGGTGGTGGTGTAGAGGCATACACAGGAAAGGAAGGTCTGCCTGTGCAGAAAATGAAAGAGAAGCAGGGGGTGGGGGGAACCTGGACAATCGACAGATGAGACAAGGGTAGGGTGAGGAGGTGGAAGATGAGAGAGACACATGTGGACAAAAATAGAGAGAATCATGGAAGCATAGAATGAAAAAAACACATGGATGAGAGAAGATGGCAAAATAGAAACACATGGAAGAAAATGAAAAGACAAAACAGATGGTCATCAGGAAAGACATAGGGACTGGAGAAGAGATGGAGTGAGAACTTACAAAAAAGAGAGGGTAGAAAGACGTGGAGACTGGAAAGAGACAAAGTAAGGACTTACAAGAAAGAGTGGAAAGACATGGGGACTGGAGAAGAACCAGTGAGAACTTACAAGAAAGAGAGACTGGAAAGACATGGAGTCTAGAGAAGAGACAGTGTGAGGACTTACAAGAAAGAGTGGAAAGACATGGAGACTGGAGAAGAGACAGAGGAGATTATCACACGGAGGGAGAAGGACAGGAGCGAAGTGGATTGCTACTGTCCCATTTGCACAATTGGGGCAAAGATTATCATACACCACACATTTAGCCCATTCTTCTCCTGTCCATGAAGTGTAATGGACCTGTCATTTGGTATTTATGGGAATTCCCCATGAATGGTTTGTTGCTGGAGCATTACTAGTTCTTCATGGGTTAAGTCCTGGATAAGCACAGCATCATCTGAAAATCTTCAGTGTGATTTGCACGATTTTGCTGGGAGTATGCCTTCCCCACCCCCCAATTTTCCCCTGTCTGATAATCTCCAGAGTAAGAACTTATAAGAAAGAGTGGAAAGACAAGGAGACTGGAGAAGAGACAGAGTGAGAATTTACAAGAAAGAAAAGAAAAATATGGGAGATTGGAGAACAGACAAAGTGATAATTTACAAGAAAGACAGAATGGAAAGAGATGGAGTCTGCAGAAGATACAGAATGAGAGCTTACAAAAAAGAGAGAATAGAGAAAGATATGAGACCAGAGAAGAGAAAGAGTAAGAATTTGCAAGAAAGAGACAGTGGAAAGACATGGAGTCAGAAGAAGAGCCAGAATGAGAACTTACAAAAAAGAGAAAGTAGAAAAACATGGAGACCAGAGAAGAGACAGAGTGAGAATTTGCAAGAGAGAGAAAGTGAAAAGACATGGAGACTGGGGAAGACACAGAGTAGCAATTTACAAGGAAGAGAGAGTGGGAAGACATGGAGACTGGAGAAGTGACAGTGTGAGAACTTACAAGAAAGAGTGTGAGGAGACAAGAGAAAGAAAGTAAAGAAGCCAGGGAGAAGGGGGAAAAGAAAAAAATCAAAGTTGGCCAAGCTAAAAAATAACAGGATTCATTAAATCAGGAAGCACTTTCTATGTTATATGATTAATCCCTAAATTTCCAGCCACAATATTTTTTAGCTAGAAATAGAAAACGCTATGCTATTTTAAAGTTTTTTAATTTATATTTTCAGATAGATATGTTCAACCTCAAAGTTTTGAAAAGAACTTTTCCTTCTAAACAATATAACTACAGTATTTGGCTATTATTAAATTAACTTTTGTTTTTGTGTGAATTAAGTAAAATTTTTGTATTAATTATTATGTGACTTTGATCGAGTCTCACACTCTAAGCCTCTGGGGAAAGCAATGGCAAACCTCATGTGAACAAATTTGCCAAGAAACCCCTGTGACAGATTTGCCTTAGGATCACTATAAGTTGGAAACAAGCTGAAGACAAACAACAACAACAACAGATTCCAAATATAGCCTACTGTGTGCAAATGAAGATTTAAAATACTGAAGACTCAACACCCATAAATCATATATACATTTGACCAGGCTGCAAATAATTTAGGGCTTTGTATGTCAAAACCAGGACACTGATTTGTGGTCATAAGCAGATTGGAATCTAGTCAGTTGGCATATGGACAGCGATGGGAGGTTTCTAAAGCACACACATGCCAATAGTCTGTCCACTGCATTTTGAACTAGGTGTAGCTTTAAAACCTTTTTCAAGTACAACATCATGTAGAATACATTACAGTAATCTGATCTGGAAGGGACACATCTGGCACACCAACTGAATATACAATTTGAACCTGAAGTCCGAATTAATGTATACATAATAATGTAATCAAAAACATAATTAACATGAGGTTTTTGTTTTGTTTTGCTCTTTGTTCCTCCAGCCCCTTTAAAATTTATATGTAACATACTGTCACTTTTCCATGAAAACTTATTCAGGTGCTAGCCATTCAGCAAAATGTAACAAAATCCAAAACCCACAAAAGACATTTATTGGCTAACTGAAATGCACAAAATACATCATGCAAGCTTTCAAACCTCCACTGGCTTCTTCATCAAGCAAAAGATGTTTTAAAATTGTATAGGAGAAGAAAAATGGCAATGGTAGAGTCACAGGTCCATATTTTGTATTAGATGTTGTTTCTGTTGTAGTTCAGTTGGTTTGGAGGGATCTCAGTACAAGCAAAGGACACTCCCGTTCTTGGCCACATGGGGACCAGGAGCAAAGGGAAATAAAAGACAAAAATACTTCTGAGCATTTCCTTACCTAAGAAAACCTTATTAAATTTGTGGAGTCACCATAAGTTGCCACATGACTTGAAGGTACATACACACCATAAAATTTCAACTTGATTAACAACAGGAAGATAACTTCCCTTGAGACCCTTGTCCTTGTACTGTGTGAAGGTAACTGCCACTTTCTGCACACGTCCAAAGATCTAGACAAAGTCTATGAAAGCTTATGCTACAACTTCTTTCTCACAGTTAGTATCAAAGTGCTGCAAGATCCCTTTGCAGACTGATATTCCAGACTAACATGGTATGTCTCTGAATTCTGCTCCTTTCTTAGATAGAGAAAACTGAATTTCTCACTTAGGTCCAAAACACACTGCAGAAATAATCTAGTTTGAGACCACTTTAACAGCACTGGCTCAATACTAGGGAATTCTTGAAAATGTAGTTTTATGAAACATTTAGGCTTCTCTGCTAGAGAGCTCTGGTGCCACAATAAACTACAATTCCCAGGATTCCCTAGCACTGAGCCAGGACAGTTAAAGCAGTCTCAAACTGGCTTATTTCTGGAGTGTGTTTTCGAGCTGTGTCTCTCATTTCTGGTACTGCTATATTCAATGAGTAATTCCCCCTGCAATTGCAATGGCTACTTTGTTGGCTCTGTTAATCACCTGTTAGTGAGCAGGAGAGGTGTCTGAAGTTAGTACTTCAAACTTATGTCTCATGAAGTGACACAGAGAGATGGATGCTCAGCATGCACTAACCAGGAAGCTTGATGAAATATTGATACAGAAGGGCCATGCTTAAAAGTTGTGATCATCTTCCAGACTTTTGCAATGTTTCTAATACCTGAGTTTTGTTTCTAATACCTGAGTCAAGCTGTTTTAGAACCTATAGGACATGTATCTCAAGAACCATCTAAAGTTACTTGGAGGAAGTTTTTTGTGTGCTGCAGGAATTTTCAAATACAAAGTGAGGTGTATGAGTCAACTCAACTCATCTGTCTACTAGCTTTGCCATCACTCATTCTATTTCTATTGCTGTGAAAAGACAATGTGTCCTTAATATGTCAAAAGTTGCTTACACACCATGTTTTATTTAAGTGTCATCTTGCTTTTATGTGTTCAGACATTGAGTCAAAAGCCTGGGGCCATGGAGTCACATCACTCCACCATTTTGGAAGCCTCAGCAACATCATTCCTTCCTCTGCCATGAGGGCAATGTGAGATGAGCCCTCTAATCCAACATCTGCCTTCCAAAAATCAGATTAATACTATCATGGTAAGAAGTTGTAGCAAAGGTTTCTTTCCAAAAGTCCATGGCTCCATTTCTTGTCAGTCTAATACTCAGCACACAAATAAAGCATCTGTCCAAGAGCTTGGACAAATGATTTTTTGAATCACATTTCTCAGAATCCTGCAACCAGCCTGACTACTAGCTGGCTAGAGGACAATTTTTAGAAGTTCTAGTCTATACAGACAGTAAAGTGATCATGGGCAGGTTGAAGGAGGAGGTACTGTCTCTCTCTCACCATGCATGTTTATTGTCTAAATTTGTCTTTAAGAATGGACTAAAATTCTTGGGTATCCAGACTTCTACATTTGGTATGTGGGGGAAGGAACTGACCATCTCATGTGTTAACTGATAACTGGAAAAAAAATCAATAGGTTAAAAAGTAATTATTAGCCTTTGTTAAATGATGACAAAAATCTCAATCTGCACAATTTAGCTTTTATCTATAAAAGTTTGGGTTCAATATGATTTTTTTCCCAGTGACCTGAAATAAAGAATAAAAGCAGCAATCATCACGCACATGGCTAATTTTGTTATTTTAAAAATGTGAATAATGTGCATGCGATTCTACCCCCCTTCCATCCATCCCAATGTTCAAATTTGTACACCTTTTCACATTTCAGTTCACTCATGCTCTTTTCCATTTGGATGGGCTACACAGAGACAATGTTTTCCATTCTACTTAAACAATTAGTAATGGTTTATTATTTTGTTTGAACAATTTAAAATGTCAGCTCCCTTCAACTTGCTAACCTCAAAAACCTGGAAAAAACTTTTCGGGTTCTTAAACAATGTGTAGTAGGAAACATTGTGCAGCATGCAAAACTTTTGCGTACCTAATTGAATAACAGGTATTTGAACATGCTGATTGTCTTTGTGATGAAACTATTTGATTTAGTGGAAGTTCTGGGACTATTGCAGAATATTGATGTACTTACCACATTTCCACCTTGCTTTTCCTCTAAGATGGTTTAAACAGTGTACATTATAGTTAAGGAAATACTAGAACTTTTCAGATTTATCTCTCCACTCCAGTGCTAGTTCACTGCAGAAACTTGATTGCACTGAATTTGAGCAAGATTACTATGCTCATACAATAATAGTAATAATAATATACTAACAAAATCATTATACGCATATACTAATACACTAAGTACTCATATTGGTACTTATTTTCTATTGGCATCCAATCCTATGAGGGAGCTGATTCCATAAGTGTAATTCAGGCACTTACGAAGTGCACTGAAGCAAAAGGCAAAGAGAAGATCATGCTATCCCTCCTCTATTTCCATTTCCATCACCCTCCTCACGTGCAGAGTAATGAGTCTAAGAGGAAGCTTCTACTATTGGAGAAGACTCACCACAGCTGGAACACATTTGTTGTTAACCGCCATTAAGTCAACTACAGCATATAGAGATCCCATAAATGAGAAATCTCCAAGTCATCCTGTCATCAAAAGTCCATGGCTTCCTTGATTGAATCTATCTGTCTGCAATGTGATCTCCCTTTTCTCTTACTGCCTTCCATCTTGCCAAGCATTATTGTCCTTTCTAGTCAGTCATATCTTCTCATGATGAAAACATAAAGTCAAAGTCTCAGTTTAGTCATCTTAGCATCCAGGGAGAGTTCAGGCCTGATTTTCTCTGGAACACATTTATTGTCTTTTATCAATCCAGAGTATTCATAGAACTCTTCTCGAGCACCACACCTCAAATGAGTTGATTTTCTTCTCTCAGCTTTCTTCACTATCAGCTTTAACAACCATATATAGAAACTGGAAATAAAAATGGCATGGAGAATCCTGATGTTGATATTCAATTATATATCTTTACAGTCTATGAAGATCTTGTCTAGTTCCTTCATAGCTGCCTTTTCTCCTGATTTCTTAACTGCAGTTTCCATTCTGATTAATGACTAAATCGAGGTATAGCAAATCTTTGACTGACTCAATGTCTTCACTGTCTACTTTAAAGTTATGGACTGTGTCATTAGTTTTGTTTTCTTTATGTTAAACTGTAAATCTGCCTTTGCACTTTCTTCTTTAGCTTCTTCGGTAAGAAATCTTCCTCTGGTTGAGAGAGTATGACTTGTCCAAAGTCACCTTAGCTTTACTCCAATTTATAATATTAGAAGTTCATTATCTGTGCCACAACCTGCTCCTCATCTTGTTTTTGCAGAGTGAATGGAAGTTCTCCATCTTCAGCTTCTAATTATTTAAGCTATCTGATTTCTGTATTACCCAAGAGGTGATGTCTATGTATACAGTCACATCTTTAGTTGCCTAACTAACTAACAACATTTAACAATTAATAATGTATTTGGCTTAAGAAAATTCAGTCAGTCACCCTCTTGCTTCATTTCTTGATCCTAGGCCAAATTTTCTTACAATATTTGATTCTGCTCTATTTCCTAACTTTGTGTTCCCATCACCTGTAATTACTAACATGTCCTGTTTTGGTGTGTGATCAATTTCCAGTGTAGAATCTTTCAATTTCTTCCTCTTCTGTCTCTGTGAGTGAGTGTAAACTTGGATTATGGTTATATTGATAGGTTTTCCTTGAAGTCTTATTAATATTATCCAATCAGACTTTGTATTATGATCCCTGATTGCTTTTACTACATCTCTCCTCACTATAAATCACACCCTATTTCTTCTTAGATTTAATTTCCTTAGTAAAACACTGTGAAATTATCTGACTCAAAATGTCCCATTTCTGTCCACTGTAGCTTGGTTACTCCAAGTATAGCAATGTTTATATGTTCCATTTTTTGTTTTAGAACGTCTAGCTTCTGCTGATTCGTGCTTGTCATATTCCATGCACCTATAATATGTATTGTACAGCTCTGGACTTTTCTTTCACCTCTGAGAATGACAACAGCTGAACATCCTTTCAGTATGCATCCAGTTGTGTCAACAGCCACAACACTACTTACACTTGTCCTCTGCTTTCCCCCAGTAGCTCACAGAGTGCCTTCCAACCTCAGAGTGTCACCTTTATCTCTTGTTTCATTTTGGATTTTCTCATTATAGAGTTTTCAATGTAGAAGCCTTCAGGAATGGTTTATTATTGCCTTCTTCTGCACAGTACTAACAAACAGTAGTTATGGTAACTGGTGATGTTTCTGAGAGGTTCTCTACCAGTGTCACACACACACCTCACACACACCCTACTGCTGCCTCCCAGTAGTTATTTAGCACATTTAGTCTGGTTCCTGAGTTAATGCCTATCTGACATGGGAGACCCTACCAGCAGCACAGCTACCAGCAGCATATCTTCTTGTCTCAGTTGGGCATGTGCTCCCACCATCACAGAAAGGTAGTGCCATGGTGGGAATGGAAGACATACACCATGAAAATCAGGGTTCCTGGTTGCATAGTAAGCCATGCTCTGAACATAGTAGAAGCACTCCTATTCAGACTGTTTGTTGTTCCCATGAAGGGTTTTACAGAATTGGAGATTGAGGGTTTGGGGCTAGTTGTCTCTCCCTCTTTGCATGCTGAGTCCCCACACACCTTAGGCACATTGGTAGGCTTGAGTTATCTATGTATTTAATCATCAACATATCTGTTTTGTTCTCTACCTATAACCATTTTTTAAAAAGATGTGAATAATTCTTAGCATTTATTTAAAATACTTCTAACTCATTGTTTGTGCTTTTTTAAAAAAGAGAAAAATCACAAATTCTTGTGAAAACAGAAAACAGGACACAACAGATTTATGAATGAAAACATGTCTTTGTTATATTACCATCTCCTACGGCAGGATCCCAGGAGCTATTGGCCAACATGGGACTATTGGCCAACATGGCTGAGGCTTCTGGGAGCTGAAGTCCCTCGGCCCTTAAAGGGGAAAGGTTGCCTATCCCTGTCCTAGGGTATGCCTGTGGCAATATGGCATGAGGATCTTTAACAATAGATTGACAGCAAGATGCCTGTACATTCTTCTCATCATATTCAAAGACTTGGCTGCTTGACTGAAAGTCAGTTTTTCTAAAATGTCTTTTATTAAACAAAGAAGTGGCACTTTTCTGATACTGACCTTCAATCTTTATTTAAGCTTTGGCATTGAACCATTTGAGTGAGCTGCAGTGAAGCCTTCTTGTATTACTTTGCCAGCTGCAGACAGGGACCAACTGCTTTTCATCATCCACATGTTAACACCATTCATGGAGTCGCTGACATTTGTGCTATATTGTGCATTGTGGTAAGTGTCAGAATGATATGATAGAAATGTGGCAGGTGAATCTTACAGATTTAGAATGCAAAAGTGACTATACAGTAGATAAAAGGGTGAAGTTCAAGAAAATGTTCTCATCTGGAATGTGAGGTTTAGCAATGTTATTTAAAAACTAAATCCTGCCAGAGAAAAGGGCATAATCATTGTCATCATTAGAGTGGGTGTATTGGAGAAAATGAAGTGGCTGTGCTGATCAGTTGATCCATATGTAATATTGTCAGAACTTGCCCACTGCATTCTTAAAAAAACATCATAATCTTCATGAAAATTCATAACATTTCCTGGCAAACACATTGCCACATAGCTTTTTTACATACTGCTTACCTATGCATACTTCCTTCAGGAGTATGTATCAAGTAAATTAAGGGAATGGAGGCATGCCAGCACTCAGAAAATCCCAGCTGACTCTTCTCAGAGATGCTAGAGTCTGAGAAAGACAGCCAGCATAGTGTAGTCATATAAGTGAATTAGGGCTCTAGGGGATGAGGGTATGGATCCATGCTTAGCCATGGTGGAAACTTCCTGGATGACCTTAAGCAAGTCACACTCTCTCAGTCTTAGAGGAAGGCAATAACAAAACTCTTTTGAATAAATCTGGCCAAGAAAACCCTAGGAGAGGGTCACCATAATTCAGAGTACATGTGAAGTCACAAGAGTCGGGGGGGGGGGGGGTCAGACCTCTGTGCTCCTTTCTCCCTGCTATCCCAATGGCATTGGTTATAATGATGACTATAACCTGAAACCTCTCCAGAAGCAAACGTGACTAAACTAGGTTGTCATACTTTGGATATATGAGATGATGTGACTCACTGGAAAAGACATTCACTGGAGTCATAGGTCTGTGTAACTAATGTCTGTGTACTAACGTTTTCTGGCTTGACCCTTCAAGACAAGCTAAGAGTCAGCAGCCAGATCTGTTCAGCTTCTGATTAGGGCTCAAAGAAGATGAGATTCCCACCTCCCTCCCATAAGCAAGCAAGGGTGTGGCAAAGACTTATGACAGGGACCCTGTCACCAGATTCACTTGCTGGCGGGAAATGGGTGGAAATCTCATTTTCCTTGATCCCCAATCAGAGAAGCTGAACAAACCTCCTTTGCCCAGTCTGGTGGCTGGATTTCAAGTGGACTAGATGGCACTGATGTAGGTTCCCAGGAACACATTAAGTTTAAGACATATTCTTAATGAAAACAGATCAGTTATGGAGCCATAACTCTAGATTGTGAATCTCTAACTGCAGTGCTGAATATCAGCCAATAATGCTTGTTAAAGTGGAAGGCAGTAAAAAGAAAGAAAGAAAGAAAGAAAGAGACTGTACTACAGGTGGATTAACTCAAGAAAACCACAGACCTGAATTTGCAAGCCCTGAACAGGGCAGTTGATGATTGAGGTTCTTAGAGTTCTCTCATTTACAGGGTCCCATAAGTGGAAGTCATCTTGGTGGCAAACAACAACAACACAATGATATGATTATTGTTGGGGAAGAGTAGGGGGGAGAATTTCATATGATGACTATAAAAGCCAATTCAGTGTGCCTGGCAAGTGCCACTGGTTTATGTGTGTGTGCATGTGCTCACCTTTTGACTTATGGCAATCCCATGAATTTCATAGGTGAGGAATCCTCAGAGGTGATTCTGTTAGTTCCTTCCTCTGAAATATAGCCTACAGTACCTGGTATTCATTGGTAGTTTCCCATCCACATACTAACTAGAGCTTACCCTGCTTAACTGGCTGGCCCTGCTTAGCTTCCAAGATCAGATGGGATCTGGTGCCTTCAAAGGCAGGATTTGAAAATGTTCTTTTTCCTGGGAAAGGTGTTTTTGGCTGGACTCCCATGTGTGAAAAGAAGCAGGAAAATATGAAAAACAGAAAGTCCCCCCCCCCCCATTCAATGAAGAACTTAGAAAATTGAATTTCCAGCCACATAAACATTTTCTCATTTGTTAGGGTTAGTGTTTTTATTTGAATAATAGATGAAGGGAATGCTGTGGATATAGTATATCTTGATTTCAGTAAGGCCTTTGACAAGGTTCCCCATGACATTCTTGCAAGCAAGTTGGTAAAATGTGGGCTAGACAAAGTAACTGTTACATGGATTTGTAATTGGTTATCTGGTCGAACACAAAGGGTGCTCAACAATGGCTCCTTTTCAACCTGGAAAGAAGTGACCAGTGGGGTGCCACAGGGCTCTGTCCTGGGCCCAGTGCTATTCAATATCTTTATTAATGACTTGGATGACGGTATTGGGGGCATAGTTATCAAATTTGCAGATGACACCAAATTAGGAGGAGTAGCTAATACCCCAGAGGACAGGATCAAAATTCAAAATGACTTGAGCAGACTAGAAAGTTGGGCCAAAGCTAACAAAATGAAATTCAACACAGAGAAATGTAAGGTACTGCACTTAGGGCGGAAAAACGAAAAGTACAGATATACGATGGGGGACACTTGGCTGAATGAGACTATGTGTGAAAGGGATCTAGGAATCCAGGTGGACCACAAGTTGAACATGAGTCAACAGTGCGATGCAGCAGCTAAAAAGGCCAATGCAATTTTAGGCTGCATCAGTAGAAGTATAGTGTCTAGATCAAGAGAAGTAATAGTGCCACTATATTCTGCTTTGGTCCGGCCTCACCTGGAATACTGTGTCCAGTTCTGGGCACCACAATTCAAAAAGGATGTGGAGAAATTGGAGCGTGTCCAAAGGAGGGCAACTAAAATGGTGAAGGGTCTGGAAACCAAGCCCTATGAGGAACGACTTAGGGAGCTGGGGATGTTTAGCCTGGAGAAGAGAAGGCTGAGAGGTGATATGATAGCCGTGTTTAAATATTTGAAGGGATGTCATATCGAGGAGGGAACAAGCTTGTTTTCTGCTGCTCCAGAGACTAGGACCCGAAACAATGGATGCAAGCTGCAAGAAAAGAGATTCCACCTCAACATTAGGAGGAACTTCCTGACAGTAAGGGCGGTTCGACAGTGGAACACACTCCCTCGGAGAGTAGTGGAGTCTCCTTCCTTGGAGGTCTTTAAGCAGAGGCTGGATGGCCATCTGTCGGGAATGCTTTGATTGGGAGTTCCTGCATGGCAGGGGGTTGGACTGGATGGCCCTTGTGGTCTCTTCCAACTCTATGATTCTATGATTCTATGATTCTATGAATTACAGGCTCTATGGAAATGTGGTTGATGCTATAACATCACTAGAGCCCACATGCTGCAACATCACCACAGGCCCTAGTGATGCTCCTGACATCAGGTCAGGAAATAGTATTTCTGGTAGTCTCCCATCCAAACAATAAGCACATTTGAAACTGCTTATCTTCTGAAACCAGATAAGATCAGATTTCTTCAGAGTGGAATTACAGAAAGGATTTTGTTTTTTAATGTTGTTAGTCCTGAAGACTCTCACATATTTTCAGTTGATTTTTCAGCTATCCTGATAGCATTTATTTCCTCTTTAATTTACAAAACTACATATACGGAGAAACCCTTCCCCAGTACCTTGCTTTTGGGTGGCTTTGTTTTACTTCTAAACTAGGCACTCAGTCACTCAATGATATTAAAGTGAATTTATGTACAAAAAAAATGACACAATTTAGGAGTAAAGACCTTCCTTTACTGTGTATATCAATCCAGGAAAATAAAACTGATGATGGTGAATAAAATAGTAGTTGATGATGCTTCAGACTAAATTAGTCACTGTCCCACAATTCCTGATGTGTTCCCTTGAACATTAAAGAGTGCTAGCACTCATTTCTAACAAAGGGCCTTTACAGACTGCCAGAAATAATGCAGCTTAAGTCCACTTTAACTGTCCTGGTTAGTGCTAGGGAATCATGGGAACTGTAGTTTATTGTGGTACCAGAGCTCTCTGGCAGAGAAGGCTCAATGTCACAGAAAAACTACAGTTCCCATGATCCCCTAGCACTGAGCCAGGACAGTTAAAGTGGGCTCAAGCTGCATTATTTCTAGCAGTCTATAAAGGCCCTAAATCACTGCTATTTTAAAGAACACACCAAAGTGTGGATTAACATTATCTTGTAGTTCCAGAATGATGATTATGATTGATGATAAAGTGAACACTTCAGTCAGACAATCTAGGATCATTTTATTCAATTGTAGTAATCTCTGGAGATGCTCTGCCAACATCAGTATATTTTCCTGTAAAATAAAAAATGATGTAAGATAACCAGATAGGAGCACATGGATCAATCATGGTAGCATATGGTGTTTCCTTGCTGGGGTGTGATGGTGAGGTTCTTCCTTCATTTTTCAGTGATCCCCCCCCCCCCGGAGACTGCTGTTACACTTCACCATTTATCCCACTTTCTCAACTGGGACATGAAGGAACTAGGAAGTCTCCAGTGGAGGATAGGCAATGATCCAGGCAGGAGGACAAAGAGCAGATAGGAAACAGCCAAGTCTTCTCCAGGTGTCAGCTGCAGGAGCCTTTTTGCCTTTTGTTCTTAATATGTGTGCCATGAAGTTTCAGCTAAAAAGACTGGTTGGACCACTGTAATCTGGAGCAAAGCTTCAAGGATGAGGGTCTTCTCTATTGCAGAAGACACCCTAAATTCTCAAGACAGAAGGGATGCCTGCTGGAGGCCATGCTAGAAAGAAGCTAACCACCAGGGTAGGCATTTGCTGTTTTTGATGCCAATGGGGGACCTTAACCTTAAGAAGAGTAGAAAGTGAGAGACAGAAAGAGATTCAAGCAGTTTAATTTATTTTCCTGTTAGTCAAGAGAGCTAGGCACACAGGAGGCATCATGTCTGTCATTGAATGAGATCACTTGGCAGTGGATAAGTCAAGGCAGGCTCAAGCACAAACACCATCTCCTTACAATGCACAATCAGCAAGATTCATACCACTAGAAGTAATGAATGAAAAGCAGCAACATCATCAGTTTAGCCTGCCTGGCTTTGTCCTCAGCAGCAGCTGTGACTCTTTCTCTGTTGGCCTTGCAATCCTTGACCTGCTTCCTTTTAGGGGGAGGCAGGTAGGAAGGTTGGTGTGTGGAGGAAAAGGTCTGGAGATGTTGGTGGATGTTGGGCAGTAGGAAGTAAGAGAAGAGACGCCCCAACCCTAGTAGTGGCTTTTGGCTGGGCTGTTGATCTGTGCTGCCTGGGTTTCAAGGAGAGACCAAAAGAGAGGTGGAGACCCCATTGCAGCAGAAGCCACAGCCCACTCTCCATTTCTTGTGCGGGTGCCTGGTAAGCAGGACTCAAGGTGACTAACACCCAGTTAGAAACAAGGAACAACTAAAAACTATCTGTCCATTTTTTTAAAACAAACAAACAAACAATTGAATCATGTTATGTGTTATATGTTGTATCCAATCCCTGCCCTAAAGACTGCACAGTTTCCTTTCTGCTGTGTTTGGATGTACTCCTGAATAAGAACCTAGGCCAGATTAAGCAGATTACTGCATTACATTTTTATAGTGCTGATATTCCACTTTTACTGCTCTGGCTATCTCCTGGGTATTCTAGGATTTGCAGTTTAGGGAAAGTCAGTTAGAATTTTCAGCCAGAGAGTTCTTAGACCTCATTGAACTACAAACCCCATAATACCATAGGATGCAGCCAGAGCAGTAAAAGTGCAATAGCAATACTATAAGAGTGCAGTGTGGTAATCTCCACTTCTGGGCACAGCAGTTCTAGAAGATGACACTGGCAGAGGATCTAATGGCACAGGCACCATGGCTAATATCTGTTAATATTACACAGAAGGAGGCATGGTAAACATCCTTTTGGAGATCTTTTTCCATGGAAAACCTATGATGAGACAATCAGAGATTGTCAAAGAGATAGTGCTAGGATGCACTCTACAAGCTACTGGGGTACAGTGGAGGACAATTACAAGTAACTGGGGTTGAAGATGCACCTGGACTCAAGGCAAAAGGATGTTCAGCTGTTGATGTACTCAGTGGTGGTGGTGGTGGTGGTTGTGGTGGGGAATCTGATGCTGCACAACACATATTATAGGAATATGTAATGTGAGAAATATTAATTAGGAGAATCTAGAAATGTAAAACAAAAAACAAGAAATGGAACATATAAACATAGTAGTATTTAAGGTGAATGAGCTAAAGTGGACAGAAATTGACATTTTGACTTAGATAATTACACTGTGTTTTACACAGGAAATTAAAATCTAGGGAGCTTATTGCACACCTGAAAGAGATGTCTTACCTCTTCTGGGTTCAATCCTTGATCTGGGAGTGCTCAGATGGCACTTTTTCAAAAATAGAAGTTTTCTGAGTTTAAAAATTGGCTGGCTGAGCACTCCTTGGATTCGAGCTGGATGCGGCAAGTAGCATCATGGTAGAATCAGTGGCAAATTGTGTGTGATAATATCCGGGTGTATCCCGGATCAAGGATTGAACCCAGAAGAGGTCAGACGCCTCTTTTGGGTGTGCGATAAGCTTTTTTAAAATAATTTATATTTTATTAACATATACTATTCAAACATATCTTTCAAGTTTAACATATAAATTTCTTTTTCAATAATCATATACAAATATTTACAATTGACTTCCAAAGTATCTCCAGTTTGTACTCAACCTTAGTTCAGTGTTCACTCATTGTCTTCATATACAAGCAATTTTAAATATTAAATCCACAGTGTGTTATAGCAACAGCTTTAATGATCTTGATCTTTAATAGTCACTTTTCACCTATTATTAAATCAGGTTACTAATTTAAAGTATCCCATCAGTCTATATCTCTATTCAATTAAATTTTCTCTTTTACAGTATTGCAGTATCGGAGTCCAGTCTTGTTCAGTACTCTCTACATTTTGTTTGTTCAGTCTAGCTGTGAGTATATCCATACTCATCATTTCAATAAGCCTTGTAAACCACTCACTGGTTGAGGGCACTTCTGCTAGTTTCCATTTTTTTTTTTATTATTATTTTTTGCTAATGTAATCCGAGCTGAAGTTATCATATACAATAATATCCTCCCATATTTCCTTTCCATTTTTCCTGGGATCTTATTTGTCATGTTCAACAGATATATTTCTGGTATCCTGTCATATCTTATTTTAAATATTACACAAATTACCTTATGAACAGTTGTCCAATACTTCCTAATTTTATCACAGTTCCACCATACATGTAACCAACATCCTATAGTTTGCTTACACTTCCAACATCTATTATTACCATTCTTGTAATTTTTTGCTAATTTCACTGGGGTAAGGTACCAACGTTGCTCCATTTTTAGATAGTTTTCTTTCAAATCTTGACATTGAGTAAATTTTTGTGTCTTCATTCTTGCCCATTCCCAACTTTCTAAATCAATGTCTCTGCCAATATCTTTGGCCCATCTAATCATCGTATCTTTTACTGTCTTGTTCCAAATCTCTTTCTTGCAAAATCTCATAATATTTAGAAGTTAGTTTTTTTCCATTTTGCTTAATCACTTTATCCAATTCAGTGTCTGTCTCTTCAAATCCCAGTTTTTTATCATCTGCTTTGAATCTGTCCATTAGCTGTTTATATGGAAACCAATGTAAATTTTTATCCAATTCTTTCAGATTTTCTAAAGGCTTTAATTCATAGTTTGCACTCCTTGTTTTACTCAAAATATCTCGATATCTCAACCATTTGGTTACTTCGCGCCATCTTCCAAAAAAGGCTTCTTGTGGTGACACCCATAAGGGTAATTTTCTATAAAAATTTTCCTTACAATGCAGCCAAATCCTTATCAAAGATCTTCTTACATAGTGATGTTCGAACTCTTTATGCACGTTTGTCTTATTGTACCACATATATGCGTGCCAACCAAATCTCAAATTAAATCCTTCTAAGGCGAGAATTCTGTCATTTTCTAATTTTGCCCAATCCGTGATCCAAGTTAATGCATTTGGGGTGTGCAATAAGCTTTTAAGATGTAATGGGTGGCATTTTTAGTGAGTAAACATGTAACAAAGACAGACAATGATTATAATGCAAAGTTTGACCGAATCATGCCAATAATACTTAAGGTACAGAATTCCATAGAAGATGACTAAACTGAGATTGTCCTGCTTTAGCATATTATGAGAAGACATGACTCGTCACAAAACACAATAATACTTAGTAAGGTAGAAGGCTGTAGGAAAACAGGAAGACCACATTCCAGATGGATGAAATCAATCAAGGAAACCATGGTTCTGAATCTGCAAGGCTGCCATACAGCTGTTGATGATAGGGTGACTTGGAAGTCACTCATTCATAGGGTTGGCATAATTCAAAGTAAACTTGATGGCAGTTAACAACAACAGAAAGAAGTGGGGAAGAGAGGCACCGGATGAGATGGCATTTTTTAAGAAAAAGGATTATATAAAGTAATTGCATGGAAGTTAAGCATTGTCAAGAGCAGTGGAGCATGCCTTCAATGTTTCACCTTCCATGCTTTTAAATCTACATAAACCAGCTGGGTAAAGTTATCCACACGTCTGGGCTGAAGTCATGGGGCACATGGACTGAATAGAGGAAAGCATCCTTTGTCATTGCTATTTCTGGAGCTGGACTCCCATTTCACTAAGTCAAAAGCTGCTGCGGGCTGAGTTCCTAATAAGGGAATGGAAGCTCTGATCAGTACATATCATTAGTCATAAAAGAGCCCTGGTGGCACCGTGGTTAAATGTCTGTACTGCAGCCATTCACAGCCCCAAGGTTGTGAGTTCAGTCCCAGGGTTCCAGGGTTGACTCAGCCTGGGATCCTTCTGTAGGTCACTAAAATGAGTCCCCAGCTTGTTGGGGCAATTAGCTTACACATTGTAAACCACTTAGAGAGTGCTTAAGTGCACTGATGAGCAGTATAGAAATGTACTTGCTATTGCTTGCTATTTCTCATGAAATAATTCAGGCCAAACAAACTAAAACTTATCCCAGGTAAGACTGATATAATGTTGATTGAACAACCTTGTGATGGAGTGCCTAGGCAGGCTTGGCTTCCTGGCAGTCAGTTACAATTCAGGCAAACTGTGATGGGTGGCTGTGAGGGAACTAGAAGGTATAAAAGCAGGAGTGGGTGACCGAGAGAGGTTCTTCAGTGAGAGTCGGATAAGGAATCTGACTGGGAGTCAGTGAGCATCAGAGGGATTCTGACTAGGAGAAGAAGTCATTTAAGAAAGTCCAGAGGGGACTGTGATAAGTGTATATTAATGTAACCACACTAAGTTGAAGTAACCCACTTAAGATACATTCCTGCTTTATATTATTTAATAACACTACCATTTATGTTTACATAAACTTAAATGGTAGCGTTATTAAATTAGTGAATTCTAGACATGCTACCTAAGATATTCAATTGCTTTGGGGAAGACACTTGGGACCCTAGCCCTTATGCATTTAGGGAGAGTGTTAAAAGGGTAAAAGCAAGGCAGGTGCCAGTGACTGGGTTCTTCTGTTGTTAGGGGGTAAAAGGTAACCTCAGGCATATAAGGAAGGTCCAATCACAAACCTTCTCTCAGGATTAGATTATGACATATGGAGGCCTTAAGTTTAAAAGCCGCATAGAATGCTACGCAGCTTTTTTTGTGTGCTTTCAATTTATTTCAGTTTTATGGCTCCTAAATCTCTCACAAGGTTTTCTTGGAAAGAATTCTGCAGGGTGTGTGTGTGTGTGGCTTTGCCTTCCTCTGAGGCTGAGAGTGTGTGACTTGCCCAAGGTCACCCAGTGGATTTCCATGGCTAAGCAGGGATACAAACCCTATTCTCCCAGAATACTAGTGCAATGTTGAAAACACTAATTAAAAATACAAATAACATAAATATATTTATATGCTGGGTGAAAAGATCTTAAAGTTTGAAAAAGCTGTTTCCCACACTCACCTCACCACACACACACACACACAAGCAAGCTATACAGAAAAATAACATCTTCATTTATGTGCTTTGCAGTTCCTAATCTTCAGTCTCAAAGAAAACAAAAAGTGTTAGAGGGTAACACATAGAGAAAAAAAACTTGTATTCCCCTCACTGCCCAAAGGCAAATGCATCAATGATGTTAGCAATCAAAGAGAATTAATAGACTTAAATACACTTCAATGTATACAGTATTGTAGCCTACGCTCATAACTGTGAACGTTCTTTAGACTGATTTCAAAATAAAGTAGGAGTTTTTTCAGAATTGTGCATATGCTGATCAGTACATAAAATCCAATCAAAAGATAGTGATCTATAAGTTGAGTAGGTAACTTCCATCCCTCGAGTATTCAGTGTACTAATTTCAGAGCATGGTTGAATTTATGAGATTAATTTAGTATAACAGTAACTTCATTCGGTGTACAGGATCATTTATTCTCCATAAACGTTGAGGCGTTTTGAAGCAGCGGGAGATCATTACCTTATGAGAAGATTATTTTATTGTGGGTAATAAATCTCAATTGTAGTTTGACAAATTTTTCATTATAGACCATCAATTGGTCTGTAGATTATTATTGTGAGGAGCCCTAAAAAAGAAGCCTCTCTTGATGAAGCATCAGTTAGAAAGATGTGTGAATATTCTGAATACTTTAACTAGCATAGGCTGCAATGCAACAAGTACAGAAAAGTTCCTTTCTTTCCCTTCCCTTCCCTTCTCCTTTCCCTCCTTCTTCTTGAACTACAACTCCCAGAAAGTACAGCCAGCAGATAGCTTTTTTCGATAGTCCAAAAAAAAAAAATTAGTAGTCTGATGGTAGTCCACTGAATAAACAATGGGTGGCTGATCCTGAATTTGGCATAAGTCACCTGTTCATAGCACAGTTCTGTTTTTCCAGTTGACCCTCCTCAGTTTGTTACTACAGCTGAGACCTGAAGCAGTAGCATCACTGGGGTGGGGTGGGGTGGGGTGGGGGGGGGGTGGGGGGGTGGGGGGGGGTGCAGGCTACACCAAAGAAGGGGGGTGACAGCCAACCGGGGCCTTTTGGGGGCCTCCTGGTACCTCCAAAGCCTGTCCAGGGCCTTTTCCAGGCTGCCTGGGGCCTCCAAAGCCCATGTAGGGCCTTTTCCAGGCCTCCTGGGCTTTTCCGGGCTGCCCAGGGCTTTTTCAGTGCCCTTTCCCACCCCGGAAACCCCACTGGAAATCCAGGCCGGAAGCCCCACCCCCACACTAGTTGTCACCTAGTGCAGGAACGCCACTGCCTGAAAGCACTTTCATTAACAGAAGACAGTAAAGATCTCCTAAATGCATGTGCCTGTGCTATGGACAAGAGGAATCCTAGTAACTCAATCCATGAAGACAATGCTGAAGCTGAAATGTTTGCTGTTTACTGAGAGAGGCTTGGTGCAGTAAGAACACCAAGTACTATTCAGGCATCAGATCACATATCTACTTGCTGGGGGAAACCAGTGGGATAATGGATAATGGGTTTCACATGGGTGAAGGTTGCTGAGTGATTTTCCTGCTACCTGAGAGGGAGGCAATGTGGATGAGTCCCCAACCTGAGCCTGCCGCAAAATGCCTCAACCTCCAAGATCTCTTAAGGAGTCCCTAAAGCAGGGGAACAAGACATTTTGCCCCTCAAATGGATCTAGCTCATTGCCAAAATCAACAACACTAAAGCCGTGACAGGATATGAAGCCATATAGGTTATAAATCACCTTCCCATTTACACATCTGAACATACTGACATGAATGGTAAAACAGAGGAAAATGGGGTGGGAAAGTCAGCTGAAACAACTGAGTGCCAACACAGTTAGCATTTATATGTTCCCCAAGCAGATCAGAGTGGAGACTTCTATCCCTACTGCTCTGTGGAATCCCATAGCAGCTAGCCAGCCTCTTCATTGGGTGGCCATTTCTCTTCCAATCACAGGGCTCTCACTCAGCGTTCCCCCAAATGAGTCTCAGGTTTTGAGAAAAGGCAAGGTAATAATAACAATAACAATGATGATGATGACAACAATGAGGATAATGATGGTGTAGTAGAAATTGCAATGCCAGGAATCACAGATGGTAGCTCCTGTTGTTTTCATGCTCCTTGCAGGAAGCAAACACAGCAACTATGGATCTCATGTTTTTTATCAAGGCAGCTTTTTTGATAGAAAAAGTTCTACCAAATTCCTAATGGACTTTTAATGTTGTTGTTGTTGTGTACCTTCAAGTTGTTTCCAACTTATGGTGACTTTAAGGTGACCATATCACAGGGTTTTCTTGGCAAGTTTCTTCAGAGGGGGTTTGCCATTGCCATCCTCTGAGGCTGAGAGCATGTTAATTGCCTGAGGTCACCCTGTGGGTTTTTTTTGGTTGAGCAGGGATTTGAACCCTAATCCTCAGAGTCATAGTCCAACATTCAAACCACTACTCCATGCCAGCTCTCTGGACTTTCAATGTTATTTTAATTCTGCTGTAAAGTTCAGAATGTATTTGAATTCTCAAGGAGGAGGAGGAACAGCAACAGACCAACAAATGAACAGCATATATTCCAGTTAAATTTAGTACCTTTTACATGTGAGCAAGAATTAAGCGTAACTGAAGCTGATGATCTTTGGAAGTAATTTATGAACCCAATAAGAACAAAAATGTCTCCTAATATCTGTTAAGTTATAAGCTTGAATAGACAAGTAGATACTTCATCGGTTACATCTAGCCCATGAAATTGTACTATAAAATACAATTATTAGGATTTAAGATACTGTGAGACACACTGAGCTTTCATTTTGGATTGTTTGTTTGTTTCCTATTGCTGCTTTTGTTGTTTTCCCACAACAGACTCACTTCACAATGTCTCTGAAAGTTGTCAAGATTACCCATTTCTGTGGCTTCCATATATATTTCATTGTGGTATCCAATTTATGTCTCTGCCATAGACGTATTCAGACAACCAAGACAACACATTAACATAGCATAATTGATCACATTAAGCCTAAATGAATAAATGTTTAAAAAGGGAAAGAAGCAAAACAACTACATCAACAACAACAGCCAAGGCTAGTGCAAATGATTACTCACAAGAGGTAGACTTCTGGCAGACTAACCATACAATTATTTTTGACAGCCTTGTATTCATCTCAAAAAGTACATAATTAAGAATTTTTTCAAGGATTCACTTGCCTGAGATATTTTTTTACAATACCAATTGATAATTTATTCAACCTACAATCCAAAACACACCAAAAAGGGTGCATGCCCATTGGACACAGTAGGACTTATTTGGAGTAAACATGCATATTTTATCTTGTAATTTAGCTCAATGCAATTGTGTTAGAGGCTGTCTGAAATACCCCAAATGATAAACAGTATTTCTTATAAGGTGATGGGAAAATGCTGTTTTAGTAGGAACATGGCACTAGTACCATAAATTACCTTGAAAAATAGTTTGTAATTTTAAAATTTCTCCCACTTTGGAGGAAAAACATATGCTGAAGCCATAATAAGCCATAATACTTACTTAGTTGTAGAAAATCATTTCAAGGATGTCGTCATAAATTTATTTCTATGAAGGAAAAAACCCTTGCTAAATCCAAATAAAATTGAAAGTGCTTTGTCTTCACTACATGTTCATCTAGAATCTAGAGACAACTTAATTTTTTCTTAATGTCTATAAACCCATGATCTTAGGGGACAGAATTGTCTTTGCTATATGTTTCTATCTATTTTGCTAAGAGAATACTAAAATATATAAATAATGCTACATATTAATAATCAAGGCTATGGTGTTTTCTAACTAGAACATAGCAACATAGTGGCTACAATTTAAAATCCAGTTGGTGGGCAGATAAACTTGGAGATCCAAGGTTTCTTACAAATATTCACCATACAACAGTAAAAAAGAAGAAAAGAAGAAAGGTATTAGTTTATATCTCGAAGTGATAGAATTCAATTCCTAACACAGACTTTGGAAAAACACCACCAGTTACTAGTGCCTTGTAGATCTGGCAGATTCCAAAATTATTATCAGAACATAGAAGCTGGCATCATCATGGAAGTGCTCTGGAAGGATTAATATGCCACAGCATCATTTAATAGGCAAGCCTTTGTGCATACCCAGTGAAGCCCAGAAAACCCTCAGGACACCTACAAGATGCAATAAGTCTTGCCTGCAGATATCACTCAGCTGGCTGTAGAACTGCTTTAGATGGCTGCCAATATGCATCATGTTCTGAATGGGCCAAACCTTTAAAAAGGTCACATGAGCTCATATAACAGCAATAGTCTCTGTTCTGTACCATGGTACAGAACAGAGTACATGGTACAGAACAATAAGTACCATGGGCCCTTGGTGTCCGCTGGGATTTAGTTCTAAGACTTCCGTGGATACCAAAATCTGTGGATGCTCAAGTCCCATTAAATGCAATGGTGTAGTGAAATGGTATCCCATATATAAAATGGTAAAATCAAGTTTTGCTTTTGGAATATATATATATTCAAGCCATGGATGGTTGAATCTGTGGATACAGAAGGCCAACATTATATGTTCTATGTGTGGTGCAAGAGATTGTATCTAGTGATGGGCCAATCAATCTCATTCTGATCACATCACTTTCACATGGCCACTGTCCTTGTTGGCTGAGGGATTCTGGGAGTTGTAGTCTGCAAAAATAACTTTCCAAGCTCTACATTCTGAACCTGAGAACTCCATTCTATCCTATTTCTGCATGTACAAAATCTGTGCAAAACTTATATTTTAAATATTTTTAAACACATAGTTACAAGAACAGCACTGGAATGTTTCAGAACTATGAAGTCTGGTAGAGAACTAAGTTCATGTTTATATATCAGTCCAAGAGAGGCAAATAATATGCCCTTCAACTGTATTGGCTTGGCAGGGACAGTCCTCACTAATCCTCTGTCATTCTACTTTTTCAACAGCTTTAAACATGTCCCTACTACTTGTCTCCTTTCTCCCCAGCTTACTTCAGTTTGTGCCAACTGAATTCAAAGTGCAAAAGTATTATGTAGGGAAAGAGGAGGGGGGGGGAATACAATCTCACTATTCCCTGTAGGTTCAAGCAAATGCCAACTGCTGCAGCCTCTCCTAGCTTGTGTGTTCTTCCTTATTAATAATTTTTTCCATCTTGCCTATACCCTGATGTTATTTGGTGACATGTATCCCGGTTTCCATTTCCATTATGAAATGCCAGCATGCTTAGCTGCTTGTTTACCTCCTACAGGTCTACACCTTTTTGGTTATTGAGTATATCAGACAATAGGTGGAATTGGCTGCAGTTTGGAGGGGCAACCCTTTGCAGATATACCGAAGAGGCTCAACCAGGTTTAGGGAATGTATGCCACCCCAATATATTATGGTATACAGTTATTTTCTTCCCTCATCACTGACTGTGCTGTTTGTCTGGTGGGAGTTGTAGTGCAAAAATATTTGGAGGATTGCATGCTCCTTACTCAGATCCAGAGGCTTGAAATATTACTTTTTGTAAAGATACCTTCCATAATTCTTTAGCTAGCATGGTCACAGTTGCAGTCCAAAAATAATTTTTCCAAGTCCTACCCTGATCCAGATTTTTCCTGTGGGAACTGAAGGGACTTATTGGAGGACATATTGTTGCTAAACGTGCTTTTTTTAAATGACTATAGATTTAGAGTGTCATTTCTCCTATGATGGCAGGAGACATTTGAAAAATTCAATAGGTTCTTTCCCACCAAATTCATCACTGCTCCTTTTACATTGTTCTGAAATTCCATTGCTTCTGATTATTTTTTTAAAAAAATGGCTACACATTCAGAATGTCATTTCTCTAGAGCAAGTAACAGGTTGACAGAAGATATTTCAGAAAGCTTAATAGTCCCATCTTCCACTGAGTTAATTTTTATTCTACCTCAATTGTTTTGTTTTTTCTGTATTACCAGTGGCAGCTGGTAATATGTCAGGGCAGGGGGTATGGGGTTACACATTGAACCCACTCTGGATTTTACTCTGAATTTTAAAGGAGCTCCTCGAAATGCTGAAACCTGTCTCCCAAACAGATTCAAATCCTTGGACAGCTCTGTTAAGATTTGGACTAAATTCTGGAGTGGACATTACTGTACATTACTTCTCTATAGTTACAGAGTTAAGCTTAACTTATTCAGAGCTTGACATGCGAGGAATGGATTGTTAGTTTTATAAGTGGCATAATGATCTCAAACAAGTCTGGCTCTGTGGGCATGTATTCCCAGGATCATCTGCACTGACCAAATAAAGCAGCTTCTAACTGTTTTGAAGCCTGGCAATTTAGATGAAGCATGAGACAAAAGCAGATGGAAAGTGAAACAATGCCATGCTCCGGGGCTAAAATCCAGCACAAAAAGAAGCTGTGATACTCAGACTCAGAGTGGAAAATGTGTGCCATTGCACTGGCACATAAACAACCCAGAAGGTCCCAGAGGGTGCTGCTCGGGGACTGTAGTTCCGGTAAGAGGGAACTCACTTGTGGGGTCCCTCAGGGAGCTATCTTGTCCCCGATGTTATTCAACATCTATATGAAGCTGCTGGGTGAGATTATACGGAGTTATGGTGCTGGGTGTTATCAGTACGCTGATGACACTCAAATCTATTTCTCCATGTCTCGTTAGTCGGCCTCGAATTCCAATGGCGTCTCTTCTCTCAATGAATGTCTTCAGGTGGTAATGGGCTGGATGAGGAAAAACAGATTGAAACTGAATCCAGACAAGACGGAGGTGCTCACGGTAGCGGCCCCGAAACCAAGAATTGGGTTGCAACCTCCAGTCCTAGATGGGGTCACACTCTCCTCTAGTGACTGTGTTCGCAGTCTGGGGGTGCTCCTTGATTCGTCGCTCCTGATGGCTAATCAGGTCAATGCGACAGTCAGGAGCGCCTGTTATCAGCTTTGGCTGATACGCCAGCTGTGCCCTTTTCTGGAAGTAAGGGATCTCGAGACCGTTGTGCACGCACTGGTAACCTCACACCTTGACTTCTGTAATGCGCTCTACATGGGGCTACCCTTGTGCCTGGTTCGGAAGCTACAGTTAGTTCAAAATATGGCAGCCAGGCTTGTTTCAGGAACATCTAGGAGGGACCACATCACTCCGGTTTTGAGGTCCCTCCACTGGCTGCCTATTTGCTTCCGGGCCCAGTACAAGGTGTTGGTTATTACCTTTAAAGCCCTAAATGGCTTGGGTCCAAGCTATATCAGAGACCGCCTCCTCCCGTAAAATCCTCCCCGTGCACTCCGTTCCTCTGGTAGAAATTTCTTAGAGCCTCAGAGATCGAGGCTATCTGCGACCTCCCAGAGGGCTTTTTCTGTCATCGCCCCCAGACTCTGGAACGACCTGCCGGATGAGATCCGTCAATTAACATCTTTGGACAGTTTCAAGAAGGCTGTCAAGACGGATCTCTTCCAGCAGGCCTTTCCAGACTAAATAGCCCGGCCCCGGGCTGTTCCCTCCTTTTTAGTGACACTACTTGAATCTTGGTTCCCCCGTAGTGTATAATGGGATGAGGTGGTACACTTTCTATTATTTTAACCTTATGATTTATTGTTATATTGTTGTTACGATTTTAACTATGTTACTGTTTAATGCTCTTTTAAGCGGGGGGGAGGGATTTGCTGTCTTATTATAACTGTTTTATGCTGTAAACCGCTTGGATTGGACAACCATTGGGTGGTATATAAATAAATATTATTATTATTATTATTATTATTATTATTAACCTGGGGCTAGTATGAGACTTTGGCAAAGCAAAAACGCAATCACCAATAATTCACTGGATGTAATTACAACATACACAAACCAGACAGTCCAACAGGAGGGAATAGGGTGAAGGGAGCATGAAAGCCACAGGGGGCATATATGGGGTGTGTGTGTCTGTAATTGTGTCACTGGATGCACCAATGCACTGTACAGGTGGTGCATCTCATGTGCAACTGTGTGGCTGGTCATACAGGCAGGTGTCCAATGGAATGGTATCAGAGTGGGAAGATAGCAGTAATTGGAGGCTGCAGCAGTGTGTTTATGTGCTGGTACACATGTATGGTGGGGAGTCAACAAAAAAAGAAGTGCAGCGTGGCTTGACACCATGTGGAGCAGACAGCCAGTGGGTGTTTGACCTGCCTTGGGAGCGGGCCATGAAGACAGTGGGGTTTCAACCCACTTTCAGAAAACCCAAGATCAAGCCACTTTTTCCTGTCCATCTACTCCAGCCCCCCTGTGAAGGTGATACACATTGCAGTCATGCCCATACCTACTCAGAAGTCTAACTGAGTTCAGTAGGGCTCTCTCCCTGGAAAGTGTGGGGAAGAGTAGGCCTACAACTTCACTGGTGTGTTTCTAAGGAGAGATTGGATGGCCATCTCTTGGGAGTGCTTTTATTGTGTCTTCTTACATGGCAGAGGTTGGACTGGATGGCACTTATGGTATCTTCCAACTCTATGATTCTATTATTTGCTGTGAATATGATTTTTATGGCAGTACTGGTGAAAATGAAGGGAATCTTCCCTGTACATCTAAGCTAGGACCCTTAACATGATCATAAGATCAATACAAGTATAAATGGTTATTGTAGAAGTGAAAGGTGGTGATTCACATAGTATATCCTTTTACTGTCTGGAAGGCTATTTCCATCATGATTGTTTACCCTCCAGATAAACATTTGCTATGATTGTAAGACCTGGTTAATGAATGTTTAGTTATGGAATCTCTGAAACTTTAAAATCTAACTGTAGGTCCCTTTTACTTTTCTTCTCCAAGAGTGAAGCCTTTTCAGTTTCCATATTTCCATGTACAAGTTGCATATTCAGACACACCCAGGGCTGGATTTACCATAGGACAACATCAGGTGATGGCCTTAGGCAGCAAGCACTAGAACATGACCACAAGGAGAGAGCTACTCTGGCCTCAAGGTCAGTGTTGATGACATTTGCATGCCTATAGTCACTAACTGGTAATTTGCATGTTTGGTTACTTCTAATGTCACTGGACACACCAATGCACCAATGCACTGTACAGGTGGTGCATCTCATGTGCAACTTCTAGGTTGTTTGCTTTTTCACACCATCCACACACAGCATCTGGATAAAAATTAAAGAGGAGGGAAACAACAGGGATGTTAGTGTGGGAGTCTACTACAGACCCCCAAATCAGGCAGAAGAATTGGATGATGCCTTTCTAGAACAGATGACCACACACTCAAAAAGGAGAAATATAGTAGTGATGGGTGACTTCAACTATCCTGATATTTGCTGGAAGTCCAACTCAGCAAAATCCTCAAGGTCTAGCAAATTCCTCACTTGCCTCAAAGACAATTTCATTGTTCAAAAGGTAGAAGAGGCAACAAGGGAGTCAGCTATTTTGGATCTGATCCTAACTAACAGGGAAGACCTAGTTAATGGGGTGCAAGCGGTTGGATCCTTAGGCGGGAGTGATCATGTCCTCCTGGAGTTTATTATACAGTGGAAAGGAGAAGCCAGGTATAGTCAGACATGCATTCTAGACTTTAGGAAAGCTGATTTTACTAAACTTAGAGAAATACTGAGTGTGATCCCATGGACAGGAATACTAAAAGAGAAGGGAGTTCAAGACGGATGGGAGTTTCTCAAAAGGGAGATACTGAAGGCACAATTTCAAGCCGTGCCAACAAGGACGAAAAATGGGAGGTGTCTCAAGAAACCAGGATGGATGACTAAGGAACCTGCAACTGAACTAAGTTTTAAATGGAACATGTATAAGAAATGGAAAAATGGAGAAATCACCAAAGAGGAATTCAAACAAATAGCTAGCACGTGTAGGGATAAAGTCAGAAAAGCTAAAGCACAGAATGAACTCAGGCTTGCTAAAGAGGTTAAGAACCATAAAAAGGGCTTTTTTGGGTATGTCAGCAGCAAAAAGAAGAAGAAGGAAATGGTAGGGCCACTGTGTGGAGAAGATGGCAAAAAGTTAACAGGGGACAGAGAAAAGGCAGAATTACTAAACACCTTCTTTGTTTCAGTCTTCTCAGAAAAGGCAAAGGGTACTCAACCTGAGGATAATGGAGCAGTGGACAGAATAGGAGAATTTCAGCACAGAATAAGTAAAGAGATAGTACAGGAATACCTGGTTAATCTAAATGAATATAAGTCTCCAGGACCAGACGAATTACATCCAAGGGTATTAAAAGAACTGGCAAACGTAATATCGGAACCATTGGCAATAATCTTTGAGAACTCCTGGAAAACAGGAGAAGTCCCAGCAGACTGGAGGAGGGCAAATGTTGTCCCCATCTTCAAAAAGGGGAAAAAAGAGGATCCCAACAATTATCGTCCAGTTAGTTTGACATCAATACCAGGAAAGATTCTGGAGCAGATCATTAAACAGAGAATCTGTGAACATCTGGAATGTAATTTCATAATCACATAAAGTCAACATGGGTTTCAGAGAAACAGGTCATGCCAGACAAATCTGATCTCTTTTTTTGATAAAATTGCCAGCTTGGTAGATGAAGGGAATGCTGTGGATATAGTATATCTTGATTTCAGTAAGGCCTTTGACAAGGTTCCCCATGACATTCTTGCAAAAAAAGCTGGTAAAATGTGGGCTAGACAAAGTAACTGTTACATGGATTTGTAATTGGTTGACTGGCCGAACCCAAAGGGTGCTCTACAATGGCTCCTTTTCAACCTGGAAAGAATTGACCAGTGGAGTGCCACAGGGCTCTGTCCTGGGCCCAGTGGTATTCAATATCTTTATTAATGACTTGGATGATGGCATTGGGGGCATAGTTATCAAATTTGCAGATGAAACTAAATTAGGAGGAGTAGCTAATACCCCAGAGGACAGGATCAAAATTCAAAAGGACTTGAACAGACTAGAAAGCTGGGCTAAAGCTAACAAAATGAAATTCAACATGGAGAAATGTAAGGTACTGCACTTAGGGCAGAAAAACGAAAAGCACAGATATACAATTGGGACACCTGGCCGAATGAGACTACGTGTGAAAGGGATCTAGGAATCCAAGTGGACTACAAGTTGAACATGAGTCATGTGATGCAGCAGCTAAAAAGGCCAATGCAATTTTAGGCTGCATCAGTAGAAGTATAGTGTCTAGATCAAGAGAAGTAATAGTGTCACTCTATTCCTCTTTGGTCAGGCCTCACCTGGAATACTGTGTCCAGTTCTGGGCACCACAATTCAAAAAAGATGTGGAGAAACTGGAGCGTGTCCAAAGGAGGGCAACTAAAATGGTGAAGGGTCTGGAAACCAAGCCCTATGAGGAACGACTTAGGGAGCTGGGGATGTTTAGCCTGGAGAAGAGAAGGCTGAGAGGTGATATGATAGCCGTGTTTAAATATTTGAAGGGATGTCATATTGAGGAGGGAACAAGCTTGTTTTCTGCTACTCCAGAGACTAGGGCCCAAAACAATGGATGTAAGCTCCAGGAAAAGAGATTCCACCTCAACATTAGGGGGAACTTCCTGACAGTAAGGGTGGTTTGACAGTGGAATACACTCCCTCAGAGAGTAGTGGAGTCTTCTTCCTTGGAGGTCTTTAAGCAGAGGCTGGATGGCCATCTGTCGGGGATGCTTTGATTGGGAGTTCCTGCATGGCAAGAGGTTGGACTGGATGGCCCTTGTGGTCTCTTCCAACTCTATGATTCTATGATCATTTTAACATGCAGCCATTTTCTCTTCTTTTCACTCTCTCTTCCTGTAGAGCATGAATTTGACTATGGTCAAATATTGCAGGGAAAACTACTTTTCATATTTTTACAAGGAAGATAGTTTCTTTCTTTCTCTGCTTATAGCTTGTGTGGGTAGATGTGGGATTGGTTGTTGTTCAGCTTTTACCTTGTCAATTTGCTTACTCTGCTTGAGAGATCTAATGTTATCTCTCACACTTCCCAACAGTTGGGAGATTAAATATATACAAATTTACAGTTTGTATATATTTTGATATAGGCTGTATGTGAGAGGTCAAAACTCATCCAATGAAGTTCTACCACTGATGCAACTGTTTCTGTCAGTGAGATTGTGGGAGTGGAGATTTTCCCATCCCTCTAAATGTACCTTCATAATTTGCTTAGAGAGGTCTATAACAAGAGAGGAGGAGAGCATTGCATGTGTTAATGGAGTGTTCATTTGCACAATGCTGTGCTGTGTGACTGAGTATGACTTGCCCAAGGTTACCCAATGGCTTTCCATGGATGATCTGACTTTGAAATCCTGTTCTCCAGAGTCATAGTCTGATACTCAAATCATGCTGGCTTCTGAGGTGCTAGTTTATTAAATTGTATTTTTTAAGGAAAAAAAAACTACATTTCAGTTACAGGTACTGCAACATGCACACTTCAGTGCATCATAGAGCAAAGTATAGTAAACACACAAAAAGAAAGAGCACTCTTGCCCTGTATCCTCAAATGTTTCTATCAATTTCATTACAGGTAAGGAGAGCTTTGTGAAGAGGCAAGCATCCTCTATGTGTGGAGGCACTCATAAGATCCAGAATGCTAGAAAATGTGTGTTCTTGGATACACAAAGAGCCTTCTCATAGGTTGCCATCTGAAAATAGCCAACCTCTGCCTGAGGAGAGGGAGAGAACTGCATATCCCCTTCCCTTTTGGTCCCCCCCCCCACCATGTCTGATAAAGGCTAATTTTAATCTGAACACCGATCCTGTATTTCTACCTCTATTATATAGTGTGCATATGGATTTTATTAAATACAGGGATTCCTTCACCACCACCACACCACTATTTTATCCCATTGAACCCTTACATTAGTGCACAAGAAAGACAAGAAAGACCAACACACCAAGTTTTATTGATCTTAATGCATTGGAAGTTTTCCCCTTCTTTGTTTCCATTCTATAAAAATAATATCACGCTGTTTCTTTTGTTTCATCATTGTGCGCAAGAAAAGAAATGAAAAATTATTTATTCTCTCCCACCCATGCCACACAAGTATCTCTTGAACTTCTGCTAATTTAAAAACAATCTGATGAAATTAGACAGAATGAAAGAGAAATAGTTTCCTGTGTTTCTGTTTTGTTTCTGTGGATTGACTTAATGGCATAGTTATTTTTAATGTTCTGTTCTGTTAATAGATTCCCCATCATAGACAGCTTCCAACTGTGTGTTCATCTCTTGGTAGTTCTCTCTGTTACCTATAACACACTATTTTATATATTCTAGTCTTCAATGAAACTGGAACACAAGTTGAGTATCTTAATGAGGTTATGTGTTGAAATCCTTAAGCAGTGGATGGAATGATTTCCATACTTGGAGGAAGCATGTAAATAGGGAATACATTTTCATACATTATGCCATTTTCTGCTCTCCACCCCACCCACAGGGCTACAAATTTGCATGTATCCAAAATGGAAGTCATAAACATAGAATACTTCAAATCACATCAGCCAAAAATGGCAATATATGTGGGAAGACACTCCAGTGCCTTCATAATTACAATTATGTATTCTTCAAGTTATACGGATTGCTATGTATTATGAAAAAATTCTGAGGCAGAAGACTGAATGAAAATCACACAGTTTGTAGGAAATTATCTCTCTTGTATGGAGGGTATGCATAATTCATTCTGTAGAGTCCTGAAGTGCCCTCTCTTTACTCTCTAGGGTACATTGTTTTCCAGGGTTGCATCTGCACTGCAGAATTTATGCAGTCTGACACTGTTTTAACTTCAATTGCTCAATTCCATAAAATGCAGGGATTTGTAGTTTGTTGTAGCAACAGAGCTCTCTGACAGAAAAGGCTAAATATCTCACAAAACTCTAAATCACAGGATTCCATAGCACTGAGCCATGGTAGTTAAAGCAGTGTCAACCTGCATTATTTCTGTAGTGCATGTGCAGATCTAAATAAAACACACTCAAGGAATTTTTTTTAATTCAGCCCAATAGTGAATCCCAAATCAGTACACCTGGTTCTGAAGAACACCAACAGGTCCCCCATGTGCAGCAGACTAACTTTCAGGAGAGCCCATCAACCTATGCATCATTATGAGAAAGTCCTCAAGGAATGGCATTGAAATTATCACATTCTTTTTTTCATCTACTATTGTATGCTCCACATCCAAGATATAAAACTATCCTATAGCAGCTCTTGTGACTTTGGTGTCAATTTAAAAGAAAATGAAGCCTAAAAAGTCTTAAGCTGTTTTTCATTCATAATAATTATCTCACCTATTAATCTGTCATTCAGCAATTTTTCAGGTTCTTGCCTTGGGACACCTCTATGGCATATGCCAAAATTATTGAACAGTTTGTTATGAAAATGTACAATCTCTTGTACATGTCACTTAAGTAGCATGATGTCTGTGCTGTTTGTCACTTTCCTAATAACTTCCCACAAAAGAGGGTGAATGCCCCACCCCCAAGTAAAGGTTGACTTGCATCTATTCATCCAAAACTTTGCATTCTCTGTCCTTTCAGTCAATAGGGACAAATAATCCTGTAAATTTCATTCCATTCAGTTAAAAACTAGAACATTTATCAACAATTCCCTGTATTTTTTAAAAAATGCAACAACAAGGTACTGTACACCTATCTGTCTGAAATTTGTTCAGTTGAAGCCACTCATAAAAGTCTACTATATATGCAAATTTCATCCAGTTCTGATCAAGAGAAAGAGGTAATATGAATGTACTGATTTCATATAATAGTTTATGGGGTGACACAATTTTTGGATTTATAGCAATAGCAAGTACATTTCTATACCACTTATCAGTGAACTAGCACAGTCTATGAGCCAATTGCCCCCAACAAGCTGGGTATTCATTTTACCAATCTACTAAAGCAGGGGTAGGCAACCTTTCCCCTTTAAGGGCCAAGGGACTTCAGCTTCCAGAAGCCTCAGTCATGTTGGCCAATAGTCCCATGTTGACCAACAGCTCCTGGGATTCTGGGAGCTGAAGTCCCTTGGCCCTTAAAGGGGAAAGGTTGCCTACCCCTGTACTAAAGAATGGAAGGCTGAGTCAATCTTGGATCCCTGTCTGGGATCAAACTCACAACCTTGTAGCTGCAGTACTGGCATGTAACCACTGCAACACCAGGGATCTCTAATTTTTGATTTTTAATTTGGACCCATGTCAAGTCATGTGACCACTCATAGATCTGAACTAAATTAGTCACTTTTCAAATAACTGAATTAGGATCCCTATCATATCATGGGGTTGCTCCACACTCCTAAGGTACCCACTATGTGCATTTAAAGTTTCTGGTTGTTATTTTTAAGTTGTTTTAATAGAAATAAAACAGGCTTGGTCTTCAGCCTTGACTTCTGATGTCTTAAGGCAGTAATGGACTGGATAAGGAAAAACAGATTGAGACTGAATCCAGACAAAATGGAGGTACTTACAGTGGCAGCCCTGAAACTAGGTATTGGGATACAACCTCCAGTCCTGGACGGGGTCACACTCTCCACTAAGGACTGTGTTCACAGTCTGGGGGTGCTCGTGGATTCATCACTTCAGATGACTAATCAGGTGAATGCGATGGCCAGGAGTGCATGTTATCAGCTTTGGCTGATATGCCAGCTGCACCCTTTCCTGGAAATTAGGGACCTTGAAACTGTGGTATATGCATTGGTAACCTCTCATCTTCATTTCTGTAATGCGCTTTACATGGGGCTACCCTCGTGCTTGGTCCGGAAACTCCAATTAGCACAGAATATGGCAGCCAGGTTGGTCTAAAGAGACCATATAACACCAGTACTAAAGTCTCTTCACTGGCTACCTATTAGTTTCCGGGCACAGTACAAGGTGTTGATTATCACCTATACAGCCCTAAATGGCTTGGATCAAACTTATTTTTGAGACCGCCTCCTCCCATACAATCCATCCTGTGCACTTCAATCCTCTGGGAGGAACCTGCTGCAGCCTATAAAAACGAGGCTGTCTGCAACCTCCCAGAGGGCCTTCTCGACAACCGCTCCCAGACTATGGAATGGCCTGTGTGATTCATTTTAATGATGTTTAATTTATGATTGTTTAATATTTTTAAGGGGTAGGTGGGTTTGGGATTTGGGATTGTGATTTTATTGTATTGTATTATAAGCTCATGCTTAATTTTAATGCTGTAAGCTGCCCCGATTGCTCTGCAGAGGGGCGGGATATAAATAAATTATATTATTATTATACTGCAAATCAGAAATTTACAAACACAGCTTTCCAGTGGTTGATCCTTCTGAGGTCACTAAAATGAGTACCCAGCTTGCTGGGGGCAATTACCTTACATATTGTAAACCTCTTAGAGAGTGCTTAAGTGCACTGATAAATGTTATAGAAATGTACTTGCTATTGCAATTGCTATTGCAATTAATGAGAACCACAGTAATTCTGATAATTACCTGCCCCTGGTTGCCCAAGACAAAGTAATCAATTTTTTTTTTAAAAAAATCCAAACCTGATTTTAGCACCTATAGTCTTTAAAAAAATTTTAAAGTTTTGTACCACTACCATGCAAAATAGGCCACAGTCTAGTTTTTTCTGAAAAAAGCTGGTTTATTGATCAGTCCTCTCCTGTACAAAAATGTTCAGGATGCTACCCTAACAATAAATATGAAGTTTAACCAAAATGGTTTGATACATGTGCATCCTAGAGGAGAAAATATATTATCCTAAATTGTTTGCCTAAGAAGTACCCCAAGTGGATAGATAAGGTACAAAACCTTAATACAGGTTGAATCTCCTTTATTCAAAATGCTTGGGACCAGAAACATTTTGGATTTTGGCATTTTTCAGATTTTAGAATATTATCATCCACATAATGGGATATCATGGAGATGGGACCCAAGTCTAAACATGAAATTATTTTCATATACCCCTTATGCACATAGCCTGAAGGTAATTTCATACACAATATTTTTAATACTTTGATGCATAAAACAAAGTTTGTATACACTGAACCATAAGAAAGCAAAGGTGTTACTATCTCAGACACCCATGTGGACAATTTTGGAATAGTTCAGATTTTGGAATCCTAGTTGAGGGAAACTCAATCTTTACTAATATTGTACTTCTACTGTTGTAAGAGCTTAATCCAATCTTCATTCCAGTCCTATTAGACCAGGGGTAGGCAACCTTTCCCCTTTAAGGGCCGAGGGACTTCAGCTTCCAGAAGCCTCAGCCATGTTGGCCAATAGTCCCATGTTGGCCAATAGCTCCTGGGATTCTGGGACCTGAAGTCCCTCGGCCCTTAAAGGGGAAAGGTTGCCTACCCCTGTATTAGACAATACACCAAATTTCTTCACTTTCTAATCAAACAAGTAGATATGTATACCAAGACAGATAGACAATTTCACATAATACAGATTTAATGTAAGTGTTAAATTAGAACCTCAACCCATAGATTCTCATATGGAAGAGTAAACTGTACATCAACTTATGTACAGACAATTCTGTATGTCCACCTGTGTTACTGGTGTGTGATTTGGGAAGGAGGAAAGAATGAAACAGGAGGTTCTGAAGTTTGGTTTTGGTTTTCTTGAGACGAATATTGGTGCAGAGACTGGCAAGCAATGGAGACTGCTTTTTGCTCTCTCCTCACGCATTGATGTCACTGAAGGTGAAACATGCCTGACACTGGTGCAGGAGAGTAACAGTGACTGGAATTAAAATGTATTTTATCCTATTCATTCTGGAATTGAATAGAATGAGAATTATTGCCCTAAAAAAAAAAAAGGAAGCAGCTTATGTTCAATATTTTATAAAATGTTAGTGTGAAGTTAAAATCCTATAAACACTTGCCTAGGATTAAGATCCATTGAGCTCAGCGGGGCTTACCTCTGAATATAAGAGTGCACTGTAAGTTAGATTTCTGCTAATTGCACTGAGAGCTTCTATAGATGGAGCATGTTGAGATATTTTCAATTTACTTAGATTCTTAATGGATTCAACAGGACCTCTGAAATGATTACTGAATATGAAGAGTTTAAAAGTCAGCTCAGAAGGAAACAAGACAGTTGCTTTTGATTATATTCTTTTTCTCTGCTGGAAACAGAAGTAAATAATTTCCATTACATTATTTAATCAATCTTAGAGTAGAAAATGCTTGAAATAGAGGCTTTTAGATTTAGAGGCAAATTCAATTTAAAGAGAAAAAGCCAGACATCGCTGGCTTTGTGTCTGATTTTTCATCTGCCTGTAAAAAAAAAAAAGAAAGAAAGAAAGAGAAAGAAAGAAAGAAAGAAAGAAAGAAAGAAAGAAAGAAAGAAGAGCAAACCCCTGGACAGAGCTTGAATATTTTCTGGTCCTTCTCCTGCTTCACTTTCCTTGTAGTTACTGATTTTATATAATTATATGGTGGAAAGCTGACTGCCTCATGGCATAAGCACATGCATGAAACTTTACACTCATCAGTTGGCATGGTGTGATGTCATAGGGTGTGAAACTCAGAGCAAATCTGATCAAACATGGGCTAGAGCTCATTGGGAATTGACAGTGATGCCAGCAAAAAAATTACGGTATACCTCTCTACCACCATTGGATCTGCACAGTGTCATCCAGCAGAGCTGTCTCAAGTAGTCATGGGCCTTTTACACTCTGTTACCATAGAAGAGAACATAGACCACTGGTCAGCCAGCTGTAAAGAATTTGCAAAGCACTTTGAAACTGAGCACAGTAGGATCGGAACTAGTTTCAAATGGGAACAATGGTCATATAACCCAATCAGCAATTCGCTTTAAATCATAGTAAGAATGAGGCCTTGTATTCTTGGATATGCCTCAGGATGTGGACACAATCTACACACAGTTTAATGTACACTCTTTCTGATTTTTGATAAAAGCTAGAGAGAAACTGTCATAGTGTGTAAGGGGAGTGGTGAATGCCTCACTGTGGCAAGGCAGCTTTCTATCCTAGCTAATACAGGCTGTGGTTAGGCTGTTACTGAAAAAACTTTCCCTGAATCTTACCATGTTAGGGAATTATAATATCCCTTTCTTGAGCAAGGTTCTAGTTTGTGTGGTAGTTTTCCAGCTCTAAGGATTCCTGTATGAAATTGATTGTCTCTAGATCCATTTGAGTCTTTCTTCAGGCCTGGCTATCCGACGGAGAGAACTTTGGTTACCTTGATGGATGACCTACACTGGGAATTGGACAAATGTCCCTGTTAGTTATGCTGGACTCTCATCAGCTTTCAGTACCATGGGATCTTTGTAGGCCACCTCACCGAGATGGAACTTGGGGGGCACTGTTTTACAGTGGTTCCAGTCCTTCCAGGATACTATTTTTATTTTTCACTTTTGTAAATATTATTTTAGTTGGACTTGTTTTAACCTTTTTGTAAGCTGCCTTACGTCACTTGCAGAGTGGAAGGAAGTAAGCCAGACTGGCTTGAGAAGGCATTACTCTTCAGGCAAGCTTTCCCCTTTAAGGGCCGAGGGACTTCAGCTCCCAGAATCCCAGGAGCTATTGGCCAACATGGGACTATTGACCAACATGGCCGAGGTTTCTGGGAGCTGAAGTCCCTCGGCCCTTAAAGGGGAAAGGTTGCCTACCCCTGCAAGTTTAGGTGATCTGGCCTGGTTTTGCATTCTGCACTGGGATGTTCTCTGTTGTTGATACTTACACTGTAATGGTACTACATTTTTTTTAAAAAAAATGTTCTAAAACTGTTTAACTGATTAGTGAAACTGTTGTTGCAATTTTTACCATTCTTCTACTCCAGTCACCAACCCAACTTTTTCCCTTTGTAAAAATGTTACATAAATCTTATTCATACTGCTGCCTCTTTGTTTATTGCATTTATATCTTACCTTTCCTACAATCAGTTGAAGGGATCATAAACTTCTGTCTTCATCCCTTCTTCCCCTCACAGATTTGTAAGATAAGTCAAGCTGAGAAACAGTGACTGTCCAAATGTCACTGAGTAAATTTCATCAATCAGTGTGAACTTGAATCTGATTTCCCAAGTCCCAACCTCACATTCTAACTGCTATGCTATGTTTTCTCTCAATTAATTTACAAGACTCTAAAAATTATTAAACAGGTTTTTTCCTTGTGGTAACAAAAGACAACTTTAAAATGTGCATGAGTCATTAGAGCCAAGATAGGCAAATTATTAGGACCTCAAAATTTGGGGAACAATCTGTGTATTGTGCATCACATAATGAATATCTCAATCAGTGGGCAAAACTTGGGAAATCACCTTATATTAAACACATGCTATGTTCAGGAAAATTTCTGCCGAGGAATCATATGCCTAATATAGCATGAGTCACATCATCAAGACCAGAGGGTGGGAAACTGGGTGTGAGTTGCAGCCCAGTAATATCAGGATGATGGGAATTAAACTCCATGGACAGCTAGAGGGCCATATGTTTCCCATCGTCAGTCTGGGCAGTCTAAGGGGGGAAGCAGATGGCGCAAAGCACTGTCTTCAGGGCAAGGAAGGGGAGGGGCAGCCACACGCTGGGCTCCCCAACCCCTTCCCAAAGACATCGTCGGAGCGCCGTACCCTCTGCATGTCCAGTGCTCCAAGGATGCCTATCCGCTGCAGCATCCACACACGCTGCGGCGGAAGAGGTGCCGAAGGTACGCCTGCAGCCTTTTGCGGCGCACCTTTGGCGTTTTGTGGAAGGAGCGCTATTTTAGCGCTCCTTCCTGGGGCGGTGAAGCTATACCGCGGGGCCGAGGTGTGAGGATACCTCGGCCCCGATCTGCAGCTTCCCGGGACGGCCCCGTGCCGCCTGTCTGCTTAGCCCCTAAGTGGTTAGACTAGCTGGCTTGCAAGGCACCTGGCAAGTGTTTGTTCTCATCTGAGTCAAAATATTGTGTCACCAATAAAGAGTGCAAATTCAGAACTTTGGGAATATGGTTGCAAGCCAAAGATAAACTGGTCCAGCTCTTGTTAAGCTTGCAGGGGGAAGGACTTTCTTATGAAATTCTATATGAAATTTATTGATGAACTGAGAAACTATGCTACATCACACAGTAATTCAGGAGTTATTAATGCAGCCTTTTTTTCCAACTCTGTTTATCATCTAAGGTCTCTCTGTGTGAGCACCTTTTGTTTGAGATGGAATATTCTCTTAACTCCCACTTATACTGCGGGTGGTGGGGTCACAATGGAGCACCACCAGAGCAGGTCTGTGGTTGAAGTGATTTCAAATAATGATGCTTTAACACCCACACATGTTACTCATTGCCACGTACCTGAATTGTTTATTTTTTAAATGTAAAATGTTGGGCCACTTCATTCTGACCTCTGCAAAGGAAAGCTCAGCATGGGAGAATTTGTTAGGCCCAAATGTTTATAAATACGCCTCCACAGGTGTTCCTTCCTTGCTCTCCAGGGGGAAGACATATCTGTGTGATGGGAGCTCAGCTGGAGTGAGTTAGAACTTTTGGATGTAAACCTTCACAAATAGCTGATGTAAAATAGTTCACAAAATTGAAAATATGAAATACTGGGAGGATTTTTTCCCAAACTAAAAAGCCCTAAACTTGTCTTTGCTTGCAGTGGTTTCTCATGTCAAATGAAGTGTTGCAATTGTAAGGTCACCAGTATCTTACTCCTGGACCAGAACCTGATATCAAGGGATGAGTCCTTGTGGTGCCACAGTGATAGAGCCTTGTGAATCCATAGAAGCAATGCAGGCAAGAATCATAGGGCCTGTAATGAAGACCTTGAACTTGGGGAATTACTAAAGTCCAAGTCTTCTATGGGATCTTTTATCCTATGTTTACAGAGGTGGGTAGGGAATAGACTGATAGAGACAAAGCTTTCCAATGAACTGTAATGTATTTGGGGATTCAAACATACAAAGACACTCTAACATACAATCATACACACAAAAACTGAGGAGTAAAGTAGTTAGCTTGGATAGGAAACACAAGGCTTTTAAAGGTGATAATTACCTGAAGGAGGCTTCTCCAGCGATGAATGAAGATGGATATACTCAACTGTTATGAGAGGAAAGGACAACGGAAAGAGCCATGACTCTACTCAGAGTTCATAATGGCACAGTGTCACCATGAAATCTAGCCAGACCCCAATGTGCCTGAGATTTTGGGGATCATTTATACCTGTAAACCTAGCCTGAGGCAAATATTTTGTATATCAAAGGATTCCGATTGCTATGCTTTGAAGTAAACAATTTCCAAGGAGAAGAGATAGGACGTTCTTCAGCCGGACACATCCTGGCTGGCACTCATAAATCATGTAGGTGTGAATGTCCTGCTTAGCAGCTCTTAGGCTTGGCTCTTTTGATCTGTAAATCAATGTAAGTGTAGATGTTACCTTTCAGGTGCCTATGTGATGTGCTCACCTTGAATCCATGATGATAGGAGCTCATTCCAGTCCAGGGCCATGGCAGGGACCCAAAAGGGGTCTTTATATCAAATCAGTTATCGTAACAGGCTGGAGCAGATGGGCATGAAAGAGTGGCCTGAGTCAGCTCTGGCCACAAGTGGATTGGGATCCAGTTCACTGCATAGCCCACTCCCAAAGTGGCACAGGACCCAACTCACACCATCAGGAGCTGGATTATCCTGGTTCCTTTTGACTTCAGTCCAAAGGACCAGAGTGCAGCCTTGGCACAGCTTTGGGACACTTTGGAGGCATGAATTGTTTGAATATCCACTATTTATTATGGGTGCCCAGATTTTAAAGCTGTTTCATTCAAAAATCAAGCTTTCTCCTCTCCAGTGCTGCTGGCCCTGAGATTTGTGTCCCCACTTGGAGATCCAGAACAACACAGTCATTTCTTCAACCTTAACAACCCTAGAAAAGAAGACTTTCTGGTGTCTCATCTGCACTGCAGAAATAATGCAGTTTTACACCGCCTTAACTATCAAGGCTCAATGCTATGGAATCCTGGGATTTGTAGTTTTGAGATATATTTAGCCCTCTCTGTCAGCCAGCTCTGGTTCCACAACAAACTACAAATCCCAGGATTCTATAGCATTGAGCCATGGCAGTTAAAGTAGTGCCAAACTGGATTAATGTTATTGTGCATATGCAGCCTGATTTAAAAGCAACTACTGTTGCCTTATTCAGACATATTTTGTTGCAATTACTGTTGTATACCTCTTTAAGAGGCAAGCTCAGAAAACCTCAGTGACAGCAGGTCTTCAGGGTCGGACAGAAAGGAATAAATTCGATTTGGTAGTAGGAACAATTGGGGCCCTTACTACCTCTTCAGAGGCCAGAACAATCCTGTTCCTGGTCATTTAAGTTTTGTTTTTCTTTAAAATCACATATTGCTCCATGTTCTAGGAAGATTTAATGACTGACTGTAGTGAAGACCTGATAGTGCAGTCCTCTTTCCCATATCCAAAATTGGCCCCACTATCCTGTTGAACTGCAACCAGGCCCAGTGGCCATTCCTCCCAAGTGCCCTGTGCTATCAAGTTCATCTTACAATCATCTGTATGTCCAGTATTACCATTGGCAAGGCAGCCTTCATATTTACAGCCATACATGTGAAGGCTTCCATGATAGCAGGAATTATGTGCTATCTTGTTTCCTGCTAGGGATTCCAAAGTCTCTTAGAATCAAGTCTCATCTCTGGGCCAAAGTTGAGGTCGGTGGCATCACTAGGGCTGGCATCATCTGGTGCAGTGACTCATGGTATCACCCCCACATTGACCTTCTACCATATCACATCCCAGAGAATAATTAGTCTTTTTTATTTTGTATTAATGTTACTCATAAATTGAAATTCCCATATATTACTGGATGTAATGACAATAGTTGTGACATAAACAACTAGAAAAATTCAAATTATAAATTTAAATTACAATATCATGTTGTTGCTGTTGTGTACCTTCAAGTCATTTCCTAATTATGGTGACCCTAAGGCTAACCTATTGGGAGGTTTTCTTGGCAAGATTGGTTCAGAGGTGGTTTGCTATTGCCTTCCACCGAGGCTGAGAGTGTGTGACTTCTGCAAGGTCACCCAGTGGCTTTAATGGCCAAGCTGGAAATTGAACTCTAATCTCCAGAGTTGTAGTCCAACTTTCAAACCACTACGCACAGCCTAAATGTATTTATATGTACATAGTTTCATGTGGTTAAAATGAAAATTTGTTAAGATTTGTTAAGGTTTTAAAGAAAATTTTAAAGAACTGATTTTTTTTACATTTTATAAAAAAATTAAAAAAACAACAACCTTGGGGCTTCCCCTTTCTCCTTCCACTGAGCCTTGCTCCACTCACACCATCTCTTCAGTGTTTTGAGGACTCAGGTGAATGCCACAGCCTGTTTCTGCCAAATGGCAGATACATGGTGGGCAGTAATGTCACCTAGTGTCACCTGGTCTAGTCTGGATTACACACACACACTCCTATTGATACCTCATTGATGAGGTATACAACTATACAACATTGATAATATATTAAGCTAGATAAAGCTTGGAAAAGTTTCATTTCGTGCAGTACACATCCTGTAAGTGCACCCCATGTTTAAAACAAAACTAGGGACATTTTGTGTGTGTGTCTAAGATGGAGGTTGTGAAATGTTTATTAATGATATCACCATCTGTGACATTGACAGGAGATGAGCCCAAAGTCTCTGGAACCAGGATGCTCTTGATTTAGCAATCCTAGTTCCTGCTCATGCCCATGGAGAGCCACTTCCTTGCAACATTTGTGCTATACATGTGAATGTCAGGAGAAAGGGCTATGGGATGTGCACAATGTCAACAATCTGAGATATGCTGATGACACCATAATACTAGCAGAGATCCTCACAAACCTGGAACAACTTCTAAGGAAGATCAAAGAAGAAAGCACAAAGACAGTCTTACTGTTGAACATAAAGAAAACAAAATAATGACCACAAGAACTTACACACACTCAGACTAGACAATGAGGAAACAGAAATAGTAAAAGAATTCTCATATCTGGAATCAAACATTGATTGGAACGGGGACTACAGCCAGGAAATCAGGAGAAGATTAAGAATGGGGACAGAGGCTATGAAAGAACTAGAAAAAATCCTAAAATGCAAAGACATACAACTCAGCACAAAAGTCAGAATCATACAAGCCATCTTATTCCCTATTACCATATATGGATGTAAGAGCTGGACAGTCAAGAAAGAACATACGAGGAAAATCATTGCATTTGAGATGTGGTGCTGAAGAAAAGTGCAGAAGATTCCATAGGCAGCCAAAAGGACAAACAAATGGGTCCTAGAGCAGATCAAGCCAGAGATATCCTTAGAAACCAAGATGACAAGACATAGGGCCTTTGCAGACTGCTAGAAATAGTGCAAATTGAGTCCACTTTAACTGCCCTGGCTCAGTGCTAGGGAATCATGGGAATTGTATTTTTTTCTGAGACATTGGGGGGAAGCAGACGGGCGGCACGGGGCCGCCCCGGGAAGCTGCGGATCGGGGCCAAGGTAGGCACACTCCTCAGCCCTGCGGCACAGCGTCCCAAGCCTAGGAAGGAGTGCTAAAATAGCACTCCTTCCACAAGACGTTGAAGGTGCGCCACAAAAGGCATCCGGCGCACCTTCGTTGCCTCTTCCGCTGCAACGTGTGCGGACGCTGCAGCGGAAGTGTGTCATCAGAGCGCCGGCCATGCGGAGGGCCAGCTGCTCCGACGACATTTTCAGGAAGGGGTTGGGGCGCCCAGTGTGAGGCTGCCCCTCCCCTTCCTGGCCTCAAAAATGGCACTTTGCGCTGTCTGCTGAGGCCCATTGAGCCTTCTCTGTCAGAGGGCTCTGGTGCCACAATAAACTACACTTCCCATGATTCCTTAGCACTGAGTCAGGGCAGTTAAAGTGGACTCAATTTGCACTATTTCTGACAGTCTGCAAAGGCCCTTAGACTGTCATACATGGAACACATCAGGAGAAGGTATGAATCATTGGAAAAGATAATAATGTTAGGAAAGGTGGGGGAAAATAGAAAGAGAGGAAGGACACATGCTAGATGGATGGACTTTATTAAAGAGACCATGAATATGAGTTTGCAGGAGCTGGGCAGAGCAGTAGAAGACCGGGGGGGGGGGGGGCTGTGGATGTCTCATCCATAGGGTCTCCATGGATTGACATCAACACAAAGGCAGTTAAACAAACAAACAATGTGAGGGGGTTGAGATACTTGGCATGCCCTTGCACCTGCTTGCATATAGAGGCAATAATGTCAAACAATATCTGAACTGAGGTAACGTCAACAATTCTGAATGCAGTCTCACCACCATATCAAAAGATGTGTTCCACAAATCAAACATCACCTCAAAACTCCATGGTGTCTCTTTCTGTTTTGGGGTGATGCTGTGCTTCATAATTATGGATGCACAGTGGAAATCAGAATATTCAGATTCCACACCAACTATAAGACATTATGTGTGAGAATGAAACCTCCCTCAACAGTGGGTTTACCAGACCACTGCAGAGCTTACCTCCTTTTGCTCAAATTGAATTAGCAGTGGCAGTGTGAGGTGGGGGTGGCAGATGGCAACATAAAACTCAGGCTTTACATGTGTCAATTGTTTCTAGGAAACCTTGGAACTGTAGTTTTTATTTCCACTTGGCTCAACTGAGATATATAACTAGTTTTTACTCAACGCAGTGTGTAGAAACAAATGAAAATGATTCTTCAATAATTTTGTGAATGTCCTTGTTAGTTTGTAAATAACTAATTGTTAAGGAAATTAACGATCAGAGTATAATCAATGTGCAAATAGAAAGTCACTTCATTGATTAATCATATTTGTTAATGTTTTCATACCTTGGAGAGCCAACTGTATTTGCTGGATTAATTGTCTAACAATACTTTTTAACTTGAAATCTGTAAAATTTCCTTTCCCTTCTAGACCAAATATTTACTTAAGTTTCCTTCTTAAGTGCATAAATTATTTATCATCAACCTCTAGAATGACTCTAAAAGCATATGGGCTCTAAATACATCTTAGGGAAGAATTAACCATCTAATTCATTCTGGGAATCCTAATTTTCAGTTTACTAAACCAGAAAATATGTTCCAATAAATAAGAAGCTGCATAACTACAATAATGGATGAAGACAAGCAGAGAAGTCTTGACTGAATTATTAAGATCTCAGGGAGGTAATAACAGGGAGATTGAGCTTTTGTCTTCAAAACTTCCCCAAAGTATGGGATTGTCAGGAAATGAAATCATATTCCCTAACCTCAAATACATCATAAGATCAAATCTATATTAATAGGAACAAGAACTGTACCAAGTATCTCTGTGGTCCCTCTAGAACTGCTTGCATTCTCTCAGCAAATCAAGCAACAGGATTTTTCCTCACAAACCTCAGGAAACTCACTGGATTTGTCTGCTAGTCTGCAACCACCTACTAGTTGCCTATTGTTTAGACACTAAGCAGATCCAGCTTTGATTAGTATTTGTATGAGAGGCTAGCAGAGAATACCAAGGATTTTTAGCACTGGGAATAGTAAAGAATCCTCCCTGAAACTCTGGAAAGCTATTAGTAATTATAGTCAAAGAACATTATCACACAAGTCCTGTTCTCCTTGCAATCACCCTAGTTAAAGAAAAGGGAAACATAGGGGGGTTGCAGACTGCCAGAAATAGTGCAAATTGAGTCCACTTTTAGGGTTAGGGTTAGGGTTAGGGTTAGGGAATCATGGGAACTGTAGTTTATTGTGGCACCAGAGCTCAATGTCTCAGAGAGAAGGCCCAATGTCTCAAGAAAAAAAAACCAATTCCCATGATTCCTTAGCACTAACCCTAACCCTAAAAGTGGACTCAATTTGCACTATTTCTGGCAGTCTGCAACCCCCCATAGTTTGAGAGCAGCCAGTCTCATGGCTGGGGCTGTTTCTGGTATAATGCTCTTTTTTGCATTCCCCTTTACCCCTGCCCTCTCTTCCCAACATCCTACCCAGTGTGCTTTTCAGGTTTTTGTTTTTATTTTTATTTTTATTTTACTTTTAATGCAACTAAAATTTATACTGATGGGATTTAAGTTTTAAAAAAAGAAAAGAAATAGAAAACTAAAGGAAATCAGGCTGTTTGGGAATAATGAGAGGGAGGGGGGACAGAGAAAGAAGAGGAAACACTAACTGACTACCAATATTGCAACTGTTGTGGCAGCAATGTTTCACACTTGGGGACTAATGGGACTGCATTGGGATAGGGAGCTAATTGATGGGGTTCCCCCGTCAATGAAAATGGGCACCCTAACCATGCTTGGGAAGCACAACAGCTATGTGTTGGGGTGGTGCTAAATGTGCTATTTTATAACTGTAATTGTGGTTTAAACCCTGCATGTGATCATTTTCAAACACTCACAACCAAATACAAAACATGAACAGGAAGAAAATGCAGGTGAAATTTAGATAACTGCAAGAAAACTGAAACCGAAAGGGTTTCATATCCCCAATTATACTTCTGTTTGTAGAGACTAAAAGAGAATGTCTGCTCTACTTTCTGTCTTCTTGACATTTGAAGACATCTTGTATGTCTCCCCTACATGTCTTTTCTCCAAGCCAAATGTATCCAGCTCTTTTTGCCATTCTTCACAAGATCTGGTTTTCAGCCAACCTGGATGTCCTCCTCAGGAAATGTTCTCATCTGTCAATGTCCTTTTTAAAATGTAGTGTCCAAAAGTGGACACAGTATTCCAGATAATTTTAAACTGTGTGAAATATTATGAAAGTCATCAGCGTACTGCCATGTAATTAGTGCATTTCACTGAAATAAGCTCAAGAGAGCTAGTGCCCTCACAGGTAAATGTCTCTTCAAAACATAATGACCTTTTGAAAATCTCAGGCAGAATACAATTGCCAATGTATCATTAACACAGCAATGCCTGGAAAAGGGAGCTATGTCATTGGGAGTACATGGACACAAACCAGCACACACTATCAGTTTCCAAGCATAACAATTTTTGTTAGCATCTCCCTTCAGGCTTCAAGTTCACCCCAGATGCTGGATGAATCACCAAGTGTTCATTTCATTTCGTTCTTGTTTATTCATGAACTTTGCCCATGACATGCAAACCTCTGTAGCTGAATTTCATTTGCAGTATATTGTTTTCAGACTGTCTTCACACACCCTCTTGCAGATTTGTGACCCTTGTGTGCCTAAGAACATTTCATGGATTCTGCAACTGCCGAAGATCATACAGCTGACAGTCAGCAGTGAAGAGTAAGGCTGAAATTTTGGAAACTATAGAACTGATTTCAAATAAGTGATCTGTGAACTTCAGCCCACTGCATTAAACCAGCTTTGTATTTCTCAGCTGGCTAAAATCTCAACCATATTGTTATCTCTCAAGGAATTTCTTTGAACACAGAGACCTTTTGGCAGTGTTAGGTTCCATAATTACTATGTGTTGACTATTATTTGCTGTTAGTGACATGTGGAGAGGAGAGGACAGATAACCAAATATAGTGCAGGAGCTGCTTACAAGAATCCTAAACAATGCCACATGGACATTTGGCCATAATAGATTATAGCCCCTTGATTCAAATATACTGCAAATGAAATTCAAATCTACTTTGGTAGACTTCTGAAGTGAAAACCACTTGTTAAATATAAAGCAGTTTAATACCCCTTTCTTTTCACCTTCATTTATGCATGCATACATAAGCCCAGTCTGAATTGGGATCAGTGTTCAGGGAGGAATTAAATTTTCCCTACCAGAAGGTGTTTATTTAAAAACAACAACAGTAAAGGAGATTTTAAAAAAGAGATCTTCATTGGCACCCAGGCTCTGAAGCTACTAAGACAATATAGAAGAATCACCATATCATCCTTTTTCCTTCTTTAAGGGAAAGCCTGAATTCTCAGCATTATTTAAGTCCAAATCACAGTGCAGAAATAACACAAGGCCTCATTCCCACTACATTTTAAACTGGTTCGCAAACCAGTTTGAAGTGGGTTAAATGACCCTGGTTCACACTTGACCTGAATCGCAGAAGTGGTTTGGTGAGGCACACACACCCATGCAAGACCCATTTAATGTATCTTTTTGGTGCTCATTTTTCCATGTCTTCTGCAATAAATCGATTCACTGCAAGTGTGAACAAAATACCGATTGGAATCCATTGCTGATCAGCAGCCATTGGGTAGGAGTGTCCACAATGCAGTCAGGCAGAAATTTTTTAAAAACTTACCTGTGTCTGCCCACACTTTGATCCTCCCTCTCTCTCTTGGCCAAGAATCATCTTCTTGCTGACTACAGGTCCACAGTGCAATTCACAGCCACTTGTTTTTGGGGTCTGTTCCTCATTCTTGTAACTTTGGGGGTTTACCTGTTCTGTATACTCTCTTTCACATTTGCCAGCTGGCTTTTTTTTTTTTTTTTTTTTTTTTTGTAAGATCATGTCCAACAGCTCAGACATACCAAAATCTGGAAGGAGAATCACTTAGGGAGCTGATGAAACACAGGACTTGATTGCCTTTCTGGGAGCAGAAAAGTTATGGTAGTAACTCTGTGACAACTACAGAAATCTGAACATTCATACAAAAATCACAGAGCAGATGAGGGCCAAGGGCCATGATCGTACTGCTATGGAATGCTGCACCAAAGCTAAGAGTCTGAACTGCAAGTTTAAGGAGGCCAATCAGAGTACTAATAGGAGTGGTAGTGGTGTGGTCACCTTGCCCCTCCTTTTTTTTGAACTTAAAGAAATATTTGTAGCTAGCAATGTCGACTGAGATTGTGCGTGTTTCACTAGATAGTTCCCATCAGTCCACCCTTTGCCTTTGTCCCAGGTCCCCATGGAAGGAAATTTTGAAGGTTTGGAGGAAATAGTCCAATAGTCTCCTGACAACTTAAGCATGCTGCTGATTCAGCATGAAATTGTGCAATATGTAGAAATCTATTTCTCTCACATGCTCTGTGTTTCTATATCCATTCCCTGCATCTAGACTCATTTCTGTCTGTAATACTGTGGGGACAATATAGCTTTGTTATTTGCAATTTTCAGAGGGTTCCCCTCCCCCCCTTTTTTTTTTAATTGAGTTGGGTGATGAATCGCTATAGTGCAGGCATTGCTTTCAAAATTTATTATTATTATTATTATTATTATTATTATTATTATTATTAAAGTTTATTTCTAGAGTGCTGTCAGTGTACACAGCACTGTACAAAAGACAATCAAGGATAAAACAGACTAAAACCTGCCAAAGGCGTACAATCTAAGTACAAACAATGGGTAAAATAATAAAAGTCAATTAAAACAAAAACAATTACATTAATTAATAACAACATCCACTATAAACCCAAGTGACAGAAAAAGTAAATGTAAAATCACAAAGATTTGCATTTGTGTAGCACTGTGTAAAAAAAGGAGGGTACTTTAAGTGTTTTTTGTTTTAGCGTGTGACCAAAAAGTAGATTATAGCCTTATTCTCTTTGCTGCCATTTCCCCTCACAAAACAGTCCAAACACAGGGCCATTTAAATAAAATGAGATTTATGACATTGTGGGGAGCCATCTAAAGCAAAAACCATTTGGGAAAACAATGCGATGACTCGTTGTAGTCTTCTATAAACACCACGCGGCGCCTTTGCTAGTGGGCCAGCCCAATACCCAATGTCTGCTGGTGAAACAAATAACAACAATGGCCCATCACAATATTTTTCAAATTAAACACATTCAACACTGTTTTTCCCTTCTGAGAAATACCCATTTAATTTTTTTTTCTTTTGATAAATCATGCAATGGATCGCTTGGTTTTTTGTTTTTGTTTTTTGATCAATCATGTGGTGGATTGCTTAGATTTCTGTCTTGCAGCAGATCTCTTGCATTTAATTACTGCCACAATTTCACCACTGAGATTTACCTTCCGAAAAGATAGCTCATGTTGCCATGATGATAGCCAGCACTTGTTTTGAATAACTAATGAAAGTAAAAGCAAATAACGCCTGATGTGAAGCTTCATTTATTTTCCTTACTTTCTATGTTACCTAACTGCAAATTTAAAATACTTTGGTTTAAAAAATGTTGATGACACACTGTATAGAGGGGTTTCTTTTGAGGAAGGGGGAGCCCACATAATGCATATGCCTTTAAAAAGTTAGGTGGAACCATTTCTTCAGCTATGGGGAATTCTTAGAAATTACTGTTCCCAGATGTGGGAATAGTACTTCAATCTGTTGGCATGACTTTTATAGGCCCATTAGTTGAATGAAATTTAATTATGTTCTTGGGACTACACAGATGTGGTGCAAACAAATCATATTCAGTCCTACACTTCATATTCCAATATTTAATTAATGTTTTTTAAAAAATATTTTGTTTTCAGAAATACAAGGGGATCCAGAGGAGCCCATAGTGTTGACAGTAACAGCTGTGCAGCCAGACAAGGAAGAGACACAAATTCCAGAGACAGAAATTCAGAATGAAGCTGTAACTGCAGTTGAATCTCCTCAGTGTTAGGCAATCCTGGAAATTGTAGTTTATTGTGGCACCAGAGCTCTTTGACAGAGAAGGCTAAAAGTCACACAAAATTACAGTTCAAAGAATTTGCTAGCATTGAGCCAGGACAGTTAAAACAAACTGAAACTGGATTAGTTCTGCAGTGTGTTTTGGATCATAGTCTAACATCCAGCTATAGTCTTAAGTGCCTCTCATAAAGTCTAAGACATGTCCATGATATTTTGAGTAGTGTGGTGGTTGGAAAATTATTCATGGCAACTGGGGGCCTCGGCAGACGACTAAAAGAGTCGTCTTCCGGGCAGGGAAGAGGAGGGGCAGCCGCACGAGCGGCGCCCCTTCCTCTCCCCGAGGTCGCCCCCAGAAGCGCCGTCCGTCCGCACGGCCGGCGCACCGGGGATGACCTCACGGCGCAGCGTCCACATGCGCTGCGCCGTTTGAGCCAGGGAAAGTGCGCCCGCCGCTTTTAGGGCGCACTTTCCCTTACATCTAAAAGGAGCGCCAATTTGGTGCTCCTTTTAGATGCGCCGCAGGAGCGCCGCGGTCCGGAGGCTGAACTCCGGCGGCGCTCCGACCCGCGGCGTCTCCGGGGCCTCCGTCTGCTGAGGCCCTTGGTCTTGCTCAGCCTTGTGCTAGCTGTGTCCATGATAGCAGCAGTTGCTCCACTTCCTGATATTGGTTTTGTTTTAGCCACACTATAGTAAAATATAAAACTGAAAGGTTGCCCTTATTCAGAACTGCCTTCATGATGAAGCAATGCAGGCAAAGATTGCTGGCCAGGGATGGAAAAAATATTCATAAAATTGTCAAAAGGCCCCACATATTTTCAGGTGTTCAGAAAACCTGTTAAGAATTGTGGACTGACTAGAACAGGGGTAGGCAACCTTTCCCCTTTAAGGGCTGAGGGACTTCAGCTCCCAGAATCCCAGGAGCTATTGGCCAACATGGGACTATTGGCCAACATGGCTGAGGCTTCTGGGAGCTGAAGTCCCTCGGCCCTTAAAGGGGAAAGGTTGCCTACCCCTGGACTAGAATCTTTACAGTTTGGGACATATTCTGCACAAAATGTGCATGTAGCTGTTTTGTGCAGAAAACAGCATTTCTAACCCTGGCAGACATTGAAACAGCCATTGCAAAAAACTGCAGCAAAAGGAATGTGTTTTTCCTGCCACCATTCACATCTGATGGAAAGCAATACAAGGGCTTCATTAGACTTCCATGACATGATCACAGAACCAAATCTGCTTGTCTAGATCAGGTGTGTGGCCCACGAGTTACTGTTGGGTTATAACCACAAGCATTATGGCAGTACAGGTTAAGTCTCCCTTTATTTGAAATGCTTGGGACTAGACACATTTTAGATTTTAGAGATTTTTTGGATTTGGAATATTTGCATATACATAATGAGATAGCTTGGAACCTGGACCCAAGTCTAAACATGAAATTCATTTATGTTTCATATAGCTTGAAGGTAATTTACAATATTTTAAATAATTTTGTGCATGAAACAAAGTTTGTGTACATTGAACAATCAGAAAACAAATCCCAATCATCCATGTGGACAATTTTTGGTTTTGGAATATTTTAGATTTTGGAATTCTAGATAAGGGAGACTCACCCTGTATAACTGAGAAATCCTGGGAGTTCCTGTCCAAGAATATCTGGAGAGCTGCATTTTCATGTCCACTCCTTGTCTATATGGACTTGTGATGTCATTCATAGGTGATCACTGACAAACTGGGATCATACAAAGAGTAAAATGCCCTTGAAATGGTCTCAAAGTATCAACATTGAGACTGTGAATCAACATAAAAAACCTGCATTCAGGGAATGACTTTGAAGCTGAAGACTTGGTTTTTTACATAAATATTCAGGTCTCAACATTCAGCACTGTAGCACATTACTGATTTGAACAGGTCATATATTTTCGGCAGAGAACCCAACTCATGTAAGCTTTGTATCTTGTTTACGCCAAGTTTACTATCAGCTATTGTGACAACTATGAAACATTCAAGTCATCAGATCACCACATCCTTTATAAATAGCACTATCTAATTTGAAGATGTGTGAAGGCACCTCTAATCTGCAAAGAATGAGCATGGTCTATTAATAAAGTTGTGAAAGGAACTGCTAAGTGCAAATGTGGCCTTGGTGAAACTCTTGAGTTATCATCAATACTTGAGTAGGAAAGCTGAATTTAGAAGTTATAAACACACTGGTCCTGATTCAAGAGATTATTGCAGGCCTTTTTTCTCCTGATCAGGGCACAAGCTGGGCACGGGCTTAAATGGGTGAAAACGGATCTTCTCATACACCTCTGTGCCCAACCCAGCCACATCACGAACCTGATCCAGGCTCCTGGTAGACTTTTCTGGTAAACGGGTTCTTTGAAAAGTCCACCAGGAGTTCACCAGGAGTATAGATCTGGTACACAATGCGGCAGAGCTGGGCATGGAGACATGCAATAAGATCCATTTTCAACTGTCTAAGCCCATGCCCAGCCTATGTCTGGATCAGGCGAAAAAAGGAATGCAATAATCTCCTCAGACATACTTCATCTAATGAAAGAATACTATGCCTGAGAGACAACTACTACCAGATAGAAATTCTGAAGGAAGGAACAGCATTCCTCCTTCTGGCATTTAAAATGCTCAATAGGCCTGTAAAGATATTAAGAATTGGCTAACCCACCCTATCCTTTTAAAGAAAAAAGGAAAACATGACGGGATGGTGGAGGTGAATTTTACTTTGGGGATAAAGATAGACATTCCTCATTCGCTCTATCAGCAGCTATTCTTACTTAGAATCATAGAATCATAGAGTTGGAAGAGACCACAAGGGCCATCCAGTCCAACCCTTGCCATGCAGGAACACACAATCAAAGAAGCTGACAGATGGCCATCCAGCTTCTGCCTAAAAACTTCCAAAGGAGGAGACTCCACCACTCTTCGAGGTGGTGTCTCCGAGTTCCACTGTCAAACAGCTCTTACTGTCAGGAAGTTCTTCTTAATGTTGAGGTGGAATACTAAAAATAATAATAAAATTCATTTTCATCCCGCCCCTCTGCAACACAATCGGGGCAGCTTACAATATTAAAACCAAGACAAAATACATACAAACCCCCAAACCCTCCCACCCCTTTAAAAGATATTAAACAAAGAACTATTTAAACACACTAAATAACATAGATCACAAACAACATGACAATCATAATAATAGTAGCACAAAAAGGGAGAAGATGGATTAAGTCTAAAGGCCTAAGCAGACTGCCAGAAATAGTGCGCATTAAATTGAAGCACTGCCCTGGCTCAGTGCTAGGGAGTCATGGGAATTGTATTTTTTCCTGGGACATTGAGCCTTCTCTGTCAGAGAGCTCTGGTGCCACAATAAATTACAGTTCCCATGATTCCCTAGCACTGGGCCAGGGCAGTGCCTCAATTTAATGTGCACTATTTCTGGCAGTCTGCTTAGGCCCTTAGTCTAGGGGACGGGAGAACTATTCAGGAAAGGAATTTCTTATCCTGTAGTTTGAATTCTGTAGTTTGAATCCAGGTCCTATTCTCTGGAGCCCCAGAAAACAAGCTTACTCCAGCCTCAATATGACATCTCTTCAAATACTGGGCTATCAAATCACCTATTAACCCTTTTTTCTTCAGGCTAAACATACCCAGCTTCTTAGGTTTCTTCTTATAGCGTTTGGTTTCCAGACCCTTCATCATTTTGGTCACCCTCCTCTAGACATGCACTAGCTTGTCAAGATCTTTTTTGAATTGTGGCCCAGAAATGAACACAGTTTCCAGGTGAGGCTTGACCAAAGCAGAATAGAGAGGCACTATTATTTCCTTTGATCTTGACACTATACTTATATTGATGCAGCCTAGAATCTCATTGGCTTTTTAGCTGCCTCATCACACTGTTGACTCATGTTCAATTTGCGGTCTACTAGGTTACCTAGATCCATTTCACATGTAGTCTTGTTAAGCCAGGTGTCCCCCAATCTATATCTATGCATTTCATTTTTTTCTGCCTAAGTACAGTACCTTACATTTCTCCATGTTAAAATTCATTTTGTTAGTTTTGGCCCTGCTTTCTAATCTATTAAGGTCATTTTGAATTTTGATCCTCTCCTCTGAGGTATTTGCTACTCCTCCTAATTTGGTGTCACTTAACCAATCAAAAGTAGTTGCTCCCAAACCACAGGAGGAGGCATAGAGTCCTAGACTCAAAGATGTTTTTCCTCTCTCTCTCTCTTTAAAAATACTATTGTGGTGTTGCTATAAAGTAGAAGTGCCACTTCCATTTCTTTCTTACAGGAGTGTAAAGTAGGAAGCTTAAGGAAATCAATCCTCATGAATTCCTGTATAAGATGACTAGATCTATATCTTCTGGATTATCTCTTATCATAGTATAGGATGATACCCATGCCAGGTCTGACCCTAAGAAAAGTTCCTCCTTCCACAGATTTAGACTTGGTAAAATGTAAGCTGAGCTGTAGGAGCAGCAGAATTATATACACTCATTGGAAAAGTTACTTATGGGGCCACAAGTATAATCCTTTATACTATAACACTAAAATTTCTTATCAGCTAAGGCAAATCTTTTTAATCTGGTTTAAGGTAAAGATGACCTAGATTTGGTGTGGAACTAGCCTCATGAAAACTATCTACAGTCAATTTGGGGCTTTGGTTTTGTGTCATGAATTCAGAGTGCATTAGAGCAGGGGGAAAGTGGTTCATTTGGGCCATGTAGACATGCCCTGAATTATTCTTACTTGATCTTGTTCAACTTCCTCCACCACCTCATCTTCTTTTTTTTCTTTTTACACGCAGGTTGCATTCATATCAGCTCTCTACTCGATCAGACTTGGCAACACATAGCTATTAAACCTTGGTTCTGATATGCCTCAGCACAATAAGGGAAATTCCTTATGAAGTTGTTTGTTCTTGCTATTGCTATTTCCTAACATACAGTTTTCCTCACACTTAAACCTTCTAACATGCTATCAGCCTACTATAAAAAGTTGTAATAGGTTACCATTACATGCCGTTGCAAGGCTAATAATCAACAAGGAATAATTTGGCAAGTTGTCAGGGCAACAGCTGTTACAGTGATTCCCACTAAGGGAAATTTAATAAACAACTGTGGACTCTGTTGGTTTCAAGCTGGTTTTCTGCCAAGAGATCTAGGGTCAAATTAATGTAGAGTCTTTGCTTTTCCCACCAGTATATCTTCCGTGTCACAATTAAGTGGATGTTTACAGTTCATTAGGAAAATCCTTTGGATACTGTCATACTTTAGCATTCTTTTCAATAACATATTGTATGAGTCTCAAACCACCTGCTTCTTTCTCTTTTCAACAATAGCAACAGCAGCAGCAGCAACAATTCTTCTTATTATTATTATCTTACCTGTCTCTTCCTATGGATCAAGATGGCAAATAGATTAAAACACAGCAACATATCAACACATAACACAGTTAGACAAAAATACCAATTAAAATACATAGTTAAAAGAAGATAACATCAGTTTAAAAAGTATACTAAAAATAGTCAATAATTTTAAAACCATCTGGATAGGCCTGCTGGAAGAGATTGGTCATTATTGCTCTTTTAAACTCAGATAGCATATCCAGCTGTCAAATCTCTTCTGGCAGATCATTCCATAATTTGGGGGCAGAAGATGAAAAAGTCCTCTGATCCTCAGTTACCGGCCTGGGCCTGACATGACTGAAGTAAATGTCTCCCAGAAGATCTGTGTGTACAGGAGAAAGTGATCCCATAGATAACCTGGACCCAAACCATGTAACGCTTTGAAGGTAACAACCAACACTTAGTAACTCAGTCAGAAATTAATAGGGAGCTAGTAGAGTGATTTTCATATAATAATAATAATAATAATAATAATAATAATAATAAATATTTATTTATATTCCACCCCTCTGCAGAGCAATCGGGGAGGCTTACAACATTACAATTTCCATACAGATATATTAATACAATCTAAATGGAACTTAAAAATCCCGAATCCCACCTGTCCTTTAAGAAGTAAGGGTTCTTCTTATTATTCTAGGCCCGATGGTGCTGGGCCTGGTGTCTCTCCCCCAGATGACATCAGATGGAGTGGAGGGGGGGCTCTTCTTCTTATTCTAGGCCCGATGGTGCTGGGCTTGGTGTCTCTGTAGGTATAATATGATTGAAAGCTGGCATGGCATAGTGGTTAGAGTGCTGAACTGCAAATCTGAAGACCAGAATTTGGTGCTCCACTTAGCCAGGAAACCCACTGGGTGACATTGGGCAAGTCACATGGTTTGGGCCTCAGCGGAAGGCAATTCCAAACCTCCTCTGAACAACTCTTGCCAAGAAAACCCTATGGAGTTTATCACATGGGGACCATATGTACCTCCATCCCAATAATGATTAAAGCAGCCACAACCCACAAAAGTGTGCAGTGCGCAAATGATTTTCACATGCAGAACACAATAACACATTAGAAGCTCATTACTAAAGCAAGAAAGAGGGTAGAACATTTATTTTATTTTCATACAGATGTGTGTGAATATTAATAATGGTTTAGGAATCACTTTTATTGCATGTGCACACAGAAGAGGTAGTTGCATCACCAAAAATCACCCAGAGAAATAAACAATTTTCTTTACACTATTTTATTTATAAAAATATACTGTACTGTCACTTACTTTCGAATAAATGGTATCCAACCTAAGTAAAAAGAACAAAACATTACCCAAAGAAGTCGGAAAGGTAGAAGAACAGCATAAAACTCTGCGTCCTTCTCGGCAACCGGTGTCCCTGCCTTCCCTGAGTGGCTGTTCCTTTAAGAGCCCTGGATAATGGGGAAGGGTGAGGGAGAAGAGACATTCACACAGAGGGAGAAGCAAGCTTTTTCTCTGTGTCCCTGCCTTTGCCTCAGCAATTGTTCCTTTAAGAACCCTGGCTTCTCACCCCAAAGAACCATGGGAAATCTGGAAACAAGTACAGAAATGGGGAGAATCCCATAAATGGCTTTTACACTACAGCAATTGTGCAAAAAAAGTGAATTCATGAATGAAACATAAATGAATTTACGGCATTTCCCCAAAAATTCCTATTTGCTGGTTCATGTCACTTTCCTGTTGGATTCCAAGTGGTTTTTGCACATCGTCGTGTGAAAGCCATTCATGTAATTGTGCCTAATACAATGGATAACTACAGGTTCTGACCCATTTAAACTTTCAATTTTCCCTGTGTGATAAACCCCTATGATAGGTTTGCCTTAGCATCACCATAAGTCAGAAATCACTTGAAGGTAGACAACAATAATAAGGGAACCCTGGTGGCACAGCGGTTAAATGCCGGTACTGCAGCCACAAGCTTGTGAGTTCGATCCCAGGGGCTCCAAGGTTCACTCAGCCGTCCATCAATTCATAGCTTGGTACAATGAGTCCCCAGTTTGTTGGGGGCAATTAGATTACAGATTGTAAACTGTTTAAAGAGTGCTGAGTTCATTGATAAGTGGTATAGAAATGTACTTGCTATTGCTATAAATCCAAAAAAAAATGTGTGCCCCCCCATAGACTATTATATGAAATCAATACATTCCTACTACCTCTTTCTGTTGATCAGAATTGGATGAAATTTGCATATATAGTAGACTCTTATGAGTGCCTTCAACTGAACAAATTTCAGAAAGATATGTGTAGAGTATCTTGTTGTGTTTTTTAAAAAAATATATACAGGGAATTGTTGATAAATGTTCTAGTTCTTAACAGAACTGAATGAAATTTACAAGATTATTTGTCCCTACTGACTGAAAGGACAGAGAATGCAAAGTTTTAAAGTGGTATAGAAATAAGCGGTATAGAAATGTACATGCTATTGCTATAATATGTTCACTCCTAGATGTCCCAGTAACCAACCAGCTGATGTTTTGCACTAATTCAAATTTTCAGATTTAGTAAAGATATCCCCCATTGCACAAATCCAACCTTGGTAAATAACATCTTTCAGTCCTCCAGCTCTAAGAAGATTTCTGGATCAGAGCAAAGGCTATCTAATCTAGTTTTTCCCCCTCTCAGTGAATAACCAAAGGGCCATATGAATTTCACAAAAAAGACAGGAGGGGAATAGCACTCTTGCTGCATTATCTGCCACTGACAAGCATACTACCAGCATACCTCTGATATGGAAGGTAATATACAACCATCATGACTGTAGAAATTAGTAACCTTATATGCCATGAATTTTCCTAATCCTTCTTTGAAGTTGTTGAAACTGCCAAGCATCATTATCTCTTATGTAATGCAGCCCATCATTTAACCATAGACTGTGTGGAAGGGTACTTGCTTTTGTCTGTCATTAATCTTTCATAATGGTGTCATTGGAAGACTAAAATTTGCAGTAATGTGAGATGGGGAGAAAGACCACTTCATCTGTAAACTAGACATTCTGGAAATGCGTTACTGATGCATCTCAATAGATGCTGCCATTTATATTGTCCTCACAGAAAGAAAAATTAAAATGTTTATTATGCAAGAGGATGAGGGATTACTTATTCCCATGAGTTATTACTTGAGCAGCCTAAAGATGTGGCTTGGCTTCTTTTAATGATATGACCCTCCAATGTACCTAAAAGACAGATTTCACATTGGTTAACAAAATTGTTTTTTATTTAGTTGCACACTAACAGCCAAAAGACACATTGAACAGGAGATAAAACCAGCCTTGCAGAACATAGATATACAATTTCAATGAGGATCATGAGACAAATGTAACTGTTTTTACAAAAAGATAATTCGGCATCATTTACTAAGCCAAATAAAGGATATAGGCTTAATGAAAGATATGTACTTAGAGAATGCAAAAGTGCCATTTTAGATATCATTAAGCGAAAAAAGGAAATTCTGAATAATTTTCAAAGGCCGCTGAAATGAAATAGGAAACAGTGAATTCTGATCTGTAATGTTACAAATATAGAGTCAAATAATCTCTCTTCTCTTTTCAAAAAGAGGGATTTTGGTATATGGCCCACCCACTTGTTTGTTTGGTCAGAATGATAACTTCTTTCAGACAAACATTTTAAAGACATTCCTTTTCCAGTGAGTCTTTGGGAACTGATTTTTATGAAGAGAATGGTGCAGTATTGTTTTTAAACTTTGTTTTAAAGTAAGATTATTTATGATTTTAATTCTGTTGTTTTTAATACTATTTAATCTCAATTTTATATGTTTTAACTATATGTATTTTTATTGTAATAGTCTCTCTTTCTCAAAGAAGTAGCCATGTTAGTCTCTTGTAGCATAAAAAGGAGTAAAGGAGCGGGGAAGGAGCATGACCAATTGTGGATATAAACCCACTTCTTCAGATGCAACAGTGACTAATATTAAAGTCTCAGATATAAAGAATATTTATACAGTTATGGGAGTGGGATGAAGGTTATAGGATCCAGAAAGATGCAAATCATGTTCTTGCCTTGCATAAAGTGATACAGATCTTTGAGATCTTTACATTGGTCAGTTAGTGTAAATGTGTGAATGTAATAAATCTGCTTTACCAAAAGTCTGTTTCCTAGGGCAAGAAGACTCCTTTAAAAAAAAAAAAAACAGTAGTGAGGACTCTTATATTAATATACATTGAGTGCTATGAAGTTCATACCTCTGCTAATGGATTGGAATTTGTAAATATACAATTCAGCTACTTCTCTTTCTAGTCTTCCTTTATAATTTTCCTCTTCAAGGATCATGACCTTTATTAAAGGTGCTGTCACATTGTTTTTATCACCCTTCCTGCTTTTTATTTTGTCTTTTATGAGACAATCCCAGTCTTGAGTCCCAGTCTGGGGAAAAAGAAGGGATAGAAATAAAGAGATTGATGGATGAATAGATGGATGTTTCCTGTGGGCAAGGTTAGGATCATAACAGCAAGTATGAGAACTTCCAGCATCCTTAATATAGATAAAGCTAATCAATAACAGATAGGTATTAGATCAGACACTATTTAGTGTTTGACCAATCTTGGTGCAGAGCTATACCTTCCATTGGATCAGCATGGTTTCATATTATAAATAGTGAACTTTAAACATTCTTGGTGATGGTATGAAAATAATTAAGGCATGTATTAAAACTATGATTTCTCTGAATTATTTTGCTAGATGTCCACTGATCATTGAAAAAATATATCCAGTAGGTCCCCAAGACTTCAGAACCAGTGTTCCCTCACTAATTCTTGATTATGCTTGATATATTTGTATAGGTCAATTGTATTTTAAAACAATATTGATATACCAATATATATTCTAATGTTATACCAAAATGCCATTTTAGGAACAGTTGGAATCAAAGCTACTTATAAACTCTTTCCTTCTGCCTTATTCAATACTTTATTAACATTACAGTCATAAATTCTTCCACTTCTGTGGCCAGTTCTCTTTTTTTCAAAAATGTCATTGCAATGTAAATTACTTTTTCACTGCTCATGGCAAATATTGACACATGGAAGTCAATGTTTATTATTTTATTCTATTATGATTTTCATCCCATCTTTGAAAAAGATTTCATTTATTAATGAAACAAATCAAATAACTTATGCAAAGAACAGGGTAAGAGGAGAAAGGTTGTGAAAGGGGAATTATAGAGTACATTTTAGCTACAGAATGTTCCTGAACAAGATACCCTTATATGCAGTGGGTTGGATCCAGATGTAGTAATACTCAGGATGGTTCCATTGAAATCAATGGGACTTAAGCCAGTCATAAATAATCTGATGGCATCAGGATCCTGTTGAAAAATGTGTTGATGATGAATATACAGCTTACAGTCTTTGAAGTCAAGTCACCAAGAAATCCAGAACTTCATGCAAGCTTTCTTTATTGCAAAATCAGCATGAACAAAAACAAATAATAATAATAATAATAACATCTTCACTTTAGCCAGAATGGCTAAACAGGAACAAAGCTTAGCTGCTACATGGTTAAAGTTAGTCTAGCTTCAGCATCAGCAAAAATATGTTTTAATTAGTCAATTCAGCTTAAAGATTAAAGAACAAGTGAGAAACTTTTCAGAATCACAACTCTCAGCCCACATTTCTCCACCCCTTTGGGTGTAGCCCTTACAGACTGATTGGTTGAAGTTACATGATGTGTGTTAGCCCAACCTTTAATTTCCATATTACACTATGTGACTGCAGTTCCCAAAACATCCCTTGTTGATGAAAACCTCTTTTGCAAATAAAACTGTTTCTCATAGACTTCCAGCTTGTTAGCTAGCTTGTTTAGACTATAACACACCTGTGGCTGATAATTGCGACTCTGGCCTCAGAAAACAAATTTTCACAGCATGGAAAAATACAGACATACATCTTTACATTTCAACATTTTAACATTGACTATATATCCCATCAAAACCTAACAGATCCAACCCATTAGATCTGATGACTGTGTGCTACTTTTAGTATCAGAGACATTGTACCTCTAAATATATCAGTAAGAAACATAAATGGAAGGGTGATTCTGTCTGTGGACTTCCATAATTACCTGCTTAGCCACCTTATATGAAGACATAACTTGTGGGGGAGGCTGTCCTATGGTCCTAATATGCACACCCCACTCATACAGTTCTCACATAAGCAAGAAAACATACCCTCAGACCTCCTGTTTAGGCCTAAATCAGAGATAGGACATGTGTGACTGTACAGATATTGTTGAGCTCCAAATCCCAACATTCTTCACCATTAGCTGTTTTAGCTGCAGTTGCTATGAACTGTAGTTCAACAACATGTGGAAGGCTACACAATTCCTATCCATGCCCTAAACTGTGAATCTCAGTTACAGTAGACCCCGTGAATCGATTCTTGATTGGTAAATCAATATTTATTGAAATCCCATTGAGGTGGTGGGTCTACCCTTTGTTGGAATTATCAGTTGGATTCAAGACCTAGTTTAAGGGTTGGCAGGGTTTCCTCCAGATATTATTGAACTGTCACATCTAGAAATCCTGGCTAGCATAAACAATGGTGAGGAATACTGAGAGTCACTATTGAGTGGCACACAATTCCCAATACTATTCTAGTTGTTTACTAGTTAGTGGAGAGATAACACTGCACTGTCTGTGTTTTGACTTTATCAATAGACAGAAAATACACTAAACACTCTATTATATTTGTTACTTTGAGGGATGGGAGGGAAATTAAAGCCTCCTGTAGTTTTAGAGCACTGTTTCATTCAAATGACCCTCACAAATCACTTTTGCTTTCTTATATGCTGCTGGTAGTTCTTCTGTTTGTCCCTATCTCTTCATCCCATGAGTAGATTGCTACCACTCACAATCATTCCTCTTCTCTCCCCCAAATGGATTATTCTGAATGCACAAAAACATATAAGAGACCATCACTTCCAGCTTATTCTCCAGAGTAGATGACTCTGCAGTGAGGCATGATTGATTTCCCCCCCTCAGTGAACAAGGAAAAGAATGATCTTCTTCCTAACTACTGCTAATGCCTCATGTTAAAACCGATAAAATGTTCCCAATAAAACAGATAAAGGACTGCATTCATAGCAAAAAGTTCCCAAGAAAGAAATAGGCAAGAGAATAGCAGGAGCAAGTGCCCAGTTTTCAATTTGCCTGCAGTAATTAAGCACTGTTATATTCAGATGAGCCTAACAAGTGCATTTCACAATGGTGGGTGGTGATTCCATCCCATCTCACTCTGTGTATGGGTACCCTTGCTCTTTATATTATTTCAGGTTGCTTTAGAGCAGTGGTGGGGAACTTTCAGCCTTCCACATGTGGAAAAACTACTATTCTCATGGTGTGCCACTGTTAGTTGGGTTGACTAGAGCATACTTCTCACAACTGCACATGTACACATTTCTCATAACTGCCTTGTATAGACTGAAATTCTTGTCCCTTGAGTAAAACTTACATTCATGCTCAACAGCAACTATCTAATGATGTACAGGAAAGATTTTTGAGGTGATGTATGCTGGTTTGTTATCTCCTGTCTTCCAGTGTGGTATAATGGTTAGATTTTTCAGACCAAGCCCAGGAAGACTAAGCCCTAAGGTTCAAATCCCCCCTCAGCTTCCCATAAAGTTCATAGGTTGACCTCATGCTGCTCATTACACTAAGATGGTCAGACCTAAATTCTATTGATACTCCCAACATAAGTTGATACATTAACTTGATTATTGCATATTGGTTAGTTCAGTGATTCCCAAACTTTGACCTTCCAGATGTTTTGGACTTCAGCTCCCAGAATCCCACACCATTGGCCAAGGTGGCTGAGGCATCTGGGAGCTGAAGTCCAAAACACCTGGGGAACCAGAGTTTGGGAATCACTGAGTGAACTCATATATAAATTGATTCAGTGGGTCTACTCTAGTTGAGTCTACTTAATCGCATTTAAGTCTATTGCTCAAACTCAGATGGCCTCCAACAATCCTGATTTTCTAGGGATAGTCCAAATTCATCCTCTGTTGGTCTACTTTTTCAGATGCTTTTAAAATTCCCCATTTCTCTCCCTTCCTCTCATCATCATACTTTGTCTTTAACTTACTTCAGTTCCTGCTGATTTCAAAGTGTTCTGCTTTTTTGGATGAAGAATGAGGTAGACCTACTACAGTGGGCCCTTTGTATCTGCCCTTGGGGGGTTGGTTCCCTTGGGGTTTGGTTTCAGCACACTTAGCACACCCTAGTCTTTTGTTTTGTTTGATTGCAAGGTAACTGAATATAAATAGTTGATTCTATAGCTTCTGCTGACTGCTTCTTCTGACTTCTGTCTCCACAGAAGCATACTGGTTTCATATGTTTCATTAACTTGAAAATTGCTCTAGCAAGTGCACAATTTGTATTTCTAAATATGAGTTGGCTTTTGTTGGAAGGCTATAAGAGTTAAAAAACACTCTGCGGAAGGGGCTTCCATTCTTTGTCAGCAATATAGGGATTTTATTCTTTGCTAATTTCATATTTTGAAGTGAACAGGTGATTTTAGCAGTTTTCTAACATGCTGTGAGAGATGCTTCAAAAACTGTACAGTTTTCAAAGACTATTCAGTCTTTTAAGTTTGAGACTTATTTAAGTTTGAGACTTATTCTGTGCAAAATTTGTGTGTGGCATTTTTCCAAAGAAAACAATATTTTCTATATAGGAAGCAGATTTTCTGCCCAGAAAATGTTTCTATAAAAAAAAAAAGTTATTCCTCTGTACAAATATTAATTTCTGTACAGAAAATGCTGCTTTCTGAACATAAAATGCTGTTTTTGTGCCAAAAAGCTATGTGCAAATTTTGTCTAAAATAAATCCTGAACTGTGAAGATTCTTCAAAGAAGTAGCAGTGTTAGTCTCTTACAGTATAAAGAGGAGAAGGGAGGGTTAGGGAACAGATTTTTATTTCTACATGAGCTTTCATAGATATAAATGCACTTCTTTGAATGCAGTACAGACTGATACTAAATACTCAGGTCTAAAGCATATTTACACTATTGTGGGAGTGGGATAGAATGTAATAGCATCCAGGAGGATGCAAATCATGACTTTTGCCCTAAATTTTCAAAAGGCTCCATAAGTTAATGCAGATCTTTCAGATCTTGACAGTGGTCATTTAGTGTTGATAGGTCAAAGTAATAAATCTGCTTTACCAAAAGTCAGTTTTCTTGGGTACAGAACCTTCTCTAAGACTGGTTTTGTTACAGTAGCAAATCTTTTATTAATATACGTAGTGTTCTATGAAAGTACTGTCTTTGTTCATACCTCTATTAATGGATAGATATTTGTAAATATAATACACTTCAGATATTTCTCTTTCTAGTCTTCTTTTGCAATTTCCTTGTTCAAGGACCTCAGCCTTTAAATCCTATACTGTATGTCCAAAAAGGTTTTTGTTAATCCAGGTTTCTCCTTGTCAGGGGTTTCCCAGAACTCAGGAAACACATTTTTGACCACTTTTAGAAAATATTTTCAAATACCCTTTTCATCTCTAATGATAAATCTGACAAGGTGTTAATCATAAATGTGTTTCTCATTCAAGGGGATTCCTTAATTCACCAGTGGTCCAGTATCTGCATTTAGGAATTGCAGGGGAATTCCTTGGAAGGACTTTTCCCCATCATTTTCTTGTGCTCATCAATATTTGGGTACAGCAAGAAGTGCAGGAATTAAATTAAATGACCTCCAACCCCCTTCTAAATTAATGATTTGCAAGAGGGAAGACTGTACAGTACTGGCTCCTAGATAGGGGTGGCTAGTGAATCCATGACTCTGGATTTTTGTGCACTTCCTCTTGCAGCTGCTCTGAGTTGAACAGCACCCCTGCTAATTTCGGACTCCATCTCTTCAGAAGTTCAGCTCTGGCACAGCTCCCATACAACTCAAAGTACCTGTGGAAGGAGTTTCAGTAGAGCCAAGTGTGAATTCAATAAACCAAGATTATGGATCTGCTCATCACCATGATCCTAGATCAAGCTAGGGGTTGTTGCAAGTGGCATCCCTTTGGGTACAAAATCCACACCTTTTTCAGCCAATGCTATGGCTAAATCTTCACCGTAGAAATAATGCAATCTGACACCACTAACTGCCATCGCAATAGCAATAGCAAGTACATTTCTATACCACTTATCAGTGCACTTAAATACTCCCTCAGCGGTTTCTATGCTGTGGCTCAATGCTATTGAATTCTGAGATTTGTAGTTTTGTGATATATGTAGCCCTCTCTGTCAGAAAGCTCTAGTGCCACAACAAAGTATAAGTCCCAGGATTTCATAGTATGGAGCATAATGGTGTCAAACTGCATTATTTCTGCAGTCCAGATACAACCTATATCTATAGAAGTAGGCTTCCACCCATGTTTGGTCACTAACTGTTCCCAATCTACATGACAATGTGTATACTATGAGTTGAAACTGGATTGAATGCAGTAAATGAAATGTCAGTTTAAACCTGACTGTCCCACTGCCTATGCCAAGATCAATTTCTCATATTTTCTTAAAAGTTTCTTTCACTGGGAAATGAGGTCCTTAGAGAAAATATTTCCATCTACTGCCTCTTATCAATGAACCCACATTAGGGACCTTATCACACGGGGCCAAAAGCAGCAAGAATCCACACAGAATCAGGCGCTATAGCGCTATATTTTTCCGTGTGTTTACACGACGTCGCTCAGAACCCACTGAGAAACCGCTCGGAATGCAGCATCATTCGCATTCTTTTGAATGTCAGTTTCATGGGGCATTGCAATAGCGCAAGCGGAATTATAGCGCAATTATAGCGCTAACGCCATATGTTTGATCAGCCTTTCCCTCTCGTGGAGCATTTCCACTTCATAACCCATGGTTCCTAGCGTTATTTCCCATGGGTCTGTGGGCAAGCATCTTATGACGTGTGCTTCCTGTTTGCACCACAGGTGTACTATATATCTAAATAAAGAGATATGTGTACTCCATTTATGCATATATACTCTTTTTCAAAACTCAAACTTTATATAGTGTAGTAGTACATACCAATACATATGTTTACCGATGGGTAAATGTATATTTGTATACAGTGACATTGATAAATATAGGTATATATTCTTTTCTATTTTTATGTAGAACACATATATAAAGATGTATAGACATGGCCATGCAACTGTACAACAATACAGCCAACGTATCAAGTGTGCAAAAAGCATGCCAGCCACAGGATGACAAGAAAACCACACTGATTGAAAATGCATAAATTGTTTATTGTTCTACTCCACTATTATATGTTAAAGCAAACATATACATACGTATAAACCAACATGTATGTATGATGGCCCAATGTGGCATATACCACACACAAGCAGGCACCCATACAGAACCGCACATGTGTAAAGAACACAAATCTGTACCAGTATCAGTATATATATGTATCTGTACAAACTTGGATATATATGCATTAACACACACACACACACACACACACATTTGTGTATATATATATATAGAAAAATTTATATGTATATATCTGTATCTGTATATATATATCTATATATATATATATATATATATATATATATATATATCTCTGTATATATCTGTATATATCTGTATATATCTGTATATATATATATATATATATATTGTAATCACATCTATACATATGCAGACATTCGCCAAACAGCAATGGTTTCTTGCACTAGTGCACAGCAATATCTGTAATGTAAAGATATACAGACATCTACACATACATGTATGTTTGCTTATGTGCTGTTGCAAATACCCACACAGAAGCAAGCACCCAAAACCATGCAGAAGTGCACATGTGTAAGTAAAACAGAGAGAACTGTGTGTGTGTATACATACACACACACACGCATATATATATATATATATATATATATATGCATATATATATATATACACACACACACGCATATATATATATATATATATACCTCTCTATATATACATATGCATATATACACACACACACACACACACACACATATATATATATGCGCATGTATATATATATATACACACACGCGCATATATATATATATATATATATATATATATAGCTCTGAGGTAAAATGCAAAAACATACATATGTCGTTATTTATATATATACAGATTTCAATATATGCTAACATCACATCCATAGCCATATATACATTAATAGAACAGTATGGGCTCATTGGTCAATAGCGCACAGCAATAGCGATGGCGAAGCAATGGCAAAATCGCGCAGCAGACGTGACGACAACAGCATCCGACGGGCATGGCGACCATCCCTGGGGCTGCGCATGTGCAAGCATAACCATGCTCGGTTCTGCGCTGAATCCTCTCACTTGTGTATGCTCAGCAAATACACTTTCCAGGGGGCGCTTCATCGCGCTTTCGTTAATAGCGCAATTATGCTAGTTGCGTGTGCTAGCTATTTCCGTCTTGTGGAGTTGCTACCGCTATAGTACTGGAATGATGCTCATATCGCTTTCTTGCCACTTTGAGAGCAGCGTGTGATAAGGTCCTATGATAAATCAAACTATTCTATTTTTAAAGGTGATTTTTTTGCCTTCAATAACTTGTTCTCTTTCACACTGCATGTGAAAAAAATTGTTTCTCAGTGGAAACTGTCTGTTGGGTACGCCTCATTTTGTTGTAATCGTTTGAGTTCTTGACAATAATTTCAGTAGCAAATATCTCACTCTGGAAGCAACTTGAATGTTTTTAATAGTCATTTTTTGTTTATTATTTATTGAAAAGAAGTTTTAACCTCCTGTTGTCAGTGTGAATATAGAGTCAAACATTAAAGCTGGTAATGTGGTTTATGCTAAGTTATTTGGTCTTAGCAAGTGATCTTACATCTAAATCTTACAAACCTTTAGTTTAATAATGGACAAATAATGAGTTACATCATTCATAGCTTATCATAGTTGACCTGCTGTTAGATGCCAAATTAGGGCACTATTATATATACCAGGAAGAGGAAAATGTTTGGATCTTCCAATTTGGTTGGACTTCAGTTCCCATCAGATCTATCCAGCTGATGGGAGTTGCAATCCAATGTCTTCTATACATAATAGCCTGGGAGACATCCCTCTGACATCAATAAAATGTGTTCAATTAAATTTACTTTTAATCAACTGATTCCGATAGCAAATAAAGATCATATTTTGAGAATGATCTTTCTGAATAAGGAAGCAGCATCTGCAGATGTCATGGCCCTTGCAAAATATATATTTCCATCATTTTTTAAAAAAAAATCTTAGAATAGTTATATTTCCCCCAAATAAGGTGTTGTGGTGTGTATGTAATATGTTTTCATTCAAAATAAATATGAGTTTGGATGATAAAGCTAGAGAAAGATAAGGAAGTTCAATAAGATGGAGAAGTGGAGATCCATCTGATAATACTGAGCTGTCAGAACAAAATGCTACAGGTATTAAAAGTGATATGAGACAATAACAAAGAAAGGTGGATAGATAGCTTGCACCATGTGGTAAAATGTGGAAAGCCAAGGACATGAAGAAATACCGTATTGATCTAGAGAATTCAGATAATAATTAAAATTAAAAGAATGAACTATACTTTCCTGGACGTGTTGTATTGGCACCATATTGACACAGTCTGATAGGAGTGAAATATAGGTAATAACAGGAATACATAATAGATAACCAGACATTGTTCATTGTTGGAGAAAGAATATTCAAGGTGAGCATGTGTTGTTTTTTTAAATAACTATGAGGAGTTATGAATAAGGAAGAAAATGGGTAGAAAGAGTGCATGGAATATTGAACCAACCTTGTGAAAATATTCTAATCACTTGCCTGTTAAGCTTTCACAGCAGATATTGTCCAATGGGGTGAATTAATTTCTGTTTTGCTTGCTCCCACCTTCCATTTTTAAAAGAACAAAAGAAAATGCTTATTCATTTGTACTGGCCAAATTTTATAGGCACAGCTTATTCTCAGTACTAAGAAGACCATGTTATACCTGTTTGCCATATAGGTGTAAAAAACAAGGAAAGATAGCAACAAACACATGAAACCACTGGGAGAGATTATCCAGAGGCATGGGGCAGGGTGCTATCAGTATGCTGAGGATACCCAGTTATATCTCACTATACCCTGGAAGGCATCTCCCCTCTGAATGAATGTCTTGATGTGGTAATGGGCTGGCTGAGGAAAAACAGACTGAAGCTGAATCCAGATAAAACAGAAGTGCTTGCTGTCAGGGGCCCTAATCCAGATATGGAGGTTTGTCAACCGATCCTAGACAGAGTCACACTTCTCCTAAAGGACTGTGTTTGCAGCTTGGGGGTGCTCCTGGATCCGTTGCTCCAGATGTCAGCCCAGATAGATGCGATAGCCAGGAGTGCCTGTTATCAGCTTCAATTGATACGTCTAATATGCCCTTTTCTGGAATTTGAGAACCTGAAAACTGTGGTGCACATACTGGTAACTTCATAATTGACTTCTGTAATATGCCTACATAGGGATTCCCTTGCACCTAGTCCAGAAACTTCAATTAATTCAAAATATGGCAGCCAGATTGGTCACTGGAAGATCTAGGGATAACCATATAACATCTATCTTAAAGTCTCTTCACTGGCTGCCTATTAGCTTCCAGGTACAGTATAAGGTATTGGTTATATAACCTTTACAGCCCTTCATGACTTGGGCCAAGCTTACTTTCGGGATCGCCTTCTCCCATACAATCCACCCTGCACACTGAGGTCCTCTGGTAAAAAGTTACTGCAGTTAGCAAAAACTAGGCTGGTGGCAGTTACCCAGAGGACCTTTTTTTCTGCCATCCCCAAGTTATGGAATGGCCTGCTGGAGGAGATCCGACACATTGTCAGTCTTGACTGCTTTAAGAAGGCAGTCAAGACGTATCACTTCCAGCAGGCCTTCCCAGACTAGTCTCACAGTCACCCCCCCCATCAATTGCCCCTTAATTGCCCCTGCTTTGCTTTGTTTTAATAATTGAAATTTACTTTTTATTGTGGATGGGAGGGTTTATGGGATATGATGTTTTACTGTATTTTAATGCTGTTTTGTTACTGTAAGCCGCTTCGATCTATTTGGAGAGGCAGGATATAAATTATTATTATTATTATTATTATTATTATTATTATTATTATTACACTATGGGGGCCAAACACAGGCTTTTTAAGGGTGAAGACAAAGGTAGGCAACTTTGGAGAATCTGGAGGCCAATTGTCAATAAAGATATTGACTACCAAAGGCAGCACTAACAACAACAGCATCCTGTTGAAACCACAATTAGCTGGAAATCCACTTCCATTTTGTGACTGTTGGTTGTGTCTTTTTAGGAAAAATATTTTTCTGCCTTTGAAAAACAAAATAAGGGAGGGGAAATAAGTTTTGGCTTAAAGGAGACTCGGGCCTTCTGAAATATGATTTTCCAAGACTTAGCAACAACAACAACAACAACAACAAATGATTCTGAATATGACTGTGATTCTTACCCACACTGACATCCACCATTTTGTGGGAGAACAATAGTGGAATGAAAAGACCTGCATTGTCCATCCTGCCCCACTGTCTAAGAACAGGGTAGCAACCAGTTTTTCTCCTGGGAAACACTAGATGGATTTCTTTTCCTGTACATGGCAGTTCTTTTTGTAGCACTGTACATGTGAAGCTAACCTCCTTATGGGAGAAAAAGTACAAGTTCTCAGGCTCAAGGTTTTTCTTTGTGATCTCCATGGGCCCTTGGTGATTTCCATGTCAGTGGAATGGTGGATCTGTCTTCAGATGTTAGCTCAAACTTAAAAGCAGCTATCCTAAGGTACTCTATCCTGTTGCCAAAATAGCCTCAACACCTTGGACTTAAATTTTAGACTAAAAGCCAGATTGGATTCACTGCCCGACTATCATGGAAGCCACTCTTGTGAGGGACTCCTCACTTGGGTGGGGCCACTGGATGTGTGTATTGTATAATTTGGGGTGCTAAATTTATGAATTTGTTAGTAACTATATAGATCATTTTTAAAAGTTTGGCCTTGATTGGGAGGGCAAACCTAATGCATTTTTCTCCTGTGTTTTCCTTTGTAACCATTCTATGGTCTGTTAGGCTGTTATGCTCAGAATTATGGTATCTACTGACCTTATCAAGGTAGGTTTCCCTCTCAGGTTGCTGAGGTTAATTATAGTCCTGTTTACTGAGCTGTAAATAATGCCTGCTGTTCAGTGAGTTCTCTGTAAAATGAATGAACATTTCAGCATGTTAATATCTTTTGATTATTATGTTGAAAAGCAGCAGGAAGGCAGAAAGAACAGTGAGGCCAAGTTTCGCCTCACATATGTGCATATATTGTAGTCAATGGTGACATATTAGGAATTATATATTGATATATTGTAACACTAAGAAATTTGGCACAGGAATATATATTTTATAGATAGTTGGATGGATCCTTATTTGTTATTTCAACAGCATGCTTATTTTCAATCACATTAAAGTACAACTTACATTGAATCTAGTCCTAGCACTAAACTAACCATTTCTTTCTTGAATGTATGTGCCTTTAATTGCTGCTATGGCCTAAATATAAAATATATAGTATAAAGTTTTTGGACAAAGCTTGAAGCTACCTCAGTAGGATTGAAAATACGGCTTACTTGGGGGGTGTTGTTGTTTTTATAAAAAGCTTTTTTCCATGGGTGACTGATATTGGGATGGGAGAGAAAGTTTCCCATTCTACACTGTGTTTGTACAGCAGGCCCTTGGTATCCACTGGGGTTTGGTTCCAGGACTCACCCACCCCAGATACCAAAATCCATGGATGCTCAAGTCTCATTAAATACAATAGCATAATGTAATGGTGCCCATTATATAAAATAGAAAAATCAAGGTTTGCCTTTTGGAATTTATTTATTTATTTATTAATATTTACAAGTCATGGTTTGTTTAATGGATATGGAGGGTTGGCTGTACATATAAAATACACAAAGATGCAAGTTATAATTTTACAGAAATTGCCTCCATTCTTAATATTCCTTTTGGTCTGGTTTTACTGCTTAATTATTAAAATGTGCAAAACCCTTCTGCAACAATTCAAGATTTACAAAGTGATACATCTGGGACATTCTTTCTCTCTTCCCCCTTCTGCTTCCTTTACTCTATCTCCTGTTGTTCAGGATAGTTCCACAGACATGCAAAGAGGCTTCTGCAGGTGTGTTCAGCTGCAAAAAGAAGGCATCAACAAGTCTGTTAGCATCTTTCTACTCAGTTCTCTTAGAATTTTAAGTAGGTTGTCTGCTTAAGTTGCATTCCTGCCTCTGTAAATGAAGGAACTGAAACGAAATGGAGAGCCTCTGGGAATTACCCTTATGTGTGAAGCTGCTCCTTATAGTATACCCTCAAACTACTTATTGCAGCTTTTACTCAGACAATGAAGTATCTTCCTTAAGCTCTGGACTTGACTAGATAGGAAGAATTATTAGATAGCTTCCTGCCCAAGTTGAGCTTTGCCTTGCATCAAATTCTTCTATTTTTTAAAAAATAATGTTTATTGAATATTTTAAAACAATAATGACAAACAGGACAAAACATCGAGTATACAGACTTAACAAAGAAAAAATCACAAGACTTACTAACATTACACACATTGACTCAGTTAAAAATGCAACATTAAATACAAAAATATAAAAGACTTCCTTGAATTGCCAACTGATTTCTCTTAATAACAATATATTTTTCCTCTAGCAATTATAATTTAGCTTCTTTTATAATGTGTTTTCATATTATATATTGCGAAAATTTAGCTATTCTACCTATATTTTGTGAAGAAACTACTATGTATATTCCTATTTCTAAATGCCTTCTTCGTGAAAAGTGTATAATACAATACCCTTTATAATGGGTTACTTGTTCTAATAAACTTTGCATTACAAATATCCATTGCATATTTATATATTCTCCAATCCTTTTTTATGACATCTACAACAGATGCATGGAGGGGAAGATTGAAGTTTCAGGATTTGTTGGGCACCACTTCAGATCACCTACTTACCTCCACATAATTTCTGCACATAATTTTCTCAGTACTTCTTGAATCATGACATTCCTGCCAATCAGTCACCTCAGTGCTTAGTTTGACCTACCTCATGGAAGGACCATCCTTGATATAACCCAAATGTTTGGCCTGTGGAAGAGAAAAATATTATTAGAGCATTGAGACATACTCACTCAGATTCCTTTGTATTATTATTTTGTCATTTCACAAAGCTATCAAATTTATGACATGTGTCTCCAGACAGGGTCAAATTAAATAGAATTCACTGCCGGTCCAGCTCTCATCCTCTTACTTTTCTGTTCTCCACCATCCAGCATTGCCAAAAATGAGCAACAATGTTGTAAGTCTGGTTTGTACTACTCTAAATAACTCATCTTATAAATTTCTTATGTTAAATCCCTCTTATGTAACATATTTATAAGATTCCTCTTTTGAACTTGTAGAGAAATAAATGGTGCTGCACTTATCATGCCTATTATTTTGTAGGCTGCCAGAAGGAAAGGGGAATTTTCTAAATAACAGTGGACAGAGAGAAGGAGAAAGATGACTCTGAAGTTAGCTACTAAAAAGCATTTTGCATGAAGGGAGATGAGTTATTTCCTGGGAATGAGCACTTGTAATATCAGCTCCAACAGAAGACCAAAGATCATATGTCTGATTGACTTTATTAAATTGTGACTGGTTATCTAAGGATGTGAAATTTCTTGCTCAGTGGAAGAGAAAGAAAACTCAGTGATTCCGTGCATCTTTAACACTGATCACTGAGCCAATTTTTGGTCTACTGTTGGTTCATAATTAGTGTGAATGCATTTTGTGAGTCTCTGAAGGTCTGCCAAAAATTAATCATATTGTGTCTGCAAGGCCACCAACCTAATTTAGGAGTAATGAGTAAAGCTGTGGGTAATATTTTCTTACATTTAATTAGTCTTCAGAGAGTCAGAAGGGAACCAATAAGAATAGTATACCCTTATTATATTTGCACTGAATGCTTCTATGCTCAAGAATAGGAGATTGGTGGACCTCATTTTGATCACTCAAAACATCTGTGTAGAATAGATTCCATGAAGAGAGAAAGGGACTGCATTCACCAGTCCTCTCTTTCAACCTCCACATTGTCATCCCGACTGTTGAACAAAACCTAACAAACATTAAGCATATGGAATCTATTTATGTTACCAGGACACCTTCATAGTTCAAGGTTTCTGATTGCGTGTACTTATTTTATTAAGGTGGAATTTTTTTGAGTATGCATTTTAAGTGAACGAAAACTAAGGTACACTACCCCAACTGATATGTGGGATACTTCTCCAAATTTTGTGATGTAGTTTCTGGTTCAAGGGATGTAGTGGCTTAGTGGTTAAGATGCCAGTTGTGACAACTGGAAGATCAGAAGGCTGGTAGTTTGAGGCCCAAGTGCTTCCTGTCACTAGTACCAGCTTCTGCCAACCTAACAATTTGAAAGCATGCAAATGCAAGCAGATAAATAGGCACTACTTCGGTGGGAAGGTAACAGTGTTCTGTGCAATCATGCTGGCCACATGACCACCAGATTCATTTTCATCAATGCTAGCTCTTCAGCTTAGTAACAGAGATGAGCAGTGCCCTCTATAGTTGGTTACAAGACATTCATGTCAAGGGACTACTTTTACCTTTACCTTTTTTCCCGGTTCAAAACTTGCAAGCCCAGATGCCTATGTTAAAACAAGTTGTGTCCAAAAATATTATGGAACGTGTCCATAAACAAATAAACAAAAATCTTTCAGTCCAACACCTGTGAAATGTTCATTTTTTTTTTAATGCAAAGTGATATAGAAATGGCATGCAATGCACGTGTGATTGGGTACATATGTATGTAACCTTGGCAGATGGCTGACTACATAGAAGTCAGAGGGCAAAACTAATAAATGTGACCCCACTATGATAAATAAATTCCCCCTTTAAACTTTCCATTTATAAATGGATGAAACACATAAGGAACCTTGAGGACAGCAGAAGGAAATGATACATAGCTAATAATATCCTAAAAATTCTGGCAGTAAGGACTCAGTACTTATAGGGTACTCCTTTATGGGATGCTGGATTTTTTAAATAAAACACTCAGGAATACAGAGGCAATGCCATAGAACTACAAGAGGAGACTTGTTGGATTGGACCAGTAGCCTATCTAGTCCAGCAGTGGCCATTCAAATGCCTCTGAATTCCAGGAATTGTAGAAAGGAACTTTCCCAAGCTTTGTTTTTTTTTCTTCTCATGAAAGTGTTGTGTCTCTCACATACCCCTCTCACTCTGCATCTGAGATGAAAACCAAAAGTCAAAAGATGAGTTATGCCATATCAACTCAAGACCAAAGTCCCTTTCATAAACCACAAGGTTGTGAGTTCAATACTAGCCAGGGCTCGGGCTTGACTCAGACCTGCATCCTTCCAAGGTCACTAAAATGAGTAACCAGCTGTTGGGGGGGCAATGAGCTTACCGTTGGAAACCGCTTAGACATCCCATAGCATAGTATGAAGCGGTATATAAATGAAGCTGCTTTGCTTTGCTTTGCTTTGCTTTGCTTTGCTTTGCTTTGCTTTGCTTTGCTTTGCTTTATGTGTGTTCTTAAACTCCCTTTGTCCTTCCCCATATTCCCAGAAACGTTAGATCATATCTATGTGTTGTAAAAGTCCATGAAGCATAATCAATCACCATCAAATATTCCCATTTTTAAATATCTAAACAAACTGTTCTAATTAGAAATCTTCTCAGGTTCTGCCTGGGACAATTAAGCTTTTTGTATCCTACAGAACCCTCCTGGATTAGGGTTGTTTTTAAAGTTTCCACAAAACTGAAACTTCTTCAGGTCAGTCAGTTGTAATCAATTTACCCCATAGGCACAATTAATGTGTCCTCAGACTATGGGCTGAATCCCTTTCTCCAGTCCATCTACTTCCCAAAGTTGCTGACCCAAACCTTGCAGATTGAGTCTTCTTTCTTGCTTTTGGTGGAACCATCTCTCAGGTATAGGTAACTTCTCCCAACTCTATGAGTCTGCCATCCCGTTTAATTCTTCCTTTCAGTTAAGCTCTGTATGTTGGTTGGTTGAATGAGTTATCTGTGTGTGTGTGTGCTCTTCATATTTCTTCCAATAAATGTTTATATAGTTTCACATGCTCCATGGTAATTACTGGTATAGCTGATGCAGGGCCGCAAAAAATATCTGTTGCCTCCTCTCACATTGCCATGTTGAGTGCTTCCCCAAACTAACTCAAGATAGACTGCCTCCCTCCAAGAAGGCTCTACATTTAGGGTAACACTCCATTCTTGGGGAGGTGACATAAGGCTAGCAAGGAGAAGAGTTGGATTGTGGTTCCTCCTATGTTCTTGTAAGGTTTTATATTTCCCAGTGAAACAAGGAAGGGGTGGCATTGCTGCATCTTCCACGTTGCTGAACTAACATTAGACTAGGATGTGCTTGAGTTGACAATAGAGTGATGCTGCTTTTTTTCATTTCATACTTCTTACCCCTTTGAGATCCTCTGTGGGTAAAACAAGCAGATGCCCAAATGCTTCACATTGTAATCCAAGAGAAGAAAAAGCTATTTAAAGGATAGTCTAAAGAGCCATTCTGCATTAGAAATAGATTTTAGCCTTGTCCTTCTGTGACACTGTTAGATGGCCATCAGTGTGTCTGTATTTGCATTTTCATAGGAAGTTGTGTTACACTAAGTCAGACTGTTTGTGTATCTGTTATTGTCTGCTCCAATGGGCAGTCGCTGCTGGCTGGCTTTCTCACTGCCTTCTTAATTTATTTAGCTGGAGTTGCCAGGCCATCCATAGAGGAGGGACATGATGTACATTACTTTTTTGGGGGGTGGAAATGTCGAATAAGTGCAACAATGATGACAATAGTTAAGTATAACTGCAACTAGATCCAACTATCTGTATGATTGCAATGAAAACACCCCATGTAAGTTACACATGCTAGTCACATGTCAGTTAAATGGAAATTTAACTGAAATCAATGGGATCTTCTTCAGAAGAATGCTTAAGGATATGGTATGTCACTCACACACATACAGTTTAGGGACAGACTTCCTTTTTTAATATAATAATAATAATAACAACAACAACAATATACCCTACCCCTCTGCCAAGCAATCTGGGTGGTTTACAATATTAAAATCCAACAGATTACAACATACATAAAACCTAAGAATCCCCGAACCCACCCACCCCTTAAAAAGGTATTAAACACATTGTATATTAAAACATGTTAACCATCCATTAAGATTAATCATTTTGAAGTCTATATTCTTGGGTTTAACTAGCTTGAGAAGGTAGTTGTCATGTTTGGATGTATGTACAAAAGGTAGAAATTTGGTTTGCAATTCTCACTACACCTTGTTGCCATTCTTCAAAAAATTACTGGTTTTTCATTTTCCTTTTCAGAGCCAATGACAGCCAATCATTCCACACCATCTGTACATATATATTAAAAAGCAGAGATTTCTTTTTCTGTTCTTGCTTTTCAAAGCACTTTAGAGGGCACTGGAGAATTCCATGTTACACTTCCGTGATACAGCTCATGGGACTCTTTTTCTAATGAGATGCCTCTTTTTCTTTTTCTTTTTAGTTTGCTAGTCTTTTGGTGTTATACAACAGGGCTGCTAATTGCACATGTATCAGCATGTCGAGGATGTGATCTTCCAAGAGTTGTCATGTCATCAGTGGCTTGTCTGCTTCTTTGAGGTGTTCTAAAAGCACCTAGAGCTTTGATTATTAACTTTAGTGGCTTATTTTAATTACACACAGGCATTACTGCTGGGATATTTGTGTTTAATTAAAAATACATTTTGAATTCACTGGAACCAGGTTAAGGCTGCTGCCACACTGCAGAAATAATGCAGCTTGGCATTGCTTTAACTGACATGGCTCCATCCTATGGAATCTTGGGAATTCTAGTTCGCTGTGGCACCAGGGCACTCCAACAGAGAAGGCTAAATATCTCAGAAAACTACAAATCCCAGAATTCTATAGTTTTGATTCATGGGAGTTAAAGCAGTGTTACACTGCATTAATTCTGCAGTGTTGATGCAGTCTTAGAGAACGCCAATGGGATCCGAGTTAGTCATGACTACGTTAAGTCTTCTTGATTGTACTGGGTCAAGAATGACTAAGCCTAGATTCAATCCAGTCTTATGTTATCCAGACAGCTATGTCAGCAAACCTTGTGACCCAATAAGCTGTAAAGAATCCACCAAATATGTCCTTCACTTGGCAAATATTTTTCAGTCCCAGGCGCCAATACAAAAGGTTTGACTAGTCCCAGCAGACTGCCATTCATGGTTGGCACACTGTGCTCAGTTTATGGTTCAGAAGTATAAGTCTCATATAAAGGAAGAAGAAAGGGGGGATGAAATGTAGCAGCACCTTTAAGACTAACTGGTTTTTATTTTTGCATGAGCATTCAAAGCCAGCATGGTGTAGTGGTCTGACTGTTGGACTAGGACACTGGGAGGCCAGGATTTGAACCCCTGCTCAGCCATGGAAATATGCTGGTTGAACTTGGCAAATCACTCTCTCTCAGCCTCAGAGGAAGGCATAGGCAAGAAAACCCCATGATTGGTTCACCTCAGGGTTGCCATAAGTCAGAAATGACTTGAGGGCACACAGCAACAACAATGACTTTTGTGGATATAACTCCACTTCTTTGGATGCAGTACAGAGTTATCCAAAGAAGTGGGTTTATATCCATCAAAGCTCATGCAAAAATAAAAAACAATTAGCCTTAAAGGTGCTGCTACATCCCCCCCCCCCCCGCCTTCCACTTTTTTATGCTGCAAGAAACCAACACAGTTACTTCTTTGGGAAGGTCTCATGTAAGTATCCTTTCATCTGTTGTATAATGTTCAAGAGGAAGGAGTGTAACATCCATAGCTCGGGCATAGGTAGGATTAGAATCACAGCTCCCAACATCCCCTAAGCAACATATTGGATAAAATAGTCCATCAAAGTGCTGGAAACAGAGAAGAAATAAAATTATTACTGCATTTTGACTGTTAGTGCATGAAAGATAGAAAGTCGTTATTTGCTCCTTAATACAATGATGCTGGGTAACGTGGCTGTCTAGACATTTCTGGGTTAGTTAATTCTGGTGGCTTGCAGATAATGATAGTTATAGTCCAACTACAATTTGAGGGCCACGTATTCTCTAGCTATGCCAGATGAAACTGACATTTTCTTAAACACATATTGATGTCAATGGCACAAATCATGACTTATGACACCACAACTGACATAGCACTTCAAAATGATTAACTAATAGCAGGATAGAGCAAGATGTTCAACTCCTTTATAAGAAATCCCCTTACTAATTTTGATTTACCTTGTTTACTACAAGGAATACCACTGTAGATAGGAACTAAAAGTCCACAGCTCATAAAGAAGACAAATGAGTATATATTATATATTGAAGTATATGCCTGTTGATTTTATCCTATATTAAGGATATATGAACTCCATTTACTAGTATTAAGTTAAATAAAAGGAACTATGATTTTTATTTTTCCATTTTAACTTTCTAAAGACCAGGAAAACAATGTGTTCTTTTAATGTTTTTTTTATTTTTATTTTATTTATACAAAACAAGTAAATATACATTCTTACATTCATATACAACTTACAAAATACAATTACACACTATTTGAGACATCCATACATACCTACAACATCACAAACTAATTAACATATATATCTACCACACTTTTCTACTAACATTAAACATAAAACACTCATCATATATGATGCTTCATTTACATGCTAAATACACTTCCAGTATGAAGAAACAAATATTTGCCTTTTTTGTGCATAATTCCTTGACAGCCCTATCTTATCTATCTGTACAGCATTTCATCTTGATTTTTTGACATTCCTTTTCGTTTTTACTTGAAAAATAAACCTATTAAGTAACTAAATGTGATTCCTTATTATTATTATTTATCTTCATATTTCCCCCTTTTCCAATATATCTTAAAGCCTTTCCATTCTTCTTCCACCTCTTTCTCTTCTTTCTCTCTCATTAACGCTGTTAACATATCTGATTCCATAGCTTCCTTCATTCTTTCTCTCCATTCCCTTTTGGAAGGTATTCGGTTTTGTTTCCATCTTTTTGCATAAAGGATTCTTGCTATAGTAATCATATACAATACTATTCTTCTATATTTACACTCTTGTTCTTTTTCCATTAGATCTGTCATGTTTAATAAAAAGAAGGTTGGGTCCCATGGTATAGTAATTTCAAGTATATTGGACATCATTTCCTGTATCTGTCTCCAAAACCGTTTCATGTTCTTTTAATGTTGCAGGCCCAGTTCCATCAGGCCTGGCCTGGACTAAGAAGCAGAGCCCTCCCTCCAGTCCATCTGATACCACCTGCCTCAGAGGGAGAGATGCAGGCCCAGTTCCATCAGGCCTGGCCTAAATTAAGAAGGAGAGCCTTCCTGTCAGTCCATCTGCCATGGTCCAGGCCTCAGAGGGAGAGAAGAACGGCTGGACCTGATCCCCTTCCCCACTGCCATTCCCTTCTCCTTTTGTGTCATGTTTTTTTAGATTGTAAGACTGAGGGCAGGTAACTGTCAAAGGGGGGGAGCAGATGGGCAGCCATGGGCCGCCCCGGGAAGCTGTGCCGTGGGGCCGAGGTATCCCCACACCTCGGCCCTGCGGCGCAGCTTTGCCACCCCTCCACAAGTCGCCGAAGGTGTGCCGCAAAAGGCTGCCGGCGCACCTTCGGTGACTCTTCCGCTGCAGCATGTATGGCCGCTGCAGCGGGAGGTCATCCTCGGAGAGCCAGCCGTGTGGAGGGCCGGCTGCTCCGAGGATGACTTGGGGAAGGGGTTGGGGCGCCCACCGTGCGGCTGTCCCTCCCCTTCCCTGCCCCCCAAAACGGCGCTTTTAGCCGTCTGCTTCCCCCCTAATTTAACCATTTGTAAGCCACTCTGAGAGCCTTTGTGGCTGAAGAGTAGGGTATAAATACTCCAAATAAATAAATAAACCAGCAGCTCCATACTGTACTTGGCAACTATGACACAAGGGACCTCTAAAAGACTGAACATGTTCCTAGGGTATGAACTGTGTTCAGTGAACAAATGCAATTGATTCCTGAAGGTAAAAAATGACACTTAATCTTGAATGTGCATATTAAGAGCATATTTGTACAAAGGATTTCCAAGTTCCAAATCCTTTACCCAAAATGATCAAAGCATACTTGACAGTCTAAAGCATGTTGGCGAACCTTTTGGAGACTGAGTGCCCAAACTTAAAGGTGTTCCAGCAGTGGGTGTTACCCAGTGTTGCAGGGTGGGACTTTGGGGGTGGGACTTCTGCCTTTCAGGGCTGGGACCTCCTCTTCCCCCCTTCTACCAGGGAGGCAGCTGAAGGCACAAGAAGGTGGGGGAAAGAGGAGGAACAGGTGCACGTCTGTTCCTCCTCTTCACCACCCTCCTATGCCTTTGTCTCTGGAGAGGCAATTGTAGTGACTTCTTCCACCCTCCCATCTCTCCACGTGCCCTGCAAAATGGCTTTGCGTGCCAAAGATGGCACCCATGCCATAGCTTCACCAACATGGGTCTAAAGGAATAAATGTTGTAGTGCATATGGAGGAAAGATTAATGAAATTCTGGATGAAATATTACCTGCTTCCAGATGCTTCCAGCATTTACAGCCTTGAGTATGACACCATGTCATGTGGCCTGGGAAATCTCTTTCTATTTGTGTGCATAGGCAGAAGAGTACCTCCCAAACCCAGCACTGATGCTTCAAACTGCTATGATGTGAAAGAATCACAGAATTTCATGTCAGACACTATGGAATTTGCACCATTTGAGTTGGTGAAAATTTCTACAAAGCATGTGACTCTTGACAGTGATGTCTTACAGGTGACCATTCACATTCATTGGAGATATATATGTATGTTTCATAACTAAAGTAATACAGTGATTTCAGAAGGATTTACTTGTAAATAACATACTGTCTTTCATTTTTGCCTCATCATCTTCATATTGGAGCCTAGTGTTGTATCTAAATGTTTTTTAAAAAATTACTTGAAAATTTGGGATAGCTGACTTTGCATTTTTCTCATAATGTCATCTTTATAGGGTAATTTTTCTAAAATGCTTTGTTTATCTGCTTCTCAGAAAGTTTAATTTCCCCAAAACTGATAACAATGTACTTTTCTCAAGGGCATATTTGTGTAGCTGATAGAAGAGAAATTCCTAAGCTTATCACCAATTAGTTCATCAAACTCCAGTCAGAACCTGCCATGTTCCTAGAGAGATGTGGGTGTTAATTGGAATATCCTGTAATTACCCTAATTCAGAAGCTAAATGTTTCCAGTCAGCCTAAACTCTTGCTTTCTGTTTTGCTCAGCAAATGGGTAGAGCCCTTCTGCTTCATTTTTCTCAGTGGTTAAATTTTGTGGTGAAAATGCCCTTAGTTTTTTTTCTATTTCACATTCAAATTAAGTACTGAGTCACCAACAAATATTTCTGCCATTCGCTATTGTCCATCACATTGAGTATATGTCCATCTTATTCTGCCTAGAATAAGTTAGAGTTAGAAGGAGTCTCATAAGCCATCAGATCTAATGTACTTGCTATAAATCTACACCTCCTGCTCAGTGCAGGATCACTAGTCTCAGCCAACCTAGCAATTCAAAAGCATGCAAATGCGAGTAGATAAATAGATACCACTTTGGTGGGAAGGTAAATAGCGTTCTGTGCAATCGTGCTGGCCACGTGATCATAGAGTAGTTTCTGACAACACTGGCTCTTCGGCTTAGTAACGGAGATGAGTACCGCCCCCTACAGTCGGACACAACTTGACAACCTTGTCAGCGGGGAATACCTTTACCTTTACTTTTGTTCAGTCCATGGGGAGAGGTGGGTAAGAAATTGTTGTTGTTGTTAAAAACAATCCACATTTAAAATTCATTATCTAAATTCACAATTTACAAAGCATCTGGATAAGCCTGCTGGAAGAGACTGGTCTTCAACGCTGCTTTAAATTTGGAGAGCATATTCAGCTGTTGTATCTCCTCTGTCAAGTCATTCCACAGTCTAGGGGTGGCTGAAGAAAATGTCCTCTGACTGACACTTGCCAACCTAGTCCTGGCTGACTGGAGTAAATGACCATTAGGGGACCTGAGTGTATGGCGCAGATTATAAGGTAGGAGGTGATCCTATAAATAACCTTGACCCAAACCCTGTAGGTCTTTAAAGGTAATAGCCAACACCTTGTACCTTCCCCAGAAACTGACAGCCAGTGGAGTCATTTAAATACTGGTGTAATATGATCATTCCTGGATGCCCTAGTAACCAATTTGGCTGCTTTCTTTTGAACTAATTGACATTTCCAAACTTGGTACAGAGATAGCCCAATGTACAGCACATTGCAAAAGTCCAGCCTTGAGGTTATCAGTGCGTGCATTACCATCTTTAGGTTCTCCAGCTCTAGGTAGGGGTGTAGCTGGCATAACAGTTGAAGCTGATAGTAGCACTCCTGGCCGTCGCATCTATCTGAGCTGCCATTTTGAGCAATAGATCCAGAAGCATTCCCAAACTGCAAACACAGTCTTTCAGGGAGAATGTAACCCCATCAAAGACTGGTTGACACACCTCCAAACCTAGGTTAGGATCTTGGCAGTGAGCACCTCTGTCTTGCCTGGATTCAGGTTCAATTTGTTTTTCCTCATCCAGCCCAACATCTTCCCCAGGCATTCATTCAGAAGAGACAACTATCCTTAGCTGAGGGTGTATCTGAAGGTAGGGCAAGGCAGGGTGGCAGGGTTAGGGGAGAGTCAGAAACAGAGTGTGATGAGGCAACAGCCCCCACTGTACAATTGAGAAGAGGTGTGATGATGGCTGCTCTGAAAGAGGTATGTCCCCTTTGTTTGTTTTTTCTAATATGACTGCTGCAAGATGGGGCTCGTACAGTAAATCCCTAGGTAATTGGTCCCATTGCTAACTGTTGTGAATATCAAGAAGTTACTTCTAATGTTCAATCAAAATCTATCCCCCTGTAACTTAAAACCATTAGACCTAGTCCTACACTCTGAGGCAGGTGAGAACAAACATGCCCCCTCCTCTCTGTACCTGTCCTTTAGACATTTAAAAAGTACAATCATGTCTATCCTCAGTCTTCTCTTCACTGGGCTGAACATGCCCAACTTATTTAACCTTTCCTCATATGTTTTGTTCTCTCTACCTCTTCTCATGCTTGTTTCCCTTCCCAGGACCTGCTCCAACTTGTCTATATCCTTCTTAAAATGAAGCACTCAGAACTGAACACAGTAGTCTACATGAGAACTGACTAACACAGAATATAGTGGGATTCTTAATATTCTTGTCTTGGAAATTATGGTTCTATTAATGCAGGCTAAAATAGCATTTGTCTTCTTTGCTGCAATATCATCAGGAAAGACAAGTTATAATTAGTAATTTAATTATCAAAAAAGGTGATTTATAATTAATGCCATGTTGCTCTTACATTGTATGCACAATAATATGTAATAGGAACAAAAATATATGTTTGCTTATTAATTTATTTGAGAGCTTTTTAGGACAACTTTCAGTAAATTCAACAGGTCCAGATATTGGAAGGAAGGGGGGGGGGGGGGAATCAGCATGAAATGAATACAAGGCAAAGCAAGAGCCTACAAATTCAATAGAGCTCATAAAAAGCTATTGAATCAGTCACATAAAAATTGGTGTTTGGGAGCACTCTATAAAAGAGATCTTGGTTATGATCCATGATCTACTGTTCCATATTTTAATACTAGTCTAAATAAAGCAGTTGTATTGCATGCCACAATAAATTTGCAGACCTTTATGGGAACATTCACCCAATAATGTGGTTAGGGGAACATGCCTGTGAAATCTGGCCCTAATCCCTAGCAGCATGAAGTGCCACAGACCTATTTGGGTGTGCCACGTTAAATTCATGACACTATAAAACATCAACAAAGCAGTTTGGAACACTGCTAATTGTTTCTATCATCTCTGTAGAGAAGGGCAAAACAGGAGGTTGAACTCAATTCTCTCTACCAGACCTCAATGATTTCTCCAGGCTGCTCTTGGCCCATTCTGGACCTGGCCCAAGACTCCATATGGGCATGACTGGCTTTGAAATGGGCCTTTGTGGTGTCAAGAATCATAGGTCCAACTTTAGCTGAAGCTGAAGACAGAAGGGAAAGGGAGGAGAGGATGAGGAAATGCAGACATTGCCACTTCAGATGCCTGCTTGGATGTACAGTGATAATGAAAATATGCTGTAACCCATCAAAATGTTTTCAAGGCTATGATCCTGTGATCCCTGGAAGGGTTCCTCCCTCCTGAGAGCACAGAAAGACATAAAACCCTATTATTTTTTTCTTCAATGAAAAGAGCTACGTTTTTCCAGCATAGAAATGATGAGGGCTTAATTATTGCATTTCCTACTATTTGCTCAAAATTACACTGCACAAGTTGCTTCTCTTGCACAAGAGTAAAAGCATCTGAAGATCAGAGTTGAAATTTAAAAAATTAGTTATTTGGGATTCAGCCAAAATGCCTACTATTTTCCTTTCTTCTTGTTATTATATCAACAGTGTTTACAGAGCACAGGCTGATAAGCTCGCCCATAGAAGATGAATGAAACCTTCAGGGGAATCTTCATAATTATTGATTAGACATGCAATTTCCCCCCCCTTTTAATGTGACAATTATCCAGATTTTGATTGGGCATAACTAATTTGCTTGCAATATTTTTCTTCTTCTTTCAGAGTAGCAATTACTCAGGTTTGTTTCCATTTAAAAAGGAAAAAAAGAAAAGAAACTATGAAAACTCACTTTCTCAAATCTGAGTTTGACGTGCAAATAATCTTTGGATTGTTAAAATGTGAAACAACACTGAAAGCAGCAGCAACAAGATAACAGTTTGAAATTATGATAAATATTTTTGCTGTTTTATTTCTTTTTTTTTCCACCCCCTCTGGCCTTCCATTGCTCTTTTGCTAATCTCCAACTGATTTTTAAAATATCTCCTCTCCAAAATATAACAAGTGTTTTCTGACCAATAATGTTCTTTTAGGAACTTCTAACTGCTAATTACATTTGTTGATCTTCTCATTGATCAGCCAATTCAAACAATGGTTGTCATCTCTCACCATCATTTACAATTTGATAGTTTGAAGCAGTGGTTTCCCTAATGTTGGTGCCACCAAATGTGGGGGCCTGGTGGTGCTGGAGGGGGCTACCAGCCATCCAACTGCCCACCCATGGCTGTGGGAGGGAGGGTGGCCAGGCAAGTGAGGTATCTGGGAAGGCAGGAAGGGTTGCTTGCTCACTAATGTTTCTTTTCCTGGTGCTGTGGCCAGCTCAAGCAAGCCAAATAAAGCACCAGGGAAGGTAGGAAGTGTGTGTGTGTGCATTTGTATGCACGTGCATGTGCTCACCCCTCCTTCCCCATTGCCTTGACTCACAAGGCTCAATGCCAGGGGTACAGGGAAAGGTGTTCACTTGACCCTCTTTCTGATGCCTTGGCTCCCTTGAAAGCCATGGCAGCAGATAAGTGGCAAGGCCTATACCCCTCTTGCAGCAGTAGGAGGGACCAAATGGGTGTCACCCCTCCTCTGTGTTGTCACCCAGTGTGGGCCATCTCCACAATGACACCACAGGTTTTAAGCTTCCCTTCCAAAGCACTCATAACCAAGGTGGCCACAGCTATTTTTCTCCCCAAAGAGTAGCAGAACTAAATGCCTGACCACATGATTTATATGACACTCTCACTCAAAGCATTACAAATCATACACACAAAGGTAAAATGTAGTGTTATTTCATAATGAGATTGGAGAAAAAGTGCCCACTATAACTGGAAAAATATGGCACTTTGGAATTTCAGATGGAGAAGCAAAACTTTCATTGCCTCTGTTTCACTTCCTTTGTTCCCAATCAAGGTGGGACCTAATCTTTTTTTCTACAGACCCTTCCTCAGTCACATCTTGAAGCAAAAATAAAGACACTGTGACTCCAACACCTTCACTTTCCTGCATGGTTTTAAAAAAAATAGTTTTCACCTGATGAAGCTTGAAGCTTTGAAAGCTATTGTCACATTTCAGTTGACCACAATATGTAGTTCTTTTCATGATGAAAATACCGCTATAAAATTGCTGTCATTAAGGGCTCATTCCCACTTACATTTAAACCAGTTTGCGAATTGTAATGACTCTCAGTCGCGGATTTGATTCAGGCCGATGCTTAGTTCCCACTATGGAAGCAAATCATTCCCTTATTCCATGTCATTCCCACTAGTGGGAATAAGTCCCAAGTTGCCTTTGCACACCAGCTCAGGAGTGGGACCAGGTTTTCTGGGCTCCAAGGGGCCTCCTTTCATCAAGTGAGAACAGCAGTGATGTGTGTCTCTGTGTTTGTGTGAGATTAGCCACCACCACCAGAAGGATTTTCTTAAGATCTCTTGCCCAGGGAGCCAGGAAAAGACCTGCAGGTATCCCAATTGCTTTGTGTCAAAGGTGTGCCTGGTACTGGCATTGTCGTAACCTTTCCTCACGTGCCAAAGGAACCCAGGTCCACATAGGAGGATGGAGGGCTGGCTGCAAGAAGGAAGAAAGGAGGAAGGGAGTGATGGAAACCCACCTTCATGATGCCTGTGAAGGGTCTGGTCCTGGCCCCCAGGCCACCGTGATGGGGGTCACAGCTGCTGGAAGCCAAGGCTCCTGAGGCAGAGAAGCGTGGAGGGATCAAATCACTGGTGGCAGAGGAGGGGGCTTTGGGGGGCAGAGCCAGGGTGAGCCTGCTCCAGGCATACCGGGGGGGGGGGGGTCCTGTCTGCCATCCCCTGCCTGTGGGGCTCCCAGCAGCTGCACCAGCCCGACCCAAAGGGCCTACCCAGCACCTGACCCAGCAGCACCCCTCACCTTGGACCCAGGCAGAAAGCAAAGCAAAGCAGCTTCATTTATATACCACTTCATACTGTGCTATGGAGTGTCTAAGCAGTTTACAACTGTAAGCTCATTGCCCCACAACAGCTGGGTACTCATTTTAGCCACCTCGGAAGGATGCCGGCCTGATTCAAGCCTGAGCCCTCGCTAATATTGAACTCACAACCTTGTGGTTTATGAGTGAGTGGCTGCAATACAGGCATTTAACTACTGCACCTTGGCGGCTGAGGGGAATGTGAGGGAAGAGGAGGTGGAGGCGAGAGGAGAAGGAGAAGGAGAAGGAGAAGAGACACCAGGGAGAAAGGGAGAGTGGAGAGGGACCAGGAAGAGAATGCCTGCCCGGAGAAACCACCAAAGCCAGGTCCAGGAGCCCTGAAAGTGTGGCCCTGATCTGCCTGGTGAGGTCTTGTGAATCCAAGGCAGCCCAGCTCACCACCCTCAACTTCGGGGAGCTGGACTTTGGTGAGATGCAAATCAGATTTGTTGCTAACACTTGTTGAACAATCTTCCAATTCATTTTTTTTCTCTCAAAAGAAAAAAAGACTAGTGTCTGAAAAAAGCGATTTTTTTTTTTTTTGCATTTGCCCCACCTCAATGTGAGTCAGACTGATCACAGTTGTGTCTGAAAGTATTTCTAATGTGAATGAGACACATATAAAGTGATCAGCAAATTACTTTAAATTATAGTGGGAATGAGCCCTAAGTAAGATGGCCAAGGCAACTGATGGGTGCTAAGTGTAAAACATTTACACTGAGTACAGTGTTTCCTTCACTGGCAACAGCATTCCCTGAGTGGCATTTTGTATTGCCTTTCTCAGTTGGTTACTTATCTATATAACACATGAAAAAGGTTAATATTGCCACTCAGTTCAAGAATGAACATGGGTGGGGGGAATCTCTTCTTATGGGTCAAAAATGCATTTCCAATATAACGGCAACACAAAGTTAGAAGGCTAAACTTTGGACTATTTTTATTAGTTTTTTCTGCAGTTCAGAAGCTTGCTGAAGGGAAAAAAGATGGTTGCTTCATTATATGAATTCATTATATGTGTTCTTTGCGGTATACATGTTGGAACTGAAGTTTTTTTTATTTATTTCATTGTGTTTTCAAGATGCACCAGTGAGGGCAGCTTCACTGAATAGTCTTAGCTCAGATAAAACAAGAAAATTTGAACAAAGTAGACAAAGGAAAGAAAAGAGTTTCCTTAGCAACAAGAAGTGTAGAGTAGATCTCACACACCTTATTCAGGTTTAAAGTTCATAGTGATTCTGATGGAACAGCACTTGCCAACAGACAAGATTCCTTCTAAGTCCCCCTGAGGTCTTCTTGGGAGGCATAAGGACCCTCCAAAGCAGATTTGGAGGATCCACAGGAAGATTTAGGAGGGGAGAGGAAGACAGGGAACAAAAGATGGTACAAACAAGCATTTACTTACACAACTTGGTATGCAGCCCAAGTTTTCCATTTGTTGTTGGAGGTTGTTGTTTCTCTTTCCTCTGTCTGCAAAATAGCAGAAGCGCAAGGACATAGGAGATGATTGCATGAGCCCTGTTCTTGCCACTATCAAATTAATAAAAGGAACCATACATACTGGTTTAGGAGCAGAGTTTATCACACATATCTTCAGTCAAAGGACTAGGGCTGTTGCTGCCATTGATGGTCCTGTATTCTCTTTCTCAGACTGCTCCTTAACTCTGTCTTCCTGCCCTATTGCTCTACCCAGCACACTTTTGCTTGTTTATTTTTATTTCTCTTTTTAACACAATTTAGCAACTATAGCAATGTGAATTAGTGGAGGAGGAGGGAAGAACAGAAAGTGTAAAAAGGAGGAATGTAGCTTGCCCAGGGCTAGGGAGGGCAAGAGGGAGAGGAGGAAACTGAGACCATGTGATGCCCAGTCCCAGAACTGCAGCTGGAAGCTTATTACACAGGAGGGCTAATGCAACAGCAGTACAATTGGCAGATCTTGATGGGCTTTGCCTGGCTTTGAAAAGGTGTACCACAGCCATGGGTTGACTACACACCAGCTACAGATTAGTTATGGTGTTGTCTGATAAAGTTCCTCCATAGACACTACTATCCTGCTTCTATCCACTTTTTGAGCCTTGTTTGATAATAATAATAATAATAATAATAATAATAATAAAATTTATTTATACCCCGCCCAATGGTAGTCCAATCCGGGCGGCTTACAGATTAAAACACTCAAGTACAACATGAAATCCCAAAAAACAATGTATGCAATATACCCCCCTCCCCCCCTTAAAATAATACCATTTGAGAAAAATTATGCTTAGGCTGGAATCCTGGTGGAGAATCTCAATAGTCCCCACTCCTTGAATACCTCTCTCCCTCCCCGTGCTTATCTAACAACCATAGGAGTGCCCAGCAAGGCTTGGCAACTGCTAGGGGAAAGGTTTGGGATAGTGTGTAAGGAGTCCAAAATAAGACATGCACATATATCTTCCACATAGCAGGAATTGGACTACATGGCCCTTGCAGTCCCTTCCAAATGTGTGATTCTATATTTCTATGCAACCACAAGTTACATGCATATATGTCACCACCAGGATTCCAGCCTAAGGGCCTAAGCAGACTGCCAGAAATAGTGCACATTAAATTAAGGCACTGCCCTGGCTCAGTGCTAGGGAATCATGGGAACTATAATTTATTGTGGCACCAGAGCTCTCTGACAGAGAAGGCTCAATGTCCCAGAAAAAAATACAGTTCCCATGATTCCCTAGCACTGAGCCAGGGCAGTGCCTCAATTTAATGTGCACTATTTCTGCCAGTCTGCTTAGGCCTTTAGCATAATTTTTCTCAAATGGTGTGGGTTATTTTCAGAATGGAAATTTCTGCACATTTTTCTTTAACTCTCCAAAGAAGGCTTTACATATACACAGGCCAAAATGCACCAGGTTTTTACATTATTCAGCAACGTTTTTCAGCTGCTCAAGATGTTCCTTCTTTTTTGAGGGGGGGTGGGGAGCTGGCGACTGTTCAGGGATAAATTAGGCTTTATTCATGATTTTAACACTTCACATGGATTCCAGATTTTAGTTACTTTGTTGTTATTGCTTTTATTTTGCAGAGATACATGAAAATAGAAAATGTGGAGAAATAACTCAAAATGATTTATAACTTTCTAAAAGAAAATTAAAATTTGTCTGAAAGAGATGCAAACAGCAAAAGAGAGAATAAAATGGACACATATCTACATAAACCATTTTGAATGCTAAGTTCTTAAAATTCTGGCTTTGAACCCCTGTATATCAACTTTGTTTGTGTTGCTGAATTGGGTTACTACATCTCTCCCCCCCCCCCCATAGACTTAGAATCTTTAACAGCTACATGGCAGATCCACAGCCCTGTGTATTCTACAATTGTACCAACCAAATTTGTACATACCTGAAAATTGTATTCATTTTTTTATAAGAAGTTTGCAATTTACTTTCACAAATTTCACAGGAAGTGATTTAAATCTTAACAAAAACAAGCAAACAAAAAGATAGATTCATCCATCCCTTGCTGGACTAAACCAAATGCATGTACTATATTTCCACAGTTGCTAAAGAGATGCTCGTAGGAAGCTCATACGCAAGACCTTAGGCCAATAGCACTTTCCTTTTGATGTTTTCCAGCTTACTGCTCCTGATAGTAAGGTAATACTGGAGGCAACAGCCTTATCACTCATATGTATCCAAATTGGTGGTCATATCACATTCTGCAGAAGAAAATTCCACAGTTTATGTATCATATGATTGCTTTTTGTTCTCAGCTTAGCTGCTTTTCCTTCTCATATCAGGTAACCTGCCATTCATGGTCCTTCTCCCAATGGTTCAGCAAAATTACACCCACTTGATTAATACCAGGGCTGCCAAGAGGATCTGCATGTTTGGGTCTTACTCATGGTGGGAGGGCCCTCATGACAAACTATCCAAGTTTTAAAGATTGCTAAATAGGTTTTTCTCTATGTTGGCAGACTTAATTCAATTTTTTCTTCATTCCCATTCCATTTGGACAGTTTTGTGCCACAAATTCCTAGACCTAGAGTGATTTGACTGTGATAGATTTTCCTTAATTTGTCAGGAAAGCAGCACATGTTTTATGGGTTCAGTGCAGTAGTCTTCTGTTGACAGTAATCTTTATTTTCATTAACATTAAGGTAGGGTGATTTAGAAAACAACAACAACCCTACCTTAATAATACATTTATCTTAAGAACTTTCAGAATCAGCAGAAGACTTTTATTCTTTTTATTCTTTTGGGGTTTTTGTTTTGTTTTGTTTTGTTTTTTGCAATTGTATCCATGGTTTGCAGAAATGAATATCTGATGCCTTTTTAGGCTGTATTTTTCCATTTTCTAAATGCAACTTACAGCTGTTTTTTTTTTAATATGTTTCTGATTCTGAGATTGGAGCATTTATTTCTCATGGTTCACAAAACCCTTCAAGCAGGTTTATAAATTCTAGTGTTATTGGTTCTTTTTTTTAAAAAAATCCTAGCAGGGTGTATCACAAAACTATAATTGCTGCTAATATAATGAAACAGCCATGGCTCCCCCATGCAGATTCACAACTGTGATCCTTTGCATGCTATGAGCTTGTAGAGAACTCATTAGTAACTTTCAGTTTATGATACTTGAGAAATAAACTGCTGCACTTCTAGTGATGATAATGAATACCTTGCTGGAAGCCAAGAAGCTGAAGAGAACTAGATGTGTTCCCATTTGTTCTCTCTGGTATCCATAGAGACAGAAAGGACTGCACAAATTAGGAAATCTTATGAACACATTGCACAAGATTAGTTCAGTGCCTGGCCATTGGTAAGCCTGAGGCATCATGGGCTGAAGTGTGTGGTGAACTGCCAGCTACAGACCAGGAGACACCGGACAAGCCAATAGTCAGGGCCAAAGAGCAAGTCAGAACCAAGCAACACATCATGAGTATCTCAGAAGAGCAGAGGAGGAAGCAGAAAGAAGATGGAAACTAGATGTCAGGGTCAAAGCAGGTCAGAACCTGGTCAGAATCCACCTGGGGGCAAAATCTGAAATGTTCCTTGTCAACATACTTTGAAAAATCTGCTAAGAAAAAGATGAAGCTGCTGTTGTTGCCTATTGTGGAATGTTTCAGGAACAATCAGGAGAATGTGTAAAATCAGGGATGAGGCAAGTTCTGTGTTGGGGATACAGGAGATCTCCCCAATACTATTTTTTGTGGTTTCCAAAACCCCTCCAAGACACTCCTGGGCTACTCTTTTTTCTTGTCAACAAGGGGGAAGGGGGAATTGTCTCTCCAAGTAACCTCTAGGAGCAGCCATTCACTTACATAAATCACAGATACATTCCCCTCAACAACAAAAGTACCAGTTTTTCAAAGCCAAAAGTGAACTTCCAACTATCTGATTTTTGGGATGGGTATTTGGGGACATGCATTTCCCCCCCAGGGGGCCCAAAGCAGAAAATTGCCTCCCAGATCTGGCGAAGTTGTGTCCAGTCAGAATGAGTGAGTCTTCCACTTGTGTACCTGGATCACACAGATTCTGGCTTACAAACTGTTGTTGTTAACTGCCCTAAAGCTCACCAGAAGTCACAGCGATCCTGTGAATTATCTCCATGATCCCCCATTCTCTGCTGCTCTGCTGCCCATGACTTCCCTGATTAAATCTAGCCATCTGGCATGCAGTTTTCCTCTCTTTCTGCTGCTTTCTTCCTAGCATTATTATCTTTAATAGTGAATCTTGCCTTCTCATGATGTGGCCAAAGCACAACAGCCTCATCATCTTGGTTTTTCAGGTATGGGTTTGATCTGTTCTAGGATCCATTTGTTTGTCTTTTTGACCATCCACTGTATCCTCAGCACTCTTTTTCAGCATCACATCTCAAATGAATTTACTTTCTTTTTGTAGGCACTTGGTGCTGAAAGTGATTCTTCCACAATCCATACTGGACAATAAATAGTACTCTTCAGAGACTGCTGAAGACTATGCTCAGGAAGAACTATCTATGTTACAAAATTCCACTTGAATTCCTTGGAGCTAGAAAGGAAGGTTCTCTTTCTCCAAGTGCTGCAGATTAGATGCTGCATTTTAGAATGATCTGTCTGCAAATTCTGGGACTAATAAAACAACTATTCAGATGGAAGGTAATGGGGGAGAGCTAGCAGAGGAAAAACAGGGAGCAGCAATTGAGGTTGTGCAGGGCAAAGGAAGATATGGTGACAACAGGGTGGAATTTTGTTACAAAAGAAGGCAGGCTCGATGTCTGAAAGCAATCCCACCTTCAGTTCACCCTGTTACCCAAAATAGGCTGAGGAGCTTGCCAACCATGCCACAGAACCTTACCTTGCTCCTCTGCAATGCCGTGTCACTAAAAAACAAGACTCACATCATCCATGATCTCCTCGTGGATGAAGAAGCCGACCTGGCCTGTTTCACAGAGACCTGGCTGGGGGAAGATAGTGCCATCACCTGGAATCAAGCTCTCCCAGCCGGGTACTCTGTTAGTGAGCAGGTAAGGGTAAGTGTGTGGGGTGTGTGGAGTGGCTCTGGTTCATAGAGACAACCTCACCTTGACTAGGATACCTATCCAGAAAATAGACCACTTTAAATGTATGTACTCTTTGCATATCCATATGAGGCCAACATAAAAAATGCTAAAACTTTTGTCTCCTTTCTAGGCCTATGTAACAAAGGCCCCTGTAACAAAGAGAAAAGCTATAGGAGCAGGATCTAGCAGCAACTTCAAATGGTAAAACAGGCAAAAAAATGTGTGGGTTGCTCATGAACATCTTTCTTTGTGGCAGGTTATAACCTTTCTGTTGCAATCATTCAGATGTGTTTTATTAAATGTACTTTTTCCTATAGCATACTATAACTCATCATCAGGAGTTCAGATACGGGGGGGGGGGTTGCAGACTGCCAGAAATAGTGCAAATTGAGTCCACTTTTAGGGTTAGGGTCAGGGTTAGGAAATCATGGGAACTGTATTTTATTGTGGCACCAGAGCTCTCTGACAGAGAAGGCTCAATGTCTCAGGGAAAAAAAATTCCCCATGATTCCCTAGCACTAACCCTAACCCTAAAAGTGGACTCAATTTGCACTATTTCTGGCAGTCTGCAACCCCCCAGAGTCAGATTGCCAGGAATGTACAGCTCCTGATGACAGTGGCCTCTCCAAGGATCTGGAAGCTGAGACACTGAGGAGCCCTCCTCCCTAGCAAGAGGTAGTAGACACTGAAGACACTGAAGGCATACTACCACCCTTTGTTGAAAAACAAATAGAGATTGCATTACCCCCAGCAGTTGTTCAGCAGTTGCTGAAAAATTAGGCACCTGGTGTTTGGAGACAACTGCCTATAAATCTCTAGCAGCTCCTGAGCAGCTCTGTTGCTTGCAACCATCTTATCTATGTGACTGGTAGTACTCTTTAGTATTCCTGTTTTCTTTATCTTAGACATATTATGCTTTGATGACTCTGTTCACTCCTTACTAGCTTCTTGTGTCAGGACTACTAATTTGCTGTAATAACTTCTGGAATAGCTGAGAACCTCCCTTCATCTTGTTTGAATAACATGTGACTGACCTGGACTGGATTAATGACAGGGCTTCTTGTAGTCCAACCACCTGCTTCCTGGGGCACTTGCTGACTGGAGCATAGGACAAGCTGATCTTTGCAGGATGCCTGCCCTGCATTGCACACTGTTACTTTGAGGATAACATCCTGGATTCTTCCACAGGACAGGGCTTTGCCTGATTAGAGCATTTGAATTAGATGATCATCTTTAGGTACCCCATGGAAATAAAAGGTTTATTTTTTGCTATGTGCCTGAAAGCAAGATATACGGACATTAGAGAGTTTACAATCTGAACCAGGAAAAGAAGCTTAAACTTAAAGAGCTTTAAGAATCTTTATTAAAACTAATCTGAAGGAGGAAAATAATAGTTTTGATTTTTTTAAAAAAAAATCTTAGATACTATGCGTTATTGTGAAATTGCATGCTACCATCTTCAGCAAAAGGTCAAAGTCTTAGTTATGATTTTCTGCTGGAGTAGAAGAACTCACATTATTTCAGCAACAATTTACTCTGACTTCTCTATGACATTCTGGAAAATCTTATAGTTTATCTCTTATCTCTCATAGTGTGCCAGATAACAATGTGACACAAGCTTGTTTTCCAGAGAAACAAGGGGTGCTTGTGAAAAGTCCATTTTGTTGAAGTGCTTTTAATAGATGTGTGGTGGGTGGTATGTGAGAGAAAAGGGAGAGGGAGAGGGAGATGGAGGGAAGAACAGGGACTCTAGACATTTTGATTAGAGCAACAGAGTGCCTGAAGGAGGCAAGGAGAGTAACAGGAGTTGTAAAGAGAAAGAGGAAAGGAAATGGTCAGTAAAGTTGTAAAATGATGGTGTGAGGAAGAAATCTGGTTGGTTGCAGTGCCACTGAAGACCATAGGACTGTAAACAGATTATTTTTAAATGTCCCATACATTAAGTGGTACAACAGGTTTGACAAAAAGCAAAGGTAACTGACTAGTTGGAGAGAGAAATCCATATTAGATGCAATACTTTTCTTACAAGAGCCAGCATGGTGTTGTAATTTGAGTACTGGAATATGAGAGACCAGGGTTCAAATCCCTGCCTAGCCATGGAAACCCACTGGGTGATCTTGGACAAGCCACATTCTCTTCACCTCACAGGAAGGCAAAGGTAAAACCCCTCTGAACAAATCTTTCCAAGAAAACACCTTATGGTCACCATAAGTTGGAAAGGATTTGAAGGCACACAACAGCCTTTCTTACACCAAAGATGCACACGTCTGTGCAGGTGGAGGGCTGTACAGACCGGCCAAAAGGGCTGGCCTTGGGGTGGAACTGCCCCGACTCCGCCCCGAGGCCCCTGTCATGCCACCCACCCAACCAGATGACTGGTGGCATCAGGGCACCTCCTTGGCACAGCATTCACACACACTGTGCCAAAGGAGCACCAAAAAGCTGCCGCCACCATGACAAGGGCGGCTTTTTGTCATTCTAAAAAGGAGCAGCATTTGCCAGCTCTTTTTAAAGTGGCAAACTACCAGATCAGGGCCACAGTGTGCAGTTGCCATGGCCCCAATCCAGCAAGGAAAGGGGCCATCTGTTCAGTCCCTGAATTGTAGAGTGCTAGATTAAGTAGATTAGGGGCCATGTGTTCAGCCCCTGGAATGTAGAGTGCTAGATTAAGTGGGTGAGGGGGATGGAGGAAAGCTGATAATATTGAAATTATCATGAACTACAGATAGTCAAATAAGGCTCTTGTGTGGAATGGGAAGCTTCCCAAATTCACTTAAGTCTTCTCAAGCCAGGAATGCTAGGAGCAGGCCCCAGGAAAGTGTACACTGACCATGCAAATATACTGTTACAGTCCCGGTAACCAGATATCCTAACGGCAAAGGAAGACAAAACACCACAAAACATAGGGCATTCAAGACATACATTTATTTATTTATTTATTTATTTATTTATTTATTTATTTCATTTCTATGTCACCTTTCTCCCAAAAATGAACCCAAGGTGGTTCACAATATAGAAACACATTAAAGCAACATTTTTAGACAATTAAAATAACCTAATTAAAACACTACAAAGTTAAAATTCAAAACATGCACAGGTTAAAAAACATAAAACAACCCACCCCCACCAATAAAACCAGGCTTGCATGATTTTAAAAAGCCTGCCTGCATAGGAATGTTTTACCTGCCGGAGACAGACCAGCAGGGAGGGGCCAGTCTAGCCTCCTATGGAAGAGAGTTCCAGAGGGTGGGAGCAGCCACCAAGAAGGCTCTCTCTCTCTCATGTCCTCACCAGCTGAGCCTTTGATGGTGGCAAGACTAAGGACATTATCACACAGGGTCTAAAGCAATCCCATCCCTGTGCCATCCCTGCACCATCGCCGATCCTTGTCCCGTGTTTTCACACAACGTCGCAGAGAAACCTCGCCCATCCCTGCGCCATCCCTGCACCATTCCAGCATCACCCAGCATCATCCCCGTTCTTTTGAATGCTGGGTTCTTTTGGGAATTACTTTGCTGATGCCGGAATGATGCAGCTTTCTATACCGCAAGGGAAAAGGAACCGCGGTGGCGCAGGGATGGCGCAGGGATGGGACTGCTTTAGACCCCCGTGTGATAACTTCCTAAGAAAAAGCCTTCTCCTGAGGATCTTGGGGCTCTAGTTGGTTTGTATGGGGAGATACAGTTTCTCAAATAGTCTGTATGGCTTTATAGGTCATCACCAGCACTTTGAATTGTGCTCAGAAATGAACTGGTAGCCAGTGAAACTGTTTCAATATGGGAATTATATGCTCTCTATAATGTAGGATAATATACAATAAAAGCTAAAAATAAATATAAATTCATATTTTTTAGTCATGCTGAAAATGGAGGACATTTTGAAATACTTCCTGGACAGAAGGTTGAAATGTAGGACATGCCTGGGAAAAGGAAGATGTCTGTTCACACTGGTTATAGCAAACATTTTGAATTCAGCTCACTGAAATCTTCTAATGTCATACCCTGTATTTTATATTGGATATTTTATATTGCCAAACGCATCTTCCAAACTTGGTCAAAATATGTGCAGCTCTTTTTGCATGACGTGGTAAGAAAGAGATAGACAGAAACTTTATCTAGATATTTTTATTTTATTTTTTAAAGATAAATTTTATTTTGATAAATGTGATGACACAAATGATGTCGTTATTTTTTCTTCACTCAATTAACCCTCAGTACACATTCTAATCTTTTAAGGCCTGCCATGAAGAAGAAAGTAGCTTCATACTCATTGCTACTGGAGGATTGCCACTTCAAGAGAGCTGCAATTTTTGTGCCAGCCATGTGTAACTAATAAACTGGAGACTGGCTTAGTAGGCATTTTCTGGTCAATAAAATTGTTTTTATGTACCCACCATGTTAAAAAAGAAAACAACTGGCATAAAGCAAGATTTACAAAGTGATGACAGTGACATAAAGATTTGAGAAGTTCTGAAAAGTAAGTGCGTGTGTGTAATCATGATGATGCAGATCCAAATCCAGTCCTGCTAGCATAATATGGTTAAAATGCTACAGTTATTAAGACTTTAAAATTATGAGTAATATCCTGTGTTCTAGAAACCTATTACGTGATTTATCAGGAAACTGAGTATGCCAACTAACTTAATTTATAATGATTTCAGGGAACAGTGGGAAGGCCTGAGATTTTGCTCTTGCATTCAGATTATCTTCTCTTCTTCTAACAGAGAGTACAAATCAGTGACAAGTGAGGTAATAATTACTAATGGTTAAATAACTAGGTAATATAAATATATAAATAAAAATTTGTATAGCTATCCTTACTGTGCTATGCTTTTCTCAGACATCAATACAGTCCTGGTCTAAACCATGTGTAAGTTCTTTTTTCCATCTCCTGAGAAGGAAGGTCTCATATTGTTAGATCTGTTAGATACTTTGCTTTACAGTCAAGTGTAGCTGGATCTGGCTGCCATGCCTGTTCATAGCTTCCTTGGGGGATAAGGCATAGGTTGGTGTGGATCTAGGATATCCAACGACTTCAGAACTATCCCTACCAATAGGCAGAGTGAAGCATCTGCCTCAGGAATTAGATTTTGGCTGTCAGAAACATATTGTTAGTTATTTAATTTGTTGTTGTTTGTAGTTTTTTTTACTGCAAGAAATGGTGACAGGTGTTTCAGAAAGGTTCTGCTTTGTGCATCAAAATAATGTGCTTGGTTTTGTGCCTTCATTTGATTGACTGGTGAAGAGAGGGATGGTAGGTCTCTCAGGAAACAAAATGACTTATAGAACCAGCTGTGGAATACAGGAGACCCCCTCCCCACACACACACACACTGATCTGATAGGTTAAGGACCAGAGCACTGCCAGAAAGTAGATTTAGTTGAAAAGTGGAATCCAGGGATTTTTAGCTGTCAAATGCATTTTGGCTACCGAAAAACATTAACACACTATATATCACGTTAGAATGTGTGCAAACACACACACACACACACACACACACAAACAAAGTAATATGAATGAAAGCTTACCTTTAATGTCTTGTTCTCAGTATCTGTATACTGTATATTACTGTAGGACCACACATTACATGATGGATCTTTTCTGGGACCCTTCACATAATGTGTGTGTGTGTGTGTGTGTGTCTTTGCATATAATATGGAACACTACTTCTCTTACCTGAAATGAATGACCAAGTGTTATCTCTAGCATTTTCTAGGTCCTCCAGTGTGATCCTATGGCATGCTTCTGCTGGAATTTGACCATAGAGTCAGTGCTGGAGGACCTATAGATTCCTAGAGTGAATACTTCTCTAGGCATTTTCTAGGTCCTCCAGCATGACTCTATCTGGTGGATGCATACCAAAGAATCACTCTGGAGGACCTAGTAAATGCCTAGAGAGAAAATATTTTATCTGACATGTATAAGTGAACCTGGGTTATATGAATTCATATAATATGCTGTCCTACTGTATACTGTATTATAAGTATAGTAATACCATAGGAGACACACTGCTCATAATCTCAGAAGCACCAGAGACTCAATGCAGATTAAAGGAGCAAAGATGGTGAGCTAATAGAGATAGGGGGTAAAGGTGCCAAGCAGTGTTCACTTGGTCACAAGCATGTCTCATTAGTCAGCTTGGCACCATTTTTCCCTCTCAGCTCTGATGATGTTCTGCTGTTTCCACATTTGCAAATTACACAGAAAAATTCCAGTAATTCAAGGACTCTGTGAGTGGTCCCAAGTGAGCCTTAAAGGCAGGAAGAACTGATGAAAGAGTGAATCCCACATTGAATTAATGGAACTTGTCTGTAATTTGCAAGCACTGAAAGAGCCAGTCATCAGGAAGCAAGTCATCAAAAGATGGGGGAAGCCTGTATAGTGTTCCCTGAGACTTCAATACGGTATCTTCCAGGGTAGAAGTGTCAGGGTACACAGACTCTTTCCATAACATGCTAGACTCCACATTAGAGTCCTCTTTTTATCCAGTTCAGGAAAGGGCAAGTGCTGGTGCCTTGCGGGACCTCAAAATGCTACACTCCACCCTGAGCCCAAACTCCAAATTCCAAAGACTAGCTTTTAATTAAAAATGCTCCTCCAAGCATACAGTTGCCAGATTGAAAACTGGAGATGGCTTTAAAAACAAACAAACAAACAAACAAACAAACAAACCCTTTAATCATTGTGTACAAGAGGGAATTTCAACAGGTGTTGCTTGTCATGCAACCAGATAACAATCAACAGTTGCTGAAAATCCTTCTTCTATACAACCCTAAAGGTTCAGGAGACCTCTCCAGTTTTCAATGAGCAACTCTACACAAGCTGGTGTGGTTGGCAATCTTTCCATATTCTCCTGCTTGTTTTGGGCCCTTGGAAGGCCTTCTTTCAGCCAGGTAGGGTGTAGGAGGTTGACTTTTGCTGTGCTTCTTAGCTGGTAAAAAGACTAAAATGCCAGGAGGCACCACGCATGATCAAATTGCCACCCAAAAGAAATGAAAGGGCTTTTTAAAAAGTGTGTGTGTGTGAGAGAGAGAGAGAGAGAAGTGGTAGGCTGGAGTAAGCTGGGAAATCAGGTTTGGGAGCCAAATGTGTCCCAGAGGCTATATTTGACACATCTGTTGTCTTCTTCCAGTGCTGGATGTCAGCTGCCTATGACAATAACAGAGGAATATAATGAAAATGGCTAGGTCAAATGATGCAGTGCAAACAAGCCTGGCTGTTATTCATAAAGCAGACTGAAGGCTGTTTTCAAAAGCCCTTGACAAATTTCTTACTTAGATACTTGCAAGAGAAATCTGTACCTTTTCCAACAGTCTTCTAAGGGAAAAAGAAGAGGGAGAGAGAGAGAGAGAGAGAGAGAGAGAAGGAGATTGGTTCATCTACTTTTGGCCATCGATCCTTCAACCATCAGCTTCAGCCCTACCAGTTGCCAGCATGCAACCCATTAAATGAGGGCATACCATACCTTTATAAAAAGGGTGGGTTTTTTAAAAAAAGGTTTTTATGCCCACAAGTGGCATAAAGGTTTGGGCCTTTTCAATGTTTTTTGCATCTTTGCATTCAAAGTCCTAAATCTAGTTGTTAGACTCTATTTGTTGGAATATATTCTTGATACCGGTTAAGATTATCAAGAAAGAAGAAAATATTGTTTAATCTCTTCAGCAGAGCAACCCACTGCAGAAGATGGCGAGCAGGAACAAACACTAGGTCCACCTAAATTCTCCACACCCACGTGTCTATAAAAACAAGTCAGACATTTTTGAGTAGAATAATAAAAATAAACTTTACTTACAAAAGGTCATGTATATAAAAATATACAGGTTAAACTTTAGTTGCAAGAACAAGAGAGAGAATAAGTAGCTCTGCATGCTTGCTGGTCAACCATGTTAGAAGAAGAAAAAGAGCGGGAACAGCAGAGTAAAGAAGGATTTTAAACTTAGGCCAGTAGGGGAAGTGAGCTCAGTTAACAGACAGGAAAAGAGGAGGGGCTACGAGTGGGTGACAAAACAACCACAGACATGCATAAAACACATTCCTAGAGAGACCAGCATGCGAGGTTGCTATATCCCAACACCCCTTCTCAACCGAGCATGCACCCCAGGCCCAACTTGACTCGTAGTCTCTGGAAACCATCTCTCGGCAACGGTTTAGTCAAGATATCAGCTGTCATCTCAGCGGTTGGACAATAGGTCATCTTGATCAGGCCTTTCTTTATCAACTCACGCACATGATGAATCTTCATATCAATGTGTTTACTTCGTCCTGATATATTTTCTGTTTGAGAAAGTCTAATGCAGCTTTGGTTGTCTTCAAATTGGCTTCTTTTCAGTAATTCCAAAATCGAGGAATAGTTGATCAATCCACTGTAGCTCTCTACAGGCTTCTGATGCAGCTATGTATTCTGACTCTGTGGAGGATAAGGCCAATATCTCTTGTTTTCAACTGGCCCAAGAAATAGGTCCATTGCCATACAAAAATAGAATGGCGATTTTTAACATCATTGCCCCAGTCTGCATCAGTGTAGCATACAAGGCTCGGGTTATTGTTGGCTGGCAACTTCAACTGAAGATCCATAGTTCCTTTTAAGTACCTTGCTACTCTCTTTACTGCAGTCCAGTCTTTTTGGGTAGGTGCACTGACCTTTCTACAAAGAATTGTAACAGCAGCAGCTATATCTGGTCTGGTATTTGTGGTCAAGTACAGTAGTTTTCCTATTGCTGTTCTGTACAAGTCATTATCTTTTAGAGGTTCTTCTTGTTCATTGTTCTTAATAAAATCTGTCACCATGGGTGTTGCTACAGGATGTGCATCCTGAAGTCCTAGTGTTTCTAACAGATCAACAATCTTTTGTTTTTGACTCAGTAGGAAGGATCCATCTTGTTCTCTTTGAATTTGAATCCCCAAGTAGTATGTGGCATTTCCAAGTTCCTTCAGTTCAACTTCTTTATTCAGGTGATTCACAATTTCAGTGTAATCTGTGTCTCTTTGTGTAGCTATGATTAGGTCATCAACATATGTCAGAATATATGCTAAATGTCCATCCTTGGTCCTTGTGTATAGACATTTGTCTGCTTTTCCTTGTTGAAAGTCCAACTGTTTTAGCATCTCATCCAATTTTTCATTCCAAGCTCTGGCAGCCTGTTTAAGTCCATATAGCCCCTTCTCAAGCTTACAAACGTGGTGTGGTCTTTCTTTGTCTATAAAACCTGGAGGCTGTTTCATAAAAATGTCTTCTGTAATCACTCCATGTAGAAATGCTGTCTTTACATCAACATGTCTGACGTCCATCTGTTTTGAAGCTGCTAGGCTAAGAAGTAATCTTATAGTAGTATGTTTTACCACTGGTGAAAAGGTCTCGTCAAAGTCTTCTCCATATTTTTGTGAGAAGCCTTGTGCAACAAGTCTTGCCTTGTAGCGTTCAATTTTTCCTTCTCCATCTTGTTTTAGTTTGAACACCCATCTGGATCCTATAGCTTTCTTTCCTGGTGGGAGTTCTGTAAGTGTCCATGTTCTATTTTTGTGTAGTGCCTCTATTTCTTCTTCAGCAGCTTTTCTCCATTTAACTGCTTCATCAGCAGGCATTCTTTCAATTTATTCTATGTTTGATGGTTCTCTAGGCAATTCTAACTTTGTAAGATAAGAAAGTCGGGTAGGTGGTTTACCTCTGTTGGGTCGCAGTAAGTATCTGGAATCTTGCTCTGGAACCTCGCTTGTCTCTGTAGCATTCTCCAGTCCAGGCATCTCATCTGCTTCATCTGCATCCCCTTCTGAAGATGTAGAGTCTGCTTGTGCATCTTTTCTGATAGGGACAACAATCGGCTGATGGTTGAACCTTGATGTTGCATCTTTCTCGTTTGAGAAGTCCAATGCACCATCTTGGTCATCTAAGGATTCAAGAATAGTTCCTTTCTTGTTTATTCTGCTTCGTTCATCAAAGTAAACCACATGCCTGATGAACACTTCTCCAGTCTTTAAGTTCATCACTTTGTATCCTTTTGATGCAGACGCATATCCAATGAAAATAATTTGTTCTGATCTGGCGTCCAACTTGTCTCTCTTTTGTGAGGGTATGTAGGAGTAGGCAAGACTTCCAAAAGTCTTGATGTGCTTCATGTTTGGCACTTTGCCATGCCACAGCTGGAAAGGTGTCTGTGTAGTGCCCTTGGTTGGCAATCTATTCTGAAGGTATGTGGCTGTCATGATGGCATCTCCCCAGAACTGGTTAGGAAGACCTGCATCTGCCAACATGCACTTTGTCATCTCCAAGAGAGATCTTAGCTTTCTTTCAGCTGAACCATTCTGAGCCGGTGTGTATGGGACACTTCTTCTGTGTTGAATTCCACGTTCTTCCAAGAACGATTGAGTATATTTTGACAGATACTCGCTCCCACAGTCCGTTTGGATGGCTTTGGGTCTTTTTTCAAATTTCGTTGTCACCATTTCAACATATTTCTTTAGCATCTCTTGAGCTTCACTCTTTTGCTTTAGAAGGTAGGTGACACAGTATTTCGAAAAATCATCCATGAATATTAGTATATATCTGTTTCCACCCATTGATGGAAGAGAAAATGGACCACAGATATCTGAATGGATCAAATCTAGTACTTGATAGCTTCTTTGTTCAGTACTTGCTCTAAAGGAAGGACTCACTGCCTTTTGTTCAATGCAAACTCTGCACCTTTCAGAATTTTCATAGCCTTGGGACTTTATCTTGATCCCAGTAGCTAAATTTTGTTTTTGTAATTGAAGAACTGCTTTGGTATCACGATGGGCAAAGCGTCTGTGCCATAGCTCAAGGCTGTTCTCATCTATGTGTCCTTGAAGTGCATTCACTTGTGGAGCTGAAAGGTTTACTTCATATAAACCATCACATTCAAATGCTTGTGCATATATGACATTGTCTTTAGAAACTGTACATTGTCCATCTTTGAAGTTGATTTCAAATCCCTTCTTGTCTAAAACTGACACACTGAGCATATTTCCTCTCAAATTTGGAACATACAATGCATTTGTGATAGTATTTTCAATGACTCTATTACCAGGCACCTTGAAAGGCAGTTTAAAATCTCCTTTTCCTTCAACAATCAAATGCTGATCTCCTGCAGTCTCAATGTGTTCATTAACATTTTTATCAATTTTATCAAAATAAGACTCACAGTGTGTAGAATGTTGTGTACAGCCTGAGTCAATAATCCAGAAATTTGAATTATCTCTGTTAATGCCAGTGGACAAAGCTTGTGCCTTTGTGAAAAAGGTCTTTCCTCTCTCTTCCTTCCTTGAGGAATTGTCCTGTCTTTGTCTCCTAAAATCAGCTTGAAGATAATCATCCTGTCTCTGGGTTCTAGAATCAGCTTGAGAATAGGTTGAAGAATTCTTAGGAAGCAAGCAATTTCTTGAGATATGCCCCTTTTTATTACATCTATAGCAGGTAACCTCTGATTGGCCAGTAGGAATGGCTCTTCTTCTCCCTGGATTTGCAAAATAGTGAAGTGAAGCAGAAGCTTCTTGGCTTTCATAGTGGTAACTTCCTGTTTCTGTGATGCATTTCTCTCTCAATTTACTTAAAACTTGGTTGTATCCCATTTCTGGCAAAGCATTAATGACTGTACAAAAGGCATCAAATTCTTTTCCCAATGTTCCCAGTAAATAGGCAATTTTAAGGTTATCACAAGGTGTAAAATCACAAAGAGTCATTTTTTTCAAACAGTTCTGTTACATGGGAGATATGTCTTTCACAGTGTTGTTTAGAATTCAACCTAAGATTCATAAGATCTTTCATGATAAAAGAGAGTGATTTAGTGGTCTTCTTTCCAAAATTTTCTTCAAGCTTTAAAAGCATCTCTCTGACAGTCTTGCAATTATGTACTAAGCAAATTAAGTCTCTAGACCAGGGGTAGGCAACCTTTTTGAGCTTGGGGCCGAGTTGCTGTCCCTCAGACAATTGGCGGGCCGAAGCAAAATAATAAAATAATAAAAATAATAAAAATAAAATAAAATAAAATTTAAAAATATGCATGCACACTCTCTCAGCCCCAGAAAAGCCATGATGGCAAAACTCCTGTGGAGATTTTGCCAAGAAAACCCCAAGAACAAGTAATAACAACAATAATCAATATCATCATGGCGGGGGGGGCAGGATTGGCCTGGGCCGGTTCAAAGGCCTCATGGGGCCGCATCCGGCCCCCGGGCCGCAGGTTGCCTACCCCTGCTCTAGACAGAGATTCTTGCACAATGTGTCTTGCAATTGCATCTTCTTTCAACCAAACTAATCTTTCTTTTTCTGTAGTTGGGATTTGAGAGTCCACACAGTGAAATACCCCATGGGCTTGAAGAAAAACTTCTAACCTTGTTTTCCACTCAGAGTAATTATCTGGGGTGAGCTTTAATCTTGAAGATTGTAGGGACATCTTTGCAAAAATAGTCAGCCAAAAATCAAAGCTCAAAACACAGCATCAATAAAAAGGCATCAACAGCTCAAAATCAAAAATTAAAATTCTCTCTGGTAGACACGGGTTATTAAGGGAGAGTGGACAAAACCGCAATAATCAATTACTCAGCTAAGTAAACCAGCAGCATCCAAAAACAGCAAAAGGCAAAATACCCGAACAATCTAGTTTTAAATTGTTCCCTTCTGCTCAGTGCACCTGGGCCCATAACCTGTTGGAATATATACTTGATACCGGTTAAGATTATCAAGAAAGAAGAAAAGATTGTTTAATCTCTTCAGCAGAGCAACCCACTGCAGAAGATGGCGAGCAGGAACACACACTAGGTCCACCTAAATTCTCCACACCCATGTGTCTATAAAAACAAGTCAGACATTTTTGAGTAGAATAATAAAAATAAACTTTACTTACAAAAGGTCATGTATATAAAAATATACAGGTTAAACTTTAGTTGCAAGAACAAGAGAGAGAATAAGTAGCTCTGCATGCTTGCTGGTCAACCATGTTAGAAGAAGAAAAAGAGCGGGAACAGCAGAGTAAAGAAGGATTTTAAACTTAGGCCAGTAGGGGAAGTGAGCTCAGTTAACAGACAGGAAAAGAGGAGGGGCTATGAGTGGGTGACAAAACAACCACAGACATGCATAAAACATTTTCCTAGAGAGACCAGCATGCGAGGTTGCTATATCCCAACACTATTAGAGTAGACCCAATAAATCAAGGCGTGTTATATAAGCATACTTACCAAGTTCTCTTTGGGTCAATGGACATAGTCCAGTTGGGCAATTGGGTTTAGACCATAACCTAGAAGTGGAGAGCATTTCTAGATAGAACACTGAGGTAAGGATTACATAGACTGGGCAAGCTATGCATAGGAATTCTGGTACTTCTTGCATGCAATTTATGATATGTATGTTGTGATCAGAAATTCTTTACAATGCAGGGACATATGTATCCAAACACTAATTATGTTTTTATATGAATAACGAAGAGGGGAGTTGTTGGCACAAAAATGACCTCACTGTTGTTTTCAGTTAGATCACTGGGTATCATGCAAAATCTAGGAGACAACCTGTGACAGACAACTTGATTTTAAACTGTATATTATTATTATTATTATTATTATTATTATTATTATTATTATCTTCTCCTGAGGTCACCCAGGGGGTTTCATGGCCAAGTGGGGAATCAAAACCTGGTGTCCAGAGTTGCCATCCATTATTCAAACCACTATACCATGCGGTTCTCATATTACATTTGTACTCTTCCTTTAAAAGATAAGTTCAGTGCTAGCAGGCCATGCTTTCATGTCTTTTTAAATGATTCAACCTGCATCACCAACTCAGAGGCCAGAACAACTTTGGGCTCATTTCAGTGACATAGTTTTGTATTGTTAAATTTTGTTATTCTAACTTTCCAGGAGATTTTAATATGTTACAGACATTTTGCATACATGCTATGTCTCATATTCTTTGGGAGCCTTTCTTTGCAATATATATACTACTGAGCTCAGCTCAGCTTCATATATCTGAGTTACAGTGTTAAGACTGGACTATTAGAACAATTTCTCAGGGCAGCATGAAGAAACACTGCCCCCTTACTTCAAGGGTTTCTCTTCCCCTTCAAAGGCATCTCTGGACAGAGGGTGCCATCAACAATTCATCAAAGGAATAGGTATTCTTTTTATGTGTCTTTCTTGATTTCTAATACATTTCTGATTAGCTTGATAATGTAAGTAAAAGGCACAAGAGTATTAGTATTCACCAGATTTTCCAGATGGACTAGTCTCTTTCCCACCTCAACACAAAGTAGTTCAATTAAACAGTGATAAGCCAAAAGAAGTAATTATTTTGTTTTTGGCCTTTATGCTTAATTTCTGCCCAATTACTTTCATATACAGTAGACAGAAATTATCCCAAAGGTTTTCCAGTGGAAGTCTCCCAAACCCTCAGTTGCAAAAGCATTTTTTTTCCTGAAAGGTCTACCCTGCAGAAATGTTTGGGATCAATATTAACCAGAGTACAGCAAGGTTAGTACAATATAAGATTATGGTAGACACTGGAGTAATTACTCAGGGTGCTGTTCTAAGGATAAAAGAAGATCTTGTTCGTGCTTATTGGTGTTGGAGCACCATGGATATCCCCTTCCCAGAGAAAGGGAGCAAAGAGACTAACATCTTGAATAAAGAAGGTGACCTTGGCAGGTTATAAGGAAGCAAAGGCCTTGAGTACATAAGAAAGTTACAAAGAGGTAAATCAAAGAGCATGCCTGTATCAGTTAAAACTGGTTAATAGTAGTAGTATACTAGGTATAATACCAAACACTACCCTGGAAACTGTGTGTCTATCTCTTTGGGTGCACAAACATTTCTCGTGTTTTGCATTACTCTTAAGGCTTGTCTACATGGACAAATTCCCCTGAATTTCCCCTGGGATTGCTGTGTCCTGTTTACATGATGCAGGGCCAAAACCCTGAATTGGGTGCAGACTGTTGCAACTCCCAACATCCTCATTTTGTTTCTTCTTGCACTCTGCTTTATTACCATCTTTGTCTGATGGAAGAAACTTGTGAGCTTCAAAAATGAGAGTGACACTTTTTTATTATTATTTTTAAGAGATTTTAATTAGTACCATCTGCAATACAATTTACAAACAAATTACTTCTGTAAATATACACATTGTAGATAAGTAGATTGCCATCCAATTAAAAAGTTGCAATTTAAATGCTTTTTTTTAACATCATGCTCTTTATTGTACTCGTATATAATTTTAGCTCTCTTTCCAAAAAAAAAAACCAAAAAAGCAAACTTGAAATTTATATAATAAGTTTGCTATATAAAGTCCTTTACTATAATGCTTATATATTATGTCATTCGATTTCCTTGTCATTTCCATATATAGTTCCATGAATTTTACTATTTTAGCTTGCTCTAGTCTAGCTGTCTTCTCTTATAGTAATCATCCAAAGGAGACCAATCCTGATCTACTTTTTCTAAATCCTTATGATTTAACAGAGCTGTTAACCTATCCATTTCTCTCATTTCATATAACTTCAACAACCAATCATCTAAAGTTGTTATTTCTTGCTTTTTCCACCTTTGAACAATCAACAGTCTTGCAGCTGAAATCATGTATAACAGAATTCTCCAAAATTTTCTTTGTATTATCAAATTAATATGGTTTACCATATTTAATAAGTATATTTCAGGTTTCAATCAAACTTGATTTTGAGAATATCTTGATTTACTTCATGAATTTTCTTACAATATAATTCCATCTTTGAGCACCTCCACTAAGTATGAAACCAAGTGCCAATATTTTGTTTGCAATGAGAGTGACACTTTTTGCACCTTTTGGCCAGCCAAATAAAGGTATCTCCACAAGATGGACTTTGGATTTTGTTTTATGGTCAGTTATATCATAAAGGGCTAAAGTTATCTTTTGTTGTTACAGTTGTGATATAATGTAGTTATGCCTTAGTGATTGGTTAAAAAGAAAGGAACAAACTTCAAAGCTGTGCTTAAAACAATATTCTGGTGTTAGTGTGTGTGAGTGTGTACCTATATCTATATCTCCAGTGCACAATGGCTAATATATCTGTGCTACTGCTGTTAAAACCAATTTGTCATGGCTGTTGGTGCTATTAGGAGTTCTAAAGAGTTAGTTTTGAATGGTCCCATTAGTGTTCTAAGGTAAATTAACTTTAAGAGGATTATATTGAGCCCAGGGCTGAGTGCTTTTGAAGCTCTCATTCATCAGTTGTGAAATACAGGTAGAGGAATATATCCCAGAACAGGTTTGTGCCTAGAGTACTTTCATGCTGTCGCTCCCAGGTCTTTCAGTGGAGCTTTGGCAGAGGAAAGTCCCACTCAATTGTGTTTGTTTTCCTCATGGGCCATATAAGCACTTCACCTGGGGCCCTCTTGCTAGCAGACAGCTCATAAAAAAGTCACAGGGATTGACAGGGAAACAAAAAGGCCATTAGAGCTGCAGGAGAACCATTCTTTGAACTCATTAGAAGCTGCACTGCTGTAAATTATTATATCATCCCTTGATTCAAGAGTTTAAAAATATTTACCTACAGAATATTATGTGGTGAGATCATTAGACATTGACTAGCAGTATACAAAAGTAGGAGGCAATATTCTAGTGTGGATTATTTAAAAAAAAAAAACACCCAAAAAGGCAAAGACTACATCCCCTGAGAGCAGGTGAAAGGGTCCAAAAGATGAGGTCTGTAAAAAGTAGATGATATATCCTTCCCATAGGTATTCCTGTTTTGACCACCATTGCATTTCAGGTGGCTGCATCTACAGGTTGGAGAGAGACTGTCTTGTGAGACTGAAGTGTTCCCCAAACTGGTTTATTTTTTTATTTTAAAGTTCTCCTATCCCATTAAATATTGGAATGGCAATAACTGTGCTGGCAAAATTAAATGTGCACTTCTTTCTGAAACCAGAATGCAACTAGTACTCCAGGATTTTCAAGGGGAATCTGAAGGTGTAGAGGGAGTGTAAGATATTTTCCATGTGATGTTTATACCTTCATTTTTAGTGACAGGCAGTGACCTCACAAGGTCAGCCCCAGGCTACATGGATTGGAACTACATGGATACTGTTGTGTATTACCTGTTTAGTATCCCAAATGACCTCAGTACTAGCAGGCCTTGTGGAAAAAATAGAAGGAATTGTTTTCAATTACAGGCAAAAGTCAGGAGAATTTATTGGGACCTGTGCCACCACATATCATCTATTATTATTATTATTATTATTATTATTATTATTATTATTTTGTCTGCTTCTCCCCAAGGCTTGAAGCAGGGTACAACACAGATTAAAATAAAATATATAACTGGCCATTAAACATGTAAGTTAAAGCATGGAAACATAGGAATGAAATGGCCATTATACATTAAAATCATCCAGATTAAAAGACACCAATTTAAAATTCATAGTTTAAAATCAGCTGAGTAAAATCAACATGAAAGCCCCAAATAATCCTTGACACTTTTTAGTTCCATTATTTGACCACAGCTGGGACAATGGTTAGTTTCAATAAAAGTAGATTCACTTAAGCTTTAGATTTACATCAGTGTTGACTTACCAAGTTCCAATTCATTCGGCTGGGGCTAACAGTTAATTTTAAGGTTAGGGTAGGAAAGTGCTAGATTCTAATGTCCAGAAGCATTCATAGCCAATGATAAGGAAAGCTGCAACTTGCATTTCAACACCCAAGGGACAGGGAAATACACATACAGTCTCTGGAACACAGAGTAACACTTCAGTCGGATGTTACTCTGTGTTCCAGGAGATGAACTAAGTAGATATTTGGGACAACTCTGGATAGTCCTGTTTCCTATGTTTCAAAAAAATTACTTAGGATTATCTCATTCCCAGCTATTCTACTTTCAGGGTCACCAATTCAGGACTATCCATGATATTTCAGGCCCAAAATCTGAAAGCTTGGGATGGCCCTTTTGATGCCAAAGGACCATGTTAATATTTGAAAGATGATATTACAAGAAACATCTGGTAATGGCATTAAGATTTATACATAAGATTAGCAGTCAATAAAAGACACCAAGATTGGAAATCTATTAGTCCTAGCTAGAGTAGACCCACTGAAACAACTGAATCAATTATTCAGTTTACATTGTTCTAGTTGGAATTGACAATAGAATTTAGGCCCATGTCTCTCAAGTGAGGAAATATAGATGCACATACTTTTCAAGGCAGTTTTCCCACCCTGAGATTCCTCCTTCCTCACCCTGAGGACTGAAGTAGAGGTTCCAGGCCCTGAAATCTGTGAACCCTACCTACTTGATCTTGAAGCTTGTTAAAATTTGACAAAATTAGTGAAAGAAGTGACGTCCCTTATCCAGCCTGATAGAGAATATAAAAGCTCTGAAATTAAAGATGGCAGCTGAACAAAATCCACTGCTTCATTTAAGACAATGCTCAGTCATCCCTCTGGGTTGAATAATATGTATCACTTGAAAAGACAGAATATTTGAAATTTAGAAATCATTAGAAAAAGAAAAATGCTATTTTAAGAAGTAGGAAGGATTTGACAGCTAAAACAATCTCTCTCTCTCCCCCTCCCTCCCTCTCTCTCACCCCCCCCCCCCCCCCGATAGACACTAGTGGATTAAAACCAGAAACACACATCTATGGCAGGGAATGGGAATTCAACAGAACATATTCTCATCTCCCTACATGAAAATTTTGTTCTATCAGCCACTTCCTTCTTATTTTTTATTCTGTTACCTTAACTGTCAGGCATTATGGTAACCTATGACATTTTAATCCTGTGCATCATTTTCATAACAAATATACTTTGTAGAACTATCTGACCATATTTAGCACTGCAATGATGTCCTAAGAATCCATCAGTTAATCCTCTTCCCCCAACCCCCAGTGACTGTGTTTAAGCTGGATTCAGTGGGAAACAGAAGTAGAGACTAGAGTGATCTTGAAGAAAAAAAAACATATATCACTCACTATTATTGGTGACCAAGAAGTCACACAGACTTAGATGCTGCATTAGGCTTAGTCTTGAATAGATTGGAATTTTACAGCCCAAGCCACAGAGAGGTAACAGGTGCGGCTAGGGAGTTCATGGAAACCATGACTAACATGAGCTTTTCCCAATTGGTCATCGGGACTACACATTGTGCAGGTCATACCCTCAATTCGGTCTTTAGTACGGAACAGGAATATCCATGGGCTATGGTTCCATTCCTTCCTCTGGGGCAGATCCCAGAGGGTGCTGCTCGGGGACAGCTGCTCCAGTAAAAGGGAGTTCACCTGTGGTGTTCCACAAGGTGCTATACTGCCTCTGAAGTTATATAACATCTATATGAAGCCACTGGGTGAGATTATTCGGAGTTATGGAACTGGGTGTTAGCAGTATGCTGATGACACCCAAATCTATTTCTCCATGTCTCATTCGTCGGCCTCGAATTCCAATGGCGTCTCCTCTCTCAGTGAATGTCTTCAGGCAATAATGGGCTGGATGAGGAAAAACAGATTGAGACTGAATCCAGACAAAACGGAGGTGCTCACGGTAGTGGCCACGAAACCAAGAATTGGGCTGCAACCTCCAGTCCTGGATGGGGTCTCACATGCCGTAAAGGACTGCGTTCGCAGTCTGGGGGTGCTCCTTGACTCGTCGCTCCTGATGACGAATCAGGTAAATGCGACAGTCAGGAGTGCCTGTTATCAGCTTCGGCTGATATGCCAGCTGCGCCCTTTTCTGGAAGTAAGGGACCTTGAGATTGTTGTGCACACACTGATAACCTCACGTGTAGACTTCTGTAATGTGCTCTACATGGGGCTACCCTCATCCTTGGTCCGGAAACTGCAGTTAGTACAAAATATGGCAGCCAGAGTAATTTCTGGAACATCTAGGAGGGACCATATTACTCCGGCATTAAAGTCCCTCCACTGGCTGCCTATTAGTTTCCAAACCCAGTACAAGGTGTTGGTTATCACCTTTAAAGCCCTAAATGGCTTGGGTCCAAACTATCTTCGGGACTGCCTTCTCCCCTACAATCCTCCCCACGTACTCCAGTCCTCTGGGAGGAATTTGCTCCAGCTACAAAAAGCTAGGCTTTTGGCTACCTCCCAGAGGGCATTTTCTATGGTCGCCCCCAGATTTTGGAATGGCCTGCTGGATGAGATCCGTCTGTTTACATCTTTAGACAGCTTTAAAAAGGCTGTTAAGACGGATCTCTTCCGGCAGGCCTTTCCAGGATAGATATCCCGTCCTCAGAAACTCCTTTTAGGGGAACACTCCAGGAAATTCCTATTAGCCCGCCTCCTAGTCAATTTGTGACCGCCACCTCTCTTTTGACTGTCATCGATGTGTATTTGTTTTAATCTGTTGATTTTAACCTTTGTTGGTTTAATACTTTTTTTAAGAGGGGGAGGGTATAGGGGTTTGGATGTGTTGGATTTTTATCATTTGTGAGCCGCCCCGATTGAGCTCAGAGGGGCGGGGTATAAATAAATAAATTATTATTATTATTATTATTATTATTATTATTATTAGCTTTAGCATCCATTTTGTAAGTCTCAGCCTTTGGGATTTAGAATTACAAAATACTGGATATTACCAGCAAACCTCTATGAATCAATTCTAGCATAATAGTTTTGCATAATATAGATCATACTGTAGGTACAATCTTGATTGTATCTTAGAATGGACAAATATGGCCCACCTGTATATATTTATGGCTCACAGTTGCCATCAGCTCAAGAAGACATGGCCAAAGGTCAAGAATCAAGTGAGTTGCAGTTCAAAAACAACAACACATTTACTCTATTGATACAAGTTAGAACAAAGTTGCTGAATTTTTCAATCTAGTGCTCAAGTTTCCAAAGGGGTTTGTAAGATTTTAACATTTTTACTAATGTTCTAGTGTGTTGGGGGTTTTTGCTATGTTTTGAAATGTATATAATTGTATTTTACTTTCTCAGTTTTTACTCCTTGCATCATTGGAATGTTGGCCTTGGTTTTCTATCACTACCCTTGCCCATGTACTTGCTTGGAGCACTGCATTCCAGCTAGCAATCACTTCTTTGAACCATTTATCACCATTTCAGAAGACTCCTAGAATAGTTGTACAACCCATATTCAGCAGAAGTTGAATAAGCCTTTAAAACATGCTACTCTTGTATGGCTACCCATTGTTGTTGTTAGCTGCCCTCGAGTCAGTTCCGACTCATGGTGACCCTGTAGATGAGACATTTCCATGGATCTCTATCTTCCACTGCCTTGCCCAGATCCTGCAAGCTCTTCCCCATAACCTCCCTGATCGAGTCTATCCATCTGGTTTGTGGTCTTCCTCTCTTTGTTCTACCCTCTACCCTTCCTAGCATTATTGTTTTTTCTAGTGAGTGCCTTCTCATTATGTGGCCAAAGTATGATAGTCTCAACTTGATCATCTTTGCTTCCAAGGAGAGCCCTGGTTGGATCTGTTCAAGAACCCGTTTGTTTGTCTTCTTGGCTGTCCAAGTACTCTTCTCCAGCACCACATTTCAAATGAGATTATTTTCTTTCTGTCTGCTTCCTTCATTGTTCAGTTTTCTCATCCATACATGGTACTTGGGAATACAATGACCTGAACGATTCTGACTTTAGTGCTCAGTTGTATGTCTTTGCTCTTCAGTATCTTTTACAGTTCTTTCATAGCTGCCCTTCCCATTCATAGCCTTCTTCTTATTTCTTGACTGCAGTCCTCCTTCTGGTCAATGTTTGATCCTAGATAAAGGAATTCTTTAACTATTTCAATTTCCTCATTGTCTAGATTGAATGCTTTGCTGTAGTCTATGAAACACATGCTGATTCTTTTTTGGAATTCTTTGGGGCATTCCATTAGCCATCGTATGTTTGCAATGTGGACCTTAGTGCCCTTTCCTTTTCTGAATCATGCTTGCACCTCTGGAATTTCCATGTTTCCATGTTTGGTTAGAGTCTATGCTGGAGAATTTTAAGCATTATTTTGCTTGCTTGTGAGATTAGTGCTATTAGTGCAATGTTCTATAGTTGCTGCAGTCTTTTGTATCTCCTTTCTTGTGGATTAGTATGTATATCAAGTGTTTCCAGTCAGTTGGCCATCACTTTGTTTTCTGTATTTGTTGGCATATTTCAGTTAGCATTAAAGTTGCATCTGTCTGTAGGCACTGTAGGCACTGTAGCAGTTCAATTGGGATATCATCTGTTCCCAGTTATTTATTTTTTCCCATTTCCTTTATTGCAGATTGCACTTCATTTCTTATAATTTAGGGTTCATCTTCATATGGCTCCTCATTCCAAATATCATTCATTTCCTCATCCCTTTTGTATAACTCTTCTGTGTTTTGCCTCCAGCATCTTTTTATTTCTTGTTCCTGTACTATGTTATTTTTTTCTCCATAGAGCATCCCTGCCCTTGGTTCGAACTTGGCTTTATTTCTCAGATTTTTTGATAGAGGTCTCTCGTTCTTCCCTTTTTTGTGTGTTGTCTTCTATTTCTCTGCATTGGTTGTTGTAGTATTTCTCCTTATCCCTGTGTGTCAGACATTGGACAGTTGTGTTCATACTTCTGGCTTTGTTCCTATCTCCCTTTGCTTTTGCACCACACAATAGAATAGAATAGAATGTCTGCTCTTACAAAATTTCCATCCTACTTTTTCCATAATTATTCCCAGTAAAATCTTCTATCTATAATCAGAGGGGTTTTCTTTTTTACTTATTGAACAAGCACACGAAACATAAATGAACTATACACCTTCTTGTCCTACTCAAGACAATTAGATCCTTAGGCTTAGGCATTCACTGGCATCAAACAGATCTCTGGGAATTTATCTTGTTTGCGGAACTGAGAGGAAACCTTTGCCCATCTCTTCAGGGGGTGAAAAATAAACATTTTACTTTGCCAGGTTAAAATGCAGAAAATACTTTATACCCTCAGTAGCTGAAAAATACTTTATACCCTTCTTTTACAGAGTTAATTGCAATAACATTATTTGATAAAGCTGAAGGTGGTGTTTTTACATTTTAAGTCTATTTGATTTTTACAGAAATGGTGCCTCCCATGAGTAATATTCAGAGATATGCAATTTTAAAATGGGATTCTTGAAGTTCCTGAATGGCATTTTAAACAGCAGGGACTGTCATTTCATTTCCATTTTTCATAGCAGCAGAAAGTGCAAGTACTGCTTATTAATACATGTAATTCATCACTAGTCTCTTACATTCCGAGAAGAAGGTATGATTTAACACTTTGGTGTGATTTTAGGGTACAGCTCCCTGAATCTTTAAACACACATGGGGAAAATGTTTAAGGCTAAAAAAATCACATAGGATTGCCAAGGCTAGAACATCCTATTCCATGAGATTTCAGTGCCAATATCCTGAAACCTAGAGACAATCTTCGATGCAATCACAAGGGGCTGGTTCTGGTGATGTCATTAAATAAGATATGTCAATATCAACCAGCATTGCACAGAATATCCCAGTCAAATAAAAAACACCCAATCTAACAAATGAAGAAAATACATATATTTACATTTTTAACAATAGCATTCTTGTCCAGAAATTATTCCTTCTTTCTCTGGAGATTGGAGAAGAGGACAGACATTCAGACATCTGGTTCTGATGAATCAGTACACTTTTCCCTGTAAGGTTGTATGAGATGTACTTTGACACAGTGGCATCACTGCAGTTGGTGTGGATGTCCACAATAGCCTACAGGGGGATGGCAATGCAGACTGCCTCTTCCTCTGCCTTGCTTCCCTGCCCCCTGACTGGCTACCTCAAACCTGAGCAGACTGCTGCTGGAGGGCAGTGCTGGAGCCTCCAATTCACCTGTTCAGGGTCTCACAAGGCTGCTGTGCAAGAGAAAATGGGAGGCAATGCCCAGCTAGGGTGTCACCTGGTATGGTTTACATACCCACACACCCCTATTGACACCCCTGTTTTGGCCTAGGAGACACAGACAAGGTTGTAATCTAGGAGATTATCACACTTGCTGATAATGTGACTGCTTCCCAATGGGGTACAGTCATGTTGAGGGTTGCTACCGGGTATTATCACACAAAATTTGCCGCTGCTGCCACTGGGTGAATACTACCCAGCTGCATCTCGAGTCCCAGCCGTGCTTTGGAGGCTGCGTTTCCAAAACAGCAAGGGTTCTGTCTTTGAAAAGTGGTCTCCAAAGCACAGCTGGGACCTGGGATGCAGCCAGGTTGCACTTGCCTGGCAGCAGTGGTGAGAAATTACAACCGATAATACCTGATAGCAACCCGCAATGCAACTGTATTCCGTTGGGGAGCAGTTGCATTATTGATAAGTGTGATAATCTCCATAGTCACTTGTGGGTTTCCTGAATCCATTTTAATTGGGATTTGGGCCTGGTTTTGGCATAGTAAAGTAACCACTTTGGTCACCCTGTGTGGTATTACCTTCCTTGTAAGAGAAACAACAAGGGAGGGTTTTTTGAGATTGTCTTTGATCTCTTGGCAGTTTACAAAATAATTGACCATGCTGTTCTTCTGGAGAGTCTGACCAGTTTGAGTAGAGTGATAAAACAATACTACAAGTTTTCTGTTTCTACCTAGATCACCATTACTCACAGATGGTGCTAGGGTTTTGTTTTTTTAATTACCTTCATGACATCTACATTGCAGGATCACCAAGGATCCTTCTTATTCTCCCAGATTGTTCAGCATATACATGAAATTGTTGAGTGATGTTGTTGAGAAATATTGCATATCTTGTCATTAGTAAGATGATAGCTCATTGTTTCCCCCCCCCACACACACACACACTCATGTAATCTACGTGGACATATTAGATGAATGTTTTATTGCAATTATGGCTGAAATAACAAATAATAATAATAATAATAATAATTTTTATTTATATCCCGCCCCTCTGCTAGGCAATCGGGGCGGCGTACAACAATACAAAACACCAAAACAAATAAATCAGAATCAAATCCCATCCCTCCTTCCCTCATCCCCCCCCCCCAAACATACTAAACAAATTAAATAACAGTGATTAAAAATATACAATTTAAAAATACATGATTTCCAATATCATTGTGGTCCTCCGAGGGCTGCAAGGTGGGAAAAACAGTCCTCCGCGGCCCCAGGACGCCCCAGGACGCCACGGCTCACCGCGTGGATGGCTAATCAGAGTACATCATGGGCCATTTTCATTGGGGGCTGCAAGTAAAAAGGCAGTCCTCCACAGCCTCCAAAAACGTCAGGCCAGGTGTTCTGGAGGGGGAGGGGGGAGTGCAAACACACGCACCACTGAGTCCCCTTCTCTCCCTCACTGTAGCCAAGATGGTCGGGCTGGCAGCGTCCTTAAGAAGGCTCTCCAGGAGGCCAGGTGTTCTGGAGGGGGAGGGAGGAGCGCAAACACACGCACCACCGGGTCCCCTTCTCTCCCTCGCTGTAGCCAAGATGGTCAGGCTGGCAGCGTCCTTAAGAAGGCTCTCCAGGAGGCCAGGTGTTCTGGAGGGGGAGGGGGGAGTGCAAACACACGCACCACCAGGTCCCCTTCTCTCCCTCGCTGTAGCCTCGCTGTAGTGAAACTAATCCAGAGAGAAGAGAAGATAGGATCTATTTGAGTGGTGCTCCACCTGTTCTGGACAGGGTTGCATCTTCTTAAAGCTGAATGAAGGAATCTGCGGGCCACATGGGGGACTTGGCAGGTCCCATGTACCCCTTGATCCTTCCTGGAACTCCTCAAAAATATTTTTACCCAATTGGAGGAGGCAGCCTTCTGGGGGATACAGTTTGGTACTAAAGGCTGTGTGGAGGAGTTACTCTAGACCCAAAACAGCAGGAGATTTTTTTTTAAATAGTCCCAAAGCAATTAGAAATGACCTCTACCAGTTTTAATCATAACAGGGAGTGACAGTGTGATCCTGGAGGATCTAGTGGAGCTAACTCTTGGCATATGCTTACACTTGCACAAAAAGATAGCATTTATAACTTGAAGGCAGTCTGTCCTTTCGAGGCTCAAAGGGATTATTTTTACCACCTTAAGATGTTATTTCAGGTATCTGGAATAACAGCTTAAGTGTTGATAACTCCTTGTCAGTGATATACTCATGACCACTGCTCCTGCCAGAGAAGTTAGATGACTCCAATGTCTGTACTTTTTAGAAGACATTTAATGAATGGAACCTTTTGCAGGAGTTGTGTTTAGCATCTTAGGGTGTATCCACATTGCAGAATTAAAGCAGTTTGATATCTCTTTAACCTTCATGGCTCCGTACTTTGAAATCCTGGGATTTGTGCTCTAGTGAGATATTCAGCCTGGTCTGTCAGAGAGTTCTGGTGCCTCACCAAACTTCAGATCCCAGAGTTCTGTAAGATAGAGTCCTGGAAGCTAAAGTGGTGTCAAGCAGCTTTAATTCTGCAGTGTGAATATACCCTTAGATAGTTACTTTATAGTTCAGACTAAATTCTCAGAGCTGACTCACCACCCCACTTATGCTGCCTCCTCTGAAACATGCCCTCCTGGCTCTCCTTTCCTTTTGTCTGTAAACAAAAATGTTTTTATTTAGGCAGGACTTTTAATATATAATCATGACAGGTTGGCTCTTGTATGAGGTGTGTGTTTTAGTTGTGGTTTTAACTTTGGTATGTTTTTATGTTAACTTTATACTGTTTTAACCAGATTATTTTAATTGTTTTTAAACTCTTACTGTAAAAATTTTAATATGTTTTTATCTTGTGAGCCGCCTTGAGCCCCTTTCTAGGAGAAAGGCAGCATAAAAATGAAAAAAAAAATGAAATAAAATAAAGGTGAATGTTTCAATCTTTTTCCATAGCACAGAAAGATTGAATTGGAAGCCATCTAATCCTCAAATCTGACCCAGTATTTTTTCCATACGGCCAGAGAAACATAGGGATAATACCAACAGCAAAAATAGAATTCTTTTTAAAGAGTTGCTCACATAAATCCAGAGTTTTGCTCACCGTTTCAGTGACACCAGCTGGTTTACTCCTCCCATAGGAAATTATCCAAGAAGTAGAGGAAGAGCTTGCTGTAGAAATTGCTTTTTTATTGCTGGAAAATGGGTTTTTCTGATATCAAAACAGACATGAAATTCATACCATCCCCACCAAAGTTTCCTCTGAGAGCAATGGTGTTGTTGTTTATTGCCAGGGAAGATCTGGCATAAGCCAATAAGGAAACAGATTTAGGGTTCATTGCATTGGTTTCTTGTCATGAAAACTGCACTGTGACAAAAGGACCCAGTTGTGTCTGTTAGAGCCAAGACAAATGTCTGGAGTATCATGACCCAGGAGGACATGGAAAGTGTTATGCATCAACTTTTTTTCAAGTATCATGCATTCCTCAGATGGACTTTAGAAGACAATGCTGTTTATTCTTTAACAAGGAAGTGTTTAGACCAAAGCCCCAATATTCCTGGAGCAGATCCAGTTTTGCTTTGCAATTCCCATTGTTCTTGTTTGGGCCTTCAAGCCATTTCTGACTTATGATGATCCAAAGGCAGTGAACCTATCATGGGATTTTCTTGGCAGGTTTCCTCTGAGGGGGTTTGCCATCGCCATCCTCTGAGGCTGAGAGTGTGTGACTTGTCCAAGCTCACCCAGTGGGTTTCCATGGCCAAGCTATTTGAACCCTGCTCTCCAGAGTCCTAGTCTAAAGCTCAAACCACGACACCATGCAATTCTCTTAAGCCAAAGCCAAAATATCTGGTGGGAATTGTAGTCCATCATTATTTGGAAGACCACCTGCTCCTTACCCATGAACACAGAGCACATACAAGAGAAACATGTGTACACTATCTTGTGTGTGTGGGGGTGCCCCTTTAGTAAGACATCATTTGCTGGTCAGAGTACATTCTTTTGCTATTCAAGTCACCAGCATTTGAAATTCTTTTGTATAAAAACATGGGCATTATTTGCATGTCTCTCTCACACAGAAATATATGCACATACAGACCTACCTTAATCATAATATCTGTTGTTACTACAGTTTTACAAGAAAGCTCTACTAAAATTCCTCCTATAAAAGCATTCACCATATTCAGAAAGGAATACTATATGCAGCCTATAGATCAGTGATTCCCAAACAGTGGCCTTCCAGATATTTTGTACTTCAGCTCCCAGAATTCCTGACTGTTGACCAAACTGGCAGGAACTTCTGGGAGTTGAAGGTCAAAAAACCTGGAGGACCAAAGTTTGAGAACCAGTGCTATAGATGAAAGTATAGTTATAAAGTTGGCCCACAGGCCATTTATTACTATAGGCATTAATCATATACTTCGAATCATAGGCAGTATCTACATGGGCCAGAATACTCCGGGAGCAGCCTGGAATATCCTGGCCTAAAGCTGCCCTGATATCTCCCCCTTATCTAGGAACTCTAGACTGACACAGGTGACTGTTCTTACATGCACCCCATTGTTCCACATGCCACCTCCACCACTACATGGGTCACTCCATCTGAGGTGCCCAGCACTGACCACAGGCTGGGGATCTCACTCTGACCTCAGAGGGAGCAACATATGTAGTAGCAGTGGGCAGCACAGTGGGATGTGTTGGGGGGGTATTTGGTGATGTGTTTTACTCTTGTATTGTTTTAATCTGTTGTACGCTGCCCCAGTTGCTTTGCAGAGGGGTGGGTTAGAAATAAAATTTATTATTATTATTATTATTATTATTATTATTATTATTATTATTAAATGGCTGCTGTCACTCCAGAGGGCTCTATGTCTTCTGGGATGATCTGGAGCAAAGGGTGAGTTTATTTAATCCATGTTAAGTGGAAAATACTGCAATAAGAGAAATAGCGAAATACAAATTACCAGGAACAGATGATATTCCAATGGAAGTGCTGCAATCCACATTGACAGAGTCAACTCTAGTGCTAACCAACATATGCCAACAGATATGGAAAACAAAACGATGGCCAACAGATTGGAAGCAATCAATATACATTCCCATCCACTAAAAGGGAGACACAAGAGAATGCAGCAACTATAGGACCATAGCACTGATCTCCCACACAAGCAAAATGATGTTCAAAATTCTACAACATAGACTCAAACCATACATGGAGAGAGAAATCCCAGAGGTTCAAGCATGGTTCAGGAAAGGAAGAAGCACTAGGGACCACACTGCAAACATATGATGGCTAATGGAGCACACCAGGGAATTCCAAAAGAAAACCAGCATGTGCTTTATAGACTATACCAAAGCCTTTGATTGCATAGATCATGAAAGGCTACAGAATACCCTTAAAGACATGGGAGTGCCAACTGATGAGAAATTTGTACTCAGGACAAGAAGCTACTGTCAGAACAGAACACGGAAAAACAGAATGGTTCCCACTTGGCAAAGGGGTCAGACAAGGCTGCATCCTTTCACCCTATTTGTTCAACTTGTATGCAGAACATATTATAAGGAAAACAGGCTCGGACACAGAAGGAGGAGGAGTGAAAATAGGAAGGAATGTCAGTAATCTAAGATATGCAGATGACACCATAATACTAGCAGAAAACCTCACAGACCTGGAACACTTACTAAGGAAGATCAGATGAGAAAGTGCAAAGTTAGGCTTAATGCTGAACATAAAGAAAACAAAAATAATGACCACTGAAGACCTTCACAAGTTCAACATGGACAATGAAGAAATAGAAATAGTAAAAGAATTCCCATCCCTGGGATCAAACATTGATAGAAATGGGGACTGCAGTCAGGAAATCAGAAGATTAAAAATGGGGAGGGTGACTATGAAATAACTAGAAAAGATTCTAAAATGCAAAGCTATATAACTCAGCACAAAAGTTAGAAACATACAAGCCCTTGTATTCCCTATTACCATGTATGGATGTGGTGGCTGGACAGTTAAGAAAGTTGATAGGAAGAAAATCAATTCCTTTGAGATGTGGTGCTGGAGAAGAGTGCTGAGGATCTCATGGACAGCCAAAAGGACAAACAAATGGGTCCTAGAACAGATCAAGCCAGAAACCTCCCTGGAAGACAAGATGACCAAACTGAGGCTGTCGTGCTTTGGACACATCATGAGAAGAGAGGACTCATTGGAAAAAAAAAAAACAATAATGCTGGGAAAGGTGGAGGGAAGTAGGAAAAGAGGAAGACAACATGCCAGATGGATGGACTCTATTAAGGAGATCACAGGTATTAAGAGGTTGCAGGAATTAAGCAGAGCAGTGGAGGGCAGAGGGTCTTGGAGATGTCTCATCCACAGGGTTGCCATGGGTCAAGATCGACTCAAGGGCAGTTAACAACAACAAAACTGCAGCTTTGGTGCTGAATTGATCATCCACTGTCCAGACAGTCTGCACCAGAAATGGAGATTGGGTCCTGCATTATCCAGACTGATTGCCATGGGGATGGGAGGAAGACTGGGCCATTCAATAATATAATCATAGAATCATAGAGTTGGAAGAAGCCACCAGGGTCATCCAGGCCAACCCCCTGCCATGAATCAAAGCACTCCTAACATGGAGTCATCCAGCCTCTGTTTAAAAACCTCCAAAGAAGGAGATTCTGCCATGTTCTGAGGGAGTGTGTTCCACTGTCAAACAGCTCTTACCATCATGAAGTTTTTCCTAATGTTTATATGGAATCTATTTTTCTGTAATTTGAATCCATTGCTTTGTGTGCTAGTCTCTGGAGGAGCAGAAAACCAACTCCTTCTTCAATATGACATCCTTTCAAATATTTAAACATACTGATCATGTCATCTCTTAACCTTCTCTTGTCCAGGCTAAATATACCCAGTTCCCTAAGCTGTCTCTCATCCTTAAAAACTGATAAATATTTAGACTTCCAGTTGGTTATGGCCGCCCGCTAGGACGTGTTTGTAAGGAGGTCTGTCCGCCTAGGCAAGGAGAATGTTCACAAAAACATTGAACCAACTATATAACTCTCTGGTAAGAGAGATACGAAGGGGCTTTTATTTGTCCGCCTGAGTTTCTGGAAAGTTTATTCCAAAACCACACTACAGTACTCGGGTAGGAAGAGAAGAACGGAGGGAAGATTGAGAAGACTGAGAAGATTAGCTGCCATTACCTTGCCTTACGTTACCGCTTTTTAGCGGTTTGGGATGCCACCAACTTTTATAGGCGTAAACTAAGCAAACTACAAGTCTTTAGTCGAAGAGAAGAAGAAGGAAGAATTTATTATTATAAGCTTGGACTTGGACTTGGACAAGGAAACAGAGTGGAGACTCATTATTGCAAACTTACATCCTGGTACTTCGCAGGGAATGAGAGTTTAACACTGCGGTGTGAAGGAAAGGACTGGCTCCCTTGAAAGCTCAACTCGTGGCAACTAAAGGACTGAAATTTTGTAACAACAGTGAGAACTTGGAAATCAGAAGACAAATACTGCTACTTACCGTAAAGATAAGATCTGCTATCTACTGAGTTGGAGGTACTTTGGGAGTGGTCTGGCGGTGTGTATATCTTTAAGAGTTTGGGAGAACTCGGCTGCATGGAGAACTGGGAGGAAGTGACATCATAGGTAAAAGGACCTCTGGGACTTGTAGTTTGTATGCAGTTTGTTTTGCTCCACGCCCCGTTTCTTCGGCAAAGAGATAGCAGGAATTAACTCCAGGAAGTGTTGTTGCAGATGAAAGGACCTTTGGGTCTTGTAGTCTGTGAGCAGTTCTGTTGAGCTTTAAACCTCGCATTCTGCAAAATTTAAACCCCACATCTTGGCAAAAGAGGTAGCAGGTTTGTCGCTTTGTTGCTGCTGGAGGCAGGTTTACTAACCGAAAGTAACGAAAAAGGGGGTAAGAATTATATTTCGATTGAAAGCAGAGCATTTGAGGTCTTTTATGATTTGTGGCTTTATTGGACTGAACTGGACTGAAAATAAACATCACTACAACTCTACACTGGAGGAATCTATGGACGCATGCAGAGACTGGATAATGGAATTCTATTAAAAGTCGGAACAGCATGAGGTGGAAAGGATAAGAACGAACTGTGATCTTTCTGAATCCTTGTGATTTATACTGTTCACACCTTTGGTTTCTGGGCTTTTATTGTGCAAGTCACCTTTTATCTGTCTCGCTCATCAGTTGACTTGTGCCTTTTATTTGATTGCTTGAATTCTGTATTATTTTGTTTATTGTGAATTTCCCAGCTGTACGTGTGTGTGTGTATATATATATATATATATATATATATATATACGTGTATACGTGTATACGTGTGTATATATATATATATATATATGCGTGTATACGTGTGTGTGTGTGTGTATATATATATATATATATATATATATATATACTTCACTGGATCTTCTGAGGAATAAGATAAGAGAACAGCAATGAATCTAAGAAGTCAGACATCTAAAAATCAGGCCATTATGCAACGGAGAACCTCTGTAGATCAGATCAAGACTGGAGATCCTTACACTACCTTGATTGAGGAAATTAAGTTGATGAGGACAGATCTAAGTAGAGAAATACAAGATTTAAGACAGGATATGACCAATTTCAAGGCAGAGATTAATGATGAGCAAAGATCTGAGATGTGGGATGTGAGACAAGTGCTGGATAAGATCTCAGTGGAATATAATAAAATGAAAACCAGAATGGGAAAAATAGAAGATAGGCAGGGGAAGGTGTAAGTGAAAAATTGGATGAACTGGGAGAATTGAAGATAGCAGGTTTAATAGATGCATCTGGACAATCCGAGGAAGAGGAGGAGTGTATCAACGGAAATGTCAAAATTTGACAAATTTCTCTCTTGGAACATTAGAGGGCTCAATGGCCCAGTTAAGAGAAAGAGGGTTTTTCATTATTTGACTAAATAAAACTGTGAATTAATTTGTTTACAGGAGACTAAAATTAGAAAGGATGATCTGAAATATCTGAAAAATGACAAATTAGGACAAGTATTTGCATCAGCCTTAAATAAGCGAAAAAGAGGTGTGGTTTTGTATATTAAAAAGAAGTATGAACCGAAGGAAGTGTTAAATGACAAAAACGGTCGCTATGTTGGTATAGAAATGATATGGCAAAGTCAAAAAAAAAATTATACTCAGAATATATGCCCCAAATGAAAATAAAGGTAAATTTTATGAGGAAATTAGGCAGATATTAAATGGAATAAACATTGGGCCTCGGCAGACGGCTAATTGCGCCGTCTCCGAGGCCCGGAAGAGGAGGAGCCGCCGCACGTTCAGCGGCTTTTCCTCTTCCTGAGGGCGCACCCGGAAGCGCCGGCCGTCCGCACGGCCGGCAACTGCGGGTTGCCCTCACGCCGCGGCAGCCGAACGCGCCGCGGCATTTGAGCCGCCGAAAGTGCGCCCGCCGCTGTTAGGGCGCACTTTCGGGAGAATCTAAAAGGATCTAAAAGAACTGTCATCTGCTTCCCCCCATTGAAACTATGATAATTATGGGGGATTATAATGGGGTTGTAGACCCTTTAATAGATAGAAAATCAGCAAAAATGGTGAAAAAAGAGCAAGGAAAACTTCCTAAAGAATTTTTTGACCTAATGGCAACTATGGGACTGTTAGATATATGGCGAGTTATACATAACAAGGATAGAGACTTTTCTTATTTCTCAGAAGTACATAAATCATGGGCCCGTATCGACTTGGTTTTGGTTACAAAAGAAATTGCTATTAGAACCCATAAAGCAGAGAGTTTGACAAAAACAATATCTGATCATTACCCAGTAATAATTGAGCTTACTAATAAAAGTCATAGTTTTAATTGGAAGCTAAATAAGGGTGGAAGCACACAAGTGCTTCCAGGACGCCGCCGGATGGAGTGCCGCGGGACCGCAGCCTCTGCACCGCAGTGCTCCTGTGGCGTCCCTGAAAGGAGCGCAAAAACAGCGCTCCTTTCATAAGTCAGGGAAAGTGCGCCCTAAACGCGTAGGGCACACTTTCCCTGACTTATCCACCGCAGCATGTGCGGACGCTGCGGCGGGAGGTTGCCCTGGGAGCGCCGGCTGTGCGGAGGGCTGGCAGCTCCGAGGGCAACCTCAGGAAGAGGAAGAAGCGCCGCTCGTGCAGCTGCTCCTCCTCTTCCTGGCCTCCAAGACGACTCTATTACTCGTCTGCCAAGGCCCTAAGTCTCTTCTAAAGGAAGAAAAAATAGTAAATGAGATTAAAACAAACTTGCAAAATTATTTTTTAGAAAATAAGATAGAGCAAACATCGATGAAAACAATATGGGATGCATCGAAAGCAGTGATTCGTGGAGTGTTCATTCAAAAAGGGGCAGAGCGTAATAGACAGAGGAAAGCTAAGGTTGAGGAGATACAGATGCAGTTAAAAGTGAAAAAATCTCTGTTGCAAAAATATCCTAACAATAGCACATTAGTCCAAGAGATTAAAGGGTTGGAACAAAGACTAGCATTACTATTATCGGATGAGATTAGTATGAAGATGAAATATACAAAACAAAAACTTTTCGAAGGGATGAATAAGCTGGGTAAACTTTTAGCATACTATTTATGACAACAAAAATCCAGAAGCATGATTCATAAATTGCAAAAAGATGGCATGGCAGTAACAGAGCAAGCTAAGCTTAAATCGATAGTCTGGAAGTTCTTTAGTAATCTTTACTGAAGAGAAGAGATTGAAGTTGATAAAATTGTAAGCTATTTGGAGAAATTGTATATTAAAACCTTTTCACAAGATCAGCAGGAGAGGTTAAATAAAAAGATAACAATGCAGGAGATAAACGAGGCTATTAAAAAATGCAAACCAAATAAAGCCACAGGCCCCGATGGTTTCTCGGCAGAATATTACAAGACGTTTAAGGATCAACTGATTCCCCCTATGGAAAATTTATTGAACACTATTGGCTTAGAGGGCTGCCCAGATACATGGTCTGAGGCAGACATTACTGTAATTCCAAAAGAGGATAAAGATAAAACTGATATAAAAAACTACCGCCCGATATTGCTGCTCAACGCAGACTATAAAATCTTTGCAATAATACTAGCTGAGGGATTAAAAACCATCTTATCAGAATAGATCTCACCTGACCAAAATGGTTTCCTTCCAAATTGCAGTATAAAAGAAAATATCAGACATGTGTTAGATATAGTAGAATATTACGAAAAAGATATAAATCGGAAACTGGCTTTGATTTTTATTGATTTTGAAAAAGCGTTTGACAGTGTCTGTTGGAACTTCATGCTAGAATGCTTAAAAAGAGTTAAAGTAGGAGATACATTTATAAACTGGATTGAAGCTATATATAAGAGTCAAAGGACGAGAGTTATAATTAACTCAGAAAAAACAAGTCATTTCTGGGTCCAGAAAGGGACAAGACACAGTTTGGTCTATGTGTTCTAGGATCTTGCTCACAAGTGTTATTTTTGTTTGTGTTGGAGATGCTAAATTTAAGTATAAGAGCAAACACGGCCATAGAAGGGATCAAGGTTAAAGGTAATCAGACGAAACTCCGAGCCTATGCGGATGATCTTTTGATAACCATAACAAATTTAGAAAGCATACAAGAACTTAATAGAGAACTGTCATCTTTTGCAGAAATCTCAGGCCTATATATTAATAAGAGCAAGACTGCGATTTTGCCAATGAATTTTTCTGACTGGGAAATAAAGGAGTTAAGCGAACAAACAGGTTTCACAGTTAAAAAAGAAGTTAAGTATCTAGGTGTTATAATAACAACTAAAAATGTGGAACTGTTTAAAAATAACTATGTGAAAAAGTGGGCGGAGATAAAGAAAGAACTTAAAAGCTGGAGCCATTTAAGACTATTATGGTTAGGTAAGATATCGGCGGTTAAAATGAATATTTTGCTGAATATTTTCTTTTTATTCCAGAATCTACCTATTATAACTAATGAGAAACCATTTAAGTGATGGCAGCAAGATATTTCTAAATTCCTATGGGGCAGAAAAAAGCCGAGAGTTAGGATGAAAGTCCTTCAAGATAAAATAGAAAGAGGAGGTTTATCAGTCCCTAATTTAAAGAAATATTACAAGGCCTGTTGTTTTGTTTGGTTAATGGAATGGATTAAATTAGAAAAGAAGGAAACACTGATGCTAGAGGGATTTGATTTAAGATTTGGATATCACGCTTATCTCTTTTATGAAAAAGCAAGCACTAATAAGGATTTCGAAAATCACTTTGTGTGTAAATCCCTATTTGGTGTTTGGAGAAGATATAAAAAAAATATGTCAGCGTATACCATTCTGGGTGTCTACTAATGAAGGACTCTTCAGAAGGGAGAGATTAGAGGAAAACAGATGGGTCACGTATAAGGAACTCACAAAAACTGATAAGGAGACAGGTAAACTAGTATTTAAGTCTAGAGAGGAACTAATAGAAGAAGGTTTTAAATGTGGATGGTTCCTTTATTTACAACTGAAAGAAAGATTTTTAAAAGATAGGAACAACTTCGGCATTGGTAAAGCAGATGGTAAGTTTGAAAAGATTTTGGAAAATAACAACAGACCAAAAATTTCTCAATTTTATGAATATCTGCTAGATCTAGACCAGGAAAATGAAGTAATTAAAGGTAATATGATAAAGTGGGCCCAGGACCTTAAGGAACCTATTCTATTAGAACAATGTGAAAAATCATGATCTTTTAGATTAAGATATTCACTGAGCTTCGACTTAAGAGAGAATTTTCATAAAATGCAACTCCGCTGGTACCTGACTCCGGTGAGGCTGGCTAAAATGCATAAAAATATGAGTGATAAATGTTAGAAGTGCCAGTCAGAAGTAGGCACCTTTATACATCTATGGTGGCATTGTAAGCAGACGAGGAAATTTTGGCAGAGCATACATGAAATCATTAGACCAGTTGTCCCTCTGGGGTCATAGATGGATCCCAAACTTTATCTATTAAGCATGTGCACGGATGTAAATCTAGAAAAGAAATATGGTAAACTTTTATTCTATGCTACTACGACAGCTAGAATGGTATTCGCTGCCAGATGGAAATGTAAAGAATGTCCGGGGTGGAAGATTGGCTTTGCAAACTACTAGACTGTGTAGTAGCAGATAAATTGACTGTTGAGAGAGAAAACCTTGGGAGAAAAATAACAAAATATGGGAAACGCTGATAAATTATTTGGAAAATAGCAAATATCGTAGTCTATATATGAATTTGCTGAAGTAATAGAATTTTACTAAATAGTAAATACAGCTTTGATAAGTGAGAAAATATGTATCTTACATGATAAGAATATAAGAATATTTTACAAATAAGTTTAAATATTAAATATTATAATTCTATGCATATATTATTGCTCTTCACCCAATTGATATTATAAATCGCGAAGTAATATGATGTAAAAAAAAATTATGTTATAAAAATAAGGTAAAGCACCAGTGATGTAACTAGGTAAGAAGTATGTAATTGCGAGTTAAAGCTCAGGAAGTACTTTGTTATTTGTTATTTTATTATGTCTTTTTTTTTAATGTGAGTGTTTTTGGAATGTTCTTCATGTTTCGCATGATTGTTTTCTATGTTTGGTTTAATGTTGGGGGTTTGAGGTATTTTAGGGTATAGGGGGTGGGTGGGATGGGATAGGAATGGGGTAGAGTGATTCAGAGATATCTGTTCGCTTTTTTCTGTCTAGTATCTATGTGTATTTTTTATACTTAATAAAAGATTTTTAAAAAAACAAAAAAACCCTGATAAATATTTAACATTTATCATACTTCCTCCTTAAACATACTTCATCTTTAAATACTGATAAATAATTTAGTATTTTATCATGATATCATTTAAACAAAACTACCCAATTTGGCTTCTATTGCCTTTTTAAAAAGTTAGTCCACTATCAAAAATATCTAGCTTTGTAAGTGCATTTTATATATATATATGCACACACACACACATTTAGTTTCCCAACTTCTGTATTCCACTACCAAATGCAAGATTTGGCTAATGATAGAAACACATCTGGGTAGCACAGATGGCTTTAATATCCTCAACATGGGGAAATCATCCAATTTCTTCATAATCATAGCCCTAGCTACAGCCCTGGGTGCAACTGAAACCATCACAGAACTTAGCCTTAGCTTAATGTCTATAATGTCCTCCAATATTCTACATTAAGATGTCAACTAAATGCAGACTCTGGGGCTCAACAGCTGTTTTCTATCTCCCACCTTTGTTTCCTTTGTTTACCATATATCCTGATGGAGACTGCTGGAGAACACAAAAACTTACACTTTTGTGTGTGACTTTGCACATTTGTTCTAATAAGGGTATGTGTGTGTGTAAAGTGGCTTAAGTGCAATTTTTTTCAGATGCCATGCAAAATTGATTCTAACCCTTGTTTACAATTGTGAGTGACAAATAGATATACAACTAATTACATGTTTGTAGGATTATTAAAATGGGAGGCATCATGGAACACTTGGGAACTAAGATGATACCTGCCACAAGAAAAGATTTGTAAATTTAAAATCAACAATTTTATAGTGCAGTCTGTGAATATCTATTCTATGTTATATATGAATATCTACAGGATATATATATATATATATATATATATATATATATATATATGAGTATCTATGAGAAGCAGTATGGCATAGTGATTTGACTATTGGACTGTGACTCTGGAGATCAGGGTTCAATTCCCAGCTCGGTCATGGAAACCCACTGGGTGACTTCGGGCAAGTCACACACTCTCACCCTCAGGGGAAGGCAATGGCAAACCTCTGAACAAATCTTGCCAAGAAAACCCCATGATAGGTTCCCCTTAGGGTTACCATAAGTCAGAAACAACTTGAAGTCACACAACAAAAACAACAGTGAATATCTACAGAACTTCAAGGAGACTTAGGAGCTGTCTACATACTGCACCAAAGCAGCCCCTACATGCTGGCTGCCCCACCCCAACTCCACGCTGAAGCCGTCCTGTCATGAACTAAGATTCTCTGTTGTTCTTTTGATCCAGAGAGAAATTTAGCTACCCTAGACTGTAGGATTTTCAATGCAGACACATGGGAAACCAGATCTGGGTTTAGACACTATGGATGTAACATTTATTAAGACACACAGATGAAAGAATAAGAAATAAGACAATAAGAAATAACAAGTAACAAATAAGACAATCATTTTACACACACACACACACTCTTTCACACACACACACACACACACACACACTCATACAACAGACTCACAAAATATGGCCTCTTCGCTGGATGATGGATCAGTTCATCCCCGAAGAGCTTGTGGCTGGTCTGTACAGGCCCTTAGTCTTAGAACTGTCCATAGGATTGCAGCTTTAGGGATTTTTCTCCTATTTAAAGCCTAAAACTATGTATTGCAGCTTTAGTGATTTATTGTAAACCCAAATCGAATTATTAATTCTAACTAGAGTATGGTACATTATTGGAACCATGGAGCTTAATTAAGTATTGATTTGCTAGGTTTTATCTGCTTTACTTAGGACTTGGAATGGAAACAATATTCCAAAAAAAATTTTTTTTAATGGTGGGGAAATGTGTTTCCCAAATGTCAGGAAATCCTGATGAGGTGAGTCCTAGACTGACAAGAATCTTTGCAGTGTGGGACTTATTCTGTGTAAAATTCACACTCGCTTTTTGTGTGGAGAAAACAGCATTCGCTGTGCAGAAAATATTATGTCCATGTGGAAACAGTGTTTAATGTGCAAAAGGGAAAAAAGGAATATGCAGAATAAGTCTTGAACTGTAAATAGCCTTTGAAAACTGTGCAGTTTTTGAAAACATTCTTGCAACAGGAAGAAAACTGCTGAAATTACTCATTGCTTCCTTTGAGAATGAAATTAGTGGAGAATTACACCTCGAGTTAGGACTACCCCTTTCAGTTTTACTACATAAAACACACACACTGGGAAGTTCATTATCTTTGCTCTTTTTCAATTAGCATATCCTTGTGATTCTTTTTAAAGGTCTCAAATAAAAGCACAGATTACTCAGTAAGACTTTTAAGAAAGGTCATTGCATATTAGAGGGAAACAATGACATATTGTTTTCTACAAAAAGCTTTTTCTGCTGAGTGTCTAAAGACATCTTCAAACTAAAACTGAACTTTTAAAACAGCATATTAATTTGGTACCTACCACAGAAGCATCACACATTTCCCCACAGGACTCTATCACGGTCTTGTAACGCATAGTTAAACCACCCACATCACTATTGTTTCATTGGGGTGATGTTCTCTTTAGGAAAGTGACATGTCTGCCCATGCTAGTAAGAGGTTAGTGTTGAAAGAATAATTAATGACATTTCAAAAGTAGAATGTTTAAAAATTTCATGCTTAAGTAAAGCCATATTAAATGCTGGTTTCTAGGCCAAAGGAAGACATTTTAGGAAAAAAACACCCATTCCCTGTTGTATATCAGAGATTTTCAGAAGCTTTGGGTATATTTCATAGAGACATGCCCAGGGCAATAGACAACTAGTTGTTGTTAAATGTCCTCAAGTTGGCCCTGACTCAAGATGATCCTGTGGATGAGACATCTCCAAGATTCCCTGTCCTCCGCTACTCTGCTTAGTTCTTGCAAATCCATGCCCATGACGTCTCTGATTGAGTCCTTCTCTTTCTGTTGCACCCTATCTTTCCTAGCATTGTCTTTTCTAATGAGTCATGCCTTCTCATGCTGTGGCCAAAGTATAACAGCCTCAATTTGATCATCTTGGTTTCCAAGGACATTTCTGGCTTTATCTGGTCAAGGATCCATTTGTCTTTTTGGCTGTCCATGGTATCGTCAACACTCTTCTTTAGCACCACATCTCAAATGAGTTGATTTTATCTGTTTTGTTCACTGTCCAGCTCTATACATGGTGATGGGGAATACAATGGTTTGGATAATTCTGACTTTGGTGCTCACTTGTATATCTTTGCTCTTTAGAATCTTATCTAGTTCTATCATAGCTGCCCTTTCCATCCCTAGTCTTCTTATTTCTTGACTACAGTCAATCAGATAAGATAACCAGAGTGCTTTAATATGTTCCACAGAGGGTGTGCGTCAGTGATGATGACCTTTTCATGGTCTAAATGGTCAAGGTCAGAACTGTACCACTGCAAGGTTTTTACACACACATCCCAAAAAATAAAAATATCAAGAATAGGAGTAAGGCTGGAATAGTAACAAAAATATTGGGGGCTTTTCAATCCACTTCAGAATAATTGCACCAACATGAAGTGTATGGATGGAAATATAAACACTGCTGAGGCTATCTTGCTTGCTCCCACTCTAGCTATTCCTCTCATTTGGCATGCTCAGTAACTAGGAGATGTCTACTTTGCTTCAGAATTGCATTGCAGAGGGTGACACCACCACAGAAGAACCTCATTTTGCCTGATGGTATCTTAAAGGCAACATTTACCTCATGTTCTTTGTGTATGAGTGGAGCGGGTTCCTGATTTAATATAAAACAAGCAGAAACTAGAGGACAACCAATAAAATCTGCAGAAGGAACTGGAGACACATGATGCTCAGAGCATAGTTGTTTTATTAGTAAAAGAAAAAAAAAAAGAAAAAAAAGCCAGAAAAAAGCACAACACATGTCAGCCTTTGTAAAGGTTTTCTTCCAAGCCTATTTAGAATCTTACTTGAAACATCAGGACCTCTCAGACCATTTACTGGTTTTCACTTGTCTGAGTTCCTGGTCCAGAAATTTCTGATGTTAAATTATAAATAGCCCTTGAAGAAGGCCTTAAGAGTTTACACAGGCTGAAATTTGTAACTCTTGTTTACTAATAAAACAACCATCTTCCAGTCATCATAGTACATACCTCCAGTTTTTTTAGTGGATCTTGGTTGAATATACGGTGAATCCTTCATATCCTCTGAGGTTCAGTTCCAGGACCCCGTGGATATCAAAATCTGTGGATACTCAAGTTCCATTATATATAGTGGGGTACTAAAATGGTGTCCTATATATAAAATGGCAAAATCAAGGTTTGCTTTTTGGATTTTTTCTTTTAAAAAATATTTTCAAGTCATGGATGGTTGAATCTGTGGATACAGAATTTGTAGATATGGAGGACACGCACCTCACCTTGTGTGAATATGTGCACGCATGCACGTGTGTGCGCACACACACACACCTTTGTGCTACAGCTCTTTTTTTTCCCAAAAATTACTTTTCCATTAGAAATTTAGTGCCCTGAATTGCTGCTTTCTTTTCCTTCCTGGATGAGTAACAGCCAACCAGGAATCATATAACATTGTGAAAGGTTTGGAGAGAGGCGTAGACATTTAGGAGCTTATCACCCAACAAATAACCTGACTGCTCCCCAACAGGATACAGCAGGCAGGTTTCAGGATTCAGGCAGGTATTATCACACCAGAGTCACTGCTGATTCTGCCAAGTGAGTGCAACCCGCTACATCCTGGGTCCCAGGCATGCTTTGGAGGCTTTTCAAAATTAACTCTAAGAAAGGGTTAATTTTGTTATCCACAAATATCACCAAAAAACATTGACAAATTAATTCTTATTTTTTAAAATTTGGCTAATAATGTTACTAAAATAATTGGCAAAACCCTAACCTTAATGTTTCCAAGAAGTCAACATCAGTATAGAAATTAAGGCAAATCATTTTCCTTCAAGCAAACATGTTGCTATGTTTAATTAATGTATTGTTTCCCTCTTGGGGTCATTAGAGGAGGTTTGAAATAGCAATGTCACAAGGCTCCATCATTCACTGGCAAAAAGTGAATTAAAAAAAAGGCAAAGAGACATGAAGAAGGGAAGCTTTTAATTTAGTTAATGAAGACCAGCTTTGCAAAGGAGATATGTTTAAAAATAGCATAATCTTAGCAGACAGAAGTAATCAAAAGCAAAGAAGAAACATGTGTGTTGTGTTTGGGCAAGGGATAGTTTCATGCTCTTTGTTGTTTTACCAGAAGTCCTGTTAACAGTTGCACTTAACTGTAATAGTCTGTTCAAGCCTAGTCAATATCCAAGGGCTCTGTTCACGAAGGGGTTTTCCCAGAACACATAGGAGTTCCCTACCTAGCAAGGATGGGGAAAATAGTCAAAAATAGTCAAAACATGTCCCCAAAGCATGTTTTTCAAGTTTCAAGAAACCTTGACAAGAAGAGAGAAGCTGTTCCATCCTGGACAGATGAGAAACTCCATAGTTTGGGATTTATACTGTGATATGCTCCAAAAATGGGGTGGGTTTTGAAGACTTCTCACTGTACAAAGAAAATTGCGTAAATTATCCATTGCTCCCTTCAAGAAGATAGTTACTGAAGAATTATATCCCTACTCCCTAGAAGTGCTTGCCATCATCACCACTACCCTACTAATGGAGGGGGCAGCTTCTATTCCTGTAGAGCTGTTAGCATAGGAACAGTATTCTTGGAAAAACCAGAGGAGAGAGAGATATTGGAGTTACAGACTGCTAGAAATAGTGCAAATTGACTCCACTTTAACTGCCCTGGCTCAGTGCTAGGTAATCATGGAAACTGTATTTTTTTCTCTGATACATTGAGCCTTCTATGTCAGAGAGCTCTGGTGCCACAACAAACTACAGTTCCCATGATTCCCTAGCACTGAGTCAGGGCAGTTAAAGTGGACTCAATTTGCACTATTTCTGGCAGTCTGCAAAGGCCCATATACAAAATAATGTATTGGCATATATCCAGTGCAAACACTCATCATCACAGTTCCCACAGTTGTGCTTCACAGGCAAATCTCAAAATGCAGGCAGTTGGGTTGATCCACACCAACACACAAGTTGTTTAAGGGCCTTTGCAGACTGCTAGAAATAGTGCAAATTGAGTCCAGTTTAAGGGTTAGGGTTAGGGTTAGGGAATCATGGGAACTGTATTTTATTGTGGCACCAGAGCTCTCTGACAGAGAAGGCTCAATGTCTCCGGGGGGAAAAACAATTCCCATGATTCCCTAGCACTAACCCTAACCCTTAAAGTGGACTCAATTTGCATTATTTCTGGCAGTCTGCAAAGGCCCTAAGTATTCCATTGTTATCCATTTATGATCAATAGTATAAAACAGCTTGTATGGGCAGGAGTGGAGAAGAAACAAAGCTGTAGGACTAATTGCCACAATCTGAACTGGCCATCTGCCCTGTTCCAGAGTGACCACTTTTATAGCTCTGATCTTCATCAGAACCCCTTATCAGTCATATATGATGATATGTTTGATGGGACCAAGAGTAGGGTTTTTTTTTCTTCAAAGTAATTTAATCTGTGTCAAATTGGGGTGGTTTTTTTTAGATATTGAACACACTTTTTCTAAATACAGTCATAATGGGACCCCGAGGCAGATTGTACTTCTTGGTAACACTAGTGGGTGAAGATTCAGGAGGAAAATTAAGTGCTTCTGTCTAAATTAGGAGTCCAATGGTTGCCTGGTTTCCTCTAGTTCAAAACAGAACCGTGAATTTAAGCATTCCCTTTTTAAAGGCATGTTTAATCTAATGTGGTTTCCAGTCTCTCACTCTACAATTGATTGGAATTTTCAGCCAAATGGAGGCATTGAACAAGGCTGGGCCCAAAGTATAGAAGAGCAGAGATTAAAGCTGGATCAATAAGGAGACTCCATTTTTAATCAGTACTTTAGTCAGTGTGAACTTGACAGGGTTAAATTGCACCAGAGAGATTTGGTTGGGGTACACGTAGTGTGAACTTCTATTCGGGTCAGATTTGGTATTGCTTCAATGAATCTGCCCAGATCTACCCAACGCAAAAGCACAAATGTGAATGGGGCCTAAGTTTCAACAAAACAAAGTACATGTCGTGTGTGTGTGTGTGTATGTGTGTGAAATTCTTGTTTTAAATAATTGATGCTCATTCTCACTCCAAGATGGAGGAATTCAGATCTTTGTCAAACTCAGGTTCCTTGGATTAACCACCTATACAGTCCTAAAGTTGAGGGCAATAATTAACTATAGGGCCTCGGCAGACGACTAATAAGGTCGTCTTGGAGGCAGGGAAGAGGAGGGGCAGCCGCACGAGCAGTGCCCCTTCCTCCTCCCGAGGTTGCCCTCGGAGCTGCCAGCCCTCCGCACAGCCGGCGCTCCCAGGGCAACCTCCCGCTGCAGCGTCCTCACACACTGCGGCGGAAAAGTCAGGGAAAGTGCACCCGACGCGTTTAGGGCGCACTTTCACTGACTTCTGAAAGGAGCGCCAATTTGACGCTCCTTTCAGGGACGCCGCCGGTGCGCCGCCGTGCGAGTGCCTCACTCCAGCGGCGCACCGTCCCAGGGCGTCCCCGACGCCCTGGTCTGTATCCCCCCTATGTCATTCAGTGATTAAGAACAACATCAGAACATTTTTTAAAAAATAGGAGAGCAGCTGGTTAATGAAAATCTGGCCTGAATATTAGTCTGAGAAGCATGGATCAGATCATTTTGTACTGAAATTTCATGAATCAAATATTTTGAGTATTTCAAAAAATTTCTCCCTGGTGGGTCAAATTACTAGAATTTTAGAACATTGTTCAATATTTATTTATTTATTTTTGTATAGTGGGACTTCTTTGGGGATTTATTTGTGTGTGTGTGTGTGGGAAATATTTATGAAAAGCTTTATTTTTATGCCTAAAAAAATTTGGTCCGGAAAACAGCAGAGATTGTGCATGGCCAAAACTCATTCCCAAACCAGTCCATGGAGATACAAGCCAAAGTTACATCAAGGAAGAGAAATAAAGGAAGGATAAGATAACAAAATGTATTAATGACCAATATAGTTTGCAGTTCTTTATGGCCCTAAGCAGACGACTAATAAAGTCGTCTTCCGGGCAGGGAAGAGGAGGGGCAGCCGCACGAGCGGCGCCCCTTCCTCTCCCCGAGGTCGCCCCCAGATGCGCCGGCCGTCCGCACGACCGGCGCATTGGGGATGACCTCACGGCGCAGCGCCCACATGCGCTGCGCCGTTTGAGTCAGAGAAAGTGCGCCCGCCGCTTTTGCGGCGCACTTTCTCTGACATCTAAAAGGAGCGCCAATTTGGTGCTCCTTTTAGAGTCGCCGGCGGTGCGCCTGGATGCGGAGGCTGCAGCCCCGCGGCGCTCCGTTCGGCGGCGGCTCCGGGGCCTCCGTCTGCTGAGGCCCTATATTAACTTACCTGCACAAGTCGTTATAAAACATTAAAAAATTTCCTTTAAAAATAAAAAGGAAGACCCACACAGTTTTACTGCCAAGGAAATGTTCATGGGATACAGCATTATAGGGGAGTGTAATGAAGAACAGACTCAGGTTAAACTTCTAAGACAAATTAGTGCAATGGTATAATTGTCATTCTCACAAATATAAGTCTGAATTATTTTGGGACTATATGAAACGTCCCCAAATAAGGGACTTCTGTAAAGTATTCTTCTTTGAGGAAATTTGTGAAATATTTATGAGCTAATTAAAATTATGGAAACACTAAAGCACAGACATAAAAATAATATCAGAGGAAATGCTACATATGGTATTAATGAGGTACTAAAGAGAAAAAATAAGAATTCTGACATGTTTTGAAGCAACTTAGAATTATACACAGAGTTTCTATGAAACTTAGGCCTTTACAGACCCACCTTTTGGGGCAGCACAGAGCTGTCCCTGGGATCGGTGCATCGGGGCTGCAGCAAACTCACGCCGTGGCCCCTATCCTCCCTTTTGCCACCCTCCCAAAGAGCAGCAAAATGCCGCTCCTTTTAGGGGTAATAAAAGGCTGCCCTAAGAGCTGGCACCGTGGCTCTTCCACACCCTTTTGACGCAGTGTGTGTACACGCTGCACCAAGAGGTCATCCTGATGCTGCACACCATGTAGACGGACATGTGGAATCAGAATGGCATTGGGTGTTGGTGCCCCAACTCCACCCCCAGGCCAGCCCTTTAGGCCGGCCTGTAAAGGCCTGAATGTTTAGAACTGAATGTAGAGAAGTAACCATTAATAATAAAGAAAGTTTCTATAATAATAAGATAACAGGAAGTGGCAGAGTGTTCAAAATGCTTGCGTTTTTTTTTCATATCATATCTCTATACCAATACCTTCATTTTAATCAGCATCAGTGCAATTTTACTTCAAAGCATTGCTTTCATTTTTTCTTTCTTCTCTTTTTAAAGAACTGAAATCTGTCATCAACTGAAGCTGGTAGTGAATAATTGTTCCCTTCCCTCTACCAAAATTGATTCTATTTTGGGAGAAAGGAAGGATATAAATGCAATGAATAAACAAATATGAAAATCCTAAAATAAGATCTGATGGTCAAATATTGCTTAAAGGAGCTGGGAAGCTGGGAAGCTACTGCTAATTTTTATATATCAACAGCTGATTAGCATGCACTATTTGATGGGAAAAGATGTAATCCTAAATCATCTTAACCTGTCATTATAGTCCAGGGAAATCAATACAAAATTCTTCTGGACAAAGGAGTTGAAATCAGTCTTATTGCATGACAAAAGAAAGTCATGATGGAGTGGCAGAGAAGTGGCTTTACCCTTGCCTCTCTGCATTATGTTATAGCACTTCCATTCTCTTCCTAAAGAGACAGTTATAAAAGTATGTGTTTTGTCATATTAGAAAAATCTGTTTGGCAAAATGCATGCTTTTACAACAATATCTCTCATGAGGAAAGTAAGTGGTATGAGGTTTCTACTTCTCTGCCTCTTTTTCTCTGCCTCTTTTTCTCAGCTTTCTTTTGTCATGTGGTAAGGCTCAGGGTCTGCTTTATAATGGCAGAAAAGCTCTGCTCAATTTTTGTGAGTCCTCCTCCTCACAGGGAGTACAGTCACCCATTTAGGCGGGTCCTCTGACCCTCTGTGTAGACATTTCAGGGGGCTGTGTGTGCTACTTTATGGAGGATGAGGGCAGGAAAATCTGCTTCCACTAACCTAGTTGCACATATTTAAACTTGGATCCAACCCAATGACAGTATCAGTGTCATATAGCAGAAATAAATAATGACTGTGATGACTGACAGGGAAGCTGGTACATACTGGCAGGTATGTGCAAGTGGTAGTATTGTGGTAGATATTTAAATATAAAAGGACATTGGGAGGGTAGTAAGGAACTGAACATAACAACACACACACATATATTCATACTTTCATACATACACACAGAGGGACACAGAAAGAGACGCACATACATATATATTATCATACATTTGTAATCTTTATAAACAAGCTTGATGCTTGGGGCTTTTGCAGACTGCTAGAAATAATGCAAATTGAGTCCACTTTAACTGCCCTGGATCAGTGCTAGGGAATCATGGGAATAGTATTTTTTTTCTGAGACATTGAGCCTTCTCTGTCAGAGAGCTCTGGTGCCACAATAAACTACAGTTCCCATGATTCCCTAGCACTGAGTCAGGGCAGTTAAAGTGGACTCAATTTGCACTATTTCTGGCATTCTGCAAAGGCCCTTAGACACCACCAACAGAAATATAGGTGCTAAACAGATGCTCTCTAAGGGGTGGCATCCCGCAGCCCCTTTCCTTGCCATATTGGGGCCACAGCCCCAATCTGGCACTTTGCTGTTCCAAAAAGAGCTGGCAAATGCCGCTCCTTTTTGGAGCAGTAAAAAGCCACCCTTGCCACCACAGCGGCTTTTCCGTGCTCCTTTGGCACACCAAGGGAGTACCCTGATGCTGCCCACCATGTGGTGGGGTGCATGGCATGACAGCAGCATCAGGTGGAGTCAGGGTGGCTGGCATGTGGTCACCATGCCCTGACTCCACCCCCACACTGGCCCTTTTGTCCGGTCTGTACAGGGCCATAGTTAAGTCTAAAAGTTATAGACCTTATGCACTGGTATAACAGTGAGGGGTGGTACATTCCTGGTGGCAGTCATATCATAGAGAAGTGTGTGAAGGCATTTGTGTTTGCTGATATGTGGAGCAAAAGAAAAAGTATATCTAATATGGGGGTTCAAGGTGGGATCACTGTGTGAATGTTTTCCCCATTTTATTTGTCACCATATCAAAGCTGTCGATAATTTACCTTGCAAAATGACCTCATGGCCCTTGCTGAAAATTTTTGACTAGTGCACTTTGATTTAAGCCACACTGTAGATTGTTTGATGAAAAATTAGGACATGGTTGTTAAGATATTTCTTATTTCTGACAACTTAAGTAAAACCTAGCATGGAACTTTCTTGGAAGAATTTGTTCAAGGGGAGAGTTGCCCTTCCCTTCCTATGTAGTGGAGAAAGCTTGATTTGCTCAGGGACACCCAGTGCATTTCCATGGCTGAGTGGAGATTCAAACTCTAGTCTCCCAGTGTCCTAGTCCAATGCTGAAACCACTACATCATGGTGGCTCTCTGGTCAGATCCATGTTTAGACAAAGATTTTAACTGAAGGCATGAATAAACAGAATGTCTTATTTTTGTTTTGGAAAATCTCAGCTTTCTTTGAGTTCAGGGAATTTGCCACACAGTGTGGGTTGTGTGTATATTTGAGCTCATTTGTCAAAGAACACAAGTCCAAAATCCTTTTGGGTATGCAGAATTAATTTTGCAGTGCTCTGGATCTTGGCCATAAATTAAAAATGTAATTCATGCTCCTCACATTTCTGCTTAAAATGATAAAATGCCAATCCACTTTTGAGAACTAATGTTGAGTCAAAGTACTATTTGAGATGAGTGCATTGCTGTTTTTGCTAATCTGTTTACAGCCTTGCCAAGTGCAGGATGATTGCTATGAAAGAGTACTTGAAATACTGCTGCAAAGATGTATGCATAATATCTTAGATGAAACACCCAAGCTGTTATATTAAATCTGTTTTGTTTTTTTTAAAGCAGGATGACTGTTGAAATAAACAAATGTTTTTCATGTTTATTGCTAGTTTCCTGGGAGAGTTTGCTTGTTGATATAATCAGCAATTAAAGTTTAAATTATTTATCTTGCCCTCCAAAACTACAAGTAAAATTCTAAATATTCAATTTTTAGGCACTCGTTGGTGGCATAAAGGTAAATATTAATTACCATTTCTGAAGACAAGAAATAAAAGTATGTAAAATCTGAGAAGAATAACACTAATGCACTCCCCAGAATGGGAAACCCCTATGCAGAATGACATTTCTGTGTATGAATTCCCTTTCTGAATTAGAGATGTGTGAGCATTTTATTTGGTCCTCTCTTTCTAAGACTGCACATTAATTTGAAAATATGAGAGAAAGAATCTGAATATGAGAAATCCACTCTGTATTCAACATCTGATCTTCTCCCATCCACAGGCTTACCTTTTTTTGGCTGGCACCCTATTCTGCATTTATGGACCTTATCACACGGGGGTCTGAAGCAGTCCCATCCCCGTGGCATCCCCGTCCCATGGCGCTTCCTTTCCCCGGGTGATCAAACGACGTCGCAGGGAAACCCCGCCCATCCCCGTGGCATCCCCGTGGCATCCCCGTCCCATCGCGCTTCCTTTCCCCAGGTGATCAAACGATGTCGCAGGGAAACCCCGCCCATCCCTGTCACATCCCCGTCTCATCCCCGTTCTTTTGGATTCCTGGTCGAAATGGGAATTACATTTCCCGTGACCGGAAGGAAGCGCAATGGGATGGGGATGCGACTGCTTGGACCCCGTGTGATAATATGATGCCACAACCTGGAGTTATGATGTTGTAGAAACTGCAATTCATGTTTCCAATTGTATCAGTGCAATGACAACAAATGCACCCCCACCCATCTATCTGAGAAGCCAGATGACTGCACCAGCATAGGAATTTCTGAGGTGCTGGGGAGCAGGACAGTGAGTTAAGGAAGCATCCAGCCCTCCCTCAGCAGCAAGGTGTTTGCCAACAAGTAGTTGCAGGAGTGCCCCACAGAGATCCCTACTGCTGCCTGTTGCAAAGTGTCTTGCTGCTAGAAGAGTGAGTGCTTCTTCGCTCGCCTCTCTGCTCTCTCAGCACTTGGAAATTCCTGTGTTGGTGTAGCTATATTGCTTCTAAGGTAGTCCTCTGAGGAGTCACATCAGAAGATGGACCTACATCTCTTGGCCATTGTCTTTTCAGTACCTGAATACTGAAGGAGAGAGAAGAGTGTCTCAAATGATAACTCTGGACTTTATGACACAAACCTCAGTCTCATCTCAGTCTTGCTGCAATTGTGTTACTTAAAGAGAACAGAAACATACTATATTGGGATCTTTTATTATCATACCTTTCTTCAATAGCACCACTTGGGTGTTTGGCACCACTGACAGTCCGTATGTACTCTTTTCCTCTTTCCCCCTTAACCTCTCCTCCTTGTCCTATGCCCCAGCCAGATGTCATTAATTTTATCATTTTTGAAAGTCTGTAAAACAATTCAGGAGTTATGGGCACTTTAGTAAAAAGGAGGGGGGAGGAGAGAAAGTGGGGAAAATAAAACAGGCTGCCTGGGGATAGTGAGCAGGAGGAGGAAATTGGGAAAGAAGGAGATTGGCACTACAGTGGGTCCATGGTACCCACTGGGATTTTGTTCCAGGACACACACACACACACACACACTGGATACCCAAATTCATGGATGTTCAAATTCCATTAAATACACTGGATAATAAAATGGTGGCACTTATATAAAACAGCAAAACCAAGGTTAGCTTTTTGGAATGTATATATTTTTTGAATATTTTCAAGCCATGGATGCTTGAATCCATGGATATGGAGGGCCGACTGTATGTGGCTGCTCAATATGACTGCCATGGACTGTCACCAATACACCAGTGGAGTAATGGGGTAGCAGTATGATTGCCCACTTATAGACAGGTTTCTTCATCAATGTAAACATGACCTCTAACAATGCTTCAGAGGCACAGCAGCAACGGAGTAGAGGTAATACCATGCCAAAGGCACTATTCTCTAGCTACAGTTGCATTTTAAAACCCTCGTGTGATAAATTCCTCTGTCATCTTGCCTGCCCATGCTCTTAGATTAGAAGGGAAAAATCTGTCTGGGAAGTCCATGAGATAGTTATGTGCTATAAGGGCTTTCTCTGTGACGGCACCTTGATTTTGGAATATACACAAAGAACTTTACTACCATTTTGACACCAGGCTAAATCCCATATGCTTATCTGTGCATTTAGTTAGTTGCTGATGCAATGAACCTTCCTGATAATTGTTCACTGATTGCTTGTTCATTTGATTAACTAATCTATTTATCATTTGCTATTTTAACGTAGATTTTACCCATTGTGGGATTTTTAAGAAGGGTCACTGATTGCTTGTTCATTTTATTAACTATTCTATTTATTATTTGGTATTTTAACATAAATTTAACCCATTGTGGCATTTTTAGGAAGGTTTGGATATACAGTCGTCGTCCCCTGATCGTGGACTTCAAGTCCACAGTCTCGGTCCTTTGCAGACCGATAAGCAGGGAGGGATAAAATGGCATGTGCGTCCATGGTGCATATGCAGGGCCGCATGCAGGAGCATCCATTCAAGCCTATGAGGCTTGAATATTTGTGGTTTTTCATTTTTGCAGGTGGTGTGTGTGTCCAATAATGGGCAACTGTAAATAGAATAATAAAAAACTGATTTCCAGCAGTACATTTTACTGGGGGGGGGGATGTCCTCTGCTTACCTTTTCTCATCATTTTCTTACCCATTCCTCTTAGCTCCAGGGAGCCAGGACCATAGAGACAGTTACTACTACTACTACTACTACTACTACTACTATTACTTGGGCCCTGGATTGAACCATAAGGATTTGGGTAGTTCTCCCTGACTTTTGTCTCAATGAAGCTGAGCATGAAGAAACCCACTCCTGTCCTTCAAGCCAGGTTATTCCTGATTTGAACAGAGAATTGGCATTACCTCTGGGTTTTGCTGAAGTCAATACCCAGAGTACTGGATTCCCCAAGGAAGTCCAGAGAAACTAGGTGAATTTGTTAAGCTTTTAAGCTAAAGATGAGAAGTGAGTATCCATGTTTTCTGTCTCTCTTAATATCCCTATATTATTACCCAAGAGCCAGTGTGGTATACTGGTTTGAGTGTTAGACTAGGATTTTGGGAGACCAAACTTAAAATCCTTGGTCAGCCATGGAAACCCATGAGGTTACCCTGAGTAAGGACCTCTGTAGATGGGCCCAAAGGGGCGGCAGAGAGCCTCCCAGGGAAGCAGTGGATCGGGGCCGAGGCTGCCAGACCGCATGGCCCAGATCCTCCCTTTTGCTGCCTGGAAAAGAGCGGCAAAATGCCACTCCTTTTATGGGCGGCAAAAGGCTGCCCTAAGAACCAGTACGTGGCTCTTTAGCACCCCTTCCAGTACAGCATGTCAAAACGCTGTGCTGGAAGGACGTCCTGATGCCACTCACCATGCGTAATGGTGCATGGCGTCAGGACTGTGGAATTATGTTGATGGATGTGTTGTAAAACAGTCCATAAACCAATCACCAAAACCTGGAATCTCCAGCAAGCTTCTTTTATTGTAAAACAGCATAAGCAAAAACAAATAATAATAATAATAACATCTTCTTCACTTTAGCCAGAAGGCTAAACAGGAACAAAGCCTATCTGCTACATGATTCAAAATTGGTTAGTTGCAGCATCAGGAAAGTCTTTTAATTAGTCCATTACAGTTCAAAAGTTAAAGAACAAGTGAAGAGGCTTTTTGGATCACAACTTTCAGCCCCCAATTCTCCACCCCTTTGGGTGTAGCCTTTACAGACTGATTGGTTGATGATGCATGACGTGCTTTAGCCCAATCTTTAATTACCATACTAAATCATGTGACTGCAATTCCCATAACATTTCTCATGTTTATAAATCCTTTATGTAAACAGGTCTCTTTCTCATAGAACTGTACTTTGTTTGGGCTAAAGTACACCTGGGCTGATAAGTGCGAATCTGGCCTCAGAAAAACAGCTTTTCTCAGCAAGGAAAAATACAGACACACACATCTTTACATTTCAACATTTTAACATTGACTCTATATCCCATTAAAAATCCTAACAATCCCCTCCTGAAATGTATGATGTGTGTATGTTGTACAATAAACCAAATTTGTTATAAAACTAACTTAGCTCGATGGCTAGGCCTAAGCTTAAGACATGCCAAGTAGACGTGACATCTGTTCGTGTCTATCAATGGTCAATGTCTTTGTCAAGATGTCTGTTTGATTATGGTTTGACTCAATGTATTGCAGACTCACAATCCCATTTTGTACAATTTCTCTGACATTCTGATATCTCACACCAATGTACTTTGTTCTGCACTTCAGGTTTTCGGCTTCAGCCATTGCAATGTATGTTTGAGAATCCTCATTTATCATCACTGGATCAACACATTCTTCATTCAGATCTTTTAACAACTGTCTAATCTATTTAATCTCATTAACTAACTCAGATAAGGCTCCGAATTCTGCTTCTCTTGTACTTTGGGCTACATATCTCTGTTTTCTATTTCTCTAAACAATTGTGTTTTCTCCAAACTTAATCAACAATCCTGTCGCTGACTTTCTATCTTGTAGCTCAGAAGCAAACGAACTGTCAACAAAACATTCAAGTCCAGCTCGACTGTTTTGCAACTTCAATTTCCTGTCCATGCTACCCTTTAAATATCTCAACAAATGTTTCACTGTTGTCCAATCTTTCACTGTAGGACAATTTGTCTTTCTTCCAAGTACCCCCATGGCAAAACAAATGTCAGGCCTAGTATTGTTAGCAATAAACATCCAACTCTCAACAAAACTCCTATACGTCTCTGAATTTTCAAACTCCTTAGTCCCTTTACTATTCACATAACAAACTGACATTGGACTCTTCACTGTTTTTGCATCCTGCAATCCACACTTCTCAATCAAACTCTGAATTTTCCTCTGTTGACTCAACAAACAACTCTCATCTTCACTCCATTCAACATCAATTCCTAGGTAAGACCTTAAAACTCCAAGATCTTTGATACTAAATTTCTGTGACAATTCCTTTCTTACTGTTTGAATCTCTTGTTTTGAATTTGCTGTCACACACAAGTCATCTACATAAATCACCAAGATCACATCTCCCTTTGTGTAAACACATGCATCAGCTACACTGCGTTTGTAGCCTAACTTCACCAGCTCATCATATATGCAAAGATTCCAGCTTCTGGCACTCTGCTTCAAACCATACAATGCTTTCTTTAATTTGTACACCTTTTTGTCACCATTCTATTGAAAACCCAAAGGTTGTTCCATGAAAACAGTTTCCTCAAGACTTGCATTCAAGTATGCAGTCTCAAAATCAAAATGATGCACTAACTGGCCCCTCCTTACAGCCAAAGCCAACACTAACCTCAAACTCTCAGGCTTTGCTGTTGGATAAAAAGTTTTGTCAAAATTCTCAAACCTCTGTTGTGCAAACCCTTTAGCCACCAATCTGGCCTTGTATCTCTGACTACCATCCGGCATCAGCTTTCTCTTGTAAACCCATTTGCACCCTATCACCTTGTGATTTGCAGGTCTGTCAACAATTTCAAACACCTTCTTGTATACCAAAGACTTGAACTCCTGCTCCATTGCAGACTCCCATTTTAACTTCTCTTCATCACAACACTCTTGTATTTCCTTATAACTTTCAGGCTCCTCTACCATGACTACACAAGCTTTAGCTTCCTGCACCTTAAAACGATCTGGAGGTTTCCTAACTCTAGTTGTCCTCCTCAAAACAATTGTCCTCGTTTTTCCCTCATCATCCTCAGTATCTGTACTTGAATGTGTCTCTTTGTCTGTGTGTCTCTTTGTTTCTGTCATTTTAGGTGTTGGTGGACGTGTGTGTGACAACTTGTTTGATGCACTGGCCTCATCCTCTGAAGAATCTGATTCTTGCTTCACTGCCCCTCCATTTCTGGCAGGTGGTGTTGTCTGTGTTTCTAACTGACCTAGTCTGAAAAACACCTCTTTGTTTGAATGAATGTTCTCCCACCCAGAATGTTTCTCAAAGTTTGCGCTCCTTGAAAAAAGAACTTCCTGTGCACCTAGGTAAAACCTGTAACTGTTCCCTGTATAACCAACAAACATCAAACGTCTCCATTTGGGCTGACCTTTCTTTCTGAAAGCTGCAGGTACATACACATTTGCATATTGTCCAAACACTCTAAGGTATTTCAAATTGGGTGGTCTCTTGAAAAGCATGTGGTAAGGAGTATTCTGCACAGCAGAATTCCAAGTGCGGTTTGTCAGGAAATTAGCTGTGAGAATTGCCTCCCCCCAAAGGTGCTCAGGAGCATTTGCATCACGCATCATACAATCTTTTATTTGCTTTAAAATGGCAATCTTTTGTTTAGCAAGTCCGTCCTCTGGAGGACAAGCCGGGTTCGTAGTAAAATGCCTATTTCCCATTTTTCTCAACCAATTGGTCAAGTTCTGAGACAAGAATTCTCCGCCTCTTTCTGTGACCAAGGTTTCCACTTTATAGTCAAACTGTCTCTTTATCATGTTCACCCATTCCTTGAATCTCTCCCCTGCTTCACTCTTTTCTTTCAAAAGAATTACATAGGAAAACCTTGTGAAGCGATCCACAATCACCATGAAGTATTTATTTCCCCCTTGTGTCTTGGGAGAAATTGGCCCAGCTAAATCACAGTGCACATATTGAAATGGTCTCTGGGCTTTCAGTTTTGTTCGTTTTGCCACAGGATAAGCCTTCAGCTTAATCTTGCTGCAAACTGAACACTCTAAGTGGTTTGAGCATGGTGACATCTTAAACTCAGGACAAACTTTCTCCAATTTCAAAAGATTCAGAAAACCAACATGACCCAACACTCTGTGAAAATAATGAATGCCATCTGCATGCAAAGGCTGGTTTTGTGCAACTGCACAGCTCTCTCTATCTATCTTGTAATACAATTTGTCTTTCTTAACGGCTTTAGCACAAATCTCACCATCTTTAAAAATTTAATATTCATCCCCCTCAAAACTCAATTTGTACCCATCTGTGGTCAAAGCTGACACACTAACTAAACAGTTTTGCAAGCTAGGTACATACAAGACATTTTCAAAATTTTTACCAAAACTAGGAATGCAAACATTTCTTGAATTTTCGGGCCTGCCCCATCTGCTAAGGCAACAGAAGAAACATTTGCTGGTATCCTGCTCTGGAACAGTTCAATCTTGTTTGCCATGTGAGTGGAGGCTCCACTGTCAAGAAACCAGGTGATGGGTGACTGAACTTGGGGCACACTGTCACAGCTTTGAATTGTGGCAACAAATCCTTTGTTAGCACTGTGTCCCTTTTGGCCACCAGGGGGACGTGGCTGCTGCTGCTGCTGTTGCTGTTGTTGTTGCTGCCCCCTCCTGCTATCTGCAGCCAGCTTTCTGCAGTCCTTTTTTAAATGTCCAAACTTTTTACAATAAAAACACATTTTGCCTTTTGAAACTGCTGCTTTTTCAGTTTGCATCTCTTTTAAAGCTCCCTCTGTGGCATTTGGAGGCCTTGCTGCTGTTGTGGATCCCTGCTTTCACTGCTCTGCCTCAAATCTCCTTCTCTGAGATTCTTCCAAAATTCTCCCACAGACCATTTCCATAGTCAATTGCGCACCTGGGAGGGCCTGCAAGCCTAGCAGGATATTATCATATGATTCATTTAAAGATCCCAGAAGGATGTAAACTTTTAGATTTTCATCTAGGGTTATGTCCCTTGCTTGAACCTGGGCAAACAAGTCTCTCATCCGATCCAGGTGACCTTCTGCAGAGTCTTTTTCTTTCATTTTGCATGAAAACAGCTGCTTTGCCCAAATCATCTTTGCTAGATCAGAGGTGGACTGGTGAATTCTAGCCAAAGAGTCCCATATTTGTTTTGCAGAAGATAGATGCTTTACGTGATTTAACTGCCCCTCAGATAAAAGAAGAAGGAGGGTTGCAACAGCTCTGGAATTTCTTTCTATCTCAGCTGCAGTTGGATTAGCGCACAAACCGTCCTGTACAGCCTGCCAAAGACCTTCTCTGGTCAAAAGGGCCTTGCTGTAAACTTCCCAGGACGTGTAGTTATCTGATGTAAGTTTAGGAAATTTCCCAAGCTCCATGTTTAATTATTTCCCTTTTAGTCCAGCACAAGCCTTGAAAACTGCTTGCCCCTCCAGGACACTGTCTCTTTTACACTGCAGCTTTTAGAGCCACCCGGCTAATCACTGCATTTCTTGCTGCTTTTACAGCTCTGAGACAGTCCATGTAATTAATTGCCTTGAGATAAGGGAGGTTTATACTTACAGGCTTCTGTGGTGCTGATGGCCATAATTCAGCCTTGGAATTCCAACCGCTCCTGCCGTCCGCGCATCACGCTGGCAAGGCTGGGAGGAAGAAGAGAAAAAAATGCTCCTGCTTTTAAAATCCAGGCTTTGCTTCAGAGTATCCCGGTGGATCGGAACCATCCTCTGCTACCACTTGTGGAATTATGTTGATGGATGTGTTGTAAAACAGTCCATAAACCAATCACCAAAACCTGGAATCTCCAGCAAGCTTCTTTTATTGTAAAACAGCATAAGCAAAAACAAATAATAATAATAATAATAATAACATCTTCTTCACTTTAGCCAGAAGGCTAAACAGGAACAAAGCCTATCTGCTACATGATTCAAAACTGGTTAGTTACAGCATCTGAAAAGTCTTTTAATTAGTCCATTACAGTTCAAAAGTTAAAAAACAAGTGAAGAGGCTTTTTGGATCACAACTTTCAGCCCCCAATTCTCCACCCCTTTGGGTGTAGCCTTTACAAACTGATTGGTTGATGATGCATGACGTGCTTTAGCCCAACCTTTAATTACCATACTAAATCATGTGACTGCAATTCCCATAACATTTCTCATGTTTATAAATCCTTTATGTAAACAGGTCTCTTTCTCATAGAACTGTACTTTGTTTGGGCTAAAGTACACCTGGGCTGATAAGTGCGAATCTGGCCTCAGAAAAAACAGCTTTTCTCAGCAAAGAAAAATACAGACACACACATCTTTACATTTCAACATTTTAACATTGACTCTATATCCCATTAAAAATCCTAACAAGGACGTCCTCGGAGTGGGGTTGGGCCAGCCGGCGTGTGGCTGCCCTTTCCCATCTCTGCCTCCAGGCCGTTCTTTGGGCCAGTCTGTGGGGGTCCTAAGTCACATCTTCTTAGCTTTAGGAGAAGAAAATGGCAAACCTCCTCTGAGTAAATCTTAAATCAGGGGTAGGCAACCTTTCCCCTTTAAGGGCCGAGGGACTTCAGCTCCCAGAATCCCAGGAGCTATTCACCAACATGAGACTATTGGCCAACATGGCTGAGGCTTCTGGGAGCTGAAGTCCCTCAGCCCTTAATGGGGAAAGGTTGCCTACCCCCGTCTTAAATCCTGCCAACCTATGAGAAGGTTGACATACGTAAGTATTTAAGTATTTAAGTATCATAAGTAGTTGGAGTTTACTTGAAGGAACATGACAACAAATTTCATTCCCAGGACATGTGTGCATAGAAAACTTTATTGCATTTTATTACAGACTGTTTGGACTCTAAAAGAAAATGGACACTTCATGGTTATATATATCACTTTCATGACAGTAAATTTTCCTTTCAATTTGAAAAGAATTCTCAAATGTATCAGTTGTCATTTCTGCTGGATTCTGGTCTTGGTTAACATTTAGCTTCTGCTGACACATTGCAGTCATGATTGCTGAAACAGATGGAATAAAACATCCACTAACCATTATTCAATTATTAAAAACAACAAATTATAGGGATAAAATTCTGCTGTTTTCCTCTCTATATTACCTGTGGAATTCTTAATGAAGTCAAACTCTGCAGTCACACTGTTCAGGAAATGGATACCATTATATTTGGTGGATTTTCTTTTGCTAAAGTTGTTTTGTTCCATTTTAAATTGCAGTTTTACTTCACTGGGCTTCAGTGTCCATTTATTTTCCAATCAACAAGGTAGTCCATTCTTCTCCCACTAAGTAATAAAACTTTCATGTTCTGTTCTTTGTTTGTATCCTGACATTCATGGATTCCTTTTCTACAATCTGTCAGTGTTTCAAATTAATGTATACCATTTACACAAATGCAGCATGTTTTTGAGAGAGCAAAGGAGAACAAAATACATTTTCTATCAGCATTTAAAATCATCTTAAATTCCATCTAAAATGCATCAGTTTTACTGACCTCAGCAAATAATTATTGGTATTTATTAGATCAGAGATGGGTATGGCATGGTTATAGTTATATTTAACCCATTAGCCTAAATTTGGCATACCATGGTTTAAAAGACAGCTATACTGGAAGGAGCCAAAACCAGCACAATATATGGAGGGGGAACATGGATGTAGGAGTGGAGTAGAAAAATGCAAGCAGGTAGAGGATCAGAATCCACCAACTTTGACCCTTAGCCCTCCACAGGCTGGGTGACATCGATGTGCATGGACTTGGTGGACAAAGCACTAGTTCCTGGCCAAAGCTATAACAAGCTTTTGAAGGAGATCTCTCCTCACCCAACCACTCTAGGAGAAATTAGAAGACCAGGCCTGGTGAATCAAGGATCCAACTTTAACCCTGAGCCACAAGTTCATATAAGTTGGTCAAGGTTCCCAAGTTACTATTACAAAGTTTATGTACTGGGAAAATTCCATGGCACTAATGAATGTGATGGATACTATAATAATAATAATAATAATAATAATAATAATAATAATAATAATAATAATATCCCGCCCCTTTGAAGTCAATCAGGGAGGCTAACAACAATAAAAACATTACATAAAACAAACAAAATCTAATTCCCCCCCCCCTAAAAAGTTATTAAATCAATTTCAAGTTAAAACAAACAGAATACAACAGTGGTTTAAAAAGCACATATCCAGCGTTCTTGATTGTATTTAAAGGTGTAGCCCTAGAAACTGTCTTAAGTGAGAGATTCCTGAGGCCAGGATTATCTATCCCAGAAAGGCCTGCCGGAAAAGATCCGTCTTGATAGCCTTTTTAAAGCTGTCCAAAGATGTCAATTGACGGATCTCATCCGACAGGCTGTTCCATAGTTTGGAGGCGACAACCGAGAAAGCCCTCTGGGAGGTAGCCGCAAGCCTAGATTTTTGTGGCTGCAGCAAATTCCTCCCAGAGGACTGGAGAGTGCGGGGAAGGACTGTAAGGGAAGAGGCAGTCCCTGAGATAGTTTGGGCCCAAGTCATTTAGGGCTTTAAAGGTAATAACCAACACCTTGTACTGGGCCTGGAAACTGATAGGCAGCCAGTGGAGGGACCTTAAAACCAGAGTAATATGGTCCCTCCTAGATGTTCCAGACACTAATCTGGCTGCTGTGTTCTGTACTAGGCACCAGTTGGTTACATACAGCCTCCCATAAGGTAAACAACTATTCTCCAATCCTTTCTCCACAACCCATTCATCAGTCTTTTGGCATCATTTGGAAGAAATATACCCTATGTAACCTTCACAGTGTCAGCTTGTTTGTCTGGAGCAGGGGTAGGCAACCTAAGGCCCGGGGGGGGGGCGGCTGTGGCCCCCCGAGGCCTTTGGACTGGCCCCAGGCCAGTCCTGCTGCCGCCACCCCCCCCACCGCTGCTCGCCATGATGATATTGATTATTGTTATTACTTGTTCTTGGGGTTTTCTTGGCAAAATCTCCACAGGGGTTTTGCCATGGCTTTTCTGGGGCTGAGAACTCTCTCATGTGCATGCATATTTTTTTAATTTTTTTTTAAAAAAATTATTTATTTATTTGTGCTTCGCCCCCCCCCCCCCCCCCAATTGTCTGAGGGACAGCAACCCGGCCCCCGGCTCAAAAAGGTTGCCTACCCCTGGTCTGGAGGAAGACCAAGACAAAACAACAGCATTTTGCCCATGCAAAGCCATGTTTATTTCAGAGCTATTCACATAACATCCATAGCTAGCTGCTGTCCCATAGAAGAGGATAGTTCTTTTGGCCTACTATTTTTCATTGACTGTTACACTGTGTATGAGGCATCCTAGCAACATGTGTTTTTAGCCAGATGTTCATGAGCATAATCTTTTAGCTGGTATGACCTATCTGGAGTAATTGTGTTCCCTGTGCATTGTCATATTGATTGTATAGACACAGGAATCAGACCAGCCCACATGGGCATATGTACTTACTGGTAAATGTACTTACTGATGAAATTGGTAGGAATTCCTTCAGGTTAATGGCACGTATTTATATGCTACATTTATAGAATCATAGAATCATAGAATCATAGAATTATAGAGTTGGAAGAGACCACAAGGGCCATCCAGTCCAACCCCCTGCCATGCAGGAACTCCCAATTAAAGCATCCCCGACAGATGGTCATCCAGCCTCTGCTTAAAGATCTCCAAGGAAGAAGACTCCACCACACTCCGAGGGAGTGTGTTCCACTGTTGAACAGCCCTTACTGTCAGGAAGTTCCACCTAATGTTGAGGTAGAATCTCTTTTCCTGGACCTTAAATCCTTTGTTTCGGGTCCTAGTGTCTGGAGCAGCAGAAAACAAGCTTGTTCCCTCCTCAATATGACATCCCTTCAAATATTTAAACATGGCTATCATATCACCTCTCAGCCTTCTCTTCTCCAGGCTAAACATCCCCAGCTCCCTAAGTCATTCCTCATAGGGCTTGGTTTCCAGACCCTTTACCATTTTAGTTGCCCTCCTTTGGACACGCTCCAGTTTCTCCACATCCCTTTTGAATTGTGGTGCCCAGAACTGGACACAGTATTCCAGGTGAGGCCTGACCAAAGCAGAATAGAGTGGCACTATTACTTCTTTTGATCTAGACACTATACTCCTACTGATGCAGCCTAAAATTGCATTGGCCTTTTTAGTTCCTGCATTGCACTGTTGACTCATGTTCAACTTGTGGTCCACCGGATTCCTAGATCCCTTTCACACGTAGTCTCATTCAGCCAGGTGTCCCCCATCATATATCTGTGCTTTTCGTTTTTCTGCCCTAAGTGCAGTACCTTACATTTCTCCGTGTTGAATTTCATTTTGTTAGCTTTGGCCCAGCTTTCTAGTCTGTTCAAATCATTTTGAATTTTGATCCTATCCTCTGGGGTATTGGCTACTCCTCCTAATTTAGTTTCATCTGCAAATTTGATAACTATGCCCCCAATACCGTCATCCAAGTCATTAATAAAGATATTGAATAGCACTGGGCCCAGGACAGAGCCCTGTGGCACCCCACTGGTCATTTCTTTCCAGGTTGAAAAGGAGCCATTGTTGAGCACCCTTTGGGTTCAGCCAGTCAACCAATTACAAATTCATGTAACAGTTACTTTGTCTAGCCCACATTTTACCAGTTTGTTTGCAAGAATGTCATGGGGAACCTTGTCAAAGGCCTTACTGAAATCAAGATATACTATATCCACAGCATTCCCTTCATCTACCAAGCTGGTAATTTTATCAAAAAAAGAGATCAGATTTGTCTGAATGACCTGTTTCTCTGAAACCCATGTTGACTTTTTGTGATTATGAAATTACCTTCCAGAGGTTCACAGACTCTCTGTTTAATGATCTGCTCCAGAATCTTTCCTGGTATTGATGTCAGACTAACTGGATGATAATTGTTGGGATCCTCTTTTTTCCTCTTTTTGAAGATGGGGACAACATTTGCCCTCCTCCAGTCCGCTGGGACTTCTCCTGTTTTCCAGGAGTTCTCAAAGATTATTGCCAATGGTTCCGATATTACGTTTGCCAGTTCTTTTAATACCTTTGGATGTAATTCGTTTGGTCCTGGAGACTTATATTCATTTAGATTAACCAGGTATTCCTGTACTATCTCTTTACTTATTCTATGCTGAAATTCTCCTATTCTGTCCTCTGCTCTATTACCCTCAGGTTGAGCACCCTTTGCCTTTTCTGAGAAGACTGAAGCAAAGAAGGTGTTGAGTAATTCTGCCTTTTCTCTGTCCCCTGTTAACTTTTTGCCATCTTCTCCACACAGTGGCCCTACCATTTCCTTCTTCTTCCTTTTGCTGCTGACATACCCAAAAAAGCCCTTTTTATTGTTCTTAACCTCTCTAGCAAGCCTGAGTTCATTCTGCACTTTAGCTTTTCTGACTTTACCCCTACACATGCTAGCTATTTGTTTGAATTCCTCTTTGGTGATTTCCCCATTTTTCCATTTCGTATACATGTTCCGTTTAAAACTTAGTTCAGTTGCAAGTTCCTTAGTCATCCATCCCGGTTTCTTGATACACCTCCCATTTTTCCTCCTCGTTGGCACGGTTTGAAATTGTGCCTGCTCTTCCTCGTCCTCCTTGATAAGGGAAAGAGCTTGAAATCGATTCTGTAGCTGCAAGCTCCTAGAATGATCCCTGGTCTCCCTACTTCTGCGTGTGACATTCCTCCAGCGGTCTACCTCCTGTGTATGTGATGTGACCTTCTCTTCCCCAGCAACTTCCTCTGTGTGGTCCCCGTCCAAGACCGTTCGTTCTGTTCTGTCTAGGAAAGCTTCTTGCTCCTTAATATGCTGAAGTGTAGCTACCCGCACCTCCAGCTGCTGTACTTTCTCCTCCAAGATGGCTACCAACTTGCACTTGGAGCATGTGTAGTTCCCTTCATCTGTAGGTAAGAAGACAAACATCCCACAGGTATTGCAGGTGACGGCAGCAGTTCCTTCAGTGTCCATACTATTAATTAGTACCTGAAATTGGACTACGGCTTTCCTCCTCAAAGAAAATCCCTTGCTAACACCAGTGTTAAAGTCTGCTGATGACCAGAACTTTTCAACAGTTAGTAGTGGTTATAAAATTCTCTGGGAGCAGTTGTATAGAGTTACCTGGCTATCTCCACCCCATATTGACTTGCAAATGCAACTCAACAAAGCCCCACACGCTGAGCAACAGTCACACTCTCCCCAAGTGTTTTTAAAAAGAATTTAAAAACTCACCCACTCAAAATGGCTGCCTGGAAACAGCTTTCTTCCTCTTTCCTTGCAGGAACTGGCCTAGAAAGCCTCCTTCACCTTCTCCTTTCCTGGCAGAAACTGCGTGGAAAGCCTCCTTCTCTTTCTCCTTTCTTTCAGAAACTGGCCTGGAAAGCCTCCTCCTCCTTCCCCTGTCCTGGCCGAAACTGACCTGAAACTGGCCTCTGGGAGCAGTTGTATAGAGCTAACTGGCTAGCCCACCCCCTTTTGACTCGCAAATGTGACTCAACAACTTATATCCTGCTTTTCTTCAAGAAATTCAAGGTAGCATACCTAGTCCTCTGTCTTCCGACTTTATCACAAGTGAGTGATGCAGCACAGGTTGACTGTGAGAGAGTGATTCTTTGAAGATCATCTAGTCATCATATTTTAATGACTTTCTGTAGGAACTTTGGATGGGTGTATTGCAAGGACAAGAAACTTTAGAAGGCCTGGGAGGTAATTTTTGACCTCTGTTAACCTCTGTGGACTGAACTAGGTCTCCAAACTCTCCTCAACTGCTTCAAATCTACTTCTGGTTTCATATTTTTGTGTTTTGGGGGGTTGTAGTGTTATGTCAACCTTCCCCCATGGCAAAAACCTATCACTCCTGGAATCCTAAAGGAGTGATTTTCCCAGTGGGAAAATTGGTGGCATGTGGGAGGGAGCAGTATCAAAGTTACTTTGGAGGGGTTTGCAGACTTCAAAAACAGGCTCTGGGTCAATCTGTGACCAATTGAATGTACTTTGATCACTCCTGCCACAGTGGGTCACAGCCTTGTGTCCACTCATTTATTTCTGCTTGGATTAAGAATGCATGTATCTGTGCAATGATGCACCAACACCTTAAAATCATAGAATTGGAAGAGACTTCAAGGGCCATCAAGTCCAACCCCTTGCCATGTAGGAAAATAATCAAACCTTATAGCTATTGTCACCATAATGGCACTGCTTCATATCATTTCAGTGGTGTGATCTCCCATGAAATATGTAGGGCATACACCAAAAGTCAGTGTAGAAATGCTGGGCTATAGTTGTATCCTGGATATATTTGTACTATTATAGCAGACGTTAGGATCAGGTTGTTAAGTCCCCATATGCATTGCTTCTTTTAATGGGAATTTGCATGGATTTTCAATGAGACAATGGCTTAGATCCAAAGAACTGTGAACAGAAGAAGAAAATGCATCAGCAGTGTTCTGCAAACTCTTGCATAAGAACTTAAGGATGATTTCCTAGTGTGCCATGCCACAATCTTGGAGGCTGTGTTAGAGCAAAAGAAAATAAGGAAAAATATCATCTGTAGTGTATTGAAAAGTCTTAAGAAGTTGCTTTTACAAAGTCGTACACAACATATTACATTGTTCTATGCAGTCTTCAGCCATTTTGTGGGTGAGAGAGGTTTCAAATGGGCAGAATCATAGAGTTGGAAGAGACCTCAAGGGCAATCCAGTCCAACTCCCTGCCATGCAGGAACACACAATCAAAGCATCACCGAGAGATGGCTATCCAGTTCTGTTTAAAGACCTCCAAGAAAGAGACTCCACCACTCTCAGAGAGAGTGAGTTCCACTGTTGAACAGCTCTTACTGTCAGGAAGTTCTTCCTAATGTTGAGATGGAATCTCTTTTCCTGTAGCTTACATCCACTGTTCCATGTCCTATTCTCTGGAGCAGCAGAAAACAAGCCTGCTCCATCCTCAGTATGACACCCCTTCAAATACTTAAACAGGGTCACCATTCTGAGAAGGACTGCAAGAAACACAAAGGTATATGAACTTGCTATAGGATGTACATGGTCCATGGGGTGCAGAGATGGAGAATGATCCTTGATCTCCTTGCTGTTGTCTATCCCTGGTGTAGGACATGCAGAAAGTAGGGAGAGGAAATATTTGTTAAGCATATGTTCTCCTCTCACAGTAGGCTGTTTGGTTCCAGAGTAGACAAATAGCTGTTTGCACAGCATATCTCCATTAAATATATTAAATTCAAACCTTGCTACAATAAATATTATTTCCTCTCTGTTGGTAAATAATCTTTCCTTTTATTTATAGCACTCCTTCTCAGTATAGAGGACATCTATTCATATTCAGGTCCACACTGATCCTTGGCAATGGGCTCATCTTTTTGAGACTTGAAAGAGGTTTTTAGGACACATTTAAGTTTATCTTATAAACATGTAATTTGAAATATGTACTATGAAAACACCACAAAGTGGTGAATAGAATTTTTTAGCGTTTTGCTTTTCTAAGAGCCTAATCACTTGTTTTTTTCAAATGAACATGACATGGATATATGCAGGAGCAATAAAAGAGAACAAAATGGAGAAATGCTCAGTATAGATCAATCAGTATGGAGAGTGAGTCTATCACATTTATACCATATGCAGAGTAAACAGCACATTTATATGCTCTGGACTTAAAACAAATGAGTAATTCAAAGAAAACTTTGCTTTGTACCTTGTGTTCTGTTTTCAAAACTTTCATTTTTTTTAAAAAAATATTTCAGTGTTGTGGGATGCAATTTGTGAGAGTGGGGTTGAGGAGTGAAATACAATCAAGGCAATGGGTGTCTGGTGCCTAGTTTCTGTCAGTAGAACAGAGTGGAATGATGTGGGTGGTTCCAGGAACATTTGAAATGATGCTCTTTATTCAGTCGCTTTAAACAAATATAAATGTCTTACTGGAGACCAGAGATTAGTGCAATTTGGACTGCAGTGACAGCCTCCTTTGGTTATTCTTAACCACATATTTTTAAAACAACCCCAATTTTTGGACATTTCTTGGCATGTATAGCTCACCTCTCACCATTTAAATGAATGGGATCCCAGCTGACACAATAAAGCTTCTGGTAATAAAAATCATTCAACTTGTGCTACAAGTTATAAGTTGGGGAGCCAGGCAATCAATACAATTTGAAACAGCTTCTCTCATGTGGTGGGGTGTGTGTACTGTTTGTCATTTTACCATATATATTTTTTGCTCCCCTCACCTTTTAAAGTCTTGCACGCCCCCACAAAAACAGGAGACAGTGGACCAGGAGCTCTGGTTGTAAAAACAAAGCTTGTACAGGCCTGAGAAGGTGAGAAGGAGGGTGAGAATGACTGGGCATGTGGTGCACTGGCCACTAGTATCCCCCAGGAAACCTGACTAGGAAAATGGAGTTTAGAAACAATATTTTTGCATAAAAGATTTGCCAGCTTGAGTCCTTTCTTGGCAGGGGGAAGAAGTAGGTATAAATAAAGAGGAGGCAGATGGGCAGCAGCAGCCTGTACAAAAACCAGAATTTTTCTCATCCCCACTGAAACTCACATGGTTTTGTGCAAAAGAACACACACACACACATATATTTTGGAACAAGAAACCATTGATTGTGGACTGAAAATGTGGGTTTTGGAAAGTGTTTTGTGTGCAAAACATTGAAAATCTACATTTTCCACACAAAAAATATTTTCTGTATAGCCATAGGAGTTTTCTTGTGCAGGACCACTGTTTTTTGGGAGGGAAACCTGGCAGTTTTGCACAAAACACACGATTTATATCTGGAAACATAATTTTCAGAAGAAGAAGAAGAAATTGTTGTTGCAGTTTTGTGCAGAACAATTTCATAAAATACTTCAGGATGTACAAATACCAGGCAAAAGATACACAGAAATATTTGTTTGGTCCCACAACAGGGAGAAAACTGCAGAAACTATTCTAGAGTTATGCATTTGTGACATTTTTTATTCATGATTGTTACATATTCTCTTGTTTAGGGTCTACATAAGGACAATGAAAGTCTTCCAATCCCCACTTACTGCCAGCTGCTGCTGCAGCTAATGAGGCCTTGTTCACCTGTACATTGAGAAGTAGAAGAGACAGTGTGCTGTAGTGGTTTAAGCATTGAACTATGACTCTGGAGACCAGGGTTCAATTCCCAGCTTGGCCATGAAACCTACTGGGTGACCTTGGGCAAGGCACATGCTTTCAGCTTCAGGGGAAGGCAATGGATGGCAAACTTCCTCTGAACAAATCTTGCCAAGCAAACCCCATGATAGGTTCACTTTAGAGTCACCATATGTCAGAAATGACTTGAAGGCACACAACACACACAGAGACCTGACTGCCCCCCCCCCCCCCAGACTCCTGTGTGATCTTTACCACAAGGGAGGATTGGGACAGGTACCCTGTTTCTGGCTGTCACAGCAGGATCATTCACATGAGGGGTGGGAACATCAGTCAGCTACTTCCCGATCAATAGGGGAATTCATCAATTGCAGCAGTTAATGCCTATTAACTGGGGATTGAAGTGAGTCAAGTCACAAGACACTTATGTAGCTACAGAACACATTCAAAACTGTAGTGAATTCCAGTCATGATCAACTAATAGGTTAGAGAAGTTACAGACAATATCATATGACAAGTATGTTTGGTGGCATTTCTGTCACATAGATTTCAATGCAAGGCTCCACATGGAAAACACTGTAAACAAATTTTAGAATTAGGTAATTCTTTTCTGACTAGGAAAACATTCTATACTGTTGTGTTCTTGCTGCCTCTAAATGATGTCAAAAACAAGATGGCCTTTTCTTTTCTTTTTTCTTTGGTTTTTACACCCATGCTCCAATAGTTGTGGGCAGTGGCATCCCTAAGGTTGGTGTCACCCAGTGTGGTAACTCATGGTGTCACCCCCCCCCCCATTGGCCTCTTCCTATTTCACACCATACAGAATCCTTAGTAATGCTTTTTTGCACTAATGGTACTCGTAAATTATAATTCCCATATACCACTGAATGTAATGCTAATAGTTGTGACATAAAACAATTAGCAAAATTAATATTACAATTCAAATTGCAATAGCATACACACAGCCTAAATGTATTTACAGATATATAGTGAAGATCTGGTTAAATTGTAATGTTTTAAAGAAAATTTGAAAAGAATTTAAAATTTCAAAAAAATTAAAAAAAATTAAAAATTGAAATTTTGAAATTTCAATTTTTAAAAAATTCTTGGGCCTCTCCCTTCTCATCTCACTGAGCTTCTCCCCACTCCCACCATCTCTCAAAGCATTTTAAAGGGAAGCAGATGAATGCTACAGCCTGTTTCTGCCAAAAGGTATGTAGAAGAAAAGGAAAAGTGGTGTCACCCCCCCCCCCCTTTAGGGTGTCACCTGGTGCGGTCTGCACCCCTGCACACCCTAGTGACATCACTGGTTGTGGAATAAATAATTAATTAGTCAAACACCAACATTTAAATCCAGCATTTTCTTTTGAAAGTTTAATATAGCTTTAGATAAAACTGAGCTTGCAGTATTAATGAATACAAGAATTTGTTAATTTTATATTATCCAAATATACTTGTACATTTATACAGTTATAGATTTCATGCCTGAAAATGCAACCAGCTGTTTCTAATTTGAATATATACAATTTACAGTATAATTCAAGCATAAATTCAGCAGTCAAAAACACAGACCTGCTGTGCAGTCGAACAGAATTGGCTTTGTAGCATAAGCACTAGGATTGGGCAAAAATATGAATAATGAAACTGAAGTGTTTGCTAGATTAATAACAAAGGCTATTAAATGCAAACTAATTTTAAAAGTTGCTACAGTAGGGAAAGGGGATAAATATGCCCTCATTTTATGTTTTACTGTACTGGTGAAAAGCAAGTATATTTAAATTTAAACACACGTCACAGTGCTAGCATGCCAAGGGATGGCTGAACAATCATGATTCTGGCAATGAAAGGGAAAGCCTAACTTAATAAATCAAGCCCCTTTTTCCTATGGTAAAATATTTTAGATGCCTTGACTGAACCAAAGGTAACTCTTTATTTCACCATGATATATTACATAACCTTAACAGTGGGAAAAAAGGGGGATCCAGTTACAGTCTGATAGTTCACACCACAAAAATATGATCTTGCATTTCTTGTTAACTAGCTGCTATTATTCCTATGCAATCTTGGATCCTAATGTGTGAGTATACGTTGATTGTGCCAAGGTTTAATAATAAAACTTGGATAAAATTAACTTTTAAAGTAATGAGACAGGCAAATATCACATAATGTGCAACCATTATACTTAAGAAGAGAGAGAGATTGCAAGGTGAGGTTTTAGTGAAATGTACATGACAAAGTAATAAAATACATATTTTGAAGAGAACTGGGTGTAGAGCAACCATGTGTCAGTTCTTTTTATCTGATACATCGCAGAATTTTGGTCACATTCTGTATTTCTGATGTGTTGTTGCTATTTTGGCAGTGAATTACAGATAGTGCAATGACTTCACAATTTGATCTGAAGTCTAAAAACATGCATGTCAAGGCAGAGATTTAAAATCAGTAAACAAGTAAATGCAGAGCCCATACAAATGCAACATGATAATCACAATAGTTCCCTGTGGTATTTTGGGATTCACTTGGTTCCTCAAGCAGTGTAGAACAGTCAGCTTTTCATTGCTGATAATAGGTCAGAAAATGGTTGAATAAGTTCAGGCATGTAGTAGATCTGCTATGACTCTTGTAAATCATATATTCTGACTGATGAATGGCCAGTCGCTGTTTTAAATGGTTCAGAGCCCTTTGAGATGTTAATGGACTTACATTTTATTTAGATAAATGTATGTTCCTAGAATAAAAGAATGCTAACCACGCAGTCCTATGCATATTTTTTTTTTTAACTTGGGAGCAGACCAGGAAAATCTGTGGGATTCACTTCCAAGTTAAGAATGCAGCATAGTTTAATGCTGTCCCTCACTACAGTAACATAACTTTAAAATAATTAAATATAAATTGCTTCACAAAGAGTCCAAATCTTGTAATTACTCGGTTTAAGTAACCCAATTTTGTATGTTTCTCCTAATAGTTGCTTAATATTTTTACTGAATAATTCTTAAATATTGTTTTACTGAAAATAGGAAGATGAGAATAATTTTGAATAATTTAGAAACAAAATGACACTGCTGTCAATAAATGTCTTGTTAGCACTTGCATTCACATCCCTATGTCCACCCCTTGATGATACCAACATCTAAAAATAAGTAGGCTGTGTGAAAGAGCCAACATGGCATAGTGGGTTAAGCGTTGGACTATGACTCTGGAAACCAGGGTTCAAATCCTGGCTCAGCCATGTAAACCCACTGGAGGACCTTGGACAAGTCATACTCTCTCAGCCTCAAAGGATGCCAACCTTTCTGAAGAAACATAACAATAAAACCCCATGACAGATTCACCTTAAGGTCACCGTAAGTCAGAAACAACTTGAAGGCACACAATGAAGAAGATGTGAAATAGACATCTGAAAGCAATTATATATCTTCCATATCACTTCACAGCACCTCATGCACAAAGGCTTACATCCAAGGAAGCAATTATAAGGACCAATCCCTATTCAAGTCTGTTCTTTCTTTCACCTGTAGCCCCTGTGTCATACCTCATGCTTTTCCATAATTTTCCAGCCTCATGGTGTAGCTTTTGGGGAGGCACAAGAAGCTGTACCAGGAAGAGATGGGAAAGCCCTTTTCCATGAATAATTTGTTGGAATAAGTAAAAACAGTTTGCTAAGAGGGGCAGTTCAGAATTTATGATACAAGTCATCAAGTGGTGGACATTCATAAGTGGAGTCAACCCTCAGTACATTAAACATACACATATAAAAATGTTCAGTTCAGAAGCAACAATAATCAGAATAAAACCTTTTGACAGGGTTTGTAAAGAACTCCTGGTTATTTTAAAACTCTCCTCAACCAGTCTCCTAATGTGAAACTATTTCATCCCATCAAATCAATTTTTCCATTATTTGATTGTTGTTTAGGACAAGATTTAGCTACGGTTGGATTACTGCTGGATAAAAAACCCAACATGTAAAAAAGTAAAATTTGGCATGCTGACATTTGCCATTATGGTCTCACAGTTTACTTATTCTTCTAAGTCAAAATTAAAATCCAAACAACATTTCTGCGATAAAACAATATACAGACTGAAAAACTTGGCTGAACTTTGGGTGTGTGCATTGGGTTTTTTTGGCTCTGCTCCATGAACACAGAATAAGGTCTAGTCTCAAAGAAAAATACTGTGTTCTCCAATGAGCTTTGGATTGCTCTATCTTTAGCAGCAGTCTACACTCACCACATCATATTATGGCAAAGTTAGGGAAATTTCCCCAAAAGTTTCTGACATGGCCAGGGGAGCTGCTGCTGATTCAGGGATATGGAGAGAGTGAGAAGCTCTTCCGGATGCACACAAGCCCTTGAGTATCTCCTTGGATCCTGACTAAAGGTTTTGCATTTGATTGACAATAGTAACATTTTTGCCTAGGGGACTTTTCTTTGCATGCAGAGGGCTTCAATTATCTTCTTATTTGGAAGGCATTTTATCTATAATCAGGTAACTGCATTTATTTATCTTCCCCATAGCATGTAGCGCACTTTCCATAATTAAGCCACCTGGGTTTTTATATTAAACCTTTTTTTTCTTGTCCTACAGGCACCTCTGGCATGATATACCTTGATCCCTGATGTCTTAATGTGCACAGCACATTGTAAACTTATTACAGGCTATATTTTTATGGGCTAGTCCTACTATAAGAAGTAATCCTATTATTAGGAATTTGGCTCTTGTTTTAGTGCAAAGGGTGGGATTAGGATTATATGACTTCCAGTTGACTTTTTAAAAATTGCTATTGGTTCATAATTATGTGAATTTGGTAAAACAACTGAGCATGCTGGATTCCTGCTATCTGGGGTCGGGGGGCAGGGGGCGCGGGGAACCTAAGAGCTTAGTGCAGTAAGTCTGCCTTTGTCAAGATTACAATGGATACGAGGCTTTTGTTTTTATAGCTAATTTGCTCTTAACTAGTAATTGGCAAAATCAGTCCCTGTGAGGCTTTGCATCACCCAGCCACCCTTGTTGTTGAATTTCTGTGGAAATGCTAGAGAGCACAGCAGATTATGACAATGTCTGTTGGGCACTCTCACAATGCTTTGTATTGGTTTCTGGATGTCCATAAATGCAGTTTTCACCTGTGTGAACCACTTATCTGCTACTGAATTTTGTAATCAGTGGAATTACACTGCAACTCTAACTGAAGAAAAATGAGGCTTACTATTCAACTTTGTCCCCTGCCGAGCCTCTGACTTACTTGGCAACTTATTTCAAGAAATGTTGTGTGCAAAAATGGTTGTTAATGCCTTTCCTTCTTGTTTCATCAGCATTATTTGGGTTCCTATATGAGTATGTAGAAGCAAGTACAAAGGATTTATAGTGTTTGGTGTATAAGCTATGACCTTTTTAATAGATTTGGCCCTTTATACCTGATATAACCTATTTTGCTAGCAGGTAATATGAGAGCCATCATGATGTAGTGGTTTGAGTGTTGGAATATGATTCTGGATGGCAATGGTAAACCCTCTCTGAAGAAACCTGCCAAGAAAGCCCTGTGATAGATTCACCTTAAGGTTGCCATAAGTTGGAAATGACTTGAAGGCACACAAGAACAACAATATGAGTATAGTGTTGGGCTACAAGGATATTTTTTAAAAATCCTTTTTGTACACTAACTGATAAAGGTTCAAATACATTATTAAGACCATTGCATGACAATATTTCTTGTGATGTAGTTTTGACTCATAATCAGTTTTCATCTTTATTTCCTTTAATGTACCAGTGAAGGAGTTAGGTAAATTCACACTGAAAATGATTGCCACAAAAGGGCTGTCTGTAATGTGCGAGAGCACCCCACATCCCAAAGTAGCAAATACTAACATAGGAGTCATCATGAAAGAAACCTCAACGTAGATTGAGATAATAATAATAATAATAATAATAATAATAATGTGAAGTCGTAGGCTTTCATGGCCAGCATCCATAGTTTTTGTGGGTTTTTCGGGCTGTGTGGCCATGGTCTAGAAGAGTTTCTTTCTGACGTTTCGCCAGCATCTGTGGCTAGCATCTTCAGAGAAAACTGAATTGGAGGAGCATGGGTCTATATATACTGTGAGACCTTGGGTAGGGAGGAGTGGTTCCCAAGTGAACTGTGTGTTCTGTGTTGAATAGGTATTGTTCTGTTGTTAATGGCATAACTTCAGGGTATGCAATCAAGGGTATTCGATATGTGGTTCCGATACATGGATGACACTTTCACCATTTGGAGCCATGGAGAAGAAGACCGGGCAAAACGCATCTGTGAACGCCACTTCTTGGAAGAGGAAGGGCTGCCAGACCCAGAAAAACCCAGAGGACTGAAGACAAGCAGCCACCCAAAGGGAAGGTATTTTTACCATATATCAAAGGAGTCACAGACAGAATTGGGAAAGTAGTGAGGAAACACAACCTCCAAATGGTTTACAAACCAACCAAGAAAATCCAACAAATGCTGCACTCAGTGAAGGACAGGAGAGACCCTCTCACAGCCACAGGAGTTTACCGCATACCATGAAGCTGCGGACAAGTCTACATAGGGACCACCAAACGCAGTGTCCAAACACGAATCAAGGAACATGAGAGACACTGCAGACTGGGCCAGCCAGAAAAATCAGCAGTAGCAGAACACATCAAAAACCATCCTGGGCATAAAATGCTGTTTGAAAACACTGAAATTCTGGACCATGCCAACAACTATCAGGTCAGAATGCACAGGGAAGCCATCGAAATCCACAAACATTTGGACAACTTCAACAGGAAAGAAGAAACACTTAAAGTAAACAAGATATGGCTACCAGTCCTACAAAATAAGAGATTCAGCACTCAGCATATGCAAATGGAAAACCAACCGGGGTCAGGGGCTTCCCTAGCAGACAATAGCAGACAATCTCCCTGATTGCATATCCTTACCTGGAAGCCATGCCATCAACAACAGAACAATACCTATTCAACACAGAACAATACACAGTTTACATGGGAATAGCAGACAATACCCTTGATTGCATACCCTGAAGTTATGCCATTAACAACAGAACAATACCTATTCAACACAGAACACACAGTTCACCTGGGAACCACTCCTCCCTACCCAGGGTCTCACAGTATATATAGACCCATGCTCCTCCAATTCAGTTTTCTCTGAAGATGCTAGCCACAGATGCTGGCGAAACGTCAGAAAGAAACTCTTCTAGACCATGGCCACACAGCCCGAAAAACCCACAAATAATAATAATAATAATAATAATAATAATAATAATAATAATAATAAAAAATTTATATCCCGCCCCTCTGCAGAGCAATCGGAGCGGCTTAGTTCCTAAAATTCTCAATATTCCTCCGGGGCACTGGACATCCAAGAAGCTATTAATGGTGATAATGTTAGGCACACCTTTACAGGTTACAGACAAATCCCTCCCAGAACATTAAAGACCCTTTCTAATACAGAGCTATTTTTGTCTAGAGCTTGGAATGTTAGTTTTCAAAATTAATTTGATAATTTATAAGACATTGAGAAATTAATTTACTAGCATAAACAAACTCATCACATTATCATTGCTGGCCAGAATCCTTTTGGGGACTTAACATCCTTGTAAAAGGACTTACGTATATGGGAATTAGAATTGCACAATTGTGTAATGTCTATATTTAGTAGAGGGCTGTTGTTACATTACTAAGTAGCAAATCCAGTAAAGTGCCCAATGAGCATTAGTGCCCAGTGCACAATGGGACTGATGCATATGACAAACATACACATTGGTCCCAATGCACATTGCATCAGTCCCAATGTGTATCACATTGGTCCTGATGTGCATATTGGACACAATTGCTGGTGTCCCATTAGATATCTTTGCAATTTAGTAAAGGGCTTTTTAGTCCCTGCATAGCTAGGTTTATGTAAAATTACATAATGTAACTGGTCATATGGGATTCTAGTAAATACTTATTGGTCAAACCACTAGCATGGGGCCAGACCAAGAATTACACAGGATGGCAAGGAGGTTATCATTGTTGACCTCAGGGGAGCACATTTTGTTATTGCTTTCTTTGAAAGAACCCTTTTTTGTCCTTTAAATGTTGCCCTCCTCCAACCTAGATTTTCCCCACTGTGAACTACAAAGTACATGGCAAGACTGGTGTTTGGGGAAGGTAGGAGTCTAGAATATCTAAAAACTGTCAAGTTGGAGAAGGCTGTCCCAAAGCATGCAATCTCATTTTAACAACCTCTTCAGTTTACCATTATCTACAGGCCTATTTTCTTTCCAATACCATCAACACATACATTCCACCCACTTTGGCAATGCCTTGTTTGGTACACGTTAATAAGGAATTATTTATTACAAGCAGAAGGCACTGATCCACTTTAAATACAGCAAAAAGTGGATAGTTACAAAGATCAGTCAGAGACTCAAGAAATCTTAATCTGTTTGAAAGTCTGAGTTTATATTGAACATTTGTCTGCACAACTGAATCACTGCATCCTTTTGATTCCTCCTCTCCCAGTCAAGATACACAGCCTGCAAAGATCAGTAGTATGGCACAGATGTTGCACATAGGACCCAGGGATCTCTAATACAATCTGTGGCACCTTCAGTTTAAATTATCAGAAATCTAACAAGGCCCACCTCTCTCTGCATCCCTTTTGCCTTAAATGTATCATTATAAGGGAGTGGGTAAGGAGGAGGAGAAGAAAATGAAATGGAAATGGGTGTTGAGAAAGGGAGAGAAAGGAGCCAATGAAGAAATGAGTGATGGGACTAATGAATTTAATTACTCAAGAACCTATAGTAATGCATGAAAGAACTGCAAATGGGTTCACTGCAGCTCTCCCCAAATAATATATATTATACAATATTGTACAACAGAGGTCAGTCCAGACTACCATCACTTGAGGGGGAGAAGTTACTGAAGAGTTACTGAGAGTCATAATCTAGCCCTCGGAAAGGCTCTAGATAAATTCCTTTTCTACAGGCTATATGAGGGCACCTGACTTTTAATCCCAAAAAGGCCTTCCTGAAAAGACCAAAGTACTATTACATAATAACTGTATGTTATTACATAATATATAGTAGAAAGCAGACCAGAATGGACAGAGGACAGAATCACAGTGCACCATCATACCCAGAATGTCTTCTCTTTCCATGCAGGCTCATAGGGGGACATTCTGAAGGGTCATTGGCTGTCTGAGGCCTCAGTCAGCTAAGTAAGCAAATCTCACTTCACTACTGCTTTTATGCTCTTCTTTCTTTCTTTTCCCCCTTAGTTAGTTGTTCTGCTCCACAAATCTGGCTATGTGACTTAGGATCCAGAAATTTCTCTGTCCCTCCTCCTCCCTGTTACCTTCACAAAGAAGCCACACAGATTAGTTTGCCTAACAACAAAGCCATTTGACACATTTTCTCTAATTCTAACTTTTTTTTTCCTGAGGCAAGGGGCCTTCTTGTGCAACTGAATTTGACAGAGAAAGAGGCATCTATCCTAATGAATTATAATGAACTAATCTACTAAAGTATATTTTTAACTTCAGTGTTAACCGGGGAATCTAAAAAGTTACTTGAAATCACTCGAACAATTTTATAAATTAATAACTTAATGAATTAATTCCAAGCTCTGTTCTTATCTGAGGTTTCCAACTGTCCAACTTCACTGATCAAAGTACTAGATCTGGAAACATTTATTTATTTAGTGTAAGAAGTAATTTTATCATCTGAAGGAAGCAATCAGCATAATAAATTGAGAAAATATTTCCATTTTGAACGTTTCTTCCTACTTATTTAATGAATATGAAATGAGTATCACAAGTACATGCTTTGAATTGTTTCTAAATTGTTTCTAAGAAGGAAAGTCTTCCTGGAATGTCATCCATTCACAGACACTGCTGAGAGAGATCTTGTTCAGCAATGGTAGCAACAAGGTGGAGGCAGAAAAAAAAAAAAGGCCAGAGATGTAGCGGTTGTGAAGGAACACAAAGTCATTTTCGGTGTTGTCAGGAAAGGACAACTGCTGGCTCTGAGCAATCTATTTCTTCAAATTCTGACTGAGAGGTGGGGTCAAAATAAAACAAAGAATTTCTGGGAAGACTGGCTCATACAGTTGCCTGTCCTGTGGCACAGAGTGCATAAACTCCAAAGACATCATCTCAATCTGCCCTATCACTGGAGAAGTAAATGCTCAAATTTGGCAGCTTTCCCCTCCTGACAATGACTTTGCCTTCTCTCACTGCAGCTGCATGACCCTGGAAGAAATGGAACTACCAGTGTAAGGACAATTACACTAGCATAGTGCACCAGCAGGGTTCAAGTGTTTTTGTATAAAGCATAGATATGGGGTTCTCTATAGCGAAAGAAAAAGTAAAGGAAAAAGCTAAAGCAAATAAATAAGAAGCTTAAGGTTGTATATGTTTTGGTGTTCAGATTTCTCCATATCTCTAGCCTTAAGAAAGAAAACATGCACAATAACTGTCTGAAGAAAAATATCACAATTTACATCAAGAAAAAAATGTGCATGTTTCAGCCAGTGTGAAATAATTGAATGTTCTACTGATTGAAACAGAAAATATGTAAGAACTTGTTTAGATTTTAACAAAAGGGCTGATCCAAATTTTTCATGTTGCAATCAACCCTACTATACAGTCTTCACTTTCAGGGGAACAATTATTTGGTGGAAAGGGGACTTGACAGCAGAATTTTTTCCCAATAGGGAGGATGTAATGGACAAAGCTTTGATGTTCAAAATGTTTAACTTTGGCTGGACTGTGTCCATTACAAATTAATCTATAACCTGCCTGTTGGTAGCCCAATTTCATGTTTTACTCACTATTTAACAATTAAGAAATATAGGAGAATAACACCCCATTTACATTTTTCCCCAGAATATACAGTATAAATATAGTAAGAACCATGCCATAAAACTATTTGCAAAATTTGCACACTATTATTGCATGCTTGTGGTGATATTACATGCCAATTAATATTAGCTTTTTAACTTTCATGTGGCCCTAAGTTGAATGTCAGATCTTCTACCAAGTCCTGTGTTGGAGAATGGTGTTGTCCCAGAGTGCACGTAGTTCTAAGCAAATAGTCATCAAATGCTATTACATTGTGTTTATTTTCCTGCCCAAATTGGGCTGAATGGCAATTCAAACTTGAAATGATACCCAAAATGTTATGTAAATCGATCAGAATTCATTTTCCTCAGTTTTGGGGGGAGGTTTCCTTCCATTCTACCTCCCCCTCCTCCTCCTGATAATTTTTGAAGTTTTGGTGGCAAGTCTGAAATAGATTGGCTCATAGGATCTGATAGTATCTTCGTAGTTTTAGATACAAGTTTCTCTTCAGAATTACCAGGGACAGAACTTATTCGCTGAAGTTTCATAGGAAGGTCCCCCATGCTGTAGGCCTTTTCTGATGTAGTAGAACTCATTCTCAATAGTTTTTTAGGAAAGTCTTCTCTTCCAGTCATTTTCTGCAGTTTTGAGGGTATCTTTGTACCAATGTCATCTAACCCATCGAGACATTCCACAGAATTATTCCTTTCTTTACTGTTACCCACGGCTGGTGCTATTAAAGGAGAGGACATAAGTAGCATTTCTTCCTGTTCTTTAACACTGTAAGGTGGAGTAGGGACTTCAAATGTTGCATGGAATTGGGAATAATCTACTTTGAAGAATCCTTCCTCTAAGGAAATAACAGGGAAGAAACGATGACCCCAGAGAACTTCATCTTCTGTATAGGATGTTCGGGCTTGACAAGTCATCCCTATTGTAAAAAAGCAAACAAATGTTTGATCAATCACTTCAAAATAAAATTATCTAGACTACATTTAACACACTTGGCTTTAACATTTTACTCTGTGTCCCTAAGCACACATAGATTTAAGTTCCAGTTACATCAAATTGGCAGTGATTTAAAATACCTCATGAAAGTAGTTTCCACATAACACAGAAGAGGGGAAAGCCTGAAGTCCAGTTTTCAGCCCCAAGTGTCTTCCAAGCTCATATATCTTTTTTGTCATTTTGGAGGGATGAATTCAATGTTTTCCTGGTGTAATATCCATACCCTCTCAAAACCCACCTCTCTTGCTGCCCTCTCCCAACATGGCCATGTGGTGGCTGATGGAGGCCTATTTCCTCTTATAGACAGCATCCACTAGCACCTCCCATGGATAATTTGGATGTAGCAGAGGATGACATTGTTGTTCTGTTTTTAATTATAGCAACATGGGGTGGAACAGAAAAGCAGGAAGGAGCGGCCAGAGGCCACTTCCACCTTGAATGCCGCAGGATTGCGGAAACCACATGTCATGGTCCTGATGCCAGCCCCTGCCATGGTCCCAAATAGACTGTGGGAAGGAGCGGAAAAGATCTGCTCCTTTTGCGGCTGAGTTTGGGCCATGTTTGGTGGCCTGGGAGCAACCCCAGTGCAGCTACATGACATGTCATCTAAACACCATGCCCCCAAGCTGTACAGAAGGTTAGATTTTTTTATTATATTAATAAAGTTTATTAAAAATAAATAAATAAACACCACACCCTGAAGCAGTGCAGAAGCTGCCTTTTTATGCCCATCTATTTCAAATCCATGTTTCTTGCCCAGCCTTGACTTTCCTACTACTGCACAGTGGTTTCAGGAAAAGCAGCAAAAGACTGATGAGGTTTTTTGGGGTGGGTGGGGGGAGGAGGCTGATTGTAATTCCACATGGGCATAACTTTATACCCTCAGTGAAGAATTGTGGCCATCATGTAGCAAAATGCTAGAATCAGAATTTCTGTTGATGTTAACACAGATTATTACAAAAAATGGCATATGTTATGTAGAAGAGGGGGAGAAAGATACATGCTTTGCTTAAATTTTGAGAATTTCAAATTTCATGTCTATCTAATATCACTAATATGTTCTTAAGCATAAAGGAAAGGCATTATTTTAGATAAATATTACCTGATTGCTGCTGTTCTATTATGATCAGAGAAGAAAGTTGCTCATGACCACACTCTATACTTGCCAAATGAGATTCTGTTGGAACTTTCCTCTCCATGGTTGCTGCTGTACACCACAATTTAATGATTATTGGAACCATAGACAAGTCTAATTTTGTGTATACCATGTACACAGTGTTATATTTTAACTGGAGAGACCTATGACCAAATACCAGTTGAGCCATGAAGCTCATGGATAAGCTTGAGTCAGTTGCTGTTTTCTAGTCTGGTCTATGACACAAGGGATAATGGAGCATTAAAAAAGTGATAAATCATATTTATGACTAGCCACCCAATACATCTCAAAAGACTAAAGTACAAATAGTGGGGTACAAATAGATATTCATAACATCTAGGAGTATATTTATCTCTGCAGTCAGTGTGTTATCTTGCTACTGCTGAAGAAAAAAGTCATTATACTAGAATCTGGGGGTAGTTTCTGACAGTAAGTCTGATTGCTTATCCACTTTTTTTACTTTCAGGAGACAGTGATGCTCATTAGCATTAATTAAGGCAAAACATGCAGAGCTAAAATAATTATGATGTAGGAAAGAGTCAGTTATATACAACAGGCAACAAAAGTCACACCTGTATCCTAATTCAAAGTAAGTTTCCTCTCCTTAAAAATAATCATTGTTTTCTTTTCCTTGCTTTTCCTTTTTTTATCTAGCAATATTGCTGTTGTTCTTTATTTTATTCATTTATTATTTTTATTTAAAGTATTTATGCATAGCCTCCCAGTCAATAAGGGCTCCAGAGGTGATGAATAAATGAAAATCATTAAAATAATACAAAGATTAAAGCATTTTTTAAAAAAAACCACTGAAATACTCTTTAAAAACTCCGAAAAGCAGTCCAAAAACAATCCAGTTTGAAAATAGTTAAAACAGCAAACACTGAATGGGAACAGCACTGTTTTGGCTTCAAAGAGAGCTTCACTTGGGTAAAGAATGCCACAGTGGGGCACTGCTACAGAGAAAATTTCAGATACCCACAAGCCTAACTTCACATGGTGTTGGGGCATGCAATAGGGCCTCCTGTGAAGATCTAAAATTTCTGACAGGCTCATATGGGAGAAAGTGGTCTTTAGATATCTTGGCCTGAAGTCATTTGAGGCTTCGTAAGTCAACACCAGCACCTTGAATTGAGATATGAAGTAAATTGGAAACCAGTGTTCTTAAAGAACCAGTGCTATATGGTCTTTAAACTGCATACCTGACACCAGTCTGGCTGCTGCATTTTGCACAAGCTATAGCTACCAAACTTTTTTCAAAGGCAGCCCCACAAAGAATGCATTGTGGTAAATTAACTGAGAGATAACTAAGGCATGAACCACTGGAGGAAGATCTGCCATCCCTAAGAAATGACACAGCTAGCACACTAGGTGAAGGTACTCCTGGCCACTGCAGAAATCTGACTTTCCAGAAGCAGTAATGGATCCAAAAGCATCCCCAAACTATGTACCTAATTTTTCTGAGGGTGTGTAGGTGACTAAGGCTGTTTATGTTCCATAATCAGGCCTGAACCCAGATTGAACTGGGTCCAGGTAATCTGTTTGATCCAGGAAAGCCTGGAGTTGTGTTGCCACCACTCAGTATAGGACCTTACATTGTCTCAAAGGGGCTAAGCAGACGGGCGGCCATGGGCCGCCCTGGGAAGCTGCGCCACGGGACCGAGGCATCCCCATGTCTTGATCCTGCGGCACAGCTTTGCCGCCCCTGAAAGGAGCGCTAAAGCAGCGCTCCTTTCACAAATCAGCGAAAGTGCGCCACAAAAGGCTGCGGCACACTTTCGGCGACTTTTCCGCTGTAGCGTTTGCGAACGCTGCGGCGGGAGGTCCTCCTTGGAGCACTGGCCATACGGAGGGCCGGCTGCTCTGAGGACGACCTCAGGAGAGGGTTGGGGTGCCGAGAATGCGGCTGCCCCTCCCCTTCCCTGCCCCAAGACGGCCTTTTAAGCCATCTGCTTAGGCCCATAGTTACTTCAGGAGGTGGGGTCCAATGAAGATATTTTCAACAAAGAGAAGTTGGAACATAGCCCTTTTTCAAAAAATCTTTTACAAACCTCCAAGACCCAACTGGCCAGCCTTCCTCTTTAATTAGCTAGGATAGACATGGGTCTACTTTAATTAGCTAGGATAGACAGATGGTTGGCCTCACCACTCCAAGCAACTTGTCCACATCATCATGTTGAACAACTTGAAACTCATCTATCAAAAGCCAGAACAAATATGAGTAATTTTATCTGCAAAATATTTAGCAAATCTGTCACAGCGCTTTTCTGAAGGTTCTTCCTCTGAAGAATGAGGTCTAGGCCTCAGCCATGTTGGCCAATAGTCCTATGTTGGCCAATAGCTCCTGGGATTCTGGGAGCTGAAGTCCCTCGGCCCTTAAAGGGGAAAGGTTGCCTACCCCTGGTCTAGGATGTATTAGTCCTTTAACTATGCAGAACAGCTGCACTGGATGAGATTGAGCTCGTGGAATAGAGGCAACAAAAGAATTGTTTCTTTGCTGCCCTCACAGCTGCAAAGTAGGTTCTAAAATGAGATTTAACTCATGCTTGATTACATTCATCCTGGGACTTTCTCCACCATCGCTCTAGCTGCCTACCCAAGCACTTCATGGCCCTGAGCTTCTCAGAAAACCAAGGAGCATATATATGCTCTGCACCAAAGTAAATGACGCTTGAGATCACTATGTCAATTGTCTGGTTCAACTCTCTATTTCATAGATCAACCAGGACACCTACAGAATCACCAACTCTATCAGTTGGAAAATCCCCCAGAGTGTTCAGGAATCCTTTTGAATTCATTAGTCTCTGAGGGCAACAGAAAAGCAACAGACATTTGACTTACATTTCAAACATATTTGATATTTGCAAAAAGAATTGAAGTAATGCAATGTCACAGGTTATAATCCCTGAAACAATGAAGAGAAATGTAAGATAACGATATGGGTTGTTCACCAGGAAATTAAAAATTCTTTTACTAGAATCTATATTATTAGGAGTAACATCCACTAAATACACTTAATTATAACAGTTCAGAGGAACTGTTATAATGCATTTGCATTATGACAGAATGCATCTGAGGAAGTAGACTGAAGTCTACGAAAGCTCATGCTGCCAGTTTCTTTCTTTCAGTTAGTCTCAAAGGTGCTACAAGATCTCTCTACATACTGATTCTACAGACTAACACGGCTATATCTTTGAATTCTATAACAGTTCAGACAGGGAGGTTTTCATTTTTATAAACTTGGTAATTTTTGAGAAGAAACAGAAAAGATCACTGTGAAAGACTGAAGAAAAGGAAAGAGTTACATGTCATATTGAACTGTGGAGGGCAAAGAGGCATCACATCACCCCCAATAGGCACACACAAATACACATACACACACACACATCTGTTTGCCCTGCTGGAGGGAAATGCAGGAGGCTGTAGTTGAAGGACCAACAGAAGCAGTGGGAGATAATTTAGATTAGGGAAATAGTGGTAAGGGGATTAAGTAAACATTCAAACAATCACAGATACTCTATCTCCTGCATTTTGGAATCAAAAATGTGTATTATTGTATACTTCTGTTTATTGCACTGTAAAATAAAAATCTAAAGCCAAGTACACTGTAGACTTCCATACTTTAACTGAAATATCTCAGTTGGCATGCATTGACAAAAAGACAAAAGAAAATGTAACCTGCCTGGGAAGGCCTATTGTACACTAAAGACACTTTACTCTGACAGAGGAAAATTATATTATGCATGCATATAATTATATGCCACATAATTTGTTATAATTATTTTTCATAGGGATATAAATTTCTTCAACAGCCCACTTTTTCTCCCACTCTTAAATTTGTTTATGAAGTTACTATATAAAAAGAATGACACTGCACAGCTGACAATGTTGAAATTAATTTTTAGACACAGAGTAATTACTCTGAGTAGCCTGGAAAAGCTGGGTTCTTTATTCTGCTGCAGTTTATTAGTTACAGTTACGCTGCAAAAGGATCAACAAGACCATCATCTTTAGCCTCTCTAGGTCCATATTCAGTTGGAATTTAGATTAGATTTAAAGTGAGAAGGGCATTTTCCTGATTGTGTTCTCAGAAGGATAAAAAATCACAAAAAGGAGTTATGTGTTGTCTGCAAAGAAACCCCACCACTTCCCCAAATTTCCTGAGTCAATCCTGACAGGCCAGTGTCAGTTCGGGAGTTAGGGAAGGTCTGAGCTTCTTCCCCAAGTTCATCCCTTAACATGGGGTCAGATGGGTTTTATTGGTTTCAACAGAGTTCATGTTTCTCTTTAGACCCCAAGGGAAAGCTAAATAACAGCTGGGAGCTTAAACTTCCCACACTAGGAGAAAGGATATACACTCCTCTCTTGACATTTGTGGCTTTTGATTACTCCCAAGATCAAGGCCAATTCACACGCACTTCTCTCTTCCTCCCTCCTCCCAGGCTTTTCCTTGGGAAGGGAAAAGCCCAGAAGTGAGAAGCTGGGAAGGATCCATGCACCAACCCCACCTCTTTTCAGGACAGATAGTTGCTTCTTTCCCCAGGCAGCTATCCACCCTGGAAAGGGGGAGGAGGATTGACCCACCACACATCTTTCCAGAATGGATAGCTTCCTGGATTAAGGCTGCTATCCACCCTGGAAAGGGGGACAGATCCAGTTGAAGGGACGGGAGGGATGGGGAAAGTGGAGCATGAGCTCCTGCTCCTCTTGCCTCTCCTACCCGTCCCTTTAATTGCTTTCCATGGGGGGTGAGAGGTAGTCATAATTTTTCCACATTCACAGGAGTCTTACACTACTAACCCTTGCAAATGTGAAGGGATCACTGTGTGTGTGTGTGTGAAAATAAAATAAAATAAACAAAAACTACAGTCCCACAAGATGGTTGAAATATGGATCTAGTCCTGATGCAAAGTCTGTAGTTAGGATAAGAAGCTACTAGTAGAACAGAATATGGAGAAACAGAATGGTTCCCAGTTTGCAAAGAGGTCAGGCAAGGTTGCATTCTCTGTCACACCATTTGTTCAACTAGTACACAGAAACTATCATAAAATGAGCAGGTTTAGAATCAGAAAAAGGAGGAATGAAGACAGGAGGAAGAAATATCAACAATCTGAGATATGCAGATGACACCATAGTACTAGTGGAAAAAAATCACAGACATGGAAGAATTACTAAGGCAAGTTAAAGAAGAAAGTGCAAAGGCAAGCTTACTGCTCACATTAAAAAAAAAAAAGACAATGGCGGATCTACATAAATTCAACCTAGATAATGAGGAAATTGAAATTGTCAAAGACTTCCTGATCAAATATTAATCAGAATAGAGACTGAAGTCAGAAGGGCATGGGAACTGGAAGGCCAGCAATGGAAGAGCTAGACAAGATCTTAAAGAGTAAAGATATATCACCTGAGACCTGAGCCTAATTATCCAAGCCATTATATTCCCCATCACCAAATAAGGATGTGAGAGTTGGCAGTGAACAAAGTAGATAAGCAGAAAATCAACTCATTTAAGATGTGGTGCTGGATAAGAGTGTTGAGGTTACCGTGGAGAGCCAAAATGACTAATAGGTACTTGAAAAGATCAAGCCTGACTTTCCCTAGAAGCCAAGGTGACAAACCTGAGGCTGTCATACTTTGGAGCCATCATGAGAAGGCATGACTCATCAGAAAAGACAGTAATGCTAGGGAAGGCACAAGGTGGTGGAAAGAGTGGAAGACCACATGTAAGGTGGTTAGTCTCAATCAAGGAGGTAACAAGCCTGAAGCTGCAGGGGTTGAGGACAGGTGGTCTTGGAGATGTCTCATCCACAGGGTCACCATGTGTCTGGGTTGACTCAGAGACAGTTAACAATAAACAAGAAGCCCCACACAAAGAAGAAAGAAAAGGAAAATGAACTTTGGTTCTTACCTGTGACATCTGTTTCCAGCAGATAAGGATCATTCTTTTCCAAGCAGATAAGGGTCATAGGCCTTTTTCCTGCCTATCTAGAGCACTGAGAGGAACATAAATCCAACCTACAAGATGCTCCTCTCTTAATAATAATAATAATAATAATAATAATAATAATAATAATAGATAAATAAAATTTATTTATACTCCACCCCTCTGAGATCAATCGGGGCAGCTAACAAGGTCAAAATACAATACATCCAATCCTGTCCCTACCCCCCTTTAAAAAGTATTAAATCAAATAGAAGTTAAAAACCAAACAAAATAGGAATGCAGCGTTTAGCTGCGATAATAGTAATAACAAAGAAAGACAAAAAGAAAGAGAAACGGCGGCATTATACCACATTAAGGAAGACTCTAGAAGAACTCTCCAAAAAAGTTCCCGGGGTAATCTATCCTGGAAAGGCCTGCCGGAAGAGATCCGTCTTGCTAGCTTTTTAAAAAATTTTTAATTGGCGGATCTCATCCGGCAGGTCATTCCATAATCTGGGGGCGACAACAGAAAAAGCCCTCTGGGAGGTAGCCGAAAGCCTAGATCTTTGTGGCTGCAGCAAATTCCTCCCAGAGGACCGGAGTGCGCGGGGAGAATTGTAAGGGAGAAGGCAGCCCCAGAGATAGTTTGGACCCAAGCCATTTAGTTTGGACCCAAGCAGTCCCAGAGATAGTTTGGACCCAAGGTGATAACCAACACCTTGTACTGGGCCCGGAAATTAATAGGCAGCCAGTGGAGGGACCTTAGTACCAGAGTAATATGGTCCCTCCTAGATGTTCCCAACACTATTCTGGCCGCCATATTCTGTACTAGCTGTAGTTTCCGAATCAAGCACGAGGGTAGCCCCATGTAGAATGCATTGCAGAAATCTAGACGTGAGGTTACCAGCACGTGCACAACAGTCTCAAGATCCCTTACTTCCAGAACAGGGTGCAGCTGGCGTATAATCTGAAGCTGATAACTGGCTCTCCTGACTGTCGCATTCACCTGATTTGCCATCAGGAGCGATCGGTCAAGGAGCACCCCCAGACTGTGAACACAGTCCTGGAGGAGAGTGTGACTCCATCCAGGACTGGAGGTTGCAGCCCAATTCTTGGTTTCAGGGCCGCTACTGTGAGCACCTCCGTCTAGTCCGGATTCAGCTTCAATCTGCTTTTCCTCATCCAGCCCATTACTGCCTGAAGACATTCATTGAGAGAGGAGACACCATCGGAATTTGAGGCCGACGAACGAGACATGGAGAAATAGATCTGGGTGTCATCAGCATACTGATAACACCCAGCACCATAACTCCGTATAAACTCACCCAACAGCTTCATATAGATGTTAAATAACATTGGGGACAGGATGGCACCTAGTGGAACACCACAGGTGAGCTCTCTTTTAGCCGAGCAGCTGTACCCAAGCAGCACCCTCTGGGACCTGCCCGAGAGGAAGGACCGGAACCACTGCAATGCAGTGCCTCTGATGCCCAAACCCATCAGGTGGTCCAAGAGGATGCCATGATTTATCGTATCAAAAGCCACTGACAGGTCTAGGAGCACCAACAGGGTCACACAACCCCTGTCGATGCTCAGACGCAGATCGTTGGTCGAGGCAACCATGGCAGTCTCAACCCCAAAGCCTGTCCTGAAGCCAGTTTGAAATGGGTCTAGATAATTGGTTTCATCCAAGACAACTTGGAATTGAAGAGCAACTGCCCTCTCAATCACCTTGCTCAAGAATGGTAATAAAGAAACTGGCCTATAGTTATTCATATCCAGGGGGTCCAGGGAAGGTTTTTTCAGAAGCGACCTAACAGCCGCCTCCTTCAAACATGATGAAATATGTCCTTCCCTGAAGGACGCATTGATGATGTCCATAAAGAACCTCCTCAATGCCCCCCCCTTCCCGGACGGCCAGCCATAATGGACAAGGGTCGAGAGGGCAAGTTGTTTTCCTCACACTACCAAGGAGCTTGTCCACGTTATCGGTACTCACAGATTGCAGCTGATCCAGTATAATTACATCGGCAGAGTCACTGGACATCTCGTCTTTGATTTCTGTTAAAACCCTGGCGTCTAAGTCGGCTCTTATCTGAGAGATTTTATCTGCAAAGAAGTTGTTAAATGCATCACAGCAGGTCGTCATCGGGTTACGTAAGGGATCTGGTGCAGGGGGTACCTGTGTCAGCTCCCTCACCACCCTAAACAGCTCTGCTGGATGGGACTTTGCAGACACAATATGTGCAGAGGAGAAGGATCTTTGCGCTGCACATATTGCCTCATGATAGGACCAAAGATAGTTCCTATGGCGAGTTCTGTTGGATAGGAGCCGAGTCTTCTGCCATTTGTGCTCTAGTCGTTGTCCAACCCGCTTCATTTTTCTAAGCTCCAGAGTATACCAAGGCTTACGGTTTGGAGCGGGGTGGCAAGGACACTTGGGAGCGATCGTGTCGATAGCCTTGGTCAAATCGATGTTCCAAGTATTGACCAAGGCCTCTACAGGGTCACCAGCATTTCCAACCATCAAACCCTCCAAGCCTTTCTGGAATCCAGTTGGTTACATAAGCCTTTGAGGGCGGACCATTCTAATAGGTCCACCACCCCTGGTGGGGCAGATTGAGGCTCCAGGAAATGATCTGTCCATGACAAGGCGGAGGTCCCAATAACCTCCGCCCACGGATATTCCTGTTCTGTACTAAAGACCACATCGAGTGTATGACCTACACAATGTGTGGGCCCGACGACCAATTGGGATAGGCTCTCTTATCTGCTGGAGAAACTTCTCCACATATTACTTTTTTACATAGTGGATCATTTTCTCTTCATCACGTCAACAATTTCCTAAGCTATCCAAGTAAGCACTGATCCCATTTGACTTATTTTAGTAATGGATTTGTATGTGTTGGGAGGTTGAAGGAACAACCATTCGTAGCAACTGACCAGCCAATTCCTTGGATGCAGGCATCTAGTTTTATGTGTCCTTATGTAAAGGCTGGTCAGTTAAATCAGTGTTTGAAACTAAAGTCACAATCTTTCTTCTTCTGACCACCCTTCAAGTAATGTAGTCTCAATGAAACAGTGATTTGTAAAGCCTCAAAAATAAAATAAATAAAATAAATCATAGCCTTTCTCAGGTCTAGATTACAGAACTAGTAGTAATATTCCAACAGCTACGAGTCCCCAGTTAGCCAATCATTCTTTATCTATCCACTTCTATCAGAGCAAGAGTGCACAGTCTCTTTCCCCAAAAGGTACTATATCACACATATCCTCCCACTGTGTTGTTCTTTCCATCATTCCATTCCTCATGGTTTCCTCAAGCCTCTGCTTTTTCAGCCCACATTCTATTTTGTCTCACGTGTATTAATTCATCATTTCACCATACTTCTGTCTTCATCCCTCACTGCACTGAACTCCAGCAAAAGAGCCTGAAATGCAACTGAAGCTCATGCCAGAAGCATAAAGATGGCAGGACAAAATAGTCAACCAAAATACAGAAAAGAGAAGGCCAATGAATCAAAAAGCACAAAAATAAGCACAAAATGCAAAACAATTAAGGGGGTGGGGAGGAAAAAAAAATTAAAAAAACAAAACAAAAATACAACCAAAATGAGCTGGGAATATAGAAATAGATACAGATGACATATTGGTGGATGCATGTATAGATATATAGATCAATTATTTATAGGTGATTAGAGTTGAAAATGTATTTCTGTATTTGACTAAAGTAAAATAAAAAAGGGCAGAAGGAAACCTTTCTCTCAAAGAGAGGCGAACATTTTGGTTGCTTCTGCTGCAACAGCAAAAAACTGACAAGCTGGGAACTATGCCTTCAGTGTGTGGTGGGGAATGTGGAAGCAGTAGGCTCTTATCAAAAAGTTGAGTCTCTAGAATGTTTCAAAACATGTTTTTTACAGGCACAAACACATTGGAGTATGTCCAGAGACCAGAAAGAAAAATTCAGAAGAATTTCCTGCCAGGATGCTCAAGGCTTGGTTGGTGGGAAAACGAGAGAGAACTTTCTCCGTGGCTGTTCCTAAATTTTGGAACTTCCATCTGAAAGAGGGTTTATCTGCCCCTCTCTGTGTTTTTTTGTTTTGTTTTGCTGTTTGTTTTTGGCATGGTGACCGTAGAGTCCTTTCCATTCAAGCCAGTTTTCAAAATAAAAAGGGACAGCCAAAATTCATGCCATGCAAGGCGGATAGTTAGGAAGAAGCCACTAACAACTTTGTCTTCTAACCAAGTACCAAATGCAAGTACTGATATCAGTTCACTGAGCCATGTATTTTTGTGCAAAATTAACACATTGTCCACATTTATAAATTACATGGTGTGCATACATTTCCGTCCTTATGAAGGGCCTACATTCCCCACCCCCACCCATTTTTTGGCATCTCATTCCATTTGTATAAAAGTAAAAGCTTCCTATCCCTCAAACAGAGAACACCCCTTATAGCAAGGAACATTTGCTAGCCTTATAAGAAGCAAGATTTTGGACCTCAAATTAGGGACATCCCTTCTAATTCCTGGCAACCTTACTCTGCACAACTATGCAAAGGAACATCGCCTTCAGTGCTTCAAGATGTGCCATCATGTCTTGATGTGATGTTTTTACACCAAGAGGAGCAATTCACTGGTAGGTTGGGGCCAATTTCCACTGCCCTGTCTCTTTCTATATCTTCATTCACACTGGAAATTATATTATATCACATCCAGATGTCATTTAGATCAATTGTTGGTTGGATATTTTGCTTTTCCAGGAGGGTTGAAGGTGCTGGATGGAGGTTAGGCAACCTAAACTGTTATGTTTATAGGCAGTTTGGGGACCCTTTAAGGTGTGAAAAACCAGTACAAACAAGTATGAAAATCAGTACAAAAATACTTGAAGGGTTGTGGAGTGTTACTGGTGTGTCAGTGTCTTGGGGACCACAAATGGAATTCACTCCCTCCCCCCCATTAGAGTATGCAGCACGGAAAACAACCAGGTACCTTATTCTTGTCTCCCCCCTGTTCCTATACTGCATTCAGTTCATACATACTATACAATGGCTAAAAGCAAGGCAGAAAAACATAAAGAAAAATAATTAGTAAATCAGAACAAGATAAAGGTAAGAGGGGTTCTAATAGAAGCTATTTACAGTAAATTTATGATAAATTTTGCAGTAAGAATAATAGTTTACAGATTGTTTAGTATAGAGCTGAAAGAAACTTCAGACTAAATTAATTTTCAGCTCTATACTAAACAGCTGCTTAAGATGGAATGCATGCCTAATCAAGTGCCAGGGAAATAGAAACAGAAAGTACATTTCAAGGATTCCTGACACAGAAAATTAAGCAAAGGAAAGGTAAAGGAAGAAGTAACTGAACCTTGCTCTCCATAAAGAATAACTACTTCTTAGGGAACTGTGCTTATGGGATCCATAAATATTTCCCTTTGGCACTGATTCTCTTATAAATTAGTCACAATAAAATGCAAAACACTCTTACGAATAAAGAATGTGGTGAATATGCAAAACAACAACAACACCAAAACCAAAACCTGACATACAAAGGGCCTCATTCATTGCTGATTCCTTCCAATCTCAATGTAACAATGGTACCTAAAATATTATAGTTCTTTGCCCTCTCCCACCGCACCAAAACAAGCACATACTTCTACAGCCTATCCTGAAAGGCAAAAATTCCTTGTTTCAAAATACAGGGAAAGAGCCATGTTAGAACTTCAGACACTTTTTTCAGGAAAGACTGAGCCACAACAGGCATGAAGTATTTAATAAGCTGCACACCAATAAAAGGGGATGACAAGGAAAATCTGCAAGGCTAGAATTAGAGGTCTATTTAAACAGTTGTCTGTTAAACAAATCATTTAATGCATTCTACTTTGTTACACCTGATGAAAAAATAAGTGACACTTGTGTCATACTGCTCTAAGCAACAATTAAATATTTGTCTTCAAACCTGAGTCTACTGTCATGGTTAAGGGATGTACTGCTTTTTTTACGGTCTAAGGTTTCATTAATGCATTGCCTCACTATGTTTAGAGCTTCAGTTAACTCAGCAAGATAGCATGAAAGAAGTCTACTACTGCAATTGTATGCAGGGTATGTATAATTGCATTTTTTGGTGTATGCATTTTTCCCCTTTCCCTAGAGTGTCCCTGGGCAGTATTCACATTTTGCTGCGATAAAGGAACTCATGCTTTTCACAAAGTCTTTTCTTCCTCCACCACCATCATCACATTATTATATAACATGATTTTTGTTCATAGTTTCAGACTTGGTATGACTGCAGAGCTCAAGTTGTTTAAGAAAGAAAATGAATGCTACATATTGCATGCTACTTCCTTGCTAAATAACACCTTCAGTTCACATTTATTCCCATAGCAGTGTGATACCCAGCACTGCATAGAAGAGAGCTGCACAATTCCTTCTGTATTTCTGGAAACAAAAACTGCTTCCATCACTGTTACTGAAGTAATCTAGCACTGCAATCCTACAAACTGTGGCAAGCCACAGGATATAAGGACCAGTTGCAATGTACACCCTGAAGCCTGGTACTGGCACATTAGTACTATTCTAGCTTTTAAGTAGACTTGGTTCACATAAACATTTTCATTAGTAGTGTTTTTCCCTTAGCTTCTTTTACTGTTCAGGCAGACTCATCTAGAAACAGGAGTTGAAAGAAACCATTAATATTTATGTTCCTTGGTGCATATTTAATTCAGTGGTAACATCAAGTAAAAAGTGAACACATCTGACCAATAGATATTTTTGCTGAGGGAAAGTTTTGGGAAAGAAGGTGGGTAAATTTTCCATCTGTATACCAATCTCAAAGTAGCTGGGAACTTAGGCCCAAAACACACAGGCCAAAAAGTGTGGCTTCCAGCTACTTTGGGGGCATGGCATGCAAATGATGGACACCCCCAGACTGGCTGGAAGCCACTCTGCGGCTGCCTAAGGCAACTCAAATCCAGCAGAAAAAGAGAGGTGAAAAGCCGCTCCTTGCCGATGGCCCATTTAGGACGGTAGCAGCATCCGGCTTTGGGACTGCAGTGTCTGGTTTCTGCAGTCCCAGGATGATCAGGGCTGGAGTGTCCAGAGGCCTCTCCAAGGCACTGGTCCACTTCACCCCATAGTTCACTTTTTGACAATCTTTTAGTTTTTGGTGTAAAGGAAGCAGATTAAGTAATACTCTAAGAGGCCCAGATTTCATAGAATCATAGAGTTGGAAGGGACTGTAAGGGCCATCTTGTTCAAGCACCTGTCATGCAGGAATGCACTCAAGCACCCTTCTAAGATGTCCATCCAACATCTGTTTAAAGAATTCCAAAGGAGAATCCATCATCCTTTGGGACAGAGTATTTCACTGTTTGACAGTTCTTAGCATCAGCCCTTCCTAAATTTTAAGCTGAATGTTTTTTCTTGCAATCTGAATCCATTGGTTCATGTCCTGTACTCTGAAGCAGCAGAAAACAAGTTTGTTCCACCTTCCACATCACATCCTACCAAATATTTAAAGATGGGTAACCAACTGGAAATGCTCAATCAATATTTCAATCCATAAATAAGGGAACACACACAAAAAATGTAGTATCCACAGGGCCATTGCATTAATCTCTCATGAAAGTAACGTCATGTTCAAAATTCTACAGCAAAGACTTCTATCATATATAGAGTGAGAAATACCAGATGTTCAAGCTGGATTCAGGAAAGGAAGTGGCACTAAGGATCACATTTCAAACACATGTTAGATAATGGAGCACACCAAAGAATTCCAAAAGAAAATCAGCATGTGCTTTATAAATTACAGCAAAAGTATATAAATAATGAAAAACTATGGATCACTCTTAAGAAATGAGTGTGGCATAATTTTTTTACTGTCCTGATGTGAAACTTGCATTTAGGACAAGAGCTTGCTATTAGAACAGAATACAGAAAAACAGAATCGGAAAGAGGGTCAGGCAAGGCTACATTCCATCACCATATCTGTTCAACTTATATGCCAAAAATATATCAAAACAGGATTAGACTTGGAGGAAGGTGTGAAATTTGGAGGAAGGAACATAAACCATTTGAGATATGCAGATGACACCATACTGCTAGCAGAAAATACCAAAGACTTTGAACTACATATGAAAGTTGAGACAGAAAGTGCAAAGGCAGGTTTACAGTTGAATATTAAGAAAGCAAAACTAATGACCACAGATGGTTTGCATAGCTTTAAAATAGATGATAAAGAGATGGAAATAGTTCAAGATTTTCCACACCTTGGATCTATCATTAATCCAAGTGAAGACTGCAATCAAGAAATCAGAAAACTAGGACTTGGAAGGGTAGTTATGAACTAGACAAGATCCTGAATTGTAAAGATACATCACTGAATATTATAGTTAAGGTGGTCCATGCCATTATATTTCCAAATTCTATGCATGGGTGTGAAAGCTGGCAAGTGAAGAAAGAGGATAGGAAGAGCATATTTAAATCAGAGACAGGAAACACATGGCCCTCCAGAAGTTATTGGACTGTAACTCCAATCAGCTGCAGCCAGCATAGCAGACTGTAGAGATGATGTAGACCTAAAACCAGTGAAAAACCAAATGTTCTCAGTTGTTGCTGCTGTTGTACCTTTAAGTTATTTCTGACTTATGGTGACCCTAAGGGGATGTACAGATGGCCCCTGGGGGCGCTGGATCGGGGCCATGGCAACCACATGCCACAGTCCCCAATCTGGCTTTTTGGCACTCCAATGAGAGCTGGCAAATGCCGCTCCTTTTTGGAGTGGTAAAAAGCCATCCTTGCCACCACGGCTCTTCTGCAACCCTTTGGTGCAGTGCGTCTACATGCTGCGCCAAGGAAGTGCCCTGATGCCGCATGCCATCTGGTGCGCGACGTAAGGGTGGAGTGAGGGCAGAGTCGGGGCAGCTGGCATGCGGTCGCCCTGCCCCAGCTCCACCCCCAGGCCTGCTCTTGTAGCTGGTCAATACAGGCCCTAAGATGACCCAGGCCTATCATGGGTTTCGTTGCCAGGACTTGTTTGAGACAGGAGAATTTCGTTAATTAATGTTTTATATGCCTAAATTAGGGATGTGTGCTATTATAAGTGTAAAATAATGGTCAAGCAGCCATGCGAAGGGAATTCTGGGAAGTGGGCTTCTAAGGAAAATGCTAGAAGGTTTAAACTCAAAGAATGCTAAGGAGTTATTTAGATACAGCCTGACCCCAGGCCTGGTAACCTAAAAGACCTTCATTAGGAGCCAGCGTGGGCCAGAGAGCCATAATAATCATTGGCAACTACTCTTCTTTGTGCAAAAGGGCCTTCTGCCTGGTACACACCAGTTTATTTACTGATTAGACATTTTGGTATGTGGTTGGCATGGCAACATGGTAACTTAAGCATATTATAATGTATTCTGAAATCTGTATTCTCATTGCTCAGGATTTTGTGTGTTTAAAGTTTAGAGCATCCAATAGAATGTCAGCTTTGAATGTCTTTGTCTGTGAGTGCATAAAACTATGGCCATCTTGGCTTGCCCTTTGCCCAATGATCTGAATACTAATTCCATTAGGACTTGCTGGCAAAATAAATCTGTCTTTTTAAACTACCTTAATGATCTCCTGCTTTGCCTCAAGCTCTGCAAGGAACCGTGGATGCTGGGAGTTAATTTGCAACAATTGGTTTTTCCATTACAGTTTAGAAGTGATTTACCTTTGCCTCCCTCTGAGGCTGAGAGAAGGTGACTTGTCCAAGGTCACCCAGTGGGCTTCCATGGCTGAGCAGGAATTTCAACGCTGACCTCTAGAGTCATAGTCCAATATTCAAACCACTATACCAGTGATGGCAAACCTTTTAGAGACCGAATACCCAAACTGCAACCCAAAGTCAACTTATTTATTGCAAAGTGCCATGTCCCTCTGGCTTTCTAGGAACAAACTCTGGCGAACTCTGTGCTGGGGTGACGGTGCGCGTGCCTACAGAGAGGGCACTGAGTGCCACCTCTGGCACACATGCCATAGGTTCACTACCATTGCACTATACCATGCAGGACCTCAATGTTCTCAATAACTGCTTCAAATGAGCACACACACCCATCTAGAATGATTCATGGAGTTGAAATGAGGAGGTTCCACCAAGCAAGCTACTTATTCTTCAATAGTTTTGGTATGAGTAGTAACTTGTTTGAAAAAATGCATTTTTAAAAAAACAAACTACAATTCTGGCTCCAACATTTTGTTGTTGTTGTTGCTAACTGCCCTTGAGTTGATCTCGACCTATGACAACACAGTGGATGAGACACCTCCAAGACTCTCTGTCCTCCACTGCTCTGTTTAGTTCCTGCAAACTCATACCTGTGAGTTCCTTAATAGAGTCCATCCAGCTAGCATGTGGCCTTCCTCTCTTTCTACCTCCCTCCACTTTTCCTAGCATTATTGTTTTTTCCAATGATTCATTCCTTCTCATGATCTGCCTGGAGTATGACAGCCTCAGTTTAGTCATCTTAGCTTCCATGGAAATTTCTGGCTTTATCTGTTCTAGGACCCATTTCTTGGTCTTTTTGGTGGTCCGTGGAATCCTCATCATGCTCCTCCAGCACCACATCTCAAATGAATGTTCTTCCTATCTTCTTTTTTAACTGTTCAGCTCTCACATCCATACATGGTAATAGAGAATACGATGGCTTGTATGATTCTAACTTTTGTGCTCAGTTGTATATCTTTGCATTTCAGGATCTTCTCTGGTTCTTTCATAGCTGCCCTCCCCATCCTTAATCTTCTGATTTCCTGGCTGCAATCCCCATTCCTATCAAGGTTTAATCCCAGGTATGAGAACTCTTTTACAATTTCTATTTCTTCATTGTCTAGGAACACTAGGGTGATCAAAATAGCATTACAACCAAAAAAGTGTCACTAAAGCAACTTCAGTGTAAAAGAATGCTAATACAAACACAGAGAAAATGCTCTACTAAATATTTAATGTTTAAAATAAATATAACGCATGGGTAACCAAGTTTTGGAATACAACACTCAACCAGCTGCTACATATATCATCCTCAGTATGCCACTGTTAAAAATAATATTAGTTACTCAGGGGGGGGGGGGGGAAGGAATGTTTCTAATTATCAGTGGAAAGGGGAGAGAAATGGTAATGACCAGAAGAGATATTATAACAAACAAACCAAAATATTTTCTAATGATGGGGCTTAATATTAAGATACATATTAAGTCCCTCCACACCCACAGATTCTGCATCCATGGATTCAACCATCCATGGCTTTAAAATATTAAACACACACACACATATATCAAAAAGAAAACCTTGATTTTGTTATACAGTCCACCCTACGTATCCGTGGACTTGCCATCTGTGGATTTGAGCATCTGTGGATGGCAAGCCCATGGGGGAGGGCAGTAGCAGAAGAGGAGGAGGAGGAAGCGCGGAGAAGAGGAGGAGGAAGGAAAAGGAGGATGAGTGGCAGCAGGGTGATGGAGGGGGTAAGAGGAGGAGGAGAAAGGTGGAGGAGATGGGGTAAGAGGAGAAAGAAGAAGGAGGAAGAGCAGAGAAGAGAAGCAGGAGAAGGAAAAAAGGAGGGCCAGCAGCAGGGCAACAGAGGAAGTAAGAGGAGGAAGAGGAAGGTGGAGGAGCCAAGGTAAGTGGAGGAGGAGGAAGAGCTACAACAGTGGTAACGAGGGAAGAAGAGGAGGAGGAGAGGAGGAGGAAGAGGAAGGAGGAGGAAGCGAAAAAGCTGCCACAGTGGCAACGGGGAAGAGGAGGTGGAGGAGAGGAAGAGTCAGGGAGAAGAAAGAAGAGGTACAGTGAGGCTGGCACCGGGAGGGTGGGAGACAAAGTGCCATTGTCCTTAATGGTGGTGCAGCTACTATGAGACTTGAGTATCTGCCAATTTTCGTATCCATGGGAGGGGTCTGGTACAGATCCCCCATGGATACTGAGGGCCCACTGTATTATATAAGGAGTACAATTTTACCAGGCCATTGTATACAGTGGGACATGAGAATCCATGGATTTTGTACCCATGAGGGTCCTGGAACCAAATCCCAGTGGATACCTAGGGCCCACTTTACTAAATTCTGTAGCACTGAATTTCTGCATCTGCAGAAATACAGATTGGAAATGCCACTATTCAGTTGGTATGCTACTAGCATTATATCTGATTTTTTTTAAAAAAAAAAAATATGTTGCTGTGTCCTATGATAGTCTGTATACTAGATTTAATCTGTGTCAAGTGTGAAACAGCCATGTCACATTATTCATGGTATAAAAGCTTTCAAACTTATATCCCAGACATCACAGATTCTGTGAGGTCTGTGTGACCTGATTCTATCACCTGCCCAGTGCATTTAGCCATTTATCAAAGCTGCATCCCCACTAAATTTCTAAAGACAGAATTTTAAACTTGCTTACTATCACAAATTAGAATAGCTGACGCTTAAATAACTGTTTCTGTTCTGTTCTGATTCTTTAGCTTCAAACATTTATTAGAAGGCAATGTGTTGAGACTTCTGCTCACTGAGGCATAAAACTTATATTCTAGGATGTTTCGCATTGTTCTTTATATTCTTAAACTATGAGGAGACAATAGCCTGAATCCTAGTGGTCAGTCTCAACTAGAGGAGACTCGCTGAATCAACTGTTCAATGGTGAGTCAATTTGGGGGTAAAATCCCATTGATCCAATGTTTTCAGTTTAGTCAGGACTAATGCAGGATTCCAAACAAAAGTCTGCCCAAAATTTTGCAGCATAGACTCCCATCATATATGGAGAAAGAAATGTCAGAGGTGTAAGTGTGGTTCAGGAAATGTAATGAAACCTAACCCCAAGCTAACACATTCTATACACAACATTCATACAACAGTATATATTCTACAACATCTTGGTTTGTTCTACTATCTTCCACACAGTTAGGTTTCTCAAATCCAACACACTTCACTAATTTCAGATTCCACCTTTTCTCATTTACACTGTGGAGTTTATCACATGGGCAAAAGACACAGGATAATAGTGCTATGCTTCTGTCAAAATCTCACAATAACAGGATGCTTTTCACATGATGTCGCCATTATTGTGTTATTATCCCATGCATAAAGCAGCAAAATTGCATCACATTTTATTCATGGGATTTTCCTGTGAATAAAAAGCGACATTATTTTGCCACTTTAATTACAGAATAATAACACAATAATGGTGATGTCATGTGAAAAGCAGCCCGTTATTGCAATATTTTGATGGGAGCATAGTGCTATTATCCTGTCTCTTTTGCCCGTGTGATAAACTCAACTTTTTATTGAACATTTGTTTTTAAACAAAAGAGTCACAGAAAATAATAAATAATCCAGTGATTATGAAAATTGTGATATTCTAAGTTACTCAACATTTGAAAGGGCCTCCTTACATCACAACAAGACAGTTTCTGTCTAATCTACAATGTCATGGTCTTAAGTACTGGCTTTTTTCATTAGGCAACTAAACCAGATTATTAATGTTGTTTTGTCTCCTTTTTGTATGCTCTTTCAATTTTGTTGTTCATTTTAGCTAGGAAAAAGAATTGGTTCATTAAGAAATTATGTGGCCAACAGCTCTTTTCCTGCTTTCATTAAGTTAATGGTCCTATTAAGATTTAACACAGTTTATATACTAATAACATCTATCTTTACATACATTCTAATTGCACTTAGAAAGACAACTACTATTGCATACTATATTTATATTAAGAGTTATCTTACAAATCACTTTATAAAATGTAACCTTCTTTTTGCTTGCTACTGCCTTAAAAGATATCTGGCATATAAATTAGCAATTTTTTTAAAAAAAATAATAGCAAATGATAAGATGGTCCATGTACAAACTGTCTTCTCTGTATTGATACCCAAGGCGAAATGGATATCCTGTGATGCATCCCAGCATTTGAGAGAATACAGTGCACACCAAGTGCTACTACATTTTCTCTGACAGATCAGGAGTGGGTAATTGTGGCCCTTTGGATATTTTTGGACCATAGGCACCACCTGTGTCTATACCGGCTACAGTTGGTGGGAACTGTTCACTAAAGCCCCCCAGAAAGTCAGTTGTCCACTCCTGAGATAGATAACTGTGACATGAGAATACCTCTGATGCAAGTCACTTTTATTTGGTAGTGAAGAGGGAATGTTACCCAAGTCTGACAGCTGGTTAAGCTCCAGACTCTCTGCTTTTCTTTCTTTCTTTCTTTCTTTCTTTCTTCCTTTCTTTTTATTTCCATGGGGCTTAAAACCTAGGAAAATGAGTCAAGTGGTCTGAGGCAGATGCAAGAATGACTCTTCCTTGGAATTTGCTAAAATTCACTCTGAATTGAAATCTAAGTATTTCTTAGGGACACAAGGAAAATGGAGGCAGGTATCTGGAAAATAATGCCAGTAGCAAGTTATACTAAGCATGTGGTGGAAGATAACTTTTTTAAAAAAGGGAATCTCTTCAGTGCAAACCATCCCTATAAGTTTTGAGGGATAATAATGACTAACATTATGTTTAATAGTAGTGGTAACAGTAGTTATATTATTACTGTTGTTATTACTGTTGTTATTATTGGTAACTCCTTCACTTGTTTCAATGAGAAACATTGAATGTGGACAGGAAGGCCAACCTATAATAATTTGGGCTAGGAATTGCTAATTGAATATTGGCCTCAATCCAACATCACCTCAGTGCAGTATAAATATCCCCATGCAGACTTATGCTATGCTGAGTCATATACCCCCCCCCCCAATTTACTGTAATACAAGCAGACAGGATTGGAGAAGCATCTTGCTACCTCCTCATAGCCCATGCACAAGGGCTGAGACTCCAAGAGGGCCTTGGCAGATCTTGGCTATAGGGGATGTAGCCAGACACTTGTCCAATCTTGTTTGCTTGCCAAGAAGCATAAATGGTCTGTGCAAAGCATATTTTCAGCTTTACTGTAGGTTGGGGGGCTTTGGGCATTGCAGCATCTAAAAAAAAGACAACTACATGTATTTAAGCAATATTTATATGTGTGTATGTCCTAACTGAACTCTGGTTATTAAATGGATTTTTAAGATAATGGGGGCAGGCCTGAACCAGATTAAAGCTCCAATTTAGGTGATCAAGAATTACAGGTGACACATATCATTCAACATTTTTGGCAGAGACACTCCTGATAAATCCTCTGCCATCCTACTTTTTCAGCTGCTTTTAAAATGTCCCAGTTTTCTCTCCTTCTCCCACTTGTCTTCTTTGTCCTCAGCTTACTTCGCCATTTTGACCATACTCTGATCCTGTTTGACCACAGATGTCCCAGTTTTATTTGTGAAATGTTAGAGGATATGGTGAGGAAACACTGCACTAAGAAAATATGGTACTTCCTAACTAGAGATTTTGCTAAAACCATCAGAATCTGCTCTGGAAGCCTAAATACTGCACATTTATTGGAATCTAGGGCAACAGGTGGAGAAGACCAAAGTTTTTTCAAACTCCTGCTGTGAAGTGAAATGATGGTGCTAGCCCATGCTCAGATAACAATAGGGACTTGGTAAATGCATGTTGATGTTGTTGTTATTGTTGGCTGAGCGAGTAATCGAACCCTGGTCTCCAGGGTCTTAGTCTAGCGCTCGAACTACTATACCACACTGACTCTCTTGTAAATATATACGACCTACAAAGTGTCCCATCCTACAACTGTTTCCTGCTATAAGTCAGAAAAACAACAACAACAAGAAGCAATGAAAATACAACTTAGGCCTAAATCCAATTTCTACTCCCAAGCAGAACTGACCTACAGAACCAACAGCTCAATGGTAAATCAATAATTTTGTAAATTCCATTCCTTTAATGAGTGTATTCTAATTAGAACTAGCAAACTTGATGTAGACCAGGGGTCGGCAACCTTTGTTGTCGGGGGGCCAGGGGGGGGGGATGGCACGCACTTGCCTCCACGCACGGCATCCGCACTACGCCCGCCGCCGTGCGCATGCGTGTGCATGTGGGGGTGCCATTTTGGAAGGCCCAATCACACCTGCGCCATGCAAATTTACATGGCGCAGCCGTGGTGGGGCCTTCCCTGGGCCTGGGGAAGGTCCGACCGCACCTGCACCTTGCAAATTCGCACGGCGCAGCTACTGTGGGGCCTTCCCTGGGCCTTGGGAAGGCCCGACTGTGCCTGCGCCATACAAATTTGCATGGCGCAGCCGCTGTGGGGCCTTCCCTGGGCCTTGGGAAAGCCCGACCGCGCTTGCGCCGTGCGAATTTGCGCCGTAGGTTGCCGACCCCTGATTTAGAGCATAGACAAAGCCTTGGTTAATAAATGGCAAAAACCATTTTTAAATGCTACTTTTTATTTTTAGACTTCAAATTTGAATTTCCAAATTGCATTTTATATAGGTCCCTAGTAGTTATTCCTCTTCCAGCTTTTGTTTTATTGCTAGGAAGTAAATTTGCTGATGAAAAATGCATCTCCATTGATAACACAGAAGTGATTAAATACAAATTACTACATCTAATGAGTAGAACTTTGGGCTTTGGAACAGAAGATCTATGATTGTACTCAAGGCTGAAACATAAAATAGAATCACTTTTGCCTCAGTTAAGATAGTCGACTATCTAGCTTCACTTTAGCTAATGAAGAAATGCAACATTTCAATCCCAGGAGCAACAAAAAGCTCCAGGAAGGCTGAGTTGTTCAGTTATTTCAAGAAATCTTTTAGGCCAAATCTGTGCTGCAGATTATCTTTCTTCTATCTCTCCAGCTTTTATTGGCTTGCTTAAATTTCAGCTAATTAATCTACAATGGTTTGCTACCTCCAAAGATTCCACAAATTAGATTATGTCCTCTTTGTGAACATGTTTTTCAATGGACACATAAATATAGTGTGAATTCTTTCATTCTCCTTTTAAGCCACACTAAGGGGCTATGCAGATGGGCAAAAAGAGGTGCTTTGAGGGTGACTTGCAGGCATGGCCTTTAGATGACACACGCCTAAAGGTCGCCAGGAAAGCACCCTCTAGCCGTCGTATGCCAAGAAAAGCCGCTCCAAAAAGGAGCCGCTTTTTTCCACTTCTTCCTGAAAACTGCGCACCTCTGCAGGTGTGTCTGTATACAGTGGTGGAGGGGTGATGGAAAAGGGGCACCTGAGATTTAAAACACCCGTGTAAATGCACCTGCATACATGCAGCACATTTTGAGTCACCCATTGAGAGCATGCGCCCTATGAAAAAAGGTTCAATTTAAAGTGTCCTAATGGCCCAGGTGTGGACGCACTGCTGCAAGTGCGTCTGCCTAAGAACCCTAACCCTAATTTTTACAGTACGCATGCACCTGAGCAACTATTGGGATGCTGAAAGTGTTGCTGCTGGATGTTTCACTGTGAGAAAGTGGTAAGGGAAAAGTTTCACTTTTAAACTGAACCCCCATGTACATTTCAGTGCCATTTTCCCAGCGGTCCCGTGCAGCTGCACAGCTCCATAGCTGCACTCCTTCGGTGCTCTTATACAGTGGGCAGAATGGCAGAGTCATCCACAAGTGGCGAGCCAAAAAAAGGGAGAGGGACATTGTGGTCCCATGTGGAGATAGCTGACCTGATAGCTCTGTGGTCACAGCCACATATTCTGGAGAAATTGAGAAATTCCTTCTTGAATTCTGAAACATTTAATGAGGTGGCAAAAGGCATGAGGGCTAAGGGCCACCAACGCACTTGGGAGGAGTGTCATCAGAAAACCAAAAACCTCAGGGGATTACAAGAAGTTTAGGGTTCACAAGGCCAAAAGTGGACGGGGTCCCTCCACCATGCCCTTCTACAAGGAACTCCATGCTTTCCTTGCCAAGGATGGTAGCATACGACCCAGCAGAATATGTACTAGCAGTGAAGTTGTTAGGGTTCCAGTCAGCCAGCCAGCCAGAATGGAAACTGTGGAGGACACTCCAAGGCAGAATGCGCCCAGGACTTTTTGATGCCCTCTAAAGGTAAGATGCGACAGAGCCCCTGGGGAGGAGTGCAGGGAACAGCACTAGGGTGGGCAGAGGGCAGAGATGACCTCATCTCTTGTTATTTAGATTACCAGGATGAACACTCTGAGACATCCTGCAGTCAGGGGGCTGTGGACATCTCCGCCATGAGATCACTGTCCAGTGCCTCTACATCTTCCACAAGCAGACCACCATCTTGTGCTATGGAGGGGAGCACTACATCTTCCAGAATCAGTAGCTACCATGACCGCTCACCTATCCCATGGACCAGTATAGCTACAACTGAGGATGACAGTGAGGGCGAAGAGAGGGCAGGTCCTGGACAATTCACCCAGCTGATGGATCAGGTCCAGGCTGCACACGGTAAAGTCATTCTCAGTTATTATAAGAAATGCATTCCATCACATGTACGCTTGCACTCAAAAGGCATAGCAGTTTGTATGCTTTTGTGATGTCTTCTGCACAGATGTGCAGGTGTTCAGAAGACCTGCACACCGCTTTTGCATCCTGGCATGCTGGGGGGGGGGGTTGTGGAGGAATGTTTGTCTGTGTGTCCTGTTGACCATGTCCCTTGCATGACCACCAGCTGCATGTATCCAGTCTGTCTACATAAACCTCCCTTGCATGTACCTCTCTCCCACCCCGAATCTCTGTGGGATATGTTTTGTGTTTAAACTGTGCCCTGTGCCATATATGTCCCATAGAACGAGAAGTAGGATGAGAGACAGAAGGAGAAACAGCCAATCCCAGAGCTGCAATGCCACCAGCAGCCCGCTTGGCTGAGATCAAACAGAAGAGGGTGCATCCCTCTGCAGTCGCAACAACTACTACTGCCCTGCATTGCTTCATGGAATGCAGCGCAGACCAAATGGACAGACTCCTGGAACAGGGGGAACATGCCCATCAGCTCAGGGAATGTGCCCATGAGCTCAGGCAGAGTCAGCCAGAGCACTGGAGGCAGTTGCTAGAGAGATCCATCCAGCAGCAGGAGCGGCTAAATGCCACCCTGGAAGTGCAGACTGCTCTGCTGGGCGAGCTAGTGGAAGTCATAAAGGGGGCCCACAGAGGCATTGGTGGCAGAGGGGATGGTGTGGAGGAGGGTGGAAGAAGGAGGGGCACCCCCCTGGCCCTGGAGGAGGGGGCTGTGGAGCTGGGCAGAGGAAGAGGGCCAACCTCCCAGCCTTGGAGGAGGGAGTTGTTATGGAGGTGGAGATCTCTTAGCAACTCCCTGTAGGTGAGTCTGCCAGCCTCTTCAGCAGCGATGTGGCAGTGCCACAGCCCTCTTCCCATCCCCAAAAGCAGAGAGCAAGTAGAGGGAGAAGGGGATGTTGCGACGATCACCAGTAAGTAGCAAGGCAGCCACCACCAACTACCCCCCACTATGCCTACCTCCCTCATTCTCCTCACTGGTTCCCTGCAATGATTCTGTGTTGAACATGCACATCTGTGCATAAACGTCAGAAGGTTTAAGAATGGAAAGTTTATTCATAAAAAAGATAGCCTGTGCCGATCGTGTGCACGTGTGCAGATCGCAATATAATTTTTTTAACATTTTTTTTTCCACAGAACAAATCACAATGTTTGAACTATATACGAATGAGGAGGGGAGTATGTACAAATGGAGGAAGGGGAGGGGAAGGTGCTTTAGGGACGGGGAAGTGGAGTGGGGTGGGGGACCGAACCAGTCCAGGATGGCTGCTACAGTGTTGAGGACCTGCTGCATCTGGTCCCCGATGGCAGCCACCCTTTCCTACAGCCATTGTTCTGCAAGGGGAAAGAAAAGAGAAAAAAAGTGTTGTTAGGAGGCTGCTCTGAGTTCCTGGGTGCTCCCCACTCTCTCCCCTCTTTTCCCTGCCACTGTTACCTAGTTGGCAATCTTGACCCGGCTTTGTTGGAGGAGGGCCAAGCAGGAGGGATCAAGGGTCTCCTACCCTCCTCCTCCTGGCAGGCGGCCAGGCTGCTCCTCCTCAGCAGAACCTCCTATGAAACGGGGAGACACCATTGATGGAACTGCTATAGGAAGTGGTGGGGGAGGGGAGGGACAGGAATGCCATGGAGGCTGTAGTCATGCAGTCATCACTCCTTGGGGACCTACCTTCTGGCATGGTAGGCTGCTGTGGCCACAGAGGGATGCCACAGTCTCCCTCTGCCTGGGCGTCCCTGCCAGGGGCAGCTTCACCCTCTGAGGAGGAGGAGGGGGGGGGACCATTGCCTTTGCCACACACCTGTAGTTGGGAACAAGAGGGACACCATTAGGATCCATGGATGTGGGAAAGGAGGAGAGGAATAGGCAAGGGTGATGAGAAGGTAGGAATGAGCATCAGGGGCCATGACAGGGGCCAGGAACTTACCTGGAGGATGACAATCTTGCCACCATAGGCGGCCTGCCCTCACCCACAGGTCATGCAGCCGGTCATAAAAAGGAGGCTGCTTCTTGTTAGGTTTAAATGGGATATAGAGTCAATGTTTAAAATGTTGAAATGTAAAAGATGTGTGTCTGTATTTTTCCTTGCTGAGAAAAGTTGTTTTTTCTGAGGCCAGATTCACAGTTATCAGCCCAGGTGTGTTCTTAGCCCAAACAAGCAGTTAACAAGCTTCAGTTCTATGAGAAAGAGGTTTGTTTACATTGAGGATTTTGTCAACATGAGAATTGTTATGGGAAATGTAGTCACATGATTTATTATGGTAATTAAAGGTTGGGCTAAAGCATGTCATGTATCATCAACCAATCAGTCTGTAAAGGCTACACCCAAAAGGGTGGAGAATTGGGGGGCTAAGAGCTGGGAATTAGAAAGCCACTCACTTGCTTTTTAACCTTTGAGCTGTAATGAACTAACAAAAATATTCTCCTGATGCTGCTACAAGCCAATCTTGAATCATGTAGCAGTTAGGCATTGTTCCTGTTTAGCCTCCTGGCTAAAGTGAAGCTATTCTTCTTATTATTATTTGTTTTTGCTTTTTGCTGTTTTTCAATAAAAGAAGCCTACTAGAAGTTCCAGGTTTTGGTGTTTGGTTTTAAAAGGACTGTTTACAACACTTCATCAACATCGATTTCCAACAAGTGGTAGCAGAGGATGGTTTCGATCCATCGACCTCTGAAGCAAAACCTGGATTTAAAAAGCAGGAGTTGTCCTTCTTCCCAGCCAGTGTGAGACACGTGGACGGCAGGAGTTCCAAGCCTGATTTATGGCACCACAGAAGCTTGTAAGTACAGACCTCCCTTATCTCAAGGCAATTAATTAAATGGACTGTCTCAAAGCTGTAAGGCGGCAATAAAGGCAGCAATTAGCCGGCTGGCTGTAAAGCTGCAGTTTAAAGAGACAGAGTCTTGCAAAGAGCCGTGAGGGGCAAGCAGTTTTCAAAGGCTTGTACTGGACTAAATTGGGAATTAATTAAACATGGAGCATGCCAGATTTCCAAAGCTGACCTCAGAAAATTATGCATCTTGGGAGGTCTATTCCAGATCTCTTTTGATAAGGGAAGGCCTTTGGCAGGCTGTGCAAACTGATTTGGGGGCTAATCCAGCTGCAGCTGATGTGGAACGGAATTCCAGAGCTCTAGCAACCCTCCTTCTCCTTTTATCTGAGGGACAATTAAATCATGTAAAGGAGTTGACTTCTGCAAAACAAATATGGGAATCTTTGGCTAGAATTCATCAGTCCACTTCTGATCTAGCAAAGATGATTTGGGCCAAGCGCCTGTTTTCGTGCAAAATGAAGGACAAAGACTCTGCAGAAGCTCATTTAGATCGAATGAGAGACTTGTTTGCCCAGGTTCAAGCAAGGGACATTGCCCTAGATGAAAGTTTAAAAGTTTACATTCTCCTGGGATCTCTGAACAAATCTTTTGATAATATCCTGCTGGGCTTGCAGGCCTTGCCTGGAGCTCAATCAACTATGGAAATGGTCTGTGGGAGAATTTTGGAAGAGGCACAGAGGAGGAAATTTGAGGCAGAGCAACGAAAGCAGGGATCTGCAACTGCCAAGCCTCCAAATGCCACAGAGGGAGCTTTAAAAGAGATGCAAACTGAAAAAGTAGCAGTTTCAAAGGGCAAGATTTGTTTTTATTGTAAAAAGTTTGGACATTTAAGAAAAGACTGCAGAAAGTTGGCTGCAGATACCAGGAGGGGGCAGCAACAGCAACAGCAACAGCAGCAGCAGCAGCAGCCACGTCCCCCTGGCGGCCAAAAGAGACACAGTGCTAACCAAGGATTTGTTGCCACAATTCAAAGCTGTGAAGGTGTGACTCAAGTTCAGCCATCAACCACCTGACTTTTGGACAGTGGAGCCACGACCCACATGTCAAACAAGATTGAACTGTTCCAGAGCAGAAAACCAGCAAATGTTTCTTCTGTTGCCTTAGCAGATGGGACAGGTCCAAAAAATTTTTTAAAAAAGGGAACTGTTTGCATTCCTAGTTTTGGTAAAAATTTTGAAAATGTCTTGTATGTACCTAGCTTGCAAAACTGTTTAGTTAGTGTGTCAGCTTTGGCCACAGAAGGGTACAAATTGAGTTTTGAGGGGGATGGATGTTTAATTTTTAAAGATGGTGAGATTTGTGCTAAAGCCGTTAAGAAAGACAAATTGTATTACATGATTGACAAAGAGTGTTTTGCAGTCACACAAAACAAGCCTTTGCATGCAGATTGCATTCATTATTTTCACAGTGTTGGGTCATGTTGGTTTTCCAAATCTTTTGAAATTGAAGCAGGTTTGTCCTGAGTTTAAAATGTCACCATGCTCAAACCACTTGGAATATTCAGTCTGCAGCAGGATTAAGCTGAAGGCTTATCCTGTGGCAAAAAGAACAAAACTTACAAGCCCAGAGACCTTTTCAACATGTGCACTGTGATTTAGCCGGGTCAATTACTCCCAAGACCCAGGGAGGAAGTAAATATTTCATGGTGATTGTGGATCGCTTCACAAGGTTTTCCTATGTAATTCTGTTGAAAGAAAAGAGTGAAGCAGGGGAGAAATTCAAGGAATGGGTGAACATGATAGAGAGACAGTTTGACTACAAAGTGGGAACTTTGGTCACAGATAGAGGAGGAGAATTCTTGGCTAGTCACTTGACCAATTGGTTAAGAAAAATGGAAATTAGGCATTTTACCATGAACCCATCTTGCCCGGCTGAGGATGGGCTTGCTGAGAGAAAAATAGCCATTTTGAAGCAAATAAAAGATTGTATGATGCTTGATGCCAATGCTCCAGAGCACCTTTGGGGGGAGGCAATTCTCACAGCAAATTTCCTGACAAACCGCACTTGGAATTCTGCTGTGCAGAGTACTCCTTACCACATGCTTTTCAAGAGACCACCCAATTTGAAATACCTTAGAGTGTTTGGGCAATATGCAAATGTGTACATACCTGCAGCTTTCAGAAAGAAAGGTCAGCCCAAATGGAGACGTTTGATGTTTGTTGGTTATACAGGGAACAGTTACAGGTTTTACCTGGGTGGACAGGAAGTTCTTTTTTCAAAGAGCGCAAACTTTGAGAAACATTCTGGGTGGGAGAACATTCATTCAAACAAAGAGGTGTTTTTCAGACTAGGTCAGTTAGAAACACAGACAACACCACCTGCCAGAAATGGAGGGGCAGTGAAGCAAGAATCAGATTCTTCAGAGGATGAGGCTAGTACATCAGACAAGTTGTCACACACACGTCCACCTAGAATGACAGAAATAAAGAGACACACAGACAAAGAAGCACATTCAAGTACAGATTCTGAGGATGATCAGGGAAAAATGAGGACAATTGTTTTGAGGAGGACAACTAGAGTTAGGAAACCTCCAGATCGTTTTAAAGTGCAGGAAGCTAAAGCTTGTGTAGTCATGACAGAAGAGCCTGAGAGCTACAAGGAAATACAAGAGTGTTGTGATGAAGAGAGGTTAAAATGGGAGTCTGCAATGGAGCAAGAGTTTAAGTCTTTGGTAGACAAAAAGGTGTTTGAAATTGTTGACAGACCTGCAAATCACAAGGTGATAGGGTGCAAATGGGTTTACAAGAGGAAGTTGATGCTGGATGATAGTCAGAGGTACAAGGCCAGATTGGTGGCTAAAGGGTTTGCACAACAGAGGTTTGAGAATTTTGACAAAACTTTTTCTCCAACAGCAAAGCCTGAGAGTTTGAGGCTGGTGTTGGCTTTAGCTGCAAGGAGGGGCCAGGTAGTGCATCATTTTGATTTTGAGACTGCATACTTGAATGCAAGTCTTGAGGAAACTGTTTTCATGGAACAACCTTTGGGTTTTCAGCAAAATGGTGATAGAAAGGTGTACAAGTTGAAGAAAGCATTGTATGGTTTGAAGCAGAATCCCAGAAGCTGGAATCTTTGCATTCATGATGAGTTGGTGAAGCTAGGCTACAGATGCAGTGTAGCTGATGCATGTGTTTACACAAAAGGAGATGTGATCTTGGTGATTAATGTAGATGACTTGTGTGTAGCAGCAAATTCAAAGCAAGAGATTCAGACAGTAAGAAAGGAATTGTCACAGAAATTTAGTGTCAAAGATCTTGGAGTTTTAAGGTCTTATCTAGGGATAGATGTTGAATGGAGTGAAGATGGGAGTTGTTTGTTGAGTCAACAGAGGAAAATTCAGAGTTTGATTGAGAAGTGTGGATTGCAGGATGCAAAGACAGTGAAAAGTCCAATGTCAGTTGGTTATGTGAATAGTGAAGGGACTAAAGAATTTGAAAATTCAGAGATGTACAGGAGTTGTGTGGGGAGTTTGATGTTTATTGCTAACAACACGAGGCCTGACATTTGTTTTGCCGTGGGCATGCTTGGAAGAAAGCAAATTGTCATACAGTAGAAGATTGGACAGCAGTGAAGCATTTGTTGAGATATTTGAAGGGTAGCATAGACAGGAAATTGAAGTTGCAAAACAGTCGAGCTGGTCTTGAATGTTTTGTTGACAGTTCGTTTGTTTCTGAGCTACAGGATAGAAAGTCAGTGACAGGATTGTTGATTAAGTTTGGAGAAAGCGCAATTGTTTGGAGAAATAGAAAACAGAGATACGTAGCGCAAAGTACAGGAGAAGCAGAATTCGGGGCCTTATCTGAGTTAGTTAATGAGATTAAATGGATTAGACAGTTGTTGAAAGATCTGAATGAAAAATGTATTGATCCAGTGATGATAAATGAGGATTCTCAGACATGCATTGCTATGGCTGAAGCTGAGAACTTGAACTGTAGAACAAAGTACATTGGTGTGAGGTATCAGAATGTCAGAGAAATGATACAGAATGGAATTGTGAGTCTGCAATACATTGAGTCAAACCATAATCAAGCAGACATCTTGACAAAGGCATTGACCATTGATAGACACGAACAGATGTCACGTCTACTTGGCATGTCTTAAGCTTAGGCCTAGCCATTGAGCTAAGTTAGTATTGTAACAGTTTTAGTTTAGTGTACAACATACACACATCTTACATTTCAGGAGGGGATTGTTAGGTTTAAATGGGATATAGAGTCAATGTTTAAAATGTTGAAATGTAAAAGATGTGTGTCTGTATTTTTCCTTGCTGAGAAAAGTTGTTTTTTCTGAGGCCAGATTCACAGTTATCAGCCCAGGTGTGTTCTTAGCCCAAACAAGCAGTTAACAAGCTTCAGTTCTATGAGAAAGAGGTTTGTTTACATTGAGGATTTTGTCAACATGAGAATTGTTATGGGAAATGTAGTCACATGATTTATTATGGTAATTAAAGGTTGGGCTAAAGCACGTCATGTATCATCAACCAATCAGTCTGTAAAGGCTACACCCAAAAGGGTGGAGAATTGGGGGGCTGAGAGCTGGGAATTAGAAAGCCACTCACTTGCTTTTTAACCTTTGAGCTGTAATGAACTAACAAAAATATTCTCCTGATGCTGCTACAAGCCAATCTTGAATCATGTAGCAGTTAGGCATTGTTCCTGTTTAGCCTTCTGGCTAAAGTGAAGCTATTCTTATTCTTATTCTTATTTGTTTTTGCTTTTTGCTGTTTTTCAATAAAAGAAGCCTACTAGAAGTTTTGGTGTTTGGTTTTAAAAGGACTGTTTACAACACTTCATCAACATCGATTTCCAACACTTCTGCAGTGGAGAATGCTCCCCATAATCCTCCAGGGCTTCGAAGAAGACCCCTTTAGTGCTTTGAACTTAGGGCCAATGCAGATGGCCCGTTTGGGGCAGCAGAGAGCCACCCTGGGGAGTGGTGGATTGGAGCCTCAGCAACCCCACACCGCAGCCCCGATCTTTCCTTTTGCCACCCCTAAAAGAGCAGCAAAATGCTGCTCCTTTTAGGGGCAGCAAAAGGCCACCCTAAGAGCTGGTGCAGCGGCTCTTCCATGCCCTTTCAGCGCAGCATGTTTGAAGGGAGGGCATCCTGATGCTGCACGCCATGCGTAAGGGCACGTGGTATCAGGATGGGGTTGGGGCAGTCAATATGCGGCTGCCCCACCCCAACTCTACCCAACTCTCTGCAACGGCCCTTAGTCTGACACTGTTGAGGGGTCCTCCTGAAGCCCTACTGCAGAAGGGCTGGGCAACCTGATAGAAGTACCCCCACTTGGGCTGGTTGGTACTTGCCATCACCCTTCTCACAGCTGCTTCCCCGGTGAGGGCATGAAGGAGAATGCTCACCTCCTCATCCACCCAGTAAGCGATCTGGATGGGCAGTTTCCCCTTGCCGCCATCATCATCCTGGACTGCAGAGGTCACAGGGCCATTTATGGGCAGTTATGGCTGAGAGCAGATGGCCTTACCTGGCTCCTAGCCAATGGAGACCCTCAGAGGAGAAGTTTGTATCTAGTCCCTATGGTTGCCCTCTGAGATACCAATTAGTGCAATCAAATGGGCCATTGGGAAGGCTGACTGTTGGGGAATTAATACATTGTCAGAGATTACAGTTGGTTGATCCTACACTGTATCTTTCTGCGGCCAGGAAAACTGGCGCCTGGTGACCCCCCATGTGCTTGTGTGTCTGTGTGTCTGTGTGTGTCCCCTTAGGCTCATGGTTAGGAATTGCTGCATAAGAGCATGAATGCTGGCTATACACAGAGTGTGGAGAATAGGATATGTTTATTGAGGTGCTTATCATGGCATAGTACAGTAATGCCCTAGGATCACAGATGGAGGAGAGGGGATACTTCAGATCCTCCTGGTCTCAAAGAACTCTTCCAGGGCTTCCCTCACAGCCTCCCCTTCTCTCTGCTTCATAACATCATTGTCCTCCATGGGTGCCCCCAAGGTGGGCAGTACAAAGCGGTGCCTGTAGCAAGCTCCCTCATCCAGCACCCTGCCCTTCATTTTGCAAATGTTGAGGAGGATGACACATGAGGCGACGGTGGGGACAACATTCTCCTCTGCCACAAGGAGTTGGCCAGTGAGGCACCTCCACTGAGCCTTCAGCTGCCCAAAAGCCCTTTCCACCACATTCCTGGCATGATTCAGCTTTGTATTGAATCCTTTCTGTCTGGCATTGGTGGTGCCCTGGTAGGGCTTCATTATCCTCTTCAGAATGGGGTAGGCACTATCAGCGAGCAGGAGGGGGCCGGTCTGCTGGCCCCTCAGGGTGATGGTGGAGTTCCCTGGCACACAGATGCCAGTCTCCATGGCCTGAAAGATGATGGAGTTCCTTGCCATTCTTGTGTTGTGAGTCACACCAGCCCAGCCCAATTCCACATCCACAAAATGTCCTACATGATCCGATGTCCCCTGGATTATGACAGAATAGGTGTCTTTTTGGTTGATGAACTCGTTTCTCCATCCCAAGGGTGGCACGATCAGACAGTGGCACCCGTCTACAGCACCCACTACTTGGGGAAAGCCGAGGTCAGTGAATCCTTGTATGATCTGTGGGTGACAAGAAGGGGAAGCAGTGGAGGATTAATAAAAAAAAGTCAGGGCACTTAACAACTCATGATGCTTTCTATGCAGGTACGCAGGGATACCGAACCTATCAGCCTATTCTATATAGTAAATGCCATAGTGTATGCCAATTCATGTCATTTTCTGCGCAGGTGAGCAGGGATACCGAACTTAACAGCCTATTCTAGACAGTAAATGCCATACTGTGTGCCAAGTCATGACGTTTTCTGTGCAGGTGCACAGGGATACCGAACTTAACAGACTATTCTATAAGTAAATGCCATACTGTGTGCCAACTCATGGCACATTCTTCACAGGAGGGAAAAGGGACAAGTGTGTGCAACGTTCCTTACCTGAGCGGCATCCCCCAGGTACACTGTGTCAGCAGCAGCTTCTCCATGCTGAGGGCGAACTCCACCAACACTTCCCCCACAGTTGTAAGGCCAACCGCAAACTGCTCTGATGTCTGCTTGTAACTGGCTTTGTGGGCGAGTACCCAGATGGCCATGGTGCCCTCTTCTCCACCAGGATGGCTTTCCTCATGATAGTGTCTGACTGCCCCAGTTCTGGATGCAGTATTTCCACTAGCCTGTGGAAGAGGCATGGGGCATTTGGAAACACATCCTCCATTCCTCATCAGACCAGGTGTATGTGACGTACCCGTCCCACCAGTCAGTGCTTCTGGGGAACATCTACCAGCAGCGCAAGATTCTCTTGGGTGGCATCAAAGCGGTAACAGTGTTGTGGCTCCCACTCTAGCAGTTGTCCATTCTGTGTCCTCTGAATCATCACTACTGTCCTCTATGCATGCAGCTGCTGCAGTGATCATTGCGGCGGCTCCTGTGGCCATGCATTGCAGGCTGACTGCCAGTGCAGGGCACTGAGTCAACATGGCATCCATGATCTTGCTGCTTCTCACAGTGCGCAGAGGGCTTTTTCAGTTGTCGCTCCCAGACTCTGGAACGGTCTACTGGATGAGATCCGTCAATTAACATCATTAGACAGCTTCAAAAGGGCTGTCAAGACGGATCTCTTCCGGCAGGCCTTTCCAGATTAATCATCCCGGCCTCGGATACTCCCACTCCTATGTTCTTCTCATGGCCCCATCTACTGATGGAATGAAGAATATTGCTATGGGCCAATGTCATGTCTTAGTATCATGTTTTTAAACTTCTTGATTGTGATTTTAATCTTTATTGATTTAATACTGTTTTAAGGGGGGGGGAAGAGAAATGTTTTTGGCTTTATGTATGATTTTACTGTTATGAGCCGCCCAGATTGGGTGTCCCAAAGGGCGGGATACAAATAAATGTTGTTGTTGTTGTTATTATTATTATTATTATTATTATTATTATTATTATTATTATTATTAAGATTGCTATTAAAGGGGCTGTGTGTATTTCGTTGTTCTTGCACACATGCGCATGCGCCTGGGAGGCTGGGGAAACAAATTAAAGTAGCCACTTCTGGCCCATCCAGTTGCTCCTTCCCCATTCAGGGAATCATCAGGGCTGGCTGTGTGGTTGGTGGGGCTTCAATGCAGCCTCAGAAAAGCTGCATTAACTGCCCCCCAGTGCGGTTGCTCCATCCCCATTTAGGGCATCCTTAGGGCAGGCGGTGTGGTTGCTGCAGCTTAGGGAAAAGGCAACTTCGGGTCACCTTTTTCTGCCCGTCTGCATAGCCCCTTCATATATTTGAATGACTTTCATTATGCTTCTAGACAAAAATATTATACATATATTTCTTTTTCAGTAAACTGAAACATGAAGAGTTTATCGGGAGGGCCAGGAAGATAGCATCATCTTTGTGCAGACAGCTGCAAGAACAGAGCCAGCTGGCTGCCCAGCTGCCCCTCATCTCCCCCGCTCCATCTCTCTGGCAATAGCCAGGATGTATATGTGTACGTATGTATGTACAACCAGGAAGGTTAAACATATAGGGCAGGGGATGAGATTGAACTACATTTGGTGGAACTTTACAATCTACTAGTTCAGGATTTCAGCCACAGTATCTCAAAACTCTATAGAGCCATTTAAGTTATCAGCATAAGGGGGAGCTATGTTAGTGTACAACAAATAAAATAAAACTAACAGGAAAGAGCTAATGTATTTAATTAATTAGTTGATAAGATATAATTCTATTACATTTGTGTTAGAAGGTGCAAAATTAGCTATTACATTTAGGTTATATTGCAATTTAAACTTAAGTTAAATACACTAAAAAAACCTTTACCAGAATGAAGCTTGAAAAAAAGCAACCCATGCACGATGTTATGCTTCCGTGTCCCTTTTCTGAGTATGGGATTAAAGGAAACATCTGTCTGAATTTCTGAAAACTCAATTGCTGATCCACTCCATGAAAACCCTTCCTCTTGAGCCCCATCTGAATGGAACAGATAAAATGTCCTTGCCATCCTCTTGGTAGGGAGTCTGGACAATACAAGCCCCAAACCCCAGTTCTGATGCAAACAGTCAGGATAGTATCCAGCCAGTTTACCAATAAACCCTGGGTATATCCCCCTTAGAATGGATTAAAGTAACTTTACTGTCTGCTCTGGATCTTCCTAAAAGACCCAGAGCCCTCTATTGTGATGCTAGGCAGCTGTTTACAATGTGTCCTACTGTGCTAGCCAGTGTAGCTGCCACCACCACAGCAAATCACCCACTCAGATGTCAGAACAAGGCAACCAGCCATGTGATCAATGCTAGGCACCTTGTTCTGACTTCGGTGCAAGTGACGTGCCATGGTGGCAGCTGCACAGGGTGGAACAGCAGGATCTGTTGTGCAAACAGCTGCCCAGCATCACAATAGGAAAACTCAAGTAATGGGGGAAGAATGCTGGGACCCCCTTGCAGACAGGGCCCATTTCCCTCCCTTATAATCTTATTTCTTCTCCTCCTACTTTCTTTAGCTTACTGTTTCCTATGTGGAACTCAGCAAAAGCCCCAGAGCTAAGAGTTTCAAACTGCAGTTTCATTGAACAGATGAGGACCCTCTGTATGGTGTCCCATACACAACACAGGAGGACCACCTCAGTGCAAAGAAGACAGTCTCCTCCCAATGTGCTCTTATTGTTGGTTTAAAATCTTTTTAAATTGGGCTTGGCCCATCACATTCTAAAATAAATATTCCTACAGCCATTTGCATTCATTAAACCACCAGATAATTTGGTAAATAATAAAGACACATCCCTATATGATATCTTAACTGGATCTGTAGGAATTTAAAACCTCATTTAGATGTATGAGGCTATATTTGCAATTATTACTGCATTGAAGTCCTCTTTAATTTGCTTTGTGGGAGAAAAATATTTCGTCAAAGTGAAATGTGTTATTTACATTTTATCCCACCTTTCATAATTTCTGTTATGTCAGATAATAGTTATTAATAAAATTCAATAACAATGTTTGAGCGCTGACATGGTGTAGTGATTTGAGCATTGGACAACAACTCTCAAGACTAGAGTTTGAATCTCAGCCATGGAATCTCACTGGGAGAGCTTGAGCAACTCAAATTCGATCAGTCTCAGAGGAAGGCATCATGTAATGAATGAGATGATGACGCGACACTGTGTTGTTGCAGACAAGTGAAGCCAAATGACAGTGAGGGGCAGTACTTTCTACAGCCATCAAATTACTCAGGTATTCTCAGGAGATTAGTAAATTGCCTTGATGTAGAGAGTTGGGCACTTGTTTTTCTATAAAAAGTCAGTCAAAAAGTTTCAGTTTCAAACATTGCTGAAAACATTTACTAAAGTGTTCCTTTTTGTTTTGAATCTATTATAGCTACCTTTAATATTTCTACACACTTGCATTAGACATTAATTTATTTATGTTAGTCTTCATCGTGTAATAAATGTTTTACCTCAGGGGTGTTATGTTAGGCCAGTTTTCTTTTCTTTTCTTTTTTTAAAATAAATTTTATTGATTAAAAACAAACCAATTTACAAAAAACAATACAACAAAGACAATACAAACATGCTTATATATAGACACACTAGAAAACATATTACAGAAACAAAACAAAACAAAACAAAACAAACAACAACAAAAGAAAAAGAAGAAAAATAAGAAAAACAAACAACCTAAGACAACACATCTAAAACTACTTCCTTGCTTGATATAGCTTACTATTTAGCCCGATTTCCCTATACTTCTATTTATTACATAATTATTACTTCATGTCATACTTTTATGTTATTGTTTCACCTATATTGTGCTAAAATACGTCTAGACTTCCAAACTTTCTATCTTCCATTAGCAAAATTACACAGCGCTCCCATTTATGCACCTTTTCTTAATACTTCTAATCGAAACCCATAGTATTTTCCAGGCTACCTTTTTGTTTCCAATAGTCTATCAGAATCCTCCAGTCTGATTTAAAAGTATCATCACTTAAACCTCTAATTTGAGTCGTTAGCTTGTCCATTTCCATAATGTCCAATATCTTAATAAACCAGTCTTGAGTGGAGGGAGTTTCTTTCGCTTTCCACCTGGACGCATACAGTATTCTGGCTGCTGAGATAAGATTAAAAATTAATTTCTCATATTTCTTCAATTCTTGTTCGACTACTATGCCCAAAAGAAATATTTGTGGATCATTTTTCAGCTTCTTTTTCAGGAATTCACTTATAATCTCTCTTATATTACTTCAAAATTCCTTGGCCTTCTTGCAATCCCACCATAGGTGATACAAAGATCCAACCTTTTTCTCACATTTCCAACACTTTAGATCAGGGGTAGGCAACCCAAGGCCCGGGGGCCGGATGCAGCCCCCCGAGGCCTTTGGACCGGCCCCAGGACCTGCCGCCACTGCCCACCATGATGGTATTGATTATTGTTGTTATTACTTGTTCTTGGGAGTTTTTTTTTGGCAAAATCTCCACAGGGGGTTTGCCATGGCTTCTCTGGGGGTGAGAGTGTGTGCATGCATTTTTTTTAATTTTATAATTTAAAAAAAATTATTTTATTTATTTATTTATTTATTTTTGGTGCTTCGGCCCCCCAATTGTCTGAGGGACAGCAACCCGGCCCCCTGGCTCAAAAAGATTGCCTACCCCTGCTTTAGATCATGAGTTAGGCCAGTTTTCTGCCTTGGAACTTTTCCAGGACTGCCAAAAGGCTAACATGAAACTAAAAATTCCAAGTGGCCAGAAGTCCATTTTGGGGTGCATATACACTGTAGAAGTAGAAATAACGCAGTATGACATCACATTAAGTGATGTAGCTCCATCCTATGGAATCATGGGATTTGCAGTTCTACAAGGTTTGCCAAAGAGTGCCTGTGCCTCATCAAACTATAAATCTCAAAAATCTATGTAGGATGGAACCATGGCAGTAAAAGTACTGTCAAACTGCATTACACTTGTCCCTCCACATTTGTGGCCTTGACTTTTGTGGATTTGATTATTCACGGATTTTATTAATATGTTCTTTCTAGGAATACCTAGGTTCTCCAGCGCAACTCTATGGTCAACCTAAACCAAAAGTTGCACTGAAGGACCTAGAGATTCCTGGAAAGAACACTCCACTAGGCATTTGTAGCTCCTCCAACACAATTCTATGGTCAATGTGTGGCAGATGTTGACCACAGAGTTGCCCTGGAGGACCTAGGGATCCCTAGAGAGGTGTTCTCTCAGGTAAAAACATAGTATTTTTTGTTATTTGCAGTCTTTCCACATTCATGGGGGTCCTGTGCCCCTAACCACAGCGAATATGGAGGAAGGAATGTATTTCTATAGTGTGGATGTACTCTGGATTTTTTTCCAGGGGGAGGAAACCCTATTTTTTAAAAAAGCAGGAGACTGTTGCAACTTAATTAAAATGTAAACTGCCACTCCTAGAAAGTAATTGAGGAATCTGGAGAGTTTCAGAGTTGCTCAAACAGCCTTGGATGAGGGTATATGTTGCCCCATGGGAACAATTTTCCCACTTGTATCTTATGTTATGCTGTTCTATAAAATATTTCAAATTAAAAAATATATATTTCAAGAAGCTATACATGACACACATCATAAAACAGAAGATGAAAATGTCCCCAGTGATAAAATTATATTTAGGATTTTCAACAAATTGCATTAACACTAAACGCAATTCACAGACTAAATTAACTTTTGCCTTTGGGAAACAACTGCTTACTATTTTCAGCTTGTAATGCTATCCTCACTTGAAGACAGGTGCTGTCAGCACTCTGCTGTTATCAGTATGTCTACGTTTTATTACAGAACCGCAGATGTAAGTTTAAATATTTAAAAAGCCATTTCTTCTAATTTGATGGTTCTCCTCATGGTTCACCTTAGGATCTCCTTAAATCAGAAACAACTTGAAGGTAAACCACACACACACACACACACACACACACACACACTTTTAACAGTTAATCATGTTTCATTTTATTTTATGTTTTCCATCAATGAGCAGTGGGAAATTCAGGAACAGTGTTCAGAAGTTTGGAAACAGAGGAAAGAACCCTCAAAGACTGCTAAAATCTTCATAATAATCAGTGTTACAGAAATCATAGGGCCACAGAAACAATAACAGGATTTCAATCTAAATTTTACAGGGCAGAACAAATAATTTACAACTCTTCTCCTTGCTGTGAGTTGTTGGCCATTTGCCCCTCCCATTATTTTCCCAGGCTTAAATTTTACATAGTCTCCCTCTCAACACAACTGCATGTTATCCCAGTGCTATAGCATATTATCATATCCTCATATTCTCATATTATCATGACAAAGCCATGCACCTGGTTCTGACAGGTATGAGGTTATAAGAAGCAACAATCCATAGTGCACGCCCCATAATATCTCTCAAGTTATGAATTGACAACTGCAATCATTTTTCTAAAGTCTCTTTGCTTTCTTCATATTTCTGAAAACTGTTAGATATATTTTCATATTTTTAGGATACTCTTTTCATAAGGAGTAAGAACTCCTAAGAATATGAAATTCACATGAGATTCACAGCTGCATTCAAACACATTTACCTATATCCCACATTGAATGTTTCACTCCATCAGCAAAGCAAGCATATGGAATAGGCGATTTCCTCTCAACCTATGCCAAAATCACTTTGGTTTTACTCCATTAGATCACATCTGTTCCCTCTGCCTTTTGCTTGTCAATCCAACAATGCAGAAAACAAGAAGTATCATAGAGTCAGAATTGGAAGAAACCACAGGGAGCATCCAGTCCAACTCCCTGCCAAGCAGGAACACCAATCAAAGCACTCCAAACAGATGTCCATTGAGCCTCTGTTTAAAAACCTCCAAAGGAGGAGACTTCACCTTTCTCCAAGGGACTGTGTTCCACTGTTGAATAGCTCTGATCATCAGCAAGTTTCTCCTGAGATTTAGGTAGAATCTCTTTTACTGTAGTTTGCATCCATTGTTCCTTGTCTGGGGCGATTATCGCACTACCTTTAAAACACATTAAAAAGAGATTTACCTTGCCTGAATTGAAGTAAATTCAGGTGACATCTGGATGCTATCGCACAGATTTTCCCTGACAAACCACCATCAGAATGCAGCCTGAATTCAGCCAGGCTGACTTAACTTGTTTCGGCAGCCATTTTTCTAAGTTGAAAAGTTCTGACTTAGAAAAAATGGCCACTGAAGCGAGTTAAGTTAGCCTGGATGAATTCGGGCTGCATTCCATTGGTGGTTTTTCAGGGAAAATCTGTGCAATAGCATCTGGATGCAGCCCAAATTTTACTTCAATTTGGGTGAGATGTCTCTTTTTAATGCATTTTAGATAGTGCGATAATCTCCTGTCTCTGGAGCTGTGGAAAACAAGTCTCTTCGATAATCTCCCGTCTCTGGAGCTGTGGAAAACAAGTCTCTTCCCTCTTCCATATGGCATCCCTTCAAATATTTAAACATGAGTATCATGTCCCCTCTTAACTTTCTTTTGATCAGACTAAACATTCCCAGCTCCCTAGGCCATTCCTCATAGGATATGGCTTCCAGATCTTTCACCATTTTCCCTACCCTCCTCTCGACACGCTTGTCAACATCCTTTTTGAATTGTGGTGCCCAGAACTGGACACAATATTCCAGGTGAGAGCTGACCAAAGCAGAATACAGTGATACTATCACTTCCCTTGATCTAGACACTATATTCATATTGATGCAACCAAGAATCATGTTGGCTTTCTTGGCTGTCACATAACATTGCTGACTCATGTTCCCCTTGTGGGCTACTAAGACTCCTAGATCCCTTTCACATTATTTATCTAGATGTCACTCATCCTATATCTGTTCATTTCATTTTATTATTATTTTGCCTAGATGTAGGACCTTACACTGTTGAAATTCATCTTGTTAGCTTTAGCCCAGCCCTCTAATCTGTCAAGGTCACTTTGAATTTTAATCCTGTCCTCTGGGGAATTAGCAACCCCCTCCCAGTTTGGTATCATCTGCAAATTTAATCAACAAGTTCTCTATTCCTTCATCCAAGTCATAGATAAAGATGCCGAATAGCACAGGGCCCAGTACAGATCCCTGTGGAACTCCACTAGTTACCTCTCTCCAGAAGGAAGAGAAGCCATTGGTGAGCACCCTTTGGGTTTAGTCAGTCACCCAACTACAAATCCACCTTATAGTAGCACTTTCTAGGCCACATTTTACTAGCTTCTCTGCAAGAACGTCATGGAGAACTTTGTCAAAAGCCTTATTTTAATCAAGGTATGTTACATCCACAGTATTCCCTTCATCAAGCCTGTGACTCTAAAAAAGAGAGAGAGAGACGTAAACATATCAGATTGCATCTGAGAGAGTTGAAATAGTGTGATGTAGATAAGTTATAGCTAGTGTTCTGAAAGAAATATAGACACCAGAAAATCCTCTAATCTTGCAGGTCTACTCTGTCCTAGTATTCTGTATACCCTATGTACAGCTGGCTGTATATTTGCAGGTATGTGGACAAACTTTAAGGAGGTTACTGTTGACACAGACAATTTCATTTCTGAAATTATCTCTCTATATTTGTACATATATGAAATAATGAAAATATTGTATTTGTTTACATTTCAAGTAAAATGTTAAAAAGATATGTGATAATAAACTTCTTATATGGGGCTCACTCTTCAATTGATAAAAAGCTTGGTACCTACAATATTATCTCTGTACTCACGTTCTCTGAAAATCTACTATGTAGTTTAAAAAAATATGGGTGACAATACTGTTCATACTATAAAAAAATTAAAATGAATTTTGTGTTGGACCTGCCAAAAAAGTACAAAACAGTAATTAGCTGAAATTAGGGAACCTCTTTGGTCCTTACACAAAAAGAAACAAATACTTCATTTTAAAGAAAGTCAAACTAATTAAATAAAATTTTCTTTGATTTTTAAGAATAAAATATTTGGAGTTTTAATACTGGAATTAAATGTAGCAGTAAATAGATCCTGGAAAGATTTGGCACATTCATACTTGGCACCATTTCTGTATTACATAGCCTTCAGTAAACCTTTGTATCCTGGGACATTATATCAGATCAGTGCCTTAAATGGGACAACAAAAAGCAATTGATGGTTAAGTAAGAATTTGTTATTTAATTATTTAGAGCATTTATGCCCCTACCCTTCCACTAAAAAGGCCCCCAGAGCAGGTTACAAATGGTTAAATTTACAATTTTCTGCCCCGTGGCTTATAAACTAAAAAGGCACACAAGGAAAAGAAGGAATTAAGTCCAGCAAATGCTAACTGCTGTTCTCTTCCTCAGTAGCCAGAGCAAATTAAAGAAACATTCTAAGTAGGGATGCTTTAAACTTCATCTGTGGAAATTTCCAAGGTCAAAGTTAATGCCTCCAGTATAGGAAGTATTGTTCAATACATTTGGAAGGCACAAGTTGTTAAAAGCTGGTTTGGATTTGGGGAAAGCATAGCAAACACAATGTCATCACAGTGCCATTTAACCAATCTGACTGAGCTGTCCCTATTCTGTATGACCCCTGATCCCATTCAGGGGAAGAGAATATTTATTTCTACCTTAATAATTGCCATTTACATTCATATCTCATTTCTCCTCCAAAGATCATAATGTGCATGCTACTTCATCTTGTAAAAGTATTTGTGAAGTATGTGTCAGAACCAGTGAATTCAGTTCCCACCTTGCATTCCTAGCTCTGCCATGCTACTACAATAAAGGAAACGAAGATAAACATCCTCCACATATCTGAGGATCATCAAGCCATAAATCTCCTCTCTCTACATACCATTTAGCCAGTCTGCTGTTTGTCTAGCCCACCTCCTCCACCACTACCATACCAGTACATAGAATCAATATATACATTCTCCCCAATAATCACAATCATGGCAGAATTGTAACTATGAATCTGACAGTACCCTAGGTTGAAAGATAGTGAGTAGCCCACAATTGCTCAATTTGATTTCTGGTGGGTTTGAACTTGGGTCCCTTCAGCCATAGCCTGATAGGATAACTACTATGCTACACTGGCTGCTGGATCTGTGAGTTACGATACTGTGGCTATTTCCTTGTAGTACAAGACTAGGAACAAGACATGGTTATCTTGGCACTGAGGATGCATTCTTTCCTAGTGTATACAATTTTTCTTTTTTTTCTTTTTTAAAAATATTTTTATTGAAGTTGCTATGAAATAAAAATTATTTCCAAATATAACATGTGCTCACAATTTGTTATTACAATAATTTTTCCTTTGACTTCCATTAGGTAGGTTCTATTGTACAGATTTCTTTTTGTTAACATAAACATCCCAATTTAACTTTGATCACACCCTTTTCTGCATATTGAAATAAAATTTGTAAACTTCTTTTAACTGTTTTACTATTGTGATCTGTTTATATGTCCCTTCTGCATTTCTTTGTTGTTATTTATCTTGCTTTCTGTTGATTCATTTTTAATTAGATGAATTCTTCTTAATTCTTGTATTTTTACAGTCCTGTTTTGACTATCACTCTTTTCTTATTTTTAAATCAGTTTATTTCTTGGATAAATTCTGTCAATTTCTCAGCAATTCCTTTCTTATTCCCCATATTTCTTCCCACTATTGTAAGTTTGGTACCCACTCCTTTTCCAATTTTGCCATTGGTTTGTTATTAATCATGCATGTTAATCTGTCCATTTCTCTTAATTCATTTATCCTTAGTATCCAGTCTTCTATAGATGGTGCTTTGTCGTCTTTCCATTTTTTGCTATTGTCAATCTTGCCGCTGTTGTTAGATATAGGATCACTCTCCAATATTTGGTTTCATCCGATGCCTTTAGAGAAGATGTTCTATTTAGTAAATATAGTTCTGGAACCATTGGAAATTGAATTTTGGTGCATGACCACCACATGTGGTACAACGAACCTGTATTTGTCTGGCACCTCTAACATTTATTATCCTTTAGATTGTAGATCTTCTTTAGTTTTAAAGGCATGTAATACCACCTATTTGCTATTTTCATAAAATTTTCGTTGAGATCCTGAGAGTCTGTAAAGCTGTACATTTAATTCCATGCCTTTTGCCAATCGTCTGGAGGTATCAGGTGTTTCTAGATCTTGTGCCCATCTTGTCATATGTTCTTTACTTGGTTCTGTTTCCATTTCTCTAATCAAAAGTAATTTGTACAGTATAGACATCTTTTTGTCCAGTTTCCATATGATTTTATCTAATTCGTTTTGTGCTTTTTTCTATTCCTTCCTTTTTTGTATCTTCTATAAATTTTTCTTTGATTTGCATTTAACTAAACCAGTGTAGGTTTTTATTTTCTCTTATCAATTTATCTCTTTGTTTTAATTGTATATTTCATGTATTTCACAAATATGAAAGGGGACAGATTTAAGGGTGCTAAATCTTCCTCATATTTAATTCAGTTCTATTTAGAATTTTTTTGAAATTCACAGCATTCTGTACAGAAGTCTCCACACCTAATCCATTTATATAACTAACTGACACTACCATATATTCTCCACTATAAGTCAACCTCATGTATAAGGGTCAAAATTACGGATTATGATATGACCAATGGATAAATCAAGGGTAAAATTTAGGGGCATGTAACAAAGGATGAAGCAAAGGAAAACAATGCCAATGAACTTACCAAATTCCAATAGGCATAACTGTTTGGGCTAATACTAAAGACTGGATGGATAAGAGAATAGAGTGGGGAGGGTCAGTGCTTCCAGGACAGATTACGCTCTTGACTTTCACCAGGGTGTGATGACTGTGTGTGTGTGTGTAAAACAGTTAAAGTACTTATCCAATGAATTGATCCATGGACTCAGGTTTTTTAGGTCCCTTTTTTGACTAAAATTTCTAGACTTATACATGAGTATATAAAGTAGTAACAACAAAAGGTATGAAATAAACAAATATATGCCCCTTCGCTGAAACATGACAATTTTGTCTTTAAAGAATCATGTAGCCAAGTATGCAAAAAATGCATATGCAGACACCATAACAATATTAAAATGTGCAGCTCTCATTTGTACTGGGTTGGTTTTAAAATAAATTCAGCTGAGAAAACTGAAGCTTTCATTTTGCTCCTCAATTTAGATGCTTTGTTTATGTGCCAGTGCTATAAATACATTTATTGCATGTTCAGAGTGCACTGTTCTCTCTGAACCCATTTCAGTTGGTAAAAATATAGTGGTGACAGCCAGGGTATTTCTGACCAAATTCAAGACAATCTACTTTCCTGTGGAGGGAATTTTAATATCATTATCATTATCACTATCATTATCATCACTGCTGCTACCATTACCATGCTACCATTTGTTATAATGCAGAGTAAAGATCTTAAGACGTTTAACTGAAAGTGGAAAATAGATTGAGCAATGCAGAGCCACAGTGATGGTTCATGGGAAAACATTCCAGGAACAGTTTGGAGACCCAGGTACCTGAGACAGAGGTACCTGAAGCAACATCTACCTCTGCACTAACTGGCTCACACTTCTGCATCATCTGCTGATGCATTTTGATTTGCACTTTTCCTATCAGGTGTGGAGGTGGGAGTGACAGGGAAAGAGCTTTTTCAGTAGCTGAATCATGATTATCAAATGTCTTTCACTTTTTTCTAGGTACAGGTTAAGTCTCCCTTATTTGGAATTCTAAAATCCAAAACTGTCCACATGGGTGACACCTTTGCTTTCTGATGGTTCAATGTACACAAACTTTGTTTCATGCACAAAATTATTTTAAAAATATTGTATAAAATTACTTTTAGGCAATGTGTATGAGATGTATATGAAGCATAAATGAATTTTGCATTTCAACTTGGGTCCCATCTCCAAGATATCTCATCATGTATGCATAAGTAAATACAGGTATTCCAAAAACCTCTGAAAGCCAAAGCATTTGGTCCCAAGTATTTCAGATAAGGGAGACTCAACCTGTAACAGGAAAAAAACTATTTATTTGCCAAGCAAATTTAGGATTTTGGCCAGTAGCTCTGAGTGAAGGAATTCTGAGCCTAGATTCCACTTTTGACTACTTACAGGCTTTTCACACAAAATTCCACTCCAGGTTATTTGAAACTTTATTCGAGCATCTTAATATAGGCCAATGGGGGATAGAGTAATTTGGTTACTGTTATTAAACAATTTAATTGTTATTAAGCAATTGTTATTAAGAAATCAGTTCACAAAGAGGGGTATCAATAGATCTTTCCACTCCTTTTTGTAATTTACCAGGAAGAAAATCCTATTTTGAAAGCTCAAAGCCATTTATTTCTAAAAATAGATATATAGGTTAGCCCTATTATATATTTTAAAGTGGTCAACTGACTGTTTCTAACCTGCTGAATCATTTTATTTCACTCTTTGGTAAACCACCCTGGAATCACCTTTTCATAAAGAATTATATAAATATGTTCTAAACCAGGGGTCAGCAACCTACGTCCCGCGGGCCGATTCCGGCCCACGTACCCCCGCTTACTGCCCCCTGCGGACCCCTGCCGCCACCTGCCACCGCCGCCACGTATTTCAGTTACCGTGCGGCCACGCGCATTGTGACCACCATTTTGGAAAACAAAATGGCGGCTGCGACATGCGCAGAGGCAGCTGTGGCAGTGTGTGTGGCGGCAGCGGCAGCAGCGCGCTGTGGCAGGGGGTCGTGCGCGCGCGCCGCCATTCCCCCGCCCCCGCCCACTGGAAGGGATGACTTCGGGGGGCCGACCCCTGGCTCAAAAAGGTTGCCTACCCCTGTTCTAAACAAATGCAAAAATAAGGCACTAGAGAGATAACTAGAATCTGGGTAAACTGGAATGTGCCGTATTTTTCGCCATATAAGACGTGCCGGCATATAAGACGCACCCGATTTTAAAGGCGGAAAATCTAGGGAAAAAAAAGATTCTTAACCAAATACTGTAGTAAAATATTTTATATCAACTGTATAAAGTTAACAGCAGTTTAAGAACAATTTTAAGTTGTAAATGTAAGTTTAAGCCAGCAGCAGGGCCAGATATTGCACAAATTCCCTGACCAACTTTCTTGCAAGTCTCCTGTCGCCTTATGGCGACTCCATGAATTTCTTAGGGCAGGGGTCGGCAACCTACGGCCCGCGGGCCAGATCCAGCCCAGGGAGGCCTTGGTACCGGCCCCGTTTTGATCCTGCCACCACAGCCGCCGCCGCAGCGGCACTGCCGCCATGGCGGGTTTTTTTTGCCGGGCTTCTCCAGCCGCCCTTTTGTGTAGCAACACAAAATGGCTCCCGGGTTGCTCTCAACATGCTCCGCCCCCTGCCCCTGTGCTGCGCGACCTCTTTTGGGGGTGGGGAAAAACCGGCTTCAAACTGAAGCCAGGGCTCTCTCCTGGACTGCCACATTGAAGTAGCAACCCAGAAGAGAGCTTTGACTTTGGTTTAAAGAGGATCGATCCTTGGCTTTCAATTCCCAAAGCAGAGGGTCCCTCCTTTGGGGATGGGAAAAACCGGGTTTAAACCGAAGCCAGGGCTTTCCCCCAGCCCCCCTTGCGGGGCGCGGGGCTGTTCTGGGCCTTCCTGAGGCCCCTTCACTGGGCTCTGCTCCAAGACATGGTGCCACCGCTGGCTCTGGGCACAGGTAAGCCTTAAAATTTAACGTGTTGTTGTTGTTGTTGTTGTTGTATGCATTGACTTTCAGGCTTTTCTTGGCAGATTTCTTTAGAGGAGGGGGTTTGCAATTTCCACCCTCTGAGGCTGAGAGAGTGTAACTTGGCCAGGGTAATCCAGTGCCTTGGAGTAATTTCTGGCTTAATTTGACCCTACCATGAGGGTTTTCTTGGCAGATTTCTTCAGAGGAGGGGGTTTGCAATTTCCACCCTCTGAGGCTGAGAGAGTGTAACTTGGCCAGGGTAATCCAGTGCCTTGGAGTAATTTCTGGCTCATTTTGACCCTACCATGAAGGTTTTCTTGGCAGATTTCTTCAGAGGAGTGGGTTTGCCATTTCCATTCTCTGAGGCTGAGAGGTTCAACCACCCAGGACGGGGGTGGAAAGAGGAAGAGCCCATTCAACTACCCAGGAAAAGGGGACTCTTTCCACCCCCATCCTGGGTGCTTCAATGGGATGCCTCTTCCTGGGATGGGAGGATGTCCTCTGACCCCAGGAAGAGTCCATTGGAGCACCCAGGATGGGGGTGGAAAGAGGAGGAGCCCATTCAACTACCCAGGAAAAGGTGACTCTTTCCATCCCCGTCCTGGGTGCTCCAATGGGCTCTTCCTGGGATGGGAGGAGCCCATTGAAGCACTGAGGCTGAGGCTGAAATGAGGCCTACTTTTAGCTGTGGCCTCGGCAGTTACTTCTCTAGTTTGCCCTCAGCCTGTATATTCGCCTTATAAGACGCACCAACTTCCCCAACCTCATTTTGGGGAAGAAAAAATGCGTCTTATATGGCGAAAAATACGTTAAGTACTATGATCTGTAGACTCTGGACAATAAAATTAATGATGGATAAATTATGTTTCCCTTTTAAAAACATTAAACTCCCCCAATTAAACCAATTACAGGTGTTTGCTTTTCTGGTACACTGTGTACTAAGGAACAACCTATACAAATTATCAACATGGAATATCAACATGGTCCGCTGCATATAATATCAATACAAAATATCAGTTTGGCCCGTGGAAGATAGAGGGATATAATGGGGTTGCTTGGAAGAGAGAATTCGAGTTTGTATTTTAAAAAGTATTTTTTCTTATTTGTGTATTTAATTTATATTCAGCCTTTCATTTATATTCAATTCACTTTATCAGATGCATCTGGATGATGATGATTGTCTTTCTATAACATATACAATAGCTAAAACATGCTATTTTGAACAATGGATATGCAACAATAAGGTAGTTGTAAGGTATCTTGCATAAGTGTGTCAATACTTCCAGTGCAAGAAAATATATGTGGCATTGTTCTTGTGATATGGACAGCCTGCACTGGCTGCAATCATGATCCCTTCAGCATGGTATATGCTGCTGCTGCTGCTGCTATTGTTATTAGCTGCCTTTGAGTTGACTTTGACTCATGGCAACCCTGTAGATGAGACACCTCCAAGAGTCCCTGTCTTCAACTGTTCTGCATAGTTCCTTCAGGCTCCTGGCCATGGCCTCCTTGACTGAGGGGCATCATGTCACTCGCCTGACTGCATGATGGGCAGCATTGTGGCGCTCTGGTGGTGCGGCATTTAGCTGGAGCTAAAATAAAATCCCACCACAGAGGCAAAGGTGCCCTTTTCCCAGCTCAAAAAGGAGTAGCTTTCTGATGCTTCTTTTTGAGCCAGGAAACAACTGGATTGGGAGCGTGGTGTGCAGTTGCTGTAGCCTCGATCCGGTGCTCAAAGGGGCAGCAGGAAGCCACTCCTTCAGGGTGGTCTGCTTCACCCTTGAATCTATCCATCTGGTATGTGGTCTATCACCTTTTCTACCACCTTCTACCTTTCCAAGCATTATTGTAGTTTCTAGTGAGTCATGCCTTCTTAAGGAGTATAACAGCCTGGTGTCACAAGGTTCTTTCCGTAATGCCTCAAGGCTATCTTTTTACCTCAGAAACATCCAAAGATTCCTCATGAATAACACTTGCCCAACATCCACTTTTATTATACTTTCCCTAAATGTATAAGGGCTAGGATCCCCAGTGTTCTCTTCTTTTAGGTTTGATATCTTTGGTAGCATGTTTCTTGTGTCTGTATGATTGCGAATTCACTCAGGCAGAAGCTTTTTTTGCAATAAAACAAACTTTAAATTTATTTTATAACATGTAGCAAGAAACTTCACAAAGGATGGAGACATTTTGGATTGCAAAGAAGCATCTTTTTTGTGTTATAAATGGATGTTAAATTTCCTGGATGCTGAGAATCTCCCATCAGCCACATGGCCAGAAGGAGGTGGTGCTAGCCTTCAAGTAATACCTTTTATACCATCTGAACTGAGAACAAACAACAGCAAAATGCAGGCCTATGGATGTTTTCACACACAAACGTCCCATCCGCCTGGAGCCATTCCGGAACGGAGCCTTCCGCTCACTCCGGAATGGCTCCGGCGGCAGCAACCTAATTCCTTTTAAAAAAGGAATTACAACTCCGGGGCTTATGCCGGTGGGCGTCCGGAATTAGAGCTAAAGGGGGCGGGGCTTGCTGCGACGTCATGTGAACAAGCGCAGCAAGCCCCGGACTGACACCGGCTAGCGCCGGGGATGGCACCGGAAGGGGCGGGGCTTGCTGCGACATCGTGTGAAAAATTTGACATTTTGCCGGAATGGGGCCAGACGGAGGCCAGCTAGCGTCCTCCAAAAGCCCCGTGTGAAAACGTCTTATGACTAACATCTTCAATTTTTTTTTCTCCTGTATGGTTTTTAACACCTTGCCTGATGAAGAAGCCAGTGGAGCTTTGAAAGCTTGCAATATGTAATTGTGCATTTTGGTTGGCCCAATAAAGGTATAATTTTTTATGGATTTTTGATTTACTAGATGGCCAACATGGCTACCCCTGGATGTTTTGTATGTAGTAATAATGGAACGTATGTAGAATAGTTTCACAGATGGTATGGTTACAATGGTTACAATAAATGAATAGTTGCAGGCAATTCCCCCCATCAAATTCTATTCACTAAACATCCCTGAACAGATCTCTTTCACTCTGCCTAACTCTCTCTACTCCTTCAATGGAACTCTTCTAAACTAAACAGTTCTCTTCTTCTTTGAACTGTTCTCCTCTGCCCTCCAACCATCATTCACTCCTCTCTTTTATATCTACTCCTCCCAAAGCCGCCGCTCCCCTACAGTCAGCTTGAACCAGGATTGGCTGTTTGGAAATCAAGTCTGCCCAGTGACTCTGTCACACTGGCTTCTAGGGAAATGCAGTATGGTAACAGCATGCCATATTGAAGTGCTGAAGAGTAACACAGCATGGCCAAAGAGAAGGTAGCCATAGGGTGGCCATGTGTGCCACTTTACAAAGTAAAGCCCTCTAAATGTTTACTAGCAGACAGTCTTCTGTTTCAAAATATATCCTATTTATTTAGTTCAAGATAGAGAGCTCTTCAAACAGAAAATACCCTGAAAGATAAAGCACCAGTTCAGGAGAATACCAAGCTGATAATACCTCTGTTTATAGATAAGAGAGTAGAAGACAGCCAGAATGGTGTAGTGATTTGAGTCTGGGTGACCTTGGGCAAGTCACATTCTTTCTGCTGAGAGAAAGACAAAATAAATCCCCTCTGAACAAATTTTGCCAAGAAAGCCCTGTTGATAGAGCTGCAGGTTGGAAATGAAGGCACACAACAAGAAAAAAGTTAATATTAAATGGAAATTTCTCACATTTCATAAATTTGCAGATTCCAGATTTGTATTTTTACAAAGAAATGATTTTTTTGCTGAAGCCGATCAGTGTAATTGTCAAATTTTATTCTAGCCATGGGGGGGGGGGGGGTATCGAGACCAATGGGCAAAATGCTATGAAAAGCATAAGAATTTGAACAGTCTCATAAACTCCATAAAATAAATCTCATTGCAAACATGATTAGATGTCTGTGGTTTCTTCCCCAAAATACAGATACAAATGTCTCACCCTTTCAGTTGAATAACATTTTCAGTTATCTGCATTGTTATCAGTCCTACAGGTCATTAAATAATAGTACAAATAAAGGACACAACACACTTAAAACAATGCAAGATTCTATTTTGTACAGTACTGAGTAGAAGTGAATAAAACATTCCACTAAACAGCTTCAATATCTACTAACAGAACATGTAAAAAACCATGTTCATCATCCATGATGTAATGGATTTTAAGGTTTAAATTAACTGGAGAACTGCATATTTCTTATCAAAGTAACTGAAATAAATATATGTTCAATGAGAACAATCCAAGGATTTAGGTCATTCCCTCCTGAAGTTATTGCAGGGAGGGATCTAAACCTCACTACCCTGACATTCTCCCTCTGATATGGGGCACACCTTAGCCCATTCTTATTCTCCAGATTCTTTCAGTATGACCACAGCCATTAGCTTCAGAAGAATCTTACTCTAAATCTAATGCCCTCTCAGACTGAATCAATTAAACAGATCACAATGATTATGCAAGTGCCAGGACAGAAAAGGTTAGGTCACCCTTTACATATATAAAGGCAGCAATGCTTTTGTAATGGGCAGGATTATGAAATATACTACTTTTATGTGTAAGATACTGGGGAACTTGGAAACAAGCATTTAGAGACTGTTCGGCCTTCTCTTTTAAAATAAAAATCTGCACAAGATGCATGCTGCTTTTGTGCATAAGGTTAGCTTTGAAATGGTAGATGTTAAGAATACATGTAATCAAAAAAATGCTAACTTCATATATATAGAATGAAGGAAGGAACATACAATAACATTATGAGCACAGTGGTCGGAATTTAACTAGGACAGCATAAGAATAAGATGAAGGTTTGCCTTGGTCATTCAAAGTCTTTAGAAGTAAAGCTTCTGCTTCTTGGCATTTAAAGACTTTTTAATGCAACATTATTAAAAAAAAATGGCTTTTTAATGTTAATCCTATATTCCACCCAACTAAAACTTTCTGTTTTTAGCAGGCCTATTTTATATTTAAAAGTAGGAAACAAAATATTCTATTTCTAGGCTTGTTTCATTGTCAGAACTGTGAAAGCTTTAGCCTTTAGGTTGCTATAAGAAAGGATTTCTCTGTAGATTGCACTGAGTCACACCCTCAGTAGAATCTTTTTTTAAAAAAAACCAAGGACACTTATTTTTGAAAATGGATGTGAACCTTCAAAGGAATTCTTGTGAAAAGGAATGCTGTTATTCAAGGGAAAATGTTCTACAGGATTTATTCCCTTTCCAAAAGGTATTGGTTTGAAATGAAGAACTAGTCAGTACTGAACTGAACCGTACTGATAGTTCTCTGTTTATCATAAACTCAAAGTTAGTCCCACCATTAATAAACATCAACTCCTTTCTACTGTAATTCAGCTGCCTCTTGCAGGCAATACTATCAAGACCAAAAAAAAAAAAAAGTATACAGAGGGATCTTGTAGCACTTCTGAGACTGGTTATAGTTAGTCTCAAAGGTGCTGTAAGATCCTTTTGCATACTGATATTCCAGACTAACATGGCTATGTCTCTGAATTCTACATCAGGAAGAAAAGGGTTTTCAAAAGCAGACTTGGCCTTGCAGGTATCTTAAAAATGCGTTGTTGGAAGAGAGCGGGGAGGAATTCAGAATTCTATACAAATGTGCAGACACAATACCATTACCCTAAACAGAAACAAGGCTCATTTAACAGGGACAGGAAGGAAAAGGCATCTTCTTTCAACTGCATAAATCATCTTTCAACACTTTACTAGAGTTATCCCTATGCTTGTTACATAGGGAAAAGCCACTGCAGCTGGTGCACATTAGGTTCCAAAACAGTCCAATCTATCTAACTTGATCCATTTTACCCAAAAATTTGAATATTAGAAATCAGCTTACTATCAATCCTAGGCTATTCAGACAAACACCAATATTAGATAAATCTAATCAGTACCAAATATCATAGGCCTACAGACTTGTAAAGTCAACATTTATGTAAGCTCAGTTGATTCAATGGGATGATTACCCTGAGATTCTAAATGGTTTGAAAAAATAAACAGATAAAACAGATAAAACTAAAACATCACTAAAAATACAAAAACATTATAACTTTAACAGCTTTACTTGAAACCAAGTATTTGATTTAGCCCAAAGGATTCATCAATATTGTAATAACAAAAAGTACATGTAAGATTTATTTTAAAAAGCGTTTATTTTACAAGTAATATGGACGGAATAATGGATACCCAGGAAGAAATAATGGGTGTACTTCTGGTTATTCTGAAGGTCCCTTAAAAAAAAAAATACTGGTTGCTCATGTGCAGTTGTTTTTAACTGCCCTTGGGTCAGCCCTGACTCATGGTGACCCTGTGGATGAGACATCTCCAAACCTCCCATCCTCCACTGTTCTGCTTAGGTCCTGTAAATTCATGTCTGTAACCTCCCTGATTAAGTCTATCCATCTAGCATGCAGTCTTCCCCTCTTTCTGCTGCCTTCTACCTAGCATTATTGTCTTTTCTAGTGAGTCATGCTTTTTCATGATGTGGCCAAAGTACAACAGCCTCAGTTTAATCATCTTAGCTTCCCGGGAGAATTCAGGCTTGATCAGATCAAGGTACTAATTGATTGTGTTTTTGGCTGTCCACAGTATCCTCAGCACTCTTCTCCAGCATGACATCTCAAATGAGTTGATTTCCCTCCTATCCACCTTCGTCGCTGTCCACCTCTCACATCCATCCATGGTGATGGGGAGTGTAAAGGCTTGGACAATTTTGACTTTAGTACTCAGTTGTATATCTTTACTCTTTAGGATCTTGTCTAGTTGTTTCATAGCTACCCTTTTCATTCTTAGTCTTCTTCTTAATTCTTGACTGTAATCTCAGTTCAACGTTTGATCCAAGGTATGGGATCTCCATGAAAGTTCAAGAAAGGCTCATCTGAGTGTATTGCAGTCAGTTTGGAAGATCTCCTGGCTGAAGTGATGGCTAGAAGGAAGGCTACCTTAAGAGAGAGGAGCCTGAGGGAAACTGATCCCATAGGTTCAAATAGAGGCTTGGTGAGTTGAGCAAGCAGCAGTGACAGTGACCACGAAGGAGCCAGCGGAAGTATGGGAGGGTAGAGATGGTGAAGGCCCTTGAAGAATCTCTTGAGAGTAGGAGAAGTGAAAAATTTGGAGGAAGGTGAACCAGGTGGCCAGTTAGCAACAATGGCTGAGAGGTAAACTTTGAGTGATGAAAAGGCCAATCCCTGGCCTCACAGGTGAAGGAGAAAGTGTAGGGCTGTCAAGAGCTGGACGGGAGAAGCAGGCTCTGTTCTAGATTCAGCAGATGCACAAAAATGTCACCACTTATAGGAGTAGGAATATTTGGTGTCTAGAGTCTTTTCTAGAAGCAAAGAATACCCTGACAAGTTCAGGGGCTGTTAAGGCTGGATCCTCCAAGCTGTCAAGTTGAGGCTGCAGCGATCTGGGTGAAGGACCACTCCACTGGAATGAAAGAGAAGGTCCCATTAAGTGGGCAGTTTGAAGGATTGGCCCCTGGACAGTGAAGAAGAGAGGCAAACCAGGGTTGCCTCAGCCAGTAAGGTACCACAAGAATTGCACTGGATCTGTCTTCTTCGGTCATCTCGACAACAATCCTTGCCACTAGGGGAAGAGGAGGAAAGGTGTAAAGGAACCGCCAGCTCCAGTTCAAGAAAAAGTAGTCTCCTTATAACCCCTGTCTTCAGTCTGCTCTGATGCAGAACAGTGGATAATAAGCCTTCTCCGGGGAGGTGAAGAGATCCAACTGAGGAGTCCCCCACTGAGATGTGAAGGGATGAAAGGCATCCGGTGACAAGGTCCACTTGTGTTGCAGGGTCTTGTTCCGACTCAGAGAGTCTGCCAGGACATTGTCTTTGCCTGCAAGTTGAACTGTGAGTGGCTGAATGGACCAGAGGTGACACCACCTCCACAATTGGAGGGTGAGTCACAGGAGCACAGGAGAATGTGTGCTGCCTTATTTGTTGAAGTAACAGACTGTGGTAGTGTTTTCTGTTACTACTTGGACCACTCTGTGATCTTGGAAAGCCTGGAAAGCCTTGATGACTGCTAGGAGTTCCAGGGCATTGATGTACATCTCCATCTTGGAAGGAGACCAATGGTCTTGAACACAATGTGCACCCCAGCTTGTCATGGAGGAGTCTTTAGTGACCATTCTAGAAGGTTCCAGGGGTTGAAAAGGCATTCCCTTCAGAATGTTTCATGGGATCGACCACCAATAGAGAGAGGCTCATACCTCTGGTACTAGAGGGCATTTGCCCTCCTGGTAGGTAAACAGGCATGAGGCATGACTGAGTCCAGAGAAGTCCCGAAGTATTCTATCACACTGACCGGTTCTAGAATGGACTTGGAAGGGTTGACTGTAAGGCCTAAGTTGGTGAGAAGTAAAAGAGTGTTGTGGACATCTCAGCAGAGTTTTGTGCAAGAGGACGACACCAGCAGCCGTCATATAGGTAGAGAGAAAAAATTGATTCTCTGTATCCATAGATGGGAAACAACCACTGCCATGCATTTTGTAAACACTCTGGGAGTGGTGGAAAGTCCAAAAGGTATTGTATTGAGGGAAACAACCACTGCCATGCATTTTGTAAACACTCTGGGAGTGGTGAAGAGTCCAAAAGATATTGTATTGAAAAGATCTCTGTCTGTCTGGGAAACCAGTGAAATGCTGATAGTCACAGTTTAAACAATAAACAAAGAAACTGCTCCTGGAGCTTATGAAGTTTAAAGCAAGGCAAAGTCCCATACCAAGAGTCCATAATAACAAGCCGATATATCAAACTGAGAGTGTAGTCAAGCAGTCCAAGGTCAAGGGTTCCAGAGAAGCAAGATGATCAGGCAGTCCAAGAGTCAAAGGTCCGAGCCAAGAAGACAAAGAAAGGTTAGGAACAAGAGTGCTTTCCCTGTAAACTCAGATAGTCTCTGACAACCAGTCTGGCATCCTTGCCATGTTTATATAATCAGTCCTCATTAGCTCAGCTGTTTTGAGATTAGCTGGCATTTCTCATAAAGCCTCATCAAGCATCAGAGGCATGCCCTTTCACCTCTTCTCTGGCTGAAGGAAGGTTAGTTAGTGTCCTCCTCCTCCATGTCTCCCATGCCTGAAGGCTCTGCTGCCTGAAGGCCTGGCTGCTGAGTCTCCTCTGAGGCCACCGACTCTGCTGGAGCTCTCAGGGCAGAACTAGGGCCAGGTTTAAGTTCAAACTGAGGCTCCACTTCAACTTCTGAGTCCTCCCCTGAGTCCTCAGCCAGGCTGGGCATGACATCATTGACTGCAGAGCAAAGATATTTGCAATGTTGAGGTCGAATAGAAATGTGAAGGTAAGCATCTTTCATGTCAATCGATGCAAACTAATTGCCCTCAAGTAATTGGATGGGGAGGGCCTGTACTGCCATTGTTGTCTGGGAGGGCAATATTGTTGCTTGTGGCCCATGACACCCAGTTGCTTGCCAGTGAGATCAGCCTTGGTCAAGGTGTCAAAAGACACATCAGTCTTGGGGGCAAAAAGACATTCACCTTCAAAGGGTAGATCTTCGGTTTGTTTCTTTGCCTCATCAGAGAAATCAGTGCAGCACAACCATGTGTAATGATTTCATTGTCCAAAAGGTGGAAGAGGCAACAAGGGAGTCAGCTATTTTGGATCTGATCCTAACTAACAGGGAAGACCTAGTTAATGGGGTGCAAGTGGTTGGATCTATAGGCGAGAGTGATCATGTCCTCCTGGAGTTTATTATACAGTGGAAAGGAGAAGTCAGACACGCATTCTAGACTTTAGGAAAGCTGATTTTACTAAACTTAGAGAAATACTGGGGGTGATCCCATGGACAGGAATACTAAAAGAGAAGGGAGTTCAAGACGGATGGGAGTTTCTCAAAAGGGAGATATTGAAGGCACAATTTCAAACCGTTCCAACGAGGAGGAAAAATGGGAGGTGTCTCAAGAAACCAGGAAGGATGACTAAGGAATTTGCAACTGAACTAAGTTTTAAACTGGACATGTATAAGAAATGGAAAAATGGGGAAATCACTAAAGAGGAATTCAAAGAAACAGCTAGCACATGTAGGGGTAAAGTCAGAAAAGCTAAAGTGCAGAATGAACTCAGGCCTGGTAGAGAGGTTAAGAACAATAAAAAGGGCTTTTCTGGGTATGTCAGCAGCAAAAGGAAGAAGAAGGAAATGGTAGGGCGACTGTGTGGAGAAGATGGCAAAAAGTTAACAGGGGACAGAGAAAAGGCAGAATTACTCAACACCTTCTTTGCTTCAATCTTCTCAGAAAAGGCAAAGGGTACTCAACCTGAGGATAATGTAGCAGAGGACAGAATAGGAGAATTTCAGCACAGAATAAGTAAAGAAACAGTACAGGAATACCTGGTTAATCTAAATGAATATGAGTCTCCAGGACCAGATGAATTACATCCAAAGGTATTAAAAGAACTGGCAAACGTGATATCGGAACCATTGGCAATAATCTTTGAGAACTCCTGGAAAACAGGAGAAGTCCCAGTGGACTGGAGGAGGGCAAATGTTGTCCCCCATCTACAAAAAGGGAAAGAAAGAGGATCCCAACAATTATTGTCCAGTTAGTCTGACATCAATACCAGGAAAGATCACTAAACAGAGAGTTTGTGAACATCTGGAAGGTAATTTCATAATCACAAAAAGTCAACAAGGGTTTCAGAGAAACAGGTCATTCAGACAAATCTGATCTCTTTTTTTGATAAAATTACCAGCTTGGTAGATGAAGGGAATGCTGTGGATATAGTATATCTTGGTTTCAGTAAGGCCTTTGACAAGGTTCCCCATGATATTCTTGCAAACAAGCTGGTAAAATGTGGGCTAGACAAAGTAACTGTTACATGGATTTGTAATTGGTTGACTGGCCGAACCCAAAGGGTGCTCAACAATGGCTCCTTTTCAACCTGGAAAGAAGTGACAAGTGGGGTGCCACAGGGCTCTGTCCTGGGCCCAGTGCTATTCAATATCTTTATTAATGACTTGGATGATGGTACTGGGGGCACAGTTATCAAATTTGCTGACGACACCAAATTAGGAGGAGTAGCTAATACCCCAGAGGACAGGATCAAAATTCAAAATGACTTGAACAGACTAGAAAGCTGGGCCAAAGCTAACAAAATGAAATTCAACACGGAGAAATGTAAGATACTGCACTTAGGGTAGAAAAACTAAAAGCACAGATATACGATGGGGGACACCTGGCTGAATAAGACGACATGTGAAAGGGATCTAAGAATCCAGGTGGACCACAAGTTGAACATGAGTCAACAGTGCGATGCAGCAGCTAAAAAGGCCAATGCAATTTTAGGCTGCATCAGTAGAAGTATAGTGTCTAGATCAAGAGAAGTAATAGTGCCACTCTATTCTGCTTTGGTCAGGCCTCACCTGGAATACTGTGTCCAATTCTGGGCACCACAATTCAAAAAGGATGTGGAGAAACTGGAGCGTGTCCAAAGGAGGGCAACTAAAATGGTGAAGGGTCTGGAAACCAAGCCCTATGAGGAACGACTTAGGGAGCTGGGGATGTTTAGCCTGGAGACGAGAAGGCTGAGAGGTGATATGACAGACGTGTTTAAATATTTGAAGGGATGCCATATTGAGGAGGGAACAAGCTTGTTTTCTGCTGCTCCAGAGACTAGGACCCGAAACAATGGATGTAAGCTCCAAGAAAAGAGATTCCGCTTCAACATTAGAGGGAACTTCCTGACAGTAAGGGCGGTTCGACAGTGGAACACACTCCCTCAGAGAGTAGTGGAGTCTCCTTCCTTGGAGGTCTTTAAGCAGAGGCTGGATGGCCATCTGTCGGGGATGCTTTGATTGGGAGTTCCTGCATGGCAGGGGGTTGGACTGGATGGCCCTTGTGTTCTCTTCCAACTCTATGATTCTATGATTCTATGACAGAGAGCTACCACACCAGAAATAACTTTGGCAGCACAATCAACAGAATGTCTGACTGAGCTTATCTGTTGATTAACTAGGAAAAGAGCCTTGGTGTAGAAGTCAAGGGCAACTGCCCTTTGTTCTTCTGGAAGGCTAAAAATGAAGGAGGCCTTCAAGAATTTTTGGAAAGCCCCGATGCAAGCCTGCATGTTCCCTACTTTGGCTGCTGAAGAGTAGAAGCACATCCCAAAAATGTCAAAATGTCAACCTTCCTTGTCCACAGGAGCAAAGTGTGTTTTACCAGAGGACCTGGAAGTAGACTCAACAACCAGAGAATTTGGAGTGGGATGAGTGAAAACATAAGGAGCTGTGCCTGGCTGGACTATGTAAAGGCCTTCCAGCCTTTTTAAAGCAGGTGGAACAGAGGCAGGTTTGACCCAGGAGAGGTTCATGACATCAAAGAGGGAGATCAAAAAGGCAGGATGGCTGGTGAGACAGATTTGATATCCACAATCTCAAAGACAGGGTCTCTGGCAGGCTTAAGAGGCTTCTATCTGTAAACCCAAAGCCCTGGCCATTTGAGTCATCACATCTGAGAAGAGATTAATGTCCTCGGTTGGTGAATGAGGGTCAGTGTCTTCAACCTCCTCCTGAGGAGACTCGATCAAAGGGGAGGGAGATGTGGGTGACTGTTCAGTATCATAGGCTGATTCCTCAGTAGACTGTTGTGGCACAGTAGGAGTAGCAAACTGAATGGCTTGAGTGGTGACAGGAGCAGGCACAAACTGTTGAGGTGGCATAGCTGACAAAACAGGGACCACCAAAGGAATGGGAGCTACTACAGATGTGGTAAAAGAAACAGCAGCTGTCAAGGCCAAGGCTTGAGGTGGGGAAGCTTAAGGGTGAGAAACTGTAGCAGTGGTTCTAGGTAGTGGAGAGAGGATCCAGTCGGCTCAATGGTCCTGTTGGAGTTCTGATCAAAGATCCTCATGATGATGATATTGAGAGGACTCATGAGAGGATCAGGTTCAAGAATGCAACCGAGAGTGAGAGCGAGCTCAGTACTGAGACAGAAAGTAGAAATGAAGCTCCCTATGATGATAATGGTCCAAATACGATGGTGAATATGATCAGTACGAGGAGGGTCGTTCTCTCCAGTAATCTTCCACCCAATAGCGCTCCAAGTAGGAAGCAGAACTGAAAGGCAAACCTCTATAGCAGGGGTAGGCAACCTTTCCCCTTTAAGGGCCGAGGGACTTCAGCTCTCCGAATCCCAGGAGCTATTGGCCAACATGGGACTATTGGACAACATGGCTGAGGCTTCTGGGAGCTGAAGTCCCTCGGCCCTTAAAGGGGAAAGGTTGCCTACCCCTGCTCTATAGTATAAGTGAGGAAGCTGAGATCTCAGCCCTGTCCCTTGACAGGGTTGGAGAATGATGAGATCGAGCTGGAGAAGTCTTTCGAGCAGAGGTGAAAATGGGAGCCTGTATGCCCGTACTGGGGAGGCGAAGATCTGTGATGGTACCAAAGATGGGACTGGAGGTAGTGGCGATACCACCGACAAAGAGGAGGGCACAGGCAAGCCTGGCAGGGAAGTTGACATTGAATCCACATTCAGAGATGCCAAGGTTAACACTCATGATGTAGAGTCTATATGTGGGACTGAGATGGGAGGGTGAGTTGATCGTGTAGTGGTGGGCAAGAGGAATGCCATAGTATTTTCCAGAGTCACTGCTGGTGAGGTGGTTTCCAAAGGAGCCAGCGTCGGTACCGAGGAAGCAAGAGATGTTGTAGGCACAGATGGTAGTGAGGTACCAATAGATGAATCTGGCACAGAAGATGGTGGGACTGACTTAGATTTGTGCTTCCTTTTAGCCTTGTTGGTATCAAGGTCCCCTGGTGCCAACCTCTTTTTTCCCTTAAGTTTGTCTTGGGAGATAGAGGGAACCTCTTGTGGTACTGGTAACTGGCCAGCACAGGGCTTTGCGAAGCCATAGTTGTGGAAGTCCCTGAAGTACTTGATACCAAAAGTGTCAGTAACGAGGAAAAGTGGCCGATGTCGAAGTTTGTAAAGAAGATGGCATGGAATTTTCAGACTTCTTGGACAGCTTAGGTATGTGCAGAAGCTTGGAAATAGGGACCGATGCCAGAGGATTTTGCTGTGAAGATGATTTCTCAGCAACAGAAAGGGAGCACTCCCAACAAAAAAATTTAAACGCTGAGCCCTATTACAGAGCATTTGAGTGGTGAAGGTGCAGCATATTGAACAACGATCGGTAACATGAGTTTCTCCAAAACAAAAGAGGCACTTCGAGTGTCCGTTGGTAAAGGCAACCTTTCTTTTACAAGCAACACAAAGCTTAAAAAGAGAAGTCGAAGCTGTAGGAGGCCCAGAGCCTGGGCACCCAGACAGGTGAAATACAAAATAAAAAGCTCAAGCTTCAAGAAAAAAAAATAGGTAGCTCACAACAATTGCAAAATGAAGAAAATAAAAAATGGGAAAAAAATTAAAATTAAAAAAAATCTACCACATACAAGAGGTAACTGAGCAAGAGACAGCAATCTCAGTACATGGGAATGGGTGGGGCTTCCCGCCAATCTGCTCAGCTTTTCAGCTTTCCGAATGGAGTCTCTGTGCAGGTGCAAACCCTATTATGTTTGGCACAGAGACCACAAAGAAGAAGTCTTTAAACAGAGATTAGATGTCCATCTTTTAGAAATGTTGTAGTTATATATATTCCTGCATGGCATGGTTTTTGGACTAGATGACCCTTGCAGCCCCTTTCAGCTTTAAGAATCTATGATTTTATTATCCCAATTATTTATTGAATTAAAAAAAGAACTGCTCCTAAATCAAGGAAATCCAATAGTACTTGATATTTCTTAATTATCTGAAGACAGCTGCATTTTTATATGAATATATGTTCTACATTGCAAATATGAATGTTGTAAGTCAAAATATAGTGAAAGATTTGATGGGCCTATTATAAAAACCCTAGCCAGCATGTTCTACTTTGCAGAATAATAATTTTCCCCCCCAACTAACAGAGGTTTTAGGAACAAAAACACTTGTTTCTGTTCCCACAATATTTCCAAGCAGAACACTATGTCCAGAGAAAGACATAGAAGAAAGTAGCACTCACATTGCCTGAAGGGAGAAATTAGGAGTTAAAAATATCATAAACTAAAGAGAGAGAAAAACAAATAGGATGAGAGAATTAATTTGAATTAAACACATAAAAATAGTTAAAAGCATGTAAAAAGAGTTAAGAACACATAGATAGGGTAGTTAGTAACACATATTCATATATATGCATCCTATATAATCAATATATATCTAAAACATAGGGATGAAATAAAAAGGCTAAACTCTGTGTGACCTAAAGAGTTTTTCTGTCTCTGAACTTTAGGGTAAGAGAAAGGCATAATTAAAAGTAAAGACAGAATTAATGTTGTTATTCTTAGGCAGAGATGTCATCCCTTTCACTTCAGATAAATAAGGGAAAGTCCTTGATTTTAAATAAACAACTAATGGCCTGAAAAGGACAGCATAAAACTTATATGGAGCCTGGCTTGTAACTGAAGGTTCAAACTTAGCATCAAGCTGTAGTCATTTAACCTGAAAGGAATTCTGCAAAAGAAAACATAAGTTAGGAAGAAACAGAATAGCTTTTAGATATAGATAAGCTTTTTGAATAAAAATATATCATGCACACATTCTTGAAGAGAGTGTTTGGACTCTAGGGGCCTCAGCAGACGGAAGCCCCGGAGACGCCGCGGGTCGGAGCGCCGCCGGAGTTCAGCCTCCGGACCGCGGCGCTCCTGCGGCGCATCTAAAAGGAGCACCAAATTGGCGCTCCTTTTAGATGTAAGGGAAAGTGCGCCCTAAAAGCGGCGGGCGCACTTTCCCTGGCTCAAACGGCGCAGCGCATGTGGACGCTGCGCCGTGAGGTCATCCCCAGTGTGCCGGCCGTGCGGACGGCCGGCGCTTCTGGGGGCGACCTCGGGGAGAGGAAGGGGCGCCGCTCGTGCGGCTGCCCCTCCTCTTCCCTGCCCAGAAGACGACTCTTTTAGTCGTCTGCCGAGGCCCTAGGTTTCCCTGGATAAAAAAGATAGTTGCCTTTTGCATATATATACTAACTTGTGTTGAGATTTGCTAATACAAATAATTGTTAGGCTGGATCATATTTTTTAGTTTAGGAAAGGTTATTAAACAAGATTTATATTCAATTATAACAAATTTGGCTCAGTTTTGCTATTTTGCTTGCTTGCTTGAAGCACAAGCTAGGGGGCTGAGTATTTTTTTAACAAAAGAAAAATGAAGGTCTGAAATCCCTTAGATATAGGGTTTTTTAATGTTTAAGATGCAGTTAACAAAAATAGATTCAAGAAATTAGATTTTGGAGTTTCTTATATACATAAACTCTCTATAAAAGAATATTGGAAGGGGCCCATAGATGAAATGGTGGTTAACTTTTAATTTTTCCCAACCTTACAAACCACTAATTAGATGAAAAGTTTCTCTCTCTCTCTCTCTCTTTGAATTTAGCTATACTATATGAGCCAAGAAAATAAATACTAGAATGGCCAGTTGCTTTGTTTAAAATAGATATTGAACAAATATTGTATTGAAATGCAACTATCTTTGTATTTTTGTAGACTAACAGATTCAAAGGAGTAGTTTCCTGGCAGCTGAACAGCCAAGGCCAAAGCCACAAGATAAGAGAGACCGGCAGGAAAGAAAAAAGTGATAAAGAGGGGGTGAAATCATAAGATCAACCTTTATTAATTGCATAGTAAACACTTTTTCAAAAGGTAAAACTTTATTTTATTGAACATCTGAGCATGCTCAATTAGGTCTATACATATCTGTGATGTGCCCCTGTTACGATGGTTGACTTGATATAAAGACCCCTTTTGAGTCCCTGTCATAGCCCTGGGCTGGGAAGAGCCTTTACGGCCATGAACTCAAAGCGTGCACATCGTGTAGGTCACATCTGCATTTACAACAATTTGCAGATCAAAAAGGCCAGGCTTAGGAGTTGCAAAGCAGGACATTAACACCCGGAGGATTTATGAGTGCCAGCCAGGATGTGTCTGGGTGAAGATGAGATAATTTAACATCCCATCCCCTCTCTTTACAAATTGTCTGCTTCAAAGCATAGCAATCAGAATCCTTTTGATATACAATAGCAACTCTTCACCTCAGGCAAGGCTTAAGGGTATAAATGCTCCCCAGAATCTCAGGCACCTTGGGGTCTAGTTAGATTTCCTGATGACACTGCGCCATTGTGATTCTGACTAGAGTCCCGGTTCTGCCTGTTGTCCTTTCCTTTCATAACGGTTGAATCTATCCATCTTCATTCATTGTTGGAGCAGCCTCCTTCAGGTAATTATCACCATTAGAAAGCCTTGTGTTTCCTATCCAAGCTAACTTACTTTACTCCTGAGTTCTTGTGTGTATGATTGTATGTTAGGGTGTCTTTGTATGTTTGAATCCCCAAATAAATTACAGTTCATTGGAAAGCTTTGTCTCTATCAGTCTATTCCCTATCCATCTCCGTAAACATAGGATAAAAGATGCCACAGAAGACTTGGACTTTAGTAATTCCCCAGGTTCAAGGTCTTCATTACATGGACATGGGATGCATGAAGGAGTGCATTGTGGGTGGGAACATACATATATGAAGAGGATGGTCCTGAAAATGTACATATTTCATGATCTGGCCAATGAAAAATAAGATGATGAAAAGGGCTGTTGTAAAAATGTATAAATAATGAAGGAAATCTATGGAAACTTGTGCTCTCTCTCTTTGCTTATTAATTGCCCCCTATTCTGCAGAATTGAATAAGCATTATCAATAAATGTAGCTTATAGTGCGACACCTGTTTGTTGGTTTTCTTAGTCCTTCTTAAACTTCCCAACAAACTGGAAAATGAATTTCTGTAGCTGACACAGGACATTTTTAAAAACTTTATTAGTGTATTATAAAACAACCAGACAAAGACAGCACACACAACAAAAATACATAATACATACATGCATAACAATACAATACAATACAATACAGTCATATACCAATACACTAGACGACGCTCTTCCCCTTACATACATACATATATACATACCAAGTTTACTTCCTGAACATTGTTCTGACCCAAATTCCTTTCTTCTAAGTACCTGATTGACTCTTGTATTAACTGCTTTGGTTACTCACAACCCTCTTATGTATTACAAATAGATTGAAACATTAAAAATATTCCTACTTCATTTCAAAAAGAAAAAGTTGTTATTTAATAATAATAAAAATAGCAATTTGTTTGTTGCTCATTTAACTTCATAATTAAATTCATAGTGTTATTAAAAGGTCATCCACAAAAGCACGAACTTTATACTCTCTCCCTTTAATTTTTATTCCCTCAATCTCCTTATCCTCCCTAATATTAATCAAAAGAATTTCCAACACTAATATAAACAATAGTGGGAAGAGGGGGCATGCCTGTCTAGTGCCTTTATAGATGGTTAAGGTTTTTGACATTTCTCCATTTATTAAAACTTTCGCCATTTATTCCTGGTATATTGCTTCAGTCCATCTTAAGAACTTTGTTCCTACTTTCACTTTTCTCAAAACCTGACACAGGATATTTTAATTCCAAAGCAAACCCTCAAAACTAAAAAGAAAAAAACCCCAAACCTTTCTCTCTTCCCTTTTAACAAAGAAGCCATTAGACATTCTGTTGAGATAGAGTCCCAAAGTAGAGTCCCAAGGACAATGTACATTGTGGGATACAATAGTGACTGGGCAACAAAGGGTCACTGGCAGTCAGGATGACAAGGCATCTTTCCTCCTAGTGCTGAGTCATGGGAAGTGACATCAGGTGATGGTCACCAAGTGCAGTAAAGTGTTGTAAAGGGCTGCAAAACTGCAAAGTCACCCTAGTTGGGTGACAGGTTTCATTGTGACACAGGAGTAAGAGGCAGGGCCAAAAGGCCACATGGAGCCCTTGCTATAAGGGAGGTGCCTCAAGTCAGTGTGTGGGTTGTTGTGATGGTGGACGGTGGATGGTGTAGGTGTTGTATAATAGTTTTGTATACAGTGGAACTAAGATTAAAAGCCTCATTTGTGAGACGCCTGTCTGCAGTGTCTCTTCACTCATTCTGGAAGGGGAGAGGTGCTTTTCCAGCTCACAAGCTGCTGTCTGCATCCCATAAGGTGGTGATCCTGTTAGAATATGGATGGGTTATACAGTCAAAGGTGAAATGTAGAGATGTGTGTGTGGAATTTTCCTCATGAGAACAACATCTAGAAAAACAAAGTGAATCTAACACCAGATGGCTACACAGACATAAACATATACTTTCCCAAAGGTAGAAGTCATGGACACAGACTTTGTTATGGGTAGCAAGAGATATCAAAAAGATAAACAATTATACATAAACATCGTTAGGCTGGGAAAACAGTCACATGGGGGATGATGGACAGCAAGAGGCTGGGTTAGTATACATCATACACATAACATCCAATCAACATAAGCTTAACACCTAGAAGGTGGAGTATGGGAAGGGCCTAGAGAATCCATTGATTAAGAATGTTTATATTTCAAGATGTGAGTGAGTGTATGACTGCCTGGCAGCAGTGGTCTCAACTGCAACAAGTTGAGATCCTATATTTTTGGGATTGTTAAACATGTAATCTTTCATGGCTGAACTGGATTAGTTCATCACAATGGATTTTACTTAGTTATCTTATTGTTCTTTTATATGCATTAATAAACTATGCTTTTGGACTTTACAATGTGTCTTCTTGACTGAGGAAGACAGGATCCTGAAGAAGGGAAGCTGAGCCAGTTGATGGTAAGAGATACAAAGTGGCTGTGGATCACAGCAGCCAGCTTGTCCTGCAGATTCTGTTGGGTGTCAAAGAGCATCACTGCAACACCCATCATCCACACACTGACAGATCCTGGTGCCAAACATTGACGTGGTACATCATGCGCTGCGTAACCACGCTAACACGTTCTATTCCATCTAATAATCCAGTCCATAATCCTCAACTAAAATATACAAGCTTTAATTATATTTAGAATAATAATTTGAATCTTTATTTCAACTTCAAAACTGGAAAGAATCATAGAATCATAGGGCTGAAGCAGCTCCATCCTGTGTTATCTGAAAGTGGGTCGAAACTCCACTGTCCACACTTCCCATACTAAAGGCAATCCGAACACCCCTGGGCTTTCCGCACGGTTCAGTGTCAAGCTATGCCAAGTGACTTTTTTTACTGTCTGCCCAGCATGCATGCACACCATCACACAAACACACCACTAGTGACTTCTAATTACTTTCCTCTTGCCACCCAGATGCCATTCCATTAGACAGCAAGCTCCATTACTTGTAACGGGTGTGTGTGCACGCAGCAGCATTAGTGGCCACATACACAGAGACTCGAGATTCTGCATTTTTCCTTATCCACAGGGGGGGCCGGAACGGATCCCCAAGGATATGAAAGGTGGAATGTACATCCATTGCATTATTGTTGATCATGTTTTTGCTTTGCACAGTCCTACACCAGTATGCTGGTGAGAAGATGCACGTTTTCTGCCTTGAGTTAAGAGTATCTCAGCTTCTTTTTGCTCGTTTTTAGCCCCAGAGCACAGCTTCATTTCACTTCCCAACGTTTACCTATTGTGTCGGCTAAGCCACTCACCTTCAAAGCAGCTAGAAGCTGCTTTATTTTGCCAATGTAGATTACCCCCTGGAGTTGGAAGAGACCACAAGGGCCATCAAGTCCAACTCTCTGACATGCAGGAATACACAATCAAAGCACCCCCAACAGATGGCCATCCTGCCTCTGTTAAAAAAACCTCCAAAGAAGAAGACTCCACTACACTCTGAGGGAGTGTGTTCCACTATCAAACAGCTCTTACTGTCAGGAAGTTCTTCCTAACATTGAGGGGGAATCTCTTTTCCTCTAGTTTGAATCAGTTGCTCTGGGTCTTATTCTCTGGAGCTTTAGACAACAAACTTGCTCCATTTTCACTATGGGGTCAAGCAGACTGGCAGATTAGAGCAGCCTCTGAGCATTGAACAAATGGATTGAACAAAGACAATGGGTTCCTTACTCACTACACACACTTCAACACTATCTGAACCTATCGTCATGGAGTGCCCTACATTCATTTATTCCCCTCACCACAGGCTAGTCCCATTACAAAACTGAATCTGCCAGTTCATCCCCATGCACAAAGACCAGTTTCCCATGTCTTTGTGCACTAATGACCATCGTTAAGACTGGACCTGCCACTTCATTTCCATACACAAAGGAACTGTAATTTGAATTGATATCTTCACATATATATGAACTCCATTCCACCAAATACATCTGAGGAAGTAAGTAGACTGAAGTCTATGAAAGCTCATGCTGCCAATTTCTTTCTTTCAGTTAGGGCCTTTGCAGACTGCCAGAAATAGTGCAAATTGAGTCCACTTTAAGGGTTAGGGTTAGTGCTAGGGAATCATGGGAATTGTTTTTTTTTTTCTGAGACATTGAGCCTTCTCTGTCAGAGAGCTCTGGTGCCACAATAAAATACAGTTCCCATGATTCCCTAACCCTAACCCTGAAAGTGGACTCAATTTGCACTATTTCTGGCAGTCTGCAAAGGCCCTTAGTCTCAAAGGTGCTACAAGATCTCTCTACGTACCAACTCTATATAAGTAATCATTTCAGCTCATTGAATGCATGTTTCAAATAACATAAAAACTGGAAAATTCGCAAGTAAATTTTTTTAAATGTTAGTATCAGATATATGTTCTGCATGCACGCATACATGTGCATTTGTGTAGCATTATGAATAACATCCAGGCTTTTAGTGTTGCGACCTGTGAAATAATAGTTCACTACATATAAGTAAATTGCATTAATCTGTGGTTAAACATTACCCTATAAACTGCCAAAAGAGAAGTGTTCAGTCAGTCATATAATTTTATAGGAACCTAGTTTCTTTAGGATATCTAGCATATGAAAGATATCAACATAACAGAAGGTGTCCTCTCTTTCCCCAAATAAACACACACACACAAATAAAACAAAACAAAACCTGAGGGCAGCTGGATTCCTAATGTAACCAACTGCTTTTATTATATAACTTCCCTCAACATATATCTACAGTGAAATACAATGATATCCATTTTTCCCAATCCACTATTTAATAAACAATACTTCAAAAAGCAATGCTCATAACTGCAGGTTTCTTTCCCTGATACTTCTAATATAGTATTCATAAAATTATTCATCTAATTGTTTACTGCACTCAGTTATTTGCATTCATCTTATTTCCTTTTCAATATTATCTAAATATTATATGGAACTTGGTAATAATTGTAGTAATCAAAACTTCTTATATGTAAAGAAGCTGATCCAGATATCAAAGTGGTACATTTCTTTCCTTGTTTATTAAATGTGCATGGAACATATTAAAAGTCTGAAAAATACATTTAGATGAACATTTCAAAGATTGCTGCCACTGTAATGTGATATATCATTTTACAGCAAATTATTCTATGGCAAATAGATAGGAAATAATTGTGTGTATTAATATGCATCTTTTTTCCATTCAATAATTTTAATTCCTTATGGAATGTGATAAAGGTATGCAATTTCCAAAGACAGTTTCCAGAAATATGTTTATATGGAACACATGAACCTGCTTAACCCAAATCAAAATTAATAGAATCATACAATCATGGAATTCAGTCCAAATCGCTGCCATGCGGGGATACACAACTAAAGCACTCCCAACAGGTGGCCTCTTTGAAAACCTCCAAAGAAGGAGACTCAAACACCCTCTGAAGCAGTGTATCCCATTACTGAACAGTTCTTACCTCAGGAAGTTATTTCTGTTAGGATATGAATGGGATATATAGTCAAAGGTGAAATGTAAAGATGTGTGTGTGTGTCTGTAATTTTTCACTTGAGAACAGTTTCTGGACAAGGCACAAACAATATTTAGAGAAACAGGGTGAATCAATGCCAGGTGGTAATAGAGACATCAACAATGTACTTTCCCAGAGGTAAAACTAATGGAACCAGACTTTGTTATGGATAACAAAGAGATATCAAATACATAAACATCGTTAGGCTTGGGAAAGTTACTCACGTGGTGGATGATGGACAACAAGAGGCTGGGTTAACATACATCATACTGTCATTATCCAATTAACATAAAGTTAACACCTAGAAGGTGGAATATGGGATGGGCTTAGAAAATCCTTTGTCTAAGAATTGTTTATTGTTCAAGATGTGGTTGGATGCAGTGGTTTTAACTGCAACAAGTTGGATCCTAATGCTTTTGGGATTGTTAAAGATGTAATCTTTCATGGCTGAACTGGACAAGTTCATCACAATGGATTTTACTTAGTTATCTTATTTTTACTTTTTATATGCATTAATAAAGCTATGCTTTTGGACTTTACAATGTGTCTTCTTGACTGAGGAAGACAGGATTGCCTGGAGAAGAGAAGCTGAGCCAGTTGATGGCAAATCTACACAGTGGCTGTGGATCACAGCAGCCAGCTTGTCCTACAAACTCTGCTGGGTGCCAAACGGCATCACTACAACACTCATCATCCACACACCAACAAGGGTTACGGGCCCAGTTTGTGGCTTGTTTTGCCAGTTATGGCTGTTTTGCCAATTTAAGACTGTTTTTGCCAATTGTGGCTAGTCTGGCTGCAGAGGCTTGTTTTTGCCAGAAATGGCTAGTCTGCCAGTTAAGCCTGTTTTTGCCAAAAGAGTGGCTTGTCTGCCAGAGGTGGCTGGTCTGCCAGAGGACAAAGAGGCCAAATGTCCAGGAGGACAAATTTGCAAAGAGGCAAGTATTGCCTATCCACGACTTCAGCTGTGCCAGGACAAGGGAACCATGCTTCAGTGGTTGCTGGGAAAAGCAGAGGTGGCTTCAAATTTTCAGATGTAAGTAAAAGTTTACTGCTACGCTGTTTTTGCCGGATGGCAGAGTGCAAAACTCTTTAAAGACAGGTTGTCTGAGGACTCCACTCTTTAAACAGTAAGATGCAGAGAAAAACAAAGCCTGAGAATGCTGAGAATACTGCGGGTTCAATACAGTGAAATTTTTGTTTTTGTTCAAGCTGCAAAAGACTCTGTTAAAGGCCATTTTGTTTGATATGGAAGCAGCTGGGGCTTGAGTCACAGAATACATGTTGCAATATATGCAGTTTAAAATGCAGCATGATTGCTGGACACAGGCGGTTGCCTAAGCCAAAAGACTCATTCTGTTACCCCTCTCTGAGTTACAGTTAAAAGTTTTGGGAGAGGATGTTTCTTCAGCCAAAGGTTTTGGGAACTGAAGAAAGAATGAATGCTTTCTACACAACTTTGTCATAAATGCTGTGGTCAAAGGACTTTACAGTTCTTGGAGAAAAATACAAAAATCCCTGGTGGGGGTGAAGTTTTACACAGTGGTCAATGCTGTGTAGAGCTGTAGCAGGTTTGCAAATGCCTGAAGTTCAAAGGCTGCAACGGTGTTGCTAAATGCCAAAAGTTTTGCTGGAGGCCTGAGGTTCCAAAAGATGGGAATCTGTTAAGCCAAGCGGTTTGCTTGAAGAGGCCAGAGAATGCCAAAAAAAGCAGTTTGCTTGAAAAAGCCAAAAATATAAGCTTGAAAAAAATGCCTGGGACAGCATATTGAGGTCAAGAAAATGCGTCCTGAAAAAAAAAGACAGCTGATGCACGGAGTGCGAATCAATGTTTTTTAACTACAACAAAACAAGAGTTTTAAAAATGACAATGCAAGGATGTTTGCTACAATCAACAATCTATCTACAACCCAGAGACTTTGGGAAAAAAACAGAAAAGCTACAAGCTGTTTTACAGAGCTGTGACTGTGACTCAAACAGGTGAAACCTGAGGACAAAAGTCTATATATTCTGAGACATATGTTACAGTTTTGCTAAAAAAATTAAGAAATCCTCCAATCTTAAAGATGTTTATCTAGCTGATGGAGGGGTAAGAGATGTTAAAAAGAAATTGAGAAATGTCTACATGCCAAGTTTTGGTGAGAAAAAAACTTTAAAAATGTTTTATATATATCTGATTTACAACTGTTTAGTTGGTGTGACAGGGGATATAAAAATGTGTTTTATACAAAGTGAGACAAATGCTAAATGTGCAGGTGTGGGAAATGAATCATTACATTCTGGTTATACACATCAATATAGAATCCTAAGAAACATAAGATTTGAGAGCTTGTTTAAGCTATGGGATATAGATCCTGATTTTAAAAATGTTTTATTATACAAATGATTTGAGAGATGTTTGGTTTGCCACAGAGTAAAAAGTCAAGGTTTTTCCTGTGACAAAACCGGAACAAGTAAATTGCAAAAATGACCTGTTGAGGTTGCTGTTAAACAAAAGAGACAAATGTGTGTTACTGAGTGACAACAATTATTTTCTTAGTGATTATGAATAGAGTTTCCAGAGTTTTTATATGTCAGAGTTTTAAGACAGAGATGTGATACAATTAAAAGTTTTTAACAATAGATAAATGTAAAAAATTGATTACAAAGGGTCTTTGCTCACAGACCGGGGAGAAAGGAAAATTCTTGTTTAAAAAACTGGCTGAGAAAGAAAAAAAATCCAACATTATTTCACATGTTATGTGGGGATCCACTGAATTTAAAGTATTTAACAGGTTTTAGACAATATACAAAGATATATATGCTAACATGTTTTAAAAGAAAAATTAAACCAAAGTGTCAAGATGGTGTTTTTAAAATATTCCAAAAAAAACAAAACAGTTAAAGGTTTTACCTTGGTGGTGGGAAAAGTTTTAATGTCTAAAAAAAAAAATAACAATTGTAAAAAACATTCAAGTTTTGACTGAGAGTTCCTGCATGACAGGGGGTTAGACTAGATGGTCCTTGTGGTCTTTTCCAACTTTATGATTCTAAGTTGAAAAAGGATACATTCAAACAAGAGGTTTTACTAAAGATGAGACAGTTTAAAACACACAAGTGCCAAGAAATGGAGGGGCACAAAACACACAACACACAACAAACATTAATCTTTTAGAAGTGAGGGAAAACACTTTAGGTCAGACAATACAGACAAGATCATCAAAAAAATAGAATGACAAAAATCAAAGGACACACAAGTCCAAAAACACTACATGTTATGGTAAAAAAAAAAATCATAGAGTGTAAATACAACAACACACAAGTTTATTATACAAAGGACAAGAGTTTATACATAAGTGGCTGGTGAGCCGGAGAACTTTAAGGAGTTTCAGACAGTGTCAAAGAGTTTTAGAGAGTTTCAGAGGTTTTAAAAGTTTTAAAAGGTTTTTTCCTGTTGAGAGAGTGAGAATGATACACTGCAGTACAGCAAAAAGTTTAAGTGTTTAAAATTGACAAAGAGGTGTTTAAAATGTGGTTGATAGACCTAAAAACAAAAATCACAAGGTAAATAGATATACAAAATAAAAGATGCCTGATGACAAATAGAGTTATAAAGCTAGGTTAATAACAAAAGGATTTGTTCAACAAAGGTTTGAAAACATTGATAAAACAGTCTGAGGCTGAGAGCTTGTGACTAAAATAGACTTTAAACAACATAGAGGGGCTAATAAGTTCAACATTTTGGTTTTGAGATTGTTTGTTTAAATATTGATATGTGTGTTAACACAAAAAAAATGACAGTTTTTGGTTGTTTAGATTCAGGAGATTTAAAAAAAATAAAAAAAGTTGTTTAGAGAGATGTGATATCAAAAGTTTTGATTTTTGAGATTTTATTTTTTAAAGTTGCTAGACTGCTGATGGTTTAATAAGTCAACATAGAAGGATTAAGAAAGTGTGATTTGCAAAGTGCAGAGGTGGTGACAAGTTTAAAGTCAAAAGGTTTTGTTTAGAATAAAGTTATAAGGAGTTTTAAATATCTAAATACATAAAAAAGCTTTATAAAAGGTTTGATGTTTATAGTTGACAAATACTAGATTATAATTGCGTTGTTATAGGTGTTTAAAAAAACAATTGTTTTAAGGTAATAGATTAGACAACAATAGAATATTTGATAAGTTTTTAAGAGATAGAGGCTTGTGATTTAAAATAGCCACATTAAAATAAGAGTGTTTTATAGATAGCTTATTTGCTTTAAAGTTATATGATAGTCAGTTTAAAGATTGTTGTTTAAATATAGACAAGCTTAATAGTTTGATAGATTAAAAATAAAGATATATAGTTATAAGTGTTGATAGAGTTTTAAGTGCTGATAAAACAAAATATATAACATTAAATAAGATAAAATAGATTAAACAGTTGTTATAAGATTTAAATTGTGAGTTGTCAGTTGTGATATATAGAGATTCACAGACATACATTTTTATGACAAAAACAAAGGTGTTAAAAATGTTAAAATATAGGTCAAGATACGTTAGAGTTTTATAACAAAATGCTAGGGAGAGCTGGTTTAAAATAAAATTGTGTGCCTAGAGTTTAAAGCCAAGACACAACACTATAGATATATTAACAAAGGGTTTTAGAGATAAAACAACATTTAACAATTATTATAACAGGTTGAGGTGTTACTTTAGATATATAGAGTCAAACATTGTGCTTAGATGGTTTTAATAACAACAACAAAATAATTCTCACACATCTATACATTTCAGGAGGGGATTGTTAGGATATGAATGGGATATATAGTCAAAGGTGAAATGTAAAGATGTGTGTGTGTCTGTAATTTTTCACTTGAGAACAGTTTCTGGACAAGGCACAAACAATATTTAGAGAAACAGGGTGAATCAACGCCAGGTGGTAATAGAGACATCAACAATGTACTTTCCCAGAGGTAAAACTAATGGAACCAGACTTTGTTATGGATAACAAAGAGATATCAAATACGTAAACATCGTTAGGCTTGGGAAAGTTACTCACGTGGTGGATGATGGACAACAAGAGACTGGGTTAACATACATCATACTGTCATTATCCAATTAACATAAAGTTAACACCTAGAAGGTGGAATATGGGATGGGCTTAGAAAATCCTTTGTCTAAGAATTGTTTATTGTTCAAGATGTGAGCGTGTGTGGTTGGATGCAGTGGTTTTAACTGCAACAAGTTGGATCCTAATGCTTTTGGGATTGTTAAAGATGTAATCTTTCATGGCTGAACTGGACAAGTTCATCACAATGGATTTTACTTAGTTATCTTATTTTTACTTTTTATATGCATTAATAAAGCTATGCTTTCCGTTCAATTTTAGACCGATCAGTCTCTTGAGTGTGGTGAGCAAGCTGTATACAAAACATCTGTTAAATAAGTTCTTAGACTGGCTGGAGTCTGAGGATATTCTGATGGCCGAACAGGCAGGCTTTCGGCCTGGACGTTCCACTATTGATCAAGCAATGATACTGCATTATCTTATAGATAAATACCTTCACTATGGGCAACCTCTATACGCGGCATTTATAGATTTTAAGTCCGCTTTTGATTCAGTTAATAGATTTAGGTTGTGGGAAAAATTAATGTGTACTAACATAGATAAACGACTTCTTTTGCTTCTTATTAAGGTTCACGAGAATTCTAATATCAAGGTTAGATGTAGTCCTCAAGGACATGTCTCTAAGGCAATTCCTGTTAGGACGGGTGTAAGACAGGGTTGCGTCCTGGCTCCTACCTTATTCAATTTCAATATTAATTTTCTAGTTTCTGCCATGAATAATCTTTCTTTCCATCCTCCGAAGCTAGCAAACAGGCATATCAATTTATTGCTCTATGCGGATGATGTTGTCATTTTCTCGTTATCCCCTATAGGACTTAAAAGATCTTTAAATTCTCTTGCGTCATTCTGTAAAGAGGAGAAACTATCAGTTAACTATTCTAAGACCAAGATTCTTACTTTTGCTCATCGTCCTAAATTGATGCAATGGACACTTGATAGACAACACATAGAGCAGGTTAAGATCTTCAAATATTTAGGAATTGTTTTTCACCATTCAGGTAGGAGAACTGCTCATTCTGAACTTGTTATCAGTAATGCCCAAAGAACTATAACAGCAATCCTAAGATTTTTCTTTACTAAAGGCGCGCAGTTTATTCCGGCCGCTATTAAATTGTTTAATGCCAAGGTTCGCCCTCAACTCCTCTATGGAGCTCAATTGGGTCCATATAGTAACATCAATGCTTTTGAATGTCTCCAAACTAAGTTTCTTAGGTGAATTTTACAGGTTGGCCATTATGTTCCGAATGCTCTCCTTAGGAGGGAGGCTGGATCTATTAAAATAGAGTCTAGTCTGTGGATCAGTATACTCACTTACTGGCAAAAATTGCATAAAATTCCTGGGAGGCTGACAAATTTAATCTTTTCGGATCCCTTTAAATCTACATGGGAAACCTCTATTCATAAGAAACTAGATGAGTTAGGTTTTGACAAAAATGAACTTTTAAAGCTTGATGTTGATAAAGCCAAATCCATCATCAAACAAAAAATTATAGAAGCAGAAAGACGGGTAGATTCTGCTTCCCTTTCTAAATATGTTCTGTTCGGCTCACAAATATCGGCCCCAATTCCAGCCCCATATCTATTTCAGATCACTCTTCCGAAGTTTAGAAGGGCTTTAACCTTGGCACGTTTTAATGTGCTGCCTACTGCCATGCTAGACGGTAGATTAAAAAAAATACCTTTTGAATTGCGTCTATGTCCTTGTGGTTCA